>JASUUJ010000280.1:1442500-2885000 GCA_030449895.1 Citrus mangshanensis | reverse complement strand
GGGGGGAGAGAAAAAAACGAGAACAAATAAAAGAAAAAAAGAAAAGAAATAGCATCTACAAGTTATATAGAGAGATCCTAGATTAGTTTGTTAAGGCTACGATGTAACCTAACTATGAAGATTTAATTTGATAAACGTGTGTTACTTTATTTTATTATTCCATGACTGTCTATTCATTATTATGCTTAATGCTTTTGAATATATGACCAATATTTGAATGATTTGATGATAAATAATGAGACCGAGAGGAGATTTATGTGTTTTTATTCTATGTAATGCCATGAATTACATGGGAGACAGAGATGTACTAACCTAATTCATGCAGTTAATTTAAGAATACGACAAAACTTAATAATGTTTTAATGCACACAAAGATATAGTTTATTAGTATATGGGAATATATTTGATATTGCTTGAGAAAGAGTATCAAAGGAACTAGGACTATTCAACAGTCAACATGGGTAATAAGTTTTTGTAGCAGAGATGGAAGATTAAATTGGATTGATTATGGTGAACCAAGAAAATAAAGGAAGCATAAACAGGATTAATTGAGCACATCTCAAATTTATGCCTTGTCCAAGACACTAATCTGCCTAAATTAATAATTCAAGATAATCAATGTTTTGTCAATATTATTCAAGCTTCTAAATTTGATTTGGAGTGACTTACATGAAGAATAAATAAGGGCTTATCAAATCAGGAAGAGAAATCAGGCAAAATCTTTTTCCCTAATCTACTTTAGAAACAAGATCTTTAATTTCCTTTTTACTTTCATATCAGCAAGATCTATTATTTCCTTTTCACTTCAGGATAAACAAGATATTTCATTCCTTTTTTACTTTAGGCAAGATCATTCATTTCATTTAGGATCCTTGATTTCGTTTATACTTTCCATTAGTAAAATTCATTTGTGTAAACCCATGTAACCCTATTGGAAATTTCAAATCAAAGCTAATAAACATAGAGAGCTTTTCCCTTTAGTTCTTCAAAGAAGCTTCAGAACTTATCAGGATTTCATCTTGTTGCATTCTTTCTTAACTTATCACTCATAATCTTCTCTTATTTCTTGACTGTGGCATGAACCCCATATTTCTTGTACCATTGGTTCTTATCTTTATAGATAAAGGGTCAAGGTCTTCATTTTATGATTGTTTGAATTTGAATTAGAATGATCCTTGGCAAAAAGAACCTTATTGAGCATAGGTCCTCACTTATCTTTATGAGGTTCACATTAATTGGTATCAAAGCATAGGTTCTAAATCAAGTTTGACCTATTCTGAATTAATTTAGTTTCTCTAATTCTGCATACTCTTTTTTCTTAATTTTTGTTTGAATCCATAAACCTATCTTCTTTTATTCTTTGCCCTAATCTTTTAAGTTCTACGCTTCCATGAGGTGTTTGAAGAATTCCTTCTGTTCACAAAGTCTTTCCAGACAATTGACTGCTAATTGGTAGATTTTCCCCAAGGAGAGGTTGACTATGTCTAGCTGGTGGATTGTGAACTGCCTCTGAAGTTCTGGTTGAATCTCCTTTGGAAGAGATGCTACAAAAACATGTTTTAATGAAGGATCATTAAAACCGTTGAGCTTGTAATACATTGTAGACATTCTCTTGTAGTGAAAATCCAGGTCTTTGATCTGGAGAGAACAACACTTCATTAAATGAAACTCTCTTCTTGTTTGTTCATTAGCTATTGTGGCTTGTCCAAGGAACTGATCATATATAAGCCCAAGGACTTGGGGAATTACAGCTTGGATTAACCAGGTGAAGGATATCAAACTCGAGTAAAAGATCTTTATCAGGAAGATTGGATCCAACAAGCTTGGTCCAAAGGACACATCCTGGAAAGAATTGAATACCAATAGGTTTTTTGGTAACCAAATTTGTATTAAACAATTCTCCATTGGCAGCCTTGAAATATTCTGTATGCTTTTCCCAAAAATGGGGTGGAAGGATTGAAGGATTAAGCATACTTTTCTGAGCTCCAGTATCAACAAATCCTATGATAGGAACAGGTTTGCAAAATTTTTCGGGGAGAAGGTGGATCTTGATGGAAGGGATAGGAATGGCTGGTTGGACTTTCTGAATCTGTTGTATTGTTTGAATTACAGAAATATTCTCAGGCTCAGAATAATCTTCTATTTCAGCAAGGACAAAAGTTGTTTGTTCATCATAATCCTCTTGTTCAGAGAAGAATGATTGAACATCATCACTTTCTGAAAGTAACATGGAACCCTGGAGATGCTCAATGAGCCGAATTGATTTTGAAGGCCGAGTTGGACAATTTCTCGTAAAATACCCTTTCTTTTTACATATAAAATAACGATTGCTTTTAGATTTAGAGGACTGGTCAGGGTTCTTTTTCTTAAGAATCGATAAGGTTTTTTGGATCTAGATCTGGAAGAGATTTGGCTTTTCTTTTTTGAAGATTGGAGTTTCCGAAAATGGGATCTCTTTTTTGTTGAACAAGTGCAATCTTTTTCACTCTTGCACTTAATAGAAAGATGGGGTTTTTTACAAGCATTTTTCACTCATGTTACTCATCCTGAAGATCCACCTGAACCTGATTCTCAAGCACCTTTACCTATCTATGATAAAGGTCTTGCCTGGATTAAAAAACATGAACCCGCTTTGCTCAGCTGCAGACTTCAATCAACCCATGAGACTACCCATGTTAGTCCCACTCCTAAAATACAGTCTTGTATGATGTTTTCCCCAGAACGTCTACAGAATACCAAGCCCAGTTCCCACCTTTGAAAAAATAAACTGACCAACAAAAGAATTTCATCTCCAAACCATATGTCCCCTTTGCAGTAACTCCTGCTGGCCATTTAGAAGAACCTCATTCTTTTGAGGCAGTCTTAAACTGGCAAACTCAAAATGTTGTTGCACAGAACCAAGCACTCCCTACCTTGCATCATGACCACATTACACACAAAACCAATCAGGTTGAGAAAAAAGTTGATACTATCTCAGATAAGTTAAATCAGATTTATCAAAATTTTCATAACAAAGTTACTCAACTTGACTCTGAACTTCGGGTTATGCTTGCTCAACGAGTCTATAGTCCTGATTTTGATAAAAAAGAAGTTGAGATAAGAGCTTTGAAAGCTGAAATTGCCAGAATTGACTCCGAAATGGTCCAGCCTACCCTGTTTATAACTTCTGCTCCATTACCAGTAATTAATCCTACCTATCATCCCTTCTTGCCATCTTTTTCCTCCCGAACATATGAACTTTCTAAACTTTTTAGTATGACCCATACCTTGTTTCCTCCTAATCCCCAACCTCAATCAAAACCAAAGAAGACACTAAAACTAGCTCCAGTTCAAAAATCCATTCCTCAGAAAAATCCTCAGACATCCAGATTTGAACCATCACCAACTTCTTTACCTAAATCTACTCAACTACCACCAATCCAAACTACTGTTTCCCTAGAAAAACAGGCCATGTACCAGTATTCTGCTCAACAACTTTCCCATTCACCATCTCTAGATTCCTCTACTGAAAATTCCCCTTCACAATCAGATTCATCATCCATTAAGTCATCTAATTTTTCTAATTCAGACAGTTCTGATTCAAATCTAGCTAATATTTCCAAACTTCTCATGGCAGAACCTACTGAACAGTTTGGCACCATTGATACTGGCCCAAGAACTGAACTTGTTGATACTGATGACAAAAACCATGAAACTGGTGAAACTGGTGAATCTTCTCAGTCACTTCCACCTCAGCCAAAAGTCTCCAAACCTTCACACGGACCATGGTTTACTTTTGATGATATTCCTCCCACAAAGTGAAGAGAAAGACTACAAGAGTTGTCTGCTTGGATTGATCTCCAGATTCTAGCTCCAGATGAAACAACCCAATCTGTTCTACGAGAATTCAGTACGCAGTTTACAGGTTCTCTTTGAGATTGGTTTGATAGTCTTGGACAATATAGACAACTTCAGTTCATCCAGATTTCCAATGTCTCCCAGGCTTTAGCCATTCTCCATGATCAATTTATTGGAGAACCAAGTGCTACTTTTGAAGCCGCAAGACGTGATTATCTCAACATGAAATGTTGTTCCCTCAACACAAAAGATCTTCATTACCACTACAAGCAGATGTCTTTGCTTTATTATAAGCTAAATGGCTTCAATGATGCTACCCTCAGACATGTATTTTTGGCCTCTCTTCCAGAAGAATTACAACCAGAAATTCAGCGTCAATTAGCTGCTCATAGGCTTAACATTGACACATTATCATTGGGAAAATTATTCCAGATTGCTCTAGGATGTCTTGACAAATTGTGTGAACAAAAGAAGTTCTTCCAGGAACTCATCAAAGACAAAGAACCTTTAAGATCTGCTTGTAAAAAGCCTTACTTGGCTATCAAGTGCAAAGAGTTTCCATCCAGGAAACGGTGTACTAAACAGTTTCGCTTTTTCAGAAAAAGGCAATCCCATTCCAAACGGTTTCCTAACTGAAAGAAAAGCAGGCGTTTCATTTGCAAAAAGAAAGGTCATTTTGCTAAAGATTGTCCTGTCAAACCTCACAAGGCCATAATCCACTACAGAATTTTCCCCAACCACAGACCAAGTTGAACACTTGTTTTCTGAACAAGAAGAGCCAAATGATGATATAGTTTTTGCCTTACCAGCAGACTCCAATGATTCAGACAGTTCTAATTTTGAACCCATTTACATAGTCCAACCTTCCTCCATTCTTATTCATCATCGTTCAATACCCATTCCTTCTGTCAAAATTCAAATTATCCCTTCCAAATATCACAAACTTATCACAGCCATTAGTTTTACCGACACTGGTGCTCAGCGAAGTATGCTTGATCCTGCTATTCTTCTTATTGAGGAACATTTCAAAGCAGCAGATGAAAAGATCTTTACAACTAAATTAGTTACTAAACATCCAATAGGAATCTAGTTATTTCCTAATTGTGTTGTTTGGATCAAACTAATTGGTTCATCTTTGCTAAACAAAGATCTCCTTCTAGGGTTTGATATCCTACATCAAGCAAAAAATGTCCAGATCACTTCCTCTGGTCTCCGTTATAAATCCATAATTAAACCCTTCACTAGCACCCTAAAGATTTATTCTTTAGCCAATTCACCACCCTCATACCAGGCCATTACAGACCAAATCCTCAAATTTTACCCTGACAACCACAGCCTTTTTACCCATCCAAACCCGTTGTGGAAAAACCTAAAGTTCTTCATATCCTTACCTTTCAAACTAAATGAAGACAGCAACCCAACCAAAGCTACCCATACAAGAATGACCCCACAAGACCTTATCTTGGCCCAGCAAGAATGTGCCCAATTGCTCAAACAAGGCCTCATTGAGCCAACAAATTCTCAATGGGCTTGTCAAGCTTTCTATGTTGAAAAAATGTTTGAAATTCTTCGTGGCAAAAAACGATTAGTCATTGACTATCAGCCACTCAACAATTTTCTCCAAGATTATAAATTTCCATTACCCAACAGACACACCCTTTTTGTTCACCTAAAAAATGCTCGAATCTTTTCACAATTTGACTTGAAGTCCGATTTTGGCAACTTGGCATTCACCCCTTTGACCGATACAAAACTGCTTTTTGTATTCCAACTGCCCATTACCAATGGACAGTCCTCCCTTTTGGCCTCAAAACTGCCCCTTCCATTTTTCCAAAGGCTATGACCACTATCTTTCACCCAATCCTGCACCATACTCTTGTTTACATTGATGATTTACTTCTTTTTTCAAGTACTCATGATGAACATTACAAGTTACTCCAACAGTTTTTCCAAATCATTCAAGAGCATGGAATCATGATCTCTGAAAAGAAAAGCACGATTGCGACAACCTCTGTTGACTTTCTTGGCATGAAAATCCAAGATAGCCATTATCAGCCTGGACACCACATTGCACAAGAGTTACTCCACTTTCCCGAAAGTAACTTTACAAAAAAGCAAGTCCAACAATTTCTTGGAATCATCAATTACATCCGTGATTTCCTGCCACATGTCAATCACCATACAAGCAAGTTGTCTGCTCTTCTAAAAAAGAATCCACCATCCTGGTTAGAAATCCACACAGATGCTGTGAAGCAATTAAAGCAGATTGCCTAGAATCCGCCACCTCTAAAACTTATCACAGATGGCAAGAGAATCCTGCAAACAGACGTCAGTGATTAGTCATGGGGGACAATTTCCTGATGCACAAAAGCATTATCACACAGTCTACAAAGAAATGTTAGCCGTGAAAAATGGTATCAAAAAATTTGAATTTCATTTGATTGGTCATAGATTATTGATCAGACTAGATAATTCAGCTTTTCCCAATATCTTGAACTTTAAGCAGAAGGTTGTTCTAGAAAAAACCTTACTTCGGCTTAAAGAATGGTTTTCAAGATATGACTACCATGTCCAGCATATAAAAGGAGATCATAACCTCATCCCAGACTTACTGTCCAGACCTCCAACACCAAAACCTTCCCAGTTCTTCTGTATTACTTCTCAAATATCCTTCCCAATCATTGCCATGGCTAGTTCACTCCCTAAAACAGCTCTCACCCAGAAGTCTTTCCCACTCAACATGATCCAAGACTTCGCCAGAAAATTCCTCTTTAGGTTTTTTATGAACATCTATACGATGAGTGAAGAACCTATATTTTTCCCCAGTGTTCACCCTGATCATCTTTTCCTCACAGGATTAGTACTTACACCTCACAGAGATATTACAGAAGAAGAACTTTGGTATACATGGTGTCTTATTGTTCTGTATGCCACAAAAATGGTTTTTCCTATTTTACTCCTCTCCAAACTCAATGATCCAGAGTTTTCTACCTCTCTCACCTGGACTCTTTTTGAATGGTTTTCACCATTACCATGGTGGTGCAGAAAGCTACAACAGTTTGTTGGCATGCACCATTTTCTAGAACTCCCAGACCAAGAAGGAAAACAGTTCACTTCTGTTTTTATCATCCATCGTCCATACTTCCAACATCCTCATACCAAGGATTTTTGGACACAAAATCAGAGTTCTGAATGGAACACTGTTCCTCACATTGCCTATCTTGAACAAGATTTCCACATCAAAACTTCCTTGAAGAACTTCCTCATGGAACTCAACCATATTCCTCCAAACCAACCAGATATCCTCTACACATCTCTTGGACCAAAACATGAAATGTTCATGATCCCTACATTGTTGAGTGTTAAAAAATCTATATTTATGAAGGAGAAAATCTTCATTTTACACTTCAAGTTTTACTAACACCCTTACTTTTATGTATTTAAATTTTTTATCATTTAATTATGTGTGTTGTATTATAATTAAGTATTTTATGTATTTTAGGGGCACCATAGTCATTTCACAATGAACGAGAGATCATACGGCAAAATGGGGAGGTAAGTATTTCTTTTAATTTTTGTGAATAATTCCATTTAATTCTTTTCTTGTATTTTTTTCTTTAAAAAAAAGAAAAAAAAAAGTGAATCTACATTTAAAGGTTAGTATTTCTTTTCTTTTTCTCTTCTTTAAAATTCTGTAATTTAATTTTCAATTTATTTTTCTTTGTAAATTTTTTTTGTTTATCTTATTAATTTATTTTTAGTTAATTTATTTCACGTATTTGTTTTTGTGTATTTTTATAGAAAGGTTTTAACAACGTGATAAGGTTAGTATCGTAATTTCTCTCTCTTCTTTATTTTTATTTGTTTTGTTCCCATCTTTATTTTTATTTTATTTGTTTTGCATGCATGGTCGAAGGTCATTATTACCTAATCTTGAACCTATAGACCTTGAACTTGAGAAAACACTTCGCACACACAAACAAGTTAAAAATAAAATGGATTTACAGCTACAGGAGAGGCCATTTAAGGACTACTTCAGTCCTTTAGCTAATTTGAGCACATCATGCATAAGATACCCAAATGTAGCTGCTAGGAGTTTTGAACTAAAACCAAGTGTGCTAATTTGTCTCCCAACATTCTATGGCCTAGAAAATGAGGACCCATATAATCATTTGAATGATTTTCATGCTATTTGTCAAACATTTAAATATGAGAATTTTTCAGATGATGATGTTAAACGTAGACTATTCCCATTTTCTTTAAAGGATAGAGCTCGTTCATGGCTCAATACATTGCCTGCTAATAGCATTACATCATGGGAACAAATGGTTACAAATTTTTTGAATAAATATTTTCCAGTGCATAAAACCAATGCTATTCGCAGGGAAATTTCAGAGTTTACCCAGAGAGAAGACGAGCAGTTTTTCAAAACATGGGAGCGATTCAATGGGCTACTCTTGAAGTGTCCACATCATGGGTACGAGAAATGGCACCAATGCCAATACTTTTTGGAGGGATTAATGCCGAATGTGCAAGAATGGCTAATGGCAACAAGTGGAGGAGAGCTAATGTCAAAAAGTGCATCAGAGATTTGGGAATTCTTCCAGTGACAAGCGGATAATTCCTAACAACGGAGTCGGTCGCTCAGGAACACTAAAAGAATTAAGGGAGTAAATGAGGTTCAAATTGGCGAGTCAAGTTCAGAAATTAAAGAAGTCAAAGCGATAATTGAAGGTCTCTCTCGACAAATAGCATCGTTATCGACTGCTAAATCAATAGAGCCACATGACCATAACTCATACTCAGATCAAGCCAATGCCATAGGTGTAATGAGAAAACCGTCGAATTACAACCCATACTCCAACACATATAACCCTGGATGGAGAGAGCACCCCAATTTTTTATGGTCTCAAGGATTCCAACAGAATGGACCAGCAGCTCCAGCTCCACCAATGCAACCAATTCCTCAAAATCCTCAAGCCTCTCAGCCCCCATTTAGACCATACAATCAGAACCAGAACTACTCTCAACCCAGACCATGGGAGGATGCATTCCAAAATTTCAAGAATGTTACTCACTCTACGATTGAGCAACAGAACCGCACCATTGATGGACTACGAAATGAGTTGAGAGCAAGCTTCAACTCACAAGCCCAATCAGTTTCAAGCCTCGAGAAGATGGTGGGATGACTTGCTTCTTCAGTTCAGACCTTGGCAATGACTGTTGAGAAAGGTAAATTTCCAAGTCAACCAGTGCCTAATCCTAAAGGAGTACATGAAGCAAGTACCAGTTCACCACAGCAGCATGGAGAGGTCAAAGCTGTCATGACCTTGCGAAAAGGAAAAGAAGTCGACAACAAAGTGGAGATGCCGGTGACAAAAGAAAATCAAATTGTACCTGTGAATGTTGAGGACTCACCATCGGAGGAGAAAGAAGAAACTAACCCACGAGAATACGTTCCTAAAGCTCCATTTCCTCAGAGGTTAGCTAAAGGAAAGAAGGGAAAATCCACAGGCGAGATTCTTGAAATCTTCAAACAGGTAAGTGTTAACATCCCTTTACTTGATGCTATAAAGTAAGTTCCATCTTATGCCAAGTTTCTTAAAGACCTTTGTACTAAAAAGAGAAACATTCATGTTCAAAAGAAGGCATTTTTAACAGAAAACGTTAGTTTTATCCTCCAACATAAAATTCCTCTAAAATGCAAAGACCTAGGCTCCCCCACTATCTCATGTAGTATAGGGAACCACACAAGTGAGAATGCTTTGTTGGATTTAGGAGCTAGTGTAAATCTGTTGCCTTATTCAGTATTTGTGAAACTTGGACTTGGAGAATTACACCCAACTCCAGTGGTGTTACAGCTTGCAGATCGGTCCATGAAAATACCTCGTGGTATTGTAGAGGACGTGCTTATCCAGGTAGACAAGTTTTATTTTCCTGTTGATTTCATTGTAATTGACACTCAACCAATACAGGATTCAAGGAAGTACATCCCCATTATTCTAGGCCGACCTTTCTTGGCAACTGCGGATGCTCACATTCAATACAGGACTGGAAATATGCAGTTGTCCTTTGGAAACATGACTATGGAGCTAAACATTTTCAACATTGCCAAACAACCTCATAATGCAGATGATGGAATTGTTGATGTGGATTTAATAGAAACAATAGTTGATAATAATTTTCTTTCAAACCTTAGTGATGATCTTTTACAAACATGTTTAACTCACTTTGGTTTGGATTTTGATATTGACAGATCGGTCGATGAGGTCAACACCCTACTTGACTCAGCACCATCCATGGACACTAATAAATGGAAGTCAAGAGTTGAACAACTAGCACCATCAAAGAAGAAACTCATCCTATCATCAGAATCAGCACCGAAACTCGAGCTCAAACCATTACCCAACACATTGGAATATGCATTTTTGAGAGAAGAAAGTACTCTGCCGGTAATCATCTCATCATCCCTCAATGACGAACAAAGAGGTAAGTTGTTGGATGTTTTAAAAGAGCACAAAGGAGCATTATGATGGACTATAGTAGACATAAAAGGTATAAACCCAGTAGACTGCATGCATTACATTCACCTTGATGAAAATGCTAAATCTACTAGGGAAATGCAACGTCGGTTAAATCCTAATATGAACGAAGTTGTTAGAACTGAAGTCCTTAAGCTATTAGATGTAGGTATCATTTACCCCATTTCTGATAGTTCATGGGTCAGTCCTGTGTAAGTTGTCCCCAAAAAATCAGGAGTCACAGTAGTTA
This sequence comes from Citrus mangshanensis, assembly GCA_030449895.1. NCBI lineage: Eukaryota > Viridiplantae > Streptophyta > Magnoliopsida > Sapindales > Rutaceae > Citrus > Citrus mangshanensis. The sequence goes on along the minus strand of JASUUJ010000280.1, from coordinate 2,874,392 downwards.
CCAATGCTGATAATGAATTAATACCAACTAGAGTGACTACAGGATGGCGTGTATGCATTGATTATAGAAAGTTGAATTTTGTCACACGTAAAGACCATTTTCCTTTACCATTTATCGATCAAATGCTTGATAGATTGGCAGGCCATAAATTTTATTGCTTTCTAAATGGCTACTCAGGATACAATCAGATCCCCATAGCACCAAAAGATCAAGAGGAGACCACTTTCACTTGCCCTTTTGGCACTTTTCCATATAGGAGGATGTCATTTGGATTATGTAATGCACCTGCTACATTTCAACAATGCATGTTGAGTATTTTTTCTGATATGGTTGAACGATTCCTTGAAGTCTTTATGGATGACTTTTCTATCTTTGGTGATTCATTTGATCAATGTTTACATCATCTAACACTAGTTCTGCAGAGATGTATCGAGAAAAACTTGGTCTTAAATTGGGAGAAGTGTCATTTTATGGTAAAACAAGGTTTTGTTCTTGGTCACATCATTTCGAGCAAAGGTATTGAGGTTGACAAAGCTAAGGTGGATCTCATTTCTAATCTTCCTCCACCCAAAACAGTCAGAGAAGTAAGATCTTTCCTTTGGCATGCTGGTTTTTATAGACGTTTCATTAAAGATTTTAGCAAAGTTTCTAGACCCTTATGCAATCTACTTGCTGAGGATGTACCTTTTATCTTTAATGATTCATGTCTTGTGGCTTTTGAAAAACTAAAGAAGTTGTTCACATCATCACCCATCATTCAGCCCCCAAACTGGAGCTTACCATTTGAGCTCATGTGTGATGCATCTGATTATGCAGTAGGAGCAGTTTTAGGACAAAGAGTTAATCGAAGTCCCCATGTTATTTACTATGCTAGTATGACATTGAATGATGCACAGTTGAATTATTCAACTACTGAAAAAGAATGCTAGCAGTAGTATTTGCATTAGAAAAATTTCGATCTTATCTCATTGGTTGTAAAATAATTATATTCACAGATCATGCTGCTCTTAAATATCTTCTCACAAAGAAAGATGCAAAAGCTAGACTAATTCGTTGGGTGTTACTTTTGCAGGAATTCGACTTTGAATTTAAAGATAAGAAAGGCATAGAAAATGTTGTGGCAGACCATTGCTCTCGTCTTCATTTTGACACAATTACAGAGCCATTAACATTGAATGAGTCATTTCCAGATGAACAATTGATGAGTGTGGAAGTATTACCATGGTATGCTGACATCGTGAATTATCTTGTTATAGGTCAACTTCCAAAGCATTGGACCAAACAAGACAAGACTAAATTTTTTACGGAAATAAAGAATTTCTTTTGGGATGACCCTTATTTGTTCAAGTATTGTGCAGATCAAATTGTTAGACGATGTGTCCCAGAAAGTGAAATTCAGAATATCCTTTCATTCTACCATGAACAAGCTTGTGGAGGTCATTTCAGTGCTAAGAAAACAGCTACTAAAGTTTTACAATGTGGTTTCTACTGGCCAACTATATTTCGAGACGCTTACACTTTCTGCTCTTTATGTGATAGGTGTCAACGAATGGGGAGCATTACGAGAAGGAATATGATGCCACTAAATCCACTTTTAGTGGTTGAGATTTTTGATGTATGGGGTATCGACTTCATGGGACCTTTTCCCCCTTCTTTTGGCCATTGATACATATTGGTTGCTATTGACTACGTATTGAAATGGGTAGAAGCAATTCCATGTAGAACCAATGATCACAAAGTGGTGATAGGATTTTTGAAAAATAACATTGTTTCACGCTTTGGATTCCCTCGAGTGATAATCAGTGATGGTGGTGCCCACTTTTGTAACAAAGCATTCAAAACTCTTTTGACAAAGTATTCAATCACTCACAAAGTGGTGACCCCATATCATCCGCAAACTAGTGGCCAAGTTGAGATCTCCAATCGAGAAATAAAGCACATAGTAGAAAAGATGGTGAAGCCGGACATAAAAGATTGGTCATTAAGACTTGATGATGCATTATGGGCATATAGAACGGCTTTCAAGACTCCGATTGGGATGTCACCCTACAGGCTAGTATATGGAAAAGCTTGCCACCTACCTGTGGAACTCGAGCATCGTGCATACTGGGCCATCAAGAAATTCAACTTTGACATGCAGCAAGCCAGCTCAGAAAGAAGATTACAGCTGGCAGAACTTGAAGAAATTCGCAATGATGCATACAAAAATACCAAGATTTACAAGCAACGAATGAAAGTCTTCCATCACAAGCAAATTATGAGAAAATCGTTCAATCCAGGTCAGAAAGTGCTTTTATTCAATTCTCGCGTGCACCTATTACCAAGTAAAGTTACGCTCTCGTTGGTCTTGGCCCCTTTATTGTTCACACTGTTTTTCCACATGGGGCAATTGAAATTAAGGACCCCAAGAACGGTGTCACGTTTAAAGTTAATGGTCAAAGATTAAAGCCATATCTAGAGTACCAACCACATGGAGAGGACATCCAAATAAATTTGAGTGACCCACCAGATTTGAATTGAGTTTTTCTTTTTTTTTCTGTGATTTGATTTTTGTTTTCTTTTTATTATTCTTTTGCAAATTGATTTTTTTTTTTTGCATAAGTGTGTTTGTTTAACCATTAAGTTTTCTCTTATCATTGTTAATCATGAGTGTCATAGCTAAACAATTCCTCCTGAACATTCTTAAATCACTTCAATGTGTAAAATCTTATCTCAAAAGGCAGATTCGATTTTGTAAGACACATCGTATTTGGGCTCTGTAACCACCAGAGTTAGTATCCTATGTTGAGGATTTAGAAAGCCAACTCTGAGACATTGAGAGAGGTGTCTACAACATCCAGTTGGAGCTTGAGGTAAATTCAATAAGAGGAAGATTTTAATTTTCTTTGTGTGTTTTAATTTGTTTTTCTATTTGTGTGCTTTAGTTTGTTACCCCGGTGAAGTGGCGGATAACGGTACTCCGTGACAATCAAGTCGGTTACTTCAGTTTCCCATAATAACTGATATTCTGAGGCGAAGGTATAGACAAAAACGAGATTCTAGTAAAACTTCACAATCGATTCCCTTCACTTCCTCAGAATGCCCTCCTTATAATCTAGACAAGATTATTATTATTTGGCGACGAGAAGTCAAAACATCCACAAAAACTAGAGGTGAAGAGAAAATAAATTTACCAAATAAAGCCCATGACACATGTTGAGACTTCACCTTCAACCCAAGCTTGAAAGAAAATTAGCTACTCATAATTGAACTAGGGCCAAAATGGGAATTTATTAAAATACATAGAAAATACAAGATGGAGAAGGAATTACAGAGAATGGAGCTCAAAAATGGATTCAGAGATATCAAATTAGGGGGGGAGACCCCCTTTTTATAGATACATTGAGTAAATCATGGTCATCGGATTAAAAATTATTTGGACACTCAGGATTGCGCCACGTCATTAATCAAACAGTACGCAGTTTGACCACGCGGTTTGAACAGTGACACGGTTTGGTTGAAAATAATCCTGTGTATATGCATATACCGTACGCGCAATTTTTGGTCCACTAACATGCTGCCACGTCACCAATCAATAGTGCATAAGAATTTTCTCCAATGGAATAGTGACACCTCATCAGTCAATACCACATCATCGGTCAATGCTACGTCATCGATCTGTCTATGTGAATAGTGTCATGAATAGTAACGTAGACAATACCGTACATGTGAACAATGACATTTTTCCTTTTATGCTCATCCTAAGGTTTTTGACTGTCCTGAGTTCAAAAGTGATGTTTGTTTTACCGTCTGATTTCTCGTTCATTGTGAAATGACCATGATGCCCCTAAAATATATAAAATACTTAATTAAAATAAAACACATATAATTAAATCACAAGAAGCTTAAATACATAAAAGTAGGAATGTTAGTGGAACTTAAAGTGTAAAATGACAATTTTCTCCTTTATAAATATACATTTTCTAACACTCAACATAACACTCCACTTAAATATCTATTTTTAAATGTTTAAAACATGATTACTTTTATTACGAATTCTAAAAGTTTAACACAACAAACAAAACTTTCTTCAAAAGTAAAAGTCATACAGAGATTCCATAGTTTATTTCAAAACTTGATTATTACATAAAGCTAATATGTTTATTTTTTTATTTAAACAAAGCTGAGCCCATCATAAAATCCCAAGGTTTGTTATGCCCATATGCACTTCGTCTTGGTTAGGACTTGGCGCTAGCTTGCCATACTCATCGTTACTTGCAATGTAAGGACTTTATGAGCTAATAATTAGTAAGATAACACTTTTATGCATGTATAAATTATGATGCATATGGATGACCATCTTAAGCTTTTAAAAGAAACTTAGAAAATACAAAACAACTTCATTAGGGCCCTAGGTATGTTGCACTACTAGGCTGGCACTTTTACTCTTTAAACAATATGCCCTTGGGCCTCATTAGTTGATCTTTTAGGCGTTATGTATCGCCGTCCCCAAAGGATTTCCTTTTACTTACTTTTGAGGGCTTGCCTTCCTTAAAAACTATGCCACCTGGTAGTATAACTACCCATTTTTCATAAATTCATTTTCTGACACATCTTCTTCACAATGTAATCTATGATATGCATGCATCCAATGCAACTTATGTCATAACATTGGAAGTTTCTATATGCATAATAGAATAAACACATAACACTATTGAAGAAAAAAGATTCTTTAATATAGGCGGGATAGCCGACCATAGCATAATTAAGTATAAATATCATAGATTAGGCAGTAGAGCCGACCATAACATAAACAAGTATCATAGATTAGGCGACAGAGCCGACCATAACATAATTAAGTATTATAGCTTAGGCAGCAGAGCCGACCATAACGTAAATAAGTATCATAGATTAGGCGGTATAGCCAACCATATAAGAATTTATAAAGGAATGGTTAAAATTGAAGTCAAGTACGAAAAGAATTTTGTCCTTGCATTGTAATTGAAGTGTTACTTACCTCTTGACTTGACTTCTCTAGACCTTTCTAAATTAAGGATTTCTCTACTCTTGATATTTCTAGGTTGGATTGAAATTGAAAGGGGGTAGGGGTATTTATAGGATTTCTTGGGGCTAATGGATGGTTATGATTTTACCACCATAAATCTTGATCAATGGTTGAGAATAACCTTCATAAATAACTTACTAAATTCTAGAATTCTTAACTTTCTCTACATACTTCTCTTACATAATCACTTAGTCATTATTACTTATGTCATTATTACTTAGAATTAAATATTTTATATTATTATTATTTTAATACTTAAGGGAGCTTGTTAACTCAAAATAAATTTTATTATATTTAAGTGTGAAAATTGTACCTCACAATTCTCCCCCCTTTAAAAATTTCTTTCTCGAAATTTACTTACTGAATAGCTTAGGATACTTATTCTTCATCTCTTCCTCACGTTCCCATGTTGCCTCCTCCACTGAGCTATTTCGCCATAGTACTTTAACTAAAGGAATCTTCTTATTCCTTAACTCCTTTATCTTTCTATCAAGAATTTGAATTGGACGTTCTTTGTAGGTTAAGTCTCCTTCTAGTTGTAGAGGCTTATAATCTAGCACATGAGAGGAGTCTGGGATGTATTTCTTTAACATGGAGACATAAAAGAAATTATGTATTCTTGATAACGATGGTGGGAGGGCAAGTCGGTAGGAAACATTCCCAACACGATCGAGTATTTCAAATGGCCCAATAAATCTCAGACTTAATTTTCCTTTGTTCCCAAATCTCATTGATCCTTTTACTGGGGCAACTTTTAGAAATATTTTGTCACCAACTTGAAATTCCAAAGACCTCCTCTTATCCGCATAATTTTTCTGTCGATTATGAGCTGCCTGCATTCTTTGACATATTTCTCGATTGCTTCAGATGAGGCAGTAATTAAGTCAGGTCCAAGATGCCTTCGGTTCGCCTATCTCATCCCAATGAATAGGCGATCTACATTTTCTACTATATAGAGCTTCGTATGGTGCCATGCCGATTGTTGCTTGGTAACTATTATTGTAGGCAAATTCAACCAATGGTAAATACTTGCTTCATGATCCTTGAAAGTCGATAGCACATCCTTGTAACATATCTTCCAGCGTCTGAATCATTCTTTCTGATTGGCTGTCTGTTTCAGGGTGAAATGATGTACTAAACTTCAATCTTATCCCCTTAGCCTTATGTAACTTTTCCTAAAATGTTGAGGTGAACCTTGCATCTCGGTCAAAAATAATAGAAATAGGTACACCATGTAGTCTTACTATCTCCTTTACATATATTTCTGCAAGCTGGTCTATGGTGCACATCATTCGAATAGGCAAGAAGTGAGTAGACTTTGTGAGTCGATCAACGATCACCCAAATAACATCATGCATTTTAGTAGTCCTTGGAAGACCAATGACGAAGTCCATTGTGATTTCTTCCCACTTCCATTGAGGAACTTGATTAGATTCCAAAAATCCTGCTGGTTTTTGGTGCTATGCTTTGATTTGTTGACAAGTGAGACATTTTGCCACGAACTCAACTATATCCTTCTTCATTCCAGGCCACCAATAATGCTTCTTTAAGTCTTTGTACATCTTTATTGTGGCAGGATGAAGTGAATATGGGGTTGTGTGAGCTTCAAGTAAAATATCTTTCTTTATTGGATTATCTGGTACACATATCCTATACTTGAACAAGATGATTCCCCTCTCTAACTTCTTAAACGACGTCTCCTTTGAGTTGGCCTATATCTTTAGGTTCTTCAAGTAAGAATCACTTTCCTACCCTTCCTTAATCTTTTCTAATAAAGTTGAGCGAAGGGTCATGTTTGCTAGTTTTCCCGTTACTAGCTCAATCTCTGCCTTGCATATATCATTTTGTAATGGCTTAGGTAGAATCTTTAAAGTTGAGAGGCTTGACTTTTTTTTACTTAGTGCATTTGCTACCACATTTGCTTTTCCAGAATGATAGTTTATTTCGCAGTCGTAGTCCTTGACAAGCTCTAGCCAACACTGTTGTCGCATATTTAACTCCTTCAATGTAAAGAAATATTTGAGGCTTTTATGATCAATGTAAATCTTACAATGTGCTCCCATTAAATAATGATGCCATATTTTTAATGCATGCACCACGCTGCCAACTCGAAATCATGTGTTAGATAATTTTGCTCGTACTCCTTCAATTGTCTAGAAGCATATGCAATAACTTTTCCATTTTGCATGAGGACACATCCTATGCCATCTTTGGAGGCATCGCTATAGATGAAAAAATCCTCATAGCTGTTAAGAATGGCTAGGATTGGAGCAGTGATCAGTTGTAACATATGTGAATTAAAAATGAATAAGTATGAGGCGGTTAAGAAGTTAGTAAAAGCAAAAGAATAAGTTGGAAACAGAGGAAACATATGCACGTGTAACAGAGAGTGAGAGAGAAACTGCCAAATCGACCCAACTACAGACCCGAAAACCCGACCCGGAACCCGCGACCTTGACCCGACCATAACTCCCATTTTCGGCCATCGTTTCGGCCAAGCTTAGTACCAATCTGAAGCTTAGAAGCCGGCCATCGTTCCCTTGCCATCCTCATCGCCGAAAACCAACCGAAACACCGGTGATCGAAGCTTGAAACCCGCGACTCCCTCTTCCAAACACCGGTGATTGAAGCTTGAAACACCCAAAATTGAGGATTGGGTGTAATTACGATTCTGAGGGTAATTTAGTGATTTAAGATTTCGGAGCATGTTAATGATCTATGGACTCAAGGGCATTTTAGTAATTTTATGGACACGGCAGTTGTCAATTATGGATAGATGTTCGTTTCGAGTTTATTGCATAAAATTTAGGCATAATTCCGATTTACGGCAAATAATTATGTTGTTTCCTTGATTTAGGAGGATTCGCGTGTGAGAACCGGTCCGCGGACGTGGACGATAACCGACCGTGAGCACCGTCACTGTGAGTGGAATATACAAAACCTATTTTCATAGTTAATTATGATAGTAAAACATGTTTGCGAAATAAGTATTTTAAATGTCCTGATTTAATGATTTCCTTGAAATGGATTTTATTCACGCATTGGTATTTTATTAAAATGTTTGGTTAATGATTTTGCGTAACGACTTTGAATAATCATGATAGTATTTTAAAGATAAGAAAAGTGGATTCAAATGTGGTATGATTTAAAGTATGGTTAAAAAGGTATGTGAATATGAGTATAATGATTATTTTTGAAATCATTAGACAGTACCCTTCCCCTCCAGATACAGTGATACAAATGAGATGAGATGAGAAGCCTTTGTGGCTTGTCTGAACACACATTGAGGCTTTAGGCCGTGTGTTTGGGTGTTTTTGCCTTTTGGGGGCATATGCATGCGATATGATGATTACAGAGATACAGATATGAGATACAGACATATATAGAGATACATATGATACAGATGAGATACAGGCCTTTGGGGCCCGTCTGAGTACACACAGAGGCTTTGGGCCATGTGCTTGGGCGCTTTTATCCTTTGGGAACTAGATTATGCATGCACATATATGATTAGATATGAGATGGTATTTCCCAGTCTATCCGTGTAGCTTCGGGGCGTGATGTTATCCAGATAGTACGTCATTGCCCATCCGTTGAGGTCCGGATATGACGATATTATTTCCCTGGGTACTTGTTTGGTGATGATTTTCAGATTTGTGAATTCTATATGATATTGTCATATGATTTCCATGGTTAGTAATCTAATTTAAATGTTTAATGATTTATTACTGGTTTCTCGCTTATGGTTTAATGAAATCATGTTTGGAAATGATATGATTATTTCTTTTAAAGTAAGAATTAATTTTCAAAACTACTATCCACTCACTGATCTCACTGAGTTTTAAACTCACCCCGTTTTTATTATATTTTCCCCCCCTCACCAGGAGGCTGCAGGTACACCAGACCGACCCAGCGACTGTAAATATATTTTGAGTCTTGGCCACGTGATGGTGTTAAAAGATATAAATATTTTTATTAGGACATCTTGGTTATCTCGTCCTATTGGGATTGTATAATTTTGTTATATTATTCTTTTGGGATTAAGAATAAACTGAGATATTAATATTAGTTATAATATTATCTTTTGAGACTCTGGAGATATAAAACTCAGCATTTTGGTTGAGGATGTTGATCACTAGAGTTTGTTGTATATTGAATTGTATTGGGAGTGTTATATTCATATTTGTAGATTAGGAGTGTTATATATATAAAGGAGACTCTGCCGAATTTTTGACAGAATCTTCACTAATAGAATTTTTATCAAGTTCGCTTTGATGAGACTAGATAGACTCACCTGGGGGGGATTCGGGGCGGGTCGTTTCATCAGCCGTCGTTTTAGTTCTTCAAAGCTTTTCTCGCATTCGGGTGTCCATACAAACTTGGCATTTTTCTTTGTCAACTAGGTCAATGGCATTGCGATCTTCGAGAAACCTTCCACAAATCTTCGGTAGTATCCAGCCAAACCCAAGAAGCTTCTGACTTCTTTGGCATTAGTCAGTCTGGACCATTGGCTTACAGCTTCCACCTTCGAGGGGTCTACTGAAATTCCATCCTTAGACATGGTATGTCCTAGGAACACCACTATGAATTTTGCAAGCCAAAATTCATACTTCTTGAATTGTGCATAAAGTTGCTTCTCCTTCAAGGTCTGAAAAGTGATCCTTAGGTGCTGAGCATGCTCTTCCTTTGACCGTGAGTAGATCAAAATATTGTCGATGAACACTACTATGAACTTGTCTAGGTAGTCTTTAAATACCCTGATGGTAGAACAACAAACTCATAGTGTCCATAACGTGTTTTGAATGTTGTTTTAGGAATATATGCCTCTCTGATTCTTAATTGGTGATATCTTGATCGTAGATCAATTTTTGAAAATACTGATGCTCCTTGCAGCCAATCAAACAAGTCATTAATGCGTGGAAGTAGGTACTTGTTCTTGATAGTCACCTTATTTAGCTCTCTATAGTTGATGCACATTTGCATTGATCCATCATTCTTTTTCACAAACAATACTAGTACCCCCCACGATGAATGGCGTGGGCGTATGTGATGAGATTAAAGATAAAACTATCACAAGCACATGGGATGAGGCATATTCAGATGAGATTAAGGATAAAACTATCACAAGCACATGAGATGAGGCATATTCAGATCCTATTCAAGTTCCCGTTGAACCCGTTACAAGAGCTCGAGCAAAGAAATTCAAAGAAGCGCTTAATGGATTGATTCAAGCAACTTGGGCTCAATCAAATTCATTGAGGCCCGTTGAAGGAATCGCACATGATAAATGCATGATTCAGGCTCTTGAAATTTCCAAAAAGTCACTTCCATGAAATAGAGAGTTGGCTTGCACATTATGCGGGAAAATATATTATTTTCCTTTTTTTCAAATACTTTCCCGTTTCTTGAGGAGGCTACTAGGGAAACAAATCAATTATTTCTATTTTAATCGACTAGTTTCCATTTAATTGATGAAAGGCATTTAAGCCAATGAGGATCTTAATTTGATTTAGATTCTTTCCTATTTACTTAGATTAGGATTCTGATTTGGTTTAAATTATTTCCTATTTACTTAGATTAGGATTAAGATTTGATTTAGATTCTTTCCTATTAGGAAAGATTCAGATTCAGATTTAATTTTTGGGTTAGGATTTATCTCCAAAACTTCTTATATATAAAGTACTCGTATTCAATAAACATGGAAGAAGTTTTTTGATGCAATTGGTGAGAGAGTTAATTCTCTTTGGTTCTTTATGAACTCTTTGAACTTATCGGATTTCCGTGACGTTCAACTCTTGACTTATCAATCAGACCATCCATAACTGATTGTGGCGTCTTCACATACCAAGGTTCGTGCTTTCAATAAGCATTGGGTTGAGGGGTCGCGTCAGTTCTTGACAGGGTTCGTATCATTTTATATCAGAGCCTAGGCTCTAAAGTCAGATCCATCTATCTTTGTTGTTTTTCATTTTTTTTTTGAATTTTTCATCCTTGTTCTAGTATCTATAAAAAAAAAGAAAAAAAGTGTCGTGAACAGTATTTGCATGAACAGCGTTGCATGAACAATACTGCGTGAACAGTGGTTTAATTCTCCTTAAATCCACAAGTTTTACCTATTCCTTTTCCTTAAAAAAAAAAAGGAATCTCCAACCTCCTCTTAAAATCTTTCATTTTTTTTCATTATTTGTGTCTTGGAAGTCTAAAACAAGTTTTACCCCATCGGTGAAAATTTTGCCCAAAATCAAAACTCGACTTTCGTACACCTTGCCTTCTTACTATTGAAATTAAATTCTCCTTAGTTGTCATCTTTGTGAATTGCTGCTGAAATTCTGATAAGAACCGAATGAGGATTACTAAGAGTGGAAAAAATGCATGAGAGTGTGAGCATATTAGAGGGTAAAAGCCAATAATTTGAGTGAAACACGAGTGGAATTGAGTGAGTCATTTTTCTTGAGTGAAAGACGTAAGGGAGTGAGGTGAGGTCCTTCCACATTATTTCCAACATTCTTTTGCAGATAATAGTTATGTCTCACAACCTAAAACGAAACACAAATGAAGAGGATCAATCTGCAACTACTCAGAATTTAAAAATTCAAGCATTGATAGGAGAGATGAGAAGGATGATGAGGGCTGAATTAGAGCTCATCCATGAGCGCTTGGATCAAGTGGAGAACACACGTGTAGGGCAGCCACAACCCGTTCCCCAAGCACGTACGAGAGAAAGAGCTCCAATTAGAGGAGAGATTGATGACTATTATGGGATGCATATGATGAATGAGAGGACTCAGTGGGTAGCTATAGGAGAGATGGACAAGGCAGGAGAGCTAGGAATAGAGAATCTTTTCAAGGAAAATCCGACCCAAAAGCATTCCTTGAATGGGAGAAGAAAATAAAGTTCATATTTGACTACCACAATTATTTAGAGGCAAAAAAAGTAAAATTAGCTATGATTGAGTTTTCTGACTATATTATTACTTGGTGGGATCAGCTTGTTATGAGCAGAAGGCGAAATAGGGAACGTCCAATTGAAACATGGGATGAAATGAAATCTTTGATGAGAAGACGTTTTATACCTAACCACTATTATCGAGACTTGTACCAAAAATTACAACGTCTTACACAGGGTAGCCGAAGCGTTGAGGATTATTATAAAGAAATGGAGATTGCCATGATTAGAGCAAATGTGGAGGAGGATAGAGAAGCTACCACGGCACGATTCTTAATTGGACTTAATCGGGAGATTGCAGATAAGGTTGAGTTACAACATTATGTGGAGATTGAGGAAATAGTCCACAAAGCCATCAAGATTGAGCAGCAACTCAAGAGGAGGGGTAACACTCGTGCAGCCCCAAGCTCGAGTTCCACTCCTTGGAAGCCAAGCTATGTGAAACGAGACGAGAGGCCACAAGGATCTACTACACCTAAGTTAAGATCCGAGCCCTCCAAGCACAATCACAAGGTAACACCATGACTCCTACTATTAGAAATCATGACATTAAGTGTTTTAAATGTCAAGGCAGGGGGCATATCGCAAGTGAATGTGTGAATAAAAGAGTCGTGATGTTGCGGGACAATGATGAGATTGTAACTAAAGATGAGACAGAAGAGAATGTGATACCACCATTAGAGGATGTCGAAGATGAAGAGTATATAGCCCCTGGGGATTTGACTTTAGTAGCGAGGAAAGCTTTGAGTGTGCAAGTAAAGGAAGACAAAGCAGTGCAACGGGAAAACATTTTCCATACTAGGTGCTATGTTCAGGACAAAGTATGTAGTATGATTATTGATGGAAGAAGTTGTACTAATGTTGCTAGTACTATCATTGTTAGAGAAGTTAGGGCTTCCAACACTTAAAACACCCACGGCCATACAAACTACAATGGTTAAATGACAGTGGAGAGGTGAAAGTGAACAAGCAGGCACTAGTGACTTTTCGGATTGGCAAATATGAAGATAAGGTGCCTTGTGATGTAGTGCCAATGTAGGCTGGACACTTGTTACTTGGACGGCCTTGGCAATTCGACAGACGTGTGAAACATGATGGCTTCACCAACAAATATTCATTTGTATTTAATCAACGCAACATCACTCTTGTTCCATTGACACCAAAGCAGGTTTACGAAGACCAAGTGAGCTTACAGAGAGAGAGTGAGGAAAAGAAAAAGAGAGAAAAAGAGAGTGAAATTCAAAAAGAGGTCGAGGAAAATGTGAGAGAAAAACCAAAGAAAAATATGGCCATTGAGCAAAAATTAGATGGAAAACAAAAGAATTTCTACGCGAGAGTGAGGTAGATAAAAAAAAGCGTTGTTTTCACATCAACCGATGATTGTACTTTTGTACAAAGAGGCATTTTTAAACACTAACGAATTTGACCATACTTTGCCTAGTTCTATTACTTCTCTTTTGCAGGAGTATGAGGATGTCTTTCATGAGGAAACACCACATGGTTTACCTCCAATCCGAGGGATTGAGCATCAGATTGATTTTGTGCTCGGTGCAGCCATTCCAAATAGACCAGCCTATAGGAGCAATTCAGAGGAGACCAAGAAACTTCAAAGGCAGGTTAATGAATTGATGGAAAAATGGTACGTGAGAGAAAGCACGAGTCCATGTGCAGTTCCCGTTTTATTAGTTCCTATGAAGGATGGGACATGGAGGATGTGTGTTGACTGTCGAGCCATCAACAACATAACGGTAAAGTATCGACATCCCATTCCTAGGCTAGATGACATGCTTGATGAATTACATGGGTCTTGTGTATTTTCCAAAATTGATTTGAAAAGTGGATATCATCAGATTAGAAAGAAAAAAAGGAGATGAATGGAAAACTGCTTTTAAAACAAAATATGGTTTGTATGAGACTTATGAATCATGTCTTGCGAGCTTTTATTGGCAAGTTTGTTGTTTTTTATTTTGATGATATCCTCATTTATAGCACAAGCATAAATGATCATGTAGTACATTTGAAATCTATTTTAGGTGTGCTTAGAAAAGAAAAGTTGTTTGCTAACCTAAAGAAGTGTACTTTTTGCACCAAAAAACTTGTGTTTCTAGGATATGTTGTGAGTGCACAGGGTATACAGGTTGATGAGGAAAAGGTACGTGCAATCCAAGAGTGGCCGAGTCCCACAAGTGTAAGTAATGTGAGAAGCTTTCATGGGCTTGCTAGTTTTTATTGACGATTTGTGAAAGACTTTAGCACATTACCCGCACTGCTTAACGAAGTAATAAAAAAAGATGTTAGATTCAAGTGGGGAGAAGCGCAAGAGAAGGCATTTCAAATAGTCAAGCAAAAGCTGACCATTGCTCCTTTATTGTCTTTGCCTAACTTTAATAAAATATTTGAAATTGAATGCGATGCCTCAGGTATTGGTATTGGTATTGGTGCAGTCCTAATGCAAAAAGGACGACCAATTGCTTACTTTAGTGAAAAGTTGAGTGGGGCAGCCTTAAACTATCCTACTTACGATAAGGAGTTGTATGTGTTGGTTCAAGCATTAGAAACGTGGCAGCACTACCTATAGCCTAAGGAGTTCGTGATTCACACCGATCATGAGTTCTTGAAACACCTTAAAGGCCAACACAAGCTGAACAAGAGACATGTTCGTTACAAGCAAGGTATGAAAAACATTATTGCAGATATGTCTTAATCTCAACACTCATGCTAAACTACTTGGTTTTGAACATATTAAGGAATTGTATGATGACGACCATGATTTTAGTGTTGAGAAAAGACCGTAGTCGATAAATACTTTAGGCATGATGGCTATTTATTTCGGGAGAATAAACTGTGTGTGTCTAACTATTCTTTGAGAGATTTGTTAGTGAGAGAATCCCATGGAGGAGGGTTAATGGGGCATTTTGGAGTTGTAAAGACTTTAGCAGTTTTACAGGAACACTTTTATTGGCCACATATGAAACGAGATGTTGAAAGACTTCGTGGTAAATGTGTCACTTGTAGGTAAGCCAAATCGAAAGTGCAACCTTGTGGCTTATGCACCCCTTTGCCAATACCTAGTGCACTTTGGACTGATATTTTGATAGATTTTGTACTAGGTTTACCGAGGTCTAGACAAGGGAAAAACTCAATTTTTGTGGTTGTAGATAGATTTTCAAAGATGACATTTTATTCCATGCCACAAAACGAATGATGCTTCTAATGTTGCTAACTGATTCTTTAGGGAGATTGTGAGGTTGCATGGTATGCCCAGGACAATTGTTTCTTATAGGGATGCTAAGTTTTTAAGTTACTTTTGGAAAATCTTATGGGCTAAGTTAGGAACTAAGTTGTTGTTTTCAACTACTTGTCACCCTGAAACTGATGGTCAAACAGAAGTTGTGAATAGAACTTTATCTACTTTGTTGCGAGCTATTATTAAAAAGAATATCAAAACTTGGGAAGATTGTTTACCACTTGTTGAGTTTACTTCTAATCGTTCTGTTTATTCTGCTACTAAGTATTCAATGTTTGAAATTATTTATGGTTTTAATCCTTTAACCCCATTCGATTTAACTCCATTACCTGTTTCCAAGCATGTTAACTTAGATGGCAAGAAAAAGGCTGAAATTATTAAACAGATACACGAGAGGGCGAAGTTAAACATTGAGCGGAGAACTGAGCAATACGCTAAACAAGCTAACAAAGGGCGACATAAGCTAGTCTTTGAACCCGGCGATTGGATGTGGTTACACATGCGCGAGGAATGATTTTCGGAACGAAGGAAATCTAAGTTATTACATCGAGGGGATGGCCCATTCCAAGTTTTGGAACAGATAAATGACAATGCATACAAACTGGATTTGCCTGGTGAGTACAATGTAAGTGCTACTTTTAATGCTTTTTATTTGAGTCCTTTTGATCTAGGTGTTGATTTGAGGACAAAACCTCTTCAAGAGGAGGGAAATGATGAGATTAAAGATAAAACTATCACAAGCACATGGGTTGAGGCATATTCAGATACTACTCAAGTTCCCGTCGGACCCGTTAAAAGAGCTCGAGCAAAGAAATTAAAAGAAGTGCTTAATGGATTTATTCAAGCAACTTGGGCTCAATCAAATTCGTGGAGGCCCGTTGAAGGAATCATACATGATAAATGCATGATTCAGGCTCTTAAAGATTCCAAAAAGTCACTTCCATGAAATAGGGAGTTGGCTTGCACATTATGCTGGAAAATATATTATTTTCCTTTTTCTAATTCCTATTCTTCCTCCTCCAACTGGTGAGTATAATGTAAGTGCTACTTTTAATGTTTCTTATTTGAATCCTTTTGATGTAGGTGTTGATTTGAGGACAAAACCTCTTCAAGAGGAGGGGAATGATGAGATTAAGGATAAAACTAACACAAGCACATGGGATGAGGCATATTCATATGAGATTAAGGATAAAACTATCACAAGCACATGGGATGAGGCATATTCAGATCCTATTCAAGTTCTCGTCGGACCCGTTACAAGAGCTCGAGCAAAGAAATTCAAAGAAGCGCTTAATGGATTGATTCAAGCAACTTGGGCTCAATCAAATTCGTGGAGGCCCGTTGAAGGAATCGCACATGATAAATGCATGATTTAGGCTCTTAAAGTTTCCAAAAATTCACTTCCATGAAATAGGGAGTTGGCTTGCACATTATGCAGGAAAATATATTATTTTCCTTTTTCTGATTCCTATTCTTCCTCCTCCAACTGGTGAGTACAATGTAAGTGCTACTTTTAATGTTTCTTATTTGAGTCCTTTTGATGTAAGTGTTGATTTGAGGACAAAACCTCTTCAAGAGGAGGGGAATGATGAGATTAAGGATAAAACTATCACAAGCACATGGGATGAGGCATATTCATATGAGATTAAGGATAAAACTATCACAAGCACATGGGATGAGGCATATTCATATGAGATTAAGGATAAAACTATCACAAGCACATGGGATGAGGCATATTCAAATCCTATTCAAGTTCTCGTTGGACCCGTTACAAGAGCTCGAGCAAAGAAATTCAAAGAAGCGCTTAATGGATTGATTCAAGCAACTTGGGCTCAATCAAATTTGTGGAGGCCCGTTGAAGTAATCGCACATGATAAATGCATGATTTAGGCTCTTAAAGTTTCCAAAAAGTCACTTCCATGAAATAGGAAGTTGGCTTGCACATTATGCGGGAAAATATATTATTTTCCTTTTTCTGATTCCTATTCTTCCTCCTCCAACTCTGACAAAAGCTTTATTAATATCTCTAAGTTTCTGATGGTTCAACCATCAATTGGGTCAAATGATCCTTCTCCCTCCTCACTGAAGAACATTCTGATCTAGAAAATGTTTCTGTAATCCAAACTGTACAACAAATTCAGAAAGTCCAACTAGCCATTCCTATCCCTTCGATTAAAATCCACATTCTCCCCGAAAAATTTGGCAAACCAGTTTCCATCATCGGATTTGTTGACACTAGAGCATAGAGGATATGCTTAATCCTTTAATCCTTCCATTCCATTTTTGGGAAAAGCATACAAAATATTTCAAAGCTGCTAACGGAGAACTGTTTCATACAAATTTGATAACCAAAAAACCCATTGGTATTCAGTTCTTTCCAGGATGTGTCTTTTGGACCAAGCTTGTTGGATCCAATTTTCCTAACAAAGATCTTTTAATCGGGTTTGATATCCTTCACCTAGTTAAAAAACTCCATTTAACTAGAAATGTCTGCATATTGGGACTCTAAATCTGAAGAAGGTTGTTCAGATGAATTGAGTTTGTTGGAGGAGGATGAACTTTCTTCTGAAGTTGAATCTGAGTCACTTTTTTGATATTCAATATGCTGGTAATGGTATTGGTAAGCTGGGGCTTTGTCTTTCTTTGGAGGTTCAGGAGTTGCTTGTAGAAGAATCTTCTAATGATAATAATGATGACCAAGCCTCACAAACAGAACCGATTCCACCAGTTCCTCCGGTTTATGAAAATTCTTCAAAACCATCCTCTTCACCATGGTTTACATTTGATGACATTCCTCGTCACAAATGACAGGCAAGACATCAAGAATTTGCTGCATGGATTGATGTGCAAATGACAAGACCTTATGCACAAACTCAAAATGTTCTCCGTGAGTTTTGTTCGAGATTCACTAGATTATTACGAGATTGGTTTGAAAGTCTAGGTGAATATAGACAACTTCAATTGATTCAAACCACCATTGCTACAGCCCTTGTAGTCATTTATAAGCAATTTATTGGAGAACCAGCAGCATCAACTGAAGCATCCAGAAAGGAGTACCACCAGATGAAATGTTATTCTCTCAAACGACATCACCTGGAAATGCATTACGAAAGAATGAGCATGCTTTATTACAAATTGAATGGATTCAATGATCCATCTTTAAAGCATGTCTTTGCTGCATCTTTACCTCTAGAGCTTCAGCTAGAGCTTCAAAGACAATTGACAGCCTTCAATCTTGACATAGCCAATGTCTCACTTGGAAAAATCTTCCAATTAACCTTGCTATGCCTTGACAAGATCTGTGAGCAAAAATATTTCTTTAAAGATCTTATTGAACACAAAGAACCCTTTGCCTCAGCTTGCAAAAAACCCTATCTCAAAATCCAGTGCAAAGATGACAAAAAGTGCACTTGTCCAACAAACAAGAAAAAGCACTTCCAGAAACACTTCCACAAATCCTCTTCCAAAAAACCAAAAAAGCCTTATAGATACTTCAGAAAGAAGGATCCTTCCCAGTTCAGCAAAAAGAAACACAATTGCTGTTTTATTTGCAAAAAAACACGGACATTTTGCCCGCAATTGCCCAAATAAGTCAGCAAAAGTTGTTCGTCTCATCCAGCACTTACATCAATCTTCCATGCTTTCTAACAACGAAGATATTGAATCCAACTTCTCAGAATAGTTAGAGAAAGATGATTATACAGCCTTCATTCTTGCAGACTCAACAGATTCTGAAATAGATGAAATTTCTATAATCTCCACTGTTCAAAAAATTAACCAGGTCCATTCCAAACTTACTGATCCTTCGGTTAAAATCTCAGTCATCCCTTCAAAATTCCACAAACCTGTCTCAGTCATTAGTTTCCTTGATACTGGCGCACAGCGCAGTATGCTCAATCCTAAAGTTCTTCCTCCTGATTATTGGGAAAACCATACTAAATACTTCAGAGTTGTAAATGGAAAAGTTTTTGAAGCCTCTCTCATTACCAAAAAACCCATTGGTATCCAGTTATTCCCAAACTGTATCATTTGGCAAAAAATTGTTGGTTCAGATTTACCAAACAAAGATCTCCTTATAGGATTTGATGTCCTCCAACTGGTAAAAAATCTTTTTATTACACCAACAGGAATTAAGTTTAAACAGATGTTTATGCCTTATACATATGTTCTTCGTCTGTATTCACTTTCGGATACAACCCCTCCTTATACCTCCATTTCTCAAAAGTTCCTTGAATTTTGTCCTGAAAATCATTCACAGTTTACTCATCCCTCACCTCTCCGGAAAAATGAAAAGTTTTTCATACATCTTCCATTCAAACTCAACGAAGATGTTAACCCTACAAAAGCTACACATCCATGCCTCCTTCTGATCTCTCTCTCGCCAAGCAAGAATGCACCCAATTGCTTCGGCAAGGTCTCATAGAACCTACTACTTCAGATTGGGCTTGTCAAGCCTTCTATGTTGAAAAACGATCTGAATTAGTTCGAGGAAAAAAGAGATTAGTGATTGATTACCAACCACTTAATGCTTTCCTTAAAGATGATAAGTTTCCCCTTCCAAAAATCCAGTCCTTATTCATTCATCTTCAAGGTGCAAAAGTATTTTCAAAGTTCGATCTTAAACCTGGTTTTTGGCAGCTTGGTATTTTGTCAAAAAACCACCCCAAAACAGCCTTCTGTATCCCTGATGCCCATTATCAGTGGACAGTCTTACCCTTTGGTCTCAAAGTTGCTCCCTTGCTTATTTCAAAAAGCAATGGTTAAGATCTTTTCTCTGATCCTTCATCATGCTTTGATTTACATTGATAGTATCCTGTTGTTTTCACACAACCAACAAACACATCAACATCTCCTTTCAGATTTCCTGCAAATCGTGCAGACACATGGCATCATGCTTTCTGAAAAGAAAAGCAGCATAGGAAAGGAATCTATTGATTTTCTTGGCATGGTCTTAAAAGATGGTCACTACCATCCAGGACCACATATTGCAGCAGAATTATTAAAGTTTCTAGACACAGATCTCAACAAAAAATAAATTCAATAGTTCCTTGGAATTGTTAATTATGTCAAAGTCATTTTCAAATAAGATTATTTGAGACTACTAATGATACCACCTCGTCAATGAACGTTAGCTCTGATACCAGTCGGTAGTTGTACGTGGCGTTGTTACACCAGATCTATAAAGAACAAAGTCTGTTCTTAGGGCCAATAGCCCGCAAGTTCTGGTTTCCAACCGATATACACTTATTCGTCAAAATACCAAAATCCAAAAATCATAGTTGAAAACAATTTTTCACGATACCACCCGAAAACACGGCACTCTTGGCCTTCAAAGAGGGTGAACGTTGTGAGAAAACAATTTCAGTTTACAAAATCGATTTTGGAGGATAAAACAGGACTTTTCTGATGCACAAGATCCTTAGGCTTAAGGCAAGTGCAGAGCATACTCAGTTTAGAAAATTAGAGGTGAGCGTATCATTATTAACTCAAATAATTTCTTTGATTCTTAGAAGAGAGAAAAGGGTTTAGGGAAACATGATGTGAGGAAAGCTTAATTTCATTTCCGATTAACTCCTGCCATACAACAAGATAAAGAGATCCTTATATAGAGATCTCGAGGGAGGAGAGATAAGGTGGGACCCTTATCTTTTACAAAAGCAAAAATATTAAAGCACACCACGCCAAAACCAAAAAGGAAAAGCATGAAAAGTAAAAGATAAGCTTTAGACAAGACAGGACCCTTGTCTAATTATTAAAGAAAACTTTAGAAAAAGAAAAAGCGAAAGATTCCCATGCGTGTCTTGTAATCAAGGAGTGGATGGGTAGTGTGATGGAGACACATCACCAGTTGCTTTCTCATATTGGCGTTTGACACGCCTGATTTGTCTTTGATCAAGATAAGCTTCAGCTTGTAAATAGGCTTCTTCATCAGTGGCAATCATTTCTTTTAGGGCTGGGGCTAATGGAGCAGGAGGGTCTGGATCGGTGACAGTGTAGTGGGAGTTTTCAGTATGGAGAAGAGACTGAAAATCTTTCCATGGGTCCTGAGCATCTTGGAATAAGACGTTAGTGTAATCAGGACGTTGTTCCAAGACAAGGATTCCTCGAGGACTTGAACTGGAACCTGGAGTACATGTTTGTTCTTTTGGGATTATTTCCAAGGTGTGAGATGGTACAATAGAGGTGTGGTGAATGTTTGTGACGAAGGGCTGAACATTGTTAAGCTCTAGAAGGTATGACTTGAGAATAGAGGTGACAGATGGATCATGAACGAGGGTGTAAGGATGAGGATAAGTTCTCCATTCATAGGCCATATCTTGTGTCCAGAAGTCTCTTATTTCTGGGTGCTGGAAGTAAGGTCTATGAATGATGAAGACAGTAGTGAACATGTCTACTTCCTGTTCTGGCATTTTGTCTAATTCGTGAAAAATACATAGATTTTTCAGTTACTTACGCCACCACGTGAGTGGGGAATACCATTCAAGGAGAGTCCACAGAAGGTCTGGAGAGAACTCAGGAGTGGTGAGATGGCGAAGAACTGATTGGACAGGGAACACCAATTTTGTGGCATACAGGGTAGTGAGACACCACATGTACCATAAATCATCTTCGCAAATGGTTAAGGAAGAGAGAGTAAGACCTGTGAGAAATAAATTTTCCATACAGAGAAAAGGAAAAAGATCAGGTTTTTTGGTTTGGACATTAAAGAAATACCAGTAAAGGAATTTCTTTGCAAAGTCTTAAAGCTGGTAGGCTGAATGAAAAGTAAAGTTCATGGGAAAGGTTCTCTGGTTAAGAGCTTTGAAAGGAAGTTGACGGTTCATGGCTATAACTGGGATGGTGTGAATGGAAGAAATAAGTGAGGGTTTATTTATAGCCGAACGAGTAAGAAAGTCTGGGATAAGGTTCTGTTTGCCTTTTATGTGTTGGACAGTAAAATCATATTTAGCAAACCAATTCTTGAGGCTGAGCAGCTGCTTGTCAGGGAGCAACTTATTTTTGAAGTCAAAGATTCGAGGAAAAGAGGAGTTGTCCATGTTGATAAGGAATTTATGGCTGATTAGATGAAATTCAAACTTTTTGATTCCATACTTGACCGCCAAAATCTCTTTGTAGATCACATGGTAGTTCTTTTCAGAGTCTTTAAATTGCATGTTTGCATGTGCACAGAAGTGACGTACACCATTAATCTCTTCAAGAAGGATGGAACTCCAGTAATTATCACTGGCATCAGTTTGTAGGATGCGTTGGCCAGTTGTGGGGATTCGGAGAGGTGGAGATGACTGAGCTATCATCTTTAGTTGTTGGACAGCTTATGTCTGTGCTGGTCCCCATGGAGGGCACTGCTTTCTGAGCATACGAGACAACTAGCTTGTATGGATTGCAACTTATGGGATGAAATCTCTGACATATTTAACAATCCCGAGGAATTATTGGATCTACTTTTTGTTGAGATATGTGTCCGAAAACTTTAATAATTCAGTTGCAATATGTGGACCTAGTTGGTAATGGCCATCTTTAATTACCATGCCAAGAAAGTCAATTGATTCCTTTGCTATGCTGCTTTTCTTTTCAGAAAGCATGATTTCGTGTTCCTGCACGATATGAAAGAAATCCAAAAGGAGCTTCTGGTGGCTCTCATGGTCAAAGGAAAATAATAAAATATCATCAATGTAGACCAAGGCATGATGGAGGATAGGACTGAAGATTTTTGTCATGGCCTTTTGAAATAATGAAGGAGCGACCTTAAGACCAAAAGGCATAACAGTCCACTGATAATGGGCATCTGAGATGCAGAAGGTAGTTTTGGGACGGTCAACTGGTAAAATACCAAGTTGCCAAAAACCAACTTTTAGGTTAAACTTAGAGAAGATACGAGCCCCTTGAAGATGAATGAATAGTGTTTGGATTTTTGGAAGGGGAAACTTATCATCTTTAAGGAAGGAATTAAGGGGCTGGTAATCAATAACTAACCTTTTTTTCCCACGAACTAATTCAGATCGTTTTTCAACATGAAAGGCTTGACAAGCCCAATTTGAGTCAGTGGGTTCAGTAAGATCTTGCTGAAGCAACTGAGAACATTCTTGCTTAGCAAGTAAGAGGTTAGAAGGAGACATACCCGGGTGTGATGCTTTGGTAGGGTTTATGTCTTCATTAAGTTTAAAAGGAAGATGAATGAAGAATTGTTCATTTTTCCAAAGAGGTGAAGGATGGTGGAACTGGGAATGGTTCTCAGGACAAAATTCTAGGAACTTTTGTGAGATATGACTGTATGGTGATAGTGTTTCGGAAAGGGCATACAGATATAAGGTGTCTGTATAAGGCAAGAACATCTACTTGTAGCGAACTCTAGAACTGGTGAGGAACAAGTTTTTAACCAAATGAAGAATGTCAAAACCTATGAGTAGATCTTTATCTAGGAGTTTGGATGCTACAATCTTTTTCCAAATTATGCAATTCGGAAAGAATTGAATACCAATGGGTTTTTTGGTAATCAAAGTGGTTTCAAAAGTTTCACCATTGACTGCTTTGAAAAGTTTGGAGTGATTTTCCCAACAATCTAGGGGAAGAACAAAAGGATCAATCATACTGGTATCTGCACCAGTGTTAATGAACCCGATGACAGGAACAGGTTTATGGAATTTCGATGGAAGGACTGACATTTTTAGAGAAGGTCGAGGAATGGCTAAGACATGATCAGCAGAAAGAAATATCCTCGAATCGAATATTGCGATAATGAAGGCGATCGATCATCTTATTATTCGAAAAATTTGATTCGACATCTTCATTCTCAAATAACAGAGAAGAATGTTGGAGATGTTGTATGAGACGAACAACTTTGGTAAACTTGTGAGGACAGTTTCGAGCAAAGTGACCGCGTTTCTTGCAGATGAAACAACGGTTGTGCTTTTTCTTTCTGTACTGGGAAGCATCCTTTTTTTTGAAATATCGGAGAGGTTTTTTGGAGGATGATTTTTTATGGAAGTGTTTCATGAAATGTCTTTTTTTCTTAGTTGGACAGAGGCACTTCTTGTCATCTTTGCACTCTATTCTAAGGTAGGGTTTTTTGCAAGCTTCAGAAAAGGATTTTTTGTCTTCCATGAGATCTTTGAAGAATTCTTTTTGCTCACAGATCTGGTTGAGACATAGCATGACCATTTGGAAAATCTTTCCCAGAGAGATATCAGTTATGCTGAGATTAGTGGCTGTGAGTTTTCTTTGAAGATCGTGTCGTAACTCAGAAGGCAGTGAGGATATGAAGACATGTTTGAGAGATGGCTCGTTGAACCCATTTAGTTTATAAAAAAAGAATACTCATTCTTTTGTAATAGGTTTCCAAAAGATGTCTTTTGAGCGAGCAACACTTCATCTGATGATACTCTTTTCTATCTGCATCAGTGGAAGCAGTTTTTTCACCGATGAATTGTTCATGAATGATGTTGAGTGCTGTGCCAATTGGAGATTGCATGAATTGAAGCTGGCAATATTCTCCCAAGCTTTCTAACCAATCACGTAAAGAACCCGTTGATCGGGCCATGAATTCATGGAGAAAAGCTTGAGGTTGAGCATTAGGTTTTGTTCCTTGGAGGTCAATCCATGCAACAAATTCTTGAAGTCGAGCAGGCCATTTATGACGGGGAATGTCATCAAATGTGAACCAAGATGCTGAAGATGGTTTTGTTGAGTGATCAGGGACTGGTGGAGGCATTGATGGCTCTGGTTCTGTTGGAGCTGCTTGATTTTCAGCATCAGAAGAGTTGTTTTCAACAATAGGTGTGGCAGTTGAAGTACTTGGATCTTCAGTTTTGGTGGCCGTTAATATGCTTGTAATGTCAGCATATTCAGATTCAGAGTCAGTTGAGGTTCCTACTGAGTTGGTGAAATAGGAAGAGGAAGACGGGTTGGGCTCTGATGGGTTGGACGCATAGTCTGTTTCTGGCTCAGAGGAGTCAGAAGATATTTTGTGGACAGTATGATAATGATACTGATCCATTGGGCCTTTTTCTTTTTTGGGAGGCTCCAGAGTGGCTTTTGGTGAATCTTCTGGTGGGATTGGAGAGGGAGTTGAGGATGAAGTGGCCTTTGGCTTTGGTTCTGAAATCTTGACTTTAGATTTTGCTTTTTTAGGTGAAGATGGTTTGGGTGGAGGAGTTGGTTGAAGGTGTGAGAATCCAAAGAACTAATTGTAAACAGGTTGTTGAGGCCTAGATGGTGTGTAGAAAGGTGCATTAGTCTCGAAGATTGGAGGAGGTACTGTTGGGGTTTGTGTTTGAGTAAAAAGGGAAGGTCGAGTCTTTTCAGCATCAATTCTTGTTAATTCAGCTTTGAGCTTTCTGATCTCGGCTTCTTTTTTGTTAAATTTTGGACCCCAAATGTGGTTGTTCATCATTCATCTGAGATCGGCATCTAGTTCAGAGATCTGATCTTGTAGATGTATATACATCTAATCAAGATGATTGCTCATTAAATCAACTTTAGTTTCAGTCTGAGAGACTTGACTGGCAAAACGATCAATTTTCTTACTGAGCTATTGAAGAGTTTGATTCTGAGCACTGGCATTTTTGGTTTGCTAGTTTAAAATAGCTTTATACTGTTTTGGCTCTTCAGGTTGTCCAGAGGAAGTAACTGGGGATTAAACAAAAGGTTTTGAGATAACTCGGGTTTGTGTGTCTGTCTATTTTTCAAGTGGAGGAAATGATTCCTCATAGGATTGACTTGAAAACATAAGGCATGATCTAATTGGATAGAAGGGAGGTTTAGGATCTGGTGGAGGTTATGGAGGAAAGAAATTGCAAGATGGTTTTGTATGAGAAGATTTTTTCTTCTTCTTTTTCTTTCTCCGCATAACTTCCAATTCGTCATCAACATCCGTATCATCCAAGCAAGGACAATCGGGATTGCACATATGGGCTTCAGGAACATCCCATAAAAAGTGACCATTTATTTTATCTGGATATACTGGATACCTTTCTGATGAGAAACCATGAATGGGAAGCTTAATCATAGCTGTAAGAAAAGGAGTGTCGAAAAGCTTGGTTTCAGGTGTTTGAAAAGATAGTTTGACTTGACCATTTTGTCATCTTTCAGAATTTTGGTGGAAGTGCTCATAATTGGTTAACCATTCAAGAGGCATCAGTTTGAGCAATTCTTGTTTCTGGATTTGTTTGGGAATTTGGATGATAGTTGGAATTGTGTCTGTGTCAGCTAATATCATCAAGGCATCGAAAGTAGTGTGTGGTGTGGGAAGGTCTAGTGCATGATTTTGTAATCGATACACTATTTGGTGATGGAGGGTTACAATCTTTGATGTGGGTGTTTGTTCTGCTCCATGGAGCTGGATTTGGACCTTAAGAGTTGTTGGAAGATTGAAATCCTCAAGAGAGAGGTTGAAATTTGTGTAAAAGGTTAATAAAACACTGCCAGCATGGAGTGTGGTCAAGACGATTCCTACAACAGCATGTTGGTACTGTTTGAACCTAGTGTTTAAGAGAGCAATCCTGGCTGTAACAGGTAAACCTTTTCTGCCATGGAGGGTGAGAATCAATCTTACACCGCCAAGATGGAGGTGTGTGTACCCTTCTCGCTTCCAATTTGCGACGAGATCCGAGGGTATTTCTAAAGTGACATACTGTTCACCCTGAGAGGCTTGTAAAGCACACTGATCCAGTCTAGAAGACTGAATATACTCTTTTGGTAAAGGTCTTTTGGTGGAGATCAAGGTTCGGATACTTCTGGTAATAGAAGTTTTTTTTCTATAGAGATTGTAAGGACTCCTGATGGGAAACTGAGACTCATTGATTTGGGCTGACTCAGGGATATAAGAATATTCAACAAGATTTTCAATTTTGGAGGTCAGATGTTTGGAACATTATTTTGTTATGTTATAGATCTGGTGTAACAACGCCATGTACAACTACCGACTGGTATCAGAGCCATTTTCCATGCAGAGGTGGTATTATTAGTTATCTCAAATAATCTTATTTGAACTCCTAGAAGAAGATTCAACAACTATGGAAACATCTTCAATTCCTTCATCATCCTCTTCTCATATTTCTCTTTCCTCTACTCTATCTCTTCCAAAATCATGCTAAAAACATCTAACCTCCAAAATTGAAAATCTTGTTGAATATTCCTATATCCCTGAGTCAACCTAAATCAATGAATCTCAGTTTCCCATCATGAGTCCTTACAATCTCTATAGACAAAAAACTTCTCTTACCAGAAGTATCCGAACCGTGATCTCCACCAAAAGACCTTTACCAAAAGAATATATCCAGTCTTCTAGACTGGATCAGTGTGCTTTACAAGCCTCTCAGAGTGAACAGTATGTCACTTTGGAAATACCCTCAGATCTCATTGCAAATTGGAAGCGAGAAGGCTACACGCACCTCCATCTTGGCGATGTAAGATTGATTCTCACCCTCCCTGGCAGAAAAAGTTTACCTGTTACAGCCAGAATAGCTCTTTTAGATACCAGATTCAAATAATACCAACATGCTGTTGTAGGAACCGTCCTGACCACACTCCATGCTGGCAATGTCTTATTAACCTTTTACCCAAATTTCAACCTCTCTCTTGAGGATCCCAATCTTCCAACGACCCTTAAAGTCCAGATCCAGCTCCAAGGAGCATAACAAACACCCACATCAAATATTGCAACCCTCCATCACCAAATAGTGTATCGATTACAAAATCATGCACTAGACCTTCCCACACCACACACTACTTCCGATGCCTTGATGATATTAGTTGACACAAACACAATTCCAACTATCATCCAAATTTCCAAACAAATCCAGAAACAAGAATTACTCAAACTCATGCCTCTTGAATGGTTAACCAATTATGAGCACTTCCACTAAAATTCTGAACCAGTTCAGAAAACAAAAGCTACGTTTGAAAGACGACAAAATGGTCAAGTTAAACTATCTTTTCAAACACCTGAAACCAAGCCTGTTTCAGACACTCCTCAACTTTCTTACACTGCTATGATTACAGCAGTTCAAACTGGTCAAGAAAAGAAACTTCCCATTCATGGTTTCTCATCAGAAGGGTATCCGGTATATCCAGATAAAATCAATGGTCGCTTTTTATGGGATGTTCCTAAAGCCCATATGTGCAATCCCGATTGTCCTTGCTTGGATGATACGGATGTTGATGAAGAATTGGAAGTTATGCGGAGAAAGAAAAAGAAGAAGAAAAAGTCTTCTTATCTAAAACCATCTTGCAAATCCTTCCCTCCACAACCTCCACCAGATCCCAAACCTCTTGTCCATCCAATCAGATCATGCCTTATGTTTTCAAGTCAATCCTATAAGGAAACATTTCCTCCATTTGAAAAACAGACAGACACACAAACCCGAGTAATCTCAAAACCTTTTGTTCAATCCCCAGTTACTGCCTCTAGACAACCTGAAGAGCCAAAACAGTATGAAGCTGTTTTAAACGGGCAAACCAAAAATACCAGTGCTCAAAACCAAACTCTTCAACAACTCGGTAAGAAAATTGATCGTGTTGCCAGTCAAGTCTCTCAAATTGAAACTAAAGTTGATTCAATTAGCAATCGTCTTGATCAGATGTATATACATCTACAAGATCGGATCTCTGAACTAGATGTCGATCTCAGACGAATGATCAATAACCACATTTGAGGTCCAGAGTTTAATAAAAAAGAAGCCGAGATCAGAAAGTTCGAAGCTGAATTGACAAGAATTGATGTTGAAAAGACTCGACCTTCCTTTTTTACTCAAACACAAACCCCAATAGTACCTCCTCCAATCTTCGAGACTTATACACCTTTCTACACACCATCCAGGCCTCAACAACCTGTTTACAATCAATTCTTTGGATTCTCACACCTTCAACCAACTCCTCCACCCAAACCATCTTCACCTAGAAAAGCAAAATCTAAAGTCAAGATTTCAGAACCAAAGCCAAAGCCCACTTCATCCTCAACTCCCTCTCCAGTCCCACTAGAAGATTCACCAAAAGCCACTTCGGAACCTCCCAAAAAAGACAAAGGCCCAATGGATCAGTATCATTATCATACTGTCCAAAAAACATCTTCTCACTCCTCTGAGCTAGAAACAGACTATGAGTCCAACCCATCAGAGCCCAACCCGTCTTCCTCTTCCTATTCCACCAACTCAGTAGGAACCTCAACTGACTCTGAATCTGAATATGCTGACATTACAAGCATATTAATGGCCACCAAAATTGAAGATCCAAGTACTTCAACTACCACACCTATTGTTGAAGACAACTCTTCTGATGTTGAAAATCAAGCAGCTCCAATAGAACTAGAGCCATCAATGCCTCCACCAGTCCCTGATCACTCAGCAAAACCATCTTCAGCATCTTGGTTCACATTTGATGACATTCCCCATCATAAATGGCCTGCTCGACTTCAAGAATTTGCTGCATGGATTGACCTCGAAGGAACCAAACCTAATGCTCAACCTCAAACTGTTCTCTGTGAATTCATGGCCCGATCAACGGGTTCTTTACGTGATTGGTTAGAAAACTTGGGAGAATACCGTCAGCTTTAATTCATGCAATCTCCAATTAGCACAACACTCAACATCATTCATGAACAATTCATTGGTGAAAAAACTACTTCCACTGATGCAGATAGAAAAGAGTATCATCAGATGAAGTGCTGCTTGCTCAAAAGACATCTTTTGGAAACCCATTACAAAAGAATGAGTATTCATTTTTATAAACTAAATGGGTTCAACGAGCCATCTCTCAAACATGTCTTCATAGCCTTACTGCCTTCTGAGTTACAACCTGATCTTCAAAGAAAACTTACAGCCACTAATCTCAGCATAGCTGATATCTCTCTGGGAAAGATTTTCCAAATGGCCATGCTATGTCTCGACAAGATCTGTGAGCAAAAAGAATTCTTCAAAGATCTCATGGAAGATAAAAAAAATCCTTTTCTGAAGCTTGCAAAAAACCCTACCTTAGAATAGAGTGCAAAGATGACAAGAAGTGCCTCTGTCCAACCGAGAAAAAAAGACATTTCCAGAAACACTTCCATAAAAAATCATCCTCCAAAAAACCTTTTGATATTTCAGAAAAAATGATGCTTCCCAGTACAGAAAGAAAAAGCACAACCGTTGTTTCATCTGCAAGAAACGCGGTCACTTTGCTCGAAACTGTCTTCACAAGTCTGCCAAAACTGTTTGTCTCATACAACATCTCCAACATTCTTCTCTGTTATCTGATAATGAAGATGGCGAATCAAAGTTTTCAGAACAGTCAGAACAAGATGATCAGACTGCCTTCATTATCGTAGAATCTTCAGATTTTGAGGATATTTCAGTAATTTCTACAGTTCATACTGTCGATCATGTCTCAGCCATTCCACGACCTTCTCTAAAAATGTCAGTCCTTCCATCCAAATTCCATAAACCTGTTACTGTCATCGGGTTCATTGACACTGGTGTAGATACCAGTATGATTGATCCTTTTGTTCTTCCCCTAGATTGTTGGGAAAATCACTCCAAACTTTTCAGAGCAGTCAATGGTGAAACTTTTGAAACCACTTTGATTACCAAAAAACCCATTTGTATTCAATTCTTTCCGAATTGCATAATTTGGAAAAAGATTGTTGCATCCAAACTCCCAGATAAGATCTACTCATAGGTTTTGACATTCTTCATTTGGTTAAAAACTTGTTCCTCACTAGTTCTGGAGTTTGCTATAAGCAGATGTTCTTGCCTTATACAGATACATTACGTCTGGATGCACTTTCTGAAACACCATCTCCATACAGTCATATTTCACAAAAGTTCCTAGAATTTTGTCCTGAAAACCATTCCCAGTTCCACCATCCTTCACCTCTTTGGAAAAATGAACAATTCTTCATTCACCTTCTTTTCTAACTCAACGAAGACATAAATCCCACAAAAGCATCACACCCGAGTATGTCTCCTTCTAACCTCCTACTTGCTAAGCAAGAATGTTCTCAGTTGCTCCAGGAAGGTCTTATTGAACCCACTGATTCAGATTGGGCTTGTCAAGCCTTTTATGTTGAAAAAAGATTTGAATTAGTCATGGGAAAGATGTTAGTTATTGATTACTAGCCGCTTAATTCCTTCCTTAAAGACGATAAGTTTCCCCTTCCAAAAATCCAAACACTATTCATTCATCTTCAAGGGGCTCGTATCTTCTCTAAGTTTGACCTAAAAGTTGGTTTTTGGCAACTTGGTATTTTACTAGTTGACAGTCCCAAAACTGCCTTCTGCATCCCAGATGCCCATTATCAGTGGACTGTTATGCCTTTTGGTCTTAAGGTCGCTCCTTCATTATTTCAAAAGGCCATGACAAAAATCTTCAGTCCTATCCTCCATAATGCCTTGGTCTAAATTGATGATATTTTATTATTTTCCTCTGACCATGAGAGCTACCAGAAGCTCCTTTTGGATTTCTTTCATATTGTGCAGGAACACGGAATCGTGCTTTCTGAAAAGAAAAGCAGCATAGCAAAGGAATCAATTGACTTTCTTGGCATGGTGATTAAAGATGGCCATTATCAACCTGGCCCGCATATTGCAACTGAATTATTAAAGTTTCCGGACACACATTCCTCGGGATTGTTAATTATGTCTGTGATTTCATCCCTAAAGTTGCAGTCCACACAAGCCAGTTGTCCCGCATGCTTAGAAAACAGTGCCCTCTATGGGGACCAGCATAGACAGCAATTGTCCAACAACTAAAGATGATAGCCCAGTCACCTCCTCCTCTCCGAATTCCCACAACTGGCCAACAAATCCTACAGACTGATGCCAGTGATGATTACTGGAGTGCCATCCTTCTTGAAGAGATAAATGGTGTACGTTACTTATGTGCACATGCAAGTAGACAATTCAAAGACTCTGAAAAAAACTACCATGTGATCTACAAAGAGATTTTTGCGGTCAAGTATGGAATCAAAAAGTTTGAATTTCATCTAATCAGCCATAAATTCCTTATCAACATGGACAACTCCTCTTTTTCTCGAATCTTTGACTTAAAAAATAAGTTGCTTCCTGACAAACAGCTGCTTAGCCTCAAAAATTGGTTTGCTAAATATGATTTTACTGTCCAACACATAAAAGGCAAACAGAACCTCATCCCAGACTTTCTTACTCGACCGGCTATAAATAAACCCTCACTTATTTCTTCCATTCACACCATCCTAGTTATAGCCATGAACCGTCAACTTCCTTTCAAAGCTCTTAACCAGAGAACCTTCCCCACGAACTTTACTTTTCATTCAGCCTACCAGCTCCAAGACTTTGCAAAGAAATTCCTTTACTGGTATTTCTTTAATGTCCAAACCAAAAAACCTTATCGTTTTCCTTCTCTTTGTATGGAAAATTTGTTTCTCACAGGTATTACTCTCTCTTCCTTAACCATCTGCGAAGATGAGTTATGGTACATGCAATGTCTCACTACCCTGTAAGCCACAAAACTGGTCTTCCCTGTCCAACCAGTCCTCCGTCATCTCACCACTCCTGAGTTCTCTCCAGACCTTCTGTGGACTCTCTTTGAATGGTATTCCCCACTCACGTGGTGGCGTAAGCAACTAAAAAATCTGTGTACTTTTCACGGATTAGACAAAATGCCAGAACAGGAAGCATACATGTTCACTACCGTCTTCATCGTTCATAGACCTTACTTCCAGCACCCATAAATAAGAGACTTCTGGACACAAGATATGGCCTATGAATGGAGAACTTATCCTTATCCTTACACCCTCGTTCATGATCCATCTGTCACCTCTATTCTCAAGTCATACCTACTGGAGCTTAACAATGTTCAGCCCTCCGCCACAAACATTCACCACACCTCTATTGGACCATCTCACACCTTGGAAATAATCCCAAAAGAACAAACCTGTACTCCAGGTTCCAGTTCAAGTCCTCGAGGAATCCTTGTCATAGAACAACGTCTTGATTACACTAACGTCTTATTCCAAGACGCTCAGGACCCATGGGAAGATTTTCAGTCTCTTTTCCATACTGAAAACTCCTACTACACTGTCACCGATCCAGACCCTCCTGCTCCATCAGCCCCAGCCCTAAAAGAAATGACTGCCGCTGATGAAGAAGCCTATTTACAAGCTAAAGCTTATCTTGATCAAAGACAGATCAAGCGTGCTAAAGATTCGAGGAAAAGAGGAGTTGCCCATGTTGATGATTAAATGAAATTCAAACTTTTTGATTCCATACTTGACCGCCAAAATCTCTTTGTAGATCACATGGTAGTTCTTTTCAGAGTCTTTGAATTGTCCACTTACATGTGCACAGAAGTGACTTACACCATTTATCTCTTCAAGAAGGATGGCACTCCACTAATCATCACTGGCATCAGTCTGTAGGATTCGTTGGCCAGTTGTGGGAATTCGGAGAGGAGGAGGTGACTGGGCTATCATCTTTAGTTGTTGGACAGCTGCTGTCTGTGCTGGTCCCCATAGAGGGCACTATTTTCTGAGCATGCGGGACAACTGGCTTGTGTGGACTGCAACTTTAGGGATGAAATCACAGACATAATTAATAATCCCGAGGAATTGTTGGATCTGCTTTTTGTTGAGATGTGTGTCCGAAAACTTTAATACATCAGTTGTAATATGCGGGCCAGGTTGATAATGGCCATCTTTAATCACTATGCCAAGAAAGTCAATTGATTCTTTTGCTATGCTGCTTTTCTTTTCAGAAAGCATGATTCCGTGTTCCTGTACAATATGAAAGAAATCTAAAAGGAGCTTTTGGTAGCTCTCATGGTCAGAAGAAAATAATAAGACATCATCAATGTAGACCAATGCATGATGGAGGATAGGATTGAAGATTTTTGTCATGGCCTTTTGAAATAATGAAGGAGCAACCTTAAGACCAAAAGGCATAACAGTCCATTGGTAATGGGCATCAGGGATGCATAAGGTAGTTTTGGGACGGTCAACTGGTAAGATACCAAGTTGCCAAAAACCAGCTTTTAAATCAAACTTAAAGAAGATACGAGCCCCTTGAAGATGGACAAACAGGGTTTGGATTTTTGGAAGGGGAAACTTATCATCTTTAAAAAAAGTATTAAGCGGCTGGTAATCAATGACTAACCTCTTTTTACCACGAACTAACTCAGATCATTTTTCAACATAGAAGGCTTGACAAGCCCAATCTAAATCAGTAGGTTCAAGAAGACCTTGCTGGAGCAACTGAGAACATTCTTGCTTAGCAAGTAGGAGGCCAGAAGGAGACATACTCGGGTGTGATGCTTTTGTGGGATTTATGTCTTCGTTGAGTTTGAAAGGAAGGTGAATAAAGAATTGTTCATTTTTCCAAAAAGGTGAAGGATGGTGGAACTGTGAATGGTTCTCTGGACAAAACTCTAGGAACTTTTGTGAAATATGACTGTATGGAGATGGTGTTTTGGAAAGTGCATACAGACATAATGTATCTGTATAAGGCAAGAACATCTGCTTGTAGCGAACTCCAGAACTGGTGAGGAACAGGTTTTTAACCAAATGAAGAATGTCAAAACCTATGAGTAGATCTTTATCTGGGAGTTTGGATGCTACAATCTTTTTCCAAATTATGTAATTCGGAAAGAATTGAATACCAATGGGTTTTTTGGTAATCAAAGTGGTTTCAAAAGTTTCACCATTGACTGATCTGAAAAGGTTGGAGTGATTTTCCCTCAACAATCTGGGGGAAGAACAGAAGGATCAATCATACTGGTATCTGCACCAGTGTCATTGAACTCGATGACAGGAATAGGTTTATGGCATTTGGATGGAAGGACTGACATTTTTAGAGAAGGTCGAGGAATGGCTGAGACATGATTGACAGTGTGAACTGTAAAAATTACTGAAATATCCTCAGAATCAGAAGATTCTGCGATAATGAAGGCAGTCTGATCATCTTATTCTGACTGTTCTGAAAATTTTGATTTGACATCTTCATTCTCAGATAACAAAGAAAAATGTTGGAGATGTTGTATGAGACGAATAGCTTGAAATATAAGTGTGCAACCCAGGAGGGGGTTGAATTGGTATTTTAAAAATTATCCTAACAAATCCACACAACAAACAATCTAACGTCTTAATAAAATTGAAAGCAATAAGTTCAATAAAAGCACAATAACAAATGAGTAACAAACACACGAATTTTTATGTGGTTCGGCAATCCCTGCCTACGTCCACGTCTCCAAGCGATCCAAGCTTGAGGATTTCACTATCCGAGCCTTTCCAAGGCTTCAACCGTTTACAATTGACTTCAAGGTGTCAATGAACCTTTACAACAAAGAGATTATCTCCCAATCTCTTCACTCAAGTGTCTCACACACTCAAACACTTACAATTAAGATGAAGAAATGAAAGTTACAACAAAACTCACTCAAAGAGTAGATATTCAAAAATGAAGACCAAGAGTTGATTCAATGTTTTTGTGATTTGCGAATTGAGAGCTCAAGATATCTCGTATACTTTTTGTTTATGCTTGCTAGAGGGCTTGAAAATGAATTGAATTTGAGTTTATATAGTTTGAGCTAAAAAACTAGCCGTTATGCACATTTTGGTCATAACTAGCTTACCATTTATGGAATCCGGTTAGCCGCTTTTATGTTACCGTTAAGGCAAAAATTTGAATTTCAGAATATCTAGTATGCTGCTTTTCATATTCTTTTGAAATTGATTAAATCCGCTTATGCCCGTAACCCACGCCTAGAATCTGGATTGCCGTTTACCATATCCGGTTGGTCGCTTGCTACAGTAACTACTACAGTGAAATATTTTCTAAATTTACCGTTTGACCTTAAAACTTTATAAAACTGTATTATGGCCCAAAATGTTATGAAAGCTTTCAAATAGGTCCAATTTCAGAATTTTTAAATAATACTTTGTTAATCCCAAAACTTTTTAAAATTATGATTTCACCCAAACTATGTGAAATTATAGAATGACCCCAAATATTTAAATAGTTTCAAATAGGTCCAAATCTGAAATTTTAAAACAATATCAAAGGTTTTAAAATACTTTCATTTTAGTTCAAAACACTTTAATTCCATAACATCATTTTCTTATTATAAAAGCACAATTCATAAATCTTTGTTTAATCAACACATGTGGTTTGTTATCATCAAAATCAATATCTATAGCCGTATAGGCTAACACAGCTTTGGCAGACTTGTTTAATCAACATATGTGAACAATTCTTCATTCATCTTCCTTTTAAACTTAATAAAGACATAAACCCTACCAAAGCATCACACCCGGGTATGTCTCCTTCCGACCTCTTGCTTGCTAAGCAAGAATGTTCTCAGTTGCTTCAACAAGGTCTTATTGAACCCACTGATTCAGATTGGGCTTGTCAAGCCTTTTACGTTGAAAAACAATTTGAGTTAGTTCGTGGTAAAAAGAGGTTAGTCATTGATTTCTAGCCGCTTAATACTTTTCTTAAAGATGATAAGTTTCCCCTTCCAAAAATCCAGACCCTGTTTGTCCATCTTCAAGGGGCTCGTATCTTCTCTAAGTTTGATTTAAAAGCTGGTTTTTGGCAACTTGGTATCTTACCGGTTGACCTTCCCAAAACTGCCTTCTGCATCCCTGATGCCTATTACCAATGGACTGTTATGCCTTTTGGTCTTAAGGTTGCTCCTTCATTATTTCAAAAGGCCATGACAAAAATCTTCAGTCCAATCCTCCATCATGCCTTGGTCTACATTGATGATATCTTATTATTTTTTTTGACCATGAGAGCCACCAAAAGTTCCTTTTGGATTTTTTTCATATTGTGCAGGAACACAGAATCATGCTTTCTGAAAAGAAAAGCAGCATAGCAAAGGAATCAATTGACTTTCTTGGCATGGTGAAACAACGGTTGTGCTTTTCCTTTCTGTACTGGGAAGCATCTTTTTTCCTGAAATATCGGAGAGGTTTTTGGAGGATGATTTTTTATGGAAGTGTTTCTGAAAATGTCTTTTTTTCTCACTTGGACAAAGGCACTTCTTGTCATCTTTGCACTCTATTCTAAGGTAGGGTTTTTTGCAAGCTTCAGAAAATGATTTTTTGTCTTCCATGAGATCTTTGAAGAATTCTTTTGCTCACAGATCTTAGGTTTGGTTCCTTGGAGGTCAATCCATGCAACATGATCAATTTTTTGTGGTGATGGTACAAATGCCATTCATTCATTCATTCATTCAGCTTTCTGATCTCGGCGTAATGTCATTCTTTAAATGATATAGTTTGTGGTTCTGAAATCTAATTCCCATGAAAATTCTAATCTTTAAATGGTGTGCGTACGTGTGTCTTGGCTGGGAGTGGATGGGCCCCCAGTACAGAAAGACAAAGCACAACCATTGTTTCATCTGCAAGAAACGCGGTCACTTTGCTCGAAACTGTCCTCACAAGTTGCCAAAGCTGTTTGTCTCATACAACATCTCCAACATTCTTCTCTGTTTTCTGAGAATGAAGATGTCGAATCAAATTTTTCAGAACAGTCAGAACAAGATGATCAGACTGCCTTCATTATCGTAGAATCTTCTGATTCTGAGGATATTTCAGTAATGTTTACAGTTCACACTGTCGATCATGTCTCAACCATTCCTCGACCTTCTCTAAAAATGTCAGTCCTTCCATTTAAATTCCATAAACCTGTTCCTGTCATCGGGTTCATTGACACTGGTGCAGATACCAGTATGATTGATCCTTCTGTTCTTCCCCCAGATTATTGGGAAAATCACTCCAAACTTTTCAGAGCAGTCAATGGTGAAACTTTTGAATCCACTTTGATTACCAAAAAACCCATTTGTATTCAATTCTTTCCGAATTGCATAATTTGGAAAAAGATTGTAGCATCCAAACTCCCAGATAAAGATCTACTCATAGGTTTTGACATTCTTCATTTGGTTAAAAACCTGTTCCTCACTAGTTTTGGAGTTTGCTACAAGCAGATGTTCTTGCCTTATACAGATACATTACGTCTGTATGCACTTTCCAAAACACCATCTCCATACAGTCATATTTCACAAAAGTTCCTAGAGTTTTGTCCAGAGAACCATTCCCAGTTCCACCATCCTTCACCTCTTTGGAAAAATGAACAATTCTTCATTCACCTTCCTTACAAATTCAACGAAGACATAAACCCACAAAATCATCACACCCGGGTATGTCTCCTTCTGACCTCCTACTTGCTAAATAAGAATGTTCTCAGTTGCTCCAGCAAGGTCTTATTGAACCTACTGATTCAGATTGGGCTTGTCAAGCCTTCTATGTTGAAAAACGATATGAGTTAGTTCGTGGTAAAAAGAGGTTAGTCATTGATTACCAGCCGCTTAATACTTTCTTAAAGATGATAAGTTTCCCCTTCCAAAAATCCAGACCCTGTTTGTCCATCTTCAAGGGGCTCATATCTTCTCTAAGTTTGATTTAAAAGTTGGTTTTTGGCAACTTGGTATCTTATCAGTTGACCATCCCAAAACTGCCTTCTGCATCCTTGATGCCCATTACCAATGGACTGTTATGCCTTTTGGTCTTAAGGTCGCTCCTTCATTATTTCAAAAGGCCATGACAAAAATCTTTAGTCCTATCCTCCATCATGCCTTGGTCTACATTGATGATATCTTATTATTTTCTTTTGACCATGAGAGCCACCAAAAGTTCCTTTTGGATTTTTTTCATATTGTGCAGGAACACGGAATCATGCTTTCTGAAAAGAAAAGTAGCATAGCAAAGGAATCAATTAACTTTCTTGGCATGGTGATTAAAGATGGCCATTATCAACCTGGCCCGCATATTGCAACTGAATTATTAATGTTTCTGGACACACATCTCAATAAAATGCAAATCCAACAATTCCTCGGGATTGTTATGAAATACAAGTATGCAACCCAAGAGGGGGGTGAATTGGGATTCTAAAAATTATTCAATTTATAAAGAAAAACTTAATGCAAATATAATCCAAATTCAAAGCAATAACAATTAAGTTGATCACAATATAAAAAGATAAGGGAAGAGGGATTCAAACACAGAGATTTTTACGTGGTTCGGCCAACCTCGCCTACGTCCATGCCTCCAAGCAAGCCTCCAAGACTTCAAATGCTTACACTTGACTTCCAAGGTGTCAATAAACCTTTACAACAAGAGATTATCCCCAATCTCTTAACCCAAGTGTATCCCAACACTTACAATCACTCAAAGTAAAAGATTACAAATTGTTTTTCTCTCACAATATTTAAGATTACAAATCAATGCCCAATGTGTGAATAGATGAAGAGAGAATGTGTTTTAAAGCTCTATAAAGATTGTATTCTCGGATATAAGCTCAGTGGTAGTGTTGTGATCAACCTCCTTTGAATTTGAATGAGCTTATTTATATCTGGAGCTGAAAATCTAGCCATTACAAATTGTCGGTCAGAAAACGGTTCGCCGTTAACCATTAATGGTTAACCATTTAGGCTGGTCAAAGTTACCGTTGGGCCAATTTTTAAATAAACGGTTTACCGTTTAGGATTACCCTTTCGCCGTTAAATTCTAGAGACCTGCAAGATGAACATTAGTTATCCGTTTATACTAAACGGTTAACGGTTTGCATGAAGTGACTTCTCTGGATATTATCGGTTAACCGTTTGTAATAAACGGTTCGTCGTTTGTCAGTGATTCTGGACGTTATTGGTTAACCGTTTAAATAAACAGTTCACTGTTAAGTTCCAGTAACCTTCCCATATTTTGTGTTTTCCATTTTTCATAAACGGTTAGAGGTTTAGGAAATATGTTGCCCTCTGGCATTAATCGGTTAACCGTTTAAAGGAAAATGGTTTACCGTTTATTTCCAGAATTACATTTTAAACTAGTTTTTTTTGCAGAGAATCTTTTTCTAATTTGAAAGTCCATCTTTTATGAAAAATGAATGGAATGATTATTAAGGCTTTCGTTTATTAAGGAATAGCTCCAATATTTTTATCAAAAACCATTTAAAATTTGTTATCATCAAAATCAATATTATTAACATATTCATGTTAACAATCTCCCCCTTTTTGATGATGACAAATTTCGATCAATGTTTAGCTCCCCCTTAATATGTGCTCCCCCTAAATGTATGGCCAAATTGAGAAATGTTCAATAACAAGATTTTTGCTCAAGAAAACATTTTTAAATACATTCTTAATCTCCCCATTTTAAATCCATCTTAAATACCATAAATCCATTTTAAATACCATAAATATCTCCCCCTTCATCATCAAAAAGAAAAGAGAGAATAGGAAAAAACCCAAATCCGTTAAAGAAGTTACCCGGTTTTGGCGAGCGAAAATTTTGGCAGAGTTTCCCCTTAAAAATGATCAAAACCACTAATACAAAATGAGATTAAAACACTTCAAAAATAGAGTAACACCAACTTCATCTTTCAACAAACCAACAACTCCATGAACAAACAAACCAACACTTCAATATCCAATAAACCACAATCAGCAATCAGCAATCATCAATTATCCAATCAGCAAGAACATCACAAACATATGCATCAAAATCCATAAAAAAAATATAAATGTATGTGCGAAAACAGAACTCAGAAACTACGGAGGCGAAGAAGATGTGCTCCCCGGATCATAGCCGAAATAGCGGAGAAGAGTGCACTGTCCGACGATAAGCTCGAGCTGCTGGAAGGTCTGAAAGTCAGAACGTAGCTGCTGGTGGTCACGGGAAACAGAGTCCAACCGATCAAGAATTAGCTGCTAGCGCTCCGAAATCCACTAGACATCAAAGCACAACGCTGGGGTGAATCGAGGAGGCGATAGAGGCAGATGGCCGCTGGGAAGCAGATAGCTGAGGCGGCTCGGAAGAGGTGGGAATGTCAGCATCCATCGCATGCTCCTCAGAGTCTGAGTCAGCTGGAGGCCGAGGAACAAAACGGCGATGCAGAGGATGAGGAAGAGCTCCTAATCTAAAGTCAGGAAGCTGATCGGGAGGATAGATATCATTGAGCATCCGATCGTCCTCTGGAGCAATCAAGGTATCCCGGTTTTTGGAGTTGCTTGTCTTTATCCACTGTCCATTCTTCCTAGAGAAACCGATACTAGTCATGGCCTCGGGACCAATCCGTCTAGTCTCCATATGTCCAGAAGAGGCACTCAAAGCATCGCAAAGATCTTGAAGCAAGCGGTGATTGACCGCGGGAGTACTCAACATGTGCCGCACAATAATATACCCGAGGTTAATGGGACGGTCTGTAAGTAGGCTATCTAGTAGGCCAACGTCCAACCTCGTAACCTCATCCGAGTGACCCTTCCTAGGTGTCACTATGTGCTGTAAAATAGTGTGAAGAATATGAACTTGGAGAGGTAAAAGTTGAGACCGAAAAGGAAGCAAACAAATCTCATCCGATAAGTCTCGACGACGACATATATTACGGACGCCATCAGTATGAGAAAAAAGCCCCTCACAAGGAATACCAAGAAAGTCAGCTAAATCCGCATCATCAAACTCTATTGGCACACGGCCAACTTGAGTAACTATCTTATTTGGGCGAGTATCAGAAATTTCCATGTTCGAATAAAAGACTCGCACTAAATTTGGATATACACGGTCATCAAGGTCAATGGCAGCCTCCCATGGCTGAAGCATATCCCTAATGCTTCTACCACATACTTTCGACCGTTGAAGCGATCTTCAAACCGCTTGGCCAAGGAAGGTGTGGGGAAGTGAATGCGTGAAAATTCAGAGACTTCCTGTTGTGGTATAGGATTCCTTGGAGGCACAGATTTACGCCTGGGATTTCTCCGAGAGGGTTCAGCCATGGAGAAACGCAATGAATCGATAAACAGCTTAAGAATGAATAGAGGATGTGAGTAGGATGTTCAATTTGGTTGAAGAAGGGTAAAAATCCGATTAAAAACGAAGAAACCCGACCCGCGGCAGTTAGGGTTTTGATTTGGGATTTTTGAATTTTGGTCTAGATTTGATGTTTTGAATCGGTGAAATTGTTCTAAAGGTGATAATAAATGATGTTTAAGGTTTGTTTTGGCAAGAAAAGCAAGAAAAATGAGGGTTTGAGGGTAGAGAAACCTTCGGCTGCGCAACAATGGCTGAAACGGTGAAGGAGTAACTGGAGAAGGAGAAGAAAAACCTTTGAACAGTTTTTATACTCGCGAAAATGGTTAACCGTTTATTTAAACGGTTAAGGGGTAACTTCCAGAGGCTAAAGAAAGGGCAACGGTGAAAGCCTAAGTGCTTAACGGCTAAGGAGTAACTGTTAGAAGACTCTCTGTATTCAAACGGTTCATCGATTGTAGCAAATGGTGAAAGAGTAAACGAACAGACACATTATCTCGTTTCTGGAACAAAACGGTTCACTGTTTATTGGAACGATTATCCGTTTATTTTATTCGTAATTTCGCACATTTGATTTAATTTTTGGCCAGCAAATAATATATTCCAAGATCATTTAATTGATCTGAAAATATTTTATGAGCCATTTTAATGCATGATTCATGAACATGTTTTCAACCAATTAATTCATATAATCAAGAGTTATCAAGGCAAATTCATCATTCGACTATCAAGCTCAAGCATTTCATAAATAATAGTCAATCAATTCAGTACACTCAATAGCATGAATAGAGACGTTAATGCAAAAATTTCATCATCCCAAGTTCATGCCGAATTTTTGAAAATTGTTCTTCGCAAAGCGGTTTTGTGAAAATATCGGCAAGTTGTTTCTTCGTAGAAATAAACTCTAATGCAATATCTCCCTTTTGAACATGATCTCTCAAGAAATGATGTCTAATTTCTATATGCTTGGTTCTAGAGTGTTGAATGGGATTCTTTGAAAGATTTATAGCACTAGTATTATCACACTTAATAGGAATTTGTTTAAGATTAATGCCATAATCTCTAAGTGTTTGTTTCACCCAAAGTGCTTGTGCACAACAACTTAGCCTATATATTCACCAAATTTCGGTAGTTGAAAGTGCGACAGAATTTTATTTCTTGCTAAACCATGAAACAAGAGAGTGTCCTAGAATATAGCAAGTACCACTAGTGCTCTTCCTATCCACTTTATAACTGGCAAAGTCCGCATCCGAATAACATGTTAAATCTATATGAGTTCCCCTAGGATACCAAAGGCCAATATCTATGGTTCCACTCAAATAACGGAAAATTCTTTTAACAGCAAGCAAATGAGATTCCTTGGGACATGACTGAAATCTTGCACACAAACATACACTAAACATGATATCGGGTCTACTTGCAATCAAATAAAGTAGGGATCCGATCATACCTCGATACATTTTGATATCCACTTCTTTGCCTTTTTCATCTTTGTCCAGCTTGGTTGTTGTGCTCATTGGTGTATTCTTGGTCTTTGAGTCATCAATGCTGAATTGTTTGAGTAGATCTTTTATGTACTTGGCTTGATTTATGAAAATTCCTTCCTCGTTTTGTTTGATTTGAAGTCCAAGGAAGTACTTCAACTCTCCCATCATACTCATCTCAAATTCTTTGCTCATACACAATGAAAATTCTTTACACAACAACTCATTAGTAGAACCAAAAATTATATCATCAACATAAATTTGAACAATAAGTATGTCTTGATTCTTATGCTTAACAAATAGAGTAGTATCCGCTTTACCCATAGAAAAATCATTTTCTAGCAAGAAATTTTTAAGTCTATCATACCATGCTCTAGGTGTTTGTTTTAATCCATACAAGGCTTTAAACAACTTATAAACATGATTTGGAAATTTTTCATTTTCAAAACCAGGAGGTTGTTTCACATAAACTTCCTCCATAATATATCCATTTAAGAAAGCACTCTTGACATCCATTTGATATAAAATAAAATCCTTATGACATGCATATGCTAACAACATCCTAATGGATTCTAATCTAGCAACGG
Source organism: Citrus mangshanensis (assembly GCA_030449895.1). NCBI lineage: Eukaryota > Viridiplantae > Streptophyta > Magnoliopsida > Sapindales > Rutaceae > Citrus > Citrus mangshanensis. The sequence goes on along the minus strand of JASUUJ010000280.1, from coordinate 2,830,275 downwards.
GTGCAAAAGTTTCATCAAAATCAATTCCTTCTTCTTGGTTGTAACCTTGAGCCACTAATCTAGCTTTATTTCTTACAACCACACCGGATTCATCCATCTTATTTCTAAATATCCATTTAGTACCTATGACGGATTGATGTTCCAGTTTGGGAACTAATTCCCACACATTTTTTCTTTCAAATTGATTTAACTCCTCTTACATTGCCATAATCCAAGATTCATCATTTTCCGCATCCTCAAAGGATTTTGGTTCAATTTGAGAAATGAATGCATTATGCTCACAAGTATTTCTAAGTGATGATCTAGTTGTAATACCTCGTGAGGGATCTCCTAAAATTACATCTTTAGGGTGAGAAGAGACATACCTCCACTCCTTGGGGAGTGTTTGAGAAGTACCTTCATTTTGCTCCACATTTGGTTCTTCATGATGTTCCTCTTGAATTCCATGTGGTGCGTCTTCTTGGTTGTCATTTGATGCTTCTTCTTGTTGTTCTTCTTCTGCATTATCATCAACAACGACTTTCTCTGTAGAGGAAGGGTTAGACTCATCAAATGTGACATGCATAGATTCTTCCACAACTAAAGTTCTTTTGTTATAGACTCTATAAGCTTTGCTTGAATTTGAATAACCAAGAAAAATACCAACACCAGATTTTGGATCAAATTTACCAAGATTATCTTTTGTGTTCAAGACAAAACATTTGCATCCAAAAACTTTAAAATAGCCAATGTTGGGTTTTCTATCTTTTCAAAGCTCATATGGAGTTTTATTAAGATTAGGTCTAATCAACACCCGATTTAAGACATAACAAGCGGGGTTGACGGCTTCGGCCCAAAAATATTTTGGTAATGCATTTTCATTTAACATGGTCCTAGCCATTTCTTGAATAGACCTATTCTTTTTCTCAACAACTCCATTGTGTTGTGGAGTTCTAGGTGATGAAAATTGATGCTCAATGCCTAGATTATTGCAAAAAATCTCAAATGCATGATTTTCAAATTCTCCTCCATGATCACTCCTAATGCATACAATACCATGCCCTCTTTCATTTTGTAATTTCTTACAAAGCACTTTAAAAGCATCAAGAGCATCATCCTTATTGGCTAAGAATAATACCCATGTATATCTAGAATAATCATCCACTATCACAAATGCATAATATTTTCCATTTAGACTCGCATATCTAGATGGCCCAAAAAGATCTATGTGAAGAAGTTCAAGAGGTTTTGAAATAGAAATATGGTTTTTATTCTTGAAAGAAGTTTTAATTTTTTTTCCAAATTGACAAGCTTCACAAATCTTATCCTTTTGAAAACCAATTTTCGGAAGACCTTTAACTAAATCATTTTTCAAAATTTTCGAAATCAAATCCATACTTGCATGTCCTAATCTTCTATGCCATAGCCAACTATCATCATGTAATGCGGAAAAACATTTATCAAGAGTAGATGCACATTCTATGTCAATGATATAAACATTACCACATCTATTACCAACAAACAAGGTTTTGCCATCACATGAGTTCTCAATAACACAACTAAATTTATCAAAGATAACTTTATAACCTTTGTCACATAATTGACTAATGCTAATTAAGTTGTGTTTCAAGTTCTCAACCAAACATACATTCTCAATTAGAGTTGAAGAGACTTTACCAACATTTCCAATTCCAAGAATTTTTCCTTTTGAGTTGTCTCCAAAAGATACGTCTCTACCATTTTCAATTTTGGTGAAGCTTGAGAACCATGCATAGTTTCTGGTCATGTGCCTTGAACAACCACTGTCCAAGTACCATTTATTTTTCTTCTTCTTCAAGCCCTACAAGAAAAAATCTCAAGTTTTAGGTACCCAAAGCTTTTTGGGTCCTTGAGAGTTAGCAACGGTTCCTTTTGGAACCCAAATGCATTTGACACCATAATATGCATTCCTTTTCATAGGACATCTATATTTCATGTGACCATTTTGATTACAATAATGACATACAATCTTATGATCATTTGTGGAGGTAGCTTTAACAAAATAATTCTTATAATACTTTTGCTTCAAGTTAGGCTTATATCCAAGTCCTCCTTTATCAAAAACACAATTTTGTGAGTTAAGCATATTATCCAACATCTTTTGCCCATTAGTAAATTTCAAAACAATTTCATTCAATTCATTACTCTTTTTCTTGAGCATTTCGTTCTCATTTTTCAACTCATTTATGTGTGATTCTAAATGCTCATGTAAGACGTTAGGTTTCTCATTTGATAATGCAATTTCATCATGCAGTGTTTTGTTCCCTACTTCTAGGCATACAATTTTTGCATTTAGAGATTCATTTTCATTTTTAAGCTTTGCCATTTCCTTTTTAAGACATACATTCTTTTTACCAATCTTCATCAACTCATTATGCAAATCTTTAAAAGCATCATACAATTCATCATAGGTGGGATCACTTACCTCATTGAGATCATCATCCCCTCCTATTGCCATGAGTGCTAGGTTTGATACTTCTTGCGATCCTTCTTCATCACTTGATTCTTCCTCACTATCATCCCAAGTTGCAACCATTGCTTTCTTCTTGAGTTTGTTAATAAGTGGGCACTCCGATCTTATATGTCCAGGCTTCTTACATTCATAGCATGTGATTGCCTCCTTCTTCTCCCTATGGTTCTTGAAGTTTCTGAAATTTCTTCGCTCTCCGATTTTCTTGAAGAATTTTCTGAACCTCCTTGCTAGCATGGCTAGCTCTTCATCATCCGGTTCACTCTCCCCATCACTTTCATATTTTGAAGCTTTGAGAGCAATGCTTTTCTTCTTCTCCTCATGTCCTTTTTCTGCAGCTAAATCCTCTTCATATGAAATGAGAGAACCAATTAAATCATCAAGAGGTAAAGTATTTAAATCTTTGGCCTCTTCAATGGCGGTTCTTTTAGGTCTCCATTCTTTTGGAAGTGACCTAATGATTTTCTTAACTTTCTCACTATTTGAGAAGGTTTTCCCTAAGGCACCTAGGGTGTTCACTATGTCCGTGAATCTAGTATACATAGAATACACATTTTCATTTTGTTCCATTTGGAACAACTCATATTGACGAGTGTATCTACTGATTTTAGACTCTTTTACTTGATTTGTCCCTTCATAGACAACTTCAAGTTTGTTCCATATCTCTTGTGCACTTTCACAACTAGATACTCTATGGAATTCTTTCTTATCAAGGGCACAAAACAAAGCATTCATAGCCTTGGAGTTTAGAGACATTTTTCTCTTTTCTAACTCACTCCATTGACTTGATGGTTTAGGAATATCATCTCCTACTTCATCTTTAAACATAGGCATGAATGGACCGTCACAAACAACTTCCCAAATTTCATAATCTAAGGCTTGCAAGTAGATTCTCATTCTAGTTTTCCAATAAGCATAGTCATTTCCATCAAAGAATGGTGGTCTAGTTGTAGATTGCCCTTTTCTAAAGGTTGAGTCATTTAGGGTTGCCATGGATCTTTTACTCTAGACGATTAAGTCTTAACAAGAGAACAAGGCTCTGATACCAATTGAAATACAAGTATGCAACCCAAGAGGGGGGGTGAATTGGGATTCTAAAAATTATTCAATTTATAAAGAAAAACTTAATGCAAATATAATCCAAATTCAAAGCAATAACAATTAAGTTGATCACAATATAAAAAGATAAGGGAAGAGGGATTCAAATACAGAGATTTTTATGTGGTTCGGCCAACCTCGCCTATGTCCACGCCTCCAAGCTTTCCGGGCTTGAGGATTCCACTAAGCAAGCCTCCAAGGCTTCAAATGCTTACACTTGACTTCCAAGGTGTCAATAAACCTTTACAACAAGAGATTATCCCCAATCTCTTAACCCAAGTGTATCCCAACACTTACAATCACTCAAAGTAAAAGATTACAAATTGTTTTTCTCTCACACAATATTTAAGATTACAAATCAATGCCCAATGTGTGAATAGATGAAGAGAGAATGTGTTTTAAAGCTCTATAAAGATTGTATTCTCGGATATAAGCTCAGTGGTAGTGTTGTGATCAACCTCCTTTGAATTTGAATGAGCTTATTTATATCTGGAGCTGAAAATCTAGCCGTTACAAACTGTCGGTCAGAAAATGGTTTACCGTTAACCATTAACGGTTAACCGTTTAGGCTGGTCAAAGTTACCGTTGGGCCAATTTTCAAATAAACGGTTTACCGTTTAGGATTACCCTTCCCATCTTTGGTGTTTTTCGTTTTTTATAAATGGTTAGAGCTTAGGCAATATGTTGCTCTCTGGTGTTAATCGGTTAACCGTTTAAATAAACGGTTCACCGTTAAGTTCCAGTAACCTTCCCATCTTTTGTGTTTTCCATTTTTCATAAACGGTTAGAGGTTTAGGAAATATGTTGCTCTTTTGCATTAATCGGTTAACCATTTAAAGGAAAACGATTTACCGTTTATTTCCAGAATTACATTTTAAACCAATTTTTTTTGCAGAGAATCTTTTTCTAATTTGAAAGTCCATCTTTTATGAAAAATGAATTGAATGATTATTAAGGCTTTCGCTTATTAAGGAATAGCTCCAATATTTTTATCAAAAACCATTTAAAATTTGTTATCATCAAAATCAATATTATTAACATATTCATGTTAACATGTTAATTATATCTGTGATTTCATCCCTAAAGTTGCAATCCACACAAGCTAGTTATCCCGCATGCTCAGAAAACAGTGCCCTCTATGGGGACCAGCACAAACAACAGCTGTCCAACAACTAAAGATGATAGCCCAGTCACGTCTATTCTCAAGTCATATCTAATGGAACTCAACAATGTTTAGCCATGCGCCACAGACATTTACCACACTTCTATTGGTCCATCTCACACCTTGGAAATAATCCCAAAAGTACAAACCTATACTCCTGGTTCCAGTTCAAGTCCTCGAGGAATCCTTGTCATGGAACAACGTCCTAATTACACTAACGACTTATTTCAAGACGCTCAGGACCTATGGGAAGATTTTGAGTCTCTTTTCCATGTTGCCCCAAAAGAAATGACTACCGCTGATGAAGAAGCCTATTTGCAAGCTGAAGCTTATCTTGATCAACTGGTGATGTGTCTCCATCACACTACCCATCCACTCCTTGATTACAGCCACGCATGGGAATCTTTTTCTTTTGCTTTTCTAAAGTTTGCTTTAATAATTAGACAAGGGTCATGTCTTGTCTAAAGCTTGTCTTTTTCTTTTTATGCTTTTCCTTTTTGGTATTGGTGTGGTGTGCTTTAATCATTTTGCTTTTGTAAAAGATAAGGGCCCCACCTTATCTCTCCTTCCTCGAGATCTCTATAAAAAGATCTCTCTATCCTTTTGTAAAGGCAGGAGTTAATCAGAAATAAAAATTAAGTTTTCTTCACATCATGTTTCCCTAAACCCTTTTCTCTCTTTTCTAGGAATCAAAGAAATTATTTGGGTTAATAATGATATGCTCACCTCTAATTTTCTAAACTAAGTATGCTCTGCACTTGCCTTAAGCCTAAGGATCCTGTGCATCAGAAAGGTCCTGTTTTATCCTCCAAAATCAATTTTGTAAAATGAAATTGTTTCTCACAATGTTCACCCTCTTTGAAGGCCAAGAGTGCCGTGTTTTCGGGTGGTATCGTGAAAAACTGTTTTCAACTATGATTTTTGGATTTTGGTATTTTGACGGATAAATGTATATCGGCTGAAAACCAGAACTTGCGAGCTACTGGCCCTAAGAACAGACTTTGTTATGTTATAGATATGGTGTAATAATGCCACGTACAACTACCGACTGTTCTGGTTTCCAACATTAATTCTTGTTAATTCAGCTTTGAGCTTTCTGAGCTCGGCTTATTTTTTATTAAACTTTGGACCCCAAATGTGGTTGTTGATCATTCGTCTGAGATCGGCGTCTAGTTCAGAGATCCGATCTTGTAGATGTATATACATATGATCAAGACGATTGCTGATTGAATCAACTTTAGTTTCAGTCTGAGAGACTTGACTGGAAACACGATCAATTTTTTTACCAAGCTATTGAAGAGTTTGATTCTGAGCACTAGCATTTTTGGTTTGCTAGTTTAAAACAGCTTCATACTGTTTTGGCTCTTTAGGTTTCCCAGAGGTAGTAACTGGGGTTTGAACAAAAGGTTTTGAGATAACTCGAGTTTGTGTGTCTATCTATTTTTCAAGTGGAGGAAATGATTCCACATAGGATTGACTTGAAAACATAAGGAATGATTTGATTGGATGGACATGAGGTTTGGGATCTGGTGGAGGTTGTGGAGGGAAGGATTTGCAAGATGGTTTTGGATAAGAAGACTTTTTCTTCTTCTTTTTCAAACGTAGCTTCTGTTGTCTGAACTGGTTCAGAATTTTGGTGAAATGCTCATAATTGGTTAACTATTCAAGAGGCATGAATTTGAGCAAATCTTATTTCTGGATTTGTTTGGGAATTTGGATGATGGTCGGAATTGTGTCTGTGTCTGCACGGATCATCAAGGCATCGGAAGTAGTGTGTGGTGTGGGAAAGTCTAATGCATGATTCTATAATCGATACACTATTTGGTGATGGAGGGTTGCAATCTTTGATGTGGGTGTTTGCTCTGCTCCTTGGAGCTGGATCTAGACTTTAAGGGTCGTTGGAAGATTGGGATCCTCAAGAGAGAGGTTGAAATTTGGGTAAAAGGTTAATAAGACACTGCCAGCATGGAGTGTGGTCAGGATGGTTCCTACAACAACATGTTGGTATTGTTTGAATCTGGTATCTAAGAGAGCTATTCTGGCTGTAACAGGTAAACTTTTTCTGCCATGGAGAGTGAGAATCAATCTTACACCACTAAGATGGAGGTGTGTATACCCTTCCCGCTTTCAATTTGCAACGAGATCCGAGGGTATTTCCAAAGTGACATACTGTTCACTCTGAGAGGCTTGTAAAGAACACTAATCCAGTCTAGAAGACTGAATATATTCTTTTGGTAAACGTCTTTTGGTGGAGATCAGGGTTCGGATACTTCTGGTAAGAGAATTTTTTTGTCTATAGAGATTGTAAGGACTCATGATGGGAAACTGAGATTCATTGATTTGGGCTGACTCAGGAATATAGGAATATTCAACAGGGCTTTCAATTTTGGAGGTAAGATGTTTGAAACATGATTTTGGAAGAGATAGAGTAGAGGAAAGGGAAATATGAGAGGAGGATGAGGAAGGAGTTGAAGATGTTTCCATAGTTGTTGAATCTTCTTCTATGAGTTCAAATAAGATTATTTACTTATCCAAAACCATCTTGGATATCCTTCCCTCCACAACCTCCACCAGATCCCAAACCTCATGTCCATCCAATCAGATCATGCCTTATGTTTTCAAGTCAATCCTATGAGGAAACATTTCCTCCACTTGAAAAACAAACAGACACACAAACCCGAGTAATCTCAAAACCTTTTGTTCAATCCCTAGTTACTTCCTCTGGACAACCTGAAGAGCCAAAACAGTATGAAGCTGTTTTAAACTGGCAAACCAAAATTGCCAGTGCTCAGAACCAAACTCTTCAACAACTCGGTAAGAAAATTGATCGTGTTGTCAGTCAAGTCTCTCAGACTGAAACTAAAGTTGATTCAATTAGCAATCGTCTTGATTAGATGTATATACATCTACAAGATTAGATCTCTGAACTAGATGCCGATCTCAGACGAATGATCAACAACCACATTTGAGGTCCAGAATTTAACAAAAAAGAAGCCGAGATCAGAAAGTTCAAAGCTAAATTAACAAGAATTGATGCTGAAAAGACTCAACCTTCCCTTTTTACTCAAACACAAACCCCAACAGTACCTCCTCCAATCTTCGAGACTTATGCACCTTTCTACACACCATCCAGGCCTCAACAACCTGTTTAGATTCAGTTCTTTGAATTCTCACACCTTCAACCAACTCCTCCACCCAAACCATCTTCACCTAGAAAAAAAAATCTAAAGTCAAGATTTTAGAACTAAAGCCAAAGGCCACTTCATCCTCAACTCCCTCTCTAGTCCCACAAGAAGATTCACCAAAAGCCACTCCAGAGCCTCCCAAAAAAGACAAAGGCCCAATGGATCAGTATCATTATCATATTGTCCAAAAAACATCTTCTGACTCCTCTGAGCCAGAAACAGACTATGAGTCCAACCCATCAGAGCCCAACCCGTCTTCCTCTTCCTATTCCACCAACTCAGTAGGAACCTCAACTGACTCTGAATCTGAATATGCTGACATTACAAGCATATTAATGGCCACCAAAACTGAAGATCCAAGTACTTCAACTGCCACACCTATTGTTGAAGACAACTCTTCTGATGCTGAAAATCAAATAGCTCCAATAGAACTAGAGCCATCAATGCCTCCACTAATCCTTGATCACTCAACAAAACCATCTTCAGCATCTTGGTTCACATTTGATGACATTCCCTGTCATAAATGGCCTGCTCGACTTCAAGAATTTGCTGCATGAATTGACCTCCAAGGAACCAAACCTAATGCTCAATCTCAAGCTGTTCTCCGTGAATTCATGGCCCGATCAACGGGTTCTTTACGTGATTGGTTAGAAAGCTTGGGAGAATACCGCCAGCTACAATTCATGCAATCTCCAATTGGCATAGCACTCAACATCATTCATGAACAATTCATCGGTGAAAAAACTGTTTCCACTGATGTAGATAGAAAAGAGTATCATTAGATGAAGTGTTGCTCGCTCAAAAGACTTCTTTTGGAAACCCATTACAAAAGAATGAGTATTCTTTTTTATAAACTAAATGGGTTCAACGAGCCATCTCTCAAACATGTCTTCATAGCCTCACTGCCTTCTGAGTTACAACCTGATCTTCAAAGAAAACTCACATCCACTAATCTCAGCATAGCTGATATCTCTTTGGGAAAGATTTTCCAAATGGCCATGCTATGTCTCGAGAAGATCTGTAAGCAAAAAGAATTCTTCAAAGATCTCATGGAAGATAAAAAAAATCCTTTTCTGAAGCTTGCAAAAAACCCTACCTTAGAATAGAGTGCAAAGACGACAAGAAGTACCTCTGTCTAACCGAGAAAAAAAGACATTTCTAGAAACATTTCCATAAAAAATCATCCTCCAAAAAACCTGTCCGATATTTCAGAAAAAAGGATGCTTCCCAGTACAGAAAGACAAAGCACAACTGTTGTTTCATCTGCAAGAAACGCTGTCACTTTGCTCCAAATTGTCCTCACAAGTCTGCCAAAGCTATTCGTCTCATACAACATCTCCAACATTCTTCTCTGTTATATGAGAATGAAGATGTCGAATCAAATTTTTCAGAACAGTCAGAATAAGATGATCAGACTGCCTTCATTATCGCAGAATCTTCTAATTCTGAGGATATTTCAGTAATTTCTATAGTTCACACTGTCGATCATGTCTCAGCCATTCATTGACCTTTTCTAAAAATGTCAGTCCTTCCATCCAAATTCCATAAACCTATTCCTGTCATCGGGTTCATTGACACTTGTGCAGATACTAGTATGATTGATCCTTCTGTTCTTCCCCCAGATTGTTGGGAAAATCACTCCAAACTTTTCAGAGCAGTCAATGGTGAAACTTTTGAAACCACTTTGATTACCAAAAAACCCATTTGTATTCAATTCTTTCCGAATTACATAATTTGGAAAAAGATTGTAGCATCCAAACGCCCAGATAAAGATCTACTCATAGGTTTTGACATTCTTTATTTGGTTAAAAACCTGTTCCTCACCAGTTCTGGAGTTCGCTACAAGCAGATGTTCTTGCCTTATACAGATACATTACGTCTGTATGCACTTTCCGAAACACCATCTCCATACAGTCATATTTCACAAAAGTTCCTAGAGTTTTGTCCAGAGAACCATTCACAGTTCCACCATCCTTCACCTCTTTGGAAAAATGAACAATTCTTCATTCACCTTCCTTTCAAACTCAACGAAGACATAAATCCCACAAAAGCATCACACCCCGGTATGTCTCCTTCTGACCTCCTACTTGCTAAGCAAGAATGTTATCAGTTGCTCCAGCAAGGTCTTATTGAACCTACTGATTCAGATTGGGCTTGTCAAGTCTTCTATGTTGAAAAATGATCTGAGTTAGTTCATGGTAAAAAGAGGTTAGTCATTGATTACCAGTCGTACGTCACGTGTTACACCAGATCTATAACAGAACGAAGTCTGTCCTTAGGACTAATAGCCCGCAAGTTCTGGTTTCCAGCCGATATACACTTATCCGTCAAAATACCAAAATCCGAAAATCATAGTTGAAAACAATTTTTCACGATACCACCCAAAAACACGACACTCTTGGCCTTCAAAGAGGGTGAACGTTGTGAGAAAATAATTTCAGTTTACAAAATCGATTTTGGAGGATAAAACAGGACCTTTCTGAGGCATGGGATCCTTAGGCTTAAGGCAAGTGCAAAGCATACTCAGTTTAGAAAATTAGAGGTGACCCTTATCTTTTACAAAAGCAGAATGATTAAAGCACACCACACCAAAACTAAAAAGGAAAAGTAAAAGACAAGTTTTAGACAAGACAGGACCCTTGTCTAATTATTAAAGCAAGCTTTAAAAAAGCAAAAGCAAAGCAAAAGATTCCTATGTGTGTCTGCAATCATGGAGTGATGGGTAGCGGGATGGAGACACATCACCAGTTGCTTTCTCATAATGGCATTTGGCACGCCTGATATGTCTTTGATCAAGATAAGCTTCAGCTTACAAATAGGCTTCTTCATCAGCGGTTGTCATTTCTTTTGGGGCTGATGGAGTAGGAGGGTCTTGTTCTGTGACAGTGTAGTGGGAATTTTCAATATGGAGAAGAGACTGAAAATCTTCCCATGGGTCCTGAGCGTCTTGGAATAAGACGTTAGTGTAATCAGGTAGTTGTTCCATTACAAGGATTCCTCGAGGACTTGAACTGGAACCTGGAGTACAGGTTTGTACTTTTGGGATTATTTTCAAGGTGTGAGATGGACCAACAGAGGCGTGGTAAATGTTTGTGGCGGATGGCTAAACATTGTTGAGTTCCATTAGGTAGGACTTGAGAATAGAGATGACAGATGGATCATGAATGAGGGTATAAGGATGGGGATAAGTTTTCTATTCATAGGCCATATCTTGTGTCCAGAAGTCTCTTGTTTCTGGGTGTTGGAAGTAAGGTCTATAAACAATGAAGACTGCAGTGAACATGTCTACTTCTTGTTCTGGCATTTTGTCTAATCCATGAAAAGTACACAGATTTTTGAGTCGCTTACGCCACCACGTGAGTGGTGAATACCATTCAAGGAGAGTCCACAGGAGGTCTGGAGACAATTCAAGAGTGGTGAGATGGCGGAGGACTAGTTGGACAGGGAAGACCAGTTTTGTAGCATACAGGGTAGTGAGACACCACATGTGCCATAACTCATATTCACATATGGTTAAGGAAGAGAGGGTAAGACCTGTGAGAAATAAGTTTTCTATACAGAGAGAAGCAAAACGATCAGGTTTTTTGCTTTGAACATTAAAGAAATAATGGTAAAGGAATTTCTTTGCAAAGTCTTGGAGCTGGTAGGCTGAATGAAAAGTAAAGTTCATGGGAAAGGTTCTCTGATTAAGAGCTTTGAAAGGAAGTTGACGGTTCATGGCTATAACTGGGATGGTGTGAATGGAATAAATGAGTGAGGGTTTATTTATAGCCGGACAAGTAAGAAAGTCTGGGATGAGGTTCTGTTTGCCTTTTATGTGTTGGACACTAAAATCATATTTAGCAAACCAGTTTTTGAGACTGAGCAGCTGCTTGTCAGGGAACAATTTATTTTTGAAGTCAAAGATTCGAGGAAAAGAGGAGTTGTCCATGTTGATAAGGAATTTATGGCTGATTAGATGAAATTCAAACTTTTTGATTCCATACTTGACCGCCAAAATCTCTTTATAGATCACATGGTAGTTCTTTTCAGAGTCTTTAAATTGCCCGCTTGCATGCGCACAAAAGTGATGTACACCATTAATCTCTTCAAGAAGGATGGCACTCCAGTAATCATCACTGGCATCAGTCTGTAGGATGTGTTGTCCAGTTGTGGGGATTTGGAAAGGAGGAGGTGACTGGGCTATCATCTTTAGTTGGTGGATAGCTTCTGTCTGTGCTGGTCCCCATAGAGGGCACTACTTTCTGAGCATACGAGACAGCTAGCTTGTATGGATTGCAATCTCGAGGAATTGTTGGATCTACTTTTTGTTGAGATATGTGTTTGGAAACTTTAATAATTCAGTTGCAATATGTGGACCTGGTTGGTAACGGCCATCTTTAATTACCATGCCAAGAAAGTCAATTGATTCATTTGCTATGCTGCTTTTCTTTTCAGAAAGCATGATTCCGTGTTCCTGCACCATATGAAAGAAATCCAAAAGGAGCTTCTGGTGGCTCTCATGGTCAGAGGAAAATAATAAAATATCATCAATGTAGACCAAGGCATGATAGAAGATAGGACTGAAGATTTTTGTCATAGCCTTTTGAAATAATAAAGGAGCGACCTTAAGACCAAAAGGCACCATCGATAATGGGCATCGGGATGCGCTTTTGGTAAAATACCAAGTTGCCAAAAACCAGCTTTTAGGTCAAACTTAGAGAAGATACGAGCCCCTTGAAGATGAACGAATAGTGTCTGGATTTTTGGAAGAGGAAACTTATCATCTTTAAAGAAGGAATTAAACGATTGGTAATCAATAACTAACTTCTTTTTCCCACGAACTAATTCAGATCATCTTTCAACATAAAAGGCTTGACAAGCCCAATCTGTAGCAGTGGGTTCAATAAGACGTTGCTGAAGCAACTGAGAACATTCTTGCTTAGCAAGTAAGAGGTCGGAAGGAGACATACCCGGGTGTGATGCTTTGGTAGGGTTTATGTCTTCATTAAGTTTAAAAGGAAGATGAATGAAGAATTGTTCATTTTTCCAAAGAGGTGAAGGATGGTGGAACTGGGAATGGTTCTCAGGACAAAATTCTAAGAACTTTTGTGAGATATGACTGTATGGTGATGTTGTTTCGGAAAAGGCATACAGACGTAAGGTGTCTGTATAACGTAAGAACATTTGCTTGTAGCGAACTCCAGAACTGGTGAGGAATAGGTTTTTAACTAAATGAAGAATGTCAAAACCTATAAGTAAATCTTTATCTGGGAGTTTGGAGGCTACAATCTTTTTCCAAATTATGCAATTCGGAAAGAATTGAATACCAATAGGTTTTTGGGTAATCAATGTGGTTTCAAAAGTTTCACCATTAACTGCTCGGAAAGGTTTCGAGTGTTTTTCCCAACAATCAGAGGGAAGGACAGAAGGATCAATCATACTGGTGTCTGCACTAGTGTCAATAAACCCGATGACAAGAACAGGTTTATGAAATTTAGAATGAAGGATTGACATTTTTAGAGAAGGTCGAGGAATGGCTGAAACATGGTTGCAGAAATGATGAAATATCCTCGAATCGGAAGATCTTTGCGATAATCTGGTCATCTTGTTCTTACTGTTCTGAAAAATTTGATTCGACATCTTCATTCTCAGATAACAGAGAAGAATGTTGGAGATGTTGTATGAAACGAACAGCTTTGGCTGATTTGTGAGGACAATTTCGAGCAAAGTGACCGCGTTTCTTACAGATCAAACAACGGTTGTGCTTTTTCTTTCTGTACTGTGAAGCATCTTTCTTTCTGAAGTATCAGAGAGGTTTTTTGGAGGATGATTTTCTATGGAAGTTTTTCTGGAAATGTCTTTTCTTTTTGGTTGGACAGAGTAACTTCTTTTCATCTTTGCACTCTATGCAGAGATAAGGTTTTTTACAGGCTTCAGAAAAAGATTTTTTGTCTTCCATGAGGTCTTTGAAGAATTCCTTTTGCTCACAGATCTTGTTGAGACATAGCATGGCCATCTGGAAAATCTTTCCCAGAGAGATATCAACTATGCTGAGATTAGTGGCTGTGAGTTTTCTTTGAAGATCAGGTTGTAACTCTGAAGGCAGTAAGGCTATGAAGACATGTTTGAGAGATGGCTCATTGAACCTATTTAGTTTATAAAAAAGAATACTCATTATTTTGTAATGGGATTCCAAAAGATGTCTTTTGAGTGAGCAGCACTTCATCTGATGATACTATTTTCTATCTGCATTAGTGGAAGCAGTTTTTTCACCGATGAATTGTTCATGAATAATGTTGAGTGTTGTGCCAATTGGAGATTGCATGAATTAGAGCTGACGGTATTCTCCCAAACTTTCTAATAAATCACGTAAAGAACCCGTTGATCGGGCCATGAATTCACGGAGAACAGCTTGAGGTTGAGCATTAGGTTTTGTTCCTTGGAGGTCAATCCATGAAGCAAATTCTTGAAGATGAGCAGGCTATTTATGACGGGGAATGTCATCAAATGTGAACCAAGATACTGAAGATGGTTTTGTTGAATGATCAGGGACTGGTGGAGGCATTGATGGCTCTGCTTGATTTTCAAAGATCATGAAGCCTTCAACAATAGGTTGAAGTACTTGATCTTCGGTGAACATTAATATGCTTGTAATGTCAGCATATTCAGATTCAAAGTCAGTTGAGGTTCCGACTGAGTTAGCGGATGAGGAAGAGGAAGACGGGTTGGACTCTGATGGGTTGGATTCATAGGATGTTTCTGGCTCATAGGAGTCAGAAGATGTGTTTTGGACAGTATGATAATGATACTGATCCATTGGGCCTTTGTCTTTTTTGGGAGGCTCAGGAGTGGCTTTTGGTGAATCGTCTGGTGGTACTGGAGAGGAAGGTGAAGATGAAGTGGCCAATTGGTAGTTGTACGTGGCATTGTTACACCAGATCTATAACAAAACAAAGTCTGTTCTTAGGGCCAATAGCCCGCAAGTTCTGGTTTCCAACCGATATACACTTATCCGTCAAAATACAAAAAAACCAAAAATCATATTTGAAAAAAGTTTTTCACGATACCACCCAAAAACACGGCACTCTTGGCCTTCAAAGAGGGTGAACGTTGTGAGAAAACAATTTCATTTTAAAAACTCAGTTTTGGGAGGATAAACCAAGACCTTTCTGATGCACAGGATCCTTAGGCTTAAGGCAAGTGCAGAGCATACTCAGTTTAGAAAATTAGAGGTGAGCGTATCATTATTAACTTAAATAATTTCTTTGATTCCTAGAAGAGAGAAAAGGGTTTAGGGAAACATGATGTGAGGAAAGCTTAATTTCATTTTTTATTAACTCCTGCCTTACAAAAGGATAGAGAGATCCTTATATAGAGATCTCGAGGGAGGAGAGATAAGGTGAGACCCTTATTTTTTACAAAAGCAGAATGATTAAAGCACACGACGCCAAAACTAAAAAGGAAAAGTAAAAGACAAGCTTTAGACAAGACAGGACCCTTGTCTAATTATTAAAGCAAACTTTAGAAAAAGCAAAAGCAAAATATTCCCATGCGTGTCTTGTAATCAAGGAGTGGATGGGTAGTGTGATGGAGACACATCACCAGTTGCTTTCTCATATTGGCGTTTGGCACGCCTGATCTGTCTTTGATCAAGATAAGATTCAGCTTGTAAATAAGTTTCTTCATCAGCGGCAGTCATTTTTTTTTTTTGGGGCTGGGGCTGATGGAGTAGGAGGGTCTGGATCGGTGATAGTGTAGTGGGAGTTTTCAGTATGGAGAAGAGACTGAAAATCTTCCCATGGGTCCTGAGCGTCTTGGAATAAGACGTTAGTGTAATCAAGACGTTGTTCCATGACAAGGATTCCTTGAGGACTTGAACTGGAACCTGGAGTACAGGTTTGTTCTTTTGGGATTATTTCTAAGGTGTGAGATGGTCCAATAGAGGTGTAGTAAATGTTTGTGGTGGATGGCTGAACATTGTTAAGCTCCAGTAGGTATGACTTGAGAATAGAGGTGACAGATGGATCATGAATGAGGGTGTAAGGATGAGGATAAATTCTCCATTCATAGGCCATATCTTGTGTCCAGAAGTCTCTTGTTTCTGGGTGCTGGAAGTAAGGTCTATGAACGATGAAGACTGCAGTGAATATGTCTGCTTCTTGTTCTAGCATTTTATCTAATCTGTGAAAAGTACATAGATTTTTAAGTTGCTTATTCCACCACATGAGTGGTGAATACCATTCAAGGAGAGTCCACAGAAGGTCTAAAGAGAATTCAGGAGTGGTGAGATGGCGGAGGGCTGGTTGGACAGGGAAGACCAGTTTTGTAGCATACAGGGTAGTGAGACACAACATGTACCATAACTCATCTTCGCAGAGAGTTAAGGAAGAGAGGGTAAGACCTGTGAGAAAAAAGTTTTCCATACAGAGAGAAGGAAAACGATCAGGTTTTTTGCTTTGAACATTAAAGAAATAACGGTAAAGGAATTTCTTTGCAAAGTCTTGGAGCTGGTAGGCTAAATGAAAAGTAAAGTTCATGGGAAAGGTTCTCTGGTTAAGAGCTTTGAAAGGAAGTTGACGGTTCATGGCTATAACTGGGATGGTGTGAATGGAATAAATAAGTGAGGGTTTATTTATAGCCAGTCGAGTAAGAAAGTCTGGGATGAGGTTTTGTTTGCCTTTTATGTGTTGGACAGTAAAATTATATTTAGCAAACCAGTGTTTGAGGCTAAGCAACTGTTTGTCAGGGAGCATCTTATTTTGGAAGTCAAAGGTTCGAGAAAAAGAGGAGTTGTCCATGTTGATAAGGAATTTATGGCTGATTAGATGAAATTCAAACTTTTTAATTCCATACTTGACCGCCAAAATCTCTTTTTAGATCATATGGTAGTTCTTTTCAAAGTCTTTGAACTGTCCACTTGCATGTGTACAGAAGTGACGTACACTATTTATCTCTTCAAGAAGGAAGGCACTCCACTAATCATCACTGGCATCATTCTGTAGGATTCGTTGGCCAGTTGTGGGAATTTGGAGAGGAGGAGGTGACTGGGCTATCATCTTTAGTTGTTGGACAGCTGTTGTCTGTGCTAGTCCCCATAGAGGGCACTGTTTTCTGAGCATGCGGGACAGCTGGCTTGTGTGGACTGCAACTTTAGGGATGAAATCACGGACATAATTAACAATCCTGAGGAATTGTTGGATCTGCTTTTTGTTGAGATGTGTTTCCGGAAACTTTAATAATTCAGTTGCAATATGCGGGCCAGGTTGATAATGGCCATCTTTAATCACCATGCCAAGAAAGTCAATTGATTCTTTTGCTATGCTGCTTTTCTTTTCAGAAAGCATGATTCCGTGTTCCTGTACAATATGAAAGAAATCCAAAAGGAGCTTTTGGTGGCTCTCAAGACATAATGGAGGATAAGACTGAAGATTTTTGTCATGGCCTTTTGAAATAATGAAGGAGCAACCTTAAGACCAAAAGGCATAACAGTCCATTGGTAATGGGCATCAGGGATGCAGAAGGTAGTTTTGGTAAGATACCAAGTTGCCAAAAACCAGCTTTTAAATCAAACTTAGAGAAAATACGAGCCCCTTGAAGATGGACAAACAGGGTTTGGATTTTTGGAAGGGGAAACTTATCATCTTTAAGAAAAGTATTAAGCGACTGGTAATCAATGACTAACCTCTTTTTACCATGAACTAACTCAGATCATTTTTCAACATAGAAGGCTTGACAAGCCCAATCTAAATCAGTAGGTTCAATAAGACCTTGCTGGAGCAACTAAGAATATTCTTGCTTAGCAAGTAGGAGGTCAGAAGGAGACATACCCGGGTGTGATGCTTTTGTGGGATTTATGTTTTCGTTGAGTTTGAAAGGAATGTGAATGAAGAATTGTTCATTTTTCCAAAGAGGTGAAGGATGGTGGTACTGTAAATGGTTCTCTAGACAAAACTCTAGGAACTTTTGTGAAATATGACTGTATGGAGATGGTGTTTTGGAAAGTGCATACAGACGTAATGTATATGTATAAGGCAAGAACATCTGCTTGTAGCGAACTACATCTGATCAAGACAATTGCTGATTGAATCAACTTTAGTTTCAGTCTGAGAGACTTGACTAGCAACACGATCAATTTTTTTACCGAGCTGTTGAAGAGTTTGATTCTGAGCACTGGCATTTTTGGTTTGCCAGTTTAAAACAACTTCATACTGTTTTGGCTCTTCAGGTTGCCCAGAGGCAGTAACTAGGGATTGAACAAAAGGTTTTGAGATAACTCAGGTTTGTGTGTCTGTCTGTTTTTCAAGTGGAGGAAATGATTCCTCATAGGATTGACTTGAAAACATAAGGCATGATCTAATTGGATGGAAGGGAGGTTTAGGATCTGGTGGAGGTTGTGGAGGAAAGGAATTGCAAGATGGTTTTGTATGAGAAGATTTTTTCTTCTTCTTTTTCTTTCTCCGCATAACTTCCAATTCATCATCAACATCCGTATCATCCAAGCAAGGACAATTAGGATTGCACATATGGGCTTCAGGAATATCCCATAAAAAGTGACCATTGATTTTATATGGATATACTGGATACCCTTCTGATGAGAAACCATGAATGGGAAGTTTCTTTTCTTTACCAGTTTGAACTGTTGTAATCATAGCAGTGTAAGAAAGCTGAGGAGTGTCTGAAACAGGCTTGGTTTCAGGTGTTTGAAAAGATAGTTTGATTTTACCATTTTGTCGTCTTTCAAACGTAGCTTCTGTTGTCTGAACTAGTTTAGAATTTTGGTGGAAGTGCTCATAATTGGTTAACCATTCAAGAGGCATGAGCTTGAGCAATTCTTGTTTCTCGATTTGTTTGGGAATTTGGATGATAGTTGGAATTGTGTCTGTGTCAGCTAATATCATCAAGGCATCAAAAGTAGTGTGTGGTGTGGGAAGGTCTAGTGCATGATTTTGTAATTGATACACTATTTGGTGATGGAGGGTTGCTCTATGGATCTGGACTTTAAGGGTCCTTGGTATTATGGGTTTGTAATCGATAAACGTGGCGTTGTTACACCAGATCTATAACAAAACAAAGTTTGTTCTTAGGGCCAGTAGCCCGTAAGTTATGGTTTCCAGCCGATATACACTTATCCGTCAAAACACAAACAACCAAAAATCATATTTGAAAAAAGTTTTTCACGATACCACCCAAAAACACGGCACTCTTGGCCTTCAAAGAGGGTGAACGTTGTGAGAAAACAATTTCATTTTAAAAACTCGGTTTTGGGAGGATAAACCAGGACCTTTCTGATGCACAGGATCCTTAGGCTTAAGGCAAGTGCAAAGCATACTCAGTTTAGAAAATTAGAGTTGAGCGTATCATTATTAACTCAAATAATTTCTTTGATTCCTAGAAGAGAGAAAAGGGTTTAGGGAAACATGATGTGAGGAAAGCTTAATTTCATTTTTTATTAACTCCTGCCTTACAAAAGGATAGAGAGATCCTTATACAGAGATCTCGAGGGAGGAGAGATAAGGTGAGACCCTTATCTTTTACAAAAGCAGAATGATTAAAGCACACCACGCCAAAACTAAAAAGGAAAAGTAAAAGACAAGCTTTAGACAAGACAGGACCATTGTCTAATTATTAAAGCAAGCTTTAAAAAAGCAAAAGCAAAGCAAAAGATTCCCATGTGTATCTGCAATCATGGAGTGGATGGGTAGCGGGATGGAGACACATCACCAGTTGCTTTCTCATAATGGCGTTTGGCACGCCTGATATGTCTTTGATCAAGATAAGCTTCAGCTTGCAAATAGGCTTCTTCATCAATGGTTGTCATTTCTTTTAGGGCTGATGGAGCAAGAGGGTCTGGTTCTGTGATAGTGTAGTGGGAATTTTCAGTATGGAGAAGAGACTGAAAATCTTTCCATGGGTCCTGAACGTCTTGGAATAAGACGTTAGTGTAATCAGGACGTTGTTCCATTACAAAGATTCCTCGAGGACTTGAACTGGAACCTGGAGTACAAGTTTGTACTTTTGGGATTATTTCCAAAGTGACATATTTAACAAGGTTTTCAATTTTTGAGGTCAGATGTTTGGAACATGATTTTGGAAGAGATAGAGTAGAGGAAAGGGAAATATGAGAGGAGGATGAGGACGGAGTTGAAGATGTTTCCATAGTTGTTGAATCTTCTTCTAGGAGTTCAAATAAGATTATTTGAGATTACTAATAATACCACCTCTGCATGGAAAATGGCAGCTGCTTGTCAGGGAGAAACTTATTTTTGAAGTCAAAGATTCGAGGAAAAGAGGAGTTGTCCATCTTGATTTGGAATTTATGGCTGATTAGATGAAATTCAAACTTTTTGATTCCATACTTGACCGCCAAATTCTCTTTGTAGATCACATGGTAGGTCTTTTTAAAGTCTTTAAATTGCCCGCTTGCATGTGTACAGAAGTGATGTACACCATTAATCTTTTCAAGAAGGATGGCACTCCAGTAATCATCACTGGCATCAGTCTGTAGGATGCGTTGGCCAGTTGTGGGGATTCAGAGAGGAGGAGGTGACTGGGCTATCATCTTTAGATGTTGGATAGCTTCTGTTTGTGCTGGTCCCCATAGAGGGTACTATTTTCTGAGCATGCGGGACAGCTGGCTTGTGTGGACTGCAACTTTAAGGATGAAATCACGAACATAATTAACAATCTCGAGGAATTGTTGGATCTGCTTTTTGTTGAGATATGTGTCCGGAAACTTTAATAATTCAATTGCAATATATGGACCTGGTTGGTAATGGCCATCTTTAATTACCATGCCAAGAAAGTCAATTGATTCCTTTGCTATGCTACTTTTCTTTCCAGAAAGCATGATTTTGTGTTCCTGCACAATATGAAAGAAATCCAAAAGGAGCTTCTGGTGGCTCTCATGGTCAGAGGAAAATAATAAAATATCATCAATGTAGACCAAGGCATGATGGAGGATAGGACTGAAGATTTTTGTCATGACCTTTTGAAATAATGAAAGAGTGACCTTAAGACCAAAAGGCATAACAGTCCACTGATAATGGGCATCTGGGATGCAGAAGGCAGTTTTGGGATGGTCAACTGGTAAAATACCAAGTTGCCAAAATCTAGCTTTTAAGTCAAACTTAGAGAAGATACGAGCCCCTTGAAAATGAACGAATAGTGTTTGGATTTTTGGAAGGGGAAACTTATCATCTTTAAGGACGGAATTAAGAGACTGGTTTCAAAGCCATTTTCCATGCAGAGGTGGTATTATTAGTAATCTCAAATAATCGTATTTGAACTCCTAGAAGAAGATTTAACAACTATGGAAACATCTTCAACTCCTTCCTCATCTTCCTCTCATATTTCCCTTTCCTCTACTCTATCTCTTCCAAAATCATGTTCCAAACATCTCACCTCCAAAATTGAAAATCTTGTTGAATATTCCTATATCCCTAAGTCTGCCCAGATCAATGAACCTCAGTTTCCCATCATGAATCCTTACAATCTCTACAGACAAAAAACTTCTTTTACTAGAAGTATTCGAACCCTGATCTCCACCCAAAGACCATTACCAAAAGAATATATTCAGTCTTCTAGACTGGATCAGTGTGCTTTACAAGCCTCTCAGAGTGAACAGTATGTCACTTTGGAAATACCCCCAGTTCTTGTTACAAACTGGAAACGAGAAGGGTATACACACCTCCATAGCAGAAAAGGTTTACCTGTTACAGCCAGAATAGCTCTCTTAGATACCGGGTTCAAACAATACCAACATGTTGTTGTAGGAACACTCCTGACCACACTCCATACTGGCAGTGTCTTATTAACCTTTTACCCAAATTTCAACCTCTCCCTTGAAGATCCCAATCTTCCAACAACCCTCAAAGTCCAAATCCAGCTCCAAGGAGCAGAACAAACACCAACATCAAAGATTGCAACCCTCCATCACCAAATAGTGTATCAATTACAGAATCATGCACTAGACCTTCCCACACCACACACTACTTTCGATGCCTTGATGATATTAGCTGACACAGACACAATTCCAACCATCATCCAAATTCCCAAACAAATCCAGAAACAAGATTTGCTCAAACTCATGCCTCTTGAATGGTTAACCAATTATGAGCATTTCCACCAAAATTCTAAACCAGTTCAGACAACAAAAGCTACGTTTGAAAGACGACAAAATAGTCAAGTCAAACTATCCTTTCAAACACCTAAAACCAAGCCTGTTTCAGACACTCCTCAGTTTTCTTACACTGCTATGATTACAGCAGTTCAAACTGGTCAAGAAAAGAAACTTTCCATTCATGGTTTCTCATCAGAAGGGTATCCAGTATATCCAGATAAAATCAATGGTCACTTTTTATGGGCTGTTCCTGAAGCCCATATGTGCAATCCCGATTGTCCTTGCTTGGATGATACGGATGTTGATGAAGAATTGGAAGTTATGCGAAGAAAGAAAAAGAAGAAAATTCTTCTTATCCAAAACCATCTTGCAAATCATTTCCTCCACAACCTCCACCAGATCCCAAACCTCCTGTCCACCCAATCAGATCATGCCTTATGTTTTCAAGTCAATCCTATGAGGAATCGTTTCCTCCACTTGAAAAACAGATAGACACAAACCCAAGATATCTCAAAACCTTTTTGTTCAATCCCCAGTTAATTCCTCTGGACAACCTGAAGAGCCAAAACAGTATGAAGCTATTTTAAACTGGCAAACCAAAAATGCCAGTGCTCATAATCAAACTCTTCAACAACTTGGTAAGAAAATTGATCGTGTTGCCAGTCCAGTCTCTCAGACTGAAACTAAAGTTGATTTAATCAGCAATCGTCTTGATCAAATGTATATACATCTATAAGATCGGATCTCTGAACTAGATGTCGATCTCAGACGAATGATCGACAACCACATTTGGGGTCCAGAATTTAACAAAAAATAAGCCGAGGTCAGAAATCTCAAAGCTGAATTAACAAGAATTGATGCTGAAAAGACTCGACCTTCCCTTTTTACTCAAACACAAACCCCAACAGTACCTCCTCCAATCTTCGAGACTTATGCACCTTTATACACACCATCCAGGTCTCAACAACTAGTTTACAATCAGTTCTTTGGATTCTCACACCTTCAACCAACTCCTCCACCCAAACCATCTTCACCTAGAAAAGCAAAATCTAAAGTCAAGATTTCATAACCAAAGCCAAAGGCCACTTCATCCTCAACTCACTCTCCAGTCCCACTAGAAGATTCACCAAAAGCCACTCCGGAGCCTCCCAAAAAAGACAAAGGCCCAATGGATCAGTATCATTATCATACTATCCAAAAAACATCTTCTGACTCCTCTGAGCCAGAAACAGACTATGAGTCCAACCCATCAGAGCCCAACCCATCTTCCTCTTCCTATTCCACTAACTCAGTAGGAACCTCAACTGACTCTGAATTTGAATATGTTGACATTACAAGCATATTAATGGCCACCAAAACTGAAGATCTAAGTACTTCAACTGCCACACCTATTGTTGAAGACAACTCTTCTGATGCTGAAAATCAAGCAGCTCCAACAGAACCAGAGCCATCAATGCCTCCACCAGTCCCTAATCACTTAACAAAACCATCTTCAGCATCTTGGTTCACATTTGATGACATTCCCCGTCATAAATGGCCTGCTCGACTTCAAAAATTTACTGCATGGATTGACCTCCAAGGAACCAAACCTAATGCTCAACCTCAAGCTGTTCTCCGTGAATTCATGGCCCGATGGGTTATTTACATGATTGGTTAGAAAGCTTGGGAGAATACTGCCAACTTCAATTCATGCAATCTCCAATTGGCACAGCACTCAACATCATTCATGAATAATTCATCGGTGAAAAAACTGCTTCCACTGATGCAGATAGAAAAGAGTATCATCAGATGAACTGCTGCTCGCTCTAAAGACATCTTTTGGAAACCCATTACAAAAGAATGAGTATTTTTTTTATAAACTAAATGGGTTCAACGAGCCATCTCTCAAACATGTCTTCATAGCATCACTGCCTTCTGAGTTACAACCTGATCTTCAAAGAAAACTCACAGCCACTAATCTCAGCATAGCTGATATCTCTATGGGAAAGATTTTCCAAATGGTCATGCTAAATCTCGACAAGAACTGTGAGTAAAAAGAATTCTTCAAAGATCTCATGGAAGACAAAAAATCCTTTTCTGAAGCTTGCAAAAAACCCTACCTTAGAATAGAGTGCAAAGATGACAAGAAGTGCCTCTGTCCAACCAAGAAAAAAAAGACATTTCCAGAAACACTTCCATAAAAAATCATCCTCCAAAAACCCTCTCTGATATTTCAGAAAAAAGGATGCTTCCTAGTACATAAAGAAAAAGCACAACCGTTGTTTCATCTGCAAGAAACGCGGTCACTTTGCTCGAAACTATCCTTACAAGTCTGCTAAAGCTGTTCATCTCATACAACATCTCCAACATTCTTCTCTGTTATCTGAGAATAAAGATGTCGAATCAAATTTTTCAGAACAGTCAGAACAAGATGATCAGACTGCCTTCATTATCGCAGCATCTTCTGATTCAGAGGATATTTCAGTCATTTCTACAGTTCAAACTGTCAACCATGTTTCAGCCATTCCTCGACCTTCTCTAAAAATGTCAATCCTTCCTTCTAAATTTCATAAACTTGTTCCTGTCATCGGGTTTATTAACACTGGTGCAGACATCAGTATGATTGATCCTTCTGTCCTTCCCTCTGATTGTTGGGAAAAACACTCGAAACTTTTCCAAGCAGTTAATGGTGAAACTTTTGAAACCACATTGATTACCAAAAAACCCATTGGTATTCAATTCTTTCTGAATTGCATAATTTGGAAAAAGATTGTAGCCTCCAAACTCCCAGATAAAGATTTACTTATAGGTTTTGACATTCTTCATTTACTTAAAAACCTATTCCTCACCAGTTCTGTAGTTCGCTACAAGCAAATGTTCTTACCTTATACAGACGCCTTACGTCTGTATGCCCTTTCAGAAACACCATCACCATACATTCATATCTCACAAAAGTCCCTAGAATTTTGTCCTGAGAACCATTCCCAATTCCACCATCCTTCACCTCTTTGGAAAATGAACAATTCTTTATTCATCTTCCTTTTAAACATAATGAAGACATAAACCCTACCAAAGCATCACACCCGGGTATGTCTCCTTCCGACCTCTTACTTGCAAAGCAAGAATGTTCTCAGTTGCTTCAGCAAGGTCTTATTGAACCCACTGATTCAGATTGGGTTTGTCAAGCCTTCTATGCTGAAAAACGATCTGAGTTAGTTCGTGGTAAAAAGAGGTTAGTCATTGATTACCAGCCGCTTAATACTTTTCTTAAAGATGATAAGTTTCCCCTTCTAAAAATCCAGACCCTGTTTGTCCATCTTCAAGGGGCTCGTATCTTCTCTAAGTTTGATTTAAAAGCTAGTTTTTGGCAACTTGGTATCTTACCAGTTGACCGTCCCAAAACTGCATTCTGCATCCCTGATGCCCATTACTAATGGACTGTTATGCCTTTTAGTCTTAAGGCTGCTCCTTCATTATTTCAAAAGGCCATGACAAAAATCTTCAGTCCTATCCTCCATCATGCCTTGGTCTACATTGATGATATCTTATTATTTTCTTCTGACCATGAGAGCCACCAAAAGCTCCTTTTGGATTTCTTTCATATTGTGCAGGAACACGGAATCATGCTTTCTGAAAAGAAAAGCAGCATAGTAAAGGAATCAATTGACTTTCTTGGCATGGTGATTAAAAATGGCCATTATCAACCTGGCCCGCATATTGCAACTGAATTATTAAAGTTTTCGGAAACACATCTCAATAAAAAGCAGATCCAACAATTCCTCAGGATTGTTAATTATGTCTGTGATTTCATCTTTAAAGTTGCACTCCACACAAGCCAGCTATCTCGCATGCTCTGAAAACAGTGCCCTCTATGGGGACCAACACAGACAGCAGTTGTCCAACAACTAAAGATGATAGCCCAGTCACCTCCTCCTCTCCGAATTCCCACACTGGCCAACAAA
The DNA here is from genome assembly GCA_030449895.1 of Citrus mangshanensis. Lineage (NCBI taxonomy): Eukaryota > Viridiplantae > Streptophyta > Magnoliopsida > Sapindales > Rutaceae > Citrus > Citrus mangshanensis. Next base: position 2,804,300 of record JASUUJ010000280.1, on the reverse strand, counting down.
TACTACAGACTGATGCCAGTGATGATTACTGGAGTGCCATCCTTCTTGAAGAGATAAATGGTGTACGTCACTTCTGTGCACATGCAAGTGGACAATTCAAAGACTTTGAAAAGAACTACCATGTGATCTACAAAGAGATTTTGGCGGTCAAGTATGGAATCAAAAAGTTTGAATTTCATTTAATCAGCCACAAATTCCTCATCAACATGAACAACTCCTCTTTTCCTCGAATCTTTGACTTCAAAAATAAGTTGCTCCCCGACAAACAGCTGCTTAGCCTCAAAAACTGGTTTGCTAAATATGATTTTACTTTCCAACACATAAAAGGCAAGCAGAACCTCATCCCAGACTTTCTTACTTGTCCGGCTATAAATAAACCCTCACTTATTTCTTCCATTCACACCATCCCAGTTATAGCCATGAACCGTCAACTTCCTTTCAAAGCTCTTAACCAGAGAACCTTCCCCATGAACTTTACTTTTCATTTAGCCTACCAGCTCTAAGACTTTACAAAGAAATTCCTTTACCGGTATTTCTTTAATGTTCAAAGCAAGAAACCTTATCGTTTTCCTTCTCTCTGTATGGAAAACTTGTTTCTCATAGGTCTTACCCTCTCTTCCTTAACCATCTGCGAAGATGAGTTATGGTACATGTGGTGTCTCACTACCCTGTATGCTACAAAACTGGTCTTCCCTGTCCAACCAGTCCTCCGTCGTCTCACCACTCCTGAATTCTCCCCAGACCTTCTGTGGACTCTCCTTGAATGGTATTCATCACTCACGTGGTGTCGTAAGCAACTCAAAAATCTGTGTACATTTCACGGATTAGACAAAATGCCAGAACAAGAAGCAGACATGTTCACTGCAGTCTTCATAGTTCATAGACCTTATTTCCAGCACCCAGAAACAAAAGACTTCTGGACAAGAGATATGGCGTATGAATGGAAAACTTATCCCTATCCTTATACCCTCATTCATGATCCATCTGTCACCTCTATTCTCAAGTCATATCTAATGGAACTCAACAATGTTCAGCCATGCGCCACAAACATTTACCACATCTCTGTTGGTCCATCTCACACCTTGGAAATAATCCCAAAAATACAAACCTGTACTCATGGTTCCAGTTCAAGTCCTCGAGGAATCCTTGTCATGGAACAACTTCCCGATTACACTAATGTCTTATTTCAAGACGCTCAAGACCCATGGGAAGATTTTCAGTCTCTTTTCCATTGTGAAAATTCCCACTACACTATCACAAAACCAGACCCCCCTGCTCTATTAGCCCCAAAAGAAATGACTACCGCTGATGAAGAAGCCTATTTACAAGCTGAAGCTTATCTTGATCAAAGACAGATCAGGCATGCCAAACGCCAATATGAGAAAGCAATTGGTGATGTGCCTCCATCACACTACCCATCCACTCCTTGATTACAAGACACGCATGGGAATCTTTCGCTTTTGCTTTTTCTAAAGTTTTCTTTAATAATTAGACAAGGGTCCTATCTTGTCTAACACTTGTCTTTAACTTTTCATGCTTTTTCTTTTTGGTTTTGGCGTGTGAGTTTTAATCTTTTTGCTTTTGTAAAAGATAAGGGTCCCACCTTATCTCTCCTCCCTCGAGATCTCTATATAAGGATCTCTCTATCTTGTTGTATGGCAGGAGTTAATCAGAAATGAAATTAAGCTTTCCTTACATCATGTTTCCCTAAACCCTTTCCTCTCTTCTAGGAATCAAAGAAATTATTTGAGTTAATAATGATATGCTCACCTCTAATTTTCTAAACTGAGTATGCTCTGCACTTGCCTTAAGCCTAAGGATCTTGTGCATTAGAAAGGTCCTGTTTTATCCTCCAAAATCGATTTTGTAAACTGAAATTGTTTTCTCACAACGTTCACCCTTTTTAAAGGCCAAGAGTGCTGTGTTTTCAAGTGGTATCGTGAAAAACCGTTTTCAACTTTGATTTTTGGATTTTGGTATTTTGACGGATAAGTGTATATCGGCTGGAAACCAGAACTTGCGGGCTATTGGCCCTAAGAACATACTTTGTTCTGTTATAGATCTGGTGTAAGTAATCATTGTGATTTCAAAAGTTTCACCATTAACTGCTCTGAAAAGTTTCGAGTGTTGTCTAGAGAACCATTCACAGTTCCACCATCATTCACCTCTTTGGCAAAATGAACAATTCTTCATTCATCTTCCTTTCAAACTCAATGAAGACATAAACCCCACAAAAGCATCACACCCGGGTATGTCTCCTTCAAACCTCCTACTTGCTAAGCAAGAATGTTCTCAGTTGCTCCAGCAAGGTCTTATTGAACCTACTAATTCAGATTGGGCTTGTCAAGCCTTCTATGTTGAAAAACGATCTTAGTTAGTTTGTGGTAAAAAGAGGTTAGTCATTGATTACCAGCCGCTTAATACTTTTCTTAAAGATGATAAGTTTCCCCTTCCAAAAATCCAGACCTTGTTTATCTATCTTCAAGGGGCTCGTATCTTCTCTAAGTTTGATTTAAAAGCTGATTTTTGGCAACTTGATATCTTACCAGTTGACCGTCCCAAAACTGGCTTCTGCATCCCTGATGCCCATTACCAATGGATTGTTATGCCTTTTGGTCTTAAGGTTACTCCTTCATTATTTCAAAAGGCCATGAAAAAAATCTTCAGTCCTATCCTCCATCATGCCTTGGTCTACATTGATGATATCTTATTATTCTCTTTTGACCATGAGAGCCACTAAAAGCTCCTTTTGGATTTCTTTCATATTGTGCAGGAACACGGAATCATGCTTTCTGAAAAGAAAAGCAGCATAGTAAAGGAATCAATTGACTTTCTTGGCATGGGGATTAAAGATGGCCATTATCAACTTGGCCCGCATATTGCAACTGAATTATTAAAGTTTTCGGACACACGTCTCAATAAAAAGCATATCCAACAAATCCTCGGGATTGTTAATTATGTCCGTGATTTCATCCTTAAAGTTGCAGTCCACAAAAGCCAGTTGTCCTGCATGCTCAAAAAATAGTGCCCTCTATAGGGATCAGCACAGACAGCAGCTGTCCAACAACTAAAGATGATAGCCCAGTCACCTCCTCCTCTCCGAATTCCCACAACTGGCCAACGAATCCTACAGACTGATGCCAGTGATGATTACTAGAGTGCCATCCTTCTTGAAGAGATAAATGGTGTCCGTCACTTCTGTGCACATGCAAGTGGACAATTTAAAGACTTTGAAAAGAACTACCATGTGATCTACAAAGAGATTTTGGCGGTCAAGTATGGAATCAAAAAGTTTGAATTTCATTTAATCAGCCACAAATTCCTTATCAACATGAACAACTCCTCTTTTCCTTGAATCTTTGACTTCAAAAATAAGTTGCTCCCCGACAAACAGCTGCTTAGCCTCAAAAACTAGTTTGCTAAATATGATTTTATTGTCCAACACATAAAAGGCAAACAGAACCTCATCCCAGACTTTCTTACTCGACCGGCCATAAATAAACCCTCACTTATTACTTCCATTCACACCATCCCAGTTATAGCCATGAACCGTCAACTTCCTTTCAAAGCTCTTAACTAGAGAACCTTCCCCATGAACTTTACTTTTCATTCAGCCTACCAGCTCCAAGACTTTGCAAAGAAATTCCTTTACCAATATTTCTTTAATGTCCAAACCAAAAAACCTGATCGTTTTCCTTCTCTTTGTATGGAAAATTTATTTCTCACAGGTCTTACTCTCTCTTCCTTAACCATCTGCGAAGATGAGTTATGGTACATGTGGTGTCTCACTACCCTGTATGCCATAAAACTAGTCATCCCTGTCCAACCAGTCCTCCGCCATCTCACCACTCCTGAGTTCTCTCCAGACCTTCTGTGGACTCTCCTTGAATGGTATTCCCCACTCACGTGGTGGCGTAAGCAACTAAAAAATCTGTGTACTTTTCACGGATTAAACAAAATGCCAGGATTGGAAGCAGACATGTTCATTACCGTCTTCATAGTTCATAGACCTTATTTCCAGCACCCAGAAACAAGAGACTTCTGGACACAAGATATGGCCTATGAATGGAGAACTTATCCTCATCCTTACACCCTCGTTCATGATCCATTTGTCACCTCTATTCTCAAGTCATACCTACTGGAGCTTAACAATGTTTAGCCCTCCGCCACAAACATTCACCACACCTCTATTGGACCATCTCACACCTTGGAAATAATCCCAAAAGAACAAACATGTACTCCAGGTTCCAGTTCAAGTCCTTGAGGAATCCTTGTCATAGAACAACATCCTGATTACACTAATGTCTTATTCCAAGACGCTCAAGACCCATGGGAATATTTTCAATCTCTTCTCCATACTAAAAACTCCCACTACACTGTCACCGATCCAGACCCTCCTTCTCCATCAGCCCCAGCCCCAAAAGAAATGACGGCTGCTGATGAAGAAGCCTATTTGCAAGCTGAAGCTTATCTTTATCAAAGACAGATCAGGCTTGCCAAACGCCAATATGAGAAAGCAACTGGTGATGTGTCTCCATCACACTACCCATCCACTCCTTGATTACAGCCATGCATGGGAATCTTTCGCTTTTGCTTTTCTAAAGTTTGCTTTAATAATTAGACAAGGGTCATTTCTTGTCTAAAGCTTGTCTTTTACTTTTTATGCTTTTCCTTTTTGGTTTTGGTGTGGTGTGCTTTAATCATTTTGCTTTTGTAAAAGATAAAGGCCCCACCTTATCTCTCCTTCCTCGAGATCTCTATATAAGGATCTCTCTATCCTTTTGTAAAGGCAGGAGTTAATCAAAAATAAAAATTAAGTTTTCTTCACATCATGTTTCCCTAAATTATTTGGGTTAATAATGATACGCTCACCTCTAATTTTCTAAACTGAGTATGCTCTGCACTTGCCTTAAGCCTAAGGATCCTGTGCATCAGAAAGGTCCTGTTTTATCCTCCAAAATCGATTTTGTAAACTGAAATTGTTTTCTCACAACGTTCACCCTCTTTAAAGTCCAAGAGTGCCGTGTTTTCGGGTGGTATAGTGAAAAACTGTTTTCAACTATGATTTTCGGATTTTGGTATTTTGACGGATAAGTGTATATCGGCTAGAAACCAGAACTTACGGGCTATTGGCCCTAAGAACAGACTTTGCTCTGTTATAGATCTGGTGTAACAACGTCACGTACAACTACCGACTGGTATCAGAGCCAATTCTTTCCGAATTGCATAATTTGGAAAAAGATTGTAGCGTCAAAACTACCAAATAAAGATTTACTTGTAGGTTTTCACATTCTTCATTTGGTTAAGAACCTATTTCTCACCAGTTCTGGAGTTCGCTATAAGCAATTGTTCTTGCCTTATACAGATACATTACGTCTGTATGCACTTTCCGAAACACCATCTCCATACAGTCATATTTCACAAAAGTTCCTAGAGTTTTGTCCAGAGAACTGTGAACGGTCCACACCAGCTAGTTATCATGCTTAAAAAGAAAACTCCACCATGGGGTCCAGCTCAGACAAAAGCCGCAAAGAAGCTAAAATAGATAGCCCAGTCACCTCCTCCACTCAAAATTCCCACTACAGGCCAACGCATTCTCCAGACAGACGCTAGTGATGACTTTTGGAGTGCCATCCTTTTGGAAAAAATAGGTGACTCAGAGTCCTATTGCACTCATGCAAGTGGACAGTTTAAAAACTCATAACAAGAAAATTCTCGCGGTAAAGTATGGAATCATGAAATTTGAATTTCATCTAATCAGCCACAATTTCCTCATTAGAATGGACAACAGTTCTTTTTCAAAGATCTTTGACTTCAAGAACAAATTGCTTCCTGAAAAAAAATTACTCAATTTAAAGACATGGTTTGCAAAGTATGATTTCACAGTCTAACACATCAAAGGTGACAAAAATCTTATCCCTGATTTCCTTACCCGTCCATCTATAAATAAACCTGTTCTGATTTCTTCCATCAAAACCATTCCAGTTATAGTCATGTATCGGTCACTTCCCTTCAAGGCTTTAACTCAAAAAGCTTTTCCTTTAAACCTTACTTTCATATCAGCCTTTCAAATCTAGGACTTTGCTAAGAAATTCCTTTACAGGTATTTCATGAATGTCCACAGAAACAAACTAGAAAGATTTCTCTCTTAACAGTTAAGTAAAGTAAAGATCTAATCATACCTCGATATTTTTTTATGTTGAACTCTTTACCTTTTTTATCCTTGTCAAGCTTGATTGTTAATCTCATATGAGTACTTTTAATCTTGGCATTATCCATGCCAGATCTTTTGAGTAGATCTTTCATATATTTTAGCTCAATTGATGAAGATATCCTCATTATTTTGTTTAGTTTGTAGTCCAAGGAAGTACTTTAACTCTTCCATCATGCTCATTTCAAAATCCCTTACTTATATAAGATGAAATTTTCTTACACAATAACTCATTAGTAGAACCAACGATAATGTCATCAACATAAATTTGAACAATAAGAATGCCTTGGTCCTTATACTTAACAAAGAGGGTAGTATCCATTTTTCTCGTTGAAAAGTCATTTTCTAAGAGAAATTTAGTTGAGCTTGTTATACCATTCTCTAGGTGCTTGCTTTGAGTCATACACGCTACTCAGTCACCAGCCTCTGGCATAGTAGTTCTCTCTGGTCAGAAAGCTAATGCCGAAGCGGCTCTAATCTCTCCTCTAGTGATGAGAACCATCAAGGGAATACCATTAAAACTTCATGTGATCCTTTGCACATTCATGGAGGCCCAATTACAAGAGCTAGAGCCAAAAATATGCAAGCTGCATTAAATGGATTAATTGAGAAAATATGGATTGAAAATGTAATTCAAGATGCAAGACATCATGAATTGGGCTTGGAGAGAAGACAAGGCGTTGTGGGCATTATTCAAGCTATTGGGCAGCCAAATACACAATTTGGATCAAATACAGAAAGGGCAAATTCAGAATAACTCTGGTATTGATTGAGCCAACATTGATGTGCAAAATAATATACCGTTGGAAAGCTAATTAAGTTCGCTTTCCAATACATTTTACAGAGCTGAATTTGGAGTTCTCTAGAAGGAGTTATGATCAATTTATTACAGCTTGTTCAGGCTTGGGAATTCAAACGACTCCTTTGATTATTCAACTTCATTTATTTGTTTTGTGTCAAGTTTATCAATGTGTTAGGTAAGTCTACCATTGATGATGGTGGGCTAGCATTATGTTTGTCAATGCTAACATTAATAATGGTGGGTTGGTGAAGGCTTTTAAAGCACCCTTTGACAAACCTATACTTGGAGGGTTGTTCCAATGTTTCCATTTGTATTTTTAGGATCTTGGGTTTCTTTTAGCCTATTTAAACTCAGCAACCTTTCTATGTATGAAAATTAAGAGATTAATGTTATTTGAATTTGAAAGATTATTCTTTCTTTGGTTCTTTTGAGAACTAGTGAACTTATCAAGAATTTGCATTCTTGTGGCGTTCCAAATTTAGACTTATCACTCACCTTCTCATCTATTTCTTGAGTGTGGCGTCAATACCATTCTCTATACCTTTGGTTCATGCTTTTCTTAAGCATTGGGTCAAGGTTTTGTTTGTCATAAATCTATTTAGAACTTTCTTGGGAAGTTGAAACTACAATTTAAGTGTGAGTTTCAAAGTTTCATTGTGGGATTTGGTATCATCTAACCAGTGCATATGCATAAGAGTGCATAAGACAGGGATCCAGCCGTCTACAACCGTCTACACAAGGAGTCTGGCCTCTGGCCGGCGAAGTCACTCACAACGGAGAAAGGGTTTATAAGGCTTTAGACAACTTATAAAAATGATTTGAAATTTTTCATTTTCAAAATCGAGAGGTTGTTGAACATAAATTTCCTTCTTAATATAACCATTTAAGAATGCACTTTTAACATCTATTTGATATAGAATGAAATCTTTATGATATGCAAATGCTAAAAGCATCCTAATATATTCAAATCTAACTACGGGTGCAAACGTTCCATCAAAATCTATCCATTTTTCTTTGTTGTAACCTTAAGCCACTAATCTAGCTTTATTCCTTACAACTACATTGGATTCATCCATTTTATTCCTAAATACCAATTTGCTGCTTATTATGGATTGATTTTTCGGTTTAGTGACTAGTTTGTACACACAATTTCTTTCAAATTAATTTAATTCTTCTTGCATGGCCATAATCCAAGATTCATCATTTTTGGCCTCATGAAAAGACTTAGGTTCAATTTGAGATATAAATGTCGTATGCTTAAGATGATCTATAATTAAATCTTTAGGGTGAGATAGAACATACCTCCACTCCTTGGGGAGTGCTTGAGTTCTAAATTAGCTTATTGTCCTTATTGCTCCTCTTGATTCTCACATAGAAGATCATATTCGTTGTTCTTTTGAGAATTCTTCATGTTGCAATTCTTTATATTCTCCACGTTTACATCATCATTAGCAAGAACTTTCTTTATAGAAGGAGGATTAAATTCATCAAATATGACATGCATGGATTCTTTAATAATCAAGGTTCTTTTATTATAAACTCTGCTTGAATTTGAATATCCAAGAAAGATGCCAACATGAGATTTTGGATCAAATTTGCCTAAATTATCTTTTGTACTTAAAATAAAATATTTGCATTCAAAAACTCTGAAATAATCGATATTAGGTTTTCTATCTTTCCAAAGCTTATACAGAATTTTTTTAAAAAAAAGGTTTAGTTAATACACGATTTAAAACATAGCATGTGGTATTAACGGTTTCGGCCCAAAAATATTTTGGTAAAGAATTTTCATTCAATATAGTCCTAACCATTTCTTGAATAGATCTATTCTTTTTCTCAACAACTCCATTTGTTGTGGAGTCCTTGGAGAAGAGAATTGTTCAATACCTAAATTATTGCAAAAATTTTGAAAGGCATGATTCTCGAATTCTCTACCATGATCACTTCTAATGCATGAAATAACATAGCCTTTGTCATTTTGAACCCTTTTACAAAAGATTTAAAAACATCAAAGGCATCATCCTTATTTGCTAAGAACAACACCTAAGTATATCTAGAAAAATCATCAGATATAACCAATGCATATTATTTTCCATTAAACCTTGTATATCAAGACAGTTCGTATAAATTTATGTGAAGAAGTTAAAGAGGGTTTGAGGTGGAAATATGACTTTTATCTTTGAAAGAGGTTTTGACTCGTTTTCCAATCTGACATGCATAACACACTTTATCCTTTTGAAAACCACTTTTGGAAGACCTTTAAATCATTTTTAGAATTCTTTGAAATCAAATCCATGCTTGCATGACCTAGTCTTCTAAACCACAACCAACTATCATCATGCAACGCCGAAACACATTTATCATGAGATAATGCACTATTTATATGAATAATATACATTTGTGCATCTTTTTCTAACAAAGAGAGTGTTACCATCACATGCATTCTCAATAACATATTTTGATTTGTCAAAGATAACTTTATAATCCTTATCACACAATTGACTAATACTAAGAAAGTTATGCATGAAATTATTAACTAAACACACATGCTCAATAATGATAGAGGAATTTTTTTACCAATATTGCCTATACTAACGATTTTTCCTTTTGGGTTGTCTTTGAAAGAAACATTTCCACCATTTTTAACTTTGGTGAAGCTTGAAAACCAAGAATAGTCACTGGCCATGTGGCTTGAGCATCTGCTATCTAAATATTATTTGTTCCTTTCCTTCTTCGATCTCTACAAAACAGGTCTCAAATTGTGTTCTTAAGTACCCAAACTCTTTTGGGTCCTTGAATGTTAGCAATAGTTCCTTTCAAAACCCAAACCTTTTTAACACTAAGATAAGTATTTTTCATGAACATGCATAGCTCATGGATGATTTCCATTCCAACAATTGCAAATGATTTGACGTTCACTAATTGATATATCCTTAATAAAATAGTTCTAGTAATATTTTATTTTAAGTTGGTTATAACTAATTCCTCCTTTGTCAAAAGCACATTTTTGAGAGCTAAGCAATTTTTCTAAATTCTTTTGACCATTTGTAAACTTTAAGAAAATGTCATTTAGCTCATTACTCTTTATCTTAAGAGCTTATTTTCCTTAGTAAAATCATTTACAAGTGGTTTCTCATGCTTAAATGAAATTTTTTATTTTCCTTTAAAGGAAATAATTTCATCATGTGACATTTTATTCTCTATTTAAAGATATTTAACCTTTTCATTTAGAGAACCATTTTGCTCTTGTAAATTATCATTTTCACTTGAGTTATAAAATTTTCTTCAGGAGATGCTTTTTTAAATCCAAATTTCTTTAGATCACTATGCAATTCTTTAAAAGTTTCAAGTAATTCATCATAATAGGGAAGATTTACCTCATCAAGCTCGTCTCCTATCGCCATAAGTGCTAAGTTTGACATCTCATGTGCTTGGTCTTCCTCAGTGGACTCTTCATCACTATTATTCCATGTTGCCACTATAGATTTCTTTTTCAATTTAGAGTTGTTGAGAAGAGGACATTCCAATTTTATATGACATGGCTTCTTGCATTCAAAGTAAACAATTGCCTTCTTCTTCTCTTTTTGATATTTTCAAGTCTTTGAACCTTCTTCTTTTATCTAGCTTCTTGAAGAATCTTTTGAATTTTCAAGCAATCATTGCAATATCTTCATCTTCAAATTCGCTTTCTTCATCACTTTCAAGTCTCAAAACTTTCAAGGCAATACTCTTCTTCTTCTTATCTTCATCTTCTTTTTTTAATAGTTAAATCTTCTTCATAAGAAATAAATGAACCAATTAAATCATTAAGAGATAAAGTATTAAGATCCTTAGCTTCTTGTATTGTCGTTTGCTTAGGTCTCTAATATTTTGGTAGTGACCTATTAATTTTCTTCACTTTTTATTGTTTGAAAAATTTCTTTGCAGGGCTCTTAAAGTGTTTACAATATCCGTAAATCCAATATAAATGGCATGAACATTCTCATTTTGCTCTATTTGAAGCAATTCATATCTTCTAGTGAATCTGCTTATTTTAATTCCCTCATAGACAGCTTCAAGCTTTCTTCAAATTTCGTAAGCATTAAAACAAGCCGAAACTCTATGAAATTCGTTTTCTCTAAGGCAGAAGATAGGGTATTCATGGCTTTAGAATTCAGAGAAGCTTTTCTCTTTTTCATCTCATTCCATTTACGTGAAGGTTTTGAAATTTCTTCCCCTTCTTTATTCTTAGTCATAGGCATGAACTACCTATCACAAAAAAACTTCCATATTTCATAATCTAGTGCTTTCAAGTAAATTCTCATCCTAGGTTTTCAATAAAGGTAGTCAATGCCGTAAAAAAATGGAGGTTTAGTGGTGGATTGACCTTCCATAAAGATCGAGTCATTTTGGATTGCCATGGATCTTTTACTCTAGATAATTAAGTCTTAATGAGAGAACCTCGTTCTTATACCAAATGAAATTCTAGTAAAGCAACCCGAGAAAAGTCTGAAAATTCTTAGATAATAATTACACAATCCAACATCATCAAGTGTTTTAAACAAATAATAATAGTAAAATAACAATGAGCAAGTTTAAAGAGATAAGAGAAGAGAAAAAAAACACAAATTTTTTTACATGGTTCGTCAAAACCCACTTACGTCTATGCCTCCAAGCAAACTAAGCTTAAGGATTCCACTAACTAAGCCTTGTAATCTACGGCTTCAAGATGATTACAATGGACTTCAAACGTATCAATGAACCTTTACAATGAGAGATAATCGCACACCTCTTTCTCAAGTATTTCCCACACTTACAAAGCACACAATTTTTGAAGTAAAATTAAAATTTACAAGAGCAGCACTCTCACGAGAGAATATTTGCAAGTAATAGTTTAATGACAAATCAATGTATATAAATAAGCAAATGAAAGCTCAATGTGATTTGTGTGAACTATGTTAAGCTTGATAGAGATTGAAGAAAACAATGAATAAGACAAAGAAACACTTTTAGAAAAGTTTGTCTTGGCCTTTTAAAGTTTGAACAAGAAAAAACTAGTCGTTATTGACTTTCTAGGTACTATCAGTTTATTGTTTATACGTAAATAGGTCCTTGTTTTCTTATATGAAAAGTTATTGTTATAGTTAAATATGAAATCTTTGCACAATCGGATCGCCGCTTAAAAGTTGTCGGTTAACCATTTGATTTCCATAACCTCATCCAATCGAAGTCGGTTTACCGCTTTGTAGTTATCAATTTGTTGTTTTATTCCAGATACGCATCTCAACACAATCGATTAACTACTTCAAGTCTGCGATATGTCGTTTGATTCCAGAAAATTTTCCCAATCTTATCGGCTAACTGCTTGAAATTAGCGGTTCACCGATTGATTGCTAGAAATTGTAGTTTTGTCCAAAAAAACTTTACCAAACTCAAATAGCTCTTTTTTAGGATTAAAAATAATACTTGTCATTTAAAATTCTTAAACATTTCAATTGAGTTCTTAAACTTTAAAATTAACTTTTTTAATGAAATCATATAAAAGAATTTTTCCTGAAAATATCACAAAAAACTAATTGAGTTTTTAAGTGCTTAATCATACATTTAATTAATCATATGAGCTTTACAAGAATTGTAACAAGATAAATCACCTAAGCCTAGTGCTCTTGATGCTTGTTCTTAACTTGATGAGCTTTGTACATTTGATTGTCTTGAGCTTGTTTTCACATGGATAATTTCTGTCCTTCAAAGGCTAGTAAGATTTGAAACATAAATATACCAATATACCCTTGACGCATTATTTGTTATCATCAAAATCAAAGCCATATAACCGTGTGGGTCAACTCGCAAATGATCGTCGAGTTAGCTCACTTAATTAACTACATTACTACTAGATTAATAACAAAGATAACTAACTATTTGAGTTAAAAGCCTAAATAAATTATTTGGTGAGAGACTTTATTTAATATACTTGTGTATAAGCGGCCTCGTGTTATTTTGCAAGGTGAGCCTTTATAACAAGAACAAGTGATGCGACACTTTTGGCTTCATCTTTTTTTTTAATCAAATATTTTTTTAATAGAATTAGAAAAAAAAAAGAGATAAAATAGTGGCTTTATATTATCTTTTAATTGAAATCAAATCTTTTTTTATTTAATAGAAAAAAAGAGAAAAAAATAAGAAGCCTATGGTTTTTACCAAAAAGATATAAAAAACTTGTTTATCTACAAAACAATAGAGGGGCCACAATATACAGAACAAAAAAAAAGAAAACTTTTCTATCTAACTTTGAGAGAAAATGTTTTCTTTTGCTAGGTAGTGATAAAAACACATAAAGGCGTCCGCACGTCAAGTGCATGTCAAACTTGAATCATAACTTGAAAGATTATTAGTGAAGGACCATGACACTACTAGAAAAATGGGCTACCATGACAAAGAATTTCTGTCATCCGACCCCCTTTATGACAGAGTTTTTATGTGTCATTATAGCCCCTGTGATAAATGTATGACAGTATTTTATCCATCACATCTTCCATGACAGTGTATATCTATCACACATATGTCATGAATCATGCAACGTCGTTTTGCAAAACTTTTTGAAATTAATCAAAAAATTTAGCAGGTAATTTAAATTGTTTTGAATTTGGTGGGTTTCTTCAAACTATGTCACATATTAATGATTTGTATTCTCTATCATGACATTTAACGTTTAAAGAAAAATAAAATTATTATTTTTAATTTTGAAATTATAATAATACTAATTATTATTATTTAAATTCCAGAATTTTGAAATAAAAATAATAAAAATCACATTTTAAAACTTAAATTAACTTAAATAAAAATTACATTCAAATTCATCAAAATTATTAAATACCAAATAGCATCGTATATTAAAAACTTCAATCACTGGAAACTTCCAACAAATAGCATCATCAAAATACATGGTGAATCAAATCCATAATAATATCTCATAAATCCTTTACAATATCTAATCACCCACAATATCCAATCACCAACCCATCCTAAAAAACAATTAATCCATAAAAAAACATTGATGGTACATTCCCAAAAGCCACCAATATCACTTGAAAAACAGATTTCATTAAGCTGAGTACCAAAAAATGCAAATTAACATATCGGTCACTTATAATTAATCAAATTCATAAGGAGTCATCACACAGTTCAATAATCAAGAATAATGAAGAATTTCACATATGTAATAATAGCCTATAATTACTAACAAAAATCAATGTAACTTCATTTTTTAACTCTTCCATTCCTTGTCTAGAACCTTTTGATAGCCTTTTAACTGCAATTTCTTACCTTTCTACCTATGTACCATAGAACTGCTAATTAGTTAGTATAAAAGGAACACCTTATTTAATCTCAACAGAATGCCACAATATTACCTTGTACACTGGCCCAAATCTACCTTCTCCCAGTTTATTGTAACTTGAGAAGTTATCTATGGCCTTAGCTATTCTGGCAAAATCAAATTCCCATAAAGTCTTTGGAGCTCACCAGAGCTAGTTGGGTGTGTATTTTAAAGATATAATATCCACACAATCTCAACTTGTGTGTTATGGTTACTTATGATCTTTTTCTATCTTTATTCCATTAATATTAATGCAAACTATATATATATATAATCATGCACATTTGGATTAATGTTGTTTGTAACAGTAAGAACAACTAATAAAATTACAGAATCAACCCATAAAAAAAACCAACAGTAGTTAAATTCAATAAAAAAAACTAGTAGTTAAAATAGCAACAGCGGTTAAAAAAAAACAGCTGAAATTAGAGAAATGGAAAGTTTCTTCCAGGGCAGAAATCAGAGAAATCAACACATTAGTGCCCATCATAGTAGAGGGCGTCCTAGACAAGTATTTTGCAATAAACTTACCATACTCATCAAGCAACTAGTAATTTCTACTTTAAAAGGTGAAGAAATTAGATATCTAGCTAATCCATAAATTCAGGATATCAAAAATCTTAACAATTACATAAAATTTTTTCTACTACTTATTTAGATTCTAGTTTTTGTTCTGAGATTACCAAAAGTATTAACGCAGATGATACATAACTACTAAACTAATAAGGCAATACAAAACCTTAGATCTAGTAAATAAATCAAAATCAATTGAAAGCTAATGGTTCAACAAAAAATAAACATCATAGAATAGCAATCAGATCGACCAAAATAAACGACGTATAGATCACAGAAAAATCAAATCAAATCAAAAGAATATAATAAAAGAAAACGATGAAGTAAAGCCTGGCTGAACTTGAGCATATTGTTCATCGGCAAGTAGTAGCAGTAGCAGATCGAAGAGTAAAGACGAAGATGAAGACGAAGAGTAGCAATCTGTTGACCACAAGCAGTGCAACAGAGAACCAATTTTTTTTGTCGGCAGCGTGATTTTTTTTTCACATAAAAAATGTACCAGATCCAGAAAAAAATTAAGTTCACAAAACACTACATAAATCTCAAAATTCGCACTTTAACAACTAAAGCGTTTTCAATAACACAAAACAAAACAAAACGACAAGTCGTTTTCTTCCTTTGGTTAAAAATCTAAAACCTGAGCTTAGTAAAGAACCAATGATTCTTGCCAGTCTTAAACCTCTCCTCGAGGCGCTTCTTGGTCTCCTTGCAAGCTGTCACCTTCTTGTCCTTGCTCTGGAGGGAATCGGCCGTCACGACTACCTTCAAATCGACGTCGAGAGTGTAGCGCGTGGGCATCAGGTGCTGGTAGCTGACCAACTTGACGAAGGCCTTGACGCGTGACTACTTCGCTGTCTTCTTCGCCGAGTCCTTGTGGATCACTTTGCCCGGTTAATTCTTTATCCCCGCTACCAGACAGTGCCCGTTCGGCCTCTCGCTGGTCCCGTCGTCGAACGACTTCACGATCACCGCCTTTCGGCCGGCGTAACGGCCCTGAAGAAGGATCACGGCCTTATTTGGTTTCAGAAACGTCACCATTTCAACTCTCACTCCTCGCGCGCCCGCGACTCCCTCTGGGTTTTTGTGTGTTTGTGCAGAGGCTGGCAACGTGATTTTGTTTTTGTGTGTGATTTGGAAATTAGGGTTTGCCGTTTGAAGTCATTCAAACGAGAGTCTACCACTTACGATTTTTTTGGTGGTTTCAAGACACGGTGTCGTTCTATGCCTAAATTAATTCATTCAAAACTCACCGTTTCATAAAATATTAATATGCTATCATGTGTATGTGATAGATAAATAAGCTATCACAAATCTATTATGCCTTTATGATATATAAAAATTTTAGCACGAATCTATCATATTTTTGTGATAAATGACTAATTTTTAAATATCTATCACAAAAATTCTATTATAGTAGTCTATTTTTTTGGTAGTGTAGTGATTAATAGTGACTTGGGAGCCTTAATTACTACAACTTAAAAATAAGATACGATTTCTAGATTATCGTAATTCTATATGTTGTATTTTCACTGCAAAACTTTTTTTAAGCAACAATATCAGCCATGAATACGGCTCTTAATACTATAGAGCACGCGAGCTAGAAATGCGAACTTTGAGTCAATAGGCTGAGGCTTTCTACGAGCCTAATTTTGGAACAAGCTTAGGAGAGAAAAAAAGAACTATTGTTACTTAGAGACTTTGAACAACAGATGGATCTAGTTAGGCAGTGTTATAATGAGGAGCTTGCAAATGTGAAGCAAGATAAAGTGGCTATTCAGATTAAAGTAAAGCAGGATAAATGTTGGCTAAATCTACCATGAAGCTATTGGCTTTGGCATATACTGCCAACTATTACTTGAAAGGTTGGTGTGCCGGTAGATATCGAAAAGGTAAAATTCCTCGCCACATAAATGAAGATTCCGGTTTGAGAGGGGTTGGTTATTCTACTGTATGAATCAAGGGATCCATTAAATCAATCTACCTGATAATTCCAGGATGGAATCAGATCAAGACTTGGATGGCTCTGATCTGGAGGACTTTGAGGAATGGGAAGAAGATTTTGACAAGGGGGATGCTGGAAGGGTTGATTCGGAAGATACCGATGGTGGCAATATACAGTCTAATGATTGATTAAAAACTAGTTGTACCGATTTTGTGCATGCACTATATGAGAAAAAACGCTACCTGGAAAGTTGACTCATGATGTAGGGTTGTTTGTTTTTTGTCTAAAGTTTGAATCTTTAATTATTTTTAAATGTTAAAAATTTTTAATTTATTTGTTTTCTATTAACTTATATCTGATTATAAGATGTTTAGGTGTGAATAAAAAAAGTTAAATATTCTAACTTTTATCTGAATAATAAAATATTTTAACAGAGTTTTAATATTCTCTCTCATTAACACCCCTATCAAATACATTTATTTCCTTTTATTATTTTTATTTATCCATTCAAATTTTTTGTTATACTACAGAGAATTTTAAACATAATAGACCTTTAGGTGAGTGCTCTTTACACTAAGTCATCTCTTTATATTTATAATTATAATTTTTCTAATAGATTTTAAATATTATTTAATTCATTAATTTTAATTCAAATGATTAAATAGTAATTGGTTGGTGTACGTAATTAGTAAGAAAGATATCATATAATATACTAAAAATAACTTTATACGTATCATATATTAATGTCAAAAAATATGTGCTAGATATAATTTTTATTTTTCATCCTTTACTAAAGTACACATTATCAATTTTTAATTAATCAAATAATTTATTTATAACTTGTCATTGTTTAATAAATAAATATAAATATTATTAATATTTATAAGGTTACATATGATACAACTTCACACTTATTTTAGATGAAAAAAGAAAAATAAATGTGTCATTTAAATATGTACATCCAAACCTATTCAACTTTAGTAAAATTCATATTCATTTAGATTTCAAACGAAAAAACAAATACTACTGCAGTTAGGACAACAATTTTTTAGCCAGTCAATGATAATTAATTGTTAAAGATGACAGAACTTGGCGGGCGTTAATGTTTTCCATATGTTAGGCGTACGTTAAACGGTTACTGTCAGTACAACTTGGTAAATAAAAGAATAACCCTAAACAAAACTATATTTGTTCTTCTCAACACGTCCGTGCCGACTAGCTAGCATCTTCTATAGATTACAGCAACTTCTTTTGTAATTTGCTTTTACATTGTTGATAAATGAGGTCTTAAGACAAGTGTTGATAAATGAGGTCTTAAGACAAGAACTTACATGCTTTATGTTGATACAAGCACTGAAAATTTTATGGTAAAAATACCATCCCAATTTGCCTAATGTTTTTCCTGTCTCTTTTGCCCTAGCTGCAAGCCATAGAGCAAGAATGAGAGAATGAATAACAACATAGTCCCAGGTGAATGAATCGGCAAAATAATATTGTTAGTAACTGAGGCCAAGCTGAAGTCCAAGGATGGATGAGGAACAACGGCATGATCCCGCTACCCTAAGATCCCATGAACATTCCTTAATCCAGGATTACCCTGTAAATGAATATGAAGGAAGAAATAAGAAAACTTTGCTGGTAGTGAAGGTCCACAAAATGCGTATGTACTAGTAAATTTATATATCACCTCAAATAATGCTGGCAAAATAGTTTGTATGGTTAAGAGTGCAAGACCAATGAAACCAGTGACAGCATGCGGACTGCAAAGGAAATATAGAACCCAGCTAAGTCCAAGTACTAATTGTCTCTGAAGAAATGTTAATTTGCAAATTACCTTTCAAAGATAGGTTTATCCGAAGTTAGGAGTGATGTAATTCCACCTGTTGCTCCAAGAGCAAAGAAGAAGAACATCCCACCAAGAAGCTTTGGGTGCAAGTCTTTGGCCTTGGCCTTCTCCTCCTGAAATGCTCAAAACAATTAATCAAGGTGATTTGTGATAATGAAAAGGCTTAGCTAATTAACATATGTTGCAATGAGTTGTTTACCATATCATCAGAATAGCGTATGTGGAAACCCAGATAAGTTCCATAACCACCCATAGCAAAGAGCACGACTGCCTGAGAATTTAGGGAAAGAAAAATAAACATAAGAAACTTGCAAGTTAGAGATATTAAGTAGATCAATCGAGGAAATCAGAAAGGAAGATTTAGGTACCATGTTGCCCAGGTGACCCCAATGCACAAGCCAGTCAGGAAGATTCCACGACTTCACAAGCTCAACAAAAGGCCCAAAAAGGGCTCTTACAGTCCCAGCTGTTGTCCAGATATTTAAACCAAAAAATGTGTTAAGATGTGTAAATTACAAAACTCATTAACACCCAATTAAATGCCTAATGTAGCAATATGAGGTAAATGCTTTGTGACAGAGAAACCTGGGTTGTCTCAAATCATAAACTTTCCCATCAAGAATGGCATCCTGAATTTAAAAGGTATAAAATATGAAGTTCTACTCATAGAAGCCAATTATCAAGGTTACCCCAAAAACCAAATCCCCATTCAATCCAACATGCCATAAAAGATGCACTATGTAATTACTTGCTAGCATACTCCATTCAGGATCAAATTACGAAAACTTGCAATTAATACAACTTATAAGAACAAATGCAGGGAAAATCACTAGGTCTGAAATTGAGCTACCTAGAACCTAACAATCGTTACCATAACATATACTTCTGAGATGAAAAAGTAGTTGCAAAGTAGCTGAGAGGATAATGCATGATAAAATCACACCTCCAGGAAGAGCAGCAACGAATAGCAAAGGTAGAGGAGCGATGGAGTAAAGCAGTGTCTCTCGAGGCTTTTCCATCTCTTTCTTTTCGTCTTCTTCTTCTTCTACTTGTTGAGCTCCATCAGCAGTTTCAATAACCTCATTCTTTAATGCAAAAGACCGACAGAGCAAACCCCTTCTCTCCTTCATTATAGCAGACAATGCACAAGGCAAAAACCCAGAAGTTGCTGCTGCTGCTGCAGCTATGGGAAATGAAGGGGTTAGTAAGTTTGCAAATGGGTTCTTCAGACAGAGAGTTTCAGTAGCAGTAGTTACCAAAGCCATTTGAAAATAGGAAGTAGGGATTTTGACTGCTGTTTCACAAGTAACTGAATTTTACACTTTGCCTTCGGTTGATGCCAGAAGTGATAAAGAGGAGAATGAGGTGAAGAAAGAGACACGCCAAAGCCAATATAAGATATATGGGACCTTCTCCACGTGGTCTCAACACGCTCTCCCACTTGTAATCAAATATTATAAAGATTACCGACTTCTTGAGCTTTACTTGAACAGTTGCACGTTCCTCTGTTTAGTATGTTCAATACTTATAATCGTTCAGCAACTTCGATTCAAAGAGGAGAGCTTCTAAGTTCTAAATATAGATTTGCACATTAGATAAAAGAACTACTTTCGTTTCAAGTTCCATGTAAAATGATTCTGAGCAGTGGCTGCTGGGCAAATATTGCAGCAACACTCTGCATAATAATTTACTACTCAACAAATCCTAACTCATAAATAATTTTGAAAAAATTAATAATTCAAACGATTGAAGAAAAAAGAGTCCGACACTTGAAACTTTTATTTAATCATCAGCAGAAAAATACATTCCTAGCAACTACCTTGTTCAAGACAATTGTATATTGGCACCACCAGCACCTGTTATTGTTCTTGACCATGCCACCTCCCCCTACGAATCCGGGGATTATTCAGGCATTGAAAGTGACCTTTTTCCCTAATATAAAATACTTATTCAAATGAACATGTGTTAAAAAAAAGAAAAAGACATTTAAGCCTATTAAGCTAATTCATTATTCTGCACCGCATCAATCCACAAGCTGAATGAATCAGCATGCAAGCAAGCATCCACCTTTGGTATTTCCCACCAGATAGCATATGTAATTTAACCGATCCATCACTTTTCCCTGTGCAATATGAACCGTAAGTATTCTATGTTTCGCCTAATAATAATAATAATGGTATATTAATAACATGCACAAAGGGAAGATAAAAAAAGGCACTGCAAAGTTTAAGCAACTTGATATTTCAATCAGGAATATATCTGAAATTTTCTTAAATTTTACAGCTCTCAGAAAACAATACTCCCCACACATATGGCTTGCGATTTAAAGATCAAATCTACTAGTTAATAGCACACGATTGAGTACTCATAGTTTTTACAATTGATAGAAGATAAGAGAAATGTCTAAAATTCCAATAGCAGTTGTCGCAAAATTTCCTATTGACTCCTCATGATATCCACTTAAAGGTTTCAGAATAAGATTTCAGAGAGACAACACAACAATTTGGCAGTACTCAAATGGGATTTCGATTCGATATTTACACACAAGTAAATAATCAATTTACCTTGGGAATCAAAAGAAAATAAAAAATCTCTCCAACATTCATATCACTCGAAGAATGTTGTTACAAATGCCACCCTTGGTAACCGACTCTCGTTGAGGATCAACCTTCCACTGACCATCGACAATGAATTTTATCTACAATCAACAAAATGTTAAAAAAATCAACTCCACAGAAACAATTATTGAAAACAAAAGATATCTCAAACAGAAAACCTAGATAAGATGTTAAATAGAAGCCACTTTTAGCAGCTGCAACAAATTCAGAAATCATGCACATACTATATGGGCCTTTGCCTCAGTTTCTTGCATCCTCCCAAAAGGGCTGCACCTATGAAAATAAGAATAAATGATGGCCTTCTTGCTGCAACATATTATTCATAAAGAGTATGGCCAGTACTGTCCAGAATTGCCAGATTATACATGCTTATCTGGCAAGTGATGACATTGGAAGCAATTCCCCCAAGGGATACCGGGTAATCACAAGTATCATCTACAATTCAGATATTCTTTCCTGCTAAAACCAAACAGGGAACTTTAGTGTTTCATGTCCATGATTGTTGTAGTCCTATATGGGCTGAACTCTTCCTCACTAAATATACAACTATTCAACTATCTCTCTCACAATTAGTCCTCATATATAAACGTCGTATTAGAGTGGAGCAAATGTCCCTAGTCTAACACCCATTCAAAAAAAAAAAAAAAAAATTATCAAGAGTAGAGCAACTATCCCTTGTGCATCTGCAATCCACTGAGTAGAGTGATATCGCCCATATTACATGTATCAGAGGGGGCCAGCAGGGAATTCCTACTGGTACCGCCATGAAAAGCTGCAGCAACTACAACGCGTTATTCGTCTGAATTTTTCAGTAAATTCAGTCAACTAAAACAACGGTGAATCACGTGTTCCTAATTTTGTCCCCATAGTGCTCGATTTAGAGCTCTCAGCCTTGGTCACCCTCAGTTTGACTCTCAGTCTGCATCTCTTTGAGCTTAATTTTCCTAGCTTCATTGTGTTGATTCTCTCAACAATATATTGTAACATTTTCTCTGGGTAATTTGATCTGGTATGTTTAAGCATTTTGCCCCGTTATTATGTGTTCTCTTGTTACAATGCGCATTGCAATTAAAGAGCTGTTTGCTGTAGATTGTGCATCGTTGATGTTGAGTTGTTGGTTTTGTTGGTCTTCCCTAGTGTGTTGATAAGGCTATCTTGTCTTCTTTTATATTTTCTACTCAGCATGAGATAGGCACTGGTTTCATGGTGGGCAATAATCATTCTTATAATAAACAGGCAATTCAGGGGAATCATCCTATTCCTATTTTGGTGCTTCTGTCTTGATTGACAAATAAAACATTAATTTTAGTTCTTTTTTTTTTTTTTTGTTTTCCCCAATCCTAAACCTTTTCTGTTATGGGGAAAACATAGTGTCAGTGCCAACCCTCACCTCTCTGTCCTAATTTCTTGAAGTAGCAAAATTTCTTGAAAATCTTTTATCAACAATTCAGCTAACCAAATTTCGTTGTGTTTGTTTGTTCACTTATACAAAACACCTAATAAATTATCTCTTAGGTAGGCTAATTGTGTATTCTTAGCTACTAAAACACAAAATGGCTGCAAAGTGTCATTGATCCTGTTCCCCAACCGCAAAGGAGGATTAAGTCTGGAGCCATATCTTATTTCCTCCACTCTTCATCCTACTTCAAGTGGTTCCAACTAATTCACTATGCAATTTTAAGACTCTTCAGCAACCAGATCAGCAAGGTGACTCTATTTCACCATTTTATCCTGGTAGCAGTCCTTTTTCCACAGGCTATACTCATTGTTAGCTTAATATATAAGTATATAATTCACTTCTTGGTCTATGTGCCTTGTTTCTCTGTCAGCACCTACTATAATTAGCACTCCGATTGCTGACAAAATGGATGGCAGATCATGTGACTCTCATTCCACCTAAAAGGTACATCTAAAGTAAGTGCTGGCATGAAACTTGTATATGTAAATCTTCATTTCAAATTGAACAAACATAAGTCTATGCCTTAATACTGGCTGGACATCTGTCAATGCTAAGAAACAAGATAAACATACTAACTTCACCAGAAGTGCAGAAAAACTAAATGAAAGAGCACTTATTTTTCCATTTTTCACTCAGTAAAGGCTTCTTTCAGAACTACAAGGGTGAAGGGTGAAGAAACTCTGGACAGAACAAGAGGATTTATACTGAAGTGCATCTTCTTAGTTCCTCCTAAAAATTTTTGGACTAGATGTGCATCTAGATTCATTTTCGACTGAAAACACCAAATTAAGTTAACAAGTACGCTCCGAACAAGTATTGATCAGAAATATATTATCATCAAGACAAACTTCTGATCTCATTAAGCAAAAAGTACCCGTGGAACATCAGAGATGGACCTACTCATATTTGAGCAGCAGCTCAAGACTTTTGGAAAATCTCGACTGTTTCTGACATGACAAAGAAAACTAAAAAGCAAATGTTATCATGCATTTGATGCTAATAGCAAGTAAACTTATCAGTCAATATTGGCCACAAGAAAGTTGCTTATAACTGAACTCATAGTAATCTTCAGAATTAAACTAAGGAACTGTTGTATGATCAAACCTCATATGTCCCAGGATAAAGCCATAGCACCGTTGACCAAAGTCTGGATTTCCTGGTAAAATGTTATTGTAATGAGCATATTTCTTTCCCAGTTAGGAATAACAAGTAACCCAAAAAAAAACAGGGAAAGAGTTATGCAAAACCCGCATGAAGCATGAAATTTGATAAGAGTTTATTTTCAAAACACTGGTGATTCACAGATAGTAAATTAGTATCAATTACTATTTCACCAATGAATATCTTACTCTTACAATGTCAAGTGAGGCAGGTTTGGCTTCAGAAATCCTAATTGTAGCCAAGAGGCTGGGAAAGGCATAGACTTCAAAACTCATTTCACTATATCAGCTACCTAGACTTCAAAATGCATTTAACTGTATCAGCTACTGTCTTGATTTAACCTAAAATACCAATCATCGGGGAAAAAATATAAACTTGGCTCAAATGCAAACAATTTCATTAACATTGCAATACCTGAGTTCCTGGGCTATTTCCCAAGGTCCATCATGTGGTAATAATCCCTATTGATACTAAAGTAGATGCAAACTGTGTTTCTTGTCGGCTCGTAGGCTTTTCCCTTAATTTGCATGATTATCTAATATATCAGATGGGTATTATATAATGATCCAAAAGAAACTAAGCCTGCATAAAGTTGAGCAAAAGGTATAGATATTAAAGGAAGAAACCTACCACACTCTCTGTGCAGACTACAGATTCCTTGAATTGGATTAATTTTAAAAAAAAATGTAGCATATGTATTGAATATCCTTAAACTGGACAAATTACCAATGTACTTCCAAAATAACTGAATGAGCCCTGACCATTAATCACCAAGAATTTTGACATCAGAAATGAGGGAACAGTTGCTGAAATAGAAATTCAGCAACTTCACAAAATTGCAGTCTCAGTTAAAGAGGGGAAACCATAAAACATTAACTAATGCGATATAAAAAGTTAAATATCTGATTCTGATTATAGCAACACCTACCAAAAAATAAAAGAACTAGATATGAGGGTATGAATCAGACAAATGAAAGAACAACAAACACCTTGATCTAATGGGTTCAATGATACTAGAAGATGGCAGAGGATCCATTTTTATCCGATGATGCCAACCATTGAAACTGCCTGCTACCTCCACAATTTCACCATCTCCTGAGTATTGGATCTCCACCTAATAAAATCAGAAAAATTAACCTCTGTCAGCTGGCATTGCAGATATGGAACCCAGATACTTCATTTGATTGGCGCAAGGCAATATAAACAGTTATCTCTTCCTCTCCCAAGATTACAACCATTCATAACAATTACATGTGAATATTCCTCTCTCTCTCTCTCTCTCTCTCTGTGTCTAAGTTAAGCCACTCATAAAATGAGAGCTCTAACACCATTATTATTCCTAAGGCGAAACAGATAAATAAATCAAAATGTGAAAATGTAACTCACGACTTGTATATAAGCTGGTAGCACTCTGACATCATCCAAAATTTTAGATTATCGATATGTTGCATGGACAAAACTACACTAAAACAGCTTAGGCACAACGGGATAGTGAGCATTAATACAGCATTTTAAATATGTACATTCATTGAAAGAATCAAAATTAAAGGGCTCTTCGACCAAACTGGAAATCACCTCAATCATCATGTTTTATGGTCAATTGGAATGTAGCTCAATCATCAACTTAAAAGTAAGCGACGCACAATCTAAAATGATTTTATTCTTTGCCAAAGATGTTTTTCAACTCTGATTGTGATAATCAATACATATATGACACTCAAATTTAGTGTTCAAGAATTTCCAGAGAAGCATCCGATCACCACCAAAATGATCAGACTTCATAAATTATTCAATTTGGGGAAGGAAAACAAAAAGAAGAAGAAGAAGAAAAAGCATAATAAACAAATTTTAGCCAAAAAGTACATGTCATACCACTTCTAGTCCTGAAAGACTTTCTTCGGCAGCAATTAATTCTTCATCTTTATCCGAGATAAGTTTTTCAGCTTTATTGATTTCTGTTACAGCCTTGGTTTGCAAAACAGACAAAGCAAGCTGAAGGCCAAAGGAAAAGGAAAATACTTCAGTTTAGTGTTAACAGAAGGCTGAAATCCATTCTGGCAACAACATACTTTTCAACATCTTATAAACAATAAATACTACGTTGCACAAATGGAAGATGAAATATTTGGTGCAGAAAACATGAAAACTCTTTCTTCCATTGTTTTCTTTCTCTTTTTGATACCCAGAACTACCCCAGCTTTATCTTCTATTCTTGAATTAGAGGAAGTTTTATCGGAAACCTTTAAAAGAACCAAATGTGAAATATTGAAATTGCACACGTCTTTTCGTATGGCAGATAACAAGCACAATACAAGCGCTTTCTACAAAAAATTCATAGACAAGCCCTAAAGATGAACTAGTGTGTTTGTTCCTTTTAGACTATCACATGCTACAGAAATTAGATCATCCCACATTGAAGGACATAAACCAGTTATTTGGAAAGCCTCATCAACATATGAATGTCTAACAGTCCAGTTCTGAAATATTTTGTTTAATGTCTTCAACCATATTAAAAAGGAGACATGTCATTAATATCTTTGAATGGCCCATGGAATGGGCATGAAATGAGAATCTAGCAACTTCCACACTGTAATGCCGGCCCTAGCAACACACACACACACAAAAAAAAAAAAAAAACAAGCCTTCAAAAATCAGTATATACCTTCTCCTTCTCAATCTGTTCCTTCAACCGAGACAATTCCATCTCCTTTTGATGCTAAGCATGCCAAAAGATACAACAATCCAATAAGTTGGTCTGCATAATAAAACCTCGTACTACGTAGAACAAACTAGTGAGTGGGAATGATGCACAACTATTTGTACCAGCATAAATTTTAGATGATCAATCTCAAGTTGATTCTCCCTTCTCCTGGCCTGTACCACGGAACACAAAATTCAAGACCTACATGTCAAATGTGTAATCAATCAAGATCATAATATTATAATACAGAACATACAATGACCTCAACCTCCGAGCTGTCAAAATCAGCTCCTCCTACTCCTGTTCCCAAATGGTCCTCACTGAAAATAACATTCATACATGATAAAAAGTGTGTAAAAGATATTATTAATGTTAAGCTCACATTATGACAGATGAGGAAACCAATTACCAAACTAAAAGGATTAAGATTGAAGACGTTGCATCGTACAACAAAACTATTTTTGAAACTATATGCAAGAGAAAGGTGCAAATTTTTCACACATCCTTTGCATCAAGTGTTCTTGTTTGGAGCAACAAATAAATAACTTCAATTGTCAGAAGCATTCAGTATTCCATAACATGGCCAAAAATCCAGAAAGAGGAAAATAAGAGAATGGTTTAAGTCATTGAGCATATAATTATGCTTATATTCAAAAGTGCTGCTGTTTCTAGCAAAAAGCTATTTTGGTACTAGGTCATTCACCATTCATATGATCACGTTAAGGCGTGCAAAATTAATTTAAATAGTCTTATATTAACTACTGAATATACAAACCTTAACTTTCCCAAATAGGCCAGAAACAGTGGAATGGCGGGCCATTATGGCTTTACAAAGTAGTAAATTACTACTCAAATGGGCATATTTTTGTCAAACACATGTTTAATTATTTATTTATTCCACAATGCAAACACACATTAAAAAGAAAAAATAGAATTTAAATAGTCCAAGAATTCATAAATTGATAATATATTAGCTACAGATCAGACACTTTCAATGTACCAAAACTAACCTAAGAGGATGATTTACAGTTGCGAAAGAGGCAATCTGCTTGGATGTCAGTGCACTCCCATTCAATATCATAGCCCTGTCTATTCTCAAAATCAATTTCATTTAAAAATGCCATAAGCATTATTTGAGCATCAAGCAGCTCCAAATAATCTATAAACTGTAAAAATGAGAAGTTGGGAGATGGATGGATGTAAACTACAGCATATAAAAAACATACCTTCTATTATATCCAAATCTCCATTCTGAATAAAATTTGCAACCTGTTCCTCCATGTCTGAAGATTGTAAGGATAGGTAACCATGTTCATCCAAATTGAGAGATGGGTTTATGTTTGAACTGCTGGAATGATTTTCCAAGATTGAAGAATCAGCTAATGAGGAAAAAGTTTCAGTTACGTTACCTGCCTTCTCATAATGACCATTTAAATTGGGTGAGACCTCTCCCACAAAGGATGGATCAGATAAAGATTCTGTAGGCGGCAAACTATAGACATCAGAGTGGAGGTCTGTATTAATGCATGACCCTTTAGAAGGGTTTTTCACGAAAGAAACATCAGTTGATAGGGAAATGTTTTCAACTGAATTGTCCACATTCTTATTCTGACTGTTCAAATTAGATGACTCAGTTTCCTGCAACAATGAATTGGCTGAAGATTCTATACGCATGTAATCAGGGTCAACAGAATTGACAGTTGGATAAGTATTTATACTTGGAAAACAGTCTCTTACACTGGAAACTTCAACTGACAATGAAACATCTTCAACTTCATTAGCTACTTTTTCATCCTGACCTTTTAAATTACATAAGGTATCAATAGAAAGCAGAATTATTCTAAATTGAGAACTCATGAACATAAGAAGGTTACATTTGTTTGACCTGCTATGCTCTTCTCCGCAACAAACCCGTTGAAGCCGGGTTTTGTTGAACTTTTAAGAAGCTGTCTAATAAATTTATACCCTCTTCGTCTGACAATGTTTGCAAGGTCATCCCTATAGAGCATTTAAACAATAAGGAAAGAAGTCAAACTTCCAATTCATTTGTTGGAAACTAAATTACTGCCGTACAATTCTTTTATGGCTCAACAATCAATAAAAGGCATACAATCAGTTCATATAGCTTCAAATTTCTTTCCCCTTCAACTAGATAAAATGAACATACAAATAAAGCTTCATTATAGCATTGAAAGAGAAAGTTAAGATGTATTATCATCAAGTTTGTTTTAATCTTTTGCTTTCAAAAGCGTCAGGTACCCACTGACTGTCATAAAACCTTACTAAACAAAACTACTGATTCAATTTAAATTCCCCTTCTAAAATTGAAAGCCCAACCCAATAACTACTCAAAATTTGTTTCAATAAACAAGAAAATAACACCTGTCTCTCTTTATATGCTTCCTTTTTCTACATTATTTACTGAAGCTTCTAAAAGGGTTTAATTATAACGTAAAATTACCATAAGGGTTCAGTTTAAAATGTAAAACTAAACCGTTATTACCAAAAATCATAGTTCTGTCTTTTATTCTTTTTAAATACATGTAAACCCTAATAAAAAGAAAAGAAGATGAGTAAAAAGAAACCTTCCATGGGCTGAAAGCTCCTTCATAGAGGGTACATGAGACTCAGAAAGCCCAACTGTCGACAAAAATTCTCTTAAATCATTGTAAAGTTCTTCATTGCTCTTCACTTTTCTACTAGACCTTGATGATGATGATGATGACGAAGATGATTTATTGGACGAAGAAGAAGAAGCAGAGCAGATTGTGAAACTCAAGTGTTTTCGAGGTGGGTGCCACTGCCAGAGCTTATGAGAAGAGAGGGGAAGAAGAAAGCTTGAAGATAGAAAGAGGGTCGCCATGTGACTGTGACTGTGACTGTGACTGTGAGAGTTTCTGCGGCATTGAATTGATGAAGCTGAGAAAAGGATGAGAATGAGGTAACAAGAATGGAGTCAGGAACGGTTGAAATGATATTATTTTTAAGCTGCAAGTGAATATCATCTTATCAAATACTCTTTAAATCTCAAATTTTATCAAATTCTCAAATCTCTTGAACGTTTGTTTGGTTGTTAATTTGTTATGATTTCCTGCGAGCGTGGGCCCAATACTCTCATCCACCGTCCACGTTTAGTTTTAAAGATATTTGTAGAATATTTCTTCCCTTTCGTTGTTGTACGGCACTACTATATATTATTTAATTTATTTGGGCAAAGCTTATGGTACGTTGGCTACGTTACAGCTATAAATTTTAAATCCTCAGAAAAGTTAATATTTATAAAAAAAGTCAATAAATTTTAAAGTTTTGTTTTAAACCCCAGGCTACACTGCAAATACTTCAATTATTTTGAAGTTTTTCATTTATATTTATAAAAATTTAGTACTAAATTTTTATTTTATTTAATTGAATCTCTAACTTATTTAATCTTATATTTACTAAGTTTTTATTCATTATATTAATAATTTTTTACTTTAATATATCATGATCTTCAATATTGAAATCTTTTATTAATTATTTAACTTTATTAAATTCTTCACTCATTTGATCTTCTAACTTTTTAATTGCTTTATGTTTTCTTTATTGAAATTATTAATTTTTCATATTTCGTTTGCATTTTTTATATCATTTATAGATAAATCTAGATTTCTTAATTTATTTAATAAAAATAGAAATTTAATTTAATTAATAATTTCCCTGCATGTCTGAATCATTAATAAGATCAAAGAATTGAAATTGATGAGAACTGTAACGCCACAAAGTCCCATACATATTAAATTATGGAAATTGGGCTTCATTGAGAATTATGGGTGGCCTATAACCCTTATTTAGAAAGGGGTACTAATTAAATAGAGGTTATTTATGAGATCATTTTGGAAAAGGGTTATTTTTCCTTATGAATAGGGTTTCTTAAGATCCCCTATAAATACATACTTTTCCCCCTTCCATAACCCTAAGTTCACAACGTTTATTCTTCTTCTGCTCTTTACGCTCCTACCCAAATCTTGATTCAAACCTTTGTTTAGGAGAGAATCAAAGCGACGGGTAAGTTGTTCTCCATGTTCTCAGCAGATTTCTAATCACTCTATCTAACTAGGGTTTATATTGGCACGATTCTAATGGTTGTAGATCATGATGCATGGTTTAGAATATATTTAGACTTTGCTTAGGGTTTTGATTTAGTATGAGTTTAGTTAATCAATCCTTGACATATTAAGGATAATTCTGGACAGCATGAGGATCTCGAATTTTAAAGCTATATTTTCTGAACGAATTTTCTTATAAAAATTATATGTCTGGAAACTAGACATGTAGGGCTTCTTGATTAAATTTTATTTCATCAAATTCGACTTCGTTTTCAATTTTATGCGTATTTTGGTAATATAAACCACTGCCGGAAATCTAC
Organism: Citrus mangshanensis; assembly: GCA_030449895.1. Taxonomy (NCBI): domain Eukaryota; kingdom Viridiplantae; phylum Streptophyta; class Magnoliopsida; order Sapindales; family Rutaceae; genus Citrus; species Citrus mangshanensis. Next base: position 2,773,228 of record JASUUJ010000280.1, on the reverse strand, counting down.
GATTCCAGATTGTGATCAGATTCACAAGACTATTTGTACCACCAAATGAACTCAAAAAAATTCTGAAAGTTTATATGTATGTTAATATATGTGTCTAGGATTCCCAGTTTTAATTTCATAATTTTCTGATTAGTATTTTATTTTATAAAAATCACGGAACCCGTTCTGTTTGGTTTAGATTATGTGAAAACAGTTTCGAATTTGCTGAGAAGTAAATAGTTTTTAAAATGTTTTTGATATCGGATTCTCTTGTAAATTTTACATGGGGCACTCATGGATGTCCAGAATGGTTCCATAGGATTTTATATCATTCTGAGACTTGGTTAAGAGTTAAAATTCCGAGAATCAGACCTGTACGGGTATGAATTAGAAAATCAGATTCTTAGAATAAGTTATTGATTGTCATATCTTGTATTTGTTTAAGGTTTTGAAGGTGTTTGAGGCTCTTAGAAGCTTAGAGGTGTGTTAATCCAAGTTCATTTGTCGAGGTAAGTAACTTTATTCCTAGTATACTGGATATGTATAAGTATTTTGATATTATTATTATAAGTATAAATGTTTTTATATTAATTGATTTTGATAACAAAATTAGTTTTATGTAAATGTTTTAAAGCTAAATTCTCTTTAACAAAGTATTTTATAAATGCTTTTGAATATGTAAGTTATTTTGTTACATGCCTACTTTTATGATTTTATTTATAAAATGTTATGCAAGCCTATATTATTGATATGAACTTTTATGAAACTGATACGAATGTTTTGTACCTATGTTTGATTTCAATTATTGATGATTGTATGAGATTCTTAATGCTTTGGCTCATTGTCCATAGTTATTCTGATTCTGATCGTAATATACGATATATCCGTCTGGACCAGTACTGGGTTTATGTTCTGAGTGTGCACACGATATTCTGATTCTGTTTCTGGCCGGGTCACCGGGACTATAGGTGACACTATGTGACATGAGCTAACCTTGTGTTTTCTGTATACGTATTACATGATTTGCTTCGTAAGTAAATATGCTTTTGAATATTCTGAATTATTAAGAATTTATCTTATGTTATCATGATATATCGTTTTATGAAAATTATGGATTATGATATATGTTTTAAACAAAAGAAGGCTTGCAATATTTTTGGTATCGATAGGCCTAGTGTGTTAGGAATGGTTTTACTTACCGAGTTGACGGCTCACCCCTCGTCATTACTTTTTTGCAGATTAAGTTTCTTTTGAGAGGTGCACTTAGCTTTGGAGTTAGTGATTTCCAGTTTCCGTTTGCTATTGAATAAGAGGAGGAATAGACTTGTGTTTCTTTTTAGTTACTTTTATTATGAACGTGTAATTTGGAGTTTGAGACTTTTGTTATTATTTTTATATGTCCTCGAGAGAGATTATTTAGTATTTGACGTTTGGATTTATGGATTTATTTGAATAAGAATTGGAGGAATTTCAGTTTGAAACTTATGAGTAAAGATTAATGATTTGTGAGTAACCTCCTTCTTCACGTGATCTGCACGTGTTAGATTTGGGGTGTTACAATTGTGGTATCAGAGCAACTAGGTTAGGATTCTGTAGACTTTCTTTTACGGTTTAATTAGATTGTCTAATTAAATCGATTACATTTGTTTTGTAGACATGAAGAAGGACAATATGGGTATGAAAAGTGTTAAGAATAAGAGATGGACAGAAATTGATAGGACCGAACAATTTATCTTAGGAGGAGTTCTTGTCAAAGATCTTAGGAGACTTTATAAGCAGCGAATGGATGATAGACTAAGACAGACTATAGAGGTCTACATCGATACTCCTCCAGGACCTGGAGATTCAAGAAAGAAGCTCAATGAGGCTATACGTGGACTACGTGTTTATGGCAAGGGAGCTAACAAGAATAAGCTTGTAATACGTCGCCTATTTTGGACAGGACCTCGATTTAAGCCTTACTATAGCAAAGGATGGGTATCTCCGGGTCTAAATAAACTACCTTATAGAACTCCTAAGGAAATCGAGACAGATGGAGTCACGACTAAGGAAAGGAAAGTAAAGATAGATCCTTTTCCTATCCGGTTGAGTACACCTATGAACTTTGTGGCTGTAGGACATGAAACTCTGTAGACTTTATTGAGGTTAATAGAGTGATTAAATATTTATTGCTCTTGTTTACAATATCAAATTTTCTTAGTTATACTACTTATTCAGTACTCTGCGCGCTTGCACGACCTTTAGCTATGAATTATTTACCCTTTTTAATTATTTATTTATTCTCCGTGTTATAGTCAAGAGATGTCACGTAGGGGAGGTGCTAGGCATGCCTCTAGCTCGAGAGATGTTTTAGGTATCGCTGACGACGCTGACCCAACCTTGCACGAGATGGCTAACGAAGGAAATCCTATGATGCGCGCAATGCTTAGATTGATGGAACAACAAAGTAAGTTAATTCAAGATATGGCTAGAGGCAGAGTTGGGGCACAAGAGAATGTGCCAGTTGAAAGGCAAGGTGGCGCAAGAGATCATGGGGCTATGGTGAACTTAGAACGATTTAAGAAATTGGGACCACCTACTTTTGTGCCGATCCCGTAGTTGCAGAGGCATGGCTAAAAGCAGATGGAGAAGATATTTGTGGCTATGGGTTGTAATGATGATCTATGGGTAATATTAGCATCATTTGTCCTTCAGGGTGAGGCAGACCACTGGTGGGATGCCAAATCTCGTCTCATAAGGGCTGGCTTGCAAGATGCACCCATTACTTGGGAGTTATTTCTAGAAGCTTTTCATGAAAAGTATTTTCTTGAACGAGTTCGACATCAGATGGAGGCTGATTTCTTGAGGTTGACTCAAGGAACAAAGTGCATTGAGTATGAGGAACAATTTCGCCCTCTCTCGTTTTGCTCATACCTTGGTTGCTAATGAAGGTAGTAAGTGTAGGAAGTTCCTGGAAGGGTTACGTCCCTAACATTAAAGGCGATTGACCATCCTTAAGATTAACAATTATGCCGATTTGGTGGACCGAGCAATTCTTGCGGAGAAGGATATTCTTGAAGCCCAAGTTACAAGGAATCATAGAAATAAGAAGAATCAACAAGGTGGACCGCGAAATGGAAGTTCCTTTAGGCAGGGCACTCACTCCCAGAAGTATAATGGTGGAGGTAACAAATGGGATAACAAGGGTGTTCTGGTGACACCGCTAGCAGGAACTACCCCATTTGTCGACATTGTGAAAGGAGGCACCAGTGAATGCCATTGGAAAATTGGAGCCTGTTTTGCTTGTGGAGAATCTGGGCATAGGATTATGGATTGCCCAAGAGACGTGGCGAGACTACAAATACTCCGACTAACGAAGGCGGAGGAAGAAACCAGGGTGCAAGGGCGTGTTTTTGCACTAACGAAAAGATCGAGGTGTCTAATGATGTAGTATCAGGTACATTGTCCTTATTCCCTAGAGAAGCTAAAGTTCTTTTTATCCAGTGCTATACATTCATTTGTATCTTGTGTGTTTGCCGTTATGCTAATGTGCCTATCACACCTGGATGTTCACGTGACAATTAGTACCCTATGGGGATTGCGATTTATAGATCATGTCTATAAGTCATGTGTGATCAGATTGTGTGATAGGGAATTTCTAGTAGATCTCTTACCTCTGGAGATGTATGATTTTGATTTGATATGAGGGATGGATTGGTTGGGACCTTATCATATTTCAGTTGATTGTTTATCTAAGGAGATTATTTTTCGGTTACCGGTAGAGGAAGAATTTCATTTGCATGGAATCATAAGAGTCATAAAGCTTTGATTTCTATGGTTAAGGCAATGAAAATGCTAAAGGGGTGTGAAGGATTTTTAGCGTATATATCCCGATGGGCGTGCCTTGAAGACATACCTATTGTAAGGAGTTTATTGATGTATTTCTGAAGATCTTAGGACTACCCCGGATCGAGAGGTTGAGTTTACTATAGAATTAGTTCTGTACTACACCTATATCCAAGGCACCATATCGGATGACACCTATAGAATTGAAAGAACTAAAGGTCCATTACAAGAATTACTAGATAAGGGTTTCATTCGTCCAGTGTGTCGCCTTGGGGTGCTCCGTTTGTTCGTAAAGAAGAAAGATGGTTCAATGAGGTTGTGTATTGACTACCGACAGTTGAATATGGTTACCGTCAAGAATAAATACCCTCTTCCCCGAATTGATGACCTCTTTGATCAATTACGAGGTGCAGCGGTATTCTCTAAAATTGATTTACGATCCGCTACCATCAATTGAAAATAAGAAGTGAGGATGTATCGAAAGACTTTTCGAACTCGTTATGGACACTATGAGTTCTTAGTTATGCCTTTTGGATTAACTAATGCTCCTGCAGCATTCATGGATTTGATGAATAGGATCTTCCAACCTTATCTTGACCAATTTGTCATCGTCTTTATTGATGACATATTAATTTACTCTAAGAGTAAGAAGGAGCATGAGTCGCACCTGAGGATTGTATTAGAAACATTGCGGAAGAAGAAGTTGTATGGAAAATTTAAGAAATGTGAGTTTTGGCTTGATCGTGTGATGTTTTTGGGATATATAGTGACGAAGGATGGTATTTCAGCAGATCCAGCCAAAGTGGAGGTAATTGTGAATTGGGAAAGGCCTGCTAGTGTGACTGAAGTAAGGAGTTTCTTAGGATTGGCAGGTTATTATAGGCGCTTTGTCAAAGGATTTTCTAGCATAGCAGCACCATTGACTAATTTGACTAAGAAGAATGTGAAGTTCAATTGGGATGAGGCATGTGAAAAGAGCTTTCAAGAGCTCAAGAGTCATTTGGTGACTGCCCCCGTTTTAACTCTCCCTTCTGAAGGTGGAGGTTTTGTGATTTACAGTGATGCTTTCAGAAAAGGTTTGGGTTGCGTTTTAATGCAACATGGTAAGGTTATAGCATATGCTAAAGAATCATGAACAAAACTATCCAATACACGATTTGGAATTGGCTGCTATAGTGTTTGCTCTAAAAATCTGGAGACACTATTTGTATGGGGAGACTTGTGAGATCTTCACTGATTATAAGAGTTTGAAGTACTTGTTTACTCAAAAGGAATTGAATTTGAGGCAGAGAAGATGGCTGGAGTTGGTAAAGGATTTTGATTGTTCTATTAATTACCATCTAGGTAAGGCAAACGTGGTAGCAGATGCCTTGAGTAGAAATCATGGGTGCATGGCTCATCTTATCACCATGCAATCTCATTTGGTAAAAGACTTGAGGAGATGTGGGATTGAGGTAGTTACTCATGGGCAAGGCGTGTTAGCACATTTGACAGTCCAACCCACTCTAATTGATAGAGTTAAGGTAGCTCAGAAGAACGACATAGAACTCAATAAAATCCGTGAAGATGTGAGCAAAGGACATAAGCCCGGATTTAGACTTGATAATGGGGATGGATTATGGTTGGGACAAAGGTTATGCGTGCCAGCAGACGAAGAGTTGAAGGCAGAGATCTTAAGAGAAGCTCATGAATCATCTTACAGTATGCATCCTGGTAGTACTAAGATGTATCGTGATCTAAAGCAAAGTTTTTGGTGGAGGAATATGAAGAGAGATATTGCTGCTTTTGTGTCTCGGTGTTTAGTCTGCCAACAAGTAAAGATTGAGCATCAAAGACCAACAGGAACTTTACAAACGCTTCCTATTCCTCAGTGGAAATGGGAACACATAACAATGGATTTCGTTTCTGGATTACCTCTTTCTAGGAGGGGATGTGATTGCATTTGGGTAATTGTTGATCGATTGACGAAATCAGCTCATTTCTTGGCAAGGAAGAGTACAGACAATGTAGGGCAACTAGCTAAGTTGTTCATTAAGGAGATAGTGAGGCTTCATGGGGTTCCAGTGTCAATAGTGTCTGATAGAGATCCACTGTTCACTTCAAGATTTTGGGCTAGCTTACATAAAGAGTTGGGGACGAAATTGAGATTTAGCACTGCTTTTCATCCACAGACAGATGGACAATCCGAAAGGACTATTCAAACCCTTGAGGATATGCTTCGAGCTTGCGTCCTAGACTTGAGTGGTGGTTGGGAAGAGCACCTAATGTTGATCGAATTTGCTTATAACAATAGCTTCCATTCGAGTATTGGCATGGCACCATTTGAGGCATTATATGGAAGAAAGTGTAGGTCCCCAATCTGCTGGGATGAAGTTGGTGAAAGAAAACTTTTGGGTCTGAATGTTGATAAAATCAAGTTGATTAGAGGCGTCTTAGCAGAAGAGTTATGCAGATCGTCGTAGACGTGAGTTGGAATTTGAAAAAGGAGATTTTGTTTTCTTGAAAGTATCGCCATGGAAAGGGGTGTTTCGGTTCGGGAAGACAGGAAAGCTTAGTCCTAGATTTATTGGACCATTTGAGATTTTAGAGAGAATTGGTTCGGTGGCCTATCGCATAGCTTTACCACCAAGTCTAGGCTTCACAATGTATTTCATGTGCGTGTTAAAAAGTACATTGCACCCTTTACATGTGCTATACTATCAACCGATTCGATAAATGAAGACATGTCGTATGAGGAAGCCTATTGAGATTGTCGATCGAGACGAACAAGTATTAAGGAATAGAGTTATTCCCTAGTGAAGGTACGATGGATGAATCATTCTATTGAGGAAGCCACTTGGGAGCGAAGCGAAATGTTGGAGAAGTATCCTCAACTCTTCCATGCATAAGGTAACCTTTTAATTTCGAGGACGAAATTTTTGTTAGGAGGGGAGAAATTGTAACGCCACAAAGTCCCAAACATATTAAATTATTGAAATTGGGCTTTCATTTAGAATTATGGGTGGCCTATAACCCTTATTTAGAAAAGTACTAATTAAATAGAGGTTATTTATGAGATCATTTTGGAAAAGGGTTATTTTTCCTTATGAATAGGGTTTCTTAAGATCCCCTATAAATACATACTTTTCCCTTCCATAACCCTAAGTTCACAACGTTTATTCTTCTTCTCTGCTCTTTACGCTCCTACCCAAATCTTAGGATTCAAACCTTTGTTTAGGAGAGAATCAAAGCGGGTAAGTTGTTCTCCATGTTCTCAGATTTCTAATCACTCTATCTAACTAGGGTTTATATTGGCACGATTCTAATGGTTGTAGATCATGATGCATGGTTTAGAATATATTTAGACTTTGCTTAGGGTTTTGATTTAGTATGAGTTTAGTTAATCAATCCTTGACATATTAAGCAGGATAATTTCTGGACAGCATGAGGATCTCGAATTTTAAAGCTATATTTTCTGAACGAATTTTCTTATAAAAATTATATGTCTGGAAACTAGACATGTAGGGCTTCTTGATTAAATTTTATTTCATCAAATTCGACTTCGTTTTCAATTTTATGCGTATTTTGGGAATAGAAACCACTGCTGAAATCTACGATTCCAGATTGTGATCAGATTCACAAGACTATTTGTACCACCAAATGAACTCAAAAATTCTGAAAGTTTATATGTATGTTAATATATGTGTCTAGGATTCCCAGTTTTAATTTCATAATTTTCTGATTAGTATTTTATTTTATAAAAATCACGGAACCCGCTGTTTGGTTTAGATTATGTGAAAACAGTTTCGAATTTGCTGAGAAGTAAATAGTTTTTAAAATGTTTTTGATATCGGATTCTCTTGTAAATTTTACATGGGGCACTCATGGATGTCCAGAATGGTTCCATAGGATTTTATATCATTCTGAGACTTGGTTAAGAGTTAAAATTCCGAGAATCGGACACATGACGGGTATGAATTAGAAAATCAGATTCTTAGAATAAGTTATTGATTGTCATATCTTGTATTTGTTTAAGGTTTTGAAGGTGTTTGAGGCTCTTAGAAGCTTAGAGGTGTGTTAATCCAAGTTCATTTGTCGAGGTAAGTAACTTTATTCCTAGTATACTGGATATGTATAAGTATTTTGATATTATTATTATAAGTATAAATGTTTTTATATTAATTGATTTTGATAACAAAATTAGTTTTATGTAAATGTTTTAAAGCTAAATTCTCTTTAACAAAGTATTTTATAAATGCTTTTGAATATGTAAGTTATTTTGTTACATGCCTACTTTTATGATTTTATTTATAAAATGTTATGCAAGCCTATATTATTGATATGAACTTTTATGAAACTGATACGAATGTTTTGTACCTATGTTTGATTTCAATTATTGATGATTGTATGAGATTCTTAATGCTTTGGCTCATTGTCCATAGTTATTTCGATTCGATCGTAATATACGATATATCCGTCCAAGATCGGGTTTATGTTCGAGTGTGCACACGATATTCGATTCTACGGTCGGACTATAGGTGACACTATGTGACATGAGCTAACCTTGTGTTTTCTGTATACGTATTACATGATTTGCTTCGTAAGTAAATATGCTTTTGAATATTCTGAATTATTAAGAATTTATCTTATGTTATCATGATATATCGTTTTATGAAAATTATGGATTATGATATATGTTTTAAACAAAAGAAGGCTTGCAATATTTTTGGTATCGATAGGCCTAGTGTGTTAGGAATGGTTTTACTTACCGAGTTGACGGCTCACCCCTCGTCATTACTTTTTTGCAGATTAAGTTTCTTTTGAGAGGTGCACTTAGCTTTGGAGTTAGTGATTTCCAGTTTCCGTTTGCTATTGAATAAGAGGAGGAATAGACTTGTGTTTCTTTTTAGTTACTTTTATTATGAACGTGTAATTTGGAGTTTGAGACTTTTGTTATTATTTTTATATGTCCTCGAGAGAGATTATTTAGTATTTGACGTTTGGATTTATGGATTTATTTGAATAAGAATTGGAGGAATTTCAGTTTGAAACTTATGAGTAAAGATTAATGATTTGTGAGTAACCTCCTTCTTCACGTGATCTGCACGTGTTAGATTTGGGGTGTTACAAGAACCATCAAGAGAATACCATTAAAGCTTTAAGTGATCCTTTGCACATTCATGGAGACCCAATTACAAGAGCTAGAGTCAAAAAGATGCAAGCTGCATTAAATGGATTAATTGAGAAAATATGGATTGAAAATGCAATTCAAGATGCAAGACATCATGAATTGGGCTTGGAGAGAAAACAAGGCATTGTGGGCATTATTCAAGCTATTGGGCAGCCAAATACACAATTTGGATTAAATAGAGAAAGGGCAAATTCGGAATAAATGTGGTATTGATTGAGGCATCATTAATGTGCAAGCTATATACCGTTGGAAAGATAATTAAGTTAGCTTTCCAATGCATTTTACAGAGTTGGATTTAGAGTTCTCTAGAAGGAGTTATGATTAATTTATTACAGCTTGTTCAAGCTTGGGAATTCAAACGACTCCTTTGATTATTCAACTTCATTTATTTGCTTTGTGTCAAGTTTATCAATGTGTTAGGTAAGTCTACCATTGATGATGGTGGGCTAGCATTATATTTGTCAATGCTAACATTAATAATGGTGGGTTGGTGAAGACTTTTAAAGCACACTTTGACAAACCTATACTTGGAGGGTTGTTCCAATGTTTCCATTTGTATTTTTAGGATTTTGGGTTTTTTTTAGCCTATTTAAACTCAACAACCTTGCTATGTATGACAATTAAGAGATTAATGTTATTTGAATTTGAAAGATTATTCTTTCTTTGGTTCTTTTGAGAACTAGTGAACTTATCAAGAATTTACATTCTTGTGGCGTTCCAAATTTAGACTTATCACTCACATTATCATCTATTTCTTGAGTGTGGTGTCAATATTATTCTCTATAACTTTGGTTCATGCTTTTCTTAGGGAAATTTACAAATATAACCATAAAACTTTTACTATTTTCACAATTAACCCTCTAAACTTTTTTCTATCAACATTAGTCAAGCACATGCTTTTCTTCCCAAATTACCCTTGTTTACAAACCAAAAGTAACTTTCTTTCTCCCCTTTCCTCAAACCAAAGACAGTTTTCCACTCTTGAATCATCACTGGCGACGGCAAAAGGCAACGATAAACGCCGACGGCGAACAATAAAAGTGAAATTCGATCATAATCTATCTGGATCCAACACTAATCGGCATCACTTAGTGGTATGAGTTATTTTCTGAACTTGCTCGAGAGTTTCAGTGAACTGGGAGTCGTGGGTGAATCTGGTGACAGGCTGCCTGTCGCACCTGTCGCACGAAGCTTGGTGCGACAGACGGATTTATACTCCGAATGACATAAGAGCATATATGCAATAGGAATATGGTGTTCAGTTAACATACCAGGAGGCATATCGGGCGAGAGAAGTTGGTCTTGAAATAGTTCGAGGCAACCCTGCAGAGTCATACAACTTGCTCCCTAGATACTCTCACGTACTAACTCAAGCGAATAAGGGTACAGTCACTCACCTCGAGCGGGATGGAGATGGTAATTTCTTGTACTATTTGTAGCACTTGGATCTTCCATCAAGGGTTTTATGTAGTACGTTCGGTCTGTCATTACTGTAGATGGTACTCATCTCAAGGGGCTATATCGTGGAAGCATGTTTGTAGCAACATGTCTTGATGGTAACAATCAATTGTATCCGTTAGCCATTGGGGTCATGGATTCAGAAAACAATGATGCTTGGGAATGGTTTATGAAGAAGTTACACGGAGTGATTGACGATAGACCTGAGTTGATAATAATCTTTGATCGGTGCACTGCCATAAGGAGAGCCGTTCTTAAAGTATTTCACAATACAACTCATGGCGTTTGTTTTTACCACGTGAAATGTAACATTAAGTCACGGTTTAGGATGTCCAAAACTCTTTGAGATGAATTTGAGTCTGCCTTTATTAATGCAACAAAATCATATGGCCATGAGGAATTTAAAAGATAACTTGAAGGGTTGTGGATGATCCACTCGGGTGAGGCTGATTACTTAGAAAATAATGTCGGCACGTGTAATTGGGCAAGGTCTCAGTTTGAAGGTAGGAGGTACAACATACTTACCACCAACATCGCGGAGAGTGTTAATTCTTTCATGAGGGAACTGCGAAAATTTCATGTTACTCATCTTGTTGATTACTTTAGGAAAACAATGCAACAATGGTTTTATGATAGAAAAATTATGGCTGAATCAATGAGTACTCGGCTAACAACATGGGCAAATGAAATAGTCACTGAGAGGAGAACTATAGCTGAAAGAATTATAGTTCGGCCGGTGTCTCCGCATCGATTTCAAGTTGTAGGTGGTGGGATTAAGGAAGGTTTGGTTGACTTGCAAAAGAAAACTTGCTCCTGCAGAGTGTTTTAGCTTGATCAGCTTGTATGTGCTCATACAATTGCGGCGTGTCTAACTGTCCAAGTAGATTTTATTAACCTTTGTTCGGACTTTTACAGAATCATTGGCAATGACTTATGCACAACCAATGGAGCCAGTTGGCGACGTGGCTGATTGGGAAGTTCCAAATGAAATTCAGAAGATGCAAGTATACCCACCAGTTGAGGCACCACCACCTGGCCGTCGTAAAGAGCTCAGAATACCTTCGGCTGGTGAGGACGTTAACCGGCGGACTGTTAGATGCGGGCAGTGTCATGAACTGGGGCATAATCGTAAGCGATGTAAGAATCTCATTGCGTCGACTCGAAATTAGTTGTGTTGTTTCAACGATTCGTTAGTTAAAACTGTTATTATTTTTTTGTGTATTGTACACTTATATGTCATGAAATTTTATTTTATTTTTAATATTAAAATGTTAGCATTAAAATTATATAAACTTAAGTGCGCAAATTAGAATAAAAATTCAAGTTTAAACATTCGAATTACTACAACGGCTTACAATACAATATCGTTATTAAATATGTTAACTGCAATCTTCTTTCTAAAGTACTCGACATGACTAGCGTCAAACTCTAATTTAAGCCCGAATATTAAATACATCGTAAACATCAATAAAAAAACACCGCAATCGCCAGTTCCGGGCTCTTGTTGTGGCACGCTCTTAACTGCGATAACTTTCCAGGGGTTGGCACTCCGCAACTCAGGTCGGATGTTGTAGAAGCCAACATATTCCAACCATCGAGGGAAGATAACTTCAAGCGGCTTGAATTTCAACTTGTATCTTTTGTCGTCGCGAAATGTCAGTAATGAGTCATAAATCCAGACTTTATTTTTACGAAAGTCTACTTGTGCTAGTACCCAATGCGCGCCGTCCAAGTTAACAGGGATGAGTAACTGTATATAAAAATTTATCGTTAAATAATCATGTTCGTTATATACGAAATTGAAAAACAACCAACAAAAAGCGACAACTTGTATATTTTGATTATGGATGTGAAATGCAATAAAATACATACCATATCGACATCCGTCATTGGTTTGGACATAGTGTACTGTCGCCTACAAATATAGCTATTCAAGCGGTCGTCGAATACTAATGAATCGACCGCACAATCTCCGTTGTTCCATAACTGATTCAAGAACACCTAGTACATAGATAACCAAGAAATGCATAAATTAACAAAACTTAGGCGATAATAAACAAATAGAAATGGTATTTATAAGTTATCTCGGCACGTTATCCAAAAAAATGTGTCAGTATGTGTGACACGTTGAACTAAGGCATTCGGATACTGTCGTTGTTTCTCGCTAATCAAGCGAAAATACTCATGAATATGCTGTAGAGGAACAGAAACATTTCGATTTAAAAGGAAAAATTTATACACAAATCGACAACATTCAAAGAATTTCAAAAATATAATTACCTCATCGCCTAGCCATCCCATTGAAATTATACCCAAAATTATTTCAAAGAATGACCACGATGCTGGACTCTCCGATCCACTGTCATATCACCAGCGAACCATCGATCAAACTCAGCATACAGACTAGAATCCTCTAATCCTCTTAGTGGATTTTTATCCACACTCGTATTCATGTCAATCGCATGGTCCATGATTTAGGGTCGAGGTAAAGGCTGGGCGTTCTTTCCTCGCCTGAATGGAGAAATCATGTAAGGACTGTTATAAATATACGACGGTATGTATGCGCGACCGAACTTAGTAACGTTCAGAGGCACTCAGTGAACACCTGCACGCTCTCCCCACTAACATCCCCGTAGAAACTATAGAATGACGTGGGAGAAGAAAAATTTTGATTGCCTACGTCAGTATACACTCCATAGTCATCCGGGGCTTGTCCATTCGTCAAGATGAACATATTAAACAACTATCAAATTAAAAGTTAAACGAACATAATTATTAAATTTAAATTTGCTCACCACATACGAGCGTCCAGTGGAAGAATCCTTATTTGGACGTTTAGAAAATGTGTCGATAAATCCAACCACGGTTTCTTTAAAATCTTTTAATTCTGACTTCAGTTCATAAACGTTACGATTAAGCTTGTCCAACCGTCGTCGCGTGTAATCATTAAACTGCTTTGTCCTCGACTATTACAAAAGAAAATAAGTACAACTTTAGAATAACAGTAAAAAAATAATGATTTATAAAGGAAGAAAATAAATTATTTACAACCTCGGAATCATGTGCGTCATCAGAGTTGTCTGTCTGCTCCTAGTGGTCATCAACAGCCACGTCATCCTCAGAAGTATCATGACGCTGCTCTGGTGTTGGGTTTGGTATGTCGTCATGCTCGTCTAATTGTCTTGTAACGGACGGCATAGCGTTGATTGAGGGTTGGTGCTGTATAAAGTAGCATTTAAAATTAGTAAATGAAAAGTCAAAAATTTCGATTAAATAAATAATAGTACTTATAGGATACCGACCTTATAAACCCAGTTTAGAATGCGTGGCATGTAATCCTTCACAGTGAGCCAATATTTTCTGCTACTCTCCTTTGCATTTGGCTCAAGGGTTTGTAAAACGTCCCCCTGCCATAAATTCAATCCAAAATTTTAAGTAAGTATACATAACTTAAATTTAGTAATGTTAAAAAATAACTAATACATATTACTTACAAGACGAGATTCGTCATTGAAGAACGAATAAACCTCACCAAAGTTGATTCTCGAAGACGCCATGGGCTTCCATTGTACAATGCGGGGAATCTTCTTCTTCGTTTTGACGACCCATGCTGATGGCAAACCTCCGATTGCTTCGTAAATCCAAGCCTGCAATAACCAAAGTGAAAAACTTATTAAAACAACTATCAAATATTTAATATTATAAAACTTATTAATAAACAAAAAAAAAAACGCACCTGAACTCCGGACGTAAAGCCGTAAAGATTGTACTTTTCAATGTTATGATCGGGGTTTTTCAACCGAGTCGTCTTAAATTTCTCATCTTTCTCGAACAGTGCATTGTCAAGACTCTCGTATATCATTTTCCACGACAAAAGACCCCATGGATGGTTTCGGAAGTACTCTATATCATCTACTTTGTTAAGCCATGAGAAATTGATTTGACAGTGATTTTTTCTTGCATTTGGAACTCTGTCCACAAAATAAAAGAGCGCAATCTTTAATGCGCCAATATCGTCCACTGCCTCGAATTTCAACTTCTTAAATAATACATCGAATTCCTTAAGATTGATCTTGCGATGCACACCACTAAAATACGTATTCCGTAGCCTATGCACCGTTTTGTTATTTCTTAGTTCGGTATCTACACCATATGAAAGTCCAGTAACCAGACACCATTCTACAATTGACAAGCGAATCAAATGCTCACCAATTTGAAACCATAACTGATCCTCACAGCTATCTTCTTCATGAGCCACTTGCCTTAGTAAAAGATTGTGCAAAATTATCCCACTAAATGAAAAGTTTCGACACTCCAAGAAATGCCCAAATATGTCCTTCTTGAACAGATTCAACTGCCGCTTTGTTAATTTTTTCTTGATGGCTTTTACGACCGAAGATAAATTACACATGCTCGAAATTCGACCTAGAAAGTGATCGGCATAACGAAAATACATTCTGCCTACTTCGATTTCCGATGATTCTGATTTTACCATGTATCTGTAATATTTATAACATTATTACATTGCATTTACAACAAAATAAAATAAATTGACTTGATGGAAAAAAAAATTAAACCCGCTGTAATTTGGTGCGACATGCTTGTTGTCGCACCAAAACTGGTGCGACAGCATAGCAGCGCGCGCGTGCGCTTCTGCCCGGTGACCATTCAACCCAAAACAAGTGAAAGAACAAATCACTCCCAAAACAACACACTCCCAAACCAACAACAACCACCACAAATACCACCACCGCCACCACCATTATTCTTAAACTACAACCACTATTATTTTAAAATTTCATTTTAAATTAATGAAATATAAATAAAATGGCTAACCTAGGTTTTGTTGAAGGCCGTAGATGGTAGATTGGACGCCGATGATGGATGGAGCCGCCGCCGACGAGGGCTGATGTTGCCGCCGACTATGGGTGTTTCTTCGGTTTAGGAGAGATGAGTGAAAGGGAGATTGTTGGGGGAGAGATGTGAGAGGGGTATTTTGGTCTCAAAGGTTTTTTATGGCTAATGTTGATATAAATTAGTTTGGGGGGTTAAGATGGAAAAAGTATAAAATTTTATGGTTATTGGTGTAAATTTCCCATTTTCTTAAGCATTGGGTCAAGGTTTTGTTTGTCATAAATCTGTGTAGAACTTTCTTGGGAAGTTGAAACTATAATTTAGGTAGCGTTTACTTTTTAGATAAGAGTGGGAATCCTAAGTTGGGAGTGTGGAGTGAGAGTGAGAGTAGGGTGTTTACTTACGCTGGAATGGAAGCATGGAATGGAAATCAGAATCCAATTTGTATTTACTTTGTTTTGGATTGGGAGTAAATAGTTTCAAATTATAATTTTATCCTTATTTCAAGAATTATAGTTTTTAATTATCAAACGAATAAAAAATATATTTAATGAATAAATATTTATTTTATTATATTTGTAAATTTATAATAATTATTAATATTCTTAGTTATGAACATCACAATTTTTTTATTAATTTTAATTTTAATATAAAATGAAATGTTATTTTATTTTATTTAATATAATTATATTAATTTAAATATAATTATATTAAATTTATTATTATATAATATAATAATATAATATTATTTAGTACAAAATTAATATTTTCTTAGAATAAACTATTTATTATTATTAATTATTAATATTAAATAAATATAGTACTATTATTTTTAAAATAAATATAATAATATTATATTTATTAATTCTCTATTAATATAATAATATTATTTTTAAATAATTTTAACTTAGAATCAATGCAAATTATTATTTAGTTAAATATAATAATATTATTCAAATAAATATAATATTATTTATTTTATTTTATTAATTATAAAACATTAAATTGAATTAAATTAAAAAAAAGATAGAAAAGGGAGAGGTGGGAGTGGGAATCCCAATGGGAGTCCCACTCCCACTCCCCACTCCAAAAATGAGTGGGGCCCACGAAGTGGGATTCCCAATCCCTCTCTAATGGAGTGGGAGGAATCCGCACTCCTCAGTCCCACTGCAGAAAATAAATACAGTTAAGTGTGAGTTTCAAAGTTTCATTGTAGGATTTCGTATCATTTGGTATCAAAGCTAGTTTCTAATCAGGTTTGAATGTCTTATTTATTTTGATTATAAAAAAAAAAAGAGAAAAAAAGTACAAAAAAAAAGATTACAAAAGGATTCAAGTATTTCTATTTTCATCAAATTGAATTTTAGTTATTCATTTTCCTTGACATTGTTTACACACAATATCAATTGTGTTGCTTCGCTTGCTTGCTTTCCTTTCTTCAATTTTCTTTTCATTCTTTGTGTTCTCTTAATTTCTTTTCTTTGTTAGTGTGCTGGATTGTCATATTTAGTGTGCCACTTGGGTTTTTTTTTATCTTGATTGTGTTTATTTAGTTCAATAAAGAACTGAAAGAGAGAATTAAATGTGGTAAAACGTGTCCTGAGAATTGAAGTTTGAAAACGTGTCTTGAGAATTTGTGCTTTTTACTGTGTTGAAATATTAGGTCACCTCTCGTACGCCATTTGCTGGATTGTAAAACACTCTTTCTTATTTTGGAGAACAATAATAAATCATGTCTTTTATAAATATCTATAGATGTGCCGGGTCAAGTCTGGTGTTAATTAAAAACACATTTTCAAATTAAAGCCGACTCCTAAGCCATGTTATAATTGTATGATGAGGCTGGAGAGCCATGTAAGATAAAAAGGGTGACAAAACCAAATTCCAAGTATCAAGGATGGGGTCTAGATGTGTGACATGGGCATGCAGGACGTGAAAGTCATGCATGCAAGGGAGTAGGAACCGGAGCAATATTCATAGTTATCGACTTAAAGTAGACGTTGGAGTATTCATAGCTTGTTTAGTTGTTGCATTTAAATTATCTTGTGCTACTTGTTTTGCTGAACAGGTTAATAGCTAGGTAGTTGCATTTATTTTGTATTCTGTTATTTGCTTAGTGGACGTATTATAAGCCTCTATTTTCAGCTGTCTATCAAAGTAGTGGGCTATGATTAAATGTATAAACACGCTCTCGAGTTCAATAATAAGTCAGTCAGCAAATTATCTAAAATTATCTTGTGGTTTATTATCACCCAAAGAGAATCATACGCATTGTATAAGTGTAATTCTGACTGAGACCTATCATTGTATAGATTTGAGAATTTCTTATATTTTTGTTGCGGTAATAAATCCGAAATCTCTTTTGCGGGATCAATCTGTAGTCCTACTGAAAGCATATATTTGCCAATTTTAAAAGCTAAGTTGCCAATAAGAGACAAATTTCTACGTTTTCAAGAGGATGGGATTTCCTTAAGCTTGCTATGATGACGATGACATGAAGAGGCCTAACTTGCATAAGGGGACGTATAGGCTGTGTCTATTTTCTCACTTTTGAAGCTACATGAAATGATTAAACATGAAACAAAGTGCATGGCATGGCTTATAACACAAGGCAGTCACTTATCAATGCCGGGGCTTTGTCACTGCTTGTAAGTTCACCATTATTTATAATTCTCCTTTCGCAGCATTTTGAAAAAAAAAAAAAAAGGAATTATACGTGCACACGTAAGAGGTCTGGACTCCTTGTTGGTCATATTTGCTTAGTTCATAATGATGGGTCCATAATTTATTCGGAGACATGAGGCAATTCATATGTGCTAACTAGCTATATGTACACACAGCTTAATGCATTTTCTTTATCTGCTGGTCCCTCTTCGTCCAAGCAGTCCTCTTTCTAAGCTTAACTTAAATTTAAAATTGGCGATATAAAATTCAGAAAAGTTAAAAAGGAAATCTTGTGCATTTCTGTGGATAATCATCGTATAATATGATCTATTATATCAAATTGAGCATCACAATCATAATTTACCAAATTAAGGAGAGACAAATCAGGCTTATTTCTCCTAATTAAATGGGCAAATCGACCAAAAAATCTTTCAGCAAAGGAAGAGCAAACCAATAAGATTCTGACATTTTTTTCTTTTCTTCCCTTCAGTAGAAATCCGCTCCTTTTTCTCTGAAAATTTTGTGGTATCCTGAATAAGCTATGCTCAGTTCAACCATTTGTATAGACAGAATCCTAAGACCTGTCGACTATTCTTGACCAAGCTCTGAATCAAGTACACATGAAAAGAGAGCACGTGCATTCAATTCAATTCAAATCAAAACCGGAGACTCCGTTAAAAAATCCTGACAAAATTCCCACCATGCGCTATGCACTCTCTCTCTCTCTATTTGTCTCGGTTTCAACAAATTAAACACCCCACTTACATTATCCCCAACATTCACATGCATGGGCCCCGTTGGCTACCATGTTAATAATGCCACATCTGTTTAAACTGTTTGGCGGTTAGACTTTTTGGCAACGCGGCTGGGCTTTGATATCCATCTGTTTTCTTTACCCCACTAAAGTGGTTAAGATGTTTAATTGTGACAGTCCCTTTAACTTCATAAATTGATATGATAAATTGATCATCTCTATTAAATAATAACTTTGCTGGATCCATTTTAAGACCACCATAAAATATTTTCTTAAAAAAATAATTTTTTTTATATGATCAGTTACTTAACTTAAAATTAAATCTATATAATATGTCATGTAATTTTTATTAAAAAATTCTTGGTTGCTGCTTCTTGGAATTCGATCTCATCTTTAACTCTTTTTGTAAATTGAAATTTTAATTTACATTCTCATTTTACAACAAGCGCAAAATCCTTAATGTAGAAAAATAAAATCTATTCAATAATTTAATTACTACTAATACAAGACTATTAAACACTATTTAAATAAAACATATTAAATAGTAAATCAAGGTAAATGAATAAAATAAACGTGATCGTACTTTAAAAAAATAGAATTTCCACATAAATTAAAAACTCATTAACTTATCCATTTATTTTAATATTTGTTAAATTTATACATTTTTCATGGCCCAAATGCTATTATTATCTTCTAAATTCATCATTATTAATTTATCACGTTGACACTAAATCAAAACTGGTATTAACTATTATTTAGTTGAGATTATTAATTTATTGAATATTAATTCATCAAAATTCTACAATATGTGAAATAATAAATTTGATTTTTTAATAAAAAACTGCATCTATAAAAAAAAGAGAAGAAAATATTATTAATATCAAATGAGTATGGTTACTTTTTATGTTTGTGGGATATGTTTATAAAATATATTCTTTTTAATTATTTTTTATGGGGTGTGTTAGTAAATCGGGTGGCTTTAAAAAAAAAGTAGGGTGAAAATTTCACCACCTTTTTTTAGTGAAGTATATTTGTTTTTCATGTACGCTAAAGGGAAGACAGCTAAAAAAAAATTGGCTCACCTCTCACGCTACACCAAAATTTAGTTGTTCCCTCTCTTTCATTTACATGTTTTGCCAAATTTTTAGATGCTCCCGCATCCCTCTAATTTTAATTTTTAGATGTTCCCTTTAAATTTTTTGTACTAGGCTAGGGATTGAAGGAGGAAGTGTGAAATTTTTTTTAGATGTTTCCTCTAATTTTGATTTCAGCCAAAATTATTTCACACTTCCTCCTTCAATCCCTAGCCTTAGTGCCAAAAATCAAACCCATAACTCAATTTCCTTCAAACCCCACATTGCCAGTAAAAAAAAATGGCGCTACTGAAGTCTTTGCCATTTCAGCTCTCTGTTCAGTTTGCTGTGGTATTAGGTGAAAGCTTCATTGTGGGGGGGGGGGGGGAGGCCCAAAGTTAAATGTTAGAGAGGAAGAAAGATTGCAAAATTGTTAAGGGCCGTTCGGTATTATTTTTGAAACTGTATTTTTTTTAAATAAAAATGAGAATGAAAATGATGTTTTACAGTTGCTCTATTTCGAATTTAAGTATGCGTCTGATATCATTTTCTATATCCTGTATTTTGAAATTGAAAACAGTAATATGCGTTCGGTAGATACAATTGAAAATGATAAAAATAGAGAATATGCGTTCGGTAGTACTATTTTCAAAAACAATTTTTACTAAACACTTAAGTCATATTTATTGTTAGAAAATAATTGTTTAACTAATACATATACAAACATACCATAAATAATTTAAACAAAATAATATAAAAAATTACATGAGGATAAAGCTTTAGTATTAGCATTAAAAAAAAAAAAGTCTTACATTGTCATTGTTTTACACTATAATAAAGATATATAATACAACACCTATAATTTAAACAAAATAGTTATACAAAATTACATGGTAGACATCATCCATTGCGTGTGTAATTATGCCACGTAGAAGTTGCAAATAATTATAAAAAATATTCTAATACAACTTGACCAATTCAAATTAAGGGCAAGCTCTTGTCAATTTTTTTAACTTATTTTTTCAGGACACAACAAAAAATTTACAATCATTGCTATTGTATTATAAATCATTTTTGGATTGATAGATAACAACCTCAATATCCTGGTTCATGCAATAAAAATATGAACAAATAAATTAATTCCACAATTTTGGCATGAACTAAGTGAATCCACAATCTAACATGCTTTAAAAAATAATTACTCAAAATTTTGGCATGAAGTTGGCATTTGGCAATGGCATAAAGAGGGTAGCAGTAGCTGCAAAAGTCAGTCCGTGAGAAAGGAGTCCCCACCCCCATAATTACATCTCATATCTCTTTCTCACTCAAATGAAACTTTTAAGTTCAAGTACACAATATGTCTCAATTTTTCAGGGGATAACATGGGTTCCCAATTCACACAGTTTTGCTTTCAAAACAATATCTCATATATGCTTTCAAAATGGTCCTAAATACATAGGCCAATAACCGAGAGAATCCACAATTGAAACATAAAAAATTACTCAAAATGTTTGCATGAATAGAGGGAATCCAAAATCTAACATGCTTTAAAAAATAATCACTCAAAATTATTCAAATAATTACTCAAAATTTGCTGAAATAAAAAAAATACCAGCAAGAGTCAGAGCCGAGAGAGATGCAGCAGTCCAGCCGATTAAGACAGAGCAGCGGTGGCTACACGCAGACGGAGCGGCAGTGGCCACAACGGAGAGAGAATGGCACACTAAAGGACAATAGCTGAGATGAAGTTGCAGCGGCGGCAGAGACGAAGAACAGCGGTTGGCACACCAAGAGAGAGTAGATCGGGAGAGATATGGAGAGAGAAAATGTTGTTGGAGGAAGAAAAGGAGAGAGAGCGCTGCTGCCGTGACTAGATCGAGAAAGATGAGGAGGAAGAGACGGTTGTTGCCCAAGAGAAAAGGATGAGGAGATAACGATGGGTTTTGTTTTTTAATCTATTTTTAAGTTTAGTCTGTAATATTTAGAGAACATGTTAAATATGTTTTCATAGTTCAAGTTATAATACTGAATATGAATTTGTTATTTTGTAATTTGTTTTTTGAATTTATCCTACCGAACATATATGATATTTGTTTATGAAAACAAAAATGAAAACAGGAGTTGAAAAAGAGTACCGAACGGGCCCTAAAATTCTCACCGAACTCTATTAAATTTACTTAACTTTTTTTTTCACCTGTTAGAATCATTCTGGGTTTTGATTGAATATACAAGTTAAGACAAGATCAGTCTGAAATATAAAGAGGAGCCACATCCTTCAGTCGCTGCATCCAACAACTTTGAAACCAATGTCAGGACGATGCTGCCACTAGATCCGTGGAAGTTTTTATGCTTAGTCTTCTTGTTTTATTTTCAATAGTATTTCAAACTATTCAATTTTATGTACTTTTGTTGTGATCCTAGTTTTGATTTTATTTTGATTTTATTTGTTATTGTTTTGTATATATTAAGCAAATATCAAAACTACCATTTTTTTGTATTTGTGCTCAACTTCTCTGCACTTCTATAAACACTCTTTAATTATTTATCCTTTTTGTGTAGTATTTTTCTCTTATGCTTTCTTAAGTTAAATCAAAATTTTCAAATGTGTTGGACAAGCTACTGTCTATAAAATGGTTACATTATGAAAATAAGGCATACCAACACATTAGTATTGGTTGCACAGACTAGATTTGAAGACAATTTATCTTTGTATCACAGACAACAGGAGGCCCTAAAACATGAGTTTGCCTTGTTAGAACAAGAAATCTTTTAGTGAAAATCATCACTTATAAATCAGGAATATTCATGTTATATTATCAAAAATCAATAACAAAATTTGCGGAAGCGTACCTGAGTCCATAACGCTGAACTACTCTCTAGGGTTGTGTGGTTGACCTTCCAGATCAACACGTTCTCCTAAAGAATCTTTTAATTTTCTCTATACTTCCTCTTTAATGATGAGATATCAGAAAAAATTGAAAGATACATGTGATCTAGGGACCATAACTACTTATATAGAAATTTTTTTCTGTTATCGTTGGGTATTCCTATTTCAGTCCAAAAAGAAATAGAAATTACCCTGAAATCTCTATATATTAAAGGCCTACACCCTATCAGATACATTAAAGTCCAAATTACCAAAAATATTAATAAATCACTTTTAATTGGGCTTAACCCTATATGACAGTCCGTAACACATAATTATTCACATATAAGCAAACATTGAATTAAGGATCCAACAATGTTAGATTAAAAACCCAACATGTCTGCCAGTTTTTGGTGTAAATTTTATTGTACTCGCAAGCACACGAATTTATTGTAAAATATATTTATGATGACGAGTGTCGATCCCGCGAGGGGGTAAATTTAATTATGCATAGGGTTAATTTCTAAGTGTGTATTTGAGTTGGTTGGAAGTGATTTCTTTATTTTAAGGATTTAAAATAAAATAGCGGGAATGAGTTATAGATGAAACAATGCAGATGAAGTACTTAAATCTCTGGATTCACGTTCAACATTTCACCGTGGGCTCAATATTTCCTTTAAGCTCCAGTTAATTCATAAGGGAGATATTTCTCACTCCTCACAATCCTCACTCCAATAAATATGGTATCAAGCACCCAATGTGTGAGAGTGTAATGATCTTCCATTGAGTGCGGTATCAAGAACACGTTGTGCCAGGCGATAATAATCATTTTGTCAACAACGTGGCAAGACCGTCCATTAAATAGCTTAGATGCACTCTCTGTCAACATTGAGTCAAAACAACCCACAAAATACTAGAGGAGATTTTTTTTCTCTAACAAATATGGTGCTAAGTGGTTATCCTGCCAAACAGTAACGATCTTTCACTAGGGAGTCGGTATACCTTGCAAAATCTAGTTAAGATACATTGTCTATCAACGATGAGTCAAAACAACCACTTAAATTAGAGAGACGGAGTAAATAAACTTACCAAATTAAGCCATGGATCATGTTGAGGCTTCACCTTCAACTCAAGCTCGAAACTAAACTAGCCACTCATAATTGAACTAGGAGTAAAATAGTAATTTTGTTAAAATACGTAAAAAATACAAGATGGAGAGAGAACGACATAAATGGAGCTCAGAAATGGATTCAGGAGTGTCAAGTTAGGGGAGAACCCCTTATTTAGCCATCGGATAAAACAATTCGCATGCTAAGGATTATGCCACGTGGCAGGCTTTAATTGGCTGGAACACATCATCAGTCAATGCTACATCAGCATTTTGGTTCAATGATATGCTCCCACACTATCGGTCAATGCCATATCACCAGTCAACGTCACATAATTAGTCAATGCCACATCATTGGTCCAATAAAATGCACATATGTGAACAATATCGAATACCCCTTTATGCTTCTCCTAAGGTTTTCAACCGTTCCGGGTTAAAAAATGACATTTGTTTTGCTGTTCAACTTCTTGTTAATCATAAAATGACCAAAATAACCCTAAAATACATAAAATACTTAAATTATAATAAAACACAATTAAATTTAAGAGGATTTAAACACAAAAAAGTAGAAATGTTATTGGAGCACAAGATGACAATTTTACCCTTTATAAATATGCATTCTCCAATACTCAATACATTTTAATTTGTACTCCCATTACATACAAGTCCAGTTTTCTAATCCAAATGAAAAGTTCTACTATTTCTTCTCCAGTTCCTCCAGCAATTCAACCAACACCTTATCATTTTTTGCCACTAAAACCCCAAATTTGTCACATATGTTTAGGTTTGAAGACCAAAATTGAGCGCAAGAATGTAACTTTTCACTATAAGTTAGCAACTATTATCAACAAGAAAGACATGAGAATAACGGAAAACATACCCTTCTGCGAACCAACCTGTGTGCCAACACCCCCAGTCCACTCTACTCTAGAATCTGTGAAATCAATACAGAGCTTCTTTAAAAACCAAAGCACTGTCATCTTCTATTGAAAATTAGATTGAGCAATATTTTCAAAATATATGAGAACAACTACCTCTACTTTCAGTTGACATCTAAATCTTGTCACCACAAAAATAGAGCAAGAAACCTAGGAAAAAAATAATGAGAGTTGAAGGCTTCTCGTTAACTTTAATTAGTTGCTAAGGCCATCAATCTTCCTACATATATCCCTACCAAATGTTTCATTCAGTGACAAAACTAGGGTGGAAGGTTGTGGGAAAAACCAGCCAGGCCAAGGCAGGCATGGAAAGAAGCAGATGTGAAGTTCAAAAATTAAAAAAAAAAGAGTTAAATTAATAGCATTTTCAAAAACATAATTATCACTTCCTCTCATCCTTAGCTTGTCTAACTTCTGGGCAATGTTGAATCTTTAAACAAAATAAACATGCAAAGGTTCAATCATGATTAGCGTAAGTGGGCCTCACATACTTATTAGAAATATTTGAGGACCTTATGGACAAAGTGTTGGAATTATGTGTTCTTTAAAGTATATTGGTTTATTTATTTAAAATAAAAAATTTTCTGATTAATAAAATATTTTAAATACTTTTTTCAGACATCTTGTAGTGATTAGAATGCCTTAAGTTTGGTTAGCAACTCAATCAATGCCCAAGATCATAATCAAGATCAGAACAAGATGCTGAAACCTAAACGAGCAACCTTGAGTGTTAATA
Source organism: Citrus mangshanensis (assembly GCA_030449895.1). Classification (NCBI taxonomy): domain Eukaryota; kingdom Viridiplantae; phylum Streptophyta; class Magnoliopsida; order Sapindales; family Rutaceae; genus Citrus; species Citrus mangshanensis. The sequence goes on along the minus strand of JASUUJ010000280.1, from coordinate 2,747,803 downwards.
ATGCTTTGAGATGAAACGAGCTATGAACAGAACACAAGCAATACAAGAAGCAAGAAGCAATCAAACATAAAACAAAGAAAGATTTACATGGTTCAACTGTGCAAGAATGCACAATTTACATCCATGGGAGAAGCTACTAAAATGAGATTTATTGATGATTCTTTTGAAGAATGCATAGCAATAATAGAAAGAATTGCAATGAACAAGATGACACTATTCCTCTCTCAAACTATCTAGAATGCTCTTCGACAACTCATGTTGATCATGCTCTGTTAATCAACTTACATACAAGCTTATATGAATTCCAGATTGCACAGCTTGTTGCCACGTGGTTAACAACTTCTTTAACTAACTTGATTCCATTCTCACGTGCGTGCTCACATACATTACTAAAGCTTCACCCAAAACGTCTTCAACCTTTGCCGTTTTGAACTTTAAGTGATTCATATGCTCAACTCATGACACCTTGAGATAATTAAACACACTCAAATGCTGCCGTTTAATTAACCCATGTTTTGAAAAGGCTAGAATATTATTGTATCAGAGTGGTATCAGAGCCACACCAGACTTTTCCAAAGGCTAGAATATTATTGTATATCGGCAGGAAACCAGCGACATATAGTCTGATGGTAATCCCGAATGGGGACTAAATCAGTTTGCACTGCTGGTATAACAAGCCACATACAATTCTCTTATACTCTTTAAAGTACATTATGCTCTTTCTAAAACGAAGTGGTAAATAAGAGATCTGTTTGTTTTAATTGGTGAATAGAGGAAAAACCTTTTCTAATGGCTTCTTCATCCAACAGTTCAGAAAATCCTGCTCCTGTTACTCTTTCTTCATCTCTTTCTCGTCCAAGAACTTGTACTAAACACCTTGCCTCCAAAATAGAAAACCTTGTTGAATATTCTTATGTTCCTGATTAAGGTCAGATCAACGAATCTTCTATGCCCCTCATTATTCCATATAAACTATATCAGAGATCAAATTCTTTCACCCGAAGTATTAGGACCTTGATCTCAACCAAAAGACCTGCCCCTAAAGAATATGTCCAGTCTTCTCGATTGGATCAGTGTGCTCTTCAAGCAACACAATCAGAACAATATGTCACTTTAGAAATCCCAGCGAATCTTGTTTCCCAATGGAAAAGGGAAGGATATACTCATCTCCATCTCCACCTTGAATAAAAAACCCTCAAACTGTCACCTTCTTTAAACCCTTAGGTAATTAGCAATCACCCAAGCCAGCTATGCTCAATCACATCTTGGACACCACTTTAGTTAGCATATTTGCAAGATTCTCATATGTATAGACTTTGGACATTTTCATAGCTCATTTGCAAGATTCTCATCTGTAATGTCTATGTGCTTTGTCCTTTCATGATGTGCAAGATTTCTACATAGATGAAGGGCACTGGAGCTGTCACAATGAACTGTTATAGCCTTCTGTTTAACACCTAATTCTCCCATTAATCCCTTAAGCTATAGAGCCTTGTTTATAGCTTTAGTTGCAGCTGTATATTCTGCTTTTGTAGTTGACAAGGCCACCACATGTTGTAGAGTGGCTTTCCAATTAATGAAACAATTATTATATGTAAACATATATCCTATCAAAGATCTCTTCATGTCCTAATCTCCTGCATAATCTGAGTCCACGTATCCTAGCAAACCTTCACAACTTCCTTTATTTTTTCCATACACCAGGCCATAGCTCAGTGTACTAGATAGATACCTCATTATCCATTTGACTACTTTCTAGTGCTCCATATCATGGGATGCCATATATCGGCTCACAACACTTACAGCATGTGATATATCTAGTTTTGTCAAGACCATTGCATTCATTAGGCATCCGACTGTATTTGCATAAGGTACATTTTTCATTTTAAGCTTCTCTTCATTTTTTTATGGGCACTACAAATTACTAAGCCTGAAATGTGCTACTAAGGGAGTGAGTACTGGTTTAGAACTAAACATGTTGTATGTGTCAAGTAGCCTAGTCAAATATTTCTTTTGTGACAGAGACATGAGACCAACTAATTTGTTTCTTTCTGTCTCCACCCCCAAAATTTTCCTTGCAATCCCCAAATTCTTCATATCAAACTCAGAGCTTAGGATTTGCCTAACTTAGCCTCGAAAGACGTCTCAAGAGTTGAGGACTGCCCAACACTTATAAGTTGGCCAGGACCTAGCGCACCCAAGCGATGTGGGATTTACAACAACTACCTGCCCACCCACCCGCCAGACAGTATTAGGCTCTAATACCAAGTTTGGGTCGAAGCCTAACTCAGCCTCAAAAGACGTCTCAAGAGTTGAGGACTGCCCAGCACTTATAAACTGGCCAGGACCCAGCGCACCCAAGCGATGTGGGATTTACAAATGTCGTGAGGTGGGCATACAGCAAGAACTTATCTTATCATAGGAAAATGTCGTGAGGTTGAGCGTATAATTTTGTAGCACAAAATCGTCACTAGAAAGGTACCGTTCATATTAATTGTTTTTAACGAACGAACCATTATTAAAAGGAGAACTTTATATTTGTTAACGAGACAACATTAAAAGCACACTTTAATGATGGTTTTTTATCGAATCAGCTCCTCTCGGCCTCTTCCTCGCGTCTCTCCCTCGCCTAACACCACGGTCAGCGCCTCTCCCTCGCCTCACACCACGGTCAGCGCCTAGCACAGCCCCTCAGTAGCAGCACAACCCCTTCCCTCATGCACTGTGACGCCGTCGTTAACCCTCGCACACGGTCATCTTGGTTGCTGCAACTGCAGCTTGTGGGTGTCTTTTTTCTTTTAAATTTATATCATGGCCCGTCTGTTTTTTTTTTTAATTTTACTTAATAACTTGAGTTTGTGGGTCCATGGTAATGGTGTTGGATCAATACCCAACATCTCATTCTGCCTCAAATCTCAATCAATTTCAAATCATTTTCATTTTATTTTATTCGGTTTGGGTCTCATAACATCGGAGTACTCGTTGCAAGTTAGGAGCTGGCTAAGTTAAAGCATCTGTAAGGTACATATGCTGCTTCAGCTAACCCCCAACCTTGCATTTGCATTGCTTTTTCTCTGTAAGTCAGGACACGTGTGCTATTTGTTTTGGGTGTGTATGTTACAGATGTTGTAACATAGCAACATCCTGCAAGTTAATATTATATGCATGCTCTTAACTAATTTTAGATTCTTGTTATTTTAAAATCATCAAAACGGAAATGTTGTTACTGGAGTTATACAAGTTAAAATAAACTTATAATTAAACAGAAATGTTGAATATTTGCTAAGCTGAATGTTGTGATTAAACAAAAATGTTGTTACCGAACCGAATCGAACCGAATTTAGAAACTAAACCGAACTGAAATATTTCGGTTCAGTTCCTAAATTCGGTTCGAATTTAGTTCATCTTCTAAAGAACTGATTGGTTTTAGTTCGGTTCGGTTTAGATCCCGAACCGACTATTACCCACCCCTAATTTTTACATGATAATAGTCATCTTGTTGTTGTTAACTACAAATAATAATAATAATAATAATAATAATAATAATAATAATAATAATAATAATAATAATAATAATAATAATAATAATAATAATAATAATAATAATAATAATAATAATAATAATAATAATAATAATAATAATAATAATAATAATAATAATAATAATAATAATAATTGTAATTTAAGAACCATTTGAAGCCTCTGTTTCAATTGCAATTTCTGATTAAATTCACTTAAATGTCTCAAATATAAAAGATAGCTTTACAAAAAATCTTTAACAATCATTAACCTAAAACAGAATACACATTAGTTTCTACATCAAAATTTCCATAATTCTACCATCTCATACCTGAAGTTTAGTACCTTGTAAGCAAAGAATTAACGTGCTTAGATTTTGTCTTGTAAAAATCTATTAATTAACGAAGGGGAAAAAAATTATTTTGTACATAATAGAAAAAAATACAAAAATAGAAAAAAAGGAAATAGCACAAGAAAATTCTAAGGTGCTGTTTAAGTTACAAAATAAAAAAAAATGATGCCCTACAATTTAGATTACTACAACTTAATCAAAGAATCATCAGCGATCTTGGATATTACCTTAAGCATAGACATAACAAAAAAAAAGTAAAGAAGGTTCAAAACAGCAACTAAACAGCACCTAAAATTTTTCAGGGGCACTTTTAGTAGCAAAATTACAGTGAAACAGCACCCAAATTCCCAAGTGCAATTTTAATTGCAAAACAGCAGTGAAATACCCCTTGGAAAGTTCCAGATAATGTTTTTGCTGCACAATAGCAGCTAAAAAGCACCAGCAACTTTCCAGGTGTTTATTTTTTTTCCCATAAACAATAGTAAAATATCACCATCAAACTTCCAAGTACTATTTTTCTGCATAAACAACAGCTAAACCGAACTTGGAATGTCCAAGAGCTGCTTTTTTGCATAATGAGCATTAAAATAGTAGCTAAACAGTTGTTAAACTTCTAGGAACTATTTTTGCTACATAACAGTTGTTAAACAACACCTGGAATCCAGGAGCTTTGTTTCTGTATAAACAGCAGTGAAAACAACATATGAAGCTCCTAAGTGTTGTTTGGCCTGCATAATAGCAACTAAGCAACACCTGAATACTTCCAGGCGCTGTGTTTCTACATAAATAGCAGTAAAAACAACACCTAAACGTTTCCAGGTTGCCCTTTCATTCCGAAAGAAGAAAAAGCTACCTGAACACAATTAAGAGAATTAAATGTGCCTTGAGTACAGTATTAAATAGCCATCTGTGTTGAGAAGCCATAAAATAGGTAACAAGTTTAGTTTACACGCTAGCAAAAAAAAAAAAAAAAAAAAAGGAGGCAGAGGTGAAAAATAAGAAAAAAGTTGAGCTTGTACTACCCTGATGATATTTAAATTTGATTAAGAGATAAAATAGTAGTGTCAAATACTAAATGTGATGCATAACAATCAAATATAGAAAAGAAAGGTCAAGTGCAGTCATCATATGCTAAGCCAAAATAGCTAGGCTAAATGATACACACTTGGTCAATTATACATGAGGTGGCAAATTAAGGATAGGTGTTGATTCATCAAATGACCACCTAAAAACAATAGAAACGTGGCATAATAAAGCTTGTAAGAAGTGGTGACTCATTTTCCATAAATACAGACGTTTGCTTGAATAGTTAGTGTGCTGATTATGTACAAAATTCAAAGAAAATAGGATAGAGAAAGCATTAACAAAAGCTCCTATTCTAAATTAAGGATATAAAAAGTTCATTTTTTCCAATTTCAATGTTTTAAAATTTGCATTCAAACTTGTTTAATTGATGTCTTAACATTTTAACAGCAGGAACCAATCTAAGAAGAAATTAATGTACTTAACACAGACATATTAACATTATCTTTTCAGGATGAAGTTTTTCCTCTTAGTTTCATTTTGGCTTCTCAATGTCGCAATTGTTTCTCACGCTGCCATTTTGCTTTTTCCAGACTTCTAGTTGCGATGTTGCCTTTTTGCGCTCTAAACAAATCTTCTGAAAATGTTCATGTTCACTCTGCTGCATCTTCCTAATTTCTATCGGATAACATTATATATATATATATATATAAGTTTCCTGAATTTAGATTTAAATCATAAAGTTTATATGAAAGAAAATAAACCACTAAGGGCAATCAAATATCAAATTCAAAACCAATTAACTAAATTAGTGGACTAAATTGTCTATCAAAATCACCATCATTTATCCATCAAAGTATGAAAATACTTCTAAATTCGGAATTTACAATCCAAACTCATGATCTAATAGTTAACATATATTCCAAAGTGAAGCCAACAGCTAGCAAAGACCAACCAAAACCAAAAAAAATACTCAGCAACATCCAAGTCTCTTAGCAAACTAAACATTACTCTTCTCTTCTTCTTTATTCTTCATCTTTATCACCATTCTCTTAACAAAATAAATAAAGTATATTAAACCTTCAAGATGTTTTTCATCTGCATAAAAAATTACAATTCTAACCAAGAAATTGACACTCTAGATCACAGTTAGTTATGAGAATATGCAATTAAAAGGAAGTAATTAATTACTTTATCACAAATAACTAACCAATCGAAGCAGTGGTATAAAACCTTTAGCCAACAAACAAGATCAGCATTCAAAATTGTATAATTTAAGTAAGCAAATCAAAATTTAAAGCTATGCAAATATATTATCGAACGCTAGTTCTTCAACAATTTGAACAAAAAATATTAACAAAAAATAGAGATTCACTTGGTAGAGTGTTTTCTTCAGCGAGTGAAAGGGCAAGAAGGAAAATTTTTGTAGTAGTGGTAAGAGTTTCATTATATATTTAATTATATATTATGATCACAAAAATGTCCAACATATCATCTGGATATTTCCTTAAGCAATTGAGAAAAAAAAAGAAGAAAAAATTCATCAAGTAGTTCATCTAGTTGGATATAATATGTTACAAACTTCAAATATTTTTCTTTAGTATCACCCTATAGATATAAATCAATTAAGGAGATAAACACGGTCAAATAAGAACGAAATCTACCTTATTTTAACTCTTTTGAGATTGGCTGCTGAGATGATCCTTTGGTCATTGGTAATACTTTTGGGGGAAATTATCCACTGACCACCTATTTTTTCACTGTTTTTCAAAAATAAATAATTTTTTTTACAGCGCTCCACCTGAAGTTAACATTTTTTTCATGGGTTCACTCTCGTTATAACACCGTTAGAACTTTACTGACATCATAAGGGTAAAAATTCTCGTCCCCAGTTGGTATCAGAGCCTTACACGTCATTCACAGATATTGGTATAGCTTATAAGAGTTCAATGACTTAAGAATCAAAGCATTAAAGAATAGAATCTTTTATTCTAATGGCTTCATCATCATCCTCACCTACTCCTGCTTCTTCATCCTCTCCAGTTACTCTTTCTTCTACTCTTTCTCTACCTAAATCATGTACTAAGCAAACAGCCAGTAAAATAGAGAATCTTGTTGAATACTCCTATGTTCCTGAATATGTTCAAATCAATGAATCTTCTTTACCTCTTATCAGTTCATATCACTTGTATAAAAAACCTTCTTTCACCAGAAGTATCAAAACACTAATTTCTACCAAACGACCTCATCCTAAAGAATATATCCAGTCGTCCCGACTTGATCAGTGTGCTTTGCGAGCTACTCCAGCTGAACAATATGTCACTCTTGAGATACCCTCAAAACTGATCTCTATATGGAAACGTGAAGGCTATACACATCTTCACCTTGGAGGTGTTCGCCTTATCCTTACTCTTCATGGGAGAAAAGGCTTACCTGTTACGGCTAGAATTGCTTTATTTGATACCAAGTTTAAGCAATATCAGCATGTCATCATTGGCACAATTCTCACTACCCTCCATGCCGGAAGTGCTTTGCTTACTTTTTATCCCAATTTTAATCTTTCACTTCTTGATTCCAATCTTGCCACAATTTTAAAAGTTCGGGATGTTTAAGTGAGGTCGAACAGATAACCTCAGCCTTAAAATAGCTACTCGCACCTTCAGCTTGAACTTGTTTATGAAAGGCTTGCAAAATCATGCTTGGATTTGCCAACTCCAAACCGCAAATTAAGCTCTTATGATTCTTGCAAAATCAGAGAGATCCCAACCATTATTCAAATACCACGGAATTCACAAGAATCATCAAACTTGTGCCTTTAGAATGGTTGTCCAATTATGAACAATTTCATCAAAATTCGAACCCGTACAAACTTCCGAAGCCATTTGGGGAAAATTCGTCATGGAACTCGCCTTACTTTCAAACCACCACCTGGCTTCCTGGCCCTCAAAAACTGCATTATCTTTTACCTATTCTTCAATGATCATACGTACACACGTAACAAGAAAACCTACCCATTCGAGCCTTTGTCGATCAGTTTTCCCATATACCCTAAACAAAACTTCATGGACATTTCCTGTATGGATGTCTCCCTACCTAACAATCGTGATGCCATTGCCTTGTCAAAGATATTGAAGCGATGATGACAAACAAGACGCAAGCAAGCGCAAGTCTAAAAGATTGTTTATCTAGCTTGCCGACACCATCGCCGCTCATCCCTAAAGATCCACAAACTCCTGGAGCTCCGATTCTCAAGCACAGCTTTACCCATCTATGACAAAGGTCTTGCTTGGATCCAAAACATGAACCCGCATTTTGCTCAATTCGTAACAATCAACCCACGTAGACCACCACATGTTAATCCCACCCTAAAAATACAGGATCCCTATATGATGTTTTTCCCATCAACATCTACAGAATACCAAGCCCAATTTCCACCTTTGGAAAAACAAACTGACCAACAAAAGAGTTTTGTCTCCAAACCATTTGTCCCATTTGCAGTAACCCTTGATGGCCATTTAAAAAACCTCGATCTTTTGAAGTAGTATTAAATTGGCAAACCCAAAATGCTGTTGCACAGAACCAAGCAATCACTACCTTGCATCATAAGGTAGACAAGATTACTCACAAAACCAACCAGGTTGAGAAAAAAGGTTAATACCATTTCAGATAAGTTAAACCAGATTTATCAAAATCTTCATGACAGAGTTACTCAACTTGACTCTGAACTTCGGGCTGTGCTTGCTCAATGTGTTTATAGTCCTGATTTTGATAAAAAAGAAGCTAAGATAAGAGCATTGAAAGCTAAAATTCCCAGAATTGATTCAGAAAAAGTCCAGCCTACCCTTTTTATGAGTTCTGCTCCTTTACAAGTAATTAATCCTACCTATTACCATCAACTTCCTCCCGAACATATGATTCTTCTAAACTTTTTGGTATGATCCATACTTTGTTCCCTCCACATCCACGACCTCAGTCGAAACCAAAGAAAACCCCAAAACCAGTCCCAGTTTAAAAATCCATTCCTTAGAAAAATCCTCAAACATCCCGATTTGAACCATTACCCTCTCCATCACCAACTTCTTTACCTGAATCTACTCAACCGCCGCTAATCCAAACTTCCGTTTCTCTGGAAAAACAACCCATGTACCAATATTGTGCTCACCAAATTTCCCATTCTCCATCTTTAGATTCTTCCTCTTTTGAAAATTCCCCGCCAATGTCGTCGTTCGAGTCATCGGATTTGTGCGACTCGAGTTAATTTCACGATTCAAATCTACGATCTTCCAAACTCCTTTATGCGGAACCCTCACAAGCAGCCTCCGTGCCACCGACACAGCCCATTGCACCGAGCCTCGTTGATACCGTGAAGAAAATCATGGGCGCTGGTGAATCTTCCGGTACAAATTATCATTCCACCCAAACCAAAAGTTCCCAAAGCCTCAAATGGACCATGGTTTTACTTTTGATGATATCCTCTCCAATAAAATGGAGAGAAAGATTACAAGAGTTTATGTCTCACTGGATTGATCATTAAATGTTAGCTCGATGACAACCTAACATTCTACGAAGAATTCAATACTTTTTAATGTCTCTAGCCTTCAATTGGTTTGTGATCTTGGACAATATAGACAACTTCAGCCTTCGTTGATTCTCGATGTCTCTCGGCTTTTAGCCCTTCTCCATGATCAATTTATTGGAGAGCCAAGTGCTACTTTTGAAGGCTGCAAGATGTGATTATCTCAACATGAAATGTTGTTCTCTTAACACAAAGATCTTAATTACCACTACAATGGATGTCTTTGCTTTATTATAAGCCTAAATGGATTCAATGATGCTTTACTGAACTCGAGACATGTATTTCGGCTTCTTTTCGTAAGAATTACAAGAGATCCATGAGCGTTCCAATTTCGCTTCTGAGCAAAGCTTCGCGTTGACACATTATCATTGAGAAAATTATTCTAGATTGCTATGGGATGTCTTAACAAATTGTGTGAACAAAAGAAATTCTTCCAGGAACTTATCAAAGACAAAGAACCTTTCAGATCTGCTTGCAAAAAGCCTTACTTGGCTATCAAGTGCAAAGATCCAAAAAAGTGTGACTGTTCATCAAAGAAAAAGTCTAATTTCAAGAAATCTAGATTCTCATTTCCATCCAGGAAACAACGTACTAAATAACTTCGATTTTTCAGGAGAAGGCAATCTCACTCCAAAGATTTTTCTAACAGAAAGAAAAGCAGATGTTTCATTTGCAAAAAGAAGGGTCATTTTGCCAAAGAATGTCCTGTCAAACCTCAGAATGCGGTAAAACTTATTCAACACCTGGAATCCACTACAGAATTTTCCCCAACCACAGACCAAGTCGAACACTTGTTTTCTGAACAAGAAGAGCCAAATGATGATACAATCTTTGTTTTACCAGCAGAATCCAGTGATTCAGACAGTTCTGAATTTGAACCAGTCTATACAGTCCAACATTCCTCTATTCTAATCCATGACCATACCATACCCATACCTTCTGTCAAAATCCAAATTGTCCCTTCCAGATATCATAAACCCATCACAACCATTGGTTTTCTTACAATCTTTGGTGCCAGCAGTAATGGCTTAATCCTACTTATTCTTCCTACTTATTCTTCCTACCTAGACTGAAAACTCGGGAGGAACCTTGGCAAGCAAATTGATTTGACGAAAGATCTTTACAACTTTCGATTGAAGTTCACAAACATCCAATAGGAACTCCTGTTATTTCCTAATTGTGTTGTTTGATAAAACTAATTGGTTCGTCTTTTGCCAAACAAAGATCTCCGTAGGTTTTGAAACATCCTCTATTCTTTCCTACTATTCTTCACTAAGTATCTTTGGAAAACTTCAGAGGAACATGCAAAAGCCGGTACGACAAAAAGATCTTTACAACTCAATTAGTTACTAAACATCCAATAGGAATCTAGTTATTTCCTAATTGTGTTGTTTGGATAAAACTAATTGGTTTATCTTTGCCAAACAAAGATCTCCTTGTAGGTTTTGACATCCTACATCAAGCAAAAAATGTCCAGATTACTTCCTCTGGTCTCCGTTACAAATCCATGATTAAACCCTTCACCAACACTCTAAAGATCTATTCTTTAGCCAATTCACCACCCACATACCAGGCCATTACCGATCAAATCCTCAAATTTTACCCTGAAAACCATAGCCTTTTTACCCATCCAAACCCATTATGGAAAAACCCAAAATTCTTCATATTCTTACCTTTCAAATTAAATGAAGATAGCAACCCAACCAAAGCCACCCACATAGGAATGACTCCATAAGACCTTCTCTTGGCCCAACAAGAATGTGCCCAATTGCTAAAACAAGGCCTTATTGAACCCACAAATTCTCAATGGACTTGTCAAGCTTTTTATGTTGAAAACATGTCTGAAATTCTTCGTGGCAAAAAATGATTAGTCATTGACTATCAGCCACTCAACAATTTTCTCTAAGATCAGAAATTTCCATTACCCAACAGACACACCCTTTTTGTCCACCTAAAAAATGCTCGAATCTTTTCCAAATTTGACTTGAAGTCCGGGTTTTGGCAACTTGGCATCCACCCCTCAGAACGATACAAAACTGCTTTTTGTATTCCAAATGCCCATTACCAATGGACAGTCCTTTCTTTTGGCCTCAAAACTGCCCCTTCTATTTTCCAAAAGGCCATGACCACCATCTTTCAACCCATTCTCCGCCATACCGTTGTTTACATTGACAATTTGCTTCTTTTTTCAGGTACTCATGATGAGCATCACAAGTTACTCCAACAGTTTTTTCAGATTATTCAAGCACATGGAATCATGATCTCTGACAAGAAAAGTACGATTTCTTAGCCGTGAAAAATGGTATAAAAAAATTTAAATTCCATTTGATTGGCCATAGATTCTTGATCCGCCTGGATAATTCAGCTTTTCCCAATATCTTGAACTTTAAGCAGAAGGCTGTTCCAGAAAAAACCTTACTTTGGCTTAAAGAATGGTTCTCAAGATATAATTACCATGTCTAGACCTCCAAAATCAAAACCTCCCCAGTTTTTTTGTATCATTTCTTAGATTTCCTTTCCAGTTATCGCCATGGCTAGTTCACTCCCTAAAACAGCCCTCACCTAGAAGCCTTTCCCACTCAACATGACCTTTCAGTCTCCTCACTAGATCCAAGACTTTGCCAAAAAATTCCTTTTTAGGTTTTTTATGAACATCTATATGTCGAGTAAAGAACCTATGTTTTTTTCCTAATTTTCATCCTGATCACCTTTTCCTCACAGGATTAGTAATCACACCACATCGAGATATTACTGAAGATGAACTTTGGTATATCTGGTGTCTTACTATTTTGTATGCCACAAAATTAGTTTTCCCAGTTTTACCCCTCCTCAACAAGCGCAGTCATCCAGAGCTCTCTACTTCTTTTACCTGGACTCTCTTTGAGTGGTTTTCACCATTACCATGGTGGCGCAAAAAACTACAATAGATTGCTGACACACATCGTCTTCTAGAGCTTCCAGACCAAGAAGGAAAACTGTTCACTACTGTTTTTATTATCCACCGTCTATACTTCCAGCATCCTCAAACCAGAGATTTTTGGACACAAAATCAGAGTTATGAATGGATCACTATTCCTCACATTGCCTATCTTGAACAAGATTTTCAAATCAAGACTTCCTTAAAGAACTTCCTCATAGAACTTAACCATATTCCTCTAGACCAATCATATATCCTCTACACATCTCTTGGACCAAATCATGAAATGTTCATGATTCCCACACCATTCTTACATTCTCAGCCACACAATTGAGGAATCATCATAAAAGAAGAAAAGCCAGACTACACTGACTTTTTATTCCAAGATTCCCAAAATCCTTATGAAGATTTTACCCCAGTACCTTCACTATCACCATATGAATTCCCTGGATCATCCTCTTCTCCATATTTACCATTTTCCTCACAGCTTGATCATTTTCCTCAGCCAGCTCCTCCATCACCAAAGAGTCAATATTTCCCTTGGCCATGTGTTCCAGGATGTTCTCATCCAGAAAAAATCTTCAAGAAAGACAAAGACCTTGATCGTGATCCTAACGAGATAGATTCCTCCTTATCCGAAGACGCGTCAATATCTCTATAAAGAGATTTGTCACTTTGTAATAATATAAAATAAAGTGCTTTATGCTTTAACTAAAGTGCTTTATGCTTTAACTTTTTAAAGTTGTTTGTCCTTATGTAATTATGCACTTTACTTTTGTCGACCACTACTGTTCCAGTGAGCCCTACCTAATTTTGTAAAATATGTGTGTTGTGTGCCAGCTGGAATGATCTTGAACCAGCTTTTGTCTTTTCTTCTCCTTATCTTTATACAAGGAGAGTTATTTTGAATAAAGAAGAATGACAGTTTTTAGATAACATTTCAAAGTTTCAATATTCCACCCTATGGATAACTAAAATTTTCATTTCTATTCTTTAATCCTAAGATTCTTTAGGGTTTAGAACTCTTACCCTTGTTTAATATCTATCTTCTGCAAGTATGCTCTGCACTTGCCTTGAAAAAGGATCCCGTGCATCAGAAAGCTGATAAGGCTGTCATTCTTTCTTTGTTCTAAGACAATAGACGAAACCCTGTCTTTAGACTAAGTGACCAAGGAGAGTCTGTGTCTTTTAGGGTTGTCTATGCTCTTACTTCATCGTAAGAAACAGAATGTCTGGTATCTTGTAACCACGCCATTCTCAAGTGGAGTTCAGCCAAAAAAAATTAAGAATTGTGTATTTTTGAAAAAAATTTAAAAAAAGTGGTTAGTGAATAATTTATCTTTTACATTTGAGGGTAAAAAAATTATTTACACAATATTTCTATTAGTTCTCTTAATGGTTTGAAGACGGAAGTGGATAGGTGCAAAATAATGTAGCTTCAGGTGGAATTAAGCAAACAAAAAAAAAAGAATTATGTATTTTTGAAAAAAAACCCGAAAAAATAGGTGGTCGGTGGATAATTTCCTTACTTTTGGCATAGCAACATTCAATAGATGCTTGAATCTCCTTTCATTAAGATGCAGCAGTGTGTATGCACTGCATTTGAGCACTCGTTCAATTTTGTAGAATCCATCCTAGTTCACACTAAGGGTGCCATCCCCTGGGTCTTTGGTGTATTGGGTAACCAGACGAACTACGAGATCCCTTTCAATGAGAAGTGGGGACGAACCTTCTTTATTACTGTGGTTTGCGATCTAATATTGATACTCAACGATCCTGAGTATGGTGTGCAGCCTCTTTTCTTCAGCCAAGTCAACTATAGCAGCCAAGAGTTCTTCATTCTTGCTCTCATAGAAATAAGTGAGTTTATGTGTTGGGACCCTTATTTCGGCGGGGATAACAACATCTATTCGATACACCAAGGAAAAGAAAGTCTTCCCTTTAGAAACGCTTTTCAAAGTGTGGTAAGTCCATAAGACGCTTGGTAGCTCCTCTGGCTATAATCCATTTTGGTCATCCGGCTTCTTTTTCAAGAGATTCTTGACAGTCTTATTGACCACATCGACCTGCCAATTGGACTGAGCGTGAGCTATAGAGGTCGATTGGTGATCTTAGATTAGCTCAAAATTCTTAGAACTTCAAATTGTTGAACCAAGTCTTATTGTTGGAGACGATCTTCTAAGGGATCCTGAAATGATATATGATGTTCTTCCAAATGAAGTCAGCAATTTTCTTCTCAATAATATGGGCTAAAGGTTCAACACCTAGCCGCTTGCGAAATAGTTGATGGCCATGAATGCATATTTCACTTGCCAATTCTTTATAGGCATGGGACCAATGATATCGACTCGTACAACAAACAGTTAAGAGGTATGTAGCACTGCAAGTTTTCTGAGGGCTGTCTATGTAACTTAGTGAACCATTGGCAATTGTCACACTTCTTTATTTTTCTCTTTAGAGTTGACTCGCATAGTGAGCCAGTAATAACCTGCCCTCAGGGCCTTAATATGCCAGAGATTAAGTTTCACTGCGACCATCACACATTCCTCTGTGGATTTCTTTAAGTGTGTAGTCACTACTAGAAAAATGGGCTTTACTGACGCCAATTTAGTGTCAGTAATTACTTTTGCTGACACTTCTTAATTGTCGTAATGCTGTGCTGACACTAATCTTTGGTGTCGATATTTTGTGTCACTATAGTATCACCACCATAGTGATACTATGATGTTAGTATTGATACTATTTCTATCGTCGCATTTTGTGTTAGAGAGTCACAAGGATAGTGACTCAATCGCGTTAGCATTTAATGTACTATTTACATGTCACTGATTTATGTGACTACAGTATCAGGAATCCACTGACTCAGTAACATCAAAAATTCTTATCGTCATTTAAATAATTAGTGTCAGTATTAACGGTGCTATACCGGTTGTGTTTTAATTTTTTTAATCACATTATTCATGTTTATTTTACAATTAAAATAAACCCAAAATATATTAAACATACCAATTCTTTTAATGCAATTCACATAATACACATTTCAAATACATCAGTTAAATTAAATTATTTTAAATACATCATTGTTTGGGGTAAAACAAGTTCAAGTACTAAATTAAGCTTTGAACAAGTAGTATACACGATAAAGTACTAAATTAATTTCGAAAATTTAGCCAAGAAAAGCAGGATAACAATGTCACCGATTTTGAGTCACCGATTTTGGAGTCCGCATATGCTCATTTTTTTCCACCTACAAGTATATAAAATCAATTAGCACACCACAAAAAATAAGTCACAGATTTGTTTTAAGGAAAAATAATCATAAATTACTTGTATGTTACCTCGCGATTGTAGGCTGTAATTAACTTGGCAACGTATGTAGCCCACTGATCACGAAGTCGGGAGAGGTCCTTGACAGTGTATTCCTCAATTCCCTTGAACTTTAATTTTAAAACAAGTTATTCACCGCAAATCCTTGACTAAACTACTTAATTATCATTCATTTAAATATATTTGTTTGTTAACAATTAAAGCCAAAAAATAAACTCCAACAATGTTACTGTTTTATCCAAAATTATATAGGTAAATACTGAACATCCTGATCATGGTAATTCCAAAAAAAAAAAACAACTTGTGAACCCCAACAGCAACAATATTTGATAGCCGAAGCAACTTGTGAACCCCAACAGTACGCGATTTAATACAAATATAGATGTAGATACAAAACCTTAATTAGGATGACAACTTATCCTCATCAAAGTAAAGTACAAGCAACGACACCATAGCACATCCCCACTAACAACTACTTTGCAACCCAAACAATTGTTTTGTGTTGGGATATGTAGTACATTGTGTATATCCCAAATCCTAATTCATGTCTATATGGATATTCATATAATCTATTCAACAGTATGCAACATAGTCACCATTATAAGTACCCTCACAGTTTATAAAATGCATACAATATGCAATAAAAAGATAACTGTAAAAAAGCACATAGGTGTTTGAGCTGATTCATTTCACAATAAATTAAAACAATATGATGCAGTATTGTAAAAATCATTTTCAATACTTACATTATTTTTCAGAACGTTCACATTTGTGATGATATCTTGCATGTATTTCATCACATAATAACCACATTCAACATTTTGCACGGACACTACAAGATCAAAATTACATTAATTTTTTACTGTACGTTAACAATAATTAGTTAGGTTTTTCTAATTTTTACCTTGACAGGTATCCATTGAACATTGGCCTTTGTATCAGAATTTAAACTCTGATGTATTCGAATCCCCCTACAATTAAGAGACATAGCTAACGTTAGCAAATAATTAGCATAAGACATAAAAATAAAATAGCATGATCAAAGATACAAATAATAAACTTAATCGATTGACAATGCGCATTAGCTCTTCATCGGACTACGCTTCCAAAGGATCAAGGTAATAGGTTGTATCTCACCATATCAATTGCCAATAACACCCTGGGCACTAAACAAAGTAAAAATTGTTCTCACACATGAATTACAAGTAAAAGTGATTAATCTACAAATTAAAGAATATAACTAGGAAATGAAAAAGTTATACCTGTGGTTATACGAGAATACGATGACTTGTGTTCAGCTACTTGTTTGAAATGTAGTCTTAATCTTTAAAGCAACCCTTGATATAGCTTCAAAAATCAACTTAGTACTTCCATTGCTCTCCATCTCCTCATACAGGTGTCTAAGAGGAAACAAATATATATAACGAAGTAAGTTTGAATATAGGAAACAAAATAATAGGGCCAAGTTTACTAAAACATAAGTTATGATTTACCGTACTTGATCCATATGTTAATGATGCAGTTTGAGACCTCTTTAAACTTGATGATTTCAACACAAATCATCTTGTCCAAGTGTGTTCCCAAATTTCACCAAAGGTTGCTGTGTCATGCCGAATCCTGATCAACCGAGGTAAAGAATTCTCGATGAACATGGTAAACATGTTCATATATTCACTCCTGTCATTCTTTCTTGATCGTGCTGCTGCCCGTGTATTCTTCACACGTACATTGAGGTCTTTTGCTGCTGTTCTGATGACTCGGGGTTCGTTTTTGGCTATTTCTCCTGGTCTGATGACTCTGGGTTCTTTTTTGGCTACTTCTGTTGGTATGATGACTCTGGGTTCTTTTTTGGCTACTTCTGCTGGTCTGATGACTGGTGGTTCTTTGTTGGGTACTTTCTCATGACAGGAGAACTGCCTATCTAGTACTTTAGGAGTTAGTCGAGGAGATCTTCTCGATGTGGGCTTTGAAGTAATTTCACACTCTACTTTTTCGGGGGTTTGTTGAGGAGTTGCTTGGGAAATTGTGGTGGGACTGTCCTTGATTTTACTCTTCACAGATTTTGGAGTCGACTTACCCGATGGGAAATCAGCCTATGCAATAATCAAAATACATACCATTAGTAGTAATACATGCATATACAAATGGAAATAAAATAATGACATGTAACAGGGCATATACCTTTCTTTTTCCAAGAGTTTCAAGGGATTGTTGATCATTGTCAATCTGAACACCAGTGGAAGTTTTGGGCTTAGGAAAGTTAGAACTTCCAACTTCAGTATTGCTGTACGCATTTAACCTTACATTCATGCGTTCTAATTGAGCAAACATGAATTGGAAACTCTCTTGATACATCTTTCTTTCTCTTGCTAACTCAGTGGCATCAGGGACATGAAAGTACATAGATGGGGTGACAAATTGCCCCACTCCTTGCACCCTACTTCCATTTGGCTGCTTCTGAAGAGCTTCACCTAGAATGTCATGTGACCCTTGTGATTGGAATGTTCCTTGTTCAACCTGACTCTTCAGCTCATTCTACAAAAAACAAATTATAAATCCGCAATTACGAGTACAAGACATCAGCTAAACTAAACTAATATCCTTCTTGAATCTTTAACAAAGAGCAAATCCATATACAGTTCAAATTGAAACTACAGAAAATATTACAAGACAACACCTCAAACAAGTTTTAACCTTTTTATATGCGAAGAAATAAGTTCTGATGAAATCTTACTGAGTTTCTGTCAATTGTAAATGTTGCCATACAATTATTACAAAAAGCAGTATATATGTACGTAAATATCTACCCCCACACACACATATTATAAAGAAAATTCATAAGAATTAAGTATACAAGTGACTTACTATTTTCTCAGCAATTGGCGTCACATCAGAAGCATATTTGCCATCTCGGTCTGCTCGTGCCATTAACCAAGCTTCACTACGATCAATCTCCCGCTCAGAAACTCCACTCTCATTTTTCTGTTACAAGGTGACATAAAACATAAATAATTGATTCTATTATATTATACGCATTAGATTACTTATGTTACTGTAATTACTCCATATTACCACACTTACTTTTCTATACAACATGCCACCATATCCTGTGCTACCCAAGCGATGGTTGTAGACATTCTTTGCTCTTTTGTCTTTTGCCTTCTTACTTTTTTCCTGCACAAACAGTTTATATGAAGAACAAAAAGTTACCACTGATTATTAGTAACTACCAACAATTAAATCAGGTAATATTAACAAGCAACACACCTGAAATTGATCAGACAAAACTTTGTCAACAAAAAGTTTCCAATCTTCTTTTTTAATGCTTGGATATTCAATAGGAGGCAACCTTAGTGACTTTCGATCGTCCTTGTTAGGTAGAACGAATTCAGTTGCCAGTTCACATCGAAAGTTTCTTGATGCAACCCCCATCCACTTTAATACTTGGCTTTTGCATTTCAAGCTCAATTTGAATTTTTTCTGTCAACCAATAACATGGATTAGAAACAACTTTAAAAAAATCTGGAAGTTATATAAAATCTTTAAACATACTATGAAACAAGAAAACAAAACCTGAAAATGAACCCACAAAGTTTCCTTCATCTCCAGTGGCACACGCCTCCAATCATCAAGTAAAATTGAAATTGTTTCACGTACAATGACTCCAATGTAACTCCTAAGATCATTTCTTCCCTTTCCAACTGGAACACCATAAGAATTGTACTCAATTGCAGCTTCATGACTAACTTCTTGTTTTTGCAAACCTTTTTTTTTGTTTGTTTTCTTCTCCTTGGTCTTCCATCGAGCTCCGGAAGAGTGAACTCAACATCGTCAGCCATCTCCTACAATCCTGAAAATGATTAAAATAAATAAGTATATCATTTAGATTAATAAGTTAATACAAGAGCAATAGCATATAATGAAATAAATAAATCACTTCTGAAAAGCATGAAAATTGGTGGAAACTAGCTGACAATGCATTCACTGATTTTCTAAATCAATATCTATTGGAATAGCATCACAATCTTTTCTGTCATAAATTCCTTCATCATCTTTCTCATCCAACTCACATACTGGAAGTTTGTTAGATAATGGAGAAAATACATCCACGTCTTCACATCTTTCCCCATTTAACTTATAAGCTTTGTCGGTCACTGAACAAACTATTGATTTATTATTATCTAGCTGGTCCTTTACATAAAATACTTGCTTTGCATGACAAGCCAGAATAAAGCAATCAGATTTATAGCCAATCCGATTTAAATCAACTACAGTGAAACCTAAATTGTCAGTGCAAACCCCTCTATCATCTACCCAATCACACTTGAAAAGTGTTTTTTTAACCATTAGATAATCAAGCTGCCAAATCTCATCAATGACTCCATAAAACGTCATGTCTCCAAAATGAGGACTTTTATCTTTTGAGCTTGAAATCTGTCACCACTATTTTGGGTCACACGATTACAGTCCCGGTCCCTCGTTGTAAAATTGAAGCCATTTATCTCGTAGCCAGAGAAGGTCACCACGCTTGAGCGTGGTTTGTTTGCTAACCAGCACACTATTTCATCAATCGGCACATTATTTGCTTTATCATGTGCCACCTATAAATTAATTTAACAAGTACAGTAATTAGTAACATGTAGAAAAATCTTGTTAAGTTTATATCCTATATTGTATTTAGTTAAGTAATTCTAACCTTTGCTTGTAACCAACCAGAAAATGTTCGTATGTGTTCATTTTGCAACCACAGATTTGTTTTTGCCTTATAGGGGTTTCTTGATGCCAAATAATGCATATGCTCCCTACAGTGAGACATATTAAGATTTAAAAACTAGTATATTAATCTAATAATACAATAAAATATTTTTTTGAAAAATTAACAACTTACTTGATATATATTTGGATTTCAGGGGTGTTCATTAGAACACACCGGTGTGCTTGTGCCAACAAAGGATCATCAACCACCTTTATGTTTGCACCTCCCAAAGGCTTTTCGATAGATAAATCAGTTGGACAACCTTGAACCCAATAACATCACAATTTGAGAGGTACTCAGACAAAATGCAAGTGCTTCTTACGCAATATAACTTTCTACAATACAACCCTCGGGCGGTAGCGATTATTTAACATAATCCTTGAGAGTTTTCATTTGTCTCTCAAAAGGATACATCCATCGAAGATAAAAGGCCCACATAACCTAACTTGTTCAACTAAGTGGTTAAATGGATCATTATGTCAAAAAAAGCTAGGTGGGAATATAAAGTGATTACAAGTTCCTCTTGCAATTGGTCAAGAGTATTAGGATCTACCACTTTACAAAGACAATGTATTAAAAAGAAGCACATCGATTATTGCGGTTCTCACATTTATAGGCAAAAAGCAATGGCTAGTGGTAGAAATTGTTGCATCAAAGTATGATCATGGGACTTAAGGCCTTACAATCATCTATTGAAACAAGGTTTTGGACATTGGAAGAATACCCATCGAGGACTTTCACACTCGAAGGTTTCACAAAACTGTTTTTTTTCTTTTTTACTCAAAGTATAAGGAGCTGGAGGTAGGACTTTGTTTTTTTTGTTTGTTTCATCAGGAACTAGTTTTCCCCTGATCTTCAAAGACTCAAGATCTTTTCTAGCATTAATCCCATCTTTTGTTTTGCCTGGTTGATGAAGTAATGTGCCATATATGTTTTCGCACACATTTTTTTCAACGTGCATCGCATCTAATTGATGGCAAACTAATAAATGCTTCCAATAATCTAACTAAAAAAAGATTGACTTTTTTTTGTACAATTTTTCAGTTATGTTCTCATCACCATCACCGCCACCACCGCCATCATGTTTCCGCTTTTTGGCCTTCTTTTTCCTGAACTTAATATCTAAATCTTCCACCATATTAAAGATTTCCTCACCAGAAAAAAGTTTTAGGAGGCTCATTCCACTCTTGCTTCCCATTAAAAACCTTTTTCAGTTTCCGAAATAGGTGACCGAGTGGTAGAAAGCGGCGATGGCCCATATATGAAATTTTCCTACTATGTGGCAGCCAACATGCACAAGTGTCTATCCCACAAATTGGGCAAGCATAATAGCCCTTGATGCAGAGAGGTTTAGTATCGGAAAGTCACTAATTGTCCACATCAAGACAAACAGTAAATTAAAGGTTTCTTTTCTATAAGAATCATAAACATCAATACCTACATCCCATAGAGTTTTTAAGTCCTCGATCAAAGGTGCTAGGTATACATCTAGATCATTTCCAAAGTTGTTTAGGGCCGGATATCAAAAGTGACAACATTAAAAACTTTCTCTTCATACACAACCATGGAGGAAGATTATATATTATTAATATAACAGGCCAACAACTATAAGTAGTGCTAAGTGTACTATGTGGGTTAACCCCATCAGTTGAGAGAGCTAAACAGAGATTTCTAGGTTCTTGTGCAAATTTTGGCCACTTATTGTCAATTAGTTGCCGGTGGTCGATCGGGTGGCGAAGTTTGCCATCTCTAATTCTTTTATTAGCATGCCATGTTAAATTTTGGTGTTTGTGGTGATTGAAACAATCTTTTCTAGGAATAGGTGGAAAATACCATAATACCTTTTTAGGAACCCCTTTCCTAAATTTTGTTGAGCTATCTTTTTTTTTTGATACCTAGATGCTCCACAATTTGGGCATTCAGCAAGATCAGCAAATTCATTCCTATACAAAATGCAGTCATTTGGACATGCATGTATTTTTTCATACTCTAAGCCTAGCACTTTCATTGTTTTCTTAACCTCGTACATTGACATAGGTAGAGTATTATTATTTGGCAAAATATCAGCAAGGACTTCTAACAAAGCAGAAAACCCTTTATCGGACCACCCATAGTTCCCTTTCACATTGTAAAGTCTCATTAAACTAGATAACTTTGAATGTTTTGCACCCGGGTACAAAGGCTTTTCAGCATCTTCAAGCATATCCTTAAAAGAACTAGGATCTCTATCACAATGCTCGTAAGCATCTTCGACCATGTCAATTATATTACTGTAATCATGACATCTAAATCTTTGACTATGTGAATGGTCTTCACAGTTTGTAAATGTAGATTTAGAGTCAGTCTCACCATGCCAAGTCCAAACAATATATCTTGGGAGAAAACCTTTTTCAAATAAATGATCCTTCACCTGTTGAGGAGTATGAAACTCTATATTACAACAAAAGGTGCAAGGACATCTAATTGACATTCGATTTTCAGCATTCAAAATGGCAAAATCTAAGAAATCGACAACTCCAGAACGATACTCTACAGACAATCTATCACAAGTTATCCAACTTCTGTCCATTTCAAATATTTTACCTGTTCACATATGTAATGTCAGTTTAAGTTTAATTAAATTGCATGATTAATTTAAAGTTCAATGTTATTATGATTATAGTTGTAATAATAAACTTATAATTCTGGAAAATCATTAATAGGCCTTATAAATCATTAATTATAATAATAATTTAGACAAAATCCTGAAATTGAAACAAAATAAGTTTTGAAACTTAAATAGGAGATTAATAGGTAAGATGGGTGCTAATGGCTTTTTAAGTAGTCGAACTAATTCATAAGTCAAGTAACTAACAAAAATTAAGAGTTCAAATAAATAATGTCTTCATACCACTTTGCAAGCCATTTTTTAAGATTCTATAAATCATTTTTTAACTTCAAATACAACATGCAGAACTACTTTAAAACAAGCATTTCTTTATTGAATCAAACACAAATCATCAACTTTATACAATCTCAAAATACTCACAACCACGAACTTAATTAATTCATATCATAGTCATTGTCTCTATTACAAATCGTCCAACCAAAACAGAATAAATAAACAAGTAGGATTATATAACAAAATTTGCCTCTCTTTATATGAAACAGAGATGTAAATAGTTTGCAACCACTAAATACACAGTCATTCAGCCAATATAACGCCCAAACAATCATCTCCTAATCACAAAGGCAAAAGCTAAAATCAAATTTCATATTTTAGTACATTCAAAATCAACTAACTTATTGCTCAAAGTTAAGAAACGGAGCTAACAGTTTATTTCAGAAACTAAAAAAAATGCACATTCTTAGTTTTAAATAACAATGACAGTAAATCACATGCACAAAAGTTTGACCTCAAATGTGGCAGAAAAAACAGAGTCGCAGCAGCAAGTGTTTTGAGTTTAAGTAATGCACCACTTAAAATGCCTGTATTTTTGGACTGCATGTGAGTGAAGATATAGAAAAATAAGAACAAAAATTTCAAGTTACGAATAAATAAAAGAAAAAAAAGATTTGGAAAACAAAACCCACCAGGTTGCTCAATTTCGAATATGAAACAACCCAAAAATAAAAATTCAAAAATATTATTCATAAGCCAAATTAAAACAAACCCAATAATTAAATTGCACAAAAAAATAAAATTTTCTGCCATTACCAGCTGATAACCTCCTCTACAGTTCTTTCTCTGGACTTAACTTGTCAGGGAGAATGAGATTACTGAATCGATGGTGCCACTTCACCCCTTGTCGATGGCTTTTACTTGCTTGCCTAGTATAGGCACTGGATGGTTAAGTTGGAGAAAAACCCCTTCGCTAACAAGCGATTAGGGTTTTGGTTTGTGTTTCAATTTGGGGAAAATGGAAAAACGAAACAGAGTTTTAGGTTTTCATTATCTATCTAAATTAATTGAATTTAATTTCTTAAATGGATAGTGCAAAACAGAAGAGATCGAGAAGAGAAAAACGAAAGCAAAAGTGAACGATGAAAGCAAATAGAGACAGTCGATATAGTCTAGATGGGGAGAACAAGTGTGTTTTATGTTGCTGTTATTTATATTTTCATTTTTTAATAATTTAAATATTATTATGACTTTGACTCATCGAGATTTGATAGTCTGTGCTCCAAACATTAAAGCTTTAAATCTTAGAGCTCTCAGGTTCGAGTTGGAGCTAAAACAAAATTTTTATGATTTTTTTTATCATTGATATTTTAGTGTTAGTGATTTTTGATGTTTAGTTTACTGACACCCTAGTATCATTAGTTTCTGATTCCTATTTGTCAAAAGCGGAAAATGGTGCATATGTACATAAGTACTGACACTTTTTGCAAAGTGTCAGTAACGAAGTGTCAGTGAAACCCATTTTTCTAGTAGTGAGTCGATGTCAGAATACCTTATGAATTTAAGCTAGGGGGCTGAGAGTCCGCGTCCATATAGCTTATCCCTAATTAGATAGTACTTGGTGGTTCTGTATCTGAGTTGATGGGCTTTATTTTTATCATTGGGGATGGCTTCCTTCTTTAGCTAGTCAATTGTGGGATCCATCTAAGATCCCCCAATGATCACAAAACTAATCTCAAAATGATGGTCCTCAGTAATGCTGGATCTTAGCACCCTTTCTACAATTATAGTTTTGGAATAATGACCTCCCCTTTGACGCCATTCTTATAATTTAATATGAATTAAAATTGAATAATTATGTAATACAATAGCTGAAAAAAATTAAATTTATATAAACCAATCCAGAGTATTGATGATGTGTTATTTTTTTGGTTTCACTTACTTTGCTAGGTGATGAACATATAATATATACATATTTTACCCTTAATTATACAATTGCTAGTTATTTTATTTGTTATTTTTAATTAATTATTTTATTTTATTGAACAGGGTAATAAATTGAAGATTGGGAGTAATATGTGCTTAAAGGGATCAAAACTAGAGAGAGTTGAAGATTATTTATGCTCGTTGCCGCAGTGATAAAGTCCCAAAAAAAATAATTAAATCCATTGGCCGAATTAATAGCTAAATGACATGAGAAATATTAGCCAAATTAAATGGGTTGATTACAATTCCATGTAATGAGCACATGAGTGAGAACAAAACAAATTAAAAGGCCAAGCCTTTTGGCTTTAGAACTGAAAGGGTCGGTGGCCCATTTTGGAGATTATAAAAAGAAAACGAACTTTGGCTTTTGGGGGGGAGTAGCCGCTAGAGGAAGCAAGTGAGGAAGGAAGCATTCGGAAGAGAAGAAAATAGTAGTAGCAGCACTTCAATTTTCCATGGCTGATTTTATTTCTTTTGTTGCTCTCAATTGAAGTATGCCTAGCTAATTTTCTTATACTAAGGTTAAGGATGAAACCCTATTCAATGAAATAATTGTCTTTTCATTTAATTAATTCCATACATGCGTGCTTTAATGTTTATGGTTCTTGTTTCACATGATTAGTCGGATGTTATTAAATCTTTTCACCAATTCTTTCTGCATTATTGATTGTTAAGATTAATACTTGATGAAATCTATGCTTGGATCTATAAAGTTGATATATGATTATCGTTGATTCTGTGTCTTTCATTAAATTGTTTACATAGAGTGCTTATGAAAACTTTGACTCTTTGTTATTCAATATGCTTACATGGGATGCTTAGATATCATACTATTAAGTAGAACAAAAAACTACACGAGATTAATTTGATTGGGCTTAATTATTATATTCATGAGATGACATAAATTGATTTCGATTTGTCACTCTAAAATTGGAGATTAATTAATAATTAGATGATTACTAGTTGAATAGTGGTGGATTCTGAAACCTTGGTAATCTTTATCTTATTGAATTCTTCTTTACTTTAATTGTTTTCTTAGTTTAATTAGTTTTATTTCTCTTAAAAACTCAATTTGCTCAATTAGGTTAAGATTAATATTAATTTAAGATTTAAATTAGACTTTTCAATTTATAGCAATCTCTGTGGCTTCGACCTCGTTACCACTATTATATTTCTAGATTCGTGCGCTTGCGAGTATATTAAAATTTTTCACAACACTAGGAGTTTATCAATAACATATATTGTGAATAAAAAAAGAGTTATGTGTGCGTGTTTTCTGAATGTTATTGAATGCTTGTTTTGATATTTTGTATCAAGATCATATTTTGTAATGAAAAATGGGTAAGAGTTGGATACCATATGATAGAAGGTTTGTGGAGTATATTGTTGGGGTGAATATGTTTATAGAGTTAGCTCTTGAAAACTCCGATACTGGATATTATAAGGTGTCCTTGCACTAAATGCCGAAATGTTGCATTTTATCTTTCTAGGATAGTGAAAGATCACTTATTTTTAAGGGTTTCAATGAGAGTCACATATTTGGACTTGGCAAGGGGAAAACGAACCTAACATGAAAATTAGTGACATAGATGACCAAATAGACCCACCATATATGGAATTTAATTAGGATTAGGCAGTAAACATGATTCATGATGCATACAATTGTTGGCCGATTGTTCTTATAACTTACAATCTTTCTTCATGGTTGTTTATGACAAAAAAATTCAGGATGTTGTCATTGTTGCTTAAACAACTAATTGAGGACTTGCAGTCTTTGTGGGAGAATTCTTCAATCTACGGGATGTCTTACTATGGACAATAAACGACTTTCCAGCTTATGGAAACTTGTAGGGTGCATTGTGAGAGGGTATTATGTTTGTCCATATTTTGGTGATGAAACAAGTCCTTGTAGATTGTCACTTAATAAAAAAAATACATACGTGGGTCATCATCATTTTCTTCCAAAAAAATCATAAGTTTCGATATCAAAAGAAGGCCTAAAACAATGAGGTGGACAACCGAGATGCTTCTAAACTGTTGACAAGCCATGACGTGTGGGAAATGGTTAGAGGTGTTGAGAATAAATAAGGAAAAGGGAAAGAAAAAAAGTGGAAGAATGATGGCTCTTTAATACAAGCAATTGTTGGAAGAAGAAGTCAGTATTCTTAGACTTAAAAGTATTGGCAACACTTTCTTGTTGAACATCAGTTAGATGTTATGCACACTGAAAAAAATGTGTGCAAAAGCATTTATGGGACATTGCTCAATATTCTTGGAAAGACAAAAGATAGACTTAAATCAAGAATGGATCTTCAAATGCTAAAAATTAGGGAGGAATTGCAACCTGATTTCTCAACCAAGAATCGTGTTAAGCTCCTTACACATTTTCCTTGGAGGAGAAAAGAAGGTTTTATGAATTTTTGAGAAATATTAAAGTTCCTGATGACTATTTTTCTAATATAAGAACTTGTTGTCACTGAAAGATTGCAAGCTACAAGGTCTTAAATCACATAATTGTCATGTGTTTATGCAATAGCTTCTTGCTATTGCAATACGGACAATATTGCCTGACAATGTTAGATATGCAATACACAGATTGCGCTTTTTCTTTGGTTCCATATGTGCTAAAGTTTTTTATGTAAGCAAATTGGACCAAATGGAAAAAGACATATGGGAAATAGTGTGTTTGTTAGAAAAATATTTCCTACCTTTATTGTTTAATATCATGATTTTCTTAATAGTCCATCTTGTCCATGAGATAAGACTTTGTGTCCTGTTTATCTACAATAAATGTATATCCGTTTGAGAGGAACATAAAAACCCTTAAAGGTCATGTTCACAACCGCAATCATCCTAAAGGGTGCATTGCAGAGTCTTACATTGCAGAAAAAGCTCTTGAATTCTGTGTTGAGTACTTATCCAACAAGCAAACAATTAGGAATCCTTTTAACCATACAAAAAATTCATTAGTTTAGAGGCCCATGGGTGGTGGGAAAACAATGCTTGTTGAACAAGAGTTGTTGACCCAAGCTCATTTGTAAGTGTTGCAGAATACTCAAGAAGTTTAATCTTTTATTAAGTAGTTATTATGAATGGTTAATTTTCCTTTAACTTAATTTTTATTTAGTTGTAACCCAAATTTGGCCTTTTTTTATAATTAAGGTTTTTTTACCTGACATCTTGTTAGAGAATACAAGGATTGGTCTTTACAAAGAAATTTTTCACATCATGCAAAGGACAAAAATTAGTTGCAAAATAAGCACAACCTCATTTTTCTAGATTGGTTATCAAAAGAGGTTGATAAAATTAAAATCATCCTTCTCATCTTATTAGTTAATGCCATAAATTAATTAAATTAATTATTGTTTTTAGGTCTCTAAAATAATGAACAATAATGAAAATGTACCGGAGACTTTGTGGTGGTTGGCAAGAAGTCCTTGACCTTATATGCTTTTAGCATTTCGGTTTTTTCAACAATGACTTCACATTTCTAACTAAGAGTCATGATGAGAACCTGGTGACCCAAAATTGTTGTGTGAGTGTTATTGCTAAAACATTGTAAATTGCAACTTCAAAAGACAAAAATTCAATACATAATGATATTACATGTTATCAAATGATTAATGAGATTTGGCAACTTGACTATCATATGTTCAAAATTCCTATATTTAAGTGTGACTGGGTTCAAAGTAGAGGTGGTGTAAAAATATATGAGTTTGGTCTCTCTTTAGTAAATCTCAATCAATTAAGCCATAAGCCTGAACCTTCTACTTTAACTTCACAAGCGAAGCAAGTATTTTATACGACCGACCCACTTGATAAGAAGTAATTAGTAGTTTGTTTTATGCCTTTCAGAGGTATGCCAGTTACTAAAAATGATGAGATGTGCATATCACGAAGGAGCATGTTCCAGTAACCAAAGAATTACCTAATATAATCAATGCCTCTATTGATGGCAATCGAGAAGAATATGCACGTGATGGTGTTGAGGCCATTGAGGTTGAACAATGACAGGTGTTTCTAATGTCTTTATCCATTTATATTTCTTATTTTTCCTATGTATCTAGTTACTGTTTTTATCTTATTGTTTGCCATGCATGTAAGTAGCTGTTGTTTTGCATTTTTGATTTTTTTCATTACTTGTTTTACTGATATGTTACCAATTATTACAATATGTGTTTGGTTAATGTTATGTTTTTTTCCTTTTTGAGGTCTAAGACAATGGATTTTGATGTGATGAGCTTGTTGGTAATGAAGAAAATAAGAGATATTCCTATAGAAATGATGGGATGCAAAACAGTAAAAAATTTGATATTGAAGGACTAATTCCTCCTCACCTTTTTTATGATAAGGTTGGTAAGGTTCAAGAGAAACTTCAACTCAAAGAGGTCTGAGTCTTAATCCTGGGAATAAAAATTTAAGGATGAAGGATGGGAAGATTGTGCTGAGATATAATCCATATGGTGTTCCTTGTGGACCGGAGGCCACCGTACTGTCCACTTTCCTTGGAGTGTTGGTTCGTACATCCGTGCCAATCACATACAAAGATTAGCGATTAGTGTCGGAGACTTACAAAGATGCACTATGGAAATTTATTCAAGTATAAAAATACTTAAAATTTGCCTAATATTGTTTGATAGGTAGTTCTGTTTCCTTTCTAAGCTCAAGTTTGCAAATATTTAACTATGTTGCAAAGGCGATATATTATTCATGAAGGAAGCAAAAAGCAAATGTTATAACCAATTGGATCTTTATTTAGGAATTTCGAGCACAACTTGACAAAAAATTACATTCTACCAAACATGCATGATCGTTAAAAGTTGAGGAAACCTCATTTATGATATTACCACATTAAACAAGTAGATTGGGATGCTTTCGTCCAAAGTTGTACTGCTGATGCATTAACAATATTTAATTAAGCTGTATTTGTTAGCGTATATGGCTATTAAATGTTAATTTTGATGATAACAAACCACATGTTTTGGATAAATAAAGAATTACACATTATGTTTTTATAACAAGAAAATGATTTTATGAAATTAGTTTTTTTCAAGTTTATGGTTTAAATTGAATAGTTTTAAGAACTTTGAAATCAACAAGTATTGTTTTAAAATTCTAGAAATGGACCTATTTGTAAAGTTTTATAAATATTTAGGCCATAATATAATTTTATAAAGTATTAGGGCAAACTATAATTTAGGAAAATAGTTGTTTCATTGTAGCAAGCGGCTAGTCGAATTTATCAAAGCAGCAAACCGGTTATGGGTAGAAGCTCTCTGGAATACAAGCGGCTAACCATATTCACAAATGCGGCAAACTGAATATCAAGTAGAAGCTCTCTGGAGTAAAAGCGGCTACCGAAAATAAAAAGCGGTAAATTTGATGTGCAAAAATTTAAATCTTTGAATATAACGGTAACACAAAACGGTAAGCCGGTTATCACTAGAAAGTCAATAACGGCTAGTTTTCTTCTTCAACTATAAAATGGCTTCAATTGAAACCAAATTTTGAGATATACAACCATTGTTATCACTGAGCCATTCTCTGCAATCTGAGCATAAAATTTGTATTCATTTCATTCATTTGTAATCATCATTTAATCTCACAATAATCACATTTAATTGTTCATCACTTATGTATGTGTGAATTCTTGTGCCATTGATTGTGTTATATCATCATTCATTTATAAAATTGGCATATATGACTTATTGTACTTATGAATTTAATCACTTATTCTTTAGCTCATAATGATGGCTTATCTTAATAGCTATGTTGATTTTGATGATCTATATATTGTCATTATGTACTTATGCTTTTCTTAAGTTTTGATGATAAAGAATGTACTTTGATAATTATATGGTATTTAATGAAGTTTGATCTTATGCGATCTATGATTGGTGAATGGATGCATTTTTTATACTTTATTGATGTATTTTTTACTATGCATTACATGCTTTAAATGATATTGAAATGAGGAGAAATACATATACTTCCAGATTTTTAAGCATATGAGATTTTTGAAGTATATTAGCAATTATGGAAATTGGATAGTTGACAATATGCTCTTATGACTTTTGCATGCCTTTGCTTGGTTTATCACTTGTTTTCTTGATTATTGATAAGGGGAGCTACCTCAGCAACTTTATTTGAACATTTTTGTTGTCCAAAGGGGGAGACAAAGTAATATACCACTTTGATGATGTCAAAAGGGGGAGAATAACATGCACTTTGAGTATTCTTTTGATGGTTGATATGTGATTATGGTGATGATTTTGAGATATGATGATGATTTGATTACATGGTTGTTTTCTATGATGATTTTATGTTATGAGTTGTTGATTTGGTAATTGATGGAATGATGGTGCATTATCTTTTTATGGTTGATGGATTGTATGATGATTTGTGTATGAAGTTGGTTTGTATCATGATTTATGATAATTTGGGAGTGATATTATTAAACTTGTATTTGAGGTGATGATTGTTGATAGGGGGAGATTCTATCGAAATTTCTACATAGACAACATGGGTAACAAATTTACTACTCTTTTTCTTTTCCACTAAGGTTTTTTTTTTTTATGATGAAGGAGGAGAAGAATATATGTATTTAAAGTTGTTAATTTAACTGATTGGAAAATTGTTTAAGCTTATAATATACTCAAGGGGAGCATTATACTCTTTTTGATGATGAAGGGGGAGATATGGGGTGTGTTTGGGATTGAAGTTGAACAGTTGTAGCTTTTAAGCTACAGCAGTAAAGTGTTTGGTAAACACTAACTGCTGTAGCTTAAAAGATATGTTGATATGATTTTTCACTTGTATAATGGAGAATTTATTATATCTTTAATAATTTTATCAAAATTATTATTTAAAATTTATATTTACTATATATTATTATTTATAGTTATACATATTTTTCCACAGCAGCTGCAACTTAAAAACTACAGCACCTCAATCCAAAACGCACTCATGATATATAACTGTTTGTTATGAAAAATATGCATTCATGCAGGGGGAGCTTTTTAAATCAGTTTTTAATCTTGCATTTATTAAGGGGGATTTTTTTTGGTAACTAAATCAAACTTTTATAATGTGTTTTGTCATCAACAAAAAGGGGGAGATTGTTAGCCAATATGGCTATAAAATATTGATTTTGATGATAATAAACCACATGTTTTGGATAAATAAAGAATTACACATTATGTTTTTATAACAAGAAAATTGTTTTATTAAATTAGTGTTTTTCAAGTTTATAGTTTAAATTGAAAAGTTTTGAGAACTTTGAAATCAATAAGTATTGTTTTAAAATTCTAAGAATGGACCTATTTGCAAAGTTTTATAAATATTTGGGCCATAATATAAATTTATAACATGTTGGGGCAAAACTATAATTTTGGAAAATAGTTGTTTCATTGTAGCAAATGGCTAATCGGATTTGTCAAAGCAGCAAACCGGATGGGCAACAACTCTCTGGAATAAAAGCGGCAAACTAGATATCAAGCAGAAGCTCTCTGGAGTAAAAGCGGGTAATCGAAAATGAAAAGCGGCAAACTAGATGTGCAAAAATTCAAATCTTTGAATATAACGGTAACACAAAGTGGTAAGCCGGTTATCACCAGAAAGTCAATAACGGCTAGTTTTCTTCTCCAACTATAAAATGACTTCAATTGAAACCAAATTTAGAGATATACAACCATTGTTATCATTGAGCCATTCTCTGCAATCTGAGCATAAAATTTTTGTATTCATTTCATTCATTTGTAAGCAAACACATTGTGTGAGGCAAATTTATTTGTATTCATTTTTGTAAAATCAAGTTGAGAGGTTGAAAGTGTTGGAATACACTTGGGTGAAACAATTAGAGATAATCTCTTGTTTTAAAGGTTTATTGACACCTTGGAAGTCAATTATAAGCATTCAAAGTCTTGGGAGGCTTGGATAGTGAAATCCTCAAGTCTGGTGAGCTTGGAGGCGTGGACATAGGCCGGGTTGGCCGAACCATGTAAAAATCTGTGTTTGGTCTCTCTTCTCTTACTATTTTATTTTTTAGTATTGTTAAATTTATTGTTTTTAATTTCTTTAAGGCATTAGATTAAATTATTGTGTGGTTTGTTTAGATTAAGTTTTAAAAATCCCAATTCTCGTTATTATTTCAGTATTAACTTGGTAAACTGATTCTTTTCTATATAAATTATGTTTATGTCAAAATATTTCAATGAGATTCTGTTGCTAATAGTTCTTAATTCTCTACACTTGTTCAAGCATTTGACCATTACATATATGTTTATGTTTTATTAATTAAAAAAAACTAAGGAAGAGTGAACAAGAAATGTGTGCGCGTAATAAGTACACCCATTGTCCGAGTCGAAAAGGATATATTGGCCTGTTGGAAGAACTTGTAAGTACTTTTTACTTTACTCGAATGTATACTACTGACACGTTGGCCTGTTGATATTTTTCATCCTTGTTGTTTTTTCTGTTAAACTTTCTTTTTTAGCATTTAGAAACTAGTCTGTCTGAAGATCAAATAGATAGGAGTCTAACTTGGATTCGAGGTAGGAAAAAGAAGAATAGAGGATACCATCTTGCTGTTCAGTGGATTGTGGATTCACTTGTAAGTGCCAAGAACATCAAATTCGTTTCCATTTATTTTATTACTTGTATGAATATCTTATCAGAGGTGTGAATGATTATTTAGATGAAGGTTGCTGGAAAGAATGCTAAGAAGGGGTCTTACAGTTCATATGGCAGAAATGATTTGCTTACAAAGCATTTGGGGAAGGCTCCCAAAAATGGTCATATTCAAGGGACTAGAAAGTTTATAAGCCCTTCTATTTGCTTCAATACTCCGCATTATATTGATCAATTGGAAAAGAAACGAGCAGTGTTTGAAGAGTGGTTTCCAAAGTATGATGCAAACATTGGAAAGTTGTGGCAAGAAATTAGAAAGAGACCTAGACACTCTAATATAGGTAGCTCGAACGAACCAATGGACGATGCATGTATGCATGATGCCGACAATATGGAGATAAATCGAGCTGCTGCAATTGCTGAACCCATGCACGCCGAAAATATAAAGACAAATCGAGCTGCTGTAGTTGATGAAGCACAGGTACTATAAATTACATTTTTATGCTATCTATGACTAATTTTTGGGTTTGCCAATTAAGGACTAATTCAAAAGGTTTGGGTGGTTCTAGGTGGCCAGTGGAGGTGATGGCTGAAGGGATGAAAGGTTTGGATACCACATTTCGTTGGGAATCTGTGTGAGTGTCTAAAGGAGGAAAAGAGGAAGAATAATCTGAAGAGGAAGAGAAAAACATCATACATGCTATCGGTTGGGCGATAGATGTTGAGTATGGGACGGAGGATGGATTCTTAGGGGTGCAGCGTTTGGCAATCCAGTTGAGTTCTTTTTTGTAGATGGGTAATGGAGCTGGTGGAGGTGGAAGATCTTTTGGGGATTTGGGTTCATAGTGGTGACATGAGATGGGAGGTTTTTTCTTTTTGGGTTTCCTTTTGGTGGCATAATCATCATCTTCTTCCCAATCATCCCAGCAGGGACAACCGGGGCCACACATGCCGGAGCCTGGGATATCCCAGAGAAAATGTCCATTGTGCTTTGCTGGATAAACAGGGTAGCCATCAGAATTGAACCCTGTAATGGGCAAGTCTTCCTGAGCCATCTGAACAGCTGTGATCATGGAGGAATAAGTAAAGGAGAGCTGAGGAGGCTCTTGTGGAGCACTGGGAGGTGGCTTGAAAGTCATGCGGACTGTGTCGTCTGGTCGTCTTTCAACCATGCTTTCAGATGTCTGAACTGGAGCTGTGTTGTTATGGAACTGTTCATAGTTGGAGATCCATTCAAGAGGCATAAGCTTGATGAGCTCATGATGGGGAATTTGTCTTATGATTTGGATTATGGTTGGAATCTGGTCAGATTCGGCTAAGACCATGAGGGTATCAGAATGATGTTCGGGAGTGGGTAGATCTAAGGCATGATTTTGAAGCCTATAGACCAATTGGTGGTGTAAAGTGGCTATTTTTGTGGAAGAAATTTGGTCGGCACCTTGAATTTGAACTTGACCTTTCAAGGTTGTGGGCAAATTGGGGTCTTGGAGAGAAAGGTTAAAATTTGGATAAAAGATGAGTAGAACACTTCCTGCATGGAGAGTTGTGGGTGACATCTTCATACCTTTTAAACCGGGTATCAAGCATGGTAAGTCGGGCTGTGACTGGTAACCCTTTTCTCCCATAGAGGGTAAGGATTAATCGGATGTCCCCAAGATGGAAGTAGTGTAACCTTCTCTTTTCCAGTTGGAAATTAACTCTGAAGGGATTTCCAGAGTAACATATTGCTCAGCAGAAGTGGCTTGAAGAGCACATTGGTCTAGTCGGGAAGACTGGATGTATTCTTTAGGGTGGGGCCGTCGAGTAGAGATGAGAGTATAGATACTGCAGGTAAAAGAACCAGGACGTTTGTACAGTTGATAAGGGCTTATGAGGGGGTATGATGACTCACTGATTTGGGCGGATTCAGGGATATAGGAATATTCTACAAGGTTTTCAATCTTATTGGTAGTATTAGAAGTGCAAGATCTGGGTAAAGAAAGAGTAGAAGAAAGAGTAACAGGATTGGAAGGAGTGGAAGATGAAGTGGACGCCATGAGTGAGAAAGTCTCTCTGCTCCTGAAGGTCTAGAGAGCAAAACAAAAAAAGACTTAAATTATACCATTTTGGGCGTGAAAAACGTGGATTTAGAAAACATGAAAGTTTCAAGGATGGGTATGGCTCTGATACCAGATAAAGACCAGATAAAGACCAGATAAAGACCAGATAACGACTTTACAATAATTTTTTATCAGGTTATATAACCCAAAACAGACTTTCTTTTAGTCTAAAATAGGGTACCAAACCAGATAAGAAATCATCATAAGTTTTCTGATGCACAGGATCCTTGCTAGAGGCAAGTGCAGAGCATACTTCCTTAAGTTTCAAAATGAACAAATTTAATTCTTGATTCTTTTTCTTTCTCTAGAGAGCTTTATTTACAGAGAGAGGAGAGACGTTTAGAGATTCATAGTGATAGAAACGCACAAGAGTTTATTGCTTCAAACTTCTATATCTTACAAGCTAGGGGAGAATCCTTTATATAGGAGAATTTTCAGAGAAGATAGGACAGGACCGCTATCTTTTCAAAAGCAAAAGTAAAGACACGACAACATGGAGGATCCTTGAGAACATGACCTCTCAAGTGATCATGACCTATAGCACACCTTTTTAGAAAGCCAAGCCCATCGATCAGGACTTTTACAAAAGATAAAGCATACTTACAAAGACCTTTACAACTGGCAAAAGCCAAAGCGTAAGGCAAGCCAAGACAAAACCATAAAGTAAAACATAATTATTACAACAAGACAAACTACTTTATTGAAAGCAACAAGACAAACAACTTTATGGAGAGCGAAGATTCATGTAATCGTCTTCGGATGAGCTTTCGGTTTCATCTGGGTCAGTGTCACGGTTGGATTTTGGGAAGAAGGTTTTGGAGAGCTTTGGATGCTTACAGTGGGGACCACGGCAAGGTGGATAAGGGCAATCTCGTCGGTATCCTGGCCTTGGTGATGTTTGAGTGGCTTTGTCAACTTTGGTGGGTTGAGATGAGGTTCCTGGTTCATGCATAGTTGGTTGGGGAAACTGTTGGAGATGTTGGCTTAGTGGGAGGAAGGCTTCCCATGGGTCCTGGGAGTCTTGGAAAAGGAAGTCAGTGTAGTCTGGCTTTTCTTCTTTGATGATGATACCTGTAGACTTTGGTTTGGATATGGCGGATGGAGTGGGGATCATGATAAGGTCATGTTGTGGACCTAAGGAGGTGTGAAAAATATCCCGGTGTGGTGGAGTCTGGTGATTCAATTCACAAAGATAGTTGTGTAGGTTAGTCTGGAGTTCATTGTTGGTAGTGTCGTTAAGGTGCACCAAATTTAAAACCTTACCACTAATATAAATAATTAGTACAGAGCGAGTAAGGATCGATCCCACAGAGACTATGCTAGTTATATTTATTATTAACTCCAAAGCAAGATTTAAAATAAAATAATAGTAATAGTAATAATAATAATAGTAATAATAATATAAATTAATCTAATTAAAGAAAATGCCAATTAAAAATAAAAGGGGGGTTTATGAATTTTTAACTAAATAGTAAGAAATAAAGAAATTAAAATTACGAACAAGAATTTAATAAAAACTCTAATTAAAGGAGAAAGAAATAATAATGATGAAAACTTTGGTTAAAGGATCATTCGCCACCACCAAACATGCACATAATATATCAATTCTATTATCAATTTATATTGAAACTATCAACCGTAGACAACAATAAGCTCTGTTAGTCTCAATCTTTCCTTAGTGTGTCGTTAGGTAAAATAAGCTCTTCACCTAATCTCTAACCATTAAATAATTTAAAATAAGCTCTTTAAATTTAAGATAATGGAAGCATTAAACAGAGAAAGATATTAGGTTAATCTAGGCAATAAACACACAAGCTCGGATTATTTAACCTAGGTTATGTTCTTCAATTGAAATCACTAATTCCAACCTGCTACTTATGATTAAAATATCAAGACAATTACGGATCAAGAATTTTAATCTAGCAATAAAATTTATTCGAGTCCTATCTAATTGGCCACTCAAACAAAACAAGAATAAACCATGAACATTAATTATAGAAGAACATAAACAATCTCAATTAAATAAATTGAATGGTAGAATTTAAATTTAATTGCATAGCATGTTTAGGGTTTTGAATTCACCCTCAACCAAATAAAAATTTAGCCTAACATAATTGAATTGAGAATAAGAAAATTGATAAAACCAGTCATGAAAATTAATTCAAACGGCTGCCTTTTTCTTCAATTGAATTTCGGCTGCTGATTTTTTTCTTCTTCTTGCCGAATTGGATCAGCCCCTGCTCTCTCTCCTCTCTTGCTGCCGAAAATTCTCCTTTTTTTTTCTTGCGGCTCTGCTCTCCTTTTATAATGCTCTAAATCCTCTCATGAAAAGGATTAAAAACAAAAGTAAAGCCGCCACTTTTCTTTTCCGTTCAGCGTCTGTTGGCTTCTTTGGCGGCTACCCCCTTTCTAAAACCAAAGTTTGGCTTTTATATTTAGTCTTCAAATGGGCCCCACCGACTTTTCCAACTCTTAAGCCAAAGGCCAAGCCTTTTAATTTGCTTTGGCTTCCCTCACGTGCACTCTTTAATTTGGCTAATATTTCTCATGTCCTTTAGCTAATAATTCAGCCAATCAATTTAATTGTTTCTTCTTCTCATTTCGACTTTATCACCACGGCAGCGAGCATCAACAATCTTCAACTCTCTCTAGCTTTGATCCCTTTAAGCACAAATTATTCCCAAAATGCACCTAAAATAACAAAATATAAAAATTAACATAAAATTAACATAATAAAATATAATTTACTAAATTAAAAATTAACTAAAATAACTAGAATATTTAAGACCAAAACAAGAAAAAGATAGAGAAATTAATAGCAAAATATATGAAAAATATGCACTTATCAAATTCCCCCACACTTACCCTTTGCTCGTCCTCGAGTAAACCTAGAACAAAAATAAAAAGAAAACCTAAACTAAACCACTTTCGTAGGAAATCACGATTGCATTTAGCGTATGCAACAAGCCTTTAAACCCCTAGGCGGCC
Source organism: Citrus mangshanensis (assembly GCA_030449895.1). Classification (NCBI taxonomy): domain Eukaryota; kingdom Viridiplantae; phylum Streptophyta; class Magnoliopsida; order Sapindales; family Rutaceae; genus Citrus; species Citrus mangshanensis. The sequence continues at coordinate 2,708,751 of JASUUJ010000280.1, read as the reverse complement.
CTAGTGGACGAGTTATAGTCTCGTGAGGGCTTCAGCGATGATACCCACAAACATCATTGCAATTTTTTTTTTTTAGCAGAAAAAGAACAAAGGAATTTAAAATAAAACTAGCCTCAAAGATTGCATAAATCATATAGCTCAAAGAAAATTTCAAATATTATCGAAGTTCTAACTTTAATTCAATAGTCAATCACATCTCTCTTTTGATTCTCATAGTGTGTGTGTGAATCAATTCAATTAAAATCCATTCCCAAAATCTTCAATATCAATAGCTTTTGCCTCGAACAAAGAAAAGAGTAGGTCAAACTAATCTTATCATCTTGATCTCCAATTTTTTTCTTCTTCTTTTACAGGCATTTGTGTGCATTTTCTTTTGAAGTTCTTTTTTTTTTTTTTTTATAGTCAGGAGCTTTCACTCTACCCCTTAAGGTAGCCTTCTTCTCATGGTAGATTATCCTCTACATACTGGTGGTACATAGGCCCAAATTACTCAAGGATAGCTTCACTCTTAAGGGTTATAGGTAGCTATTTCTGACTATGGTGCCTGTGTATACTACACTGTATTGTGGAGATAAGAATCAAGACAAACAGTCATTTACTCAATCTAAAATTCTCAACTCAGGCTGCGTCAATCTCAAATTCTAAGTCAAAATTATGAAAGAATTGATATTAGTGCTCATGGTTTAAAGAATCTCAATTAAGAGGAAATCAACACAAGAATCAAGTATAAACTAAGGTAATATTCAACCCTTTCTAAGAACCATATTCATTGTCAATCAAATTCTTATCACTGGCTAATATTCAAAACAAATTTTTGTTTTGTTTGTTTGTTTTTTTTTTTTAAAAGAAAAAGAAAAAGACGAAGCAACAAAAACTAAGTTCGAAATCCACCCCCCCACACTTAATTCTTACATTGTCCTCAATGTAAGCCTAAGGTAACAAAAGACAGAATTAAACATGAGAAAATGAGATGAGACACACAAACAGAAACAAACAAAATTCAACACAACGTAGGTAAAGTAAATGAGAATGAGAGGGAGAAAGATCAAATCTGTTATGGCGTGCTCTCAAAATCTTTTCTCCAGCCATTGGGTTGCCTCCCAATAAGCGCTTGGTTTATTGTCCTCAGCCTGACCTGGTTCTCAAGTTTCACTCATCAACGTACGCAGGTTCATAAAGTGGAGCCTCCTCTACATTGAGTGTTTGAAAATTTTCATAGTAAGGCTTCAACCTATGACCATTAACTTTGAACTCTTTACCTGTCTTTAAGCTCCTGATCTCAACTGCACCATGATGAAAAACATTAATAACAACAAAAGGCCCAACCCATCGAGAACGTAACTTACCTGGAAACAACTTAAGGCGAGAATGGAATAGCAAAACTTTCTGTCCAACTTTAAAATTTTTTCTCAAGATCTGCTTGTCATGAAAAGCCTTAGTCTTTTCCTTATAGATTCGTGAACTCTCATAGGCATCATTTCGAATTTCCTCTAATTCTTGCAATTGGAGCTCTGTTGGCGGCGGGTTCCATGTTACATTGTTTCCCACCATGCTTTATGTTCAAGTTCCACCTGGAAGATGACAAGGCTTACCATATACCAACCTCGTAGGTGACATACCAATAGGAGTTTTGTATGCGGTCCTATATGCCCAAAGTGCATCATCAAGCCGTAAGCTCCTTTCTATTCGGATTAACTGTCTTTTCAAGGATTGATTTCACTTCCCTATTAGACACCTCAACTTGCCCACTAGTTTGGGGATGGTAAGATGTAGATACCTTGTGAGTGATGTTGTATTTTCGAAAGAGGGCTTCTATTGACCTGTTACAAAAGTGAGTGCCTCTGATAATTGCCTTTGGTGTTCCAAACCTTGTAAAGATGTTACTCTTTATAAAATCTACCACAACCTTAGAATCGTTAGTTCGGGTGGCTTTTGCTTCCACCCATTTTGAAACATAATCAACCGTAAGAACAATATAGAGATTACCAAATGATGAAGGAAATGGTCCCATGAAATCGATGCCCCAAACATCAAAGATCTCAACTATAAGAATGGGAGATTGTGGCATTTGATTTCTAGGTCCCAAATTACCTGTTCTCTGACAACGATCACAAGATTTGCAAAACAAATATGCGTCCTTAAATAGTGATGGCCAATAAAAACCGCTCGCAAGTACCTTAAGGGCTGTTCTCTTTGGTCCAAAATGTCCTCCACAAGCCAAAGTATGACAAAAGGTGAGAATAGAAGTAAATTCAGTTTCGGGTACGCACCTTCTAATAACTTGATCAGAACAATGCTTCCACAAGTATGGCTCATCCCACACATAGTACTTGGCATCACTCTTGATCTTGGCCTTTTGTGCACGGGTTATCTCTTCTGGTACTGTCCTGGTAACTAAGTAATTGACAATATCTGCATACCAAGGAGTAACTGTACTTATCTGTAATAACTGCTCATCTGGAAAGTTCTCATGCAATGGAAGTTCATCTTCGTTATGGATAAGTCGACTCAAATGATCTGCCACCAAATTCTCAGAACCTCTCTTATCTAGAATCTCTATGTCAAATTCTTGCAATAGAAGTATCCATCGAATAAGGCGCGGCTTGGCATCCTTTTTGGTGAGCAAGTACCTAATAGCTGCATGGTCAGAGTAAACGACCACCTTAGATCCAATTAAATAAGAACGAAATTTCTCTAAGGCAAAGATAACTGCTAAAAGTTCTTTCTCGGTAGTGGAATAGTTAAGTTGTGCATCATTCAATGTACGAGAGGCATAATAGATGACATGAGGAAGCTTGCCCACACGCTGGCCCAACACGGCTCCAACAAAGATAGTCACCGCATCGTATAATCTCAAATGGTAAATCCCAGTTTGGTGGTTGAATCACAGGGGCCGATGTCAAAACCTCTTTTAACTTCTTAAAAGCTCTTTGGCACTCTTCATTGAAGTCAAACGTTGCATCCTTTTGAAGTAAGTTGCAGAGAGGTAAAGCTATCTTGGAGAAGTCCTTAATAAACCTGCGATAGAAACCTGCATGACCAAGAAAAGAACGAACCTCCCTCACACTAGTGGGAGGTGGTAAAGAGCGTATAAGATCTATTTTAGATTTATCAACTTCAATCCCCTTTTCAGAAATAACATGGCCTAGTACAATACCTTGATTAACCATAAAATGACATTTTTCCCAATTAAGCACAAGGTTAGTGTCAATGCATCGTTTAAGAACAAGTGTAAGGTTATCTAAACATTTATCGAAAGAATCACCATAAATTGTAAAATCATCCATAAATACCTCAATGATGTTCTCCACATAATCAGAAAAAATACTCATCATACATCTTTGGAAAGTGGCAGGAGCATTACAGAGACCAAACGGCATGCGTCGGTAAGCAAATGTTCCGAAGGGGCATGTGAATGTCGTTTTCTCTTGGTCTTCCGGAGCGATAACGATCTGATTATAACCTGAGTAACCATCAAGAAAACAATAATGAGAGTGACCACTTAACCTTTCAAGCATTTGATCAATGAATGGCAGAGGAAAATGATCTTTGCGAGTGACTGCATTCAGTTTACGATAGTCAATGCAAACTCTCCACCCAGTTTGAACTCTAGTTGGCACAAGCTCGTTTTCTTCATTCTTGACCACTGTGATGCCTGATTTTTTTGGAACTACCTGCACAGGACTCACCCATTTACTATCAGAAATGGGATAAATAATCCCCACATTAAGGAGTTTCAGTATCTCTTTTTTTACGACTTCCATCATTGGTGGATTAAGGCGGCGTTGTGCATCTCTCGTTGGTTTAGACCCTTCTTCTAGCAAAATGCGATGCATGCACATGGAAGGACTAATTCCCTTAATATCGGCAATGGTCCAGCCAATCGCCGTCTTGTGATCCCGAAGCACCCTAATTAACTTTTCTTGTTGAACTGGGGTGAGGGTTTTAGCAATTATGACTGGAAGTGTTTCATTCTCACCCAAGTAAATATATTGCAGGTGTTCTGGGAGTGGTTTAAGTTCTAAGGTAGGTGCCTGCACAATTGAAGGTAAAAGTTTCTCATTTAATAAAGGCAATTCAAGGTAAGAAACATTATACCCATTGGTGCGTAATGTGACTGCTCCATCTAAGATCGCTATAGCTTCTTCTACCTCATCATCCAACTTTATCAAATTTGCATGTTCCTTAGAATCATCTTTCGTAAGATTTTTGCTTATCGCAATTTCAAAACTGTCATTACCGGATAATTCAAAGAAATCCTGCGCCAAAGTATTAATATCATCCATGGCAAAAACAGAATGAACATCACTAGGATACCTTATTGCCTCAAAGATATTGAAGCGGATCACTTCACCATCGAATTCCATTGTGAGGGTTCCATCGTGAACATCAATCTTAGTTCAGGATGTCTTAAGAAATGGCCGCCCCAACAGAATAGGAGTGGGATTGGGCGACAACTCATCCTCCATTTTAAGGATATAAAAATCAGCTGGAAAGACCAATTCATTTACCTGCACAAGAACATCTTCCATAACCCCCTTCGGGTAAGCATTAGATCTGTTAGCCAATTGAATAATTATACCAGTTTCTTCCATTGGTCCTAAATTCAAGGAGTTATAAATCGAATATGGCATAACATTAATTGAGGCCCCTAAATCTAGCATACATCTTTCGAATCTTGTATTACCAATAGTGCAGGGGATAGTGAAAGTACCTGGATCCTTGCACTTAGGTGGAAGTTTTCAAGTAGAAACATTCTCTCCAACACTTACCTTTTCGCTCAACTTTCGCTTTTTCGCATAATTCCTTCAAAAACTTTGTATAACGCGGCACTTGTTTAATAGCATCAAGTAGAGGAATATTTACCTCTACTTTACGAAAGGTCTCAAGGATCTCTTTTTCTTGCTCCTCTTTCTTGGATTGTTTAAATCTGCTAGGAAATGGTGGAGGAATGGAGAGAGTCTTAATTCGAGGTGAGGGGATACGTACCTGGCCAAATGGATCGACTGGCAATGTCGAGTGGGAATCATCTTTCCTTGTTAAAGGAAGAGCCTCAGGGGAGGAATTGGTCACAGAGGGCGATGATGTTGTGGATACTTTTGATGGCTTAGCTAATAATGGTTCCAATTGCTTCCCGCTCCTAAGAGACATAGCACTAGCATTCTCCTTTGGATTAATTTCTGGTTGAGAAGGTAACTTTCCTGAAGTTCTAGCCTCTATCCTACTCATAGATGTGGCCAATTGGCCAATTTGATTCTCTAAATGTTGGAGCTGTGTCTGGGTAGTCTGTTGGAATTGCATAGAGTTAGTAGCGAGAGCTTTTACAAGATCTTCCAAAGACGTACCTTGATTTTGAGGAGGTGGAGGTGGCCGAACTTGGTAAGGCTGTTGGGGGTAGCCCGGTGGTCGAGACGGTGCCACATTAGAAATGCCATGTTGTTGGTTCCCATACCTAAAATTAGGGTGATCCTTCCACCCTTCATTGTAAAAATTAGAGTAGGGATCATACCTTTGTCTTGGTTGGCCTAGGAACCCCTCAACTGTATTGGCTTGCTCATGTGAACCCTCTTGGATAGCAGGGCACATGTCAGTCGCATGTCCGACCATAGAACATACGCCACACGGTCTCATTTGTTGCCCTAGAGAAGTGGTACTTACCTCATTGACTCGCTTAGGTGGCGGCAGTAGATCGTTCCTAGTGTTGAACTGTTGGGAATTAGCAGCCATGTTAGCAATGAGATTTCGGGCTGCTTCTGGTGTCTTATCCACGAGTGCTCCTCCACTAGCGGCATCAATCATACTCCTATCCATAGGTAGTAGACCCTCATAAAAGTATTGAATAAGAAGTTGATCACTTATCTGATGGTGAGGGCAACTAGCACATAGCTTTTTGAATCGTTCCCAATAGTCGTAGAGCGACTCTCCATTATACTGTCGGATTCCACAAATTTCTTTTCGAATGCTGCCAGCTTTTGATGCTGGGAAATATTTCTCCAAAAATAGCTGACGCATCTCATTCCATGTAGTGATGGAGGGAAGATATGACAACCATTCCTTGGCTGATCCGCCTAAGAGAATGGGAAGGCCATTAGCTTAACTTGCTCTTCAGAAACTCCTACTGGTTTCAGGAGCACCACATGGAACTCCTTCAAGTGCTTATTTGGATCCTCTCAAGACCATGAAAAGTAGGAAGAAGATGAATCATCCCATTTGAGTTCAAAGTTTACCCGGGGTTTGGATTCTCAATGCATGGTTCTTTGGTCCAAGTTAGGAGCTGCCAACTCTTTAAGTGTTCAGTTGTTATTCTGAGCCATTGGTTCGGGTTCTGGGCTGCTTGGTTCTGTCTTCGGGAGTGGAATGTGGATGGCAAAATCGAGTTCTGAATATGATGAGGTTGCTCTAAGTTGTTCGAGTTTCAATCGAATGTCCTCTATGCTCATGAAAATCTAAATATAGAACAAAAAATAACTAATTAAAATAAAATAAATAAATAAAATGAGAAAAGAAATAAATAAAAAAAATAAATAAAAATAAAAATAAAACGAGTGATAATAAACAAACTAGACGCTAGTCCCCGGCAACGGCGCCAAAAATTTGGTAGTGTCGTTAAGGTGCACCAAATTTAAAACCTTACCACTAATATAAATAATTAGTACAGAGCGAGTAAGGATCGATCCCACAGAGACTATGCTAGTTATATTTATTATTAACTCCAAAGCAAGATTTAAAATAAAATAATAGTAATAGTAATAATAATAATAGTAATAATAATATAAATTAATCTAATTAAAGAAAATGCCAATTAAAAATAAAAGGGGGGTTTATGAATTTTTAACTAAATAGTAAGAAATAAAGAAATTAAAATTACGAACAAGAATTTAATAAAAACTCTAATTAAAGGAGAAAGAAATAATAATGATGAAAACTTTGGTTAAAGGATCATTCGCCAACACCAAACATGCACATAATATATCAATTCTATTATCAATTTATATTGAAACTATCAACCGTAGACAACAATAAGCTCTGTTAGTCTCAATCTTTCCTTAGTGTGTCGTTAGGTAAAATAAGCTCTTCACCTAATCTCTAACCATTAAATAATTTAAAATAAGCTCTTTAAATTTAAGATAATGGAAGCATTAAACAGAGAAAGATATTAGGTTAATCTAGGCAATAAACACACAAGCTCGGATTATTTAACCTAGGTTATGTTCTTCAATTGAAATCACTAATTCCAACCTGCTACTTATGATTAAAATATCAAGACAATTACGGATCAAGAATTTTAATCTAGCAATAAAATTTATTCGAGTCCTATCTAATTGGCCACTCAAACAAAACAAGAATAAACCATGAACATTAATTATAGAAGAACATAAACAATCTCAATTAAATAAATTGAATGGTAGAATTTAAATTTAATTGCATAGCATGTTTAGGGTTTTGAATTCACCCTCAACCAAATAAAAATTTAGCCTAACATAATTGAATTGAGAATAAGAAAATTGATAATACCATGAAAATTAATTCAAACGGCTGCCTTTTCTTCAATTGAATTTTGATTTTTTCTTCTTCTTGCCGAATTGGATCACCGCTCTCTCTCTCTCTTGTCGAAAATTCTCCTTTTTTTTTTCTCTGCTCTCCTTTTATAATGCTCTAAATTCTCTCATGAAAAGGATTAAAAACAAAAGTAAAGCCGCCACTTTTCTTTTCCGTTCCGTCTGTTGGCGGCTACCCCCTTTCTAAAACCAAAGTTTGGCTTTTATATTTAGTCTTCAAATGGGCCCCACCGACTTTTCCAACTCTTAAGCCAAAGGCCAAGCCTTTTAATTTGCTTTGGCTTCCCTCACGTGCACTCTTTAATTTGGCTAATATTTCTCATGTCCTTTAGCTAATAATTCAGCCAATCAATTTAATTGTTTCTTCTTCTCATTTCGACTTTATCACCACGGCAGCGAGCATCAACAATCTTCAACTCTCTCTAGCTTTGATCCCTTTAAGCATAAATTATTCCCAAAATGCACCTAAAATAACAAAATATAAAAATTAACATAAAATTAACATAATAAAATATAATTTACTAAATTAAAAATTAACTAAAATAACTAGAATATTTAAGACCAAAACAAGAAAAAGATAGAGAAATTAATAGCAAAATATATGAAAAATATGCGCTTATCAATTGTCAATGACTGCTGGATGAGGTGCAGTAAACCATTCATAGACTTGATCTTGAGTCCAAAAGCAGTTTGTGTCAGGGTGTCTGAAGTATGGTCTATGAATAATGAACACATATGTCCACATTTTTGCTTCGGAGGATGGCATACGTTCCAAATTGTGAACCTGAGACAATTGTTGGAGTTTCTGTCTACACCATGGGATTGGAGAAAACCATTCCAGAAGTGTCCAGAGGAGGGAGGTGGCTTTATCTGGATTGAGCAAGTGTTCTAAGGTGGATGTGACTGGAACAATCAATTTGGTGGCATAGAGGATGGTGAGGCACCAAATGTATCCTAATTCATCTTCAAAAATTTCTCTGGAGGGATCCAGGGTTAAACCTGTAAGAAACAAGTTTTCAGGATGGAAGGTTGAGAATGAAAAAGAGTCTGATAGGAGATAGGCTTTCATAAAAAACCTAAAAACAGCTTTTTTGGCGAACTCTTGGATGACAAAGACTGTGGTAAAGGTCTTTCCAAGAGGAAAGGGTTTTTTGGTGAGAGCTTGTGAGGGAAGGGAAGTAGCCATGAAAATAACAGGAAAATGGCAAATTGAGGATATGAGAAACAAGGATTTGTCTGGTTTGGCAAGTCTTGAAAGCATATAAGGAATTAGATTGTGGTCTCCATTTATATGCTGCACTGAGAAGTCATATTTTGAAAACCAGTCTTTTAATCAGAGCAACATCTTTTCTGGAACATTTTTCCCTTTGAAATTCATGATGTTGGGAAAAGCGGAGTTATCCATTCTGACAAGAAAGTGATAGCCGATAAGATGATACTCAAACTTTTGAATATCATGCTTGACAGCTAGAATTTCTTTGAACACACTGTAGTAGTGGACTTGTGTGTCAGATAAGTGTCCACTAGCTTAGGCAATAAAGTGTTCTTTGCCATCTGTCTCTTCAAGGAGGATGGCCCCCCATGACTCGTCACTTGCATCAGTCTGCAATATTCACTTACCATCAGTGATGAGCTTTAATGGTGGCGGATTTTGCGCAATGTGCTTTAAAGTGGTGATAGCAAGTGTGTGGTGGTTATTCCACGAAGGTGGATTTTTCTTTAGCAAGGCTGACAGGTGGCGGGTGTGATGTTCAACATGAGGGAGAAAGTCCCTGATATAATTAATAATACCAAGGAACTGCTGAATTTGCTTTTTGGAAAGATTCTGGTTAGGAAAGTGGATGAGTTCTTGGACAATGTGTTTTCTTGGCTGATAGTGGCCATCTTTGATAATCATTCCAAGGAATTCAATGTTGGTGGTGGCAATGGTGCTTTTCTTGTCTGATAACATGATTCCATGAGATTGGATGAGATCAAAGAACTGATTTAACAAATGGCGATGATCATCTTGTGTTCCTGAAAACAACAAAATATCGTCAATGTAAATCAATGCACTATGCAAGATGGGTTGAAAGATTTGGACCATGGATTTTTGGAAAATGGATGGGGCTGTTTTAAGACCAAAGGGTAAAACTGTCCATTGGTAATGAGCATTGGGAATGCAAAAGGCAGTTTTGTAACGTTCTGAAGGTTTAATTCCAAGTTGCCAAAATCCGGATTTAAGATCAAATTTTGAAAAGATTTGAGCATTTTTGAGATAAGTGATCATGCTCTGTCTTTTTGGCAAAGGGAATTTGTCATCTTGTAAAAACATATTTAGAGGCTGATAGTCAATGACTAATCGCTTTTTGCCTCTAACAATCTCGGAATGTTTTTCAACATAAAAAGCCTGACAAGCCCATTGAGAACTGGTGGGTTCAATAAGACCTTGGGCTAGCAACTGTGAACATTCTTGTTGGGCTAGGACGAAATCAGAAGGACTCATTCCTGGATGGGTGGCCTTGGTCGGATTGACATCTTCATTCAACTTGAAAGGTAACTGAACAAAAAATTGTGGATTTTTCCACAGAGGATTTGGATGGTGAAAATCAGCATGTGACTCAGGACAAAACTTTAAAAACTTTGTAGAAAGGTCTTGGAAAGATTGGGTGGTTTCAGATAAACCATAAAGCTTTAAAACAGTGGTGAAGGGTTTAAACATGGACTTGACTCGAATTCCAGTAGGAATGATTTGGAGGTGTTTTATCTAGTGGATGATATCAAATCCTAACAAGATATCCTTATTAGGTAGATGAGAACCAATGACTTTTGTCCAGATAACACAATTTGGAAAGATTTGAATACCAATGGGTTTTTTGGTAATCAATGTGGTGGTGAAGAGTTTTCCGTTGACTGCTTTGAAATGCTCCTCGGAATGGTGCCAATACTAGGACGGAAGTATGTCCGGATTTATCATACTTCTTTGAGCACCAATATCAAGAAGTCCAATGGCTGGAATTGGTCTATGAAATTTGGAGGGTAAGATGTGGAGTTTTATGGAAGGGATAGGGATGGTAGTGTCTAGAGACAGAAGTTGTTGGTGAAAGACAGTCTGGAACTCATCATTTTTAAAATCATCAGATGAGTTTTGCATGGGCTCCTCTTATTCTGAGAAATAAAACTCAATTTCATCTTTATGAGGAGAGTAATCAGTGGTGGCTTGTAAATGCTCAAGAAGCCGGATGGCTTTGTCTTTTTTGTTGGGGCAATCTTTAGCATAATGGCCTTTTTTCTTGCAAATGAAGCATCGACTTGACTGTTTCCTTTTCTGGTCTCTGAAAGAACTAGATTTCTTCTGGAAAAAACCTGTATGACTTTCGCCGGGCTTTAGATCTGGGATACAAGTCTGGACTTTTAAATTTGCGAAAATGCTTCTTCTTTCTGGAGCTGCAATCACAATCCTTTTTTTTCTTGCATTTGATCTGCAAGTAAGGCTTTTTGCAGGCACTTCGGAAAGGCTCTTTGTCTTTTAACAATTCTTTGAAGAACTGCTTCTGTTCACATAATTTCTCCAAACATCATTTGTCAGAAATGGCCGCTTGGACAGATCTCCAAATGTTAAGAGCAAATGCTACTACAGCATCAGTCCTTAGAGAACTTGCTACCCGTTTTACAGGATCTCTAAGAGATTGGTTTGATATTCTAGGAGAGTACAGACAATTACAGTTTGTGCAACTCCCTAATGTTTCAACTGCGCTTACTGTCATTCATGAACAATTCATCGGAGAATCAGCAGCAGTCTTTGAAGCTGCAAGAAGAGACTACCTCAATATGAAATGCTGCTCACTTAACTCTAAAGATCTTGATTTCCATTATAAACGGATGTCAATTCTGTTTTACAAGCTCAATGGGTTCAATGATCCAACTCTCAAGCATGTATTTCTGGCATCTTTACCTGAAGAATTACAACCAGATATACAGCGGCAGCTTACAAGTCTCAATCTCACCATTGATAACATCTCCTTGGGAAAGATCTATCAGATCGCCAAAGGATATTTGGAGAAATTATGTGAACAGAAGCAGTTCTTTAAAGAATTGTTAAAAGACAAAGAGCCTTTCCGAAGTGCCTGCAAAAAGCCTTACTTGCAGATCAAATGCAAGAAAAAGAAGGATTGTGATTGCAGCTCCAAAAAGAAGAAGCATTTTCGCAAATTTAAAAGTACAGACTTGTATCCCAGATCTAAAGCCCGGCGAAAGTCATACAGGTTTTTCCGGAAGAAATCTAGTTCTTTCAGAGACCAGAAAAGAAACAGTCAAGTCGATGCTTCATTTGCAAGAAAAAAGCCATTATACTAATGATTGCTCCAACAAAAAAGACAAACCCATCCAGCTTCTTGAGCATTTACAAGCCACAACTGATTACTCTCCTCACAAAGATGAAAAGGAAATTCAAAAGCTGAAGACAGAACTTGCACAGATCGAGCAGGAAAAGCAAATGCCATCCTTATTTACCTCATCTCCACCCTTACCTACCATTAGCCCAACCTTCCATCCTCTTGCATCTATGCTTTCTCCAATTAAGCCTCAAGATCCATCAAAACTATTTGGTATGACCCATACTTTGTGTCGAAATTATCCTCTACCAAAAGCATCTCGATCCACCCCTCATCCTCGTCCACGTCCCGATAAACAGCCTATCTTTCTACCTCTGTCTATTAATGAGCCACAATCACCCACTTATTCTCAGCCTTCTCATCCACTACCCACTCAGACAAAAGATAAATCACCAATGCAACAATATAGTGCACATATAATCCCAGACCCATCCGATACGGACCAAACTTCTGCTTCAAATCTAGCCGTTTCAGCTACCTCATCTGACTCTGAAACCGAATCCTCCCTCGAATCTTCCATCCCATCTAGTGATTCTGAAAAATCCTATGCTGACATCACTAGAATCCTCATGGCCCAACCTGAAGACACTGAGCCTGCTCAATCCTCAAGAACTGACCCCTTTTTTGAAGTACCTTCAGATGTTGAGGAAGATCAACCTGAGGCATCCTCGGCTCCAACTCAGCCTGCTCAATCTCAGAATGATCATAAACCTTCAAATGGTCCATGGTTCACTTTTGATGATATCCCTGTAGCTAAGTGGCGAGATCGATTGTCAGAAATGGCTGCTTGGACAGATCTCCAAATGTTAAGAGCAAATGCTACTACAGCATCAGTCCTTAGAGAACTTGCTACCCGTTTTACGGGATCTCTAAGAGATTGGTTTGATACTCTAGGAGAGTACAGACAATTACAGTTTGTGCAACTCCCTAATGTTTCAACTGCGCTTACTGTCATTCATGAACAATTCATCAGAGAATCAGCAGCAGTCTTTGAAGCTGCAAGAAAAGACTACCTCAATATGAAATGCTGCTCACTTAACTCTAAAGATCTTGATTTCCATTATAAACGGATGTCAATTTTGTTTTACAAGCTCAATGGGTTTAATGATCCAACTCTCAAGCATGTATTTTTGGCATCTTTACCTGAAGAATTACAACCAGATATACAGCGGCAGCTTACAAGTCTCAATCTCACCATTGATAACATCTCCTTGGGAAAGATCTTTCATATCGCCAAAGGATGTTTGGAGAAATTATGTGAACAGAAGCAGTTCTTTAAAGAATTGTTAAAAGACAAAGAGCCTTTTCGAAGTGCCTGCAAAAAGCCTTACTTGCAGATCAAATGCAAGAAAAAGAAGGATTGTGATTGCAGCTCCAAAAAGAAGAAGCATTTCCGCAAATTTAAAAGTCCAGACTTGTATCCCAGATCTAAAGCCCGACGAAAGTCATACAAGTTTTTCCAGAAGAAATCTAGTTCTTTCAGAGACCAAAAAAGGAAACAGCCAAGTCAATGCTTCATTTGCAAGAAAAAAGGCCATTATGCTAAAGATTGCCCCAACAAAAAAGACAAAGCCATCCGACTTCTTGAGCATTTACAAGCCACCACTGATTACTCTCCTCACAAAGATGAAATTGAGTTTTATTTCTCAGAACAAGAGGAGCCCACTGATGAAACAGTGTTCGCACAGCAAAACTACTTCTGTCTCTAGACACTACCATCCCTATCCCTTCCATAAAACTCCACATCTTACCCTCCAAATTTCAGAGACCAATTCCAGCCATTGGACTTCTTGATACTGGTGCTCAAAGAAGTATGATAAATCCGAACATACTTCCGTCCCAGTATTGGCACCATTCCGAGGAGCATTTCAAAGCAGTCAACAGAAAACTCTTCACCACCACATTGATTACCAAAAAACCCATTGGTATTCAAATCTTTCCAAATTGTGTTATCTGGACAAAAGTCATTAGTTCTCATCTACCTAATAAGGATATCTTGTTAGGATTTGATATCATCCACCAGATAAAACACCTCCAAATCATCCCTACTGGAATTCGAGTCAAGTCCATGTTTAAAACCTTCACCACTGTTTTAAAGCTAAAATCCCATCTACAGAGGACACAATTAATTTCTGATCGTTTGGCTGCAGTTGGAAATTGTCAGCTTATTTTCATTCCTTATAATACTTGGTAATCTCATTTATTTAATATTTATTTCATTTTTAGTAGTTATTTTTGAAAATCTGTTAACTATACATTTCTAATTGAAAGTTATTGCTTTATTATAGAGTCCAATAGGCTCTAGTTCTGATTGATGCAGTAGCAAATATGGGATATTACTTAGATCCATAAGGAAATGACCCAAGCGAAGACATTAACAAGCTTGTGGTTAAGTAAGTACCATAAATGTTTTATCTGATGAAATACTTGTTAGATACTGATACTATATGTATAAATTTGTAGTGGGATCAACATGTTCGCAGCCACAATTAGTAAAAGAAGATCTCACCCTGTTTTAAAAATTAACAAATAGATGATTACTTTTTTTCAATATATGTTTCTACGCTTCATAACAGTTTATATTAGTACATTTGTTTGCTTTATGAACTTTTTCTTTAGTATTTTCACTGTTGTATCTTTATTTATTTTAGGCTCCGGTACAACTAGGTTTATATAAGTGATGATATTATGTCATGCTGTATATGAGAGACATAATTGTTGATGCTAGTTTATTGCTGAATAATATAAATATTTCATTTTTATGGTTTTAGATGATTCATGTATTATGTGCTCTACTGATTTATTTAATATTTAATGCATTTTCCTATTTGAAGTTCGATGGTAAAGCAATATACACCCAGGAAGAAATAGATGAGGTGCGATATGAATGGCTGGATTATGTTCGATCTCTTATTTAGAAAATTGCATTGTTGCTGCTGATTTGTTGTAGGTAATTAGTTTATAGTTACTGATTTGGACTATTTTCTTGGGTAAAGTTGAGCAGCTGGTAGTTGATATTGCAAAACTAAAATTTAAATTTTAGTTCAAACTTAGAAACCAACTATATATTGTATAAGATTGTTGTGTTTAGGTGTTGTGATTATTCATGACTTGGAATATGCGTGTCATATATGAGATTGCTTAGATCAAGAGGTGTGGTGATGGTTAAGTTGTAACATGCATGTTATCTTCATATTGCTATGAAATTTTTCATTGAGATTGCTGTGTTGGGCAGTTACTGCTAGGTTGATGACTCGTGATGATGAGCGATGCATTGTTCAAGTTATGATGATTTTCTGTGTTGATTGAGTTCTTGGGATAATTTTAGTTTCTAGGTTTGCTTGAAACATTGCTTGTTGGTTAATTTGCTTTGAAAGGTTGTTATGACGATTGAGCTAGTGGCTTAGTTATGTTTAATCTTAGCTTGTAATTGTAATGTTTTTTGCATTTTACAGGTGTTCCTGATCATTATCTTGTTGATGCTAGTTTGTCCTAGTGTTTATGTTGTGGATTTGTGGAATTGCTGAAGCTTAAATTTGTTGTAGCATAATTCCTTGTTCAAATTTCTATTTTATAAGTTTGTGGGGGAATAATTGCTTACTTTTTGCTATATAAATGATAATTAAGATGAATGTTTAGATCATTTAGATGAATGTTTAGAGTGATAATTGGATTCTCAATTAGCAATATAATTATATATATATATATGTGTGTGTGTGTACACATATATATTATATATCATAACAATTAATATATATGTAAAAATAAAATTTGATAATAATAATAAAAATTGGAGCAAAATATAAAATTGGCGCCAAAAAATTTAAAAAGAAAATTATAAAATTGCCACAAAAACTTAAAAAAAAGTTGTTTCCCACTAAATTCTTTATTTACCATTATAATTCAATTCCCGCCAAAATAATTAAAAACATTCTCGCCAAATTAATTTTTAATTTTATATAATTTTTCAATACGGTAAAAAATTAATATTACTATTTTAATAAAATATCTATTTTTATGATAAATATTAGTCATACATGTAAAAAATAATGGCAGACAATAGTCATATGTCAATGACGTTTTTATGACGGATAATACATCATAAAATTCATGACATGAAAAAACCGTTATCGATAATTTCTTGACACATGCTTTAATGACAGTTGGGCAACCGTCATCTAATAACGTGCATAACAGTAAAAAACCGTCATTGTTGAGTTTTTTTCTAGTAGTGATAACATATCCAATAATGATAATAACACACACTTTATATATATATATATATATAATAATAATAATAATAATAAATAGCCTCATGATCATTTAGTTTCATGGAACAACTTCAACCTACTTCAACACATAAGCAACTACAACAAATATACATTGATAGTGAAAAGATGGAGGAAAAAGTCTCATGAAATCAATGCCCACACATCAAATATATCAATAATAAGAATATGATTGAGTGGCATCATGATTCTCTTTAAAATGCTACCCATGGGTTGGAAACTATCATACAAAGAATAGAAAAAATAAGTATCATGAAAAAGAGTAGGCTAATAAAAACAAATTGTAAAATTTTTTTACTTGTCTTTTTCGCACTAAAATGCCTTCAAACTTATTTATGGCAAGAAGAAATGACACTTTGAAATTCATTCTCTAGAACACATTTCCTAATAATTTGATCAGCAAAAGATTCAAATAAATATGGATCATCCAAAAGAAACTCTTCAATTTTTCTAAGACATTTGTTTTATCTTACTTGGTCTAGAGCCCTGGGATTTGGCCTACAGTAAGATAATTAATTGTATTAGCAAATCATTGCAAAATGTTTACAATCATAAGTTGTTCATCTTGGAAGAACTCGGCAAAGATTCTAGAATAAATTTAAGATCAAGGCAATGCAAGTGATCCACTACAACATATTTAGAAGCCTTTTTACCTCTAAATTCAATGTCGAATTCTTGCAAAAGTAAAACCTAATCAATTAATCTTCCTTTAACATTTTTCTTATTAAGCAAATATTTCAACGCAAGGTAATTAGTAAAAAATAACCGCCTATAAGGTAAGATCTAAATTTTTCTAATGCAAATACTATAGTTACCATTTTTTTCTATATTGTGTTATTACTCCCAAGTATAAGAATGTCTAGTTATAATATAATCCGGTGAGTCCGGGGTAGAATCATAGGGAATTTAAATTTAGTTGTCAATTTGTTAAACAAAGAAAATTAATTGTGGGAAAATAAATTACTAGGAATCAATTTTAAAATATGCTAAGGTTACGGGATCCACTCTCAGTATTCAAACTATAATTTTAATACTTTTTCATTTTTTAATATTTTGCCTCACTTTTATCAGTTAATTATTGTATCATTTAATTCTCAACTAACTATGTGTGTGGCTAAATATGGAATCAAGTACTTAATGTGCCACAACTATATTAATGTGTCGACATTATGTCAAAATACCACACAAACCCAAGGAAATCTATAAATTGACATGACATACAAATAGCCAGAAAAGAATAAAATAAAATTAAAACTCACTTGAGAAAGTAATTAATTTTATGATTTGAAATTTTGAGGTTCACCCGTCACCTCAGCTTAGTAAAATTAGCCACTCATATTAAAAAAAAAACACTCTTTTTATTATTTGACAAACTTCTGGAATATATTAGTTGCACTCTATTCTCTCTCGGCTTAGCTTCTCTCTATTCTTGGCTCTTTGCTCCCTCGCTCCCTGTATCTCCTTGCCTTTTATAGACAAGGAATCCATCATTCTTTATGTATTTTATTTTATTTTATAATATATATATTTTTGAAAGGTGTGATGGTCAGGTGGCCAAGATGGCCACTTGACCATCCGAGCATTGTTGCTCTCTTCTTCCTTTTTTAATTTTTTAATTTTTATTTTTTTAGTATTTATTTATTTCATCTCCTTAATGATGCATTTCAAATTGCTCCAACAGTCCTTCTTTGTTCTGCTTTCAATTGCAATTTCATCTTTATTCCTGAAAAATATTTACGAGATAAAAATTAACATATTGTGAATTAATTTAACATAAAAATATATTTGGGGAGTATTAAGATAATTTAGAAATAATGAGCACATTAATCGACACAATAAATGAAAAACTAATAATTTTATCCTTATTAAATGTACACTTTTTAGTGTCAATCACACCCTCAAACCAGCTTATTGCTAGGCTCTAGCAATTTAAGTGATTAAAATTTAGCGAAATTTCAAAACAAAATTGATTTTTTGAAAAAAATTGTGTTTACTTCTTTCATCAGATTAATGACAACAATCAAACAAATGTATAAGCATTATCTTCAACCTAAAGAAAATCACACCCACATAAATCAGTTAAGTAAAATCATATAAAATAATCAATTATCAGAGGTACATTAATCAAGCTACTTTTAAGAATGAGACGTCGAACCCCAAAACTTCACAGTTAAGAGTGACTTTCTCAAAAGAAAGTATACTCTAGGAAAATTGTCGCTCTACAAAGTGGTAGATTGAGAAAATAGTAAAACAATATCACACGCTCTCACCAAACACGAAAGAATAATGTCCACAGTGACACGACTTAAAAGTGTTTGATTTACTCTCAAGTATAAGAGTGCCTAGTTATAATATATCTTGGTGAGTCCGAGGTCGATCCATAGAGAAAAGATTTAATTTGTTTATTTTATTTTATCTAAAATTTGAAAATAAAAATTAAATATAAACAACTTAATTTAAATAAAACTATGAAATTGAATTAGTTAGGGTTGTGGATTCACTCTTAGTAGTAAATAAAACTTAATAAATTATTTTTGACATTTTTTTAGATTTATTGCCCAAAAGATTAATTATATAAATTATTATTATTTTCCTTTTAATTTTATGATGGATTAAGTATTCATTGTACCAAAATTAAAATTGTCTACAATAAGTCAAAATACCATTTTACCATACCTTATATTAAGATAAAAAGAATTTATTGTGCCAAACTCCCTTGTTTATCTACAATGAATCAAAATTTCATAATATAAAATATGTATAAAATTAAATAGAAAATAATTTAATTTATAAAATTAAAAATAGAATTTGATTAAATCATATTTATTTTCTAAGAGTTTCACCTTCCCCTAACTATTAATATTTAGCTAAACATTTTTTAATAAAGGAAATTACTAAAATTGAAAAACACATAATTAAAAATGGAATTTGAAAATTGAAATAAAAGTAATTTTATTGATTGAAAATAAATTACAAAGAGATATGAGAAGAAGAATTTGGGGGGAAAGAAGAGAAGAGAAGGTGTAGAGAGGTGTGTTCACCCTCCCCCCCTCTATTTATACTAATACATGGTAAATCCACACCACACAAATAAAAAAATCTAATTATATCTTAACCTTACATTTGTCCCACTAATAAAACATAAACCTAACTTATCCACTCAAGCATATCCAACACATTCCATTAACAATTACCATACCTAACATGATAAAAACTTATAATTTTACAATTACCACATTTACAGTGGTAAAAACATAAAAATTTACAACAAAAGTCTTGGATCCTCCTCGACAATGACACAATTTCTCGGACTTCCGAAATCCAAATTTGACATTCATACATTTGTTCGGAGCCTCAAATTGCATGAAATTATTATTTTTACCTAATAAACACAAAAAATACACAAAATCAAATATTTAGAAAAATAATTAGAAATTCACAATATGTTACACAATTACAAATATAAATTACATTGATAACACAAAATAACATTTTTATCCCTTAATAAACATGCAATTTTTAACACTAATCACACCCCCGAACTAGCTTATTGCTAGCCCCTGGCAATTAAAGCGTGATATTAAATTAAGATTTACAAAATTCACATGCAAGTTAATAGTTGTTCATCTATCCTCTAAACTACCAAATAAATAAACTCTCCAAAATTTTTTTTTTAACTCTTGGTCATCCACTCATTATCTAGAATATTATAAACCTTCCTTTGTGCTCAAGTAATTAACACAATACTTATGGGGTCTCATTAAAAGAAAACAACATTTTCGTTCTAAAACTCATTAGAAATTCTATCTTCAGGCAGTAGATTATTCAAGCTTTTTTTTCCTTTACAAAAATATTGCATTTTTAACCCATGTAGCGAGTTTTAGGTCAGTGACTCCCAGACCAGTTGACCTTAGGGCACTAGGTTTTGAAACACCCCTACGGACTTAATTACTCAGGTTTTTAATAAATAAGCAAACAATATATCTATAACCCATGTAGCAAACTTTAGGCTAATGACTCCCAGACCAGTTGACCTTAGGGCACTAGGTGTTCAAACACCCCTACGGACTTAATTACTCGGGTTCTAGATATAACAAAATTAAACTCATTCAATTTTTTTCTTTTTCTCTTTTTTTTTTTCTTTTTTTCCTCTTTTTTTTTTTGCAATATACACTTTCTACCACCTTAGATATATCCCTAATAAATTAAAAGAACTAAATACTGCAAAAATTTTAACTTACAACCCACTAGTATGTGTCATAGTGTGTGTATGAAGAATGATTTAATAATACATGTTAAATGAGTAAACAATAAAATAACTTTATAGCCAAATGGAGGAGAATTCACAAATTTGAGTAATTCAAAGAAAAGGGAACAAAAACAACTTATTATGAATTTTAAAATAAAAATATAATACAACAAGACTATTAGGATGCGTCTAAAAGTTGTGACTCTTTACACAGCCATCCTAGACACAAAAAAATTGTTGTTTTTGGTTTTTTTTGGGTTTTTTTAAAAATAAACACACCTATTTACAATTTACGTCAACTACCCTTCCCCCTAACCTAATCTAAACATAATTCATAATTTAAAAATATGCATGCAAAAAGAAAAAAAATTAAAAAAATAATAAAAGAAGAAATATGAAAGATCACACTTGAACAAGCCGCTGAAGATGCGTTTCTAGAGTTGCTACACCCCATATTCTGCCATCTTCGACAAAAGCATTACTAGGATTTGCTATATTCCACAGTTGTCAACTATTCCCTCCTCCCAACCTGAACAAGACATTGTCCTCAATGACTTAAATGAAAGAAGTAGAGTTTAGAAGACACAACTTCATAGCTCCAAGAAGATAGTTAAAACCGAAGAGTTAAATCCAATTTGTACTTCTTACTAGGGCTAGGGTTACCATCATTAGTCAACCATTCCAAGGCCAAGGTCTTAGGATTTGGCTCTGGTTTGTAAGCTTGTAAAAGATCAAGTAACTCATTAGCAGTAGAAGCATAAACAAAGAGATTTTTCGCAGAGATTGGAATAAAATGATTCTTAATTGCATGGTTAATGAATGTGAGCAACCCATCAAAAAAATTATTAACATTTAGTAAACCAATGGGTTTTTTATGGATGTCTAAATGGGCCCAAGATGCAAATGTAATCAATGCCTCTAAAGTTGCAAGATCTCCTAGCAAGAAAATGAAAGTGTCAGCATGATTTAACATCTCAGATATTCGCTCTTGCATACTTGAGACAACTAACTCTTCTCCAGTTGGCACATCAGACACGCATCCTAGAGGTTTTAAGGCTTGTGGAATGATACCTAGTACCTGGTTTCCTATAATAAAAACAGCTTCTGAGACAAGCTTTGATAACCCGTGGTCACCTCCTCCACATACAAGGTGCAGTTTCCTCTCAGTTATGGCACGACAATGATCTATAACTACTTGAACAAATTCTTTGTATTTCCCATAACGAAATCCAGAGAGCACACAAATGTTTTTGAATTGTCTACTCGAAGATGCTGTCATTAGAATAATCTTCAAAAACAAGTTGTGAGTGGTTGGAAAAAGAGCTCTTATTTAAAGATCTGAGCGACAGACAAAATGAGAAACAACTGTAAATGGGTTGTGTATTTCTCAGATGACATATAAAGCTCATGTCTCAATTATTCAAAAGTAAACAGTAAAAAGAAAAGCAAACAATGAAAAGAAAGAAAAAAAAGTAAAAGAAAACAAATAATGATTAGATACAAAATCACACCATTAAATGCAATAATGCAAATGATAAAAGAACAATAAAGTAAAAGGATATTTATTGGTAGTTGTGATTGTGGCTCACATCTTCCTCTGGTTTTACGTCCAGTAACGGCTTGAACGCCCTCTATGGATCGAGGATAGGCTTCTCATACAATTTTCTTATAAACTGGCAAACATGGTCTTTTGAGTCAGATTCCCAAGACTAAACTATGCACATTCTTTTTGGAATAGTCTCCATAACCTGTGTATCTCATATTGCACATGTTTGCTTCGATGCGTCTCAAGAGATTGCACAATATCATCCAACAATTCTTTACTCATGCCATCTTTAATGAATTTAATTTTATCTTCTCGATTATCAGAAACCATTCCTAAAGATTTACAAACTTCTAGTTTGCAACTAAGTCGTACACAATTATGACATTCTGAGCCAAGTCTTCTAGCTCTTTGTTTTTTAGCAAATGTGCTTTTACCAAAACCAGGTATGTAAGAAATAAATAGATCAAGAAACTCACCAGCTAATTGGACCTTTGCTTCAACTAACCAACGAATATTAGAAGGAATTTCGTTGATCATTAACAAACGCAATCTTTCACAACGAGCTTTGTAAATATTTTTGAGTGCATTTTGAGGGAGAGAAGGAAAACGCTTATGCAATTTATGTTGTATTTCTTCCATACTTGATTTTGAGATTTCTGTTATTGTGGGAAACTGAAGATACCGACTTAAGAAGTCACGAAGTACCGTTATCCACCATTTATACGGGAAAATAAATCAAAACACTAAATCAAAACACACCGAAATTAAATCTGCAAAATCAAATCAAATGTGAAAGTGAACAACAAAAGAGAAACAGAATATGTACAAAGGAAAATGAACTTACATTCTTCCTCTCATTGAGTTCACCTCAAGCTCCAATTGAAACTCATATATACCACGCTCTATTGCTCTGAGTTGCCTTTCTTGATCCTCAACGTAGGCCACTAATTCTGGTGGTTGTCGTTCACAAATTGGATGTGATTTACAGCTTTGTATCAATCTTCTCAAGTTAAATCTTATTCGCAAAAGTCTTTTAAGATGTGTGAACAGAATCTTCCTTATTGAGGTGCTCATGATGTATAATGATGAAGAAAACACAATTATTAAACACTCTTAAGTAAGAACCATCACAACGCGTATCATTCAAGACAGTCAAACAATTCAAACGGTAAAACAATAGTGAAAAGTTAAAACACTCATTAAAAACTTAATCAAGATTTTGTGGGTCACTCAAATTTATTTCGGTGCTTGGTTCACGTGGTTGATATTCCTGATAGGGCTTTATTCTTTGTCCGTTAACTTTAAATGTGACACTGTTTTTTGGATTCTCAATTTCTACAGCCCCATGTGAATATACATTTTTTACAATAAATGGGCCACTCCACTTTGACTTTAATTTTCCTGTAAACAAATGAAGACGAGAATTATAAAGCAATATTTTTGACCAATTTCAAATGTTTTTCGAAAAATTCTTTTATCATGAAAAATTTTTGTTCTTGCCTTAATAATTCTTGAATTTTCATATGCATCATTTCTTAATTCCTCAAGTTCATTCAATTGCAATTTTCGCACATTACCAGCATCATCCAAATTTGAATTAAAAGCTTTAACACCTCAAAATGATTTATGTTCAAGTTCAACAGGTAAGTGACAAAGTTCACAATAAACTAGCCGATAGGGTGACATTCCTAAAGACATTTTAAATGCAGTACGGTATGCCCAAAGTGCATCAGTCAATCGAAGAGACCAATCTTTGCGGTTTGGGTTAACTGTTTTTTCTAAAATTTGTTTTATCTCCCTATTTGCTAATTCAACTTAAACATTTGTTTGAGGATGATAAGGGGTAGCAATTTTATGTGTAATTCCATATTTTTTTATTAAAGACTCAAATGACTTATTACAAAAATGCCTACCTCCATCACTAATAATGGCTCGAGGGATTCCAAATCGACTTAGAATGTTTTCTCTTAAAAATTTAACGACAGTTTTACTATCATTATTTCGACAAGACATTGCTTCAATCCATTTTGAGACATAATCAACTGCCACTAATATGTACACAAATCCAAAAGATGATGGAAATGGACCCATGAAATCAATTCCCCAACAATCAAATATTTCAATTTCAAGTATGGGATTTAAGGGCATCATGTTTCTTTTAGTAATTGATCCTAATTTTTGACAGTTTTCACAAGTTTTGCAAAATTTATATGTGTCTTTAAATATGGTAGGCCAATAAAATCTACATTGTAAAATTTTAGCCGTAGTTTTTCTTGAAGAAAAGTGTCCACCGCATGCTTTAGAATGACAAAAATTAATGACACTACTTACCTCATTATCAGGAATGCATTGTCGAAAAATCTGAAATATTTGAACAAGTAAGGATCATCCCAATAAAATTTCTTTATTTCAACCAAAAATTTCTTCTTCTCTTGAGTATTCCATTGCGAAGGCATTTTACCTGTAATAAGGAAATTAACAATGTTAGCATACCATGGTATTAAAGTAACAGATAATAAAAATTCATCAGGAAAGGAATCATTGATGGGTTTTATATCAGTGCAGATTTCAGATGTGAGTCTTGATAAATGATCAGCAACGACATTTTTGGCACCCTTTTTATCTTTGATTGTGAGGTCAAATTCTTGAAGTAACAAAATCTAACGAATTAGTCTTGGTTTGGCATCCTGCTTAGTCATCAAATATCTCACAGCAGTGTGATCAGTAAAAACAACAGTTTTAGAACCAAGAAAATATGAGCGAAACTTGTTTAATGCATACACCACAGCAAGTAATTCTTTTTCAGTTGTAGAATAATTCATTTGAGTACTATCCAAAGTCTTACTCGCATAATGAATCACAAACGACTTATGATCATTTTTTTGTCCTAAAATAGTACCAACAACAAAGTCACTTGCATCACACATTAATTCAAAAGGCAAAGACCAATCAGGAGATTGCATAATAGGTGCAGATGTCAAAAGGCAAATTATTTTCTCAAAAGATTTTTGTCAATCATCAGTCCATTCAAATGGTGCATCTTTTAATAAGAGGTTACAAAGTGGTTTAGATATGACACTAAAATTTTTTATAAACCTCCTATAAAATCCTGCATACCCTAAAAAGGATCGCACATCTCTAACTGTTTTTGGTTGTGGCAATTTAGATATGACTTCAATTTTTGCTTTGTAAACTTCAATTCCTTTAACATATACAACATGACCCAAAACAATTCTAGAAGTAACCACGTAATGACATTTTTCCCAATTTAAAACGAGTTCTTTTTCAACACATCTTTTTAAAACGTTTTCCAAATTATCAAGGCAATCATCAAAAGAATTCTCAAACACAGTCAAATCATCCATAAAGATCTCTAAACAATGTTCAATCATATCAGTGAAAATACTTAGCATGCATCTTTGAAATGTTGTAAGAGCATTACAAAGTCCAAATGACATTCTTTTAAATGCAAATGTTCCAAAGGGACATGTAAATGTGGTTTTTTCTTGGTCTTAAAGTGCTATATGAATTTGATAATAACCTGAATATCCATCTAAAAAGCAGTAGTTGGGATGTCCAGCTACTCTTTCTAAGATTTGGTCAAGAAATAGTAATGGAAAATGATCTTTTCTAGTGGCTTCATTTAATTTCTTATAATCAATGCACATGCGCCAACTTCATTTAATTTCTTATAACCAATGCACATGCGCCAACTAGACGTAATTCATGTTGGAATTAATTCATCTTTTTCATTTCTAACTATAGTGATTCCAAATTTTTTAAGCACTACTTGTGTAGGACTTACCCACTTACTATCAGAGATAGGGTAGATAATTCCCTCATCAAGTAACTTAAGAACTTCTATTTTTACTACTTCTTTCATGTGTGGGTTTAATCTTCTTTGAGGTTGTTGACATGTTTTAGCATTTTCTTCCAAATTGATTCTATGTGTGCAAATTAAAGGATTAATACCTTTAATGTCATTTAAAGTCTATCCAATTGCGTTTTTATGATTTTTAAGAACAGATAGTAACTTACCTTCTTGGTCGCTTGATAAGGTCGAAGAAATTACAACAGGATAAATTTGTTCTTCTCCAAGATAAGCATACTTCAATCCCTCTGGCAAAGGTTTCAATTCCAATTTAGGTGCTTCTTGTTGTTCAGTCTTTTCAATGATTCCAAGCTCCTCAATTTTTTATTTCCCATCATCACTTTGCAAAGTCTAACAAGAATCAAATAATAAATTTATATTAAAAGTATCATGTTCAAGTTGTTTATTTGATTCAATCGAATTAACCAAACAAATATTACTAAGTTCAGAAAAACTCCCTTTTTGAATATTCTCTTCTATACAAGATTCAAGCAATTCCTTTTGTTCATCAATTTCATCTTCATTCTCATTTTCCTCATTAGGTTGTCTACACATATTGAAAACATTCAATTCCAGAGTCATATTTCCAAATGACAAATTCAATAAATCATTCCTACAATTAATTAAAGCATTAGCAGTTGCTAAAAATGGTCAACCTAAAATTACAGGAATTGGTTTATAATTATTCACAACAGGTTCAGTTTCTAAAACAATAAAATCCACAAGGTATATGAATTTATCAACTTGTACTAAAATATCTTCCACTATTCCTTTGGTATTTTAATTTATCTATCGGCAAGCAAAAGTGTAGTTGAAGTTGATTTTAACTCACCAAGATTAAGTTGAAGATAAACTGAATGTGGAAGCAAATTAACACTAGCACCAAGGTCTAACAAAGCATGCTTAATTTTGTGATCTCCAATAATAGAAGAAATAGTAGGACAACCAGGATCTTTATATTTTAACTTATTATTAGTAGACAGAATGGTACTTACCTATTCAGCCATGAAAGCACTCTTTTTTACCTTCAATTTCCTCTTAACAGTGCATAAGTCCTTTAAAAATTTGGCATATGAAGGTACCTGCTTGATTGCATCGAACAGAGGAATGTTAACTTTCACTTGCTTAAAGATTTCATAAATTTCAAAAGAGTGATTTGATTTCCTTGGTTTATTCAATGCATGCGGAAATGGTGGTTCAGATGGAACATTAGTTATTTCTTCACTAGGTGTAAGTTTATCCAGTTCTTCCCTACCCTTTGAATTTTCATTTTCACAAAGTTCAGGAATAGGCCGATCAATAACCTTACCACTACGAAGAGTTATAACTGACTTAACTTGGTCCATGGGTGCATTTTGAATCTTAGGATTTGGTTGTGGTTGAGCTGGAAATTTTCCTTTTTCTTGAATTGTGAGTGCAGAAGTAATTTTAGCAAGAGTATCTTTCAAATCAGAAAAGGTTTGTGCATTTTGATTGTTAATAGCATCTTGCTTCCTAATGAATGAATACATTGTATCTTTCAAAATTTTTCCATGGTGGGGTTTACGAGAATGACGTGGTTACGAGAGACCAGACATTCCGTATTTTTTCGATGAACTAAGAGCATAGACAACCCAAAAAGACACAGACACTCCTTGGTCACTTAGTCTAAAGACAAGGTTTCATCTATTGTCTTAAAACAAAGAAAGAATGACAGCCTGACTAGCTTTCTGGTGCACAGGATCCTTTTTCAAGGCAAGTGCAGAGCATACTTGCAGAAGATAGATATTTAACAAGGTTAAGAGTTCTAAACCTAAAGAATCTTAGAATTAAAGAATAGAAACGAAGGTTTTAGTTATCCATAGGGTGGAATATTGAAACTTTTAAATGTTATCTAAAATCGGTCTTTCTTTTATTCAAAATAACTCTCCTTATATAAAGATAAGGAGGAGAAAAGACAAAAGCTGGATTAAGATCATTCCAGCTGGCACACAGCACACATATTTTACAAAAGTAGGTAGGGCTCATTGGAACAGTAGTGGCCGACAAAAGCAAAGTGCATAATTACATAAGGACAAACAACTTTAAAAAGTTAAAGCATAAAGCACATGATACTTTATTTTACATTATTACAAAGAGACAAATCTCTTTAAAGAGATATTGACGCGTCTTCGGATGAGGAAGAATCTGTCTCGTCAGGATCGCGATTAGGGTCTTTGTTTTTCTTGAAGATTTTTTCTAGATGAGAACATCCTGTAACACATGGCCAAGGGCAATATTGACTTTTTGGTGATGGAGGAGCTGACTGAGGAAAATGATCAGGCTGTGAGGAAAATGGCGGATATGGAGAAGGGGATAATCCAGGGAATTCATATAGTGATGGTGAAGGTATCGGGGTAAAATCTTCATAAGGATCTTGGGGATCTTGGAATAAAAATTCAGTATAGTCTGGCTTTTCTTCTTTTATGATTATTCCTCGGTTGGGTGGCTGAAAATGTAAGGATGGTGTGGGAATCATGAACATTTCATGTTTTGGTCCAAGAGATGTGTGGAGGATATCTGGTTGGTCTGGAGGAATACGGTTAAGTTCCATGAGGAAGTTCTTTAAGGAAGTCTTGATTTGAAAATCTTGTTCAAGACAGGCAATGTGAGGGACCTGATCTATTCATAACTCTGATTCTGTGTCCAAAAATCTTTGGTTTGAGGATGCCGGAAGTATGGACGGTGGATAATGTTGAGTGTTAGAAAATGTATATTTATAAAGGAGAAAATCATCATTTTACACTTCAAGTTTTACTAACACCCTTACTTTTATGTATTTAAGCTTCTTGTGATTTAATTATGTGAGCTTTATTTTAATTAAGTATTTTATGTATTTTAGGGGCATCATGGTCATTTCACAATGAATGAGAAATCAGACGGCCAAACAGACATCACTTTTGAACTCAGGACAGTCGAAAACCTTAGTAGGAGCATAAAAGGAAAAATATCATTGTTCACATGTACGGTGTTGTCTACGTTACTGTTCACGACACTGTTCACATAGAAGGATCGATGATGTGGCATTGACCGATGATGTGGCATTGACCGATGACGTGGTATTGACTGATGATGTGGCATTGACTAATGAGGTGTCACGATTCCATTGGAGAAAATTCTTATGCACTGTTGATCGGTGACGTGGTAGCATGTTAGTGGACCAAAAATTGCGCGTACGGTACATGCTTATACACAAGATTATTTTCAACCAAACCGCGTTACTGTTAAAACCAGTTGACTATTCAAACCACGTGGTCAAACCGTGTCACTGTTAAAATCGCGTGGTCAAACCACGTACTGTTGACTGATGACGTGGCGCAATCCTGAGCGTCCAAACTGTTTTTAATCCGATGGCCATGATTTACTCAATGTATCTATAAAAAGGGGGCCTCCCCCCCTAATTTGATATCTCTGAATCCATTTTTGGACTCCATTTTCTGTAATTCCTTCTCCATCTTGTATTTTCTATATATTTTAATAAATTCCCATTTTGCCCCTAGTTCAATTATGAGTAACTAATTTTCTTTCGAGCTTGGGTTGAAGGTGAAGTCTCAACATGTGTCATGGGCTTTATTTGGTAAATTTATTTTCTCTTCCCCTCTAATTTTTGTGGATGTTTTGACTTTTCGTCGACAAATAATAATAATCTTGTCTAGATACCGCCCTAGTTTCACCGGCTCCCTAGTACAAGGTTATTATTATTTGGCACGATAAACCCTTAGCACCATATTGATTAAAGTGTGGTTCATGCGGTGTGGATTCCCCCCTCATGATTTAATTGGCACTAATAAGGAATATTTAGCCCATGGTGCATGTTGATGCAGATCCAGATACCCAAGTACGTCAATTCAATAGATTTTCACTTCAATTTATTCTTGCCATTTTAATTCAAATTTTAGGATAATCTAAGTCACTTTTACCACAAATCCAACCACCCATTTAGAAAATTAATTCTACACACAATTAAAATCTACCTCCTCGTGGGATCGACACTCGTCGCCATTGATCTATACTACAATAGATTCATGTACTTGCGAGTTTAATAAAATTTACACAACAGATAATAAAAACAGTAGTGAACTGTTTTCCTTCTTGGTCTGGAAGCTCTAAAAGACGATGTGTGTCAACAATCTGTTGTAGTTTTTTACGCCACAATGGTAATGGCGAAAACCATTCAAAGAGAGTCCAGGTAAGAGAAGTGGAGAGCTCTGGATGATTGAGCTTGTTGAGGAGGGGTAAAACTGGGAAAACCATTTTTGTGGCATACAGAATAGTAAGACACCAAATATATCAAAGCTCATCTTCAGTAATATCTCGATGTTAGGTGATTACTAATCCCGTGAGGAAAAGGTGATCAGGATGAAAACTAGGAAAAACATAGGTTATTTACCCGACATATAGATGTTCATAAAAAACCTAAAAAGGAATTTTCTAGCAAAGTCTTGGATCTGGTGAGGAGACTGAAAAGTCATGTTGAGTGGGAAAGACTTCTGGGTGAGGGTTATTTTAGGGAGTGAACTAGCCATGGCGATAATAGGAAAGGAAATATGAGAAGTGATACAAAAAAACTGGGGAGGTTTTGGTTTTGGAGGTCTGGATAGTAAGTCTGGGATGAGGTTATGATCTCATTTTATATGCTGGACATGGTAATCATATCTTGAGAACCATTCTTTAAGCCGAAGCAAGGTTTTTTCTGGAACAACCTTCTGCTTAAAGTTCAAGATATTGGGAAAAGCTTAATTATCTAGTCGGATAAAAAATCTATGGCCAATCAAATGGAATTCAAACTTTTTGATACCATTTTTTACGGCTAAGATTTCTTTGTAGACCATATGATAATGCTTTTGTGCATCAGGGAATTGTCCACCTGCATAAGCAATAAAGTGTTCTTTTCCATTGTATTCTTCAAGAAGGATGACCCCCCATGATTCATCACTTGCATCTGTTTGTAGAATCCTTTTGCCATATGTGATAAGCTTTAAAGGTGGCGGATTCTGGGCAATTTGCTTTAATTGCTTTACAACATCTATGTGGATTTCTGACCAGGATGGTGGATTCTTTTTTAGGAGTGCAGACAACTTGCTTGTATGGTGATTGACATATTGCAGGAAATCTCGGATGTAATTGATAATGCCAAGAAATTGTTGGACTTGCTTTTTGGTAAAGTTACTTTCAGGAAAGTGGAGTAACTATTGTGCAATATGGGGTCCAGGCTGATAATGTCCGTTTTAGATTTTCATGCCAAGAAAGTCAACAGAAGTGGTCGCAATCGTACTTTTCTTGACAGAGATCATGATTCCATGTGCTTGAATAATCTGAAAAACCTGTTGGAGTAACTTGTGATGTTCATCATGATTACTAGAAAAAAGAAGCAAATCGTCAATATAGACAAGGGTATGGTGGAGAATGGGTTGAAAGATGGTGGTCATGGCCTTTTGGAAAATAGAAGGGGCAGTTTTTAGGCCAAAAGGAAGGACTGTCCATTGGTAATGGGCATTTGGAATACAAAAAGCATTTTTGTATCTTTCAGAGGGATAAATGCCAAGTTGCCAAAAACCGGACTTCAAGTCAAAATTTGAAAAGATTCGGGCATTCTTGAGGTGGACAAAAAGGGTGTCTGTTGGGTAATGGAAATTTCTGATCTTGGAGAAAATTGTTGAGTGGCTGATAGTCAATAACTAATTATTTTTTGCCACGAAGCATTTCAGACTTTTTTTCAACATAAAAGGCTTGGCAAGCCCATTGAGAACTTGTGGGCTCAATGAGACCTTATTTTAGCAATTGGCCACATTCTTGTTGGGCTAGGGTAAGGTTTTGTGGGGTAATTCCTGTAGGGGTAGCTTTGGTTGGGTTGTTGTTTTCATTTAGCTTGAAAGGTAAGAATATGAAGAATTTTGGGTTTTTCCACAACGGGTTTGGATGGGTAAAAAGGCTATAGTTTTCAGGGCAAAATTTGAGGATTTGATCTGTAATGGCCTGGTATGTGGGTGGTGAATTGGTTAAAGAATAGATCTTTAAAGTGTTGGTGAAGGGTTTAATCATGGATTTATAACGGAGACCAGAGGAAGTAATCTAGAATTGTTTTTGCCTGATGTAGGATGTCAAAACCTACAAGGAGATCTTTGTTTGGCAAAGATGAACCAATTAGTTTTATCCAAACAACACAATTAGGAAATAACTGGATTCCTATTGGATGTTTAGTAACTAATTTAGTTGTAAAGATAATTTCGTCAGCTGCTTTAAAGTGTTCCTTCTGAGTTTTCCAATACTCAGTAGGAAGAATATCATGATTAAGCATACTTCGCTGAGCACCTGTATCGAGAAACCAATGGCTGTGATGGGTTTATGATATCTGGAAGGGACAATTTGGATTTTGACAGAAGGTATGGGAATGGTATGATCATGGATTATGATGGAGGAAGGTTGGACTGTGTAAATTGGTTCGAATTCAAAACTGTCTCAATCATTGGATTCTGCTAGTAAAGCAAAAATTGTATCATCATTTGGCTTTTCTTGTTCAGAAAATAAGTGTTCAACTTGGTCTGTCGTTGGGGAAAATTCTGCAGTGGATTCCAGGTGTTGGATAAGTTTTACCGCCTTCTGAGGCTTGACAGGGCAGTCTTTAGCAAAATGGCCTTTCTTTTTGCAAATGAAACATCTGCTTTTCTTTCTATTAGAAAAATCTTTGGAGTGGGATTGCCTTCTTCTGAAAAAGTGAAATTGTTTAGGGCGTCGTTTCCTGGATGGAAATGAGAATATGGATTTCTTGAAATGAGACTTTTTCTTTGATGAACAGTCACACTTTTTTGGATCTTTGCACTTGATAGCCAAGTAAGGCTTTTTGCAAGCAGATCTGAAAGGTTCTTTGTCTTTGATAAGTTCCTGGAAGAATTTCTTTTGTTCACACAATTTGTCAAGACATCCCATAGCAATCTGGAATAATTTTCCCAATGATAATGTGTCAATCTTTGAGCTTGTTTTGGATCTCTGGTTGTAATTCTTTTGGAAAAGAAGCCAGAAATACATGTATGAGTGTAGCATCATTGAATCCATTTAGCTTATAATAAAGCAAAGACATCCGCTTGTAGTGGTAATGAAGATCCTTTCTGTTGAGAGAACAACATTTCATGTTGAGATAATCACGTCTTGCAGCTTCAAAAGTAGCACTTGCTTCTCCAATAAATTGATCATGAACTGAAGTTGTCTATATTGTCCAAGACTGTCAAACCAATCTCGAAGAGAACCCATAAACCAAGTACTGAATTCTCATAGAACAGATTGGGTTGTTGCATCTGGAGTTAACATTTGGAGATCAATCCAAGCAGACAATTCTTGTAATCTTTCTCTCCATTTTTTTGGAGGGATATCATCAAAAGTAAACCATGGTCCATTTGAAAGTTTGGAGACTTTTGGTTGAGGTGGAATGGATTGAAAAGATTCACTAGTTTCATGATTTTTTCTTCGGTACCATCGGTCGTGGGCCAGTGTCGGTGGCACCCGATGAGTTACGCCGAGGAGTTTGGAAATATCAGCTAGATTTGAATAAGAAATGTTTGAGTCAGACAAATTAGATGACTCAATGGATGATAGATCTGATTGTGAAGGAGAATTTTCAGTAGAGGAATCTAGAGATGGAGAATGGGAAATTTAGTGAGCAGAATAGTGGTACATGGGTTGTTTTTCTAAAGAAACGGAAGTTTGGATTGGCGGCGGTTGAGTAGATTGAGGTAAAGGAGTTGGTGATAGAGAGGGTGATGGTTCAAATCGAGATGTTTAAGGATTTTGCTGAGGAATGGATTTTTTAACTGGGACTGGTTTTGGGGTTTTCGTTGGTCCTGGCTGAGGTCGTGGATGTAGAGGAAACAGAGTATGGGTCATACCAACTAAAATTTGGATGATTTCTCCAACCAGGATTATAAGTCTGTGAATATGGGTTTGGCTTGTTAAAAGTGTTGTGAATTAACTTGATCATGCAAACATTCTTTGAGTGCAGGCAAAGTGGGACAATCTTGAGTGAAATGATCATTAGAAACATCATATGCAATTTCTTGAACAGATTTTACTTGATCACTTTTTTTTTTTATTTTCCAAAGTTTCAACCTTCCTAACTAGGGATGCAAATTTTGCTTGTAAATCATGATCTTCCCTAAGGTTGTAGATTCCTCCACTAGATGGAGATGGTTGTGGTTTATTAGTCGATTCAAAAGTTCCAACAGTATCCCAATGTTGTGCATTTTCAGCTAATTGATCAAGGTAATCTAATGTATCTTCGAGATTTTTATCTTTAAATTCACCATTATATATCATTTCTACAACTTGTCTAGTTTGTGGTATTAAGCTCTCGTAGAAATAAGTGACTAATCGCCAAGTTTCAAAACTATGGTGTGGACATATGTTAAGTAATTCTTTAAACCTATCCCAACATTGATATAATGTTTCTCTATTTTTTTGAGTAAAAGAAGTGATTTGCCTTTTAAAAGAATTGGTTCTATGAGGTGGAAAGAATTTTTTTCAAAAACTGTTCTTGCATGTTATTCCAAGTTCTTATTGATCCAGATCTAAGGTTTTGTAACCAAGTTTTAGCTTTATCTTTTAATGAAAAAGGAAAAAGCTTTAGTCTAATTATGTTCATGCTATAATTTTGGTCTATGTATGTATTACAAACTTCCTCGAAATCTCTTAGATGCAAATATGGATTTTCAGACTCTAAACCATGAAATGTTGGTAAAAGTTGGATAATACTTGGTTTGAAGTTAAATTGAGATGCTTATAAAGGAAATATTATACATGACGGTGCTCCAGTTCTGGTTGGATTCATGTAGTCTCTCAAAGTTCTCAGTTGATCATGTTGAGATTGGTTGTCTCCTTGATCATGTTGGCCTAAATTGTTTTCGTCTCGGATCTCGTCCATGATGGGTGGTGGTGATTGAGATCTACGAATTAACCTGCCACTTGAAGTACCAGACCAACGTCTCATACAATAATTATATCACAAAGATAACAAACAAATTAGTAACACAAAAACTAAATGAAAATTGTAAAAAGAAAAAAATGAAAATTAAATATGCAAATAATATAAGTGTACAAAAGAAAATTAATAACTTAAAATTAAATAACAATTTTGGTGGTTGAACCCACCAATAAATTAACAAAAAAAACATAAAAAATGCGAAATAATAAAATAACTTAAAATTAAATAACAACTTTGGTGGTTGAACCCACCAATAAAAAGAAATAAAAAAATGTGAAATAAAAAAAACTGAAATAAAAAATTAGTAGTTAGTTTGCTTAGTCCAAATTAAGTCCAAATAAGTTAAGTCTAATTATTGTGAGAAATTTCGTCTAGGGATCTTATTGTAAATTATTTATAATTTTAAGGCCACACCGTAATTTTTAAATGTTTAAAATTGAGACATGTGGGATGAAAGTGAAGATTCGGAAAGATTTTAGGGTCAGAATGTAATTATGAGAAGAATGAGCAAGAAACGAGAATTGTTGGGGTGAAACTAGAATTATGAAAGATGTGGGGGTAGAAGAGAATTTAAGAAAAGGAAAAGGGAGCAAACAAAAATTTACACAAAAAGTAAAAAAAATAAAAGGAAAAATAAAACAAATTAAATTCCTCTCCCCAGCAACGACGCCAAAAACTTAACACGACTTAAAAGTATTTGATTTACTCTCAAGTATAAGAGTGCCTAATTATAATATATCTTGGTGAGTCCGAAGTCGATCCACAAAGAAAAGATTTAATTTGTTTATTTTATTTTATCTAAAATTTGAAAATAAAACTTGAATATAAACAACTTAATTTAAATAAAACTATGAAATTGAATTAGTTAGGGTTGTGGATTCACTCTTAGTAGTAAATAAAACTTAATAAATTCTTTTTGCCATTTTTTAAGATTTATTGCCCACAAGATTAATTATATAAATTATTATTATTTTCCCTTTAATTTTATGATGGATTAAGTATTCATTGTGCGAAAATTAAATTTTTCTACAATAAGTTAAAATACCGTTTTACCATACCTTATATTAAGATAAAAAGAATTTATTGTGCCAAACTCCCTTGTTTGTTTACAATAAATCAAAATTTCATAATATAAAATATGTATAAAATTAAATAGAAAATAATTTAAGTTATAAAATTAAAAAATAGAATTTGATTAAATCATATTTATTTCCTAAGAGTTTCACCTTCCCCTAACTATTAATATTTAGCTAAACATTTTTTAATAAAGGAAATTACTAAAATTGAAAAACACATAATTAAAAATGGAATTTGAGAATTAAAATAAAACTAATTTCATTGATTGAAAATAAATTACAAAGAGAGATGAGAAGAAGAATTTAGGGGGAAAGAAGAGAAGAGAAGGTGTAGAGAGGTGTGTTCACCCCCCTCTATTTATACTAATACATGGTAAATCCACATCACACAAATAAAAAAAATCTAATTACATCTTAACCTTACATTTGTCCCACTAATAATCTCACTAATAAAACATAAACCTAACTTATCCACTCAGGCATATCCAACACATCCCACTAATAATTACCAAACCTAACATGATAAAAACTTATAATTTTACAATTACCACATTTACCGTGGTAAAAACATAAAAATTTACAACAAAAGTTTTGGATCCTTCTCGACAATGACATCCACACATTGGTTCGGAGCCTCAAATTGTATGAAATTATTATTTTTACCTAATCAAATATTTAGAAAAATAATTAGAAATTCACAATATGTTACACAATTACAAATATAAATTACATTAATAATACAAAATAATATTTTTATCCCTTAATAAACATGCAATTTTTAATACTAATCACACAGCTTAGAAATAAAATGATCTCAAGTTCAAGGAATTACTAGCAAAATTTATTTTTATTTTTATGCATCACCACATCTTTTAGTCCATATTACAAGCTTTTACTTCAGACTATAGTTCCCTAAAATCAGGAATGACTTTCATTAGGACGTAACGTAGGCTAGGGTCATGACTAACAAAGAAAAAAGAAAAGGGTAATAGGAAAAAATAGAGGACTTTTTGGAGTTTACATTGTGCTTTTCGCTTGGAATTTTTTTCCCTTTTTTGTTTTTGTTTTTTATTTTATTTTATTTTATTTATTTATTTATATATACATATCCTCTTCCTTTTTTTACCACCATTATTAAGGATACATAATCATCCTTATTTTCAAACATAATTGGGTGGTGAAAAACATAAAACATAAATATTCCACATTAGAATGGGACATGATGATAAGTTACCAAAGAAAAAAGCTTTATACATATATATATATACTCAAAGGGGTTAACTATGGATACTTTATAATAGGTTGACTAGAATGGCTTAAACGGATCAAAGATGATCTTTTGTCATCTTTTAGGGCTCTAAATAATCTTTCATATCCACTAGTTCAATGGACTTTTAGATGCAGCTGCACAAACTTTTTTTTTTTTACTTTAAAGAAAATATGGAGATCTTGTATAATAAATTGTGAAGCTGTATAGGCAAACAAGGTTACTCTCCAAGGATAATAGGCTCAAAAACTCGGTTGAACTTTTCATAACGTGTACATTCTTCTAAATGGCTTAATTAATTTCACTCATGAAATTTCTCAATTTACATTTCAACATGCAAAGGGGAAAACATAGTGTAGCATAACTCAAGGCCAAAGATAATACAAATACTAAAATTTAGAAATCACCATGTTATCTAATGTTAAAAGATCACACAGAAAAAGAAAAACTTTTTTTCTTGTATTTTTGCTTCTTCTTTTTTTAAGTTAAAGAAAACACTAAAAAAAATTGGGACTAATTGCAAAAACTTAAGGGAGATAATTAAGAGAAAAAGAGAAAAAAAATAGAAAACAATTTTTTTTTTAAGAAACAAAACACTAAAATTAAGAAGATGCGTTGCTAGAGACACTATATTCTATATTCTGCCATCTTCGACTCAACGTTTTATCTAAAGTTAGTCTTTACTAGAGGTGGCCAATGGGTCGGACAGCAGGAGGCATGGCACGGGCACGACATGTGTCTGTACAACACGGCACGACACAAGCACGTTCGGTAGAGCACGCGACACGGCATGGCATGCACATGGGCCGTGCCGGGTTTAGATTTTAGGCACGTGGGCCTTAAAAGCACGGCACGATTACAGATGAACCAAAGCACGGCACGCGAAAAAGCACACTTTGTTTTTTTAATAAAAGTAAACTTAAAATTTTATGATTTTATAAATAACTTGAAATTGAATCTTTTAATATATTTTATTGACTCAAGTTTTTAAATTTATTTAATTCTTAGTTTCAAAAAAATTAAAATTGATTTATATTTATAATTTATTAAATAAATAATTGATATCATGATTTTATAAATATGTATTAATATTATTATAAACTATGATATATGACTCTACGTAATTCCAAGTTAACAATTAAGTTAACCCTTTAAAAAAATTATTATTATTGTTGTTGTTAAGTACTAAAAAAGAATTCTAATACAATAGAGTCAAACTTAGCAACTAATATTACATTCTCTTATTATTATTAATTTATTATTATTGAATATGGACTTGAGTTTTGAATTTTTTATTCTATTAAATTTAAATAAAGGCACATGGATCCAAAAAAAGTACATAAGCTTAAAAAAAATAAGACGACTTGGCATGCGCTCTTAAAAAAATTAAAAAGGAAAAAAGCTTAGTGGGCTATTTTTCCTAGGCACGGCATGGCACGGCACGTGTGGACACGGTACGAGTGGGCACGAGCACGAGCACGTGTGTGCACGACACGAAACGCATAGTGGGCACGGTATGGCACGAGCACGAGCATGCGTGGGCTTCCTTTGATGGGCCTGGGCCGACACGGCATGGCCCGTTGGCCATCTCTAGTCTTTACAACAAAAATTAGTAAAAACATCACCAGGACTGAGACATTCCACAACTATCAACTATTCCCTCCCCCCAACCTGAAAGAGACATTGTCCTCAATGTCTAAAAAAGAAAGGAGTAGAATTCAGAAGACTTCACCCGGCCACTGCTGAAAAATATTTACAAACGGAGAGTTAAATCTAATTTACACTTTTTACGAGGGTTCCTACCATCATCATCAGTTGACCAAGCCAATGCCAAAGTCATGGGATCTGGCTTTAGTTTGTAAGCTTGCAAAAGATCAAGTAACTCGTTAGAAGTAGGAACACAAATAAAGAGGTTTTTCACTAACGGTGGAATGAAATAATTTTTAATTACATGATTAAAAAATGCTATTAAACCATCATAAAAGTTATTAACATTTAACAAAATGATAGGTTTTTTATGGATATTCAAATGGGCCCAAGAAGTAAATGTAATTAGCGCCTCTAAAGTTGCAAGATCTCCTGACAAGAAAATGAAAGCGTCTGCATAATTTAACATTTCGGATATTGTTTCTTGCATATCTGAGACAACTAACTCATCTCCAATTGGTGGGTCTGGTAGACATCCTAAAGGTTTTAAGGCTTTTGGAATAATGCCTAGCACTTGTCTTTCTCGAACGAAAACAGCTTCAGAGACAAGCTTTGATAACCATCGGTTACCTCCGCCATATACAAGATGTAGTTGTCTCTCAGCTATAGCATGATCAAGATCTATGGCTGCTTGAACTAACTTCTTATACTTTCTGTTGAGTGTTAGAAAATGTATATTTATAAAGGAGAAAATCATCATTTTACATTTCAAGTCTTACTAACAACCTTTACTTTTATGTATTTAAGTTTCTTGCAATTTAATTATGTGTGTTTGATTTTAATTAAGTATTTTATGTATTTTAGGGGTATTATAGTCATTTCAGAATAAAGGAGAGATCATACGGAAAAACGGACATCACTTTTGAACTCAGGACGGTCGAAAACCTTAGGAGGAGCATAAAAGGAAAAATATACGGTCATATTCACGTATGCATGCGTTCTCGGCCTTTATTCACATAGGCGGATCGATGGCGTGGCATTGACCGATGGCGTGGCATTGGATGAGGTGTCACGATCTGTTGGACTAAAATTCTTATTTATGGTAGCGTGCTCGGTAAAATCTCGCGTGTCATGCACAGATTATTGTCAGCAAATTCACCGGGTCAAATTCTTGTTCAAATTAAAGGGTCAAACCGTATTCTATTCACCGCGTGGTCAAACCAGTTGGATGACGTGGCGCAATCAGCGTCATTTTTAATCAGGTGGCTATGATTTACTCCATGTATCTATAAAAGGGCCTCCCAATTTGATATCCTGAATCCATTTTTGGACTCTATTTTCTGTAATTCCTTCTCCATCTTGTATTTTCTTCGTATTTTAATAAATTCCTATTTTGCCTAGTTCAATTATGAGTGGCTAATTTTCTTTCCTTGGGTTGAAGGTGAAGTCTCGACATGTGTCATGGGCTTAATTTGGTAAATTTATTTTCTCTTCCCTCTAGTTTTTGTGGATGTTTTAACTTCTAAATAATAATATTCTTGTCTGTCTGCTTTGGTTTGACCTCTATACAAGGTTATTATTACGATAAGCACCATATTGATTAGGCGTGGTTCATGAGGTGTGGATTCCCCCTCATGATTTGGCATTAATAAGGAATATTTAGTGATGCATGTTGATACGGATAGAATACCCAGTACGTCATTTTAAATTATCTTGATTTATTCTCGCCATTGCAATTCCAATTTTAGAATTTATTCTCGCCATTTTAATTTAAGTTTTAGCATATTCCAAATTATTTCCACCACAAATCCAACCACCCATTCACAAAATTAGTTCTAAACACAATTAAAATCCACCTCCTCGTGGGATCGACACTCGTCACCATTGATCTATACTACAATAGATTCGTGCGCTTGCGAGTACATTAAAATTTGCACAACACTTTCCATAGCAAAATCCAGAAAGCACACAAATGTTCTTAAGTTGTTTGCTTGAAGTTGCTGCCATTAGAACAATTCTAAAAAATAAAAAAATTATGGGTGCTTGAAAAGGAGCTCCTATTTAAGGATCTTGGTGACGGACATAATGATACACATCTGTAAATGGGGTGGTGTGTTTGTCAAATGACGCGTGAAGTGTTTGGCTCAATAATTCAAAGGCAAACAGTGAAAAGAAAAAGCAAACAGTGATTAGATATAAAATCACACACAAAAAACATCAATAATAATAATAATAATAATAATGCAAAAGATAAAATAAAAGGATATTTATTGGTAGTTGTGATTGTGACTCACATCTTCTTCTGGTTTTACATCTAGTAATAGCTTGAATGCCTTCTATGGGTCGAGGATAACTTTCCATCCAGTTTTTATAGAAACAGGCAAACAAGGTCTTTTAGAATTAGATTCCCAAGACTAAACTGTGCACTTTCCTTTTGGAATAGTTTCCATAAATTATGAATTTCACGTTGAACATATCCGCTCGGATGCGTCTCAAGAGATCTTAAGATATTATCCAACGATTCTTTACTCATGCCATCCTTAACGAATTTGATTTTATCTTAATGATTTACAGAAACCATTCCTAAAGTTTTACAACATGGTTTTTTGCAAGCAAGTCTTACACAGTGA
The DNA here is from genome assembly GCA_030449895.1 of Citrus mangshanensis. Classification (NCBI taxonomy): domain Eukaryota; kingdom Viridiplantae; phylum Streptophyta; class Magnoliopsida; order Sapindales; family Rutaceae; genus Citrus; species Citrus mangshanensis. Next base: position 2,667,255 of record JASUUJ010000280.1, on the reverse strand, counting down.
AGACATTCATAGCCAAGTCGCTCACTCTTATTTTCTTAGCAAATTTACTTTTACCGAAACCAAGCATGTAGGAAACAAATGGATCAGAAAACGCACCTGCCAACAAGACCTTTGCTTCAATTAACCAGCGACTATCAACTGGAATCCCATTTATCATTAACAAACGCAGTCATTCACAACAAGATTTGTAAATCTTCTTAAGAGCATTTTGAGGGAGGGAAGGAAAACATTGATGCAATTTATATTGTATTTCTTCCATGCTTGACTTTGAGGTTTCAGTTATTGTGGGAAACTGAGAATACCGACTTAAAAAGTCACAGAGTACCGTTATCCGCCATTTATATGGGAGAGTGAATGAAAACAAACAAATCAAATCTATAAAATCAAATCAAAAGTGAAGAAGAAGAACAAAAAAAAAAAAAAAAAACACACACACACACACAAACACAAGGAATATAACTCACCTTCGTCATTTTTTTGAATTTACCTCTAGTTCCAATTGGAGTTTATAAATACCATCCTCTATTTCTTTAAGTTGTCTTTTTAGATCTTTAACGTGGGATATAACTCTGATGGTTGTAGATTCCAAATAGGATGTGATTCAAAAAATCGGAGCAAGTTCCTCAGGTGAAATTTTATATGTAAATTTTTTTTAAGATGTTTGAAAATGATCCTTCTCATGGAGGTCCTCATGACAAGTATAAAAATTGGTGAGCTAAAACACAATTGTCAAACAACACACAATTAAAAACAATGTAATGCACTCCATTCAAGAAATAGAAAGGAAAAAGAAAAGAATCAACAAATGGTAAAATATCAGTAAACAAAAATAATAAAAAATTAAAACAAAAGGCTTAATTAAGATTTGGTGGGTCACTCAAATTGATTTCTGTGTTTGCTTCACGTGGTTGGTATTTTAGATATGGATACATATTTTTTAGAACAAATGGACCATTCCACTTTGACTTTAACTGTTGGGGAAAAAAATCAGTTTTTTTAAAAAAAATCTTTTAGGATCGATCTCATACAATATATAAGAATTCGTAATCTACAAATCATACCTTGAACATCTGAGAAGATGAACAATCTTTACTTTTTCCACTGAAGTGATTTAGGCTTCTAGATCACGATTTGTCACCACTACTCCTGTTAGATCACGATCCGCCACCAAATAATCTTCCAGGCTATGAGTCAGATTTGATCTACACTTGACGTGTGGACGCCTTTATCACCACTAAAGCAACTAGCACGAGAAAATTTTTCTCTCAAAATTAAAGAGAAAAATATTTTTCTCTGATCTGTATAATGTAGCCTCTGTCTCTTTTCTTTAGAGAAATAAGCCTTTTTATATCTCTATTTAGGGGAAACCTTAGGCTCCATATTTATTTATTTTTTAATTCTATTAAATCCAATTTGATTTAAATTGAAAAATAATTAGAACAAAAGTCACGTTACTTGTTGTTGTGTTATAGGGGCCCACCTTGTAAAATAACACAAGTTCCCTTCAGCTGCATAAATTAAATAATATATTTAGGATTTTAACCTAAATAGCTAGTTATCTTGTTTATTAATCCAATAGCAGTGCAGTCAATTAAATAAGCTAACCCGGGGATCATTTGGGAACATATAATAGGGGCTACAACAATTAAGCCTGTAATTAAATGAGCCTAATCATTTAATTCCAACTCTACTCCACTATAAGATTAGAACTTACCTCCATAATTGTATGTTAGAATAATAATAAGCTGATTTCTTTCTTTCGATCTTTATCCATATCGTTAATTAAATCGATATCTCATTGTCGATCAATTTAATTACATATTCCTTTACTTGGTTTTCTCTATGATCATTTTCAACATACTAAATATGTTGACACACTCAGAAATTACATGATCGAGTGTGAAAACCCATGAAGAAATCGTACAAATTCTATATTATTAATCTATAACTCGATACTCATAATTGCTAGAATGCAGGTAATCTTGACCACAATTGTGTGTCGTGCCCATTGGTAACTCAAATGGAATAACAATTACAATCATGAAATCATAACTAACTCACGATTAATATTACAGTAAAATCAATGCCTATGAGATTTAATAAGTCTGATAGTCATTTCAAGGTTAATTAAATCTCATATGTGATCCAGTTCAATGTAGTTAAACTACATCAGTAAATTCATATATGATTAAGACAAATCATTCAATGAATTTACTACAGTCTAAACATAAATAGAGCGCCCAACTTTATTTATCAACTGCGAACTAAATTTATTTAATCATAAGATAACTTGTATTTATGTCTTCTATGAATCCATATAATGATCACATAAATACATATAATATGATTAAACAGACCTTATTCAATATATATTTATGCAATTGAAAATATCTCAAATATTTTATTAATCAGTCTCCCACCAGCTCTTAAAGCATATCTGGCATATTGCACATGCTCTAGGACTCTAAGTGCAGGTTATAAAGGTTTCCCCCTAACAGCCATTGTAATAAGATCTGCCATATAGCACCTAATGCCATTTGGGATACTATCATATAACCTTTTTATACTATTCCCTTATAAGATGATATTTCCTCTCAATATGTTTTGTTTCTTGTGGTTCCTTAGATTGAGCCACCGCACCACCATAATCACAAAATAGTGTAAGGGGTGCAGTTACAACAGGTACCACCTCAAGATTTTATAGGAACTTGCGGAGAAATATAGTTTCTTTTACAGCTTCAGATGTAGCCACATATTCAGCTTCAGTTGTGGAGTCTGTGATATAAGATTTTCACACTCCTCCAACTAATAGCTCCACTTCCTAATGTAAACACATTGTCGGAAGTTGATTTTCTGGAATCTTTATCTGACATAAAGTCAGAATCAGTATAACCCACTGGAATAAGTTCATCACCTGAATACACAAGCAAATAATTTGTAGTTCTTTTCAGATACTTTATAATATGCTTGACTGCAGTCCAGTGTTCAGGTCCAGGATTAGATTGATATCTGTTAGCCATCCCTACCACAAAACAGACGTCTGGCCTAGTGCAAAGCATGGCATACATGACACTTCCCATAGTTTCTGCATAGGGAACTCATCTCATTTTCTCTATCTCTTCAAATGTTTTAGGTGATTGATCCTCAGAGAATACAATTCCATGTCTGAATGGTAATAAACCAGTCTTGCAATTTTCCATGCTAAATCTAGCAAATATCTTGTCGATATAGACCGCTTGAGACAAGGCTAAAGTTTTATTCTTCTAGTCTCATAGTAATTTGATACCAAGAATATAATTTGCCTCTCTCAGGTCTTTCATGTCAAATTATTTTGCTAACCAACTCTTTATTGTAGTCAATACTCCTATATCATTTCCAATTAGGAGAATATCGTCTACATAAAGAACTAGAAAGGCTACAAATTTTTCCTGAATTTTCTTGTACACACATGGTTGATCAATGTTCTGAATGAATCCAAACGATTTAATCGCTTGATCAAATATGATGTTCCATGACCGGGATGCTTACTTCAATCCATAAATAGATCTCTGCAACTTACATACCATGTGTTCTTAGCCTTTTTGTATGAATCCATCTGGTTGCTTCATGTAGATGTCTTCTTCAAGATGCCGGTTAGAAAAGCAGTCTTGACATCCATTTGCCAAATTTCATAATCTAGCACTGTAGCAATGGAGAGCAGAATCCTGATGGATTTAAGCAGAGCAACCGGAGAACAGGTTTCCTTATAATCAATTTCTCTTTCTGAGTAAAACCCTTTGGCTACTAATCTTGCTTTAAATATTTCCACCCTTCCGTTTACTCCTCTTTTTCTCTTGTATATCCATTTGCACCCTATAGGTTTTACCTCATTTGGTGCCTCTACAAGTTCCCAGACTTTATTAGAATACATAGATTCAATTTCTTGATTCATGGCCTTTTTTTTCAAAGTTCAACATCTCTATCTATTAGAGCTTCGTTGTAACTAGTGGGATCTAGTACATGTTCATTTGAGATAGCCGTATAGATTTCTCCCAATAACATGTATCTTGTAGGTAACCTAGTTACCCTCCCACTACGACGAGGTTCTAAAAGTGATTGTTGTTCAAGGATAATCATGTGTTGACCAGCTGGTTGTTGCTGTTCTTTATGTAACAGGTGTTGAAAGCTGAGCATCAACCTGATCTCTTTTTTTATTTTCCTAGTTTTACCTTACTCTTAGGTTATAAGTCATTTATATAGTCTTCCTCAAAGAAAGTAAAGAATATGTCTATAAATACATTCTTATCTTGAGGACTATAATTCAGACTTTCCCTTATTCCTTTAAGATACCTTAAACATGCAAGCTTCTGAACACGAATCCATTTTCTTTACCTCTGATTCTAGTACAAATACTAGTAAACTCCAAATACGAATCTGTCTCAAACCATGTTTGTGACTTTTTCATAATTTATTGGAGTAGTAGACACCGAGGTAGATGAAACTAAGTTCAATGAACTTTGCAATTTTAAATACTGGTATTTGGAATAAAAAAGGTAAATGATAAACCACTTAGTATATATCTTTTCTTATCCAAAAGAATCTTGTTTCTCCATTTAATTACACTATTGTATCATAGTGTTCATTATATGTGGGAGTTTATCCCATTTGAGCTTGAATTCTCCATAGAGATATTCTTTGTTTCGATCATATCGAAGTTCTTTTATGTTCCTGTCTAATTGCTTTTGTCTTATCCACGTGCTCTTTTGAATTTCAAAAGCAATGGAATCATGATGCATTTAGACAAACATAAATAAAATGAATATTCATCAATAAGATTTATAGAATACTCATAACCTCTTATAACATGTAAACTGATTAGTCCGTATACATTTGTATGCGCTAAATCATCAAATATAATGTTATGCTTTTAGCTCAAAAAGAGCATCCTCGTCATATTATTTTTCTAAATAAGATTTATAGAGTTACAATGATCAATCTTAATAGGCCAACAAGCCTGTCATTAATCATTTTCTTAAAATCCTATTATGGTTTAAATGACTTAAGCATAAATATCAGAGGTAATATTGGTTAAAAGAAACATTTCTTTTCTTAGATCAATGCATTTATTAATTATCATTATATCTTGCTTTGAATAGATCAATAGACTTATATGATATATGTTGTCTTTATAAAAAAAACCAAAATAAGTAACAAACAGAGGATCTAAAAATAACAGTGTGCTCCTGTTTATTAAAACAAGCCACCAAAATTAAATTCCTCTAATTTTTGGAATAATAAAGACAAATATCAAACCTAAAGTCTCGTAAAATTGATCTAGCCTTTCAACTGATATAAACTAGCATGTCCTCAACTGTTGTTTGAAGCTTTTTTTCACTTAATTTCTTGGTTTCCTGAAAACCAAAATGAATTAAAAATAAGATTAGTTATCTCAGAATTCACTATTGCATGAATCAATAGAAATCTAAACTTAATTAGGAAGCTTAAAGATTTCTTATACCTGATTTTAATAATCTTAGGACAATCTTTCTTCCAGTGACTCTTCTGTCCACATTTGTAACACTTGCCTTTTGGCTTGCCACTTGTTTTAGTGGACAGTTTGCCGATCCCAACTCTTTCTTGCTCATTCTTGTCTTTTAACTTAAGCCTTGAAGAGAATCTTTTTTCAGGAAGTTTTCTGCTATGATAAAATTCTTTTATAGCATGTAGTTCATGTATTAATTCAATTAAGGTCATATCTTTATTGTTTAAGATATAGCTGACCTTAAACTCTTTGAATGTATCAGACAAAAATTCAATCACCATGTTAATCTTTGTTTTATCATTGATTTGAACACCATGAATCTCTACCTTATTCAAATAGTCTATCATTTTGAGGACATGATCACGAACTCTTGTGCCCTTTTCCATTTTAGTATCCGTAATACGTTGTAATGCTGCTTCTCTGGCAAAATGAGTATTTTTCCCAAACATCTGATGAAGACTAGCCATTATTTTAGTGGTTGTTTCCATGCTCCGATGTTTCTTATGCAGTTCCATAGAAATCGAAACCAATATATAGTGCTTAGCCATTTTGTTAGCTTCGCACCATTTCTCATAAGGCTCCCTCTAATTTCTATAATTGTATAACATTGGTTCTGGAGGGCATGGCTGGGTTAACACATATTTGCAATCTTTAGCAGTGAGAATATTAAATAGATTGCGTTTCCAATCTAAATAATTTTCGATAATTAATAATGGGTTGATGGAAGACATTTTCTAAAAAAACAAAATAGACATGCATAAATACTTTGAAACAATATTCACAATAAATGACAAAAATGCAAAAAATCATAAATGCATTTTAATTTATTGTAACGATAATCTAGTACCGCTTTAACAAGCTATCTGTTAGGGAAGTCATGTCTACACTTACTAGACCCAATTATCCATTGGATTATTTACTTTCATGTAAAGATATGATAAATAATTATCGTTATCCTTTTGGGCCTAAATTTGTTAACAGCGCTTCGTTGGGAAGGTTCATAATAAATTTTAGATGAGTGTATAACCATTGTTTTAATTTACGTATTTTGCATATCAATAGTCACCGTTGGGGTGAACAATCAATTGGAAAATATTTCAATTTTATCTTAGAAGAAGTTCATCAAATAAAATATCTAATATATATACCCTCCGTATGGAATATCACCGTATCATGAAGTCGAGGTACATATATAATTTTATTATTAAACTAACAATGGAGCCCGTGGGAAAACATATCTTGAATTTTCCCTCTTCCACTCAATATTTTAAAATTAGTTTTTCCCTTTTAAAACATACATATTGTTAATTGCATGCTTCCTATAATATTATCTAAATGATATCAAATATTATTAAGCATATGCAAATTACAAACAATATAACGAGATTTATAATATATGAATGACATGTATCATTATGCATAGAGTGGCACTACCTATTCTATATGACATGTTATCATGGCTTGTTATCATCCAAAACATAACATATAGAAAAATAATTAAATAATCTTAATTCATGGCTTTCCTAAAATAAATAAAAAAATACATTAACCCTAAGCCTAATCTTCATTGGGCTTCTTGTCAATTTTCATCTTTTCATAAGCTTGTCTTTATTAATGGACTAGGGAAAATTGGGCTTTTAAATTTATTATTGGTCCAATTTTAATTTTGAAAGAAAATAAATAATAATTTAATTTAATTTTTTTATAAAATAAAACTTTTGGACCAAAAATAAATTTAATATGTTAAATTTTAGCTATGCTTCTTAATCCATTAAGCCTAATTTCAATTGGGCCTAAAACTATGATTCATTAAGCCCAAAACTATTTTTGGACTTAAAAACATAAACATAAAAATTTTCTGCCCATAAGAAAAATTATGAAACTATAAGGACCTTCATGATAAAAACCATAAAACCCTAAAATCATATTTTTCTTTATTCTTCTTCCCCAGCCGCCATCTCCACTGAACGCCAGCCGCCGTTCGCCCATCTCCATTGCCGCCAATCCGAGAAGCCACCAAACGACGCCCTCCGCCAGCGGCAAACGTTTGCAAGCTTCCAGCAAGCAAGCTTCGGCCTTCGTGTGCTTCTTGGCCTCGCGTGCTTGGCGGCATCTGTGGCGTGTGTGTGTAGGCGCATGCGCATTGCTAGTCGCGTGCTTCTCCTCGCGCGCTGCTTGTTGGTCACTGCTAAAATTTCCAGCAACTCCTTCAATCCGTCGTTGTGTTATTATTTCCAGTGATTTACAAATTTCTTATGCCAATTTTGGCTTACAAAATTTCTATAACAGTAAACTAAATCAAGAGGGAAACATGGTGATAATAAACCACCCCTCTTGTTATAGATCCAAAGGAAAAATAAAGTAGAGAATCTAACCATAAATTAAGACAAACCAAAACATGTTTTATTCATATATTAAACAAATAATATATATCTGAATAAATTATGCCACTCTAATACATAAATTTCAAGATTAATTTCATACAATAGTCTTATATATTAATATGTGATGGCTCTGATACCAATTGTTGGGGAAAAAATCAGTTTAAAAAAAATACCTTTTAAGATCGATCTCATACAATATATAAGAATTCGTAATCTACAAATCGTACCTTAAAAATCTGAGAAGATGAACAATCTTTGCTTTTTCCACTGAAGTGATTTAGGCTCCCAGATCACGATCCGTCACCACTACTCTTGTTAAATCACTATCCGCCACCAAATAATCTTCCACGCTATGACATAAGTTTGATCTCCACTTGACGTGTGGGCGCCTTTATCATCACTAAAGCAACTAGCACGAGAAAAATTTTCTCTCAAAATTAGAGAGAAAAATATTTTTCTCTTATCTGTATAATGTAGCCTCTGTCTCTTTTCTTTAGAGAAAATAAGCCTTTTTATATCTTTATTTAGTGGAAACCTTAGGCTCCATATTTATTTATTTTTTAATTCTATTAAATCCCCATTTGATTTAAATTAAAAAATAATTTAAACAAAAGTCACGTTACTTGTTCTTGTGTTATAGGGGCCCATCTTGTAAAATAACAAAAGGCCCCTTACACTCAAGCATATTAATGGTTCATATACTATTATTTATTCTGATCATGCTGCTGTGAGATATTTTACTTGACAATCAAGTACAAAAAGGTCGCGGAAAATTTTGTTGCAGATCATCTTTCAAGACTTACAAATGAGTCATCAATTGAAACAACACCCATCAATGATTCTTTCCTTGATGAATTTTTGTTTTCTATAAACACAATGCTTTGGTATGCTAATATTGTTAATTATCTTGCAACAAGTGAAATGCCACGTGACTGGAGTTCCCAAGACAAGAAATTTTTTTTAACGAAAGTGAAAAGTTTTTATTAGGATGATTCATACCTGTTCAAGTACTGTTTTGATCAATTTTTTTGAAGATGCATACCAGACGACAGAGTTAGTAGGGTCATTCAATTTTGTCATTTTGAAGCATGTGATGGCCACTTTTCTTAAAAAAAATAGCTGCAAAAATATTATAGTCTGGATTTTATTGACCTATATTATTTAACGATTCACATGCATTCTGCAAAATGTGTAAGAATTATCAAATGTTAGGATCCATTTCAAAGCGAAACATGATGTTTTAAACCCCATTCTTATCATTGAAATATTTGATTGTTGGGGAATTGATTTTATGGGCCCTTTTCCATCATCATTTGCATTTGTATATATTTTGGTTGCTGTTGATTTTGTTTCAAAATGGATCAAGCGATTCTTTATCGGCACAATGATCACAAGAATGTGATCCATTTTTTGAAAGAAAATCTTTTGAGTAGATTTGAAATACCTCGAGCCATTATCAGTGATGGAGGTAAACATTTTTGTAACAAACCATTTGAGTCTTTAATGAAGAAATATGGAATTACACATAAAATAAATTTTAGAAAAGACAGTTAATACAAACCATAAAGATTAGTCTCTTCGACTAACTGATCCACTTTGCACATATCGTACTGCTTCTAAAACATCTTTAGGAATGTTACCCTATTGGCTTGTTTATGGAAAATCTTGCCACTTACCGGTTGAACTTGAACATAAATCATTTTAGGGCATTAAAGCTTTTAATTCAAATCTTGATGATACTGGTAATGTGCGTAAATTGCAATTGAATAAACTTGAGGAATAAGGAATGGTGCATATGAGAATTCCAAAATTATTAAGGCAAGAATCAAATTTTTTCATGACAAAAGAATTTTTCGGAAAACATTTGAAATTGGTAAAAAAGTGTTGTTTTATAATTCTCATCTTCATTTGTTTCCAGGAAAGTTAAAGTCAAAGTGGAATGGTTCATTTGTTATAAAACAATGTGTATCCATATGGACCCGTAGAAATTATGAATCCAAAGGATGGTGTCACATTTAAAGTTAATGGTCAAAGATTGAAACCATATCTGGAATACCAACCACGTGAAGTAGACACCGAAATCAATTTGAGTGACCCACTAAATCTTAATTAAGCCTTTTGTTTTTTTTACTGTTATTTTACCGTTTGTTGATTTTTTTTCCTTTCTATTTCTTGATTGGAGTACATTACATTATTTTTAATTGTGTTGTTTGACAATTGTGTTTTAGCTCACCAATTTTTATACTTGTCATGAGTACCTTCATGACAAGGATCATTTTCAAACATCTTAAAGAACTTTTACATGTAAAATTTTACCTGAGGAACTTGCTCCGATTTTGTAAATCACATCCTATTTGGGATTTACTACCACCAGAGTTAGTATCCCACGTTAAAGATCTAGAAAAACAACTCAAAGAAATAGATAATGGTATTTATGAACTGCAATTAGAACTGGAGGTAAATTCAATAAAAGGACGAAGGTGAGTTATATTCCTTGTGTGTTTTTTTTTTATTTTGTTGTTCTTCTTCACTTTTGATTTGATTTTACAGATTTGATTCATTTTGTTTTGATTATCTCTCCCGTATAAATGTCGGATAATGGTACTCCGTGACTTTTTAAGTCGGTATTCTCAGTTTTCCACAATAATTGAAACCTCAAAGTCAACCATGGAAGAAATACAACAAAAATTGCATCAACCTTTTCCTTCTCTCCCTCAAAATGCTCTTAAGAAGATTTACAAAGCTCGTTGTGAACGACGACATTTGTTAATGATCAATGGGATTCTTGCTGACATTCGCTAGTTATTTGAAGCAAAGGTCCGACTGGCAAGTGAGTTTTCTAATCCATTTGTTTCCTACATGTCTGGTTTTGGTGAAAGTACATTTGCTAAGAAAAAAAGAGATAAGCGACTTGGCTCTAAATGTCCTCACTGTGTAAGACTTGCTTGCATCAAACAACATAGTAAAACTTTAGTAATGGTTTCTATAAATCGTGAAGACAAAATCAAATTCGTTAAGGATGGCATAAGTAAAGAATCGTTGGATGATATCTTATCTGATCGGATATGTTCAAGTGAAATTCATAATTTATGGAAGTTCCAAAAGGAAAGTGCACAGTTTAGTCTTGGGAATCTGACTCTAAAAGACTATGTTTGCCAGTTTATAAGAAAACTAGATGGGAAGCCTATCCTCGACCCATAGAGGGCGTTCAAGCCGTTACGGGATGTAAAACCAGAGGAAGATGTGAGCCACAATCACAACTACCAGTAAATATCCTTTTATTTTATCTTTTGCATTATTATTTTTTTTTTGTGTTTTGTGTATGATTTTATATCTAATCACTGTTTGCCTTTTCTTTTCACTGTTTGCCTTTGAATTATTGAGCCAAAAGTTTCACGCGTCATTTCACAAACACACCACCCCATTTACAGATTTGTATCATTATGTCCGTCGCCAAGATCCTTAAATAGGAGCTCCTTTTCAAGCACCCACAAATTGTTTCTTTTTTAGAATTGTTCTAGTGGTAGCAACTTTAAGCAGACAACTTAAGAACATTTGTGTGCTTTCTGGATTTCGCTATGGAAAGTATAAAGAGTTCGTTCAGGCAACCATAGATCTTGGTCGTGCTATAGCTGAGAGACAACTACATCTTGTATATGGAGGAGGTGACCGAGGGTTATCAAAGCTTGTTTCTAAAGCTGCTTTCATTCGAGGAAGCCAAGTGCTAGGCATTATTCCAAAAGCCCTAAAACCTTTAAGATCTCTACCAGACTCATTAACTGGAGAAGAGTTAGTTGTCTCAGGTACGCAAGAAAGAATATTTGAAATGTTAAATCATGTTGACACTTTCATTTGCTTACCAGGAGATCTTGTAATTTTAGAGGCGCTAATTACATTTGCTTCTTGGGCCCATTTGAATATCTATAAAAAAACCTATCGGTTTGTTAAATGTTAATAACTTTTATGATGACTAAATAGAATTTCTTAATCATGCAATTAAATATTATTTCATTCCACCCTCAGGGAAAAAACTTTTTATTTGTGCTTTTACTGCTAGCGAGTTACTTAATCTTTTGCAAGCTTACAAACTAGAGCCAAATCCCATGACTTTGGCATTGGATGGGCAACTGATGATGATGGCAGTATCCCTCGTAAAAAGTGTAAATTAGATTTAACTCTCCGTTTGTAAATATTTTCAGTAGTGGCCAAGTGAAGTCTTCTGAATTCTACTCCTTTATTTTTTAGATATTGAGGACAATGTCTCCTTCAGGTTGAGGGGAGGAAATAGTTGACTATTGTGGAATGTCTTAGTTCTAGTGATGTTTTTTCTAATTTTTGTTGTAAAGACTAACTTTGGATAAACATTTGAGTCGAAGATGACAGAATATAGAATGTAGTATCTCTAAAAACACATCTTCTTAATTTTAGTGTTTTGCTTCTTAAAAAAAAATCTAACTTTTTTTTTTCTTTTTTTTTCTCTTTTTCTCTTCATCATCCCCTTTAAGTTTCTGCAATCAGTCCCAATTTTTTTTAGTGTCTTCTTTTCTTTTTTTTTAAAAAAGAGTTTTTTTTTTTCGGTGTGATCTTTTAACATTGGATAATATGATGATTTTCAAATTTTGGTATTTGTATTATCTTTGATCTTGAGTTATGTTACACTATGTCTTACCCTTTACATGCTGAAACATAAATTGAGAAATTTGATGAGTGAAATTGGTTAAGCCATTTGGAGGAATGTACATGTCATGAAAAGTTCAAGCGAGTCTTTGAGCCTATTATCCTTGGAGAGTAACCTCATTTGCCTACACAGCTTCACAATTTATTATACAAGATCTCTATTTTTTCCTAGAAGTCAAAAAAAAAAATTGCAGCTACATCTGAAAGTCCACTAAACTAGTGGATATGAAAGATTATTTAGAGTCCTAAAAAATTACAGAAGGCCATCTTTGACCCGTTTGAGCCTTTCTAGCCAACCTTATTATAAAGTATCTATAGTTAACCCCTTTGAGCCTTTGAAAAAAAAAATCTTTTTCATTTGATTATTGTTGTGCAAATTTTATTGAACTCGCAACTGCACGAATTTATTGTAGAATAGATCAATGGTGACGAGTGTCGATCCCACGAGGAGGTGGATTTTAATTGCGTGTAGAGTTAATTTTCTAAGTGGGTGGTTAGATTTGTGGTGAAAGTGATTTAGATTATCCTAAATTTTAAATGAAAATGGTGGGAATCAATTAAAGTAAAATCTATTGAAATAAAGCGCTTGGATATCTAGATCTGCATCAACATGCACCATGGGCTTAATATTCCTTATTACTGCCAATTAAATCATAAGGAGGGTTTCCACTCCTCATGAACCTCACTCTAATCAATATGGTGCTAAGGGCTTATCGTACCAAATAGTAATAACCTTGCACTAGGAAGCCGGTTATACCAGTGCGGTATCAAGACAAGATTATTACTATCTGTCGACGAAAAGTCAAAACATCCACATAAATCAGAGGGGAATAGAAAGTAAATTTACCAAATTAAGCCCATGGAAACATGTTGAGACTTCACCTTCAACCCACGCTTGAAAGAAAATTACTACTCATAATTGAACTAGGGGTAAAATAGAAATTTATTAAAATACATAGAAAAAACAGGATAGAGAAGGAATTACAGAAAATAGAGCTCAAAAATGAATTCAGGGGTGTCGAATTAGCGAGGGGAAGCCCTTTTTTTATAGATACAATGAGTAAATCATGACTATCAGATTAAAATAATTTAGACGCTCAGGATTGCGCCACGTGGCAAGTTCTGATTGGACAGAATACATCATCAGTGCTGTCATTCCGTGTAGTTCATGCATTGAACGCACATTTTTTAGTCCACTGATATACTGCCACGTCACCGGTCAACTCTACATAATCATTTTAGTCCAATAGGATCACAACACATCATCAGTCAACGTCAACTCATCAGTCAATGCCACATAAGCAGTCAATGCCACATCATTCGTCCAATCGAATGTTGCCACGCCATCGGTCGCTGCCACGTCATCGTACCGCATATGTGAACAGTGTCATTTATCATTTTATGCTCGTTTTTATGTTTTCGACTGTCCTGAGTTTAAAATTGCTGTCTATTTTTCTATCTGATCTCTCGTTCATTGTGAAATGATCATGATGCCCCCTTAAAATATATAAAATACATAATTATAATAAAACACACATAAATAAATTATAAAGGACTTAAATACATAAAAATAGAGATGTTAGTGAGACTCGGAGTGTAAAATGATAATTTTCTCCTTTATAAATATACACTTTCTAACACTCAACACACCCCCCCAACCGGCTTATTGGTAGTCCCTAACAAATAAAGCGAAAACAAAATTCAAACCTAAAATGATTTTTTTTTTAAACAATTGTGTTTATTCAATCAGACTAATGATAGCAATCAAATAAAAGTATAAGCATTATCTTCAGTCTAAAGAAATATCACCCCCACATCAACCATCCACATGCATCAGTCTAGCAGACTTTGTCACAGCTATAGTAATCAAGCCACTTTCAAGAATAACATGTCAAATCCCAAAAGCTCACCAGTAGTAGTGACACTCTCACAAAGAAATTAAACCCAATAAAAATAGTCATTCCAATGAATGGTAAATTGAGAGAAAATAATAAAGAAATACTATCACACACTCTCACTAAGATGAAAGGAATATGCCCACAGCTTAAAAATAATACAATCTTAAGTCAAACAAAATGCTAGTCAACCTAATGTATTCATATTTTTTTTATTATTTTTTTTATGCATCACTACATCTTTTTAGCCCATATAACTAGTTTCTACTTCAGACTATAGATCCTTAGAATTAAGAAGGACTTTTATTAGGATGTAACGTAGGCTGGGGACATGGCTAACAAAGGAGGGGAAATAAGGAAAACAAAATATATGTTTGAGAAAAAGTAGGAATCTTTTGGAAATTACAAGGTGCATTTTGCTTATTTATTATTATTGTTATATTTTTTTCTTTTTTAAAAAAACAAATTTTGGTATAGTACAACTTTACTTAACAAAATAATTATTTATATTTTTCTCAAACATGAATAGGTGATGGAACTTGTAAGATATCGGGTAATACTCCAAATCGAAGTAGGTGAAGATGATAAGTTGACAAAGAAAATATTATATATATATATATATAAAAGGCTCAAAAGGGTTAACTATGGATATTTCACAAAAGGAATGGCTAGAAAGGCTCAAATTGATCAAGGATGGCATTTCCATCGTCTTTTAGGACTCTAAATAATTTTCTATATCTACGAGTTAGATGGATCTTCAGACGTAGCAACACACATTTTTTTCTTTTATTTTTTTATTTTACAATTTTTTTTAGAGGATTGACTCAAAAGAAATCTAAAGATCGTGTATAAAATAATAAACTGCTAAGCTATATAAAGAATGGGCAAAAAGGGTTACTCTCCAAGAAAAAGGACAAGCTCAAAACCTCATTTGAAATTTATTATGACATGTGTATTCCTTCAAGCAACTCATATTTGTCTCCGACATCAACATGTAGAGTAGCAAACATGGTGTAACATCACTTAAGACCAAAGATAATACAAATACTAACATTTGAAAGTTATCATGTCATCTAATGTTAAAAGATCACAATTTTTTTTAATGACATTCTACCCCCAAACCTATTCTAAACATGAAAAATTTGCTTGCATAAAGATGAAAATGATGTAGAAAAACTAATTGGTGAAAGAAGTTAGAAAAATCACACTTAAAATAACTGTTGAAGCTTAATAATAAGATAATAAAGAAAAAGAAAATGTTCGGAAAGTAAATATATTTTTTTAAACTAAGAAGATGTGTTTCTAGAATCACTACACTTCATATTCAGCCATCTTCGACTCAAAATTTGAAAGTGTATATTTATAAAGGAGAAGTTAGATAAAAGAAGGAAAAAAATGATTGTCAAAGCTTAATAAAGAAAAAGAAACTGTTTGGAATTTTTTTTTCCTTCCAAACTAAGAAGATGCGTTTCTAGAGTCAGTACACTCCATATTCAGCCATCTTCGACTCAAAACGTTAGCCACGGTTAGTCTCTACAACAAAAAATCATAACATTCCACAATTGTCAACTATTCCCTCCCTCCAACTAGAATGAAACATTGTCCTCAATGTTTAAAGGAAAGAAGTAGAGTTTAGAATACATCACCCGGGTGGTGCCACACAGAAGAAAATATTTACAAGTGGAGAGTTAAATCTAATTTTCACTTCTTACTGCGGTTACTGTTACTATTATTATTTGGACACTCCAACACAAAAGTCCTATGATCTGGTCGATAAGCTTCTAACAGATCAAGTAGCTCATTAGCAGTATGAGCACAAATAAAAAATTTTTCATTGTCATAAATGTTATTGACATTTACCAAACCGATGGGTTTCTGGTGAATGTTCAAATGGGCTTAAGATGCTAATATGATAAGTGCCTCTAGAGTTGCAAGATCTCCTAGTAAGAAAATGAAAGTATCAGCATGATTTGATATTTCAGTTATTCTTTCTTGATTAACTCTTCTCCAGTTGGTGAGTCAGACAAACAGCCCAATGGTTTTAGTGCTCTTGGGATGATGCCTAACACTTGGCTTCCTCTGATATAAGCATCTTCTAAGACCAGTTTTGATAACCCTCGATCACCTCCTCCATATACCAAGTGTAATTTTCTTGCTGCTATACTTTGACCAAGATCTATGGCTGCCTCAATGAATTCTTTATATTTGCCATAGTTAAACCCAGAGAGCACACAAATGTTCTTGAACTAGATTTTTATCGCATCTCATTCTGGCACACTTATGACAGGCAATAGAAAGTCTTCGAGCTCTTTGTTTTCTTGCATAATTTCCTTTACCACAACCAGGCATGTATGCAATAAATATGAGAGGCAACTCACCTGCCAATCGTACTTTGGTCTCGATTAACCAGCTGATGTCAGCAAGTATGTTATTCCTCATAAGCAATCGCATGCGTTTGGATCGAGCTTTATAGATTGTAAAGAGAGCATTTTGAGGAAGTGAAGGGAATTGATTGTGAAGCTTTACTAAAATCTCGTTTGTATCCATACCTTCGGCTCATCAATTATTATGGAAAACTAAAGTAACCAACTTGGATGTCACGGAGTACCGTTATCCGCTACTTAATCGGGGTAACAAACTAAAGCACACAAACGAAGTAACGAACTAAAATACACAAAGAAAATTACAATCGTCCTCTTATCGAATTTACCTCAAGCTCTAACTAGATGTCGTAGATACTTCCTTCAATGTCTCTAAGTTATCTTTCTAAACCCTCAACATGGGATACTAACTTTGGTAGTTGTAGATCCCAAATATGATGTGTTTTACAAAATCGAATCTGGCTTCTGAGATGAGATTTTACATGTTGAAGTCATCTAAGAAAGTCTAAGAGGATCTGTCTGACTGAGGCACTCATGATTAACAATGATAAAAGAAAGAAAATTTAATAGTTAAACAAACACACTTATGCAAAAATAATTTCAATTAGCAAAAGAATAGCAAAAAGAAAGAAAAGAAAAGAAAAATCAAATCACCGAAAAAGAAAAAAAATTTCAATTCAAATTTGGTGGGTCACTCAAATTTATTTCGGTGTCCTCTCCATGTGGTTGGTACTCTAGATATGGCTTTAATATTTGAAGATTAACTTTAAAAGTGACATCGTTCTTTGGATCCTTAATTTCAATTGCTCCATGTGGAAAAACAGTGTGAATAATAAAGGGGTCAGACCATCGAGAGCGTAACTTACCTAGGAATAGGTGCAAGTGAGAATTGAATAAAAGCACTTTCTGACCTGGGGTGAAAGATTTTCTCAATATTTACTTGTCATGAAAGACATTCATTCACTGCTTGTAAATCTTAGCATTTTCGTATGCATTATTGCGAATTTCTTTTAAGTTCTACCAGCTGTAATCTTTATTCTGGTTAGCTTGCTCCATGTCAAAGTTGAATTTCTTGATGGCCCAATACGCACGATGCTCGAGTTCCACAGGTAGGTGGCAAGCATTTCTATACACTAGCCTATAGGGTGACATCCCAATCGGGGTCTTGAAAGCTGTTCTATATGCCCATAATGCATCATCGAGTCTCAATGACCAATCTTTTCTGTCTGGCCTTACAGTCTTTTCTAATTTGTACTTTATTTCTCGATTGGAGATTTCGATTTGGCCACTAGTTTGCTGATGATATGGGGTCGCCACTTTGTGAGTGATGGAATACTTTGTCAAAAGAGATTTGAATGATTTATTACAAAAGTGGGCACCACCATCACTGATTATTGCTTGAGGGAATCCAAAGCGTGGAACAATGTTGCTTTTCAAAAAATCCTATCACCACCTTGTGATCATTGGTTCTACATGGAATTGCTTCTACCCATTTCGATACGTAGTCAACAGCAACCTATATGTATTAATGGCTAAAAAAAGAGGGAAAAGGTCCCATGAAATCGATACCCCATACATTAAAAATTTCAACTACTAAAATTGAATTTAGTGGCATCATATTCCTTCGTGTAATGCTCCCCATTCATTGATACCTATCACATGAAGAACAGAAAGTGTAAGCATCTCGAAATATAGTTGGTCAATAGAAACCACATTGTAAAACTTTTGTAGTTGTTTTCTTAGCTCTGAAATGGCCTCCACAAACTTGTTCATGGCAGAATGAAAGGATATTCTGAATTTCACTTTCTGGGACACATCGTCTAACAATTTGATGAGCACAATACTTGAAAAGATAAAGGTCATCCTAAAAGAAATTCTTTATTTCTGCAAAAAAATTGGCCTTATCTTGCTTGGTCCAATGCTCTGAAAGCTAACCTGTAACAAGATAATTAACTATATCAGCATACCATGATAATACTTCCACACTCATTAATTGTTCATCTGAAAATGATTCATTCAATGGTAATGGTTCTATAATTGTATCAAAATGGAGACGAGAGAGATGGTCAGCTACAACATTTTCAATGTCTTTCTTATCTTTGAATTCCAAGTCAAATTCCTACAAAAGTAACACCTAATGAATTAGTCTAGCTTTTGCATCTTTCTTTGTGAGAAGATATTTAAGAGCAGAATAATCTGTTAATACAATTATTTTACAACCAATTATATAAGATCAAAATTTCTCTAATGCAAACACTACTGTTAGCATTTCTTTTTCAGTGGTTGAATAGTTCAACTGTGCATCATTTAATGTCATACTAGCATAATAAATAACATGGGGAATTCGATCAACTCTTTGTCCTAATACTACTCCTACTGCATAATTAGATGCATCACACATGAGCTCAAATGGTAAGTTCCAGTTTGGAGGCTGAATGATGAGTGATGATGCAACAACTGCTTTAGTTTTTTAAATGCCACAAGACATGAATCATCAAAGACAAAAGGTACATCCTTAGCAAGTAGATTGCATAAGGGTCTAGAAACTTTGCTAAAATCTTTAATGAAACATCTATAAAAACCAGCATGCCGAACAAAATATCTTACTTCTCTGATTATTTTAGGTGGAGGAAGATTGGAAATGAGATCCACCTTGGCTTTATCAACTTTAATACCTTTGCTTGAAATGAAGTGACCAAGAACAATGCCTTGTTTTACCATAAAATGTCACTTCTCCTAATTCAAGATAAAATTCTTCTTTCCACATCAATGCAAAACTAGTTGTTGAGTGTTAGAAAATGTATATTTATAAAGGAGAAAATCATCATTTTACATTTTAAGTCTTACTAACATCCTTACTTTTATGTATTTAAGCTTCTTGTGATTTAATTATGTGTGTTTTATTTTAATTAAGTATTTTATGTATTTTAGGAGCATCATGGTCATTTTACAATGAATGAGAGTTCAGACAGCAAAACGGACATCACTTTTGAACTCAAGACAGTCGAAAACCTTAGGAGGAGCATAAAAGGAAAAATGACACTATTTACATGTACGGTACTGTCTACGTTACTGTTCACGACACTGTTCACATAGATGGATCGATGATGTGGCATTGACCGATGATATGGCATTGACTAATAAGGTGTCACGATCCTATTGGACTAAAATTCTTATGTACTGTTGATCGGTGACGTGGAAGCATGTTATTAGACCAAAAAATCACGCGTACGGTACATGCATATACACATGATTATTTTCAACCAAACCGCGTCACTGTTCAAACTGTGTCACTATTCAAACCGCGTGGTCAAATTGTGTTACTATTCAAACCGCATGGTCAAATCGCGTACTGTTGACTGATGACATGGCGTAATCCTGAGCGTCCGAAATGTTTTTGATCTGATGGTCATGATTTACTCAATGTATCTATAAAAAGGGGGCCTCCCCTCTAATTTAGGCATCCCTGAATTCATTTTTGAGCTCCATTTTCTGTAATTCCTTCTCCATCTTGTATTTTCTACGTATTTTAATAAATTCCTATTTTACCCCTAGTTCAATTATGAGTAGCTAATTTTCTTTCAAGCTTGGGTTGAAGGTGAAGTCTCAATATGTGCCATGGGCTCTATTCGGTAAATTTATTTTCTCTTCCCCTCTAATATTTGTGGATGTTTTGACTTTTCGTCGACAAATAATAATAATCTTGTCTAGATACCGCCCTGGTTTCACCGGCTCCCTAGTACAAGGTTATTATTATTTGGCACGATAAGCCCTTAGTACCATATTGATTAGAGTGTGGTTCATGAGGTGTGGATTCTCCCCTCATGATTTAATTGGCACTAATAAGGAATATTTAGCCCATGGTGCATGTTGATGCGGATCCAGATATCCAAGTGCTTCAATTATAATAGTTTCCACTTTAATTGAATTCCGTCATTCCAATTTAAATTCTAAGATAGTCTAAATCACTTTCACCACAATCCAACCACCCTCCTAGAAAATTAATTCTACATATAATTAAAATCCACCTCCTCGTGAGATCGACACTCGTCACCATTAATCTATTCTACAATAGATTCGTGCATTTGCGAGTTCAATAAAATTTGCACAACACTAGTGTTAGATGATGTAAACATTGATCGAACGAATCACCAAAAATAGAAAAGTCATCCATAAAGACCTCAAGAAATCGTTCAACCATATCAAAAAAAATATTTAATATTCATCATTGAAATGTAGCATGTGTATTACATAATTCAACTGGCATTCTCCTATATGCAAAAGTGCCAAAGGGCAAGTGAAAGTGGTCTTCTCTTGATCTTTTGGTGTTATGAGAATCTGATTATATCATGAGTAGCCATTTAGAAAGTAATAAAATTCATGACCTGCTAATCTATCAAGTATTTGATCGATAAGTGGTAAAGAAAAATAGTCTTTACGTGTGATTCAACTTTCTATAATCAATACACGCACACCACCCTGTAGTCACTCTAGTGGGTATCAATTCGTTATCAGCATTGGTAACTACTATGACTCCTGACTTTGTAGGGAAGACTTGCACAGGAGTGACCCATGAACTATCAGAAATTAGGTAAATGATACTTGCGTCTAATAGTTTAAGGACTTCGGTTATAACAACTTCTTTCATGTTAAGATTTAATCGACGTTGCATTTTCCTAGTAGGTTTAACATTTTCATCAAGGTGAATGTAATGAATGTAGTCTACTGGGTTTATACCTTTTATGTCGGCTATGGTCTATCCTAATGGTCCTTTGTGCTCTTTTAAAACTTCTAACTATTTACCTTTTTATTCGTTATTTAGGGATGATGAGATGATTACTGGCAGAGTGCTTTCTTCTCCCAAGAACGAATATTCCAAAGTGTTGGGTAATGGTTTGAGCTCGAGCTTTGGTGGTGATTCTGATGATGGGCTGAGTTTCTTCTCTGATGATGCTAGTTGTTCAACTCTTGACTTCCATTTATTAGTGTTCATAGATGGTGTTGAATCAAGTAAGGCACTGACCTCATCGACTGATCTGTCAATATCAAAGTCCAAACCAAAGTAAGTTAAACATGTTTGTAAAGGGTCATCACTAAGGTTTGAAAGAAAAGTATTATCAACTATTTCTTCTGTTAAATCCACATCAGCAATTCCATCATCTGCATTGTGAGGTTGTTTGGCAATGTTGAAGATATTTAGCTCCATAGTCATGTTGCCAAAGGACAACTACATATTTCGAGTCCTGCATTGAATGTAAGCATCAACAGTTGCGAAGAAAGGTCGTCCTAGGATAATGAGGTTGTGCTTCCTTTAATCCTGGACTAGTTGAGTGTCAATTATAATGAAATCAACATGAAAATAAAACTTGTCTACTTGGATAAGCACATCCTCCACAATACCACGAGATATTTTCATGGATCGATCTGCAAGTTGTAACACCACTGGAGTTGGGTGTAATTCTCCCAGTCCAAGTTTCACAAATACTGAATAAGGCAACATATTTACACTAGCTCCTAAGTTCAACAAAACATTTTCAATTGTGTGGTTCCCTATACTACAAGGGATAGTGGGGGAGCCTAGAGGAATTTTGTGTAGGAGTATAGAGCTAATGTTTTCTATTAAAAGTCTTCTTTTGAACGTGAATGTTTCTTCTTTTAGTACAAATGTCTTTAAGAAACTTCGCATAAGATGGCACTTGTTTTATAGTATTAAGCAAAGGAATGTTAACACTTACCTGTTTAAAGATCTCAAAAATCTCACTTGTGGATTTTTCTTTCTTTCCTTTAGCTAACCTCTGAGGAAATGGAGCTTTAGGAACGTATTCTCATGGGTTGGTTTCTTCTTTCTCCTCTGATGATGAATCCTCAGCATGTACAAGTACAATTTGAGTTATTTTTGTCACCGGTGTCTCCACTTTGTTATCGACTTCTTTTCCTTTTCGCAAGGTCATGACGGCTTTGACCTCTCCATGCTGCTAAGTTGAACTAGTACTTACTTCATGTACTCCTTTAGGATTAAGCACTGATTGACTTGGAAATTTATCTTTCTCAACAATCATTGCCAAGGTTTGTACCGAAGAGGCAAGCTGTCCCACCATCTTCTCGAGGTTTGAAATTGATTGGGCTTGTGAGTTGAAGCCTGCTCTCATCTCATTTCGTAGTTCATCAATGGTGCGGTTTTGTTGCTCGATCGTGGAGTGAGTAAGATTCTTGAAATTCTGGAATGCCTCTTCCCATGATCTGGGTTGAGAGTAGTTAGGGTTCTGATTGTATGGTCTAAATGGTGGTTGAGACGCTTGAGGAACTTGAGGAATTAGTTGCATTGGTGGAGCTGGAACTATTGTTCCATTCTGTTGGAACCTTCGAGACCATGAAAAATTGGGGTGGTCTCTCCATCCAGGATTATATGTATTGGAGTAAGAGTTGTAATTTGCTGGCTTTCTCATTACACCTATGGCATTGGCTTGATCTAGGTATGAGTCATGGTCATGTGGCTCTGTTGATTTAGCAGCTGTTAATGATGCTATTTGTCGAGAAAGACCTTCAACCATCTTTTTGACTTCTTTAATTTCTGAACTTGACTCGCCAATGTGAACCTCATTTACTCCCTCAATTCTTTTAGTATTCTTGAGTGATCGACTCCGTTGTTGGGAATTATCTGCTTGTCGCTGGAAGAAATCCCAAATCTCTGATGCACTTTTTGACATTAGCTCTCCTCCACTTGTAGCCATTAGTCATTCTTGCACATGTGGCAATAATCCCTCCAAAAAGTATTGGCATTTGTGCCATTTCTCATATCCATGATGTAGACACTTCAAGAGTAGCCCATTAAATCGCTCCCATGCTTCCAAAAACTGCTCGTATTCTCTCTAGGTAAACTCTGAAATTTCCCTGCGAATAGCATTGGTTTTATGCACTGGGAAATATTTATTCAAAACTTTTTTTACCATTTATTCCCATGATGTAATGCTGTTAGCAGACAATGTATTGAACCATGAACGAGCTCTATCCTTTAAAGAAAATGGGAATAATCTAAGTTTAACATCATCATTTGAAAATTTCTCATATTTAAAAGTTTGACAAACAACATGAAAATCATTCAAATGATTATATGGGTCTTCATTTTCTAGGCTATAGAATGTTAGGAGACAATTTAGCACACTAGGTTTTCGCTCAAAACTCCTAGCAGTTACATTTGGGTATCTTATGCATAATGTGCACAAATTAGCTAAGGGACTGAAGTAGTCCTTAAATTGCCTCTCTTGTGGTGCTGGTTGTTGCAAATCCATTTCAATTTTATCTTTAATTGCAACGTGTGTGTGTGTGTGTGCAAAGTGTTTTTTCGAGTTCAAAGTCTATGGGCTCAAAATTAGGTAATTCTGACCTTCGACCATGCATGCAAATAACACAAAAAATGAGAACAAAACAAATAAAAATAAAGAAGAAGGAGAAATTACGATACTAACCTTATCATGATGTTACAACCTTACTATGAAAACACACTAAAAAAATATGTGAAATAAATTAATAAGATAAACGAAAAATTACAAAGAAAAATAACTTGAAAATTAAATTACAGAATTTTAAAGAAGAGAAAAAGAAAAGAAATTCTTACCTCAAAATGTAAATTCACTTTTTTTTCTTTTTTTTTAAATGAGAAAAAATACAAGAAAACAACTAAAAGAAATTATTTACAAAAATTAATTCTAGGAATTAAAATAACTTACCTCCACAGAAACGGCACCCCAAACTTGTTGTGTAAATTTTATTGAACTTGCAAGTGCACGAATCTATTATAGAATAGATCAATGGTGACGAGTGTCGATCCCACGAGGAGGTGGATTTTAATTGCCAGTAGAGTTATTTTCTAAGTGGGTGGTTGGATTTGTGGTGAAAGTTATTTAGATTATCCTAAAATTTAAATGAAAATGACGGGAATCAATTAAAGTAAAATCTATTGAAATGAAGCGCTTGGGCATCTGAATCTGCACCATGAACTTAATATTTCTTATTAGTGCCAATTAAATCATGAGGGGGGTTTCCACTCCTTATGAACCTCACTCTAATCAATATGGTGATAAGGGCTTATCGTGCCAAATAGTAATAATCTTGCACTAGGAAGCCAGTTATACTAGTGCGGTATCAAGACAAGATTATTACTATCTGTCGACGAAAAGTCAAAACATCCACATAAATTGGAGGGGAAGAGAAAGTAAATTTACCAAATTAAGCCCATGGAAACATGTTGAGACTTCACCTTCAACCCACGCTTGAAAGAAAATTCGCTACTCATAATTGAACTAGGGGTAAAATAGAAACTTATTAAAATACGTAGAAAAAACAGGATAGAGAAGGAATTACAGAAAATAAAGCTCAAAAATGAATTCAGGGGTGTCGAATTAGCGAGGGGAAGCCCCCTTTTTATAGATACAATGAGTAAATCATGACTGTCAGATTAAAATAATTTGGACGCTTCGGATTGCGCCACGTGGCAAGTTCTGATTGGATAGAACACATCATTAGGGCTGTCATTCCGTGTAATGCATATATCGTACGTACGTTTTTTGGTCCACGGACATACTGCCACGTCACCAGTCAACTCTACATAATCATTTTAGTCCAAGAGGATCACGACACGTCATCGGTCAACGCCAACTCATCAGTCAATGCCACGTCATCGACCAATGCCATGTCAGCATACCGTATATGTGAACAGTATCGTGAACAGTGCCGAATAAACCAATCATATAATATTCCGGAAGAAAACAACCGTCAAATTGCAATTAAAGCTTTTTAGTGTTCCACAAGCGGTTAAATGCATTTGAATTAATGTTGCCGACTTCTGAAATTTAAAGGGGGTTCCTTTCACATTACTTAAGTAAAACTTTAAGTCAGATTATTAATTATTGTGCACATCCCCACATGACGTTTTATGCACGCTAGCTGGCTAGCTACTTTCAAATGCAGCTAGATTCCAAAAATCAAGTTGGCAATTTGTCCCATTTGCTTGTGTAAATTTGCTTCCAAAACTCTTGGCCAATATAGGTTCTAGAGAATCACCTCATACATTTTTAAATAATTTTATTTGGTCAGTTATTTTGAGTTCAAATAAGAAAAAAAGTAAGAATTAAAAATTAAATTCAAAGATTTTCCATTAAACTATCTTTTGAGAGAGTAAAAAGAAAAAATAAATAAAACACTACAGAGAGAGTGTATGTGCATTAAACACACAGTATACACAGTAAAGAATGTCTTAGTGCACATATTTAAATTACAAAATACTACCAATAAAGTTTCCCCTTAAGGCTTTTCCCGGAGTCGCGGGAAGTCGCCTTTGTTGGGCCACAGACGGCAGCGCTTTCCAAGATACCTTTGGTCAAAACCAAAAAAAAAAAAATTACAAAATACTAGTGTGGTGTTTTGCATGATATCAAAGGAAACTCAATTGACTAAACATTGATTTATGGCATATATTTACATATGGGAAATAAATATTGGATATATGCATAGGTAGAAAGAATAAACGGTTAAGTGAATGGAACAGCCGCCATAGTTTCATATTTTAGCGTATTTCGCTACAGGCAAACTCATGCGTCCAAATGCAGCCTCTATTATGCTTTTGGCTTCAATTCAGAATTTTTAAGCTTAACAGCGCTTACTGTGTCATCTTACCTCGTCATCTATCTAATTCATCTTGTACACACTTTGACTCAATATCATCTACTGATCGATTGGAATTAAGACTCAAAGTTTGATGATGATTCATTGTATTTATTTACGTTACCGAATAAGGAAGTTTTTTTATTCTATTCTTGAGTGTTGACACAAACTACATTAGGAATATTTAGATTCCTACTAAATTCACTGAGTGGCCGATCCTTTTTCCAATTTATTATTAAGGGGAAGGTTGAGTTTCCTCATATATGATGTGAGATAGTATAAGTAATTTTCCCTCTTAAAAAAATAAATTTTTTTTAATTTTGTTGGTTATACTGTATATTTTACATTGAACCAAGTGTTTTTAGACTTCTATGATGCACTTAGATCAAGATTGGCTTTAATAGACTTTATACATTTATTATAAGGTTTGTAAGATACTAAGTAATATAATAATTAAAAAAGAAATTTTTAATTAACGTAAAAATAAAGTTCTTTTTAATCATTATTTTTTATGTAAAAAATAAAGCTCGTTTGAATCTTTTTTAATCATTTTTTTAGTTCGTTTGGTAGTAATAGAGTAGAGTTCTTTTTTATTTTTTAAAATAGAATAGAGTCTAAGAAGAATAAAAAAAAATCGCTCTTTTAGAGATAAATATCACACTATTCACAAGATGCTATAAAATCATACAATCTGTGCCCAATTACCTATATTGTTTAATGAGGAAAGTTTTAATACGCTTGATACAATACATTTCAATCTAATATATAATTTGTTCAATTATAATAAAATAATTCAATTGAACTTGACGTATACATCCTTCTCTCTTAGTTAAGAGAATTCAAGGGTTGTAAACCTTTCTCATTTGCTAACAATGTTGAATGTGGCAGTCTCCCCTTCTTTTGGACATCACGTATATATACATGATGCAGCAATTTGTAATAATATCAAGGCAATTCCTATCTTACACGCATGTAAGATAGGGGATCCTAATATCAAAGGTTACACTTTACGCAATGACTTCGTTCGCATGGAAAGCTA
The DNA here is from genome assembly GCA_030449895.1 of Citrus mangshanensis. Classification (NCBI taxonomy): domain Eukaryota; kingdom Viridiplantae; phylum Streptophyta; class Magnoliopsida; order Sapindales; family Rutaceae; genus Citrus; species Citrus mangshanensis. The sequence continues at coordinate 2,639,698 of JASUUJ010000280.1, read as the reverse complement.
TGTCAAACCGGATAAAATTATGACTGCATGGAGTGCATCGGAAATTGAACCTAGCTGTGTATCGCAAATAACGTATCAAATTCGTTTTTCATGTTCTTGGACTTTTTAACTAAAATATTTTGAAAGCAAAAATAAATAAATAAATAAAATATTCCTTAATGTTGTCTACATACATACAAGTTAGGCAATTAAGGAATAATCAAATGATTCTTTCAGTAGAGAAGTTAGGCAATAATTCTGTGATTAGAATCCAGAGCGTGCGCTCACATGTGATTCTTTTTATTTATTTTTATTATTTTTTTCATAACTTCTTTATGCAAGTTTGGGGCTTGAACTAGAAGCTTATAACATAAAATGTATTTTGGTATAGCAATATTAGATTTGGATTAGTCTAGATCTAAATTTGTGCCCGTATTTTATAATATTATGATTTTATGGCAGTTAGTAAATAAAAAAGAATATGTAATTAAATTTCTGTCATACAATGCTACAAATACAATTATAACAGAATATTATAAAAATATAAACACAACCGAAATTAACACCAGATCCAAATTCAGCTATAATAATGTGTGACGAAGTAATTTGGCCATATCGTTCTGTCGTATAAACACGATTTAGTATTGGTGACGCCACCAGTGAGCTCATAATTAAGTCTACGTCTATTACTAGTTGAAAACTAAAGCAAGTCCCTCTTTGAAGTAATTTTCCTTGCCCTTCTTGGCATCTACGTGATGTTGAGTGTTGACGCCACCAGTGAGCTCATAAGTCATTACTGTTTACTGACATGTGTTTCTTACTGGGCCATAATCACTTTTATAAGTTATTTTACTTCGCTCTCACTGGCATCTATGTGATATTGACGGCACAAATTTGTCCACAAAATTTGCATTGAAATCCTTATGGTAAGGTCCGATATCTCAACTCATACATTTTGAAGGAAACTGCAACAATTTGGATTATTCAACCTAGTGTGTGCCAGTAACGAATTTGTTAAAATTCAAATATGTCTATTCAAAGTAGCACAAATTACAATTTATTCCCAAAAAAAAAAATAGAACAAATTAAATAGAATAGTACTCAAAATTTGAAAGGAAAAGGATACCAAAAACCATGAGGTATGTTTATATGATCATATAAATAAACCTCTTTAATTTCATAAATAGTCACACAAATCCCTTTCTTATAATTATATCCTTTGACTATGGTCAAAATTGTTATAATAAATACAAATATGATACTAAGATACACATAATAAATAAAATAACATATTAATCCAAATACTTACTAAAAATAAATATAATTAAAAAATAAATATATATGTTATGCAAATTATTTCTTAATATTGAACTATTTTAATTGTCCGACATATTTTATTAATAGTAAAATCTATTAACCCAAAACTTGACTTTAAAATTTATATTAAATATAAAATAATATTGACATACATATTATTCTTGTAATTGTTTTGAATGTTAAATACAATAATTTTAATATTATTAATATGTCAAATAGATTTTATTAATATAAAAATTTATTGGACAAAATATTCATATATAAAATAATCTTATCTCATATTCAAAATAATGCATAAAATATCTCATATTCTATATAATATATTATTTTTATATTATATTTATATTTATTATCAAACATGCGAATGGGAATCACAACACATGTTCTTTTAGATATTTATAAATTTATCATTACTCCCTATCCTACCAAGCACCACATGGTATTGTTCTTGGCTTAAATGTGAACTGTCATAACTAACTTGTAGGTAGAATTGTAGAAATGATTCTCAACTGCACGATGAGCTTCATTTTTTATAATTGTTTCTAAAAAAAGAGTAGGTAAAGTTGTAATAGATTTTTTAATCGACTTAGGATTTGAACATGTATTGCTTACTTGAAAATCATTTAGTCTAATCCTTAAAGTAGGATAATTTTTTTTTAATGATTATAATCTATAGACATATTATAATTTAGAATAAAATTTAAATTCATATATTTATAGTATAGACGGGAAAGCCTATTAACATTAAACTTAAAAATTTATTCTCACTAAAAAATTTTTAAAAAAAATCCTTATTTTATAAAAGAGAAAATAAAAATTGGCTGGAATTTGTACCCTCAGGTTTGTTGAAAGAAGATACCATCCCACTGTTTGATCTAACAGTGATTCAAATTCTGCAATTAATTAATAATCTAAAAAGATAATCTCAAGTTATATGGTTTTAAGCAAAAAGTGAACGTGGGCGGTGGAGATACTGCTTCTGGAAAATGGAAATAAATACGAAATAATTTCATGAATTGTCTTGTCACTTTCCCGCGTCATTTAACTGCAATTGATTTGCACATATGTTTCAAAAACAAAACATTGATTTCCCCTTTATCTTTTCTTTCTCCGAAACCCCACCACCCATTTCAAAAAACCACCACGAGTCTTATTCAAGTCAACGTAAAACTCCCAATAACTCTAGTCTCTCTATATATATGTGTTAACTCGTTATCTATCTCATCATAGCCAGTCCAAACACCTTGGGTACGTATTAACATTGCTAGACGGTTCTTGCTTGGTACCTAGCAGTTTAAGCAGAAAAATATGGTGGTGTCTGATTTTGGCGGCAGTTGCTGCAGCTTGAGAGAGATGAAGAGTAGTTCTCTAGTGGGTGTGCTCACCGGCCGATGGTTCATGGTGTTTGCATCACTTCTGATCATGGCGGTCGCCGGGGCAACGTACATGTTTGGTCTATACTCTAGTGATATCAAAACATCATTAGGTTATGATCAGAGCACTCTCAATTTGCTAAGCTTCTCCAAAGATGTGGGTGGAAATGTTGGGGTCTTGTCTGGCCTCATCAATGAAATTACACCCCCATGGGTTGTTCTTGCAATCGGATCAATCATGAATTTCTTCGGCTATTTCATGATTTGGCTTGCTGTCACTGGCCGCATTCCCAAGCCTCAAGTTTGGCAAATGTGTCTTTACATTTGTATTGGTGCAAATTCTCAATCTTTTGCCAACACTGGAGCTTTAGTCACTTGTGTCAAGAACTTCCCAGAAAGCCGAGGCAGTGTTTTAGGCTTGTTAAAAGGTTTTGTTGGTCTTAGTGGTGCTATTTTGACACAATTATACCATGCCTTCTATGGAGACAACTCTAAGGCTCTAATCTTGCTTATTGCTTGGCTTCCAGCTGCTATTTCATTTGTCTTTCTTCGAACATTTCGGATTATAAAAATTGTTCGACTGGCAAATGAGCTCAAGATTTTCTACAAAATGCTCTATATCTCTCTTGGCCTTGCTGGTTTCCTAATGGTTGTAATTATCCTTCAGAACAAATATGCTTTCAAAAGATTTGAGTATGTTGGTAGTGCTTCACTTGTACTTATACTACTTTTTCTTCCAATAGCAATTGTTATTAAGGAAGAAATCAGCCTCCGGAAAAGCGAAAAACCATCATTGGAAGATGCTAATTCTTATCCTGAGCTAAAGATAGTGACTGAATTGCCCCCACAACAAGCCTCTCCATCAACCGAAGCTCAGGTTTGTTGCACGGAGAACATTTTTAAGCCACCAGACAGAGGTGAAGACTATACAATATTACAAGCACTTTTCAGCATTGACATGCTGATAATTTTCATTGCAACAACCTGTGGCGTCGGCGGAACATTAACAGCTATTGACAATTTGGGACAAATTGGCAGTTCACTAGGCTATCCAGCTCGCAGCACAACAACATTTGTCTCACTAGTAAGCATATGGAATTATCTCGGACGAGTTGTTGCTGGTTTCGCCTCCGAAATCTTGCTAAAAAAATACGAAATTCCCCGTCCGCTCTTGTTCACTTTTGTGCTTCTTTTCTCCTGTGTTGGTCATCTGTTTATTGCCTATGGTATCCCAAATTCACTCTACGCTGCTTCCGTCATCATCGGCTTCTGTTTTGGAGCTCAATGGCCGTTATTGTTTGCCATCATTTCAGAAATATTTGGCCTCAAGTATTACTCAACATTGTACAACTTTGGAGCCGTCGCAAGCCCTGTTGGGGCATATATTCTCAATGTGAAAGTTGCTGGTCAACTGTATGACAAAGAAGCTTTGAAGCAAATGGAAGCTTTGGGTATAACAAGGCAAGCGGGCCAAGATTTGACTTGCAATGGGGTTCAATGCTACAAAATGGCATTTATAATAATCACAGCGGCAACATTATTTGGGTGCCTTGTTTCAGTTATTCTGGTCATCAGGACCAACAAATTTTATAAAGGCGACATCTACAAGAAATTCAGAGAAGAAGCCAAGGCTGCCGAGATTGATATGGCTGCCTCTACAGGAAATGGTATTGTATCATTGAAAGATGTTCATTCAAGACCTGCCGCCGATGATGCTTCCACCACCTCTGCCGCCGTCCCAGCACCCACAATTAATCAGCATTAATTATAGTAATGAAAAACGATAGTTGCACAAAAAATTACGCAAGGTCACTTAAAATAAAAAAATACTTGGAAGTGAAATTCTTTTGTACAGTGATATTGAGTAATTTTTTTTGTGCAAATATCAATTCTATGTAAATATAAATCAAAGTCAGTTTAGGGTATACTAATTAGTTCATTGTCAAATTTCGTATGCATAATAGTAAGTTCTTTTTATATTTTCTAGAATAATAAATGGGGTTGTACTTCATGGAGTAAATTACCTAATTTGCCTCGAAACTATTGAGTGGTGTAATTTTCCTCAAACCTTTTGGCGCTGGCCTAATTCACAACTTGCTAATGAGCGTAGCCCTTGTCCTATCAGTAATGATAGGTATATAAATTTGCGATACTAAATTAAAAAAAAATTATATTACAAATGATGTAACAGATAATATGGCATTATCTTAAAGGCAAAGCTTATGTTATATCAACTGTAACAAACAGCCAATACATTTAGATGGTTGGATTTTGATATTTTTTAATTTAATGGATGAAAATAACTTTAACCTAAAACGAGGTATGGGTGTAATAGCTTTTAACAAAATATTTTATTTTAAATCACATATTTACTTATTTTTCTAGTAAGTCCTTATTAATTTTGTATAACTAAATGATTTTGTTAACCATCTCTTCTACATTTATTCTTTAAATTTTTTAAATTTTTTACTATATTTTTATAAAAATCTAAATAATTATCATATTCATAAAGATTTACAAATTTTGAATATATATTTGCATCTACATTTATAATTTCTTATCTCTCCTAAGAATAAACTAGATTATATGTATGTATGTATATAAAATCTAAATTTAGCGTCTTGAATTATAAGAGATATTATATGTCATAAATATGTTATGACTCTAATAAATTACTAGAAAGATGTTACAATGAATAAATCATTAGAACCTCTAATAATTTCACAAAATATATAAACTAATGAGTTACCACATTCTAACTACATACAAAGAGGATTTTCTTATGAAAGATTTTAATCATTTGATCCAATCAATGATTCAGATATGCGGGAAAATAATCAATTAAATTGAATTTCACTATATTTATTAAATAAATTAGGAAATCTAAATTTATTTATAAATGATATAGAAAAAGCAAACGATACCACATTCTAGCTATATACAAAGAGGATTTTCTTATGAAAGATTTTAATCCTCTGATCCAATCAATGATTCGTACATGCAGGAAAATAATCAATTAAATTGAATTTCACTATATTTATTAAATAAATTAGGAAACCCAAATTTATTTATAAATGATATAGAAAAAGAAAATGAAATATGAGAAATTAATAATTTTAATGAAGAAAATATAAAATAAATTAAAAAGTTAGGAGATCAAATGAGTAAAAAAAATTTAATGAAGTTAAACAATTAATAAAAGACTTCACATTGAAGATCATGATATATTAAAGTAAGAAATCGGTAATATAATGAATAAAAACTTAATAAATATAAGATTAAACAAGTTAGAGATTCAATTAGATAAAATAAAAACTTGGTACTGAATTTGCTATAAATATAAATAAAAAAAACTTAAAAAAAATTGAAGTACTATTGCAGTGCAGCTTGGGGTTTAAAATAAAACTTTAAAACTTATTGACTTTTTCATAATTATTAACTTTTCTGAGGATTCAAAAATTTATAGCTGTAAGCCTGTAACGTACAGCTGATGTCTATCTTAAAAGGTAATGGGATCATTTTAAAACATTTTATCCCAAAAATTCGAAAGCATGATTATCAATATTATCCACATGAAATCAAATCTATCATAACTGAGATAAGTCTAGATAAGGAGAGGTTCAAAATTGATAAAAGAAGCTAAAGATTTCAAATTAAAACTCAAGAGCCTGTTTATTCTTATTAGATAAACCTTCCAGTTGTGGCAACATGCAGATACGCTCTAATTAACAACCAACAGAAAACATTACGCGTATTGATTTTCAATATTATGTGGCAAACGTTTTTGGTTTATTAACTATATAGGTTTTGGGGTTGGTAAATATTGTGGTCGGCGTTCCATGGGAAAGGGTGTGCCCACTAGTCGTTTTGCAGAAATTGTCCACCACACGACCACTAATACAAGACAAAGCAATAAAGAAGCTCACAGTCTCATGTCATGCGATGGTTGACTTTCACGGGCCCACTGATCATCATTCTTATTATTATTCTTCTTTATAAGTCAAGGTTCGGTGACAAAATCCTTTACAATCTGAAATGACCGGATTGTCCTCCTTCGTCTTGAAGTTTCCAAAGTTCCATTCGTCTGTTTAGCAATGGCACCTGTTAAAGGCATTTTAAATTAGGCTTTTGCTACCTTACATGCACGTAAGGTACAATCTCTCACAAGATTGGTGGACCTAAATGAAATCCACATATAAGTTTTGTGAGAGACTGTACCTTACGTGCATGTAAGGTAGCAGCTCCCTCTAAATTAACATTTGGTTCATGACCAAATCAGTAAAAAATGAAAAAGGAAGGAGCTGCTTTGGAGAATCTACGTGTCCCTCTTGAGTTCATGTGAGAGAGAAAAGTAAGAAGTGTTGCTTTTTGTAGACTGTTTGTAGTGAGACTCCCAAGTTAAAATTAATCATTTTCTCCCTTGATTGTCCAAGTGTACCTGGGCTTGTGGTATTGAAGATGTGGCGAAAAGGAATTTGTTAGAGCAAATAGGTGCACCTACAATTGCAGTGTACAATAAACTCTCTTCACCTTAATACCCTTCGACTTAGTAAGCGTTGTATTACAACCATATAGAGGCTGCTTTTTTCGCTGCAATCACAAGGCCGGCGGGCCGGGGCAGTTAGAGAAGTTTAAAGAAGCTAACAAAGCACATATGTTAATTATTCCTTAAATTTTACAGCAAAAACTATACAACACACTAGATATTGCCTCTAAAAGATAAGTAGCACTTGGTTCTGACAGGACTGTTCTTTCAAAGTTTTTATTATGCGAAGATAACATCACTAGAAAAGGAATCCCACTTTCTACGGTGAAAATCCTTTTATAGAATTCATGTTGCATGTCTATTAATAGCAATCAAACAAACCGCAAAGCAATTTCAAATTGCTTTCTCAATTTGCATCTGTCTCTTTTCTTTTCCATCACAGATGCAAAATTTTAGATAGCAAATAGGATGAATCACTATCTGAACAAGTGGGCAACCCCATTATCTATTAGCTTGCATTTAGCAATATGTGTATATTCAATACATATGGATAAGTAATGTTAGGGATCTAATAATTGAGTTCTAACTAATTAATGTGCAAATCATTTAGAGAATGATGGAATATTAATTTTATCAGTTATGAAATTTTTTATTTAATAAATGAATATCACATAACAATCAAAATTCAAGTTGTGACTCAATCAGGTTAAAGTCATAGATGAGTTAAAATTAAAGAGAAAAAAAATAAACTCTAGTGCAATGTATTTTATCTTGTACTGTATTGAAATTTATATTTTTAAACCTTTTTAACTTGTCTTTGTCCGTAATATGATCAAAGACCCCTAATTGAAAGCTTATTTGTTTATATATAATCTAATTTTGTTAAAATGAAAATATCTTGTCAGATAATTAGATGCCACCAACAGCAAAAAAAACAAAAACATTTTAATACATTAACAGAAAAAAATTAACATATTCTCTAATATATTAAAATCTAATTTTTTTTTTACATTTTAATAGCATTCTTATTTTATATATATATATATATATATATATATATATATTTGTGACAATGTCAAATTTTTTGTTCACTAAATCAAAAGCTAAACCTGCTTTCTTTTATGTTTTACAATTTTTGTAGGGAGAACCTTTATTAAACTTGAATACACACACACATATAAGCTAGGGATATAAAGTGAGTGTTGAGACTTATTTAAATACTAAACCAATTGCCCCATAACCTAATCCTAGTAAAAAACTAATATATGGATTTGAAAAAAAATCAAAACACAAGTGATATGAAAAGAAATAAAGCATTAAAGATCAGACAACAGAGATTTATAGTGGTTTGCTACATCCAGTTGAAGACTAGAGCAGAGTTTTTATTAATTTCTAAAGAACAAATTACAGATAGAGACAATATACTTGTAAAGCTTTCGTATGAAATAAAAACTCAGCCCTTAATGAACACTCAATATATATATATATATATATATATATATATATATATGTATGTATGTATGTATGTATGTATGTATGTATATATGTATGTATGTATGTATGTATGTATGTATGTATAACGTATTATGGACATTCTTATTCATAAGAGATATATCTTTTAAATTAAGCTAATATTGTTTATATCAATTATAACTACTTAAGAGACATGACTAAATTCTCAAGAGACATAACTTCCCTTATAAGTCAATAGTCATTTATGTATAAAAGGTTTGAAGAATAGTTATCAATAGTCCATAAATAGACTTTGACTATAAGTATTTCATATCATCCAAAATTATGAGTTGAAGACATTGAGAGTTCTTAGAAATTTTTTTTCTCAGTGACTCTTAGTTATAGGTGATTTCCATTTTAACGATAGTTCTCTCAAAATTAATTTTAAAGGGACCAACAATGGTATCAAAGCGGCGTTAATATTCTATTTTGATTTTTCAAGTCAAAATAAAATTTATTTTGGAAGTACTTCGACGTGTTTCAGAAGTTAATCAGGCATATTAGAAGAACAATACCAGAGGGATACATCCAAGAAGAGTTCGCAATCAAAGAAATATTTTCCAACGATACAGATTATTGTAGAAGAAGACAAAGTCACCAAGAGGAATATTTGGATACTAGAAGAAGAATTTTTTTCAAGTCTCTAAGTGCTAGTAGAAATCATTGAAGTTTATAATCAATCTATTCGAAGAATATTTCCAAAGCACCAAAGGTTAGATTTTCTATTTTATGTTACACATTATCTAGCCAAAACGATTAACATAAACTCGAGTGATACTAATAAAAAGTTAAATAGGTCTAGTTATAATATTTAGAAAAAGAAGCGTCCTACATTTTAATTCAAGGTCAAACATATTATGTTTAGAAGATAAACTTATTCCTTTATTTGAGGATTATAAGACTGTAAAAGAAATTGTGGAAGCCTTAGAAGTTGAATATGTTGCTAAATCTGAAACTCGTGGACAATTATTACTCAAAAAAATTAATGGAATGTACATGGAAAAGAGAAATGATGTGGTTAACCATGAAAATAATATGGCATCATTAGCTAATGAATTATCATTTTAAGTTAGTACAATTACTGATAGAATGCAAGTCTCCACGGTTCTTAATAGCTTGCCACCATCATGGGATTCGGCTGTTACATCTTTAAATTGTTTAGGTCAAGTTTTGATTGTGGACACTTTAGCACCAATTTTAGCGCTGGAACAAGAAAGAATGAATCACCAAAGTGTCTCAAATTTGATGATGATAGAGGATTCTTCTAATCCTTCTAAGCTGTTTAAGAACCAAAGAAAGAAAAGAGAAAAATATGAAAGGTAAATGGCCATCGTAAATTAAGAAAATTGAATGCTTCAACTATGGCCAAGTTGGACATTTAAAGAAAGATTGCCCAAAGTTCAAAAAGATTGAAAAAGTTGAGTAAGGAATGAAAGAGCTTACATTTAGTTGGTGTGTGGTTTTAAGAAAAAAGAGGAGAGGAGAGGAATAGAGAGGTGATGAGAGGAGAATAGTGCAAAAATTAATTGTTATTGTTTGGTTTCACATTAAATTTGAAAGGCAAAAAAAATTACATACTTTTTATTTGGACAAATATACTTATTATCTTTAGTGTTAAAATGTTAACATTCACTATAAGAAAACTGGCAATATAAGACAAAAAAAAAATCATAATTCACTATAAGAAAACTGGCAGTGAAATTATCCATCATCAATGTACTTGTCACTCTTTTATGATATAAAAAAATATGTCAATAACTTATAATGGTGTTTAGATGTCATATGTCTGTCATTAAAAAAATGAATATATTAATTAATTTTTTGGCAGGAAAATTGATTTTCGCGCGTGAATTATTATATGGATAATTTTAATGGGTAAAATACTTAGTTTGTGACAGAATTTATGATTGATATTTTCTCTCATAAATTAATTTGTTTGTGACGTAATTTATTATTAGTATTTTCTGTCACATGATCTAAATTTATATTGAAAGAAATTATGAATTATTTTTTTAAATTTATGCAATCCTGTATGTGAAATTCAATCTCAAATTCAATATGAACCAAAAATTAAATTATGCATTCTATTAATTCCATCATCCAAAAACAATTGTATCCAATAGTTATTTCAAACAATATCAATTCAAAAGATAAAATCCAGCAACTAAGAGCAAATGTTTCAAGTTTTACAAGCTAAGATGCCATCAAATCTTGTAGTTATAAACTTCTCCCATATTCTCAATAAACTTCCAATACATGAATTACCATTTTCAACAAATACCTAGCAAAACTCCCAAGTTCAGTAACTTCTTTCAACTTGCATGTGCAACACCAAATGAATATACCTAGCACTATCATTATAAAGAATTAACTACCACTAATAAAACTCTTAGGTTTTAGCTACAACAAATTATTACAAATTTCAACTCAATTTGCATGTGCAGCACCAATGAATATAGCCAACATAAACATTTATCTATTAAAGTAAAACTCCAGGTTTCAAATGCAACTTAACCAATTCCCTGCTGAAATAAAATATAGAACCAAAAGGGTACCCATAAAAATAAAATTACTTTCCTGCAAGTATGAAGATAAAGAGCAAGCTTTGGTTTGAATAAAAAGTATACAAATTTACTGCCAAACACACACAGGGACCATATGTTTAAATGATATATCAATCAATCAAAAGAATATTTCAATTCCATTTCTTCTCTTACAATTACAAGAATTGATTCCATTAACTAAGTGATGTGTGCTGTTTTGTTTAACTTATTTGTATTTTGCTTTTTCCTATTGTTAGCTTTATCATTATTTTAATTTTTTTCCTTAAAATTAACTTCGTTACTCAAATTCATCAACAAAACAACTACAATGGATAGATTGATATGGACCTACCAAGTTTCTCTACTATTAGCAATCTCATCTCTAAATAATGATGGTGTTATCAGGATAAGAACTTTGCCTATAGTTGCTTGTTGTTCAAACAGAAGATTATGCCTAGTTCAAGAAATCTACATAGCTAGCTAGGTCCTTATTATTCTCACTTTGTCTAAAATACTTTGAATTGTCAAAGAGAGACTGCATTTGCTCCATAGATTCGAGGAATGGCACACGTAGTTCATGATCTAATACTTAACTAATCTCAATTAAGGAGGTTAACTCATTCGAGTGTACAATCAACTTATCTCTAACCAATTATAATATATAAGAAGTAATAAAAATGTTTGTGTATAGTTTTGATTCATACTAACCATTTTTTGTTGCGTTAATGATTTCATAACAATGGTTAGCCCACTCCAAACGAACTTCATCTAGTGTATACAGTCTTTCCATGGACCTGAAAAACCATAAAATCAACATTGTCAAATTTCCATAACAACGCAGTACATATGGTATAAACCTATCCTATGATATTATTCCATCACTGAATCATATTATTCATTAGCAAACTAAGGTATGCTATAATGTCCTTCATAAACCTCAAGTTGTAATAGCCACATTCCACGCTTCCCTATTGTTGATGGGTCTATTCACAGTTATAAACCAACAAAATAATTATAAATATATTCTATTTAGCCTTAAAGTGATAGATACATAGTATTTTAGTTAAGATAATTTGTTTATCTTCACAAATCTCATCTTAGAGCCAAATTCCATCTTTCCTTACAATCCTTAGCTAAGAACAGTGCCATAGCACTATATGATAAAGTACAATGGTTAAATATCGAAATTATATTAAAGAAAGTGAGAATATTAGGATTATGAGATAAAAAAAGAGTACCTATGATTTAATCAACTGTTCTAAATCAGGATTAGGAGCATTGTACCCCTTAGGATTTAAATAAAACACTTATTTTTTTTCACTACATCAATCACAACTAAAACCCAATAGAAGCTAAAATAGAAAAAGGCAAAGAAAACAAAGCAACAGTTATGAAAAAGAAGATAAAATGAATAAATAATGATAAGAACATTTTATTACAGTTTGAAATTCCAAGACCTATGATTGTATGGCTTTTTTCAAGTGCTTGCGCACACCTTCTACTCTGTTGGGATGGGAGATGTCTGCTACTTGTCCAGGATGGGGTGACACAAAACCTGGACATATGGATCTAAATGATCTTGTTTCTTTTTTTAGTTGGGATAATTGAGGCATACAACTGTTGAGTGTTAGAAAATGTATATTTATAAAGGAGAAAATCATCATTTTACATTTTAAGTCTTACTAACATCCTTACTTTTATGTATTTAAGCTTCTTGTGGTTTAATTACGTGTGTTTTATTTTAATTAAATATTTTATATATTTTAGGGGCATTATGGTTATTTCACAATGAACGAGAGATCAGACGGAAAAACGGACATCACTTTTGAACTCAGGACGGTCGAAAACCTTAGGAGGAGCATAAAAGGAAAAATGGCATTGTTCACATGTACGGTACTATTCACATATACCGTACTGTCTATGTCACTGTTCACATAGATAGATCGATGATGTGCCATTGACCGATGATGTGGCATTGACTGATGAGGTGTCACGATCCTGTTGGACTAAAATTCTTATGCACTGTTGATTGGTGACGTGGCAATATGTTAGTGGACCAAAAATTACGCATACGGTACATGTATATACACAGAATTATTTTCAACCAAACCGCGTTACTGTTCAAGCCAGGTCAAACCGTGTCATTGTTCAAATTACGTGGTCAAATCTTGTTGACTAATGACGCGCTGGCCCAAAGCTTTTAATCTGATGGCCATGATTTACTCAATGTATCTATAAAAAGGGAGCCTCCCCCCTAATTTGGCATCTCTGAATCCATTTTTGGGCTATATTTTCTGTAATTCCTTCTCCATCTTATATTTTCTACGTATTTTAATAAATTCTCATTTTGCCCCTAGTTCAATTATGAGTAGCTAATTTTCTTTCAAGCTTGGGTTGAAGGTGAAGTCTCAACATGTGTCATGGGCTTTCATTGGTAAATTTACTTTCTCTTCCCCTCTAGTTTTTGTGGATGTTTTGACTTCTCGTCGACAAATAATAATAATCTTGCCTCTAGTACAAGATTATTATTATTTGACACGATAAGCCCTTAGCACCATATTGATTAGAGTGTGGTTCATAAGGTGTGGATTCCCCCCTCATGATTTAATTGGCATTAATAAAAAATATTTAACCCATGGTGCATGTTGATACAGATCCAGATACCCAAGTACGTCATTTCAATAGATTTCTCTTCAATTTATTCTCGTCATTTCAATTCCAATTTTAGGATAATCTAAATCACTTTCACCACAAATCCAACCACCCTCATACAAAATTAATTCTACATATAATTAAAATCCATCTCCTCGTGGGATCGACACTCGTCACCATTAATCTATTCTACAATAGATTCGTGCACTTGCGAGTGTTGTGCAAATTTTATTGAACTCGCAAGCGCACGAATCTATTGTAGAATAGACTAATGGTGACGAGTGTCGATCCCACGAGGAGGTGGATTTTAATTATGTGTATAATTAATTTTGTAAATGGGTGGTTGGATTTCTGGTGAAATTGATTTGGAATATTCTAAAACTTAAATTAAAATGGCGAGAATAAATTGAAGATAAATATATTGAAATGAAGCACTTAGGTATCTAGATCCGTATCAACATGCACCATGGGCTAAATATTCCTTATTAATGCCAATTAAATCATGAGGGGGGAATCTACACCTCATGAACTATACTCTAATCAATATAGTGCTAAGAGCTTATCGTGCCAAATAATAATAACCTTGTACTAGGGAGCCGGTGAAACCAGGGAGGTATCTAGACAAGATTATTATTATCTGTCAACGAAAAGTCAAAACATTCACAAAAATTAGAGGGGAAGAGAAAATAAATTTACCAAATAACGCCCATGACACATGTTGAGACTTCACCTTCAACCCAAGCTTCAAAGAAAATTAACTACTCATAATTGAACTAGGGGCAAAATGAGAATTTATAAAAATACGTAGAAAATACAAGATGGAGAAGGAATTACAGAAAATGGAGTCAAAAAATGAATTCAGAGATGCCAAATTAGGGGGGAAGAACCCCCTTTTATAGATATATTGAGTAAATCATGGCCATTGGATCAAAAACATTTCGGACGCTCAGGATTGCGCCACGTCATCAGTCAACAGTATGCGGTTTGAACAGTAACGCAGTTTGGTTGAAAATAATCCTGTGTATATGCATGTACCGTAGGCGCGATTTTTGGTCCACTAACATGCTGCCACGTCACCGATCAACAGTACATAAGAATTTTCTCCAATGGAATCGTGACACCTCATCAGTCAATGCCACATCATCGGTCAATACCACGTCATCGGTCAATGCCACATCATCGATCCGTCTATGTGAACAGTATCGTGAACAGTAATGTAGACAATACCGTACATGTGAATAGTGCCGTACGTGTGAACAGTGAGATTTTTTCTTTTATACTCCTCCTAAGGTTTTCGACTGTCCTGAGTTCAAAAGTGATGTCCGTTTTGCCCCTAAAATATATAAAATACTTAATTAAAATAAAACACACGTAATTAAATCACAAAAAGCTTAAATACATAAAAGTAAGGGTGTTAGTAAGACTTGAAATGTAAAATGATGATTTTCTCCTTTATAAATATACATTTTCTAATACTCAACAGCGAGTTCAATAAATTTACACAACACGTTGTTGACGCCGTTGCCGGAGAGGTAAGTTATTTTAATTTGTAGAATTAATTTTTGTAAATAATTTCTTTAATTTTTTTTCTTGTAATTTTTTTCACTTATTAAAAAAAAGTAAATCTGTATTTAGAGGTAAGAATTTTTTTTCTCCTTTAAAATTATTTAATTTAATTTTCAAGTTATTTTTCTTTGTAATTTTTGTTTATCTTACTAATTTATTTTTAGTTAATTTATTTCACGTATTTTGTAAGTGTGTTTCTATAGAAATGTTTTAACAGCGTGATAAGGTTAGTACCGTAATTTCTCATTTTTCTTTATTTTTATTCATTTTGTTCCCATTTATTTTGTGTTCTTTGCATGCATGGTCGAAGGTCATTATTACCTAATCTTGAACCTATAGAACTTGAACTAAAAAAAACACTGCACACACACAAACACGTTAAAAATAAAATGGATTTGCAACAATAAGCACCACCACAAGAGAGGCCATTTAAGGACTATTTTAGTCCCTTAGCTAATTTGAGCACATCATGCATAAGATAGCGAAATGTAGCGGTTAAGAGTTTGAGTTAAAACCTAGTGCGCTAAATTGTCTCCTAACATTTTATGGCCTAGAAAATGAGGACCCATATAATCATTTGAATGATTTTCATGCTGTTTGTCAAACATTTAGATATGAAAATTTTTCAGATAATGGTGTTAAACTTAGACTATTCCAATTTTCTTTAAAGGATAGAGCTCATTCATGGCTCAATACATTGCCTGCTAATAACATTACATCATGGGAACAAATGGTAACAAAATTTTTGAATAAATATTTCCCAGTGCATAAAACCAATGCTATTCGCAGGGAAATTTCAGAGTTTACCTAGAGAGAAGACGAGCAGTTTTTCGAAACATGGGAGCGATTCAATGGGCTACTCTTGAAGTGTCCACATCATGGGTACGAGAAATGACACCAATGCCAATACTTTTTGGAGGGATTATTGCCAAATGTGCAAAAATGACTAATGACAACAAGTGGAGGAGAGCTAATGTCAAAAAGTGCATCAGAGATTTAGGAATTCTTCCAGTGACAAGCAGATAATTCCCAACAACGAGTCGGTCGTTCAGGAACACTAAAAGAATTAAGGGAGTAAATAACGTTCACATTGGCGAGTCAAGTTAAGAAATTAAAGAAGTCAAAGCGATAATTGAAGGTCTCTTTCGACAAATAGCATCGTTATCGACTGCTAAATCAATAGAGCCACATGACCATGACTCATACTCAGATCAAGCCAATGCCATAGGTGTAATGAGAAAACCATCAAATTACAACCCATACTCCAACACATATAACCCTGGATGGAGAGACCACCTCAATTTTTCATGGTCTCAAGGATTCCAACAGAATGGACCAGCAGCTCCAGCTCCACCAATGCAACTAATTCCTCAAGCCTCTTAGCCACCATTTAGACTATACAATCAGAACCAGAACTACTCTCAACCCAGACCATGGGAGGATGCATTCTAGAATTTCAAAAATGTTACTCACTCTACGATTGAGCAACAAAACCGCACCATTGATGGACTACGAAATGAGATGAGAGTAGGCTTCAACTCACAAGCCCAATAAGTTTCAAGCCTCAAGAAGATAGTAGGGCAACTTGCTTCTTCAGTTCAGGCCTTGGCAATGACTGTTGAGAAAGACAAGTTTCAAAGTCAACCAGTACCTAATCCTAAAGGAGTGCATGAAGTAAGTACCAGTTCACCACAATATCATGGAGAGGTCAAAGCAGTCATGACCTTGCGAAAAGAAAAAGAAGTTGACAACAAAGTGGAGATGCCGGTGACAAAAGAAAATCAAATTGTACATGTGAATGTTGAGGACTCACCATCAGAAGAGAAAGAAGAAACCAACCCACGAGAATATGTTCCTAAAGCTCTATTTCCTCAGAAGTTAGCTAAAGGAAAGAAGGGAAAATCCATATGTGAGATTCTTGAAATCTTCAAACAGGTAAGTGTTAACATCTCTTTATTTGATGCTATAAAACAAGTTTCATCTTATGTCAGGAGTCACAGTAGTTACCAATGCTGATAATGAATTAATACCAACTAGAGTAACTACAGGATGGCGTGTATGCATTAATTATAGAAAGTTGAATTCTGTCACACAAGACCATTTTCCTTTACCATTTATCGATCAAATGCTTGATAGATTAGCAGGCTATTAATTTTATTGCTTTCTAGATGGCTACTCAGGATACAATCAAATCCCTATAGTACCAAAAGATCAAGAGAAGACCACTTTCACTTGCCCTTTTGGCACTTTTGCATATAGGAGGATGCCATTTGGATTATGTAATGCACCTGCTATATTTCAACGATGCATGTTGAGTATTTTTTCTGATATGGTTGAATGATTCCTTGAAGTCTTTATGGATGACTTATCTGTATTTGGTGATTCATTTGATCAATGTTTACATCATCTAACACTAGTTCTGCAGAGATGTATCGAGAAGAACTTAGTCTTAAATTGGGAGAAGTGCCATTTTATGGTAAAATAAGGTATTGTTCTCGGTCACATCATTTCGAGCAAAGGTATTGAGGTTGATAAAGCTAAGGTGGATCTCATTTCTAATCTTCCTCCACCCAAAATAGTCAGAGAAGTAAGATATTTCATTGGGCATGCTGGTTTTTATTGACGTTTCATTAAAGATTTTAGTAAAGCTTCTAGACCCTTATACAATCTACTTGCTAACAATGTACCTTTTATCTTTAATGGTTCATATCTTCTGGCTTTTGAAAAATTAAAGCAATTGTTGACATCATCACCCATCATTCAGCCCCCAAACTGGAGCTTACCATTTGAGTTCATATGTGATGCATCTGATTATGCAGTAGGAGCAGTATTAGGACAAAGAGTTGATCGAATTCCCCATGTTATTTACTATGCTAGTATGACATTGAATGATGCACAGTTGAACTATTCAACTACTGAGAAAGAAATGTTAGCAGTAGTGTTTGCATTGGAAAAATTTCGATCCTATCTCATTGGTTATAAAATAATTGTGTTCACAGATCATGCTGCTCTTAAATATCTTCTCACAAAGAGAGATACAAAAGCTAGGCTAATTCATTGGGTGTTACTTTTGTAGGAATTCGACTTCGAATTTAAAGATAAGAAATGCACAGAAAATGTTGTGGCAGACCATCTATTTCGTCTCCATTTTGACACAATTACAGAACCATTAACATTGAATAAGTCATTCCCAGATGAACAATTGATGAGTGTGGAAGTATTACCGTGGTATGCTGATATCGTTAATTATCTTGTTACAGGACCAAGCAAGACAAAGCCAAATTTTTTACAAAAATAAAGAATTTCTTTTAGGATAACCCTTATTTGTTCAAGTATTGTGCAAATCAAATTGTTAGATGATGTGTCCCAAAAAATAGAATTCAAAATATCCTTTCATTCTGTCATGAACAAGCTTGTGGAGGCCATTTCAGCGCTAAGAAAACAACGACTAAAGTTTTAAAATGTGGTTTCTATTGACCAACTATATTTTGAGATTCTTACACTTTCTGTTTTTCATGTGATAGGTGTCAACGAATGGGGAGCATTACACGAAGGAATATGAAGCCACTAAATCCAATTTTAATGGTTGAGATTTTTGACGTGTGGGGTATCCACTTCATGGGACCCTTTCCTCCTTCTTTTGGCCATCAATACATATTGGTTACTGTTGACTACGTATCGAAATGGGTAGAAGCAATTCCATGCAGAACCAATGATCACAAGGTAGTGATAGGATTTTTGAAAAGCAACATTGTTTCACGCTTTAGATTCCCTCGAACGATAATCAATGATGGTGGTGCCCACTTTTGTAACAAAGCATTCAAAGCTTTTTTGACAAAGTATTCAATCACTCACAAAGTGGCAACCCATATCATCCGTAAACCAGTGGCCAAGTTGAGATCTCCAATTGAGAAATAAAGCACATATTAGAAAAGACGGCGAGGCCAGACAGAAAAGATTAGTCATTAAGACTTGGTGATGCATTATGGGCATATAGAACGGCTTTCAAGACCCTGATTGGGATGTCACCTTACAGGCTAGTATATGAAAAAGCTTGCCACCTACCTATGGAACTCGAGCATCGTGCATATTGGGCCATCAAGAAATTCAACTTTGACATGCAGCAAGCTAGCTCAGAAAGAAGATTACAACTGGCAGAACTTGAAGAAATCCGCAATGATGTATACGAAAATGCCAAAATTTACAAGCAGCGAATGAAAGTCTTCCATGACAAGCAAATTATGAGAAAATCTTTCACTTTAGGTCAGAAAGTGCTTTTATTCAAATCTCGCTTGTACTTATTCCCAGGTAAGTTACGCTCTCGTTGGTCTGGCCCCTTTATTGTTCATACTGTTTTTCCACATGAGGCAATTGAAATTAAGGACCCAAAGAACGGTGTCACGTTTAAAGTTAATGGTCAAAGATTAAAGCCATATCTAGAGTACCAACCATATGGAGAGGACACCGAAATAAATTTGAGTGACCCACGAGATTTGAATTGAGTTTTTTCTTTCTTTTCGGTGATTTGATTTTTTTTCTTTATTTCTTTTTATTATTTTTTTTGCTAATTAAAATTATTTTTGCATAAGTGTTTTTGTTTAACCATTAAATTTTTTCTTATCATTGTTAATCATGAGTGCCATATCTAAACAGTTCCTCCTGGACATTCTTAAACCACTTCAACGTGTAAAATCTCATCTCAAAAAGAAGATTTGATTTTGTAAAGCACATCGTATTTGGGCTTTACAACCACCAGAGTTAATATCCTATGTTGAGGATTTAGAAAGCCAACTCAGAGACATTAAGAGAAGTGTCTACAACACCCAATTGGAGCTTGAGGTAAATTCAATAAGAGGACGATTGTAATTTTCTTTATGTGTTTTAGTTTGTTTTTCTTTGTTTGTGTGCTTTAGTTTGTTACCCTGGTGAAGTGGCGAATAACGGTACTCCGTGACAATCAAGTCAGTTATTTCAGTTTCCCATAATAACCGATATTCTGAGGCGAAGGTATGGACAGAAACGAGATTCTAGCAAAGCTTTATAATCGATTCCCCTCACTAAAATTTATTGCATTGTTGTGGTAAAGGAAATTATGCAAGAAAACGAAGAGCTCAAAGAATTTCTGTTGCTTGTCATAAGTGTGCCAGAATGAGTTGCGATAACAAACCATGTTCTTTAGGAATGATGTTTGATAATAGGGAAGATAAGATTTAATTTATTAGGGATGGCTTGAATAAGGAGTCATTAGATGATATCATTTTGTCTTTTAAAATGCATGCTAGTGGATATGTGCAAGGAGCGATTCTCCAATTATGGCCATTATTTCAGAAAGAGCATGCACGATATAGTCTCGTGAATCTGACTACAAATGACCCTGTTTGCTAGTTTATAAGAAACTGGATGGGAAGCCTATCTTCAACCCATAGAGGGCGTTCAAACCGTTTCTGGACGTAAAACCAGAGGAAGATGTGAGCCACAGTCACAACTACCTGTAAATATCCCTTTACTTCACTGTTATTTTATTTCACTATTATTTTATCATTTGCATTATTGTCTTTAATTATTTTATTTTATCATTGTTTCTTTTTCTTTTTACTGTTTCCTTTTTTACTCGCGCGCCATGTGCTTTACGCGTTATTTGACACTGACATGCCACCTCATACCCAGTTGTGATCCACTGTCACCAAGATTCTTAAATATGACTTTTTGTTAAGCACTAACAAATCGTTTAACATACTGTCATCCTTAAGAGCTACAAGTGTATCCTCATTTTTAGACGAAGTAGTCTTCACCCATTCTCCATTACGCTTATGAAATCGATTTCGAGGATAATCTCTCCTCTCTTCCTTTTAGTCTCATCATACATCGGCTCAGTAATGGGAATCCTAAAATGTCTCAAGATCGTATTAATAATGCTATCATAGGAAGTGTATTGTTCACTGTAAGGGTAGTCAACATGTGACGAAGTATAATATACCCAAGGTTAACCGAACACCTTCTAAGAAGACAGTCTAGCAAACCAACATCCAATTGAGTAACTTCATTACTATGTCCCTTCCTAGGAGTGACTATATACTATAGAATACTATGAAGGATTCTAATCTACATGGGCAACAACTAAGCTCGAAAAGACATTGAGCAAACACGTCAGAAAGATCTCAGCGGCGACATATGGTCCTAACCGCATCTACATAAGAAAAACAGTTAAACTGAAGTTCTTTCCTAAATGTATACAACTCTAGTCCTGCATGTTTAGTTCCTAGAATAGAATTCAAATCCTCCACATTGAGCTAAATAGGCACTCCCCCAACATTAGTGACTAATCTATCGAACTTAATAGCCGAAAGCTCCATGTTAGAGTAGAAAATTCTAACTAAGTTCGGATACACCTTCTCCTCTATACTTAAGGCATTCTGCCATGGTTCTAAAATCTTTTTGACATTACTACTACAGGCAACCAATTCCTCAAAATCATCCAATCAATATAAAAGGAATCAGTTACCTTTCTCATCATAAAGCGAGTCGAGAACTTCCTAGCTAGAGAAATAAAGGGGAAGTGAATCCTCTCAAACTCAGGAGCTTGATAAGGATTAGTAGGCCTGGAAGGTCCTGCATCATCTATGGGGAGAAATTGATAAAAAAAATGGATTAAGATGAATTTTGGGCGTAGATAAAGGTAATTATGGGCTTAATTTGTTCAAAAGTGGATGAAATTTTGGTACAAATTTGGAGAAAAAGACGCGGTTTAGGTAAGGGTTTCAAAATTGGGACTTTTCAGTCTTAAGCTAGAATTTTTGTTTTAATCAGGTAGAAGGGTTCTAAACTTGATGCAAAACAATTCTATGGTGTTAATTTGGAAGAAAAAAAATGCAAGATGACCGTTATAAAACGATTACGGATTTTAAAGAGATAGAGTTGCGGTTGCGGTGAGGAAAATGATTTACTGTTCTCTTATCTTATGAAAACTGCTAACCGTTATAATTTTGGTATACCGTTAATATCCAGAATAATATTAGAAATGCGATATCGGTTGACCTTTTTGTTTTAACAATTAACCGATAGCAAAAAAAATGTAAACCAAAATTTGTCTTCGAAAACGGTGAGCTGATATCCCATTTTCAGCTAGCCGTTAGTGTCCAGAATGCATCCCCTAAGTTTCTGTCATAAAACGATTAACCGTTTATTAAGTAAACAGTAATCCATTTTGTTTAACTTATAATTTTGCACATCAAATTTAGTTTTTGGCCAACAATTAATCCATTTCAAGATCATTTCATTGATCCGAAATATCTTAAAGGCCATATTAATGCATGATTCATGAATTCATATGACTTAAACAACCAATTCAAATAAGTAATCACATCATGGAAAAAATAAAATTGACTTAATATCACATAAAACTATATTATTGTGCAATATTTATCATTCCAAGTTCATGCCTAATTTTAGTAAACTGTTCTTTGTTAAGGGATTTTGTGAAAATATCAGCAAGTTGTTTTTCGATTGAAACAAAATATAATGAAATATCCACTTTTTGAACATGATCTCTCAAGAAATGATGTCATATCTCAATGTGCTTGGTTCTAGAGTGTTGAATAGAATTTTTTGACAAGTTTATGGCACTAGTATTGTCACAAATGATAGGTATTTTATGAATATAAATGTCATAGTCTCTAAGGGTTTGTTTCATTCATATGGCTTGAGCACAACAACTTCCAGCTGCAATATACTCAACCTCAGTAGTTGATCGTGCAACCAAATTTTGTTTCTTGCTAAACCAAGAGACTAGAGAGTGACCTAAAAAGTGACATATTCCACTAGTACTTTTCATATCAACCTTATATCGGGCAAAGTCGTCATCCGAATAACATGTTAGATCTATATGTGTTCCCCTAGGATACCAATACCAAAGGCTAAGATCTATGGTTCCACTTAAATAATGAAAAATCCTTTTCACCGCAAGCAAATGAGATTCTTTAGGACATGATTGAAATCTTGCACATAAGCATACACTAAACATAATATCAGGTCTACTAGTAGTCAAATAGAGTAAGGATCCAATCATACTTAGATATGTTTTGACACAACTTTCTTACCTCTTTCATCCTTATCAAGCTTGGTTGTTGAGCTTATTAGAGTACTTTTTATCTTTCCATCTTCAAGTCCGAACCTCTTGAGTAAATCTTTCAGCCAAGAAAGTACTTCAATTCTCCCATCATGCTCATCTCAAATTCCTTATTCATACAAGATGAAAATTCCTCACACAAAAAGTCATTAGTAGATCTAAATATAATATCATCAACATAGATTTGAACAATTAGAATATCTTGATTCTTATGCTTAATAAAAAGAGTTGTATCAGCCTTACCCATTGGAAGACCATTAACCAACAACATATTTTTAAGCTTATCATACCATGCTCTAGGTGCCTATTTTAAACCATACAATGCTTTTGTTAACTTATAAATGCAATATGAAAATTTCTCATTTTCAAAACCAGGAGGTTGTTTGACATAAACTTCCTTTATAATGTAACCATTTAAAATGAACTTTTAACATCCATTTGATATAAAATAAAATCTTTATGACATGCAAATGCTAATAGCACTCTAATAGGTTCCAATCTGGCTACTGGTATAAAAGTTTCATCAAAATCAATTTCTTCTTCTTGGTTGTAACCTTGAGCCACTAATCTATCTTTATTCTTTACAATCACATTGGATTCATTCATTTTATTCCTAAATACCTATTTAGTGCCAATGATAGAATGATGTTCAGGTTTAGGAACTAATTCCTACACATTGTTTCTTTCAAATTGATTTAACTCCTCTTGCATTGTTATAATTCAAGATTCATTGTTTTCCGCATTCGAAAAGAATTTTGGTTCAATTTGAGATATGAATGCATCATATTGACAAGTATTTCTAAATGATGACCTAGTAGGTGTTGAGTGTTAGAAAATGCATATTTATAAAGGAGAAAACCGTAATTTTACACTTCAAGTCTTTCTAACAACCCTTACTTTTATGTATTTAACATTCTTGTGATTTAATTACGTGTGTTTTATTTTAATTAAGTAATTTATGTATTTTAGGGGCATTATAGTCATTTCACAATAAAGGAGAGATCAGACGGAAAAACGGACATCACTTTTGAACTCGGACGAAAACCCAGGAGGAGCATAAAAGGAAAAATGGCACTATTCACATGTAGTACTATTCATGTATCAGATCGTATACATTATTGCTCACATGGACGGATCGATGACGTGGCATTGGATGATGTAGCATTGATGAGGTGTCACGATCTTGTTGGACTAAAAATTTTGATAGTGACGTGGCAAAGATATTGGACGAAAAATCTCGCAGACGGCATGCATCACGATTAGTTTCAATCAAACCGTTATCGTTCATCCACGTGGTCAAACCGCGACTGATCGATGACGCGCAATCCTAAGCCCAAATTTTTAATCCGGACCATGATTTACTCTATGTATCTATAAAAGAGGGCCTCCCCTAATTTGATATCTCCGAATCCATTTTGGGATCCATTTTCTGTAATTCCTTCTCCATCTTGTATTTTCTTCATATTTTAATAAATTCCCATTTTGCCCTAGTTCAATTATGAGTGGCTAATTTTCTTTCAAGTCAAGGTGAAGTCTCAACATGTGGGCTTAATTTGGTAAATTTACTTTCTCTTCCCCTCTAGTTTTTGTGGATGTTTTGACTTTCGTCGACAAATAATACTAATCTTGTCTAGCCTTGGTTTCACAAGGTTATTATTATTTAAGCCCTTAGCACCATATTGATTAGAGCGTGGTTCATGAGGTGTGGATTCCCCCCTCATGATTTAATTAGCATTAATAAGGATTATTTAGCCCATGATGCATGTTGATACGGATCCGAATACCCAAGTACGTCATTTCAATAGAATTATCTTCAATTTATTCTCGCCATTGCAATTTCAATTTTAGAATTTATTCTCACCATTTTAATTTAAGTTTTAGCATATTCCAAATTATTTCCACCACAAATCCAATCACCCATTTACAAAATTAATTCTACACACAATTAAAATCCACCTCCTCGTGGGATCGACACTCGTCACCATTGATCTATACTACAATAGATTCATGCGCTTGCGAGTACATTAAAATTTGCACAACAAGTTTTTGGCGTCGTTGCCGGGGAGGTAAGTAATTTTAATTCTTAGAATTATTTTTTGTGAATAAATTCTTTTAATTGTTTTCTTGTAATTTTTTTATTAAAAAAAAAGCAAAAAAAAAGAGTGAATTTACATTTTGAGCTAAGAATTTTTATTTATTCATTTTCTCTCTTCTTTAAAATTCTGTAATTCAATTTTCAATTTATTTTTCTTTGTAATTTTTTTTATCTTATTAATTTAATTTTTAGTTAATTTATTTCACGTATTTGTTTTAGTGTGTTTTTATAGAAAGGTTGTAACAGCGCAATAAGGTTAGTATCGTAATTTCTCCCTCTTCTTTATTTTTATTTGTTTTGTTCTCATCTTTATTTTTATTTTATTTGTTTTGCATGCATGGTCGTAGGTCATTATTACCTAATCTTGAACCTATAGACCTTGAACTTGAGAAAACACTTCGCACACAAAAGCACATTAAAAATAAATTTGAAATGGATTTGCAACCACAGGAGAGGCCATTTAAGGATTATTTCAGTCCTTTAGCTAATTTGAGCACATCGTGCATAAGATACCCAAATGTAGCTGCTAGGAGTTTTGAATTAAAACCTAGTGTGCTAAATTGTCTCCCCACATTCTATGGCCTAGAAAATGAGGACCCATATAATCATTTGAATGATTTTCATGCAATTTGTCAAACATTTAAATATGAGAATTTTTCAGATGATGATGTCAAGCTTAGATTATTCCCATTTTCTTTAAAAGATAGAGCTCGTTCATGGTTAAATACTTTGCCTGCTAATAGCATTTCATCATGGGAACAAATGGTAACTAAATTTTTAAATAAATATTTGCATAAAACCAATGCTATTCGCAGGAAATTTGAGTTTACCCAAAGAGAGGACGAGCAATTTTTCGAAACATGGGAGAGATTCAATGGGCTACTCTTGAAGTGTCCACATCATGGGTACGAGAAATGGCACCAATGCCAATACTTTTTGGAGGGATTACTACCAAATGTGCAAGAATGGCTAATGGCAACAAGTGGAGGAGAGCTAATGTCAAAAAGTGCATCAGAAATTTGGGAATTCTTCCAGCGACAAGCAGATAATTCCCAACAACGGAGTCGATCACTCAGGAATACTAGAAGAATTAAGGGAGTAAATGAGGTTCAAATTGGCGAGTCAACTTCGGGAATCAAAGAAGTCAAGGAGATGGTTGAAGGTCTTGCTCGACAAATAGCATCGTTATCGACTGCTAAATCAACAGAACCACATGACCATGACTCATACTCAGATCAAGCCAATGCCATAGGTGTAATGAGAAAGCCATCAAATTACAACCCATACTCCAACACATATAACCCTGGATGGAGAGACCACCCCAATTTTTCATGGTCTCAAGGACTCCAACAGAATGGACCAGCAGCTCCAGCTCCACCAATGCAACCAATTCCTCAAAATCCTCAAGCCTCTCAGCCCCCATTTAGACCATACAATCAGAACCAGAACTACTCTCAACCCAGACCATGGGAGGATGCATTCCAGAATTTCAAGAATGTTACTCACTCCACGATTGAACCGCACTTGATGGACTACGAAATGAGTTGAGAGGATTCAATTCAAGCCTCGAGAAGATGGTGGGACAACTTGCTTCTTCAATTGACCTTGGCTGAGAAAGGTAAGTTTCCAAGTCAACCAGTGCCTAATCCTAAAGGAGTACATGAAGCAAGTACCAGTTCACCACAGCAGCATGGAGAGGTCAAAGCAGTCATGAGCTTGCGAAAAGGAAAATAAGTCGACAACAAAGTGGAGATGCCGGTGACAAAAAAAATCAAATTGTTCCTGTGAGTGTTGAGGACTCACCACCGGAGGAGAAAGAAGAAACCAACCCACGAGAATACGTTCCCAAAGCTCCATTTCCCCAGAGGTTAGCTAAAGGCAAGAAGGGAAAATCCACAGGTGAGATTCTCGAAATCTTCAAACAGGTAAGTGTTAACATCCCTTTACTTGATGCTATAAAATAAGTTCCATCTTATGCCAAGTTTCTTAAAGACCTTTGCACTAAAAAGAGAAATATGCATGTTCAAAAGAAGGCATTTTTAACAGAAAACGTTAGTTCTATACTCCAACATAAAATTCCTTTAAAATGCAAAGACCCAGGCTCCCCCACTATCTCATGAAGTATAGGGAACCACACAATTGAGAATGCTTTGTTGGATTTAGGAGCTAGTGTAAATCTGTTACCTTATTCAGTGTTTGTGAAACTTGGACTGGGAGAATTACACCCAACTCTAGTGGTGTTACAACTTGCAGATCGGTCCATGAAAATACCTTGTGGTATTGTGGAGGACGTGCTTATCCAGGTAGACAAGTTTTATTTTCCTGTTGATTTCATTGTAATTGACACTCAACCAATACAGGACTCGAGGAAGCACATCCCTATTATTCTAGGCCGACCTTTCTTGGCAACTGCAGATGCTCACATTCAATGCAGGACTGGAAATATGCAGTTGTCCTTCGGCAATATGACTATGGAGCTGAACATCTTCAACATTGCCAAACAACCTCATAATGCAGATGATGGAATTGTTGATGTGGATTTAATTGAAGCATTAGTTGATGACACTTTTATTTCAAACCTTAGTGATGATCCTTTACAGACATGCTTAACTCACTTTGGTTTTGATTTTGATATTGACAGATCAGTCGATGAGGTCAACGCCCTGCTTGACTCAGCTCCATCCATGGACACTAATAAATGGAAGTCAAGAGTTGAACAACTAGCACCATCAGAGAAGAAACTCATCCCATCATCAGAATCATCACCAAAACTTGAGCTCAAACCATTGCCCAACACATTGGAATATGCATTTTTGGGGGAAGAAAGTACATTGCCGGTAATCATTTCATCATCCCTCAATGACGAACAAAAAGGTAAGTTGTTGGATGTTTTAAAAGAGCATAAAGGAGCATTAGGATGGACCATAGCAGACATAAAAGGTATAAACCCTGCAGATTGCATGCATTACATTCACCTTGATGAAAATGCTAAATCTACTAGGGAAATGCAACGTCGGTTAAATCCTAACATGAAAGAAGTTGTAAGAAGTCCTTAAGCTATTAGGACGGTATTATTTACCCAATTTCGATAGTTCATGGGTCTGCATGTTGTTCCCAAAAAGTCAGGAGTCACAGTGGTTACCAATGCTGATAATGAATTGATACCCGCTAGAGTGACTACAGGATGGCGTGTATGCATTGATTATAGAAAATTGAATTCTGTCACACGTAAAGACCATTTTCCTTTACCATTTATCGATCAAATGCTTGATAGATTAGCAGGCCATGAATTTTATTGCTTTCTAGATGGCTATTCAGGATACAATCAGATCCCCATAGCACCAAAAGATCAGGAGAAAACCACTTTCACTTGCCCTTTTGGCACATTTGCATATAGGAGAATGCCATTTGGATTATGTAATGCACCTGCTACATTTCAACGATGCATGCTAAGCATTTTTTCTGATATGGTTGAACGATTTCTTGAAGTCTTTATGGATGACTTTTCTGTCTTTGGTGATTCGTTTGATCAATGTCTACATCATCTAACACTAGTTCTGCAGAGATGTATCGAGAAGAACTTGGTCTTAAATTGGGAGAAATGCCATTTTATGGTAAAACAAGGTATTGTTCTCGGTCACATCATTTCGAGCAAAGGTATTGAGGTTGACAAAGCCAAGGTGGATCTCATTTCTAATCTTCCTCCAGCCAAAACAGTCAGAGAAGTAAGATCTTTCCTTGGGCATGCTGGTTTCTATAGGCGTTTCATTAAAGATTTTAGCAAAGTTTCTAGACCCTTATGCAATTTACTTGCTAAGGATGTACCTTTTGTCTTTGATGATTCATGTCTTGTTGCATTTGAAAAATTAAAGCATTTGTTGACATCATCACCCATCATTCAACCCCCAAACTGAAGCTTACCATTTGAGCTCATGTGTGATGCATCTGATTATGCAGTAGGAGCAGTATTAGGACAACAAGTTGATGGAATTCCCCACGTTATTTACAATGCTAGTATGACATTGAATGATGCACAGTTGAACTATTCAACTACTAAAAAAGAAATGCTAGCAGTAGTGTTTGCATTAGAGAAATTTCGATCTTATCTCATTGGTTGTAAAATAATTATATTCACAGATCATGCTGCTCTTAAATATCTTCTCACAAAGAAAGATGCAAAAGCTAGACTAATTCGTTGGGTGTTACTTTTGCAGGAATTTGACTTGGAATTCAAAGATAAAAAAGGGACAGAAAATGTTGTGGCGGACCATCTCTCTCGTCTACATTTTGACACAATTACAGAGCCATTACCATTGAATGAGTCATTTCCAGATGAACAATTAATGAATGTGGAAGTATTACCTTGGTATGCTGATATAGTTAATTATCTTGTTACAGGTAAACTTCCAGAGCATTGGACCAAGCAAGACAAGGCTAAATTCTTTGCAGAAATAAAGAATTTCTTTTGGGATGACCCGTATTTGTTCAAGTATTGTGCAGATCAACTTGTTAGACGATGTGTCCCAGAAAATGAAATTCAGAATATCCTTTCATTCTGCCATGAACAAGCTTGTGGAGGCCATTTTAGTGCTAAGAAAACAGCGACTAAAGTTTTACAATGTGGTTTCTATTGGCCATCTATATTTCGAGACGCTTACACTTTCTGTTCTTCATGTGATAGGTGTCAACGAATGGGGAGCATTACACGAAGGAACATGATGCCATTAAATCCAATTTTAGTGGTTGAGATTTTTGATGTATGGGGTATCGACTTCATGGGACCTTTTCCCTCTTCTTTTGGCCATCAATACATATTGGTTGCTGTTGACTATGTATCAAAATGGGTAGAAGCAATTGCATGTCGAACCAATGATCACAAGGTGGTAATAGGATTTTTGAAAAGCAATATTGTTTCACGCTTTGGATTCCCTCGAGCAATAATCAGTGATGGTGGTGCCCACTTTTGTAACAAAGCATTCAAAGCTCTTTTGACAAAGTATTCAATCACACACAAAGTGGCGACTCCGTATCATCCGCAAACCAGTGGCCAAGTTGAGATCTCCAATCGAGAAATAAAGCACATATTAGAAAAGACGGTGAGGGAAAAGATTGGTCATTAAGACTTGATGATGCATTATGGGCATATAGAACGGCTTTCAAGACCCCGATTGGGATGTCACCCTACAGGCTAGTGTATGGAAAAGCTTGCCACCTACCTGTGGAACTCGAGCATCGTGCGTATTGGGCCATCAAGAAATTCAACTTTGACATGCAGCAAGCCAGCTCAGAAAGAAGATTACAACTGGCGAACTTGAAGAAATTCACAATGACGCATACGAAAATGCCAAGATTTACAAGCAACAAATGAAAGTCTTCCATGATAAGAAAATTATGAGAAAATTGTTCACCTGTCGAAAGTGCTTTTATTCAACCTATTCCCAGGTAAGTTACGCTCTCGTTGGTCTGGTCCCTTTATTGTTCATACTGTTTTTTCACATGGGGCAATTGAAATTAAGGACCCAAAGAACGGTGTCACGTTTAAAGTTAATGGTCAAAGATTAAAACCATATCTAGAGTACCAACCACATGAAAAAGACACCGAAATAAATTTGAGTGACCCACCAAATTTGAATTGATTTTTTTTTCTTTTCGGTGATTCGATTTTTCTTTCTTTCTTTATATTATTCTTTTGCTAATTGAAATTATTTTTGCATAAGTGTGTTTGTTTAACTATTAAGTTTTCTCTTATCATTGTTAATCATGAGTCTCATACTTAGACCGTTCCTCCTGAACATTCTTAAACCACTTCAACGTGTCAAAACTCATCTCAAAAGGCAGATTCAATTTTGTAAAACACATCGTATTTGGGCTCTACAACCACCAGAGTTAGTAGCCTATGTTGAGGGTTTAGAAAGCCAACTCAGAGACATTGAGAGAAGTGTTTACGACATCCAGTTGGAGCTTGAGGTAAATTCAATAAGAGGACGATTTTAATTTTCTTTGTTTGTTTTAATTTGTTTTTCTGTTTGTGTGCTTTAGTTTGTTACCCCGGTGAAGTGGCGGATAACGGTACTCCGTGACAATCAAGGTTACTTCCCATAATAACTGATACTCTGAGGCGAAAGTATGGACAGAAACGAGATTCTAGCGAAGCTTCACAAGCGATTCCCTTCACTTCCTCAGAATGCCCTCCTAACGATCTATAAAGCTCGGTCCAAACGCATGCGATTGTTCATGAGGAATAACATACCTGCTGACATCCATTGGTTAATCGAGGCGAAAGTACGATTGGCAGGTGAGTTACCTCCAAAATTTATTGCATTCATGCCTGGTTGTGGTAAAGGAAATTATGCAAGAAAACGACGAGCTCGAAGAATTTCTGTTGCTTGTCATAAGTGTGCCAGAATGAGTTGCGATAGAAACCCATGTTCTTTAGGAATGGTGTCTGATAACAGGGAAGATAAAATTCAATTCATTAGGGATGGCTTGAATAAGGAGTCATTGGATGATATCCTTTTGTCTCTTGAAACGCATCCTAGTGGATATGTGCAAGGAGTAATTCTCCAGTTATGGCCATTATTCCAGAAAGAGCATGCACTATATAGTCTCAGGAATCTGACTATAAACGACCCTGTTTGCCAGTTTATAAGAAAACTGGATAGGAAGCCTATCCTCGACCCATAGAGGGCGTTCAAGCCGTTTCTGGATGTAAAACCAAAGGAAGATGTGAGCCACAGTCACAACTACCTGTAAATATCCTTTTACTTTACTGTTATTTTATTTCACTATTGTTTTATTGTTTGCATTATTGTCTTTAATAATTACTGTTTGTTTTTTTTCCTTATTACTATTTGCTTTTTCTTTTTTTTTACTGTTTCCTTTTTGACTCGCGAGCCACGTGCTTTACGCGTTATTTGACACTGACATATTACCCATACACAACTGTGACCCATTATCACCAAGACTCTTAAATGTGATTTCTTTTGTCAAGCACTCACAAATCGTTTTTGAGAAATATCGCAATGGCAGCTACTCCCAATAGACAATTCAAGAACATTTGTGTGCTTTCTGGATTTACCTATGGCAAACATAAAGAGTTCGTTGAGGCAGCCATAGATCTTTCAAGCATAAGAGAAAATTACACTTGGTGTATGGAGGAGGTAACCGAGGGTTATCAAAAATGGTCTCAGAAGCAGCTTTTATAAGAGGAAGTCAAGTGTTAGGCATCATCCCAAGAGTCCTAAAACCATTTCGACTCATCAACTGGAGAAGAGTTAGTCGTCTCAGGTATGCAAGAAAGAATAACTGAAAATGCTTAATCATGCTGATGCTTTTATTTTCCTTCCAGGAGATCTTGCAACACTAGAGGCATTTATCGCACTAGCATCTTGGGCCCATCTGCACATTCACCAGAAACCCATCGGTTTGTTAAATGTCAATAACTTTTATGATGGCTTTATCGCATTTCTTAACCATGGAATAAAAAACTACTTCATTGCTTCCCATGCAAAAAAACTTTTTATTTGTGCTCACACTGCTAATGAGCTACTTGATATGTTACAAGCTTATAAACCGGAGCCGGACCCCTGGACCTTTGTGTTGGAGCGTCCAAATAATGATGGTAATAGTAGCGACAGTAAGAAGTACAAATTAGATTTAACTCTTCGCCTGTAAATATTTTCTTCTGTGTTACACCACCCAAGTGATGTCTTCTAAACTCTATTTCTTTCCTTTAAAACATTGAGGACAATGTTTCGTTCTGGTTGGGGGGAGAGAATAGTCGACAAATGTGAAATCTTGGTTAAGTTTTTACTAATTTTTTGTTGTAGAAACTAATTGTTGCTAACTTTTTGTGTTGAAGATGGCTGAATATGGAGTGTAGTTACTCTAGAAACGCATCTTCATTGTTCAAAAAAAAAAACCAAAAAAAAAAATAATAAAAAACAAAAAAAAATTTCTTTTTCTTTATTAAGTTTTGATGTTCAGTTTTCTTCTTATTTTTATTTTCTCCTCTATGGATATACATTTTCCAACTTTTGAGTCGAAGATGGCTGAATATGGAGTGTAGTGCCTCTAGAAACACATCTTCTTAGTAAAAAAAAAAAATCATTTTGTTTTTCCATCACTTTAAATGTACTTTTCCTAATTAGTTTTTCTACATCATTTTCACATTTTTGCATGCATATTTTTCTTTCATGTTTAGAATAAGTTGGGGGGTAGAATGTTGTTTAAAAAAAAAAATTTGTGTGATTTGTTTTAACATTGGATGACATGATTAATTTCAAATTTTAGTATTTGTATTATCTTTGGTCTTAAGTGATGTTACATTATGTTTGCTACTCTACATGTTAATGTCAGAGAAAAATATGAGTGCTTGAAGGAATGAACATGTCATAATAAGTATCAAGTGAGTTTTTGAGCCTATTATTTTTCTTGGAGAATAACCCTTTTGCCCACTCTTTATACAGCTTAGCAGTTTATTATTTTACACACGATCTCTAAATTGCTTTTGAGTTAACCCTTAAAAAAAAAAGAAAAAAAAAGTGTGTTGCTACATTGGGGGGCCCATCTAACTAGTAGATATGGATGATTATCTAGAACCCTAAAAGACGATGGAAAGGCCATCTTTGATCCGTTTGAGCCTTTCTAGCTATCCCTTATATTAAATATCCATTGTTAACCCTTTTGAGCCTTAAAAAAAAAAATTTTTTTTTTCTTTGTCAACTTATCATCTTGACCCACTCCGATTTGGAGTATTACCCAATATCTTATAAGTTCCATCACCTATTTATGTTTGAGAAAATGTAAATAATTATTTTGTTCAGTGAAGTTATGCCAAATAAAAGAAAAAAAAAAGAGAGGAAAAAAAAATTGTTGTTTCAAAAAAAAAAAACAATAAAAGGTGAAATCCACCTTGCACCAAAAAAAAAAAAAAATCCCTGCATTTATTCTCAAATATACACTTTGTTTTCCTTATCTCTCTTCTTTGTTAACCATGCCCCTAGCCTACGTTACGTCCTAATAAAAGTCCTTCTTGATTTTAGGAAACTATAGTCTGAAGTAGAAGCTAGTTATATGGGCTAAAAAGATGTAGTGGTGCATAATAATAATAATAAAAAAGAGATAAATAAATTGGGTTGACTAACATTTTTATTTGACTTGAGATCGTATTATTTCTAAGCTGAGGGCATATTTCTTTCATCTTGGTGAGAGCATGTGATATCACTTCTGTATTATTTTCTCTCTCAATTACCATTCATTGGAGTGACTATTTTTATTGGGTTTAATTTCTTTGTGAGAGTGTCACTACTTCCAGTGAGAATTTGGGGTTTGACATGTCATTCTTGAAAGTAGCTATAACAAAGTCTTGATTCATGTGGATGGTTAATGTAAGTGTGATGTTTCTTTTGGAGATAATGCTTATACTTTTATTTGATTGCTATCATTCGATTGAATAAACACGAGTGTTAAAAAACAAAAAAACAAAAAAAATTGAATTTGAATTTTGTTTTCGCTTTATTTTTGACTAGCAATGTTGTGTGTTGAGTGTTAGAAAATGCATATTTATAAAGGAGAAAACCGTAATTTTACACTTCAAGTCTTTCTAACAACCCTTACTTTTATGTATTTAACATTCTTGTGATTTAATTACGTGTGTTTTATTTTAATTAAGTAATTTATGTATTTTAGGGGCATTATAGTCATTTCACAATAAAGAGAGATCGACGGAAAACGGACATCACTTTTGAACTCGTGAGTCTAAAACCTTGGGAGGAGCATAAAAGGAAAAATGGCACTATTCACATGTACGGTACTATTCATGTATACGATCGTATCACATCGCTTCACATGACGGATCGATGACGTGGCATTGATGTAGCGATGAGGTGTCACGATCCTGTTGGACTAAAATTCTTATTGATAGTGACGTGGCAAAGATATCGCGAAAAATCTCGCGACGGCATGCATCACACGATTATTTTCAATCAAACGCATTCATCCACGTGATGACGCAATCCTCGGCCCAAATTTTTAATCCGGCTATGATTTACTCTATGTATCTATAAAAAGGGGGCCTCCCCCCCTAATTTGATATCTCTGAATCCATTTTTGGGATCCATTTTCTGTAATTCCTTCTCCATCTTGTATTTTCTTCATATTTTAATAAATTCCCATTTTGCCCCTAGTTCAATTATGAGTGGCTAATTTTCTTTCAAGCTTGGGTTGAAGGTGAAGTCTCAACATGTGTCATGGGCTTAATTTGGTAAATTTACTTTCTCTTCCCCTCTAGTTTTTGTGGATGTTTTGACTTCTCGTCGACAAATAATACTAATCTTGTCTAGTACCGCCTTGGTTTCACCGGCCCCCTAGTACAAGGTTATTATTATTTGGCACGATAAGCCCTTAGCACCATATTGATTAGAGCGTGGTTCATGAGGTGTGGATTCCCCCCTCATGATTTAATTGGCATTAATAAGGATTATTTAGCCCATGATGCATGTTGATACGGATCCGAATACCCAAGTACGTCATTTCAATAGAATTATCTTCAATTTATTCTCGCCATTGCAATTTCAATTTTAGAATTTATTCTCGCCATTTTAATTTAAGTTTTAGCATATTCCAAATTATTTCCACCACAAATCCAATCACCCATTTACAAAATTAATTCTACACACAATTAAAATCCACCTCCTCGTGGGATCGACACTCGTCACCATTGATCTATACTACAATAGATTTGTGCGCTTGCGAGTACATTAAAATTTGCACAACAGTAGGTACACCTCTTGAAGGATAACCTAAAATTAGTTCTTTAGGATGAGAAGAGACATATCCTCACTCCTTAGGGAGTGTTTCAGAAATACCTTCTTGTTGCTCCATATTTGTTTCTTCTTCTTATCTATCCTCTTGATTTTCATGTGGTGCATTCTTTTGTTTATCTTTTGATGATTCTTCTTGTAACTCTTCATCTGTATCATCATTAACAAAAACTTTCTTCGCTGATGAGGGGTTAGATTCATCAAACCTAACATGCATTAACTCTTTAACAACCATAATTCTTTTATTATACACTATATAAGTTTTGCTTGTATTTGAACAACCAAGAAAGATGCCAATACCAGATTTTGGATTAAATTTACCAAGATTATCTTTTGTGTTCAAAATAAAATATTTGCATCCAAAAACTTTGAAATAACTAATATTGGGTTTTCTATCTTTTCAAAGCTCATAGGGAGTTTTATTGAGATGAGGTCTAATCAACACACAATTTTAAACATAACAAGCAGTGTTGACGGCTTCAACCCAAAAATATTTTGGTCATACATTCTCATTCAACATGGTCCTAACTATTTCTTGAATAGACCTATTATTTCTTTCAACAACTTCATTTTGTTGTGGAGTTCTTAGTGAAAAGTATTAATGCACAATGCCAAAACTATTGCAAAATGTTTCAAATGCATGATTTTCAAATTCTCCTCCATGATCACTCCTAATGCACGCAATACCATAACTTTTTTCATTTTGAATATTTTTACAAAACATTTTAAAAGCATCAAGAGCATCATCCTTGTTGGTTAAGAATAATACCCATGTGTATCTTGAAAAATCATCAATAATTACAAAAGCATAATCCTTGCCACTTAAGCTAGCATATCTAGAAGGTCCAAATAAGTCTATACGAAGTAGTTGAAGTAGTTTTTAAATGGAAACATGATTTTTACTTTTTAAAGAGGTTTTGATTTGTTTACCAAATTGGCATGCTTCACAAATTCTATCTTTTTGAAAACTAATTTTTGGAAGACCTTTAATCAAATCACTTTTGGAAATTTTTTAAATTAAAACCATACTTCCATGTTTTAATAACCAACCATCATCATGCAATGCGGAAAAACACTTATCATGGGTAGACGAACATTCTATATCAATAGTGTAAACATCACCACATCTATTTCAAATAAAAAAAAATTTGTTATCACATGCATTTTCAATGACAGATCTACTTTTATCAAAAATAACTTTATAACCCTTATCACATAATTGACTAATACTAATCAAGTTGTGTTTTAAATTTTCAACCAAACATACATTTTCAATGAGAGTTGAGGAAACTTTACCGACATTATCCTTTCTCTTTGAATTGTCTGCAAAGGAAACATCTTCAATAATTTCAATCTTAGTAAAACTTGAGAACCATGTATAATTTCCAGTCATACACCTTGATACCAGTCGTACAACCACTACCACCCAATGGTGAAGCCACTCCTTGGCTATAAAACAGGATGAACTGTGGTTGGTATGATTAATCCCAAAACCTTGAACTTTCTGATGCACAAGATCCTCAAATGAGGCGAGTGCAGAGCATACTCATTAAAAGAAATTGAAGTGAACTATTATGAGAGCCTATTGTCTTTCTTAGGAGATAAAGGAAAAAGAGAAGTTTTTAGAAAGCCATGATATATGAAAACTTGGATTATTATTTCTCTAAACTTTTGATGCTTACAACTGAGCCTGGATTCTCCTTATATAGGAAAAATTCAAGAGAAGAGGACGAAACAAGCCTTATCCTCTTTTTGGAAAGCAAAAGCAAAAGTAAAAGATTCCTGACAAGACAAGACCCCTGTCTTTTCGTCTTTAGCCAGAAGTAAAAGCAAAAGAAAGGTGCCTTAAAGTAAAGATAAAGTAAAGTAAATGCTTTGCTTTTACGAAAGCAAAAGCAATTATTACAAAATACTTTAAAAACTGTGTGTGGGAGATAAGTTGTCAACATCACTGTCAACTTCAGCAAATGACTCTTTCCACCAAGGCAAGTTCTCATAATATTGTCGGTGAATCTATTGGTGGAACAATACTTGTAGAGGGTGCATGTGATGTTTCAGTGGGATGCAGAATTGAGGTGAATTCTTCCCATGGGTCTTGTGAATCTTGGAAGAGGATATCTGTGAAATTAGGCTTTTCTTCTTTGATCAGAATCCTAGAAAGATAAGGATTACTGGATGAAGGTGATCTGGTGGTCGGGATGATCATAAGCTCATGTTGTGGACCAAGGGAGGTGTGTTGGATGTCAAAAGGGGTGGACTGAACATTGTTTAATTAGAAGAGGTAGGGTAGAGACAAGGTTAGGATCATGATCCAACGGAAAACTATAAGGAACAGTCTTCCATTCATATGCTTGATCCTGAGTCCAAAAGAGTTTGGTAAGAGGATGTTGGAAATAAGGACGATGGACAATAAAAACTAAGGTGAATTGTTCTCCTTCTTGATCAGGGAGGAGATGAATGTGGTGGTGTCTGATGATGAGACCAAGAGAGGGGTAAAATCCACTCAAAAAGAGTCCATGTTAGAAAGTGAGCCTGGTTTGGATATGTGAGACACCGAAACATTGGTAGTACAGGAAAAATTAGGTTGGTGGCATATAATACAGTGAGACACCATATATACCACAGTTCGTCTTTTATGACATCCCCGGAGGGATTGATCTTAGGCCTGTAAGGAAGAGGTGATCTGGATGAAAGCTTGGAAATCCGGATGTCTAAGTACGATATATATTCATGAAGTATCGGAAAACAAATTTCTTTGCAAAATCTTGGATCTAATATGGACTGGAGAAAGTGAGATTGCAACGAAAAGACTTTTTTGTCAAGGCTGTGTTAGGTAGAGTAGGAACCATGAAGATGATTGGAACTGAGGCAAAAGAGGATCTTAGGGATGACGATGAAGGTCGGGATAAAAGATCAGGGATGAGGTTTTGGTCTTCTTTTATATGCTGGACTGTGAAGTCATATTTCAAGAACCATGTTTTGAGCCGGAGGAGATGCTCGTTTGGGAGGACCTTATTTTTTGAAATGAGGAATTGTCTAATTTGATAAGGAAATTATGGCCAATAAGATGAAATTCAAATTTTTGAATTCTATATTTAACGACTATGATTTCTTTGTAGATCACATGATAGTGTTTTATACCTCAGGGATAATGGGTATATCGGCTGGAAACCAGAACTTGCGGACTATTGGTCCAAAGAATAGTCTACACACTATAATAGTTGAGGTGTAACAACGCCACGTACCTCACACCATGGTTTACATTTGATGACATTCCTCGTCACAAATGGCAAGCGCGACATCAAGAATTTACTGCATGGATTGATGTGCAAATGACAAGACCTCATGCACACACTCAGAATGTTCTCCGTGAGTTTTGTTCCAGATTCACTGGATCATTACGAGATTGGTTTGAAAGTCTAGGAGAATACAAACAACTTCAATTGATTCAAACCACCATTGCTACAGCTCTTCTGGTTATTTATG
Organism: Citrus mangshanensis; assembly: GCA_030449895.1. Taxonomy (NCBI): domain Eukaryota; kingdom Viridiplantae; phylum Streptophyta; class Magnoliopsida; order Sapindales; family Rutaceae; genus Citrus; species Citrus mangshanensis. The sequence continues at coordinate 2,599,741 of JASUUJ010000280.1, read as the reverse complement.
AGCAATTTATTGGAGAACCAACAACATCGACTAAAGTATCCAAAAAAGAATACCACCAGATGAAATGTTGTTCTCTCAAACGACATCACCTGGAAATGCATTACAAAAGAATGAGCATGCTTTATTACAAATTTAATGGATTTAACGATCCATCTTTAAAGTATGTTTTTACTGCATCTTTACCTCCAGAGCTTCAGCCAGAGCTTCAAAGACAATTGACAGCCTTCAACCTTGACATAGCCAATGTCTCACTTGGAAAAATCTTTCAATTAACCATGTTATGCGTTGACAAGATCTGTGAGAAAAAAGATTTCTTCAAAGATCTCATTGAACACAAAGAACCCTTTGCCTCAACCTGCAAAAAACCCTATCTCAAAATCCAGTGCAAAGATGACAAAACGTTCACTTGTCCAACAAACAAGAAAAAGCACTTCCAGAAACATTTCCATAAATCCTCTTCCAAACAAACTTAAGCAGAGGTGGTATCATAGTTTAAAGATTCAAGTGTTATTATTCAACACCTAGAAGAAACTCTATAAAAAATGGCATATTCCTCTTCTTCATCAGAAATAGCCCCACCCAAATCCTCTCCTATTTATCTCTCTTTTACTCTTTCATTACCTCATTCTTGTAAAAAACACATAGCCTCAAAAATAGAAAATCTTGTTGAATACTCATATATTCCTGAATCTGCTCAGATCAATGAATCTTAGTTCCCTGTTATGAGTCCATATCATCTTTACAAACAAAAAACCTCCTTCACTAGAAGCATTAGAACCATAATTTCCACAAAAGACCTCTTCCCAAAGAATACATACAATCTTCACGACTTCATCAGTGTGTTCTCCAAGCCTTTCAAAGTGAGCAATATGTCACTATGGATATACCAACAGATCTCGTAACCAACTGGAAACGAGAAGGGTATACACATCTTCATCTTGGCGATGTCAGACTAATCCTTACCCTACATGTCAAAAAAGGCTTACCTGTTACGGCCAGAATTGCTCTCCTTGATAAAAGGTTCAAGCAGTATCAACATGCTATTATTGGAACTATTCTAACCATTCTCCATGCTGGAAGTGTCTTATTGACTTTCTACCCAAATTTCAACCTATCACTAGAAGATCCCAACCTTCCAACAACATTGAAAGTCCAAATCTAGCTCCAAGGAGCAGAAACAACATCCACTTCTAAAATTGCCACTCTACACCATCAAATAATGTATTGATTACAAAATCATGCACTAGATCTCCCAACAACACAAACAACTAGTAATGCACTAATGATTCTTGTAGACACAGACACAATCCCAACCATAATCCAGATCCCCAAACATATTCAAAAGCAAGAGTTGCTCAAACTCATGCCTTTGGAATAGCTTACCAATTATGAGCAATTCCATCAGAATTCAGAACCTGTAAAAACATCTCAAGCTGTCTTCGAAAGGAGAACAAACGGGCAAATCAAGTTGTCTTTTCAGACTCCAGACAAACCAAGTCCAAATCCTCCACGACTCTCCTATACTGCTATGATTATAGCAGTTTCTACTGGGCAAGAAATAAATCTTTCTATCTATGGATTTTCATCAAAAGGGTATCAAGTATATCTTGATAAAGTCAACGATCACTTCTTATGGGATGTTCTAGAAGCCTATATGTGTAATCCAGATTGTCCCTGCTTAGATAACAGGGAAGATGATGAAGACTTTGAAACCATGAGAAGAAGGAGAAAGAAAAAGAAGAAGTCTCATATTCCTAAAACTCCGTGTCGGCCTTATTCTTCAAGATCTCCAGAAGATCCATAGCCAGATCAACCTTTACCAATCTACAAGAAAGCACTCAGGCATATAGAAAGAGAGTCCTCATCTAAGCCTATTCCTGCTCAACCAAAAATCAAGTCATGCTTGATGTTCTCATCCTTTAGCCAATCATACCAAGAATCCTTTCCCCCACTCGCAAGACATACAGATCCTCAAACCAAAGTTGTCTCCTAACCTTATGTTCAATCACTAATCATAACTTCAGGACAACCGGAAGCACCAAAATATTATGAAGCAGTACTGAATTGGCAGACCCAAAATGCCAGCGCCCAGAACTAAGCTCTCCACCATCTCAATAAAAGATTGATAAGGTGGCATCACAGGTGTCACAAACAGAAACAAAAGTGGACACAATTAATAATCGGCTTGAACAAATTTATTCAAATCTGTAAAACAGAATCTCTAAATTGGATATTGATCTCAGAACGATGATAGAAAATCGTATTTGGGGTCCGAAATTCAACAAAAAGGAAGCACAGATCAGACAGTTGAAAGCAAAACTGTCCAGAATTGATGCTGATAAAGCACAACCATCCACTTTCACTAAAACACAGTCCATACCCATACTAGCACCATTATTCACATCATACCAACCTTTTTACAATCCTCCTAAACAGTCAACTTATGACCAATTCTTTGGTCTTTCCCATCTCGATTCCACAAACCCAAATATTCCTCCAGTTCCACCAACAAAGCCTTCTTCACCGAAAAAACCCAAATCAAAAGTCAAAATCTCAAAAGCTCCACAAAAAGAAGACTTTCAAGTCCCAAAAGACTATCCGAAAGTAATTCCTAAACCTTCAAAGAAAGACAAAGCTCCAGCCTACCAATACCATTACCAGTATATTGATCACCAAGGAAGTGACTCAGACTCAACTCTAGAAGAAAATTCATCTTCCTCTACCGAACTCAATTCATCTGAACAGACTTCTTCAGATTCAGAGTCCCAATATGCATACATTTTTTGTCTCCTAATGGCCACGAAAACTGAAGATCCAAGTACCTCTACTCCTATTGTAGATAAATCTTTTGATGACAATAATGACGGGTGGTGTCTGAGAAGTGGATGATGATTGAAAAGTGAGTTTTACTTCTCCATCTGCTCTTTTTTTTAAATGAGCGTCAGTTGTTTGGACCAGTTGTGAGTTTTGATGGAATTTTTCATAATTTGAAAGCCATTCCAGGAGAATGAGCTTAAGAAGCTCTTGTTTTTGTATTTGTCTTGGGATTTAGACTATAGAAGGGATGCTTTCTGAGGAATCTGCAATGATCATCAGTGCATCTGATGTGGTTTGGGGTGTAGAAAGATCAAGAGCATGATTTTGTAGGCGGTACACTAATTGGTGGTGTAAGGTTGCCATCTTTGAAGAGATTGTTTGTTCAGCTCCTTGAATCTGGATTTGAACCTTCAGGGTAGTGGGTAGATTTAGATCATCAAGTGAGAAGTTGAAATTTGGGTAAAAGGTTAAAATAATACTTCCTGCATATAGTGTGGTCAGGACTGTTCCTATGACTGCATGCTGGTAGTCTTTGAATCGGGTGTCTAGTAAAGCCAGTCTAGCTGTGACAGGTAAGCCTTTCCTTCCGTGAAGGGTGAGAATCAAACGAACTCCTCCAAGATGGAGGAGTGTGTATCCTTCTCTTTTCCACTCGGCAACAAGTTCTGGTGGAATTTCAAGGGTGACATATTGCTCTTCTTGTGATGCTTGAAGAGCGCACTGATCCAGTCGAGATGACTGGATATATTCCTTTGGAGCAGGTTTTTTGGTTGAAATAAGGGTTTTAATGCTTCGGGTTAAGGAATTGGATTGTTGATATAGCTTATATGGGCTAATGAGAGGCATAAAAGATTCACTAATTTGGGCTGATTCTAGGACATACAAATATTCAACTAGGTTTTCTATTTCTGAAGCCAGGTGTTTAGAACAAGATTTGGGAAGTGAGAGAGTTGAAGACAAAGTAACATGAGTAAGATTATCTATATTATTTGATGAAGATGCCATTTTTTATTCAGACTTTCCTTTATTTACCTATTCAAGACGAACAGATCTCATATTTACCCCTTCATTTTGATAAAAGCATTATCATCAAAGATAGAAGATAATTGTACGCAGCTTGTTATACCAGTAGTGCAAACTGATCTAGTCCCCATTCGGGATGACCATCAGAATATACGTCACTAGTTTCCCGCCGATATACAATAATATCCTAGCTTGTGGGCAATAATATACAATAATATCCTGCCAATATACAATATTCTTCTTCTTCAAACCCTGTAGAGGAAATCTCAAGTCTTAGGTACCCAAACCTTTTTGGGTCCTTGAGTGTTAGCAGTGGTTCCTTTTGGAACCCAAACACATTTTACTTCATAATATGCATTTCTTTTAATTGGACATCTATACTTTATGTGACCATCTTGATTGCAAAAGTGGCATACAACTTGATTATTAATAGAGGTACTCTTCACAAAGTAATTCCTAAAATATTTTTGTTTCAAATTTGGCTTATAGCCAATACCTCCTTTTTCAAACACACATTTTTGCAAATTAAACAAATTATCCAACATCTTTTACCCATTTGTAAATTTTAAGACAATTTTATTGAGCTCATTGCTCTTCTTCTTAAGTCTTTCATTTTCTTTGATCAAATTATCAATATTTGATTTTTCATGCTCATATGAGGTACTTTGTTTGCCTTTTGAAGAAGCAATTCTATCATGCAATATTTCATTATCTAATTCTAGTTCTTTGATCTTTTCATTTTGTAAATCATTGCATTTATGGAAGGCATCTTTTTCATTTGAAAGTCCTAGCATTTTCTTCTTAAGACATGCATTTTTCTTACCAGTTTTCATCATATCATTATGCAGTTCTTTAAAAACATCATACAATTCATCACAAGTAGGAAGATCATTTACCTCATCACTTGATTCTTCGTTGTTATTGTCCCAAGTAGCCACCATGGCTTTTTTCTTGAGTTTGTTTAGAGTGAGCACTCCGATCTTATATGGCTAGGCTTCTTGCATTCATAACATATGATTACTTCTTTCTTCTCCTTTTAGTTCTTGAGGTTTCTAAATTTTCTTTGCTCTTCAGATTTCTTGAAAAACTTCCTAGATTTTTTTGGCCATCATAGCCATTTCTTCACCCTCGAAATCGCGTTCCTCATCACTTTTAGGTTTTCATGCTCTCAAGGCAATGTTTTTCTTCTTTTTATCTTCATTTCCTCGTTCAGCTGCCAAATCCTCTTCATAAGAAATAAGAAAGCCAATTAAATCATCTATAAGTAAAGTATTTAAATCATTGTCTTCCTCAATGGCAGTTCTCTTAGGCCTCCATTCCTTTGGTAATGACCTAATGATTTTCTTTACCTTCTCGCTATTTGAAAAGGTCTAACTCCATAGAGTTATAGATCGGTTCATGAGGATACCATTAGTACTAATTTTGGTCGTGAAACACATTTCTAATGAAATTCCAGCTAAACTCCGACAAGTTTCTAGTAACTGTCTAGCAATTCACTTTGTTGCTTTTCTTGTTTTTTCCAAATAAGTTTATCCTATTAATTTAACAAAATAAATATAAATTATTTTTATTTTAACTTATTTGAAATTAATTTTATTTGGAGGACAATATTGGAATTTTTGCATTCCAATAGATAAGAAACTTGAAATCCTTGCCCACTTGATGGAAAATGAATTTCAATGGAAATTCAATTCCATCAAATTTGGTCCAACCAAACAGTGGAAAGTGGAAAAGAAATCAAATTCAATTCCATTAAATTTCCTCTTTCCGCTCCTCTACACCCAACCAAACATGACCTTGCTGTCTCAAAAGCTTTGATGATAGAGCCTAATTCAAATCATTAGTGGATAGACTCTAGAGCTACCCGTCATGCGGCAAAATCTAAAGATGGCTTCCTCACATTCAAAGAGGTACCACCTAGAGCACATTGATTATTTATGGGAAAAAATACATACAGTATTGTATTAGGTCTTAGGAGTTAGAAAATATGTAATGACAAGTCTAATATTATAATAAGTGATATGTTGTATGAGACAAGTGTTAGGCATAATATTATGTCTATATTGGAGTTAGATAGAAAAAAGATTTGAGTTTAGGTTCAAGTTTGAAAGTGTGACTATTGGAAGAAAGATTGAATTTATGTAAGAGGTGATAAGATGGATGGCATGTATTATTGCAATTTATGATGGTATTAAAATAATTAATTCTTCTTACGTGCTTGAGTACAAGTTTAATAAAATTGATTCATATTTGATATCTTAGAATATGACATATTAATAAAGATAAAATGAAAAGAATGCATAAAAAAGTGTCAACCTAACATGCACGACATTGGTTTTAAATATTACGAACTTGTATATAAGGAAGGTTGTCTAGAAAATCATTTACTAAACTTTGGCATTCATCTAAATTATTAAAAATAATTCATATAGACATTTTGTAGACCTTTAGAAATAAAAACACATAGAGGAATGGAATATTTAATTACTTTCATTAATGATTACTCTACACATCATTATGTTTACCTTATTCAATAAATATCTAAGGCATTAGAAAAATTGAAAGAATATAAAAAAAAGGAAGTAGAAACCAAATTGGGTAGAAAAATTAAATCTTTGAATAGTGATTAAGGTGGGTAATACACTTTAAATATTTTTCAGGGCTTTTGTAAAGAATATGGCATAAAACATCTAAATATAATGCCTCATACGCCTCAATAAAACAACATTGCTAAAAGAAGAAATAGAACATTAATGGAAATGAGGAGATCTATGATGTCCCATTCTAATTTCTAATTAACTTTTTGGGGAGAGGCTCTTAATACAGCAATGTATATTTTAAGTAGAGTTATGTTAGGAAAAATATCTCATATTGATTGAGTATTAAACTTAGGTTCGGTAAATGAGATTAGACAATCCTTAATTCTTGAGCTAGTTTTTAAGTTGATTTAAGCTCATAGAATTCTAAATGGTATTAAAGCCAACTCATGCATGAGTGGACCAACACTATCTTACCACATGACGAGTACCAGTTAAAAAGATCGGCTTGTATGTGACAGTCGGTGTTAGGAAAAATAACCCATATCGACTGAGTATTGAACTTGGGTAACATATATACCATCAACTCTTGAGCTAGCTTTTGGATTGAATTAAGCCCATAGACTTCTATAACCATAGTCCAAAGAATTAGTTCCTTACGAATATTGGACAAGTTGGACAGCTAATTTGTTTAACCTAAGTATTTAGAGCTGCAAAGCTTATATGTTAATACCTAAACCTTTAAAAAGTAAGCTTGAAAAATCAAACTTATGAATATAAATTTATTGGATAAATGAATAATTTTTTAAACTATAGATTTTATCAGAATGATAAAGGGTTAATAGAAAGTAAAGATGTAATTTTTGTTGCAGTAGTAAAACAAGTAAATCTTTTAGAAAAGAATTATTATTAAATGGATGTGCATAAGTTTCTAATAATAATTGATCTTTGGATATAGATCAAGGGATAGAACTTGTAAATTTAGATTCTCTATAATAGTTTAAGCAAAATGAATTCTCTACACCTATGCTTAGTAGAACAAAAAGGGTAAGAAAAATAACATAATATAATTATTAGACTAGCCTAGAAATTATAGAGAGGCTATGAATTCATTGAAAATTCATCTAAGTAGTTGAAAGCTACGGAAGAAGAAATAAATTCAATTAACAAAATTGAAGTTTTGGGAACTAACAGACTTCCCACAAAGAAGAAAGGATATAAAATGTAAATGGACTCTCAAGAAAAATCTCAAGTCTGACTGAACATTAGAAAGATGTAAAGCTAGGCTCGTAGCTAAGGATTATACACAAAAACATGGGATAGAATATGTGAATACTTCTTTCCCAATGGCTAAATTTATATCGATAAGAATTCTCATGGCTTTAATTGCTAAATTAGACCTTGAATTGTTCCAAATGGATGTTTGTTGACATGAATAATCCTATAATATTGATTTTGATGATAACAAATCTTATATATTTTTAATTAAACATGTTGGAGCTATTAATATTAAACAAACTCTTAAAGTCGTATAATATTTTAGTCATGTTTAAGAATCTGGATAACCGTTAACTTTCAGCAGAAAATCATCTTCTACAAAAGGTTGTTAAAATGCTGATTCTAGAAAATAACAGTGAACCATTTACTCAAAACGGTTAACCGATAATTTCAAGAAATGAATTGGATTGTAACTGTGAACCGTTTAGGAAGAACGATTAGCCAAATTTGTTTTCTAGGTTTCTGGAAATAAATGGCTAGCCAATAACTCCAAATGGTGAAACGACTATTTAAAATCTCAGCACAACAATCATTTGGACAAGTCAAAATAGTGAACTGACAGCAGTTAATGGTGATCCGATTATGTGCAGAAAGTCAACAACGGGTAGTTTTTAGCACCAACTATAAAATGGCTCAATCAAATTCAAACAAAGAGAAATCTAAGGTGGTGTTTGGTTTTAAGAAAGAGAGGGAGAGGAGAGGAAAGGAAAGTGGAAGAAAGGAGAGGAGAGTATATTGAAATTCTTTTCTAATGTTTGATTTGTTATAAAATTATATAAAGAAAGGAAATGTCTTAACTTTTATTTGGACAATTTCACCCTTTAGTGTTAAAAATTTAATATTTATAATAAATATAATTCAAAAATTAAACAATAAATTTATTTAATATATTATATAAATAACTAAAAAATTATTTTAAGTAGTATAATTATATTTATAATTAAACTCTATTTAAAAAGTTTATTTTAAAATTAGTTTAATTTAATTTATTTCTAAATAAATTATGAAATAATACAAATAATTTCTTAATTAATATATTATAATTTTAAAATTTTATTTGAACAACAAAAAAATAGAGTTGCCGCCGCCGCGTCTCGCCGCCGGCCACCACTGTACCATGTCATTTCAACTTGCGAATTACATGAAAATTATCAGAACTTGACGATCTATGGATTGAAACAACTTATTTGGCCAAAAAAACTTGATGTTTGTCAGGATCTGAGATAGTTAGAAAGTTTTCAAATATCTATTAACCGAATTTGAGGAAGATAAATTCATTTTTGCGCTTGCATGATGGTAAAATGACGTTTCTCGTCGGCAGGCGACTCCAACGGTACAGGCGGTGACATCTCACATGCAGTTGTTGGCAGCGGCGGCGCTAGTCCAGCGGCGGCGATTTGACGACTGTTAAATTTGTATTTCTATTTTTAAAATTAATTAAATAATTAAAGTAATTTTATTAATTATTTAACTTTATTATTACAAAATTAATTATTTACAATATTAAATTGATAAATAAAATTGTAAATAATAATTGTTTGATAATATTAAACAAGTTAATAAAAACTTGAAAGGGTGATTTTGGATGTTTTGGCTTCCAATGGAGGAGGAATTCAAATTCATCACTCTTTGGTGTGGAATCTAAATTCCACATTATGATGTATATTAAATTCTAATGGAAATTAAATTCTTATAAATTATGGTAAATCAAACAAAGGAAATAAGAAAGGAATTTAAATTACTTTCCTTTCCCCCTTCCTCTCCTTCCAACCAAACACCACCTAAGAGTTATCATTGAGCTTGCTACTTAGTATATAATTCTTATTAAGCTTTAAACTTGCTTTTGTTTCATTCATTCACACATTGAGCTTTCATTTGTAATCAAACACATTGTGTGAGAAAATTTTATTTGTAATCCTTTTTGTAAAATCAAGTTGAGAAGTTGTAAGTGTTGGGATACACTTGGGGTAAAAGATTGGAGATAATCTCTTGTTGTAAAGATCTATTGACACCTTGGAAGTCAATTGTAAGAGTTGTTGAAGCCTTGGAGGCTCGCTTAGTGAAATCATCAAGCCTGGTGAGTTTAGAGGCATAGACGTAGGCACAGTTGCCCAAACCATGTCAAAATCACGTGTTTGCACTCTCTTAAACCCTATCTCTTTATTTTTCATTTCACATTAATTTGATTATTTTTAATTTGATTGCTTTGTTTAAATTGCCTTAAGTTTTTAGTTGCTTAAATTTTTAGAATCCTAATTCACCCCCTCCTGGATTGCCTAGCTAGTATTTTAATGTTAAGACTACATTCTTAAACGGTAAGCTTAAAGAAACCATTTATATGGATTAAAAGATTTTATTAAAAAGAAAAAAAATTATGTTGGCTAAAGGAATCCTTTTATGGTCTCAAATGATCATCTCACCAATGATATCTCACTTTTCACTAAGCAATACTAGAAATTGAATGTGAAATAAATAAGTTTGATCATTATGAAAATGTTTGGAAAAGTGGGGAGTAAAGTTACAATTTTATCATTATAGGTAGATGATATTTTATTGGCTAGAAATGACATCGAAATGATCAACAAAACCAAGTAATGTCTGGGATCAAAGTTTGAAATGATGGACATGGGAGAAGCATCTTATGTCTTGAGAATTAAAATCACAAGACATCAACCTTTGGATTATTGTATCTAGATCAATCTAAATATATTGAAAAAGTGCTTAAGAGATTTAATATGAGAATCATAAAGTATTATCCAGACCCGTATGTAGAGGAAAACATTATATGGACGTAATTCCATATGTGCATGTAGTAGGCAGCTTGATGCATGCAATGGCATCAATTAGACTTGAACTACGTGTCTTAAAAATAAATAAGAAAGAAGGATATGGACGCAATCCCATATGTGCATGTAGTAGACAGCTTAATGCATGCAATGGCATCAATTAGACCCGAAATTGTTACACAGTTGATTGGTTAGTCGATTTCAGTGCAACCTAGGTAAAGAACATTAGAAAGCTGTCAATAGGATATTTACATATATACAAGGCACAAAAACAATGAATTATGTTTTGATAAGGTTGTTCTTATAGTAAAAGGTTTTTCTAAGGCATATTCTATAGGATATCTGAAATACAAGTGTGCAACCCAAGAGGGGGGTGAATTGATATTGTAAAAATTATCCTAACAAAACCACACAACAATCAAATCTAACGCCTTAATAAATTCAAAAGCAATAAGTTCGATAAAAGCACAATAACAAATGAGTAAGAGAGAAGAGAAACAAACACACGAATTTTTACGTGGTTTGGCAATCCGCGCCTACGTCCACGCCTCCAAGCAATCCAAGCTTGAGGATTTCACTATCCATGCCTTCAAAGGCTTCAAAAGTTTACAATTGACTTCAAGGTGTCAATGAACCTTTACAACAAAGAGATTATCTCCCAATCTCTTCACTCAAGTGTCTCACACACTTAAACACTCACAATTAAGATGAGGAATTGAAGATTACAATAAAAACTCTCTTAAAGAGTAGATATACAAATTGAAGAACAAAAGATGATTCAAGATTTTATGATTTGCGAAATTGAGCTCAATTAACATTGTGTGCTTTTTTATTTTGCTTGCAAGAGTGCTTGAAAATGAATTGGATTTGAGTTTATATAGTTTGAGCTCAAAAACTAGCCGTTATGCACATTTTAGTGATAATCGGCTTACCGTTTATGGAATCTGGTTAGCCACTTTTATGTTACCGTTAAGGCAAAAATTTGAATTTCAGAATATCCAGCATGCCGCTTTTCATATCCGGTTAGCCGCTTTCAAAATCCGGATAGCTGCTTGCGAAATTCGGATAGCCGCTTGCTACAGTAACCGGTACAATGCATTATTTTTCAAAATTATAGTTTGACCTCAAAACTTTATAAAACTATATTATGGCCCAAAATATTATATTATTTTGTAAATAGGTCCAATTTCAGAATCTCTAAATAATGCTTGCTATTCCCAAAACTTTTTGAAATTATGATATGGCCCAAAATGTTATGAAACTTTTCCAATAAGTGCTCCAAAATTTCTAGCAATACTTGTTGATTTCAAAGTTTTCAAAACTCTTTCAATTAAATCATAAACTTGAAAAATAACTAATTTCATAAAATCATTTTTCCATTAAATATAAAACCTTTATAATGTGAAAATAATGATTTATTTAAAATATATAAAAAATAATTTGAGCTTAAAAGATTAATCATTTTAAATCATGTTTGTTATCATCAAAATCAACATTATAGAAATATATATGTTAACAATTTCAAGATGCTCATGAATCAACAAGCAGTCTTGTTTTCCATTTTGGTCGTGTGACAGTTTCTTGGTCAAGTAAGAACAAACATGTGTTGTTAGATATACAATGGAGGTCTAATGTATAGCCTATATGTGGTATGAATACAATATATACTGTATAGATAGTGACTAACCTTATGACCAAGGGATTAAATTGAAATAGTTTCAAAAAGCATATACATGTAGTAGGATTAAAATTTGCCTAGGTCTTCCATACGTGCAAGAAATTTCTAGTTAAAAGTTATTAGGAGGCATAAGTGTTAGGAAAATGACTCACACAAGCAGTTGCAAATTAAGCGGAAACAAACTCTTTCCTTCTTGTTTGATTAAAATAGGATATGTACCACAAATAAATAGGTAGACAATAAACCAACACAATTTCAAAGCAATAAACCAAGCACAAGAGACAAGAATTTTTATGTGGAAAATCCAAAGCGGGAAAAACCACGGGACCGTTGTCCAATATAGTCTTCCACTATATTAATGGGATTACAGCACAAATTCTTCTCTAGATAATAATACTAGAGGCTAACAACATCAAGAATATCAATATTCTTGGGTTACAGTAACATTCTAACAATTATCTCTCTAACAAGTTTGTATCTCAAATAACAACCAAGGAGAGGATAAAATAAAAATCAAGACCAGTAGTATTGTAGAGGGCGATGCCAGGAACTTACCCTCAAAATTTAAGAGAAAATAGAGTTAATTTCACCTTCTAATCGTCCAATCAAAAATTACGTCACTGTTCTCTCTTCTCTCTCTTATCTTTTTCTTGTCCACAGAAGCTACTGTCGCCTCCACTTATTCTTATTTATATGGCCACCTTTTCAAAACCTAAATTTCATGGTAAATTTCATCGAAGTCCAAAGCTTAGTAATAATTGCAAACCAAGGTAACATATTTGGACTTTGGGTATTTTGGTCCACTAAAATGAGATGGACCCTAATAATCTCCCCCTCCAGCTTATTTGAAGGGCACCACCAAGCCTGATCTCTGCATATAGTTTTTTAACTTCTCCTTGGGCAATGCCTTTGTCATAATATCCAACCCATTCTCTGTTGAGTGAATATTTTCAAGTTGCAACTGTTTCTTATCAAGCACGTCTCGTATCCAACGATATCTATCTCGAATTCTTTGCCAAATAAATGGCACTCTAACCATCACAGTACACAACAAAGTTGTCTTCCTTTACACTTAGCTCTTGTAGGAAATTCTTAATCTACAAGGTTTCTTTGCCACCTTCAGTAATTGCTGCATACTCTGACCATTCGGACAACCACTACCACCCAATGGTGAAGCCACTCCCTGGCTATAATTCAAGATGAACTATGGTTGGTTGGTTCGATCTCAAAGCCAAATAACTTTCTGTTGCACAAGATCATACAAAGAGGCGAGTGCAGGGCATACTCGTTAAAGAGATTGAAGTGAACTATTATGAGAACTTGTTGTCCTTCCTAGGGAAATAAAGGAAAAGAGAGAATTTTTAGAAAGTCATGATATTGAAAAACTGGGATTATTCTTTCCAAAATCCGAGATGCTTACAACTGAGATCAAATTCTCCTTATATAGAAAAATTCAAGGAAAGAGGAAGAAACAAGCCATATCCTCTTTACAAAAGAAAAAGCAAAAAGCAAAAGATTCCAAACAGGAAAGGACCCCTGACTTTGGATTTTTATTCAAAAGGTAAAGCAAAAGGAAAGTGCCTTAAAGAAAAGATAAAGTAAAGCAAATGCTTTACTTTTACGAAAGCTAAAGCAATTATTACAAAATATTCTTAAAAGCTATGCGAGGGAGATAAGTTGTCAACATCACTGTCAACTTCAGCAAATGGTTCCTGCCACCAAGGCAAGTTCTCATAATATTGCTGGTAGGTGAGTCTGTCGGTGGTGAGTCTGTTGGTGGATTTGTACTTGAGGAGGGAGCATGTGATGCTTCAATAAGATGTAGAATTAAAGTGAATTCTTCACATAGATCTTGTGAATCCTGGAAGAGAATATCAGTGAAATCAGGCTTTTATTCTTTGATCAAAATCCCATAAGGAGGAGGATTACTGGTTGATGGTGGCCTGGTGGTTGGGATAATCATGAGTTCATGTTGTGGTCCAAGAGAGATGTGTTGGATGTCAATAGGAGAGGACTAGATATTGTTTAGTTCAAAGAGGTATTGTTTCAGGGAAGAGACAAGATTTGGGTCATGATCTAGAGGAAAATTATGAGGAATAGCCTTCCATTCATAAGCTTGGTCTTGAGTCCAAAAGAGTTTGGTAACATGGTGTTGGAAATAAGGACGATGGAAAATGAAGACTGAGGTAAACTGTTCTCCTTCTTGGTCAGGGAAGAGATTAATATGATGATGCTTGATGATGAAATCAAGTTGTTTTCTCCAGCAGGAGAGAGGAGAAAACCATCAAGAGATCACGGATGAGGTTTAGGTCTCCTTTTATATGCTGGACTATGAAATCATATTTTGAGAACCAAGTTTTGAGTCGGAGGAGATGCTTGTTTGGGAGGACCTTATTTTTTAATTCAATGATTTTTGGAAAAGAGAAATTGTCTAATCTGACAAGGAAATTATGGCCAATAAGATGAAATTTTAAATTTTAAATTCCATATTTAACGGCTAGGATTTCTTTGTAGATCACATGGTAATGCTTTTCTGACTCCTTGAATTGTCCACTAGCATGGGCACAGTAAGATTCCTTACCATCATGTTTTTCTAAAAGGACGGCTCCCTAGTATTCATCACTTGCATCAGTCTGCAGAATACGTTGACCATCAGTGGGGATTCTCAAAGGAGATGGATGTTGGACGATATTTTTGAGATGTTGGATAACAATAGTCTGAGAAGGGCCCCATGGTGGGGCTGATTTTCTGAGCATTTTTTAAAGCTGACTGGTATGAACTGCTATATGTGGAAAGAATTCCCGAAGGTAATTGATAATACCAAAGAAATGTTGAATCTGCTTTTTTGACAAATGTTCATCTGGGAAATGAATGAGCTTCTGGGCTATGTGTGGTCTAGGACTATAGAATCCATCTTTTAGAGTCATGCCAAGAAAGGTGACAATGTCTTGGCCTATGATACTTTTTTTGTCAGACAACATTATGCCATATGTTTCCACTATCTCAAAAAAGTAGGAAAGTAATTGTTGATGGGAATCATGATCTTTGGAGAATAATAGCACGTCATCTATATAGATAAGTGCATGATGAAGGATTGGTTCAAAGATCTTGATCATGGCCTTTTGGAAAAGTGAGGGGGTTATTTTAAGGCCAAATAGCATTACTTTCTATTGGTAGTGAGCATTTGGAATGAAAAAAGTTGTTTAGGTCTGTCCTCAGGGTGGATTCCTAATTGCCAGAAACCTGCTTTAAAGTCGAATTTTGAGAAGACCTTAGCATTTTGGATATGAACAAATAAGGACTAGATTTTTGGCAAGGGGAACTTATCGTCTCTAAGAAAACAGTTGAGAGGCTGGTAATCAATAACAAGACGTTTTTGCCTCTAACTATTTCAGACTTTTTTTCCACATAAAAAGCTTGACAAGCCCATTCTGAACTTGTGGGCTCAATAAGACCTTGTTTTAGCAAATGAGAACATTCTTCTTGGGCTAATTTCAAGTCAGAAGGAGTCATTCCTGGATGAGTTGCTTTGGTTGGGTTAATATCTTCGTTAAACTTAAAAGGGGGCTTAATGAAGAAGTTTTCATTGTTCCATAGAGGGGCAGGATGAAGGAATTGATTATGACTTTCTGGATAGTGAAGAAGAAAACAAGATTTGAGAGGATCATATAAAGGAGGAGAACTTGAGATAGAGAATAATTTCAGGAAATCCGTATAAGGCTGAAACATTTGTTTATAACGAATTCCAGAAGCTGTTATATGGAGCTTTTTGACCAGGTGAAGGACATCAAACCCGATTAAAAGATCTTTGTCAGGAGGATTAGATCTAACAAGCTTGGTCCAGAGGACACATCCTAGAAAGAATTGAATACCAATGGGTTTTTTGGTAATCAAATTTGTACGAAACAGTTCTCCATTAGCAGCCTTGAAATATTATGTATGCTTTTCCCAAAAATGGGATGGCAGGATTGAGGGGTCAAGCATACTCTTCTGAGCTCCAGTATCAACAAAACTGATGATGGGGACTAGTTTGTCAAATCTTTCGGAGAGAAGGGTGATTTTGATTGAAGGGATAGGAATGGCTGGTTGGACTTTTTGAATCTGTTGTACAGTTTGAATTACAGAAACATTCTCCGACTCAGAATGATCGTCTGTTTTAGCAAGAACAAAAGTTGTTTGTTCATCATAGTCCTCTTGTTCAGAGAAAAATGATTCAACATCATCACTTTTTGAAAGTAACATGGAATCCTGGAGATGCTCAATAAGTCTGACTGATTGAGCAGGTCTGTTTGGACAATTCCTCGCAAAATGGCCTTTCGTTTTGCAAATAAAACAATGGCTGCTTTTAGATTTAGAGGACTGGTCAGAGTTTTTTTTTTTTGAAAAAACGATAAGGTTTTTTAGATCTGGAAGGTGTTTGGCTTTTCTTTTCTGAAATTCAGAATTTTCGGAAGTGGGATTTCATTTTGGTTGAGCAAGTGCAATCCTTCTCACTCTTGCATTTAATGGTCAGATGAGGCTTTTTACAAGCACTTTTGAAAGGTTGCTTATTTTCAATGAGGTCTTTGAAGAATTCTTTTTGTTCACAAACTCTTTCTAGGCAATTGACTGCCACTTGGTAGATTTTTCCCAAAGAGAGGTTGGCTATGTCTAACTGGTGAATTGTGAACTATCTCTGAAGTTCTGGCTGAATTTCTTTGGGGAGAGATGCTATAAAGACATGCTTCAACGATGGATTATTAAAGCCATTGAGTTTGTAATACATTGTAGACATCCTCCTGTAGTGACAATCCAGATCTTTTATCTGAAGAGAACAACACTTCATTAGATGGAACTCCCTTCTTATTTGTTCATTAGCAACTGTTGCTTCTCCAAGGAACTACTCATAAATTACACCTAGGACCTCTGAAATCTGTGCTTGAATAAAAGATTTGTCTGGCTCTGATACCACAAGCTAGAATGTTATTGTATATCAGCGGGAAACCAGTGACATATATTCTGATGGTCATCCCCCGAATGTGGACTAGATCAGTTTGCACTACTGGTATAACAAGCCACGTACAATTTTTTTCTATCTTTGAGCATAATGCTTTTTCATTAAAATGAAGTGGTAAATATGAAATATGCTCATCTTAAATAGGAAATAAAGGAAATACTGAAACAAAAATGGCATCTTCATCAAATAGTTTAGATAATCATGCTCATGTTACTCTTTATAGATACATTGAGTAAATCATGGCCATCGGATTAAAAATAGTTTGGACGCTCAGGATTGCACCACGTCATCAGTCAACAGTACACGGTTTGACCACACGGTTTGAATAGTGACACAGTTTGACCCGGCTTGAACAGTAACGCGGTTTGGTTGAAAATAATTCTGTGTATATGCATGTACCGTACGTGCAATTTTTGGTCCACTAACATGCTGCCACGTCACCAATCAACAGTGCATAAGAATTTTAGTCCAACAGGATCGTGACACCTCATCAGCCAATGCCACGTCATCGATCCGTCTATGTGAATAGTGCCGTGAACAGTAACGTAGATAGTACCGTACATGTGAACAGTGTCATTTTTCCTTTTATGCTCCTCTTAAGGTTTTCGACCATTCTGTGTTCAAAAGTGATGTCCGTTTTACCGTCTAATCTCTCGTTCATTGTAAAATGACCATAATGCCCCTAAAATATATAAAATACTTAATTAAAATAAAACGCACGTAATTAAATCACAAGAAGCTTAAATACATAAAAGTAAGGGTGTTAGTAAGACTTGAACTGTAAAATGACAATTTTCTCCTTTATAAATATACATTTTCTAATACTCAACACACTCTCTAACCAGCTTATTGTTAGTCCCTAGCAAATAAAACAAAAACAAAATTCAAATCCAAAATATTTTTTTTTAACAATCATGTTTATTCAGTCAGACTAATGATAATAATAAAATAAAAGTATAAGCACTATCTCCAGTCTAAAGAAACATCACACCCACATCAACCGTCCACATGAATCAGTCCAGTAGACTTTGTCACAGCTACTTTCAAGAATGACATGTTAAACCCCAAAATCTCACTGGAAATAGTGACACTCTCACATAGAAAATAAACCCAATAAAAATAGTCACTCCAATGAATGGTAATTGAGAGAAAATAATAAAGAAGTGATATCACATGCTCTCACCAAGATGAAAGAAATATGCCCTCAGCTTAGAAATAATACGATCTCAAGTCAAATAAAAAAGCTAGTCAACCCAATTCATTTATTTATATTTTTTTATGCACCACTACATCTTTTTAGCTCATATAACTAGCTTCTACTTCAGACTATAGTTCCCTAAAATCAAGAAGGACTTTTATTAGGACGTAACGTAGGCTAGGGACATGACTAACAAAGAAAGGGAAATAAGGAAAACAAAGTGTATGTTTGAGAAAAATGTAGAGATTTTTTTTTTGGAAGTTGCAAAGTGGATTTCACTTATTATTGTTATTTTTATTTTTGAAACAACAATTTTTTTTTTTTTTTGCTTTTGTTTGGCATAACTTCACTGAACAAAATAATTATTTACATTTTCCTCAAACATAAATAGGTGATTGAACTTGTAAGATATTGGGTAATACTCCAAATCGAAGTGGGTCAAGATGATAAGTTTGACAAAGAAAATGTTTTTTTTTTAAAGGCTCAAAAGGGTTAACTATGGATATTTCATAAAAGGGATGGCTAGAAAGGCTCAAACGGATCAAAGATGGCCTTTCCATCGTCTTTTAGGGCTCTAAATAATATTCCATATCTACTAGTTAGATGGGCCTCCAAATGTAGCAACACACATTTTTTTCTTTTTTTTTATTTTACAATTTTTTTTAAGGGTTAACTTAAAAGAAATCTAGAATTGTGTATAAAATAATAAACTGCTAAGCTGTATAAAGAATAGGCAAAAGGGTTACTCTCTAAGAAAAATGATAGGCTAAAAAACTCACTTGTTACTTATTATGACATGTTCATTCTTTCAAGCAACTTATATTTGTCTCTGACATCAACATGTAGAGTAGCAAACATAGCGTAACATCACTTAAGACCAAAGATAATACAAATACTAAAATTTGAAATTAATCATGTCATCCAATGTTAAAACAAATCACATAAATTTTGGTTTTTTTCAAACAACATCCTACCCCCCAACCTATTCTAAACATGAAAGGAAAATATGCATGTAGAAATGTGAAAATAATGCAGAAAATATAATTAGAAAAGTTACACTTAAAATGATAGAAAAAGAAAACGATTTTTTTTTTAACGATGAAGATGCGTTTCTAGAGTCACTACACTCCATATTCAGCCATCTTCAACACAAAAACTTAATAAAGATTCCACAATTGTCGACTATTCCCTCCCCCCAACCAGAACGAAACATTGTCCTCAATATTTTAACGGAAAGAAGTAGAGTTTAGAAGACATCACCTGGGTGGTGCAAGACAGAAGAAAATATTTACAGGCAGAGAGTTTAATCTAATTTGTAATTCTTACTGCGGCTACTGTTACCATCATTATTTGGACGCTCCAACACAAAGGTCCAGGGGTCTGGCTTTGGTCTATAAGCTTGTAACAGATCAAGTAGCTCATTAGCAGTGTGAGCACAAATAAAAAGCTTTTTCGTTGCGGAAGGAATGAAATAGTTTTTTATTGCATGGTTAAGAAATGCGATG
The DNA here is from genome assembly GCA_030449895.1 of Citrus mangshanensis. Classification (NCBI taxonomy): domain Eukaryota; kingdom Viridiplantae; phylum Streptophyta; class Magnoliopsida; order Sapindales; family Rutaceae; genus Citrus; species Citrus mangshanensis. The sequence continues at coordinate 2,579,923 of JASUUJ010000280.1, read as the reverse complement.
AAGCCATCATAAAAGTTATTGACATTTAACAAACCGATGAGTTTCTGGTGAATGTGCAGATGGGCCCAAGATGCTAGTGTGATAAGTGCCTCTAGTGTTACAAGATCTTCTGGAAGGAAAATAAAAACATCAGCATGATTAAGCATTTCAGTTATTCTTTCTTGCATACTTGAGACGACTAACTCTTCTCCAGTCGATGAGTCAGACAAATTACCCAAAGGTTTTAGGGCTCTTGGAATGATGCCTAACACTTGGCTTCCTCTGACAAAAGCAGCTTCTGAGACCAATTTTGATAACCCACAGTTACCTCCTCCATACACCAAGTGTAATTTTCTCTCTGCTATGTGTTAAGTGTTAGAAAATGCATATTTATAAAGGAGAAAACCGTCATTTTACATTTCAAGTCTTACTAACAACCCTTACTTTTATGTATTTAACCTTCTTGTGGTTTAATTATGTGTGTTTTATTTTAATTAAGTATTTTATGTATTTTAGGGGCATTATAGCTATTTCACAATAAAGAAGAGATCAGACGGCAAAACGGACATCACTTTTGAACTCAGGACGGTCGAAAACCTTAGGAGGAGCATAAAAGAAAAATGGCCTTTATTCACATGTACTATTCATGTATGCATGTATTGCATTCACATAGACGGATCGATGGCGTGGCATTGCCGATGATGTGGCATTGGTGATGAGGTGTCACGATCTGTTGGACTAAAATTCTTATGTTGATGGTGACGTGGCGGCATATCGTTGACTAAAAATCTCGAAGTACGGTACATGCATCACAGATTATTTTCAGCCAAATCCAAAACTGTTCATCCACATGGTCAAACCGCATACTGTTGACTGATGATGTGGCGCAATCCTGAGCGTCCAAACTGTTTTTAATCTGATGGTCATGATTTACTCCATGTATCTATAAAAAGAGGGCCTCCCCCCCTAATTTGATAGCTCTGAATCCATTTTTGGGATCCATTTTCTGTAATTCCCTCTCCATCTTGTATTTTTTATGTATTTTAATAAATTTTCATTTTGCCCCTAGTTCAATTATGAGTAACTAATTTTCTTTCAAACTTGGGTTGAAGGTGAAGTCTCAATATGTGTCATGGGCTTTATTTGGTAAATTTATTTTCTTTTCCCCTCTAAATTTTATGGATGATTTGACTTTTCATCAACAAATAATAATAATCTTGTCTAGATACCGCCTTGGTTACACCGGCTCTCTAGTACAAGGTTATTATTATTTGGCACGATAAGCCCTTAGCACCATATTGATTAGAGCATGGTTCATGAGGTGTGGATTCCCCTCTCATGATTTAATTGGCATTAATAAGGATTATTTAGCCCATGATGCATGTTGATACGGATCAAGATACCCAAGTACGTCATTTCAATAGAATTCTCTTCAATTTATTCTTGACATTTCAATTCCAATTTTAGAATTTATTCTCGCCATTTTAATTTAAGTTTTAGCATATTCCAAATCATTTCCACCAAAAATCCAATCACCCATTTACAAAATTAATTCTACATATAATTAAAATCCACCTCCTCGTGGGATCGACACTCGTCACCATTAGTCTATTCTGCAATAGATTCGTGTGCTTGCGAGTACATTAAAATTTGCACAACAAGTTTTTGGCGCCGTTGCCGGGGAGCTAAGTAATTTTAATTCATAGAATTAAATTTTGTGAATAATTTCATTTAAATTGTTTTCTTGTATTTTTTTTAAAAAAGAAAAAAGAAAAAAAAATGAATCTACATTTAAAGGTTAATATTTCTTTTCTTTTTCTCTTCTTTAAAATTCTGTAATTTAATTTTCAATTTATTTTTTCTTTGTAATTTTTTTTTGTTTATCTTACTAATTCTTTTTAGTTAATTTATTTCACGTATTTTTTTGTGTACTTTTATAGTAAGGTTGTAATAGCGCGATAAGGTTAGTATCATAATTTTTCCTTCCTCTTTATTTTTATTTGTTTTGTTCCCATTTATTTTTTGTTCCCATTTATTTTTTGTTCCTCGCATGCATGGTCGTAGGTCATTATTTCCTAATCTTGAACCTATAGACCTTGAACTAGAAAAAATACTTCGCACACACAAGCACTTTAAAAATAAATTTGGAATGGATTTACAAGCACCACAGGAGAGGTCATTTAAGGACTATTTTAGTCCCTTAGCTAATTTGAGCACATCATGCATAAGATACCCAAATGTAGCTGCTAGGAGTTTTGAATTAAAACCTAGTATGCTAAATTGTCTCCCCATATTTTATGGCCTAGAAAATGAGGACCCATATAATCATTTGAATGATTTTCATGCCATTTGTCAAACATTTAAATATGAAAATTTTTTAGACGATGATGTTAAACTCAGACTATTCCCATTTTCTTTAAAGGATAAAGCTCGTTCATGGCTTAATACACTGCCTGCTAATAGCATTACATCATGGGAACAAATGATAACTAAATTTTTGAATAAATATTTCCAGTGCATAAAACCAATGTTATTCGCAGGGAAATCTCAGAGTTTACTCAGAGAGAGGACGAGCAGTTTTTCGAAACATGGGAGCGATTCAATGGGCTACTCTTGAAGTGTCCACATCATGGGTACGAGAAATGGCACCAATGCCAATACTTTTGGGAGGGATTATTGCCGAATGTGCAAGAATGACTAATGGCAACAAGTGGAGGAGAGCTAATGTCAAAAAGTGCATCAGAGATTTGGGAATTCTTCCAGCGACAAGCGGATAATTCCTAACAACGGAGTCGATCACTCAAAAATACTGGAAGAATTAATGGAGTAAATGAGGTTCACATTGGCGAATCCAGTTCAGAAATTAAAGAAGTCAAAGCAATAATTGAAGGTCTCTCTCGACAAATAGCATCGTTATCGACTGCTAAATCATGAAACCACATGACCACGACTCGTATCTAGATCAAGCCAATGTCGTAGGTGTAATGAGAAAATCATCAAATTACAACCCATACTCCAACACATATAACCTGGATGGAGAGACCCGATTTTCATGGTCTCAAGGATTCCAACAAAATGGACCAGTAGCTCCAGCTCCACCAATGCAACAAATTCCTCAAGTTCCTCAGGCCTCTCAGCCACCATTTAGAACATACAATCAGAACCAAAATTACTCTCAACCCAGACCATGGGAAGATGCATTCCAGAATTTCAAGAATGTTACTCACTCTAAGATTGAGCAACAAAACCGCACCATTGATGGACTACGAAATGAGTTGAGCGCATGCTTCAACTCACAAGCCCAATCAGTTTCAAGCCTCGAGAAGATGGTGGGACAACTTGCTTCTTCAGTTCAAACCTTGGCAATGACTGTTGAGAAAGGCAAGTTTCCAAGTCAACCAGTGCCTAATCCTAAAGGAGTGCATGAAGCAAGTACCAGCACACCACAGCAGCATGGAGAGGTCAAAGCAGTCATGACCTTGCGAAAAGAAAAAGAAGTCGACAACAAAGTGGAGATGCCAGTGACAAAATAAAATCAAATTAAACCTGTGAATGTTGAGGACTCATCATCGGAGGAGAAAAAGAAACCAACCCATGAGAATACGTTCCGAAAGCTCCATTTCCTTATAGGTTAGCGAAAGGAAAAAAGGGAAAATCCACAGGTGAGATTCTCGAAATCTTCAAATAGGTAAGTGTTAACATCCCTTTACTTGATGCTATAAAGCAAGTTCCATCTTATGCCAAGTTTCTTAAAGACCTTTGTACTAAAAAGAGAAACATTCATGTTCAAAAGAAGGCATTTTTAACAGAAAACGTTAGTTTTATACTCCAACATAAAATTCCTCTAAAATCCAAAGACCCAAGCTCCCCCACTATCTCATGTAGCATAGGGAACCACATAATTGAGAATGTTTTGTTGGATTTAGGAGCTAGTGTAAATCTGTTGTCTTACTCAATATTTTTGAAACTTGGACTTGGAGAATTACACCGAACTCTAGTGGTGTTACAACTTACAGATCGGTCCACGAAAATACCTCGTGGTATTGTGGAGGACGTGCTTATCCAGGCAGACAAGTTTTATTTTCCTGTTGATTTCATTGTAATTGACACTCAACCAATACAGGATTCAAGGAAGCACATCCCCATTATTCTAGGCCGACCTTTCTTGGCAACTGCGGATGCTCACATTCAATGCAGGACTGGAAATATGCAGTTGTCCTTCGGCAACATGACTATGGAGCTAAACATTTTCAACATTGCCAAACAACCTCACAGTGCAGATGATGGAATTGTTGATGTGGATTTAATAGAAACAATAGTTGATAATACTTTTCTTTCAAACCTTAGTGATGATCCTTTACAAACATGTTTAACTCACTTTGGTTTGGATTTTGATATTGACAGATCGGTCGATGAGGTCAACGCCCTATTTGACTCAGCATCATCCATGGACACTAATAAATGGAAGTCAAGAGTAGAACAACTAGCACCATCAGAAAAGAAACTCATCCCATCATCAGAATCACGACCAAAACTCGAGCTCAAACCATTGCCCAACACATTGGAATATGCATTTTTGGGAGAAGAAAGTACTCTGCCGGTAATCATCTCATCATCCCTAAATGACAAACAAAAAGGTAAGTTGTTGGATGTTTTAAAAGAGCACAAATGAGCATTATGATGGACCATAGCGGACATAAAATGTATAAACCCAGTAGACTGCATGCATTACATTCACCCTGATAAAAATGCTAAATCCACTAGGGAAATGCAACGTCGGTTAAATCCTAATATGAAAGAAGTTGTTAGAACTGAAGTCCTTAAGCTATTAAATGCAGGTATCATTTATCCAATTTCTGATAGTTCATGGGTCAGTCCTGTACAAGTTATCCCTAAAAAGTTAGGAGTCACAGTAGTTACGAATGCTGATAATGAATTAATACCCACTAGAGTGACTACAAGATGGCGTGTATGCATTGATTATAGAAAGTTGAATTCTGTCACACGTAAAGACCATTTATTGATCAAATGCTTGATAGATTAGCAGGCCATAAATTTTATTGCTTTTTTTATGGCTACTCAGGATATAATCAGATTCCCATAACACCAAAAGATCAAGAGAAAACTACTTTTACTTGCCCTTTTGGCACTTTTGCATATAGGAGGATGCCATTTGGATTATGTAATGCACCTGCCACATTTCAACGATGCATGTTAAGCATTTTTTCTAATATGGTTGAACGATTCCTTGAAGTCTTTATGGATGACTTTTCTGTCTTCGGTGATTCATTTGATCAATGTTTACATCATCTAACACTAGTTCTGCAGAGATGTATCGAGAAAAACTTGGTCTTAAATTGGGAAAAATGTCATTTTATGGTAAAACAAGGTATTGTTCTCGGTCACATCATTTCGAGCAAAGGTATTGAGGTTGACAAAGCCAAGGTGGATCTCATTTCTAATCTTCTTCCACCCAAAACAGTCAGAGAAGTAAGATCTTTCCTTGAGCATGCTGGTTTTTATAGACGTTTCATTAAAAATTTTAGCAAAGTTTCTAGACCCTTATGTAATTTACTTGCTAAGGATGTACCTTTTATCTTTGATGATTCATGTCTTGTGGCATTTGAAAAACTAAAGCAGTTGTTGACATTATCACCCATCATTCAGCCCCCAAACTGGAGCTTACCATTTGAGCTCATGTGTGATGCATCTGATTATGCAGTAGGAGCAGTATTAGGACAAAGAGTTAATCGAATTCCCCATGTTATTTACTATGCTAGTATGACATTGAATGATGCACAGTTAAACTATTCAACTACTGAAAAAGAAATGCTAGTAATAGTGTTTGCATTAGAGAAATTTTGATCTTATCTCATTGGTTGTAAAATAATTATATTCACAGATCATGCTGCTCTTAAATATCTTCTCACAAAGAAAGATGCAAAAGCTAGACTAATTCGTTGGGTGTTACTTTTGCAGGAATTTGACTTGGAATTCAAAGATAAGAAAGGCACAGAGAATATTGTGGCTGACCATCTCTCTCGTCTCCATTTGGACACAATTATGGAAACACTACCATTGAATGAGTCATTTCCAGATGAACAATTAATGAATGTGGAAGTATTACCATGGTATGCTGACATCGTGAATTATCTTGTTACAGGTCAACTTCCAGAACATTGGACCAAGCAAGACAAGGCTAAATTCTTTGCAGAAATAAAGAATTTCTTTTGGGATGACCCATATTTGTTCAAGTATTGTGCAGATCAAATTGTTAGACGATGTGTCCCAAAAAATGAAATTCAGAATATTCTTTCATTCTGCCATGAACAAGCTTGTGGAGGCCATTTTAAAAAGTTTTACAATGTGGTTTTTATTGGCCAACTATATTTCGAGATGCTTACACTTTCTATTCTTCATGTGATAGGTGTCAACGAATGGGAAGCATTACACGAAGGAACATGATGCCACTAAATCCAATTTTAGTGGTTGAGATTTTTGACGTATGGGGGATCGACTTTATGGGACCCTTTCCCCCTTCTTTTGGCCATCAATACATAATGGTTGCTATTGACTATGTATCGAAATGGGTAGAAGCAATTGCATGTAGAACCAATGATCACAAAGTGATGATAGGATAAGATTTTTGAAAAGCAACATTGTTTCACGCTTTGGATTCCCGCGAGCAATAATCAGTGATGGTGGTGCCCACTTTTGTAACAAAGCATTCAAAGCTCTTTTGACAAAGTATTCAATCACTCACAAAATGGCGGCCCCATATCATCCGCAAACCAGTGGCCAAGTTGAGATCTCCAATCGAGAAATAAAGAACATATTAGAAAAGACGGCGAGGCCAGACAGAAAAGATTGGTCATTAAGACTTGATGATGCATTATGGGCATATAGAACGGCTTTCAAGACCCCGATTGGGATGTCATCCTACAGGCTAGTGTATGGAAAAGCTTGCCACCTACTTGTGGAACTCGAGCATCGTGCATATTGGGCCATCAAGAAATTCAACTTTGACATTGTTGTGCAAATTTTAATGTACTCGCAAGCGCACGAATCTATTGTAGTATAGATCAATGGTGACGAGTGTCGATCCCACGAGAAGGTGGATTTTAATTATGTGCAAATGTACCAAAAGGGCAAGTGAAAGTGGTCTTCTCTTGATCTTTTGGTGCTATGGGGATCTGATTGTATCATGAGTAGCCATCTAGAAAGCAATAAAATTCATGGCCTGCTAATCTATCAAGCATTTGATCAATAAATGGTAAAGGAAAATGGTCTTTACGTGTGATAGAATTCAACTTTCTATAATCAATGCATACACGCCATCCTATAGTCACTCTAGTGGGTATTAATTTATTATTGGCATTCTTAACTAGTGTGACTCTTGACTTTTTGGGGACAACTTGCACAGGACTGACCCATGAACTATCGGAAATGGGGTAAATGATACCAGCATCTAATAGCTTAAGGACTTCAGCTCTAACAACTTCTTTCATGTTAGGATTTAACCGACGTTGCATTTCCCTAGTAGATTTAGCATTTTCATCAAGGTGAATGTAATGCATGCAGTCTACTGGGTTTATACCTTTTATATCTGCTATGGTCCATCCTAATGCCCCTTTGTGCTCTTTTAAAACATCCAACAACTTACCTTTTTGTTCGTCATTTAGGGATGATGAGATGATTACCGGCAGAGTACTTTCTACTCCCAAAAATGCATATTCGAATGTGTTGGGTAATGGTTTGAGCTCAAATTTCGGTGGTGATTCTGATGATGGGATGAGTTTCTTCTCTGATGGTGCTAGTTGCTCAACTCTTGACTTCCATTTATTAATGTCCATAGATGGTGCTGAGTCAAGCAGGGCGTTGACCTCATCGATTGATCTGTCAATATCAAAATCAAAACCAAAGTAAGTTAAACATGTTTGTAAAGGATCATCACTAAGGTTTGAAAGAAAAGTGTTATCAACTATTTTTCTATTAAATCCACATCAATAATTCCAGCATCTGCACTGTGAGGTTGTTTGGCAATGTTGAAGATGTTCAGTTCCATAGTCATATTGCCGAAGGATAACTTCATATTTTCGGTCCTGCATTGAATATGAGCATCCGCAGTTGCCAAGAAAGGTCGGCCTAGAATAATGGGGATGTGCTTCCTCGAATCCTGTATTGGTTGAGTGTCAATTACAATGAAATTAACAGGAAAATAAAACTTGTCTACCTGGATAAGCACGTCCTCCACAATACCACGAGGTATTTTTGTGGACCGATCTTATAACACCACCGTTGGGTGTAATTCTCTAAGTCAAGTTTAAAAATCTGAGTAAGGCAGATTTGCACTGGCTCACAAATCAATAAAGCATTCTCAATTGTGTGGTTCCCTATACTACATGAGATAGTGGGGGAGCCTGGGTCTTTGCATTTTAAAGAAATTTTATGTTGGAGTATAAAACTAACGTTTTCTGTTAAAAATGCCTTCTTTTGAACATGCATATTTCTTTTTTTAGTACAAAAGTCTTTAAGAAACTTGGCATAAGATGGAACTTGTTTAATAGCATCAAGTAAAGGGATGTTAACACTTACCTGTTTGAAGATTTCGAGAATCTCACCTGTGGATTTTCCCTTCTTTCTTTTCGCTAACCTCTGAGGAAATGAAGCTTTCAGAATGTATTCTCGTGGTTTGATTTCTTCTCTCTCCTCCGGTGATGAGTTTTCAACAGTCACAGGTACAATTTGATTTTCTTTTGTCACCGGCATCTCCACTTTGTTGTCGACTTCTTTTTCTTTTCGCAAGGTCATGACTGCTTTGACTTCTCCATGCTGCTGTGGTGAAATAGTACTTGCTTCATGTACTCCTTTAGGATTAGGCACTGGTTGACTTGGAAATTTACCTTTCTCAATGGTCATTGCCAAGGTCTGAACTGAAGAAGCAAGCTGTCCCACCATCTTCTCGAGGCTTGAAACTTATTGAGCTTGTGAGTTGAAGCCTGCTCTCAACTCATTTTGTAGTCCATCAATGGTGCGGTTCTGTTGCTCAATCATGGAGTGAGTAAGATTCTTGAGATTCTGGAATGAATCCTCCCATGATGTCTTTCGAGTAGTTAAGTTACGATTGTATGGTCTAAATAAATTTGAGAGGCTTGAGAAATTTGAGGAATTGGTTGCATTGGTGGAGCTGGAGCTGCCGGTCCATTCTATTGGAGTCATTGAGACCATGAAAAATTGGGGTGATCTCTCCATCCAGGGTTATATGTGTTGGAGTATGGGTTGTAATTTGATGGTTTTCTCATTACACCTATGGCATTAGCTTGATCTGAGTATGAGTCATGGTCATGTGGTTCTGTTGATTTAGCAGTCGATAACGATGCTATTTGTCGAGCAAGACCTTCAACCATCTCCTTGACTTCTTTGATTCCCGAAGTTGACTCGCCAATTTGAACCTCATTTACTCCCTTAATTCTTCTAGTATACCTGAGTGATCGACTCCGTTGTTGGGAATTATCCACTTGTCGCTGGAAGAATTCCCAAATCTCTGATGCACTTTTTGACATTAGCTCTCCTCCACTTGTTGCCATTAGCCATTCTTGCACATTTGGTAGTAATCCCTCCAAAAAGTATTGGCATTGGTGCCATTTTTCGTACCCATGATGTGGACACTTCAAGAGTAGCCCATTGAATCGCTCCCATGTTTCGAAAAATTGCTCGTCCTCTCTCTGGGTAAACTCCGAGATTTCCCTGCGAATAGCATTGGTTTTATGCACTAGAAAATATTTATTTAAAAATTTTGTTACCATTTTTTCCCATGATGAAATGCTATATTGATGTATTTAACCGTGAGCGAGCTCTATCATTTAAAGAAAATGGGAATAATCAAGTTTAACATCATCATCGAAAAATTCTCATATTTAAATGTTTGACAAATGGCATGAAAATCATTGAATGATTATATAGGTCCTCATTTTACTAGGCCATAGAATGTTGGGAGACAATTTAGCACTAGGTTTTAGTTGAAACTCTGCTACATTTGGGTATCTTATGCATGATGTGCTCAAATTAGCTAAAGGACTGAAATAATCCTTAAATGGCCTCTCCTGTGGTGCTTGTAAATCCATTCCAAATTTATTTTTAATGTGCCTGTGTGTGCGAAGTGTTTTTTCTAATTCAGGGTCTATAGGTTCAAGATTAGGTAATAATGACCTACGACCATGCATGCAAAACAAATAAAATAAAAATAAAGATGGGAACAAAAAAAATAAAGAAGAGGGAGAAATTACGATACTAACCTTATTGCGCTGTTACAACCTTTCTATAAAAACACACTAAAACAAATATGTGAAATAAATTAACTAAAAGTAAATTAATAAGAAAAAAATTACAAAGAAAAATAAATTGAAAATTAAATTACAGAATTTTAAAGAAGAGAAAAAAAATAAAATTCTTAACTCAAAATGTAAATTCACTCTTTTTTTTCTTTTTTTATAAAAAAATATTACAAGAAAACAATTAAAAGAACTTATTCACAAAAATTAATTCTATGAATTAAAATTACTTACCTCCCCGGCAACGGCGCCAAAAATTTGTTGTGCAAATTTTAATGTACTCGCAAGCTCACGAATCTATTGTAGTATAGATCAATGGTGACGAGTGTCGATCCCACGAGAAGGTGGATTTTAATTATGTGCAGAATTAATTTTGTAAATGGGTGGTTGGAATTATGGTGGAATTGATTTAAATTATCCTAAAATTAAAATTGAAATGGCGATAATAAATTCTAAAATTGGAATTGCAATGGCGAGAATAAATTGAAGCGAAATCTATTGAAATGACGTACTTGGGTATCTGGATCTGTATCAACATGCATCATGGGCTAAATAATCCTTATTAATGCGAATTAAATCATGAGGGGGGAATCCACACCTCATGAACCACGCTCTAATCAATATGGTGCTAAGGGCTTATCGTGCCAAATAATAATAACCTTGTACTAGGGAGCCGGTGAAACCAAGGCGGTACTAGACAAGATTAGTATTATTTTTTGACGAGAAGTCAAAACATCCACAAAAACTAGAGGGGAAGAGAAAATAAATTTACCAAATAAAGCCCATGACACATGTTGAGACTTCACCTTCAACCCAAGCTTGAAAGAAAATTAGCCACTCATAATTGAACTAGGAGTAAAATGAGAATTTATTAAAATACATAGAAAATATAAGATAGAGAAGGAATTACAGAAAATGGATCCCAAAAATGGATTCAGAGCTATCAAATTAGGGGGGGGAGGCCCCCTTTTTATAGATACATGGAGTAAATCATGGTCATCGGATTAAAAACAGTTTGGACGCTCAGGATTGTGCCACGTCATTAGTCAACAGTACGCGGTTTGACCACACGGATGAACAGTAACACGGTTTGGACGAGTTGAAACGATAGCGGTTTGGTTGAAAATAATCCGTGTGATGCATATAAATGCGAGATTTTCGTCCATCGATATCTTTGCCACGTCACCATCAGCGATAAGAATTTTAGTCGGCGAGGATCGTGACACCTCATCGGTCAATGCCACATCATCGGTCAATGCCCCGTCATCGATCCGTCTATGTGAAACGATATCGTGAAACGATGCGTAAACGATCACATGAATAGTACCGTACATGTGAATAGTGTCATTTTTCCTTTTATGCTCCTCCTAAGGTTTTTGACCGTCCTGAGTTCAAAAGTGATGTCCGTTTTGCCTTCTGATCTCTCCTTTATTGTGAAATGACTATAATTCCCCTAAAATACATAAAATACTTAATTAAAATAAAACACATGTAATTAAATCACAAGAATGTTAAATACATAAAAGTAAGGGTTGTTAGTAAGACTTGAAATGTAAAATAACGGTTTTCTCCTTTATAAATATGCATTTTCTAACACTCAACAAACATGCAGCAAGCCAGCTCAGAAAGAAGATTACAACTGGCAGAACTTGAAGAAATTTACAATGACGCATACAAAAATGCCAAGATTTACAAGCAACGAATGAAAGTCTTTAATGACAAGCAAATTATAAGAAAATCTTTCACTCCAGGTCAGAAAGTGCTTTTATTCAATTCTCGCTTGCACCTATTCCCAGGTAAGTTACGATCTCAATGGTCTGGTCCATTTATTGTTCATACTGTTTTTCCACATGGGGCAATTGAAATTAAGGACCCAAAGAACGGTGTCACGTTTAAAGTTAATGGTCAAAGATTAAAGCCATATCTAGAATACCAACCACATGGAGAAGACAACGAAATAAATTTGAGTGACCCACGAGATTTGAATTGATTTTTTTTCTTTTCGTTGATTTGATTTTTTCTTTCTTTCTTTTTTATTATTCTTTTGCTAATTGAAATTATTTTTGCATAAGTGTGTTTGTTTAACTATTAAGTTTTCTCTTATCATTTTTAATCATGAGTACCATACTTAGACTGTTCCTCCTGAATATTCTTAAACCACTTCAACGTGTCAAAACTCATCTCAAAAGGCAGATTCAATTTTGTAAAACACAACGCATTTGGGCTCTACAACCACCAAAGTTAGTAGCCTATGTTGAGAATCTAGAAAGCCAACTCCGAGATATTGAGAGAAGTGTTTACGACATCCAGTTGGAGCTTGAGGTAAATTCAATAAGAGGACGATTTTGATTTTCTTTGTGTGTTTTAAATTATTTTTCTGTTTGTGTGCTTTAGTTTGTTACCTCGGTGAAGTGGCGGATAACGGTACTCCGTGACAATCAAGTCGGTTACTTCAGTTTCCCATAATAACTGATATTCTGAGGTGAAGGTATGGATAGAAATGAGATTCTAGCGAAGCTTCACAAGCGATTCCCTTCACTTCCTCAGAATGCCCTCCTTATGATCTATAAAGCCCAGTCCAACGCATGCGATTGCTCATGAGGAATAACATACCTGCTGACACCCGTTGGCTAATTGAGGCTAAAGTACGATTGGTAGGTGAGTTACCTCCAAAATTTATTGCATACATGCCTGGTTGTGGTAAAGGAAATTATGCAAGAAAACGACGAACTCGAAGAATTTCTGTTGCTTGTCATAAGTGTGCCAGAATGAGTTGCGATAAAAACCCATGTTCTTTAGGAATGGTGTATGATAACAGGGAAGATAAGATTCAATTCATTAGGAATGGCTTGAATAAGGAGTCATTGGATGATATCCTTTTGTCTCTTGAAACGCATCCCAGTGGATATGTGCAAGGAGCGATTCTCCAATTATGGCCATTATTCCAGAAAGAGCATGCACGATATAGTCTCGAAAATCTGACTATAAACGACTCTGTTTGCCAGTTTATAAGAAAACTGGATGGGAAGCCCATCCTCGACCCATAGAGGGCGTTCAAGCCGTTTCTGGACGTAAAACTAGAGGAAGATGTGAGCCACAGTCGCAACTACCTGCAAATATCCTTTTACTTTACTGTTATTTTATTTCACTGTTGTTTTATTGTTTGCATTATTGTCTTTAATAATTTTATTACTGTTTGCTTTTTTCTTTTTACTGTTTCCTTTTTTATTCACAAGCCATGTGCTTTACGCGTTATTTGACACTGACATGCCACCTCATACACAGCTGTGACCCACTGTCACCAAGATTCTTAAATATAATTTTTTGTCAAGCACTCACAAATTTTTTTTGAGAAGTATCGCAATAGCAGCTACTCCAAATAGACAATTCAAAAACATTTGTGTGCTTTCTGGATTTAACTATGGCAAACATAAAGAGTTCGTTGAGGCAGCCATAGATCTTGGTCGAAGTATAGCAGAGAGAAAATTACACTTGGTGTATGGAGGAGGTAACCGAGGGTTATCAAAAATGGTCTCAGAAGTTGCTTTTATCAGAGGCAGCCAAGTGTTAGGCATCATCCCAAGAATCCTAAAACCTTTGGGCAGTTTGTCTAACTCACCGACTGGAGAAGAGTTAGTCGTCTCAGGTATGCAAGAAAGAATAACTGAAATGCTTCATCATGTTGATGCTTTTATTTTCCTTCCAGGAGATCTTGCAACACTAGAGGCACTTATCACACTAGCATCTTGGGCCTATCTGCACATTCACCAGAAACCCATCGGTTTTTTAAATGTCAATAACTTTTATGATGGCTTTATCGCATTTCTTAACCATGCAATAAAAAAACTACTTCATTACTTCCAATGCGAAAAACTTTTTATTTGTGCTCACACTGCTAATGAGCTACTTGATCTGTTACAAGCTTATAAACCGGAGCTGGACCCATGAACCTTTGTGTTGGAGCGTCCTAATAATGATGGTAACAGTAGCCGCAGTAAGAAGTACAAATTAGATTTAACTCTCTGCCTGTAAATATTTTCTTCTGTGTTGCACCACCCAGGTGATGTCTTCTAAACTCTACTTCTTTCCTTTAAAACATTGAGGACAATGTTTCGTTCTGGTTGGGGGAGGGAATAGTCGACAATTGTGGAATTTTGGTTAAGTTTTTACTGATTTTTTGTTGTAGAAACTAACTGTTGCTAACTTTTTGTGTTGAAGATGGCTGAATATGGAGTGTAGTGCCTCTAGAAATGCATATTCTAAGTTAAAAAAAAAATTCTTTTTCTATCATTTTAAGTGTAACTTTTCTAATTAGTTTTTCTACATCATTTTCACATTTCTGCATGCATATTTTCCTTTCAAGCTTAGAATAGGTTGGGGGGTAGAATGTTGTTTTAAGTTAAAAAAAAATAGTGTGATTTGTTTTAACATTGGATGACATGATTAATTTTAAATTTTAGTATTTGTATTATCTTTGGTCTTAAGTGATGTTACGCCATGTTTCCTACTTTACATGTTGATGTCGAAGACAAATATAAGTTGCTTGAAGGAATGAACATGTCATAATAAGTATCAAGTGAGTTTTTGAGCCTATTATTTTTCTTGGAGAGTAACCATTTTGCTCATTCTTTATACAACTTAGCAGTTTATTATTTTATACATGATCTCTAGATTTCTTTTGAGTTAACCCTTAAAAAAAATTGTTGTAAAAAAAAGGAAAAAAAAATGTGTGTTGCTACCTTTAGAGGCCCATCTAACTAGTAGATATGGAAGATTATTTAGAGCCCTAAAAGACAATGGAAAGGCCATCTTTGATCCGTTTGAGCCTTTCTAGCCATCCCTTTGATCAAATATCCATAGTTAACCATGTTGAGCCTTAAAAAAAAAAAAACCTTTTATTTGTTAAACTTATTATCTTCACCCACTCCGATTTGGAGTATTACCCGATATCTTACAAGTTCCGTCACCTATTTATGTTTGAGAAAAATGTAAATAATTATTTTATTCAATGAAGTTATGCCAAACAAAAGCAAAAAAAAAAAATTGTTGTTTCAAAATAAAAATAAAAAAGAAAAATAAATAAATAACCATAATAGGTGAAATTCACCTTGCAACGTCAAAAAAAAAAAATTCCTCTGCATTTTTCTCAAACATACACTTTGTTTTTCTTATTTCCCTTCTTTGTTAACCGTGTCCCTAGCCTACGTTACTGTTCACGACACTGTTCACATAGACGAATCGATGACGTGGCATTGACTGATGATGTGGCATTGACTGATGAGGTGTCACGATCCTGTTGAACTAAAATTCTTATGTACTGTTGATGGTGACGTGGCAGCATATCAGTGGACTAAAAATCTTGAGTATGGTACATGCATCACACAGGATTTTTCAACCAAACCACATCACTGTTCAACCTGGGTCAAACTGTGTTACTATTCATCCACGTGGTCAAACTGCGTACTGTTGACTGATGACGTGGCGCAATCCTAAGCGTCCAAACTGTTTTTTATCCGATGGCCATGATTTACTCCATGTATCTATAAAAAGAGGGCCTCCCCTGCCTAATTTGATAGCTCTGAATCCATTTTTGGGATTCATTTTCTATAATTCCCCCTCCATCTTGTATTTTCTATGTATTTTAATAAATTTCCATTTTGCCCCTAATTCAATTATGAGTAACTAATTTTCTTTCAAACTTGGGTTGAAAGTGAAGTCTCAACATGTGTCATGGGCTTTATTTGGTAAATTTATTTTCTTTTCTCCTCTAATAATAATAATCTTGTCTAGATACCACCTTGGTTACACCGGCTCTCTAGTACAAGGTTATTATTATTTGGCGCGATAAGCCCTTAACACCATATTGATTAGAGCGTGGTTTATGAGGTATGGATTCCCCCCTCATGATTTAATTGGCATTAATAAGGATTATTTAGCCCATGATGCATGTTGATACGGATCCAGATACCCAAGTACGTCATTTCAATAGAATTCTCTTCAATTTATTCTCCCCATTTCAATTCCAATTTTAGAATTTATTCTTGCCATTTTAATTTAAGTTTTAGCATATTCCAAATCATTTCCACCACAAATCCAATCACCCATTTACAAAATTAATTCTACATATAATTAAAATCCACCTCCTCGTGGGATCAACACTCGTCACCATTAGTCTATTCTACAATAGATTCGTGCGCTTGCGAGTACATTAAAATTTGCACAACACTATGCTTCGACCATGATCTATGGCTGCCTCAACAAACTCTTTATGTTTACCATAGGTAAATCTAGAAAGCACACACATTTTCTTGAATTATATATTGGGAGTAGCTACCATTGGGATACTTCTCAAAAACAATTTGTGAGTGCTTGATAAAAAATAGTGTTTAATAATCTTAGTGACAGTGGGTCACAGTTGTGTATGAGGTAGCATGTCAGTGTCAATTAACGTGGAAAGCACATGGCTCGCGAGTCAAAAAGGAAATAGTAAAAAGAAAAAGAAACAATGAGAAAATAAAATTATTAAAGACAATAATGCAAATGATAAAACAACAGTGAAATAAAATAACAGTGAAGTAAAAGGATATTTACAAGTAGTTGCGACTATGCCTCACATCTTCCTCTGGTTTCACGTCCAGAAACGACTTGAACGCCCTCTATGGGTCGAGGATAGGCTTCCCATCCAGTTTTCTTATAAACTGGCAAACATGGTCGTTTGCAATAAATTTTGGAGGTAACTCACCTGCCAATCGTACTTTAACCTCGATTAACCAATGGATGTCAGCAGGTATGTTATTCCTCATGAGCAATCGCATGCGTTCGGACTGAGCTTTATAGATTGTAAGGAGGGCATTCTGAGGAAGTGAAGGGAGTCGATTGTGAAGCTTCGCTAGAATCTCGTTTTTTTCCATACCTTCACCTCAGAATATCAGTTATTATGGGTAACTAAAGTAACTGACTTGCTTGTCACGGAGTACCGTTATCTGCCACTTCACCGGGGTAACAAACTAAAGCACACAAACAACGAAAAACAAACTAAAACACAGAAAGAAAATTACAATCGTCCTCTTATTGAATTTACCTCAAGCTCCAACTGGATGTTGTAGACACTTCTCTCAATGACTCTGAGTTGGCTTTTTAAATCCTTAACATAGGATACTAACTCTAGTGGTTGCAAAGCCCAAATACGATGTGTTTTACAAAATCGAATCTGTCTTTTGAGATGAGATTTTACACGTTGAAGTGGTTTAAGAATGTCCAGGAGGAACTGTTTAGCTATGGCACTCATGATTAACAATGATAAGAGAAAACTTAATGGTTAAACAAACACACTTATGCAAAAATAATTTCAATTAGCAAAAGAAAAATAAAAAGAAAGGAAAAAAAATCAAATCACCGAAAAGAAAGAAAAAAACTCAATTCAAATTTGGTGGGTCACTCAAATTATTTCAGTGTCTTCTCCATGTGGTTGGTACTCTAGATATGGCTTTAATATTTGACCATTAACTTTAAACGTGACACCGTTCTTTAGGTCATTAATTTCAATTGCCCCATGTGGAAAAACAATATAAAAAATAAAGGGGCCAGACCAACGAGAGCGTAACTTACCTGGGAATAAGTGCAAGCAAGAATTGAATAAAACTACTTTCTGACCTGGAGTGAAAGATTTTCTCATAATTTGCTTGTCATGAAAGACTTTCATTCGCTGCTTGTAAATCTTGGCATTTTCGAATGCGTCATTGCAAATTTCTTCAAGTTCTGCCAGTTGTAATCTTCTTTCTGAGCTAGCTTGTTGCATGTCAAAGTTGAATTTCTTGATGGCCCAATATGCACGATGCTCGAGTTCCACAGGTAGGTGGAAAGCTTTTCCATACACTAGCCTGTAGGGTGACATCCCAATCGGGGTCTTGAAAGCCGTTATATATGCCCATAATGCATCATCAAATCTTAATGACCAATCTTTTATGTCTGGCCTCACCGTCTTTTCTCGATTGGAGATCTCAACTTGGCCACTGGTTTGCGGATGATATGGAGTCACCACTTTGTGAGTGATTGAATACTTCGTCAAAAGAGCCTTGAATGCTTTGTTACAAAAGTGGGCACCACCATCACTGATTATCGCTCGAGGGAATCCAAAGCGTAAAACAATATTGCTTTTCAAAATTCCTATCACCACCTTGTGATCATTGGTTCAACACGGAATTGCGTTTCGATACGTAGTCAACAACAACCAATATGTATTGATGGCCAAAAGAAGGGGGAAAGGGTCCCATGAAGTCGATACCCCATACGTCAAAAATCTCAACCATTAAAATTGGATTTAGTGGCATCATGTTCCTTCGTGTAATGCTCCCCATTTGTTGACACCTATCACATGTAGAACAGAAAGTGTAAGCGTCTCAAAATATAGTTGGCCAATAGAAATCATATTGTAAAACTTTAGTCGCTGTTTTCTTAGCACTGAAATGGCCTCCACAAGCTTGTTCATGGCAGAATGAAAGGATATTTTGAATTTCACTTTCTGGGACACATCGTCTAACAATTTGATCTGCACAATACTTGAACAAATAAGGGTCATCCCAAAAGAAATTTTTTATTTCCGCAAAAAATTTGGTTTTATCTTGCTTGGTCCAATGCTCTGGAAGTTGATCTGTAACAAGATAATTAATGATATCAGCATACCATGGTAATACTTCCACAGTCATTAATTTTTCATCTAAAAATGACTCATTCAATGTTAATGGCTCTGCAATTGTGTCAAAATGGAGACGAGAGAGATGGTTTGCCACAACATTTTCTGTGCCTTTCTTATCTTTAAATTCCAAGTCGAATTCCTACAGAAGTAACACCCAACGAATTAGTCTAGCTTTTGCATCTCTCTTTGTGAGAAGATATTTAAGAGCAACGTGATCTGTGAACACAATTATTTTACAACCAATAAGATAAAATCGAAAATTTTCCAATGCAAACACTACTGCTAACATTTCTTTTTCAGTAGTTAAATAGTTCAATTGTGCATCATTCAATGTCATACTAGCATAGTAGCATGGGGAATTCGATCAACTTTTTATCCTAATACTGCTCCTACTATATAATCAAATGCATCACACATGAGCTCAAATGGTAAGCTCCAGTTTGGGGGTTGAATGATGGGTGATGATGTCAACAACTGCTTTAATTTTTTAAATGCCACAAGACATGAATCATCAAAGATAAAAGGTACATCCTTAGCAAGTAGATTGCATAAGGGTCTAGAAACTTTACTAAAATCTTTAATGAAACGTTTATAGAAACCAGCATGCCCAAGGAAATATCTTATTTCTCTGACTATTTTGGGTGGAGGAAGATTAGAAATAAGATCCACCTTGGCTTTGTCAACCTCAATACCCCAATTCAAGACTAAGTTCTTCTCGGTACATCTCTGTAGAACTAGTGTTAGATGATGTAAACATTGATCAAATGAATCGTTGAAATAGATCAAGAGAAGTCATCCATAAAGACTTCAAGGAATTGTTCAACCATATCAGAAAAAATGCTCAACATGCATAGTTGAAATGTAGCAGGTGCATTACATAATCCAAATGGCATCCTCCTATATGCAAAAGTGCCAAAAGGGTAAGTGAAAGTGGTCTTCTCTTGATCTTTTGGTGCTATGGGGATCTGATTGTATCCTGAGTAGCCATCTAGAAAGCAATAAAATTCATAGCCTGCTAATCTATCAAGCATTTGATCGATAAATGGTAAAGGAAAATGGTCTTACGTGTGACAGAATTTAACTTTTTATAATGAATGTATACACGCCATCCTGTAGTTACTCTAGTTGGTATTAATTCATTATCAGCCTTGGTAACTATTGTGACTCCTGACTTTTTAGGGACAACTTGTACAGGACTGACCCATGAACTATCAGAAATTGGATAAATGATACCTGCGTTTAATAGCTTAAGGACTTCAGTTCTAACAACTTCTTTTATGTTAGGATTTAACCGACGTTGCATTTCCCTAGTAGGTTTAGCATTTTCATCAAGGTGAATGTAATGCATGCAGTCTACTGGGTTTATACCTTTGATGTCTGCTATGGTCCATCCTAATGCTCTTTTGTGCTCTTTTAAAACATCCAACAACTTACCTTTTTTTTCGTCATTTAGGGATGATGAGATGATTACCGGCGAGTACTTTCTTCTCTAAAAAATGCATATTCCAGAGTGTTGGGCAATGGTTTGAGCTCGAGTTTCGGTGGTGATTCTGATGATGGGATGAGTTTCTTCTCTGATAGTGCTACTTGTTCAACTCTTGACTTCTATTTATTGGTATCCATGAATGGTGCTAAGTCAAGTAGGGTGTTAACCTCATCGACTGATCTGTCAATATCAAAATCCAAAGCAAAGTGAGTTAAACATGTTTGTAAAGGATCATCACTAAGGTTTGAAACAAAAGTATTATCAACTAATGCTTCTATTAAATCCACATCAACAATTCCATTATTTGCATTATGAGGTTGTTTAGCAATTTTGAAGATGTTCAGCTCCATAGTCATGTTGCCAAAGGACAACTGCAATTTCCAGTCCTGCATTGAATGTGAGCATCCGCAGTTGCCAAGAAAGGTCAGCCTAGAATAATGGGGATGTGCTTCCTTGAATCCTATATTAGTTGAGTGTCAATTACAATGAAATCAACAGGAAAATAAAACTTGTCTACCTGGATAAGCACGTCCTCCATAATACCACAAGGTATTTTTGTGGACCAATCTGCAAGTTGTATCACCACTGGAGTTGTCTGTAATTCTCCCAGTCTAAGTTTCACGAAAACTGAGTAAGGTAACAAATTTATACTAGCTCCTAAATCCAACAAAGCATTCTCAATTGTGTGGTTCCCTATACTACATGAGATAGTGGGGGAGCCTAGGTCTTTGCATTTTAAAGGAATTTTGTGTTGGAGTATAGAACTAACGTTTTCTGTTAAAAATGCCTTCTTTTGACCGTGAATGTTTCTCTTTTTAGTACAAAGGTCTTTAAGAAACTTGGCATAAGATGGAACTTGTTTTATAGCATCAAGTAAAGGGATATTAACACTTACCTATTTGAAGATTTCAAGAATCTCACCTGTGGATTTTCCCTTCTTTTCTTTAGCTAACCTCTGAGGAAATGGAGCTTTAGGAACTTATTGTCGTGGGTTGGTTTCTTTTTTCTCTTCCGATGGTGAGTCCTCAACATTCACAGGTACAATTTGATTTTCTTTTTTGACCGGCATCTCCACTTTGTTGTCGACTTCTTTTCCTTTTCGCAAGGTCATGACTGCTTTGACCTCTCCATGCTGCTGTGGTGAACCGGTACTTGCTTCATGTACTCCTTTAGGATTAGGCACTGGTTGACTTGGAAATTTACCTTTCTCAACAGTCATTGCCAAGGTTTGAACTGAAGAGGCAAGTTGTCCCACCATCTTTTCGAGGCTTAAAACTGATTGGGCTTATGGGTTGAAGCCTGCTCTCATCTCATTTCGTAGTCCATCAATGGTGCAGTTTTGTTGCTCAATCGTAGAGTGAGTAACATCCTTGAAATTCTGGAATGCATCCTCCCATGGTCTGGGTTGAGAGTAGTTCTAGTTCTGATTGTATGGTCTAAATGGTGACTGAGAGGCTTGAGGAATTTGAGAAATTAGTTGCATTGGTGGAACTGGAGCTGCTGGTCCATTCTGTTGGAATCCTTGAGACCATGAAAAATTAGGGTGGTCTCTCCATCCAAGGTTATATGTGTTGCAGTATGGGTTGTAATTTGATGGTTTTCTCATTACACCTATGGCATTGGCTTGATTTGAGTATGAGTCATGGTCATGTGGCTCTGTTGATTTAGCAGTCGTTAATGATGCTATTTGTCGAGAGAGACGTTCAATTATCACTTTGACTTCTTTAATTTTTGAACTTAACTCTCCAATGTGAACCTCATTTACTCCCTTAATTCTTTTAGTGTTCCTGAGCGACCGACTCCGTTGTTGGGAATTATCTGCTTATCGCTGGAAGAATTCCCAAATCTCTAATGCACTGTTTGACATTAGCTCTCTTCCATTTGTTGTCATTAGTCATTCTTACACATTCGGGAATAATCCCTCCAAAAATTATTGGCATTGGTGACATTTCTCGTACCCATGATGTGGACACTTCAAGTGTAGTCCATTGAATCGCTCCTATGTTTCGAAAAACTACTCGTCTTCTCTCTGTGTAAACTCTGAAATTTTCCTGCAAATAGCATTGGTTTTATGCACTGGGAAATATTTATTCAAAAATTTAGTTACCATTTGTTCCCATGATGTAATTCTATTAGCAGGTAATGTATTGAGCCATGAATGAGCTCTTCCTTTGAAGAAAATAGGAATAATCTAAGTTTAACATTATCGTCTGAAAAATTCTCATATTTAAAAGTTTGATAAATAGTATGAAAATCATTCAGATGATTATATGGGTCCTCATTTTCTAGGCCATAGAATGTTGGGAGACAATTTAGCACACTAGGTTTTAGTTCAAAACTCCTAGCAGCTACATTTGGGTATCTTATGCATGATGTGCTCAAATTAGCTAAGAGACTAAAGTAGTCCTTAAATGGCCTCTCATGTGGTGGTGCTTGTTGTTGTTGCAAATCCATTTTATTTTTAACGTGTTTGTGTGTGTTATACAAAAGTCGACAGAACAACAACCCAGCTTGAGCAGATGTATTTCGATATGCAAAATTGAGTCTCCCAACTTGATTCAGATCTTCGATCCATGATTCAAAATAGGTATTGGTGTCCAGAATTTAACCAAAAAGAGGCAGAAATTAGGCAATTAAAGGCTGAACTTGCCAGGATTGATGCTCATAAACAACAACCTTCATTATTTGCAAAATCCCCTACACTACCTTTACATACCCCAACTTTCAGCACTTACCAGCCTTTCTACACACCATCCACCTCACGACAGCCAGTTGATTCTGCCAAGTTCTTTGGCCTGTCTCATCTCAAACATACTTCGTCGCCTCCTCCGCCTAAACCACAATCTAGACCTGCTAAGTCTGAACCGCCTCCAACTTATCACCAACCTCCACCAGTTCCTGATCCGCAGTCTACCCAAAAAGACAAAGAACCTATGCACCAATACTCATCCCAAGTTTTACCACATCTTTCAGAATCAGATGAAACTTCCCTATCCTAAACAGAAGAAACCTCAACTGATGAGGAATCATTTTCTACTTCAAATTCTGAAAAAGAATTAGCTACTGTTTCCAAACTCCTCATGGTCTAACCATCATTAGGATCAAATGAACCTTCTCCGTCCTTACCTCCTCCAACATCAATTGTTGAGGAAGCAGATTCCGACACAAATCCTACAACTTCTCACCAAGAAAATTCTTCTCCCAAACCCTCAAATAGCCCATGGTTTACTTTTGATGACATTCCAAAAGTAATATGGCCTACTAGATTTCAACTATTTTCTGCCTGGATTGATGTTCAAATGCTCAAGACGGGAGCAACAACCCAAACAGTCCTTAAAGAGTTCAGTTCTCGCTTTACTGGATCTTTAAGAGATTTACTCAGGTGATTCAAGCATAGATTTCAGAGGTCCTAGGAGTAATTTATGAGCAGTTCCTTGGAAAAGAAACAGCTGCTAATGAACAAACAGAAGGGAGTTCCATTTAATGAAGTGTTGTTCTCTCCAGATAAAAGATCTAGATTTTCACTACAAGAGCATGTCTACAATGTATTGTAAACTCAATGGCTTTAATGATCCATCATTGAAGCATGTCTTTATAGCATCTCTCCCCAAAGAAATTCAGCCAGAACTTCAGAAATAATTCACAATTCACCAGTTAGACATAGCCAACCTCTCTTTGGGAAAAATCTACCAGTTGGCAATCAATTTGCCTAGAAAGAGTTTGTGAACAAAAAGAATTCTTCAAACACCTCATTGAAAACAAGCAACCTTTCAAAAGTGCTGGTAAAAAGCCCCATCTCTCCATTAAATGCAAGAGTGAGAAGGATTGCACTTGCTCAACCAAAAAGAAATCCCACTTTCAAAAATTTCAAAATTCAGAAAAGAAAAGCCAAACACCTTCCAGATCCAAAAAACCTTATCGTTTTTTCAGAAAAAAGAACTCTGACCAGTCCTCTAAATCTAAAAGCAGCTGTTGTTTTATTTGCAAAAATAAAGGCCATTTCGCGAGGAATTGTCTAAACAGACCTGTAAAATTAGTCAGACTTATTGAGCATCTCCAGGATTCCATGTTACTTTCAGAAAGTGATGATATTGAATCCTTTTTCTCTGAACAAGAGGACTATGATGAACAAAAAGCTTTTGTTCTTGCTGAAACAAACGATCATTCTGAGCCAGAGAATGTTTATGTAATTGTGATTAAAAGCCCGGCCATTCTATCTCTTGATAAAAATCCACGCCTGCGGAAGATTTGACAAACCAGTCCTCATCATCAGTTTTATTGATACTGGAGCTCAGAAGAATATGCTTAACCCCATTTTTTGGAAAAGCATACAGAATATTTTAAGGCTGCTAATGGAGAACTGTTTCATACAAATTGGATTACCAAAAAATCCATTGGTATTCAATTCTTTCCAAGATGTGTCCTCTAGACTAAGCTTGTTGGATCCAATCTCCCTGACAAAGATCTTTTGATCGGGTTTGATGTCCTTCACCTAGTTAAAAAACTCCATATAACAGCTTCTGGAATCCATTATAAACAGATGTTTCAGCCTTATACGGATTCCCAAAATTGTTCTATATCTCAAGTTCTCCTCCTTCATATGATCCTCTCAAATCTCGTTTTCTTCTTCATTGTCTAGAAAGTCATAGTCAATTCCTTCATCCTGCCCTTTTATGGAACAATGAAAACTTCTTCATTAAGCTCCCTTTTAAACTTAACGAAGACATTAACCCAACTAAAGCTACTTATCCAGGAATGACTCATTCTGACCTGAAATTAGCCCAAGAAGAATGATCTCAGTTGCTAAAACAAAGTCTTATTTAGCCCATAAGTTCAGAATGGGCTTGTCAACCTTTTTATGTGGAAAAAAGGTCTGAAATAGTTAGAGACAAAAAACATCTTGTTATTTATTACCAGCCTCTCAATTATTTTCTTAGAGACGATAAGTTCCCCTTGACAAAAATCTAGTCCTTATTTGTTCATATCCAAAATGCTAAGGTCTTCTCAAAATTCGACCTTAAAGCAGGTTTCTGGCAATTAGGAATCCACTCTGAGGACAGACCTAAAATAGCTTTTTACATTCCAAATGCCTACTACCAATGGAAAGTAATGCCTTAAAGTAGTCCCCTCACTTTTCCAAAAGTCCATGATCAAGATCTTTGAACCAATCCTTCATCATGCACTTATCTATATAGATGACGTGCTATTATTCTCCAAAGATCATGATTCCCATCAACAATTACTTTCGTACTTTCTTGAGATAGTGGAAACATATGGCATAATGTTGTCTAACAAAAAGAGTATCCTAGGCCAAGACACTATCACCTTTCTTTGCATGACTCTAAAAGATGGATATTATAGTCCTGGACCACACATAGCCCAGGAGCTCATTCATTTCCTAGATGAACATTTGTCAAAAAAGCAAATTCAACAATTCCTTGGTATTATCAATTACCTTCGGGAATTCTTTCCACATGTAGCAGTTCATACCAGTCAGCTTTTAAAAATGCTCAGAAAATCAGCCCCACTATGGGGCACCTCTCAGACTACTACTATCCAACATCTCAAAAATATCGGCCAGCATCCAGTTCCTTTGAGAATCCCCACTGATGGTCAACGTATTCTGCAGACTGATGCAAGTGATGAATACTGGGGAGCCGTCCTTTTAGAAAAACATGATGGTAAGGAATCTTACTGTGCCCATGCTAGTGGACAATTCAAGGAGTCAAAAAAGCATTACCATGTGATCTACAAAGAAATCCTAGCCGTTAAATATGGAATTCAAAAATTTGAATTTCATCTTATTGGCCATAATTTCCTTGTCATATTAGACAATTTATTCTTTCCAAAAATCCTTGAATTCAAAAATAAGGTCCTCCTAAACAAGCACCTCCTCCGACTCAAAACTTGGTTCTCAAAATATGACTTCACAGTCCAGCATATAAAAAGAGACCTGAACCTCATCCCTGATCTCTTGTCCCGGCCTCCATCTTCATCCCTACGAGTCTCTTTTGCCTCAGTTCCAATTATCTTCATGGCTCCTACTCTTCCCAATACAACCTTGACAAAAAAAGTCTTTTCCTTGCAATCTCACTTTCTCCAGTCTTTATCAGATCCAAGATTTAGCAAAGAATTTTTTTCGATATTTCATGAATATATACCGCACCCAGACATCCAGATTTCCAAGCTTTCATCCAGATCACCTCTTCCTTACAGGCCTAAAGATTAATCCCTCTAGGGACATCATAGAAGACGAACTATGGTATATATGGTGTCTCACCGTCTTATATGCCACCAAGCTAATCTTTCTTGTTCATCCAATGTTTCGGTGTCTCACAGATCCAAACCAGGCTCACTCTCTCACATGGACTCTTTTTTAATGGTTTTCTCCTCTCTCCTAGTGGCGAAAACAACTTGATTTCATCATCAAGCATCACCATATTAATCTCGTCCTTGACCAAGAAAGAGAACAATTTACCTCAGTCTTCATTGTCCATCGTCCTTATTTCAAGCACATTATTACCAAACGCTTTTGGACTCAGAACCACGCTTATGAATGGAAGACTGTTCCTCATAATTTTCCTCTAGATCATGACCCAAATCTTATCTCTGCCCTGAAACAATACCTCTTTGAACTAAACAATGTCCAGTCCTCTCCTATTGACATCCAGCACACCTCTCTTGGACGACAACATGAACTCATGATTATCCCAACCACCAGGTCATCATCATCTAGTAAACCTCCTCCCTCTAGGATTTTGATAAAAAAAGAAAAGCCTGATTTCACTGATATTCTCTTTAGGATTCACAAGATCCGTAGGAAGAATTCACCTCAGTTCTACATCCTACTGAAGCATCACATGCTCTCTCCTCAAGTACAGATCCACCAACAGACTCACCACTGGCAGACTCACCTACCCGACAATATTATGAGAACTTGCCTTGGTGGCAAGAGATATTTGCTGAAGTTGACAGTAATGTTGACAACTTATCTCCCTCGCACAGCTTTTAAGAATACTTTGTAATAATTGCTTTAGCTTTCGTAAAAGTAAAACATTTGCTTTACTTTATCTTTTCTTTGAGGCATCTTCCTTTTGCTTTACCTTTTGAATAAAGATCCAAAGTTAGGGGTCTTGTCCTGTCTGGAATCTTTTGCTTTTTTTTTCTTTTGTGAAGAGGATATGGCTTGTTTCATCTTCTTTCCTTTCTTTTAAGGTCATATAACCAAAAACAGACTTTCCTTAGTTTTTAAAATAGGGTACCAAACCATTTAAGAAATCCTCATAACTTTTCTGATGCACAGGATCCTTACTGGAAGGCAAGTGCAGAGCATACTTCCTTAAAGTTTCAAAATGAACAAATTTAATTCTTTATTCCTTTTCTTTCTCTAGATCTTCATTTGCAGAGAGAAAAGAGAGTTTTAGAAATGCATAGTTTTTTTTAAAAACACACGAGGGTTTATTTCTTTCGAAAGCTTCCTATCTTACAAGCGAGGGGGAGAATTCTTTATATAGGAGAAGATAGGACATGACCCCTATCTTTTACAAAAGCTAAAGTAAAAGACACATCATTACAGCTTTAATAATTACAAAAGACAAAGTGTGCTTTAATAATTAAAGCATGACTTTGACAAAAGCAAAAGCTTAAAGCAAAAGCAAGCCTTAATAATTATACAGGACAAAACCATAAAGTAGAACATAATTATTACAACAAGACAAACTACTTTATGGAGAGTGGAGATTCATGTAGGCGTCTTCGGATGAGCTTTCTGTTTCATCTGGGTTAGTGTCACGGTTGTATTTTGGGAAAATGGTTTTGGAGAGCTTTAGATGCTTACAGTGGGGACCACTGTAAGGTTGATAAGAGCAATCTCTTCGGTATCCTGGCTTGGGAGGTGATGACTGGGACTTGGGGCTGGTCATCTGAGTGGCCTTGTCAACTTTGGAGGGTTGGGAAGATAATCCTGGGTCATACATGGTTGGTTAGGAAACCTATTGGAGATGTTGGCTGAGAGGAAGGAATTCTTCCCATGGGTCTTGGGAGTCTTGGTAAAGGAAGTCAGTGTAGTCTGGTTTTTCTTCTTTGATGATAATTCATGTGGACTTTGGTTTGAATATGGCGGATAGAGTGGGGATCATGATAAGGTCATGTTGTGGACCTAAGGAGGTGTGAAAGATATCCCGGTGCAGTGGAGTTTGGTGGTTCAGTTGATAAAGGTTGTTGTGCAGGTTGGATTGGAGTTCATTATCAATGACAGCTGGGTGAGGTGCGGTAAACCATTCATATACCTGGTCTTGAGTCCAAAAGAGATTTGTGTTCAGATGTTGGAAGTATGGCCTGTGAATGATAAATAAGCGATTGTGCTTGCATACGTTCAAGATTGTAAATCTCGGTTGTTTTTTCTCCACCATGGTATTGGGGAGAACCATTCAAGTAATTTCCAGGTAAGAGAGGTGGCTTTGTCCGGGTTAAGGAGGTTGTTCAAAGTGGGAGTGATTGGTAGGACTAGCTTGGTGGCATAAAGAACAGTTAGGCACCAGATGTACGATAACTCATCTTCAGTGATTTCGCTGGATGGAGAGAGTGTTAAACCTGTAAGGAATAGATTTTCTGGGTGGAAGGTGGAAAATAAAAATGAGTCTGCCATAAGGTAGGCTTTCATGAAGAAGCGGAAAACAGCTTTCCTGGCAAACTCTTGGATAAAAAAGACAGAAGAGAAAGTTTTTTCAAGGGGAAAAGTTTTGTTGGTGAGAGCTTCTGGTGGAAGTGATGTGGCCATGGAGATGATCAGAAATTGGTATGTGGTGAAAATCAAGGTGAGAGGGTTTTTGGGTTTTGAGAGTCTGGATAACATATCAGGGATGAGGTTCTGGGACCCCTTTATATGCTTAACTGAAAAATCATATTTAGAAAACCAATCTTTTAATCGTAGTAACATCTTTTCTGGAATAGTTTTACCTTTGAAATTGAGAATATGGGGGAAGGCTGAACTGTCCATTCTGATGAGAAAATGGTGTCCAATAAGATGATACTCAAACTTTTTGATGCCATTCTTTAACGCTAAGATTTCTTTAAACACGGTATGGTAGTGTTTCTGTGTGTCAGAAAATTGTCCACTAGCGTAAGCGATAAAGTATTCTTTTCCATTGACTTCTTCGAGGAGGATGGCACCCCATGATTCATCACTTGCGTCTGTCTGTAATATGCGCTTTCCATCAGTAATCAACTTTTAGGGAGGCGAATTTTGTGCAATTTGCTTAAGAGTAGTGACAACAGTTGTGTGGTCAGCATTCCATTCTAGGGGCTTTTTTTTCAATAAAGCCGAGAGGTGGTGAGTATAGCGGTCTACATATGGGATGAAGTCTCTGATATAATTGATAATACCGAGAAACTGTTGAACTTGCTTTTTAGAAAGGTGCTGATATGAAAAGTGAAGCAATTCTTAGGCAATGTGCTTTCCTGGCTGATAATGGCCGTCCTTTATGATCATACCAAGGAATTCAATGTTATTCGTGGCAATGGTGATTTTCTTGGCAGACAGCATGATTCCATGACTTTGGACAATATCATAGAATTGAGTTAACAGCTGGCGATGTTCATCATGTGATCCTGAAAAAAGCAAGATATCATCAATGTAAATCAATGCATGATGCAGGATAGGTTGAAAGATTTGGACCATGGATTTTTGAAAAATGGATGGGGCAATTTTGAGGCCAAAGGGTAGAACTGTCCATTGAAAATGGGCATGGGGATACAAAAAGCAGTTTGTAACGCTCAGAGGGTTCAATGCCTAATTGCCAGAAACCGGATTTTAAATCAAATTTGGAAAAGATCAGGGCATTTTTGATATAAGTAAACATGCTTTGTCGGCGGGGCAGAGGAAACTTGTCATCTTGCAAAAACATGTTTAATGGTTGATAGTCAATGACTAGGCGTTTCTTTCCTCTGACAATTTCATAATGCTTTTCAACATAAAAGGCTTGGCAAGCCCATTGAGAATTCATGGGCTCGATTAATCCTTGGGCGAACAGTTGTGAACATTCCTTTTGGGCTAGGAGTAAGTCAGAAGAACTCATTCCGCGATGAGTAACTTTGGTTGGGTTAATGTCTTCATTTAGTTTGAAAGGTAACTTGATGAAGAAAGACGGATTTTTCCACAAAGGGTTTGGATGAATGAACTCAGAATGGGACTCCGGACAAAAACGCAAAAGATGGGATGAAATATCCCGGTAGGACGGGGAAGTGTCAGACAGATTGTAGAGTTTTAGAATGTCTGTGAATGGTATGAACATGGACTTGACTCGAATTCTAGTGGGAATGATTTGGAGGTGTTTGATTTGATGAAGTATGTCAAATCCTAACAAGATATCCTTATTAGGAAGGGTTGAACCGATAACCTTAGTCCAAATGACCCAATTTGGGAAGATTTGAATACCAATGGGTTTGTTGGTAATAAAAAAGGTAGTGAAAAATTTACCATTAACGGCCCTGAAATTTTCTTCGTACTTTGTCCAGTATTCAGGTGGAAGAATATTGGGGTTTAACATGCTGCGTTGGGCGCCAGTGTCTATGAGACCAATGGCTGGAATGGGCCTTTGGAATTTTGAGGGCAAGATATGGAGTTTGATGGAGGGTATAGGAACTGTAGTGTCAAGGGACAGCAATTGTTGGTGGAAGATAACTTGAGACATATCACTGTCTGAGTCATCAGAGGAGTTTTGTAGTGCAAAAATGGTTTCATCATTGGGTTCATCTTGCTCAGAGAAATAGAATTCGAGTTCATCCGTCTCGGGAGAGTAGTCTGTACTAGCTTGAAGGTGTTCAACTAGCCGAATGGATTTCTCTCGTTTGTTGGGACAATCTTTAGCATAATGACCTTTCCTCTTGCAGATGAAACATCGGCTTGATGACCTTCGTTTGAATTCTCTGGAGGAAGATGATTTTTTCCTGAAGAATCGGTAGGGCTTTCTGGACCTGCGAGGTTTGGATGAAGATTTCGGATTTTTAAATTTCTGAAAATGCCTTTTCTTCTTAGAACTACAATCACAATCCTTTTTCTGTTTGCATTTGATCTGTAAGTAGGGTTTTTTTTGCAGGCACTTCTGAATGGTTCTTTGTCTTTTAACAGTTCTTTGAAAAATTGTTTCTGCTCACAAAGTTTGTCAAGGCATGTTTTGGCAATCTGGAAGATTTTGCCAAGAGAGATGTTGTCAAATATGAGATTGGAGGCGGTAAGTTGCCGTTGTATGTCAGGTTCTTCTGGAAGGGAAGCCAGAAAGACATGCTTTAATGTAGGCTCATTGAATCCATTAAGCTTATAGAACAGCAAGGACATTCGCTTGTAATGGAAGTCAAGATCCTTAGCACTGAGTGAACAGCATTTCATGTTGAGATAGTCCCGTCGTGCAGCTTCAAAAACTGTAGTGGGGTCTCCAAGGAATTGATCATGGATAACTGCAAGGGCACTTGAGACTTCTGGTAATTGAACAAACTGTAATTGTCTGTATTGACCTAAAGAATCAAACCAATCTCTTAGAGCACCTGTAAAACGAGTAGTAAATTTTCTAAGGACTGATTGAGTTGTGGCTCCAGTAGCATTTGTAGTCACTCGGAGACATTTGATAAGTCTCTCTCCATTTATGAGATGGAAGATCATCAAATGTGAACCATGGACCATTTGACGATTTTTGACTTGTTGAACCGGTCTGGGCTTAGGTTGGAGGAGGTTGGTGTGGTGCAGAGAAGTCTGGTATGTCGTCGTCAACTTCTGAAGGAATATTAACATATGGTTCTATGTGAGAGGTTTGGCCGTGATCAGGTTGATCAGGCTGGGCCATCAAGATTCTGGTGATATCAGCATAGGACTTTTCAGAGTCACTTGTGGATACTGAAGAGTCGGTGTCAGACTCAGTATGGCTGGTGGAAATGGCTAGATTTGAATCAAAAGTCTGAGCAGAAAATTGATCATCAGAAGTAGGTAAGGGATTGACGGTGTGGGCACTATACTGGTGCATGGGTCCTTTGTCTTTAGACGGAGTTTGAGGTTGAGAGTAGGGTGGTAGTGGAGGTGCGGGTGGTGAGGACGGTTGTCCAGGAATGGACATGGATGACTGATGAATTTGGACGGGGCGTGGTTGAGGTTTAGGCTTTGGTTTAGGTTTAGGTGGTGGTAAGGGATTGTCTCTGAAAAGGGTATGAGTCATGCCAAATAACTTAGAAGGGTCATATGGTTTGATGGGGGAAAGCATAGAGGCAAATGGATGATAAGTTGGACCTATGGAAGGGATAAGAGGTGATGTGGTAAAAATGGTAGGTCTTTGTTTTTCAGATTCAATATGATCAAGCTCAGCTTTTAAGCGTCTGATTTCCCTTTCTTTTTGGTCAAATTCTAGGCCATAGTATCGTTGGGCTAGCATGGTTCGTAACTCTGAATCGAGTTGAGTAATTCTGGATTGAAGATTTGAGTGGATCTGCTGCATCTGTGCAGTAATGGAGTCAAATTTTGTCTCAAACTGTTCAGTTTGTAAACTGAGTTTCTCAACTTTTGAATTGATATGCAACAAAGTATCATTCTATGCTCTGGCATTTTGAGTTTGCCAATTAAGGACTGATTCAAAAGGCTTTGGTGGTTCAAGGTGGCTAGATGAGGTAATAGCTGAAGGGATAAAGGGTTTGGACACAACATGTCGCTGGGAATCTGTGTGGGTTTCTAAAGAAGGAAATGAAGAAGAGTAGTCTGAAAAAGTAGAGGAAAACATCATACAAGTCAGTGATTGTACGTTAGGTGTGGAGTTTAGAATGGGGGATGGAATCTCAGGGTTGCAATGCTTTGCCATCCATTTGAGTTCTTTTTTGTAAATGGGTAATGGGGCTGGTGGAGGTGGAGGATCTTTGGGTGAGTTAGGGTCACAGTGGTGACATGAGACGGGAGGTTTTTTCTTTTTGGGTTTCTTTTTCCTTTTGGTGGCATAATCGGCGTCCTCTTTCTAGTCATCCCAATAGGAACAATCAGGGTAACACATGCCTGAGCCTGGGACATCCCATAGGAAATGTCCATTTTGCTTTGCTGGATAAACAGGGTAGCCATTAGAATTGAACCCTGTAATGGGCAGATCTTCCTGAGCTATCTGAATAGCTGTGATCATTGAAGAATAGGTAAAGGAGAGCCAAGGGGGCTTTTGTGGAGCACTGGGAGGTGGTTTAAAAGTCATTCAGACTGTTCCATCTTGGCGTCTTTCAAACATGCTTTCAGAAGTCTGAATGGGAGTTGTATTTTGATGGAACTGCTCATAGTTGGAGATCCATTCAATAGGCATAAGCTTTATGAGCTCATGGCGGGGAAGTTGTCTTGGGATCTGGATGATTGTGGGAATGCAGTGGATTGCTAACACCATGAGGGTGTCAGAGTGGTGTTCCGGAGTGGGTAGATCTAAGGCATGATTTTGAAGCCTATAGACCAATTGATGGTGTAAGGTGGCAATTTTGGCAGAGGAAATTTATTCTGCACCTTGAATTTGAACTTGAACTTTCAAGGCTGTGGGCAAGTTGGTGTCTTGGAGAGAAATGTTGAAATTTAGATAAAAGGTGAGTAAAACACTTCCGGCATGAAGAGTTGTGAGAACAGTGCCGATAACAGCATCTTGGTACTGTTTGAACCGGGTATCAAGCAGAGCAAGTCGAGCGGTAACCGATAATCTTTTTCTTCCATGAAGGGTAAGGATTAATCTGATGCCTCCAAGATGGAGATGAGTGTAACCTTCTCTTTTCCAGTTTGAAATCAACTCGAAAGGTATTTCCAGATTGACATATTGCTCAGCAGAGGTTGCTTGAAGAGCACATTGGTCCAGGCGGGAAGACTGGATATATTTCTTAGGTTGAGACCGTGTAGTAGATATAAGAGTACGGATACTGCGGGTAAAGGAACTGGGGCGTTTGTACAGCTGATAAGGGCTGATGAGAGGGTAGGATGACTCACTGATTTGGGTTGATTCAGGGATGTAGGAATATTCAACAAGGTTTTCTATCTTATTGGCGGTATGAGAAGTTCAGGATTTGGGCAAAGAAAGAGTAGAAGAAAGAGTAACAGGAGTGGAAGGAGTTGAAGATGAAGTGGAAGCCATGAAGGAGAAAACCTCTCTACGTCTGAAGGTCTAGAGAGCAAAAATAGAAGAAAGACGTAAATCATCCCATTTTGATCATGATAAACGAAAGTTTTGAAAACTGAAAATTTTTTAGGACGGGTATGGCTCTGATACCATGATAGGCGCAACATACCATGATGGGCGCAGCATATAGGCGCCACATACCATGATAGGCGCAGCAAAAACCTAAAACATTTCTTTTAAGGTCATATAACCCAAAACATACTTTCCTTAGTCTTTAAAACAGGGTACCAAACCATTTAAGAAATCATCATAAGTTTTCTGATGCACAAGATCCTTACTGGAAGGCAAGTGAAGAGCATAATTCCTTAAAGTTTCAAAATGAACAAATTTAATTCTTTAATCCTTTTCTTTCTCTAGATCTTCATTTGCAGAGAGAGAAGAGAGTTTTAGAAATGCATAGTTTTTTTTGAAAACACACGAGGGTTTATTTCTTTCG
Organism: Citrus mangshanensis; assembly: GCA_030449895.1. Taxonomy (NCBI): domain Eukaryota; kingdom Viridiplantae; phylum Streptophyta; class Magnoliopsida; order Sapindales; family Rutaceae; genus Citrus; species Citrus mangshanensis. The sequence continues at coordinate 2,544,831 of JASUUJ010000280.1, read as the reverse complement.
AAAGCTTCCTATCTTATAAGCGAGGGGGAGAATTCTTTATATAGGAGAATTCCCGGAGAAGATAGGACATGACCCCTATCTTTTACAAAAGCTAAAGTAAAAGACACATCATTACAGCTTTAATAATTACAAAGGACAAAGTGTGCTTTAATAATTAAAGCATGACTTTGACAAAAGCAAAAGCTTAAAGCAAAAGCAAGCCTTAATAATTATACAGGACAAAACCATAAAGTAGAACATAATTATTACAACAAGACAAACTACTTTATGGAGAGCGGAGATTCATGTAGGCGTCTTCGGATGAGCTTTCTGTTTCATCTAGGTCAGTGTCACGGTTGTATTTTGGGAAAAAGGTTTTAGAGAGCTTTGGATGCTTACAGTGGAGACCACGGCAAGGTGGATAAGGGTAATCTCTTCAGTATCCCGGCTTGGGAGGTGATGACTGGGACTTGGGGCTGGGCATCTGAGTGGCCTTGTCAACTTTGGAGGGTTGGGAAGATAATCCTAGGTCATACATGGTTGGTTGTGGAAACTGTTGGAAATGTTGGCTGAGAGGAAGGAATTCTTCCCATGGGTCTTGGGAGTCTTGGTAAAGGAAGTCAGTGTAGTCTGGTTTTTCTTCTTTGATGATAATTCCTGTGGACTTTGGTTTGGATATGGCGGATGGAGTGGGGATCATGATGAGGTCATGAAAAGAATAATCTGAGTTTTCCAATATCATGACTTTCTAAAAATTCTCTCTTTTCCTTAATTTCCCTAGGAAAGACAACAGATTCTCATAATAGTTCACTTCAATCTCTTTAACGAGTATGCTCTGCACTCGCCTCTTTGTAGGATCTTGTGCAACAGAAAGTTATTTGGCTTTGAGACCGATCCAGCCAACCACAGTTCATCCTGAATTATAGCCAGGGAGTGGCTTCACCATTGGGTGGTAGTGGTTGTCCGAATGGTTAGGCAACACACTGCTGAAGTCTAGACTGCCATGAGACTGCTCCCCCTGTAAAGGTGAGCAAATATCCTAATAGGGATTTTCTAGAATCAACATCTCCTGGCATATCTACATTTTTGTACACTTATAACACAGGTTGTCACCACCAAAATATAAACATGCCTTGGAAGTGCCTTTGAGATATCTAAGAATCTATTTTACCATTGTCCAATGCTTGTTGCTAGATTGGAGAAAAACTATCTGATTACACCGATCGCATGAGCAATATAAAGTCTTGTACAAACTATGGCATATATCATACTACCAATTGCTAAAGCATAAGGAACTTCTTCTCATCTTTTACTTCTCTTTTTCACATGTATGACAACGCTTATAATTATGCTAGAAATGGCCCGCAAGTTGAGAACAAACAGATTTTTCCTTACTTATGTTAAATCTTTTAAGAACTCTTTCAATATATACTTCTTAATAGGGGTGGGCATTCAGTTCGGTTTTACCAAACCGAACCGAAATTATTAAATTCGGTTCGACAATTAAAAACCAAATGGTTCGAAAATATAAGACCCGCTTGGTTCATATTTGGTTCGGTTCAAAACCAAACTAAACCGAAGGACCGATCGATTCTTCATTTTAAAATTAAAAAAAAAGATGAAGAAACGATAGATTTAATCCCATCCCCTATCTGTGGAAAAAATATATCAAACCCATCTCCTCTCTCTCATACACAACAACCCCCCAACCACCATTATCTTTCCTCTCTCTCACTTCCACCGTTTGTCTCACAACCATCTTCGTCAGCCATTAGAAACTCTTTGATGTGTTCTCACAGCCGTCGTCGTCGACTATTAGCAACTCCCTATCGTGTTCTCGCAGCCCGTTGCCGTGCAAAGTCATGTCTTTGCCGTCTCATTGTCCTGTCACAGAGTTTCTTTTTGCTTCTTGTTTGCAAAGGTTGAAGGATTGAGGATGTGTTTTAGATTTTTTGTGCTCTCTCTCTCTCTCTTTTAATGGGCATTAAAGTCAATTTTGTTTCACTTGTGTGATATCTGGTGATTAAGGTTAAAGGTATCGCTCTTGGGGATTGAGATTGTTACTTTATTTAATTTTAAATGCTTTCGATGCTGGTTTTTCTGTTTGTTGTTACTTTTTTTTTTCAATTGAACTATACGTGTCCAAGACACATGAGGGAAAAATAAGATAAATAATAATTGGGTTTGGTGTGTTTCCAAAATTGCAGGTTATATTTAATTCACCCTCAACTTGCTTCACTGCAAACTGCAATTAGCTATAGCTTATTCTTCTCAAAACATGCAATGTCATATATGGAAACTTTGCTTATTCTTCCCAACTACAGAACTAATTCTTGAAGTTTAAATGGAAGACTTGCTGACAACATAATGTTCTCTTATTAGACAGCTTGATCTGTATGTATCTCTATCTAAATCAAATTTGTAAAGAAAAAAAATATGGAACAAATTTATCTTCATTAATGTTGCTTGATTAATCAATTATCTATTTTTTTAATATTAATTAAATTGAATTGGGATGTAAAAGGAATTAAATTTAGGTTGAAAATTTTGAGTAATTAGAAAGGGGAAAAAATTGAATCGTACTAAATTAAACCGAACCGAACCAAATTAATTCGGTTCGGTTCGTGTTCGATTTTAATTTGAAAGAACCGATTGGTTTTGCTTCGGTTTGGTTCTGGTCCAAAACTGATCCGAACCGAGTAATGCCCAGCCTTACTTCTTGAGATAACCATAACTTCTCAGATTTTCTATCGCGAGAAATCTTCATGCCAAGAATCTATTTTGTCGGTCCCAACTCCTTCATTGTAAAAGACTTACTAAGCTCTTTTCTCAAATTATCACACAAACAACTGCAAATTAAGCATACACATAACTATTTCCCTCTTTATGTAATTAAAATAGGATGTGTACCATAAATAAATAGGCAGAAAAATAAACCAATAAATCCAAAGGAATAAATCAACTACAAGAAACATAGATTTTTTATATGAAAAACCCAAAGCGAGAAAAACCACAGGACCATAGTCTCCACTATATTAATAGGAGTACAACAAATTCTTCTTTAGATAATACTAGAGGCTAGTAACATTCAGAATCTTAAAATTCTTGACTTACAGTAACAACCTAATAATTTTCTCTCTAATAAAAGTGGGTATCTCAAATAATAGTCAATAAGAGGATAAAATAAAAATTAAGACTAGTAGGATTGTAGAGGGCGATGTTAAGAATTTACCATCAAAATTTAGGAGAAAACGAAGTTAAAATGGCATTTCCATCGTCCAATCAAAGATTGAAAAATTAGGTCAGTTGCTTGCTTTATACTCTTTGTATAAGCCATATGATTCCAAGGCTAAATTTCATAGTAAATTTTATAAAATTCCAAAACTTTTTAATAATTACACATAAAGAGGGCTTTTTGGACTATGGGCTTTTGGGCTCCCAAATGAGATGGACCCAACAAATCTCCCCCTCCAGATCATATGAAGTGCACCACTAAGCTCGATCTCTACTTACAGCTTATCAGCTTCTCCTTGGGCAATGATTTTATCATCATATCTGAACCATTCTCTATTGTATGAATCTTCTCAAGCACATCTCGTATCCAATGATACCTTATATCAATATGCTTAGATTTCGAATGGGATGTTGAATTTTTTTGCCAAGCGAATGGCACTTTGATTGTCGCAGTATACAACATAGCTATCTTACTTCACACCCAGCTCTTGTAAGAAATTCTTCATCCACAAGATTTTTGTGCAACCTTTAGTGATTGCAATATACTCTACTTCGGTGGTAGACAATGCAACATACTACTAAAGTCTGGACTGCCATGAGACTGCCCCCTGTAAAAGTGAGCAAATATCCTGATAGAGATTTTCTGAAATCAACATCCCCTACCATATCTGCATCTGTGTACACTTGTAATATATGTTTGTCACCTTCAAAACATAAACAAGCCTTGGAAGTGCCTCTGAGGTATTTGAGATTACATTTTACCATTTGGATTATGGTTGGGATTGTGTCTGTGTCTGCAAGAATCATTAGTGCATCACTGGTTGTTTGTGCAGTTGGGAGATCTAGCGCATGATTTTGCAATTGATACACGATTTGATGGTGTAGAGTGGAAATTTTAGAAGTGGATGTTTGTTCTGCTCTTTGGAGCTGGATTTGGACTTTCAGTGTTGTTGGAAGGTTGGGATCTTCTAGTGATAGGTTGAAATTTGGGTAGAAGGTCAACAAGACACTTCCAGCATGGAGAGTGATTAAAACGGTTCCAATAACTGCATGTTGATACTGTTTGAACCTTATGTCAAGGAGGGCAATTCTAGCTGTGACAGATAAGCCTTTTCTGCCATGTAAAGTGAGGATTAATCTGACACCACCAAGATAGAGGTGTGTATACCCTTCTCGTTTCCAATTGGTTACCAGATCTGTTGGTATATCTATGGTGACATATTGCTCACTCTGAGAGGCTTGGAGAGCACACTGATCAAGTCGTGACGATTGTATGTACTTTTTGGGAAGAGGTCTTTTTGTGGAAATTAGGGTTCTAATGCTTTTAGTGAAGGAGGTTTTTTGTTTGTAAAGATGATATGGACTCATAATAGGGAACTGAGATTCATTAATCTGAGCAGATTTAGGAATATATGAGTATTTAACAAGATTTTCTATTTTTGAGGCTATGTGTTTTTGACAAGAACGAGGTAAGGAGAGAGTAAAAGAGAGAGAAATAAGAGAGGATTTAGGTGGAGTTATTTCTGATGAAGAAGATGAAGATGCCATTTTTGGTCAAATTTCTTATAGGTGTTGAATAATAACACTTGAATCTTTAAACTATGATACCATCTCTACTTAGGTTCGTTTGGCTCTGATACCACTGGTAGGACAGGTACGTGGCGTTGTTACACCGGAACTATGATAGTGCTAAGACTATCCTTTGGACCAGTAGTTCGCAAGTTCTGGTTTCCATTTGATATACCTATCATCCCTAAGATATAAAATCTGAAAAAGTAAAAACTATTGATAAGCTCTTATCCCACATCGCTGGCAAGCCAAAGTTCTTGGTCGCTTATAAGCGCTGGGCAGTTTTCACCCTTTGAGAGCTATTTTGGGGCTGAGTTAGGCCCAGCCCAAGTTGGTATTAGAGCCAAGGCCCGAGGGGGAGGGTTGAGTGAATGATAAGCTCTTATCCCACATCGTTGGCAAGCCAAAGCTCCTGGTTGCTTATAAGTACTGAGCAGTCCTCACTCTTTGAGAGCTCTTTTGGGGTTGAGTTGAATTTGAACTTTCAGTGTTGTTGGAAGGTTTGGATCTTCTAGTGATAGGTTGAAATTTGGGTAGAAGTTCAACAAGATATTTCCAACATAGAGAGTGGTTATAACGGTTCCAATAACAGCATGTTGATACTGTTTCAACCTTGTGTCAAGGAGGGCAATTCTAGCTGTAACAGGTAAGCCTTTTCTGCCATGTAAAGTGAGGATTAATCTGACACCCAACTTGGGTCGGGCCTAACTCAGCCCCAAAAGAGCTCTTAAAGGGTGAAGACTGCCCAGCGCTTATAAGCGACCAGGAGCTTTGGCTTGCCAGTGATGTGGGATAAGAGCTTATCATTCACTCTACCCTCGCCCTCGGGCCTTGGCTCTTATACCAACTAGGCCGGGCCTAACTCAGCCCCAAAAGAGCTCTCAAAGGGTGAGGACTGCCCAGCGCTTATAAACAACCAGGAGCTTTGGTTTGCCAGCAATATGGGATAAGAGCTTATCATTCACTCTACCCTCGCCCTCGTGGAAAAAAGAAATTAGTCATTGATTACCAGCCGCTTAATGCTTTCTTTAAAGATGATAAGTTTCCCCTTCCAAAAATTCAGTCCTTATTCATTCATCTTCAAGGTGCAAAAGTATTTTCAAAGTTTGATCTTAAAGCTGGTTTTTGGCAACTTGGCATTTCGCCAGAAGACCGTCCCAAAACAGTCTTATGTATCCCTGATGCTCACTATTAGTGGACAGTCCTACCCTTCGGTCTCAAAGTTGCTCCCTCATTATTTCAAAACACAATGATCAAGATCTTTTCCCCAATTCTCCATCATGCTTTGGTCTACATTGATGATATCCTGTTGTTTTCACACAACCACCAAATACATCAATAGCTCCTTTCAGATTTCCTAAAAATCGTGTAGACACATGGCTCATGCTTTCTGAAAAGAAAAGTGTTGTGCAAATTTTATTGAACTCGCAAGTGTACGAATCTATTGTAGAATAGATCAATAGTGACGAGTGTCGATCCCACGAGGAGGTGGAATTAATTTTCTAAATGGGTGGATGGATTTGTTGGGAAAATAATTTAGACTATCTTAGAATTTAAATTAGAATGGCATAATTAAATTAAAGTGGAAACTATTATAATTAAAGCGCTTATGTATTTGGATCCGCATCAACATGCACCATGGGTTAAATATTCCTTATTAGTGCTAATTAAATCATGAAGGGGGAATTTACACCTTATGAACTACACTCTAATCAATATGGTGCTAAGGGCTTATCGTACTAAATAATAATAACCTTGTACTAGGGAGCCGGTGAAATCAGGGCGGTATCTAGACAATGTTATTACTATTTGTCGACGAAAAGTCAAAACATCCACAATAATTAGAGGGAAAGAGAAAGTAAATTTACCAAATAAAGCCCATGACACATGTTGAGACTTCACCTTCAACCCAAGCTTGAAAGAAAATTAGATACTCATAATTGAACTAGGGGCAAAATGGAAATTTATTAAAATACATAGAAAATACAAGATGGAGAATGAATTACAGAAAATAGAGCCCAAAAATAGATTCAGAGATGCCAAATTAGGGGGGGAGAGCCCTCGTTTTATAGATACATGGCCATCGGATCAAAAATATTTCAGACGCTTAGGATTGCGCCGCTTCATCAGTCAATAATACGCGATTTGACCACGCAGTTTGAATAATGACGCGGTTTGAACAGTGACGCGGTTTGGTTAAAAATAATTCTGTGTATATGCATGTACCGTACGCACAATTTTTGGTCCACTAATATGCTGCCACGTCACCGATCAACAGTACATAAGAATTTTAGTCCAACAGGATCATAACACCTCATCAGTCAATGCCACATCATCGATCAATGCCACGTCATCGATCCGTATATGTGAACAGTGTCGTGAACAGTAACGTAGATAGTACCGTACATGTGAACAGTGCCATTTTTTCTTTTATACTCCTCCTAATGCTTTCGACCGTCCTGAGTTCAAAAGTGATGTCCGTTTTGCTATCTGATTTCTTGTTCATTGTGAAATGACTATGATGCCCCTAAAATACATAAAATACTTAATTATAATCAACACACATAATTAAATGACAAGAGACTTAAATACATAAAAGTAGGAATGTTAGTGGAACTTGAAGTATAAAATGACGATTTTCTTCTTTATAAATATACATTTTCTAACACTCAACACACCCCCCCAACCAGCTTATTGCTAGTCCCTAGCAGATAAAGCGAAAACAAAATTCAAATCCAAAATGTTTTTTTTTTAAACACTCGTGTTTATTCAATCAGACTAATGATAGCAATCAAATAAAAGTATAAGCATTATCTCTAGTCTACAGAAACATCACATTCACATCAACCATCTACATGAATCAGCCCAGTAGACTTTGTCATAACTACTTTCAAGAATGACATGTCAAATCCCAAAATCTCACTGGAAGTAGTGACACTCTCACAAGGAAATTAAACCCAAAAAATAGTCACTCCAATGAATGGTAATTGAGAGAAAATAATAAGGAAGTAATATCACATGCTCTCACCATGATGAAAGAAATATGCCCTCAGCTTAGAAATAATACGATCTCAAATCAAATAAAAGTGCTAGTCAACTCAATTTATTTATTATTTATTTTTTTATTTTATTTATATGTATCGCTACATATTTTTAGCCCATATAACTAGCTTCTACTTCCGACTTTAGTTCCCTAAAATCAAGAAGAAATTTTATTAGGACGTAACGTAGGCTAAAGACATGGCTAACAAAGGATGAGAAATAAGGAAAACAACATATATATGTTTGAGAAAAAATAGAGATATTTTGTAAATTACAAGGTGCATTTTGCTTATTTATTTTTTCTTTCTTTTTTTTTTTGAAACAATAATTTTTTTTTTTGCTTTTGTTTGGCACAACTTCACTGAGCAAAATAATTATTTACTTTTTTTTCTCAAACATAAATAGGTGATGGAACTTGTAAGATATCGGGTAATATTCCAAATTGGAGTGAGTCAAGATGATAAGTTTGACAAAGAAATTTTTTTTTTTAAAAGCTCAAAGGGTTAACTATGGATGTTTCATAAAAAGGATGGCTAGAAAGGCTCAAACAGGTCAAATATGGTCTTTCCATAATCTTTTAGGGCTCTAAATAATCTTCCATATCTACTAGTTAGATGGACTTCCCGATGCAGCAACACACATTTTTTTCTTCTTTTTTTTTTACAATTTTTTTTAGAGGGTTGACTCAAAAGAAATCTAGAGATCATGTATAAAATAATAAATTGCTAAGATGTATGAAAAATGACAGGCTCAAAAACTCACTTGTAATCTATCATGACATGTGCATTCCTTCAAGCAACTCATTTTTGTCTCCGACATCAACATGTGGAGTAACAAACATAGCGTAATATCACTTAAGACCAAAGATAATACAAATACTAAAATTTGAAAGTCATCATGTCATCTAATGTTAAGACAAATCACACATTTGTTTTTTTGAAACAACATTCTACCCCCCAACCTATTCTAAACATGAAAGGAAAATATACATGCAGAAATGTGAAAAATAATGCAGAAAAGCTAATTAGAAAAGTTACACTTAAAATGATAGAAAAAGAAAATGAATTTTTTTTTTACAAAGAAAATGCGTTTCTAGAGGCACTATACTCCATATACAACCATCTTCGACTCAAAAATTTGAAAATGTATATTTATAAAGGAGAAATTAAAAAGAAGAAAAATGATTGTCAAAACTTAATAAAGAAAAAGAAAATGTCTGAATTTTTTTTTAAATTTTTAAATTTTTTTTATTTTTTTTTCAAATGAAGAAGATACGTTTCTAGAGTCACTACACTCCATATTCAGCCATTTTCAACACAAAAAGTTAGCCACGGTCAGTCTTTACAACAAAAAATTAGTAAAACCTTAACCAAGATTTCACAATTGTCGACTATTCCCTTCCCCCAACCAGAATATAATAAGTGCCTTTAGAGTTGCAAGATCTCCTGGTAGGAAAATAAAAACATCAGCATGATTAAGCATTTCAGTTATTCTTTCTTGCATACCTGAGACGACTAACTCTTCTCCAGTCGATGAGTCAGACAAATTGCCCAAAGGTTTTAGGGCTCTTGGAATGATGCCTAACACTTGGCTTCCTCTGACAAAAGCAGCTTCTGAGACCAATTCTGATAACCCTCGGTTATCTCCTCCATACACCAAGTGTAATTTTCTCTTTGTTATACTTCGACCAAGATCTATGGCTGCCTTAATGAACTTTTTATGCTTGTCATAGTTAAATCCAGAAAGCACACAAATGTTCTTGAATTGTTCATTGAGAGTAGCTGCCATTGGGATACTTCTCAAAAATAATTTGTGAGTGCTTAACAAAAAGTCATATTTAAGAATCTTGGTGACAGTAGGTCACAGCTATGTATGAGGTAACATGTCAGTGTCAATTAATGCGTAAAGCACATGGCTCGCGAGTCAAAAAGGAAACAATAAAAAGAAAAAGAAACAATGATAAAATAAAATTATTAAAGACAATAATACAAATGATAAAACAAGAGTGAAATAAATAACAGTGAAGTAAAAGGATATTTACAGGTAGTTGCTTTGTGGCTCATCTTCCTCGGTTTACGTCCGAAAGTTGAAGATAGGCTTCCCATCCAGTTTTCTTATAAACTGGAAAACAAGGTCGTTTATAGTCAGATTCCCGAGACTATATCGTGCATGCTCTTTCTGGAACAATGGCCATAACTGGAGAATCGCTCCTTGTACATATCCACTGGGATGCGTTTCAAGAGACAAAAGGATATCATCCAATGACTCCTTATTCAAGCCATCCCTAATGAATTAAATCTTATCTTCCCTGTTATCAGACACCATTCCTAAAGAACATGGTTTTCTATAGCATCTTATTCTGGCACACTTATGACAAGCAACAGAAATCCTTTGAGCTCGTCATTTTCTTGCATAATTTCCTTTACCACAAACAGACATGTATGCAATAAATTTAGGAGGCAACTCACCTGCCAAACGTACTTTGTCTTCGATTAACCAGCGGATGTCAGCAGGTATGTTATTCCTCATGAGCAATCGCATGCGTTCAGACCGAGCTTTTTAAATTGTAAGGAGGGCATTCTGAGAAAGTGAAGTGAATTGATTGTAAAGCTTTACTAGAATCTCATTTATGTCCATACCTTTGCCTCAGAAGATTAGTTATTATGGGAAACTGAAGTAACTGACTTGATTGTCATGGAATACCGTTATCCGCCACTTCACTGGGGTAAAAAACTAAAGCACATAAACAAAGAAAAATAAACTAAAACACATAAAGAAAATTACAATCGTTCTCTTATTGAATTTACCTCAAGCTCCAACTGGATGTTGTAGACACTTCTCTCAATGTCTATGAGTTGGCTTTCTAAATTCTCAACATAGGATACTAACTCTGGTGGTTACAGAGCCCAAATACGATGTGTTTTACAAAATCAAATCTGCCTTTTGAGATGAGATTTTACACGTTGAAGTGGTATAAGAATGTCTAGGAGGAACTGTTTAGCTATGGCACTCATGATTAACAATGATAAGAGAAAATTTAATGGTTAAACAAACACACTTATGAAAAAAAAATTCAATTAGCAAAAGAATAGTAAAAAGAAAGAAAAAGATCAAATCGCCAAAACGAAAGAAAAAAAAAACTCAATTCAAATCTGGTGGGTCACTCAAATTTATTTCGGTGTCCTCTCTATGTGGTTGGTACTCTAGATATGGCTTTAATCTTTGACCATTAACTTTAAACATGACACCGTTCTTTGGGTCCTTAATTTCAATTGCCTCATGTGGAAAAACAGTATGAACAATAAAGGGGCCAGACCATCGAGAGCGTAACTTACTTGGGAATAGGTACAAGCGAGAATTGAATAAAAGTATTTTCTGACCTGGAGTGAAAGATTTTCTCATAATTTGCTTCTCATGAAAGACTTTCATTCCCTGCTTGTAAATCCTGGCATTTTTGTATGCGTCATTGCGAATTTCTTCAAGTTCTGCCAATTGTAAACTTCTTTCTGAGCTAGCTTGCTGCATGTCAAAGTTGAATTTTTTGATGGCTTAATATGCACGATGCTCGAGTTCCACAGGTAGATGGAAAACTTTTCCATACACTAGCCTGTAGGGTGACATCCCAATCAGGGTCTTGAAAGCCGTTATATATGCCCATAATGCATCATCAAGTCTTAATGACCAATCTTTTCTGTCTGGCCTCACCGTCTTTTCTAATATGTGCTTTATTTCTTGATTGAAGATCTCAACTTGGCCACTAGTTTGCGGATGATATGGGGTCGCCACTTTATGAGTGATTGAATACTTTGTCAAAAGAGCCTTGAATGCTTTGTTACAAAATTGGGCACCACCATCACTGATTACCACTTGAGGGAATCTAAAGCGTGAAACAATATTGCTTTTCAAAAATCTTATCACTACCTTGTGATCATTGGTTCTACAAGGAATTGCTTCTACTCATTTCGATACATAGTCAACAACAACCAATATGTATTGATGGCCAAAAGAAGGGGGAAAGGGTCTCATGAAGTCGATACCCCATACGTAAAAAATCTCAACCACTAAAATTGGGTTTAGTGGCATCATGTTCCTTCGTGTAATGCTCTCCCCATTCGTTGACACCTATCACATGAAGAACAGAAAGTATAAGCGTCTCGAAATATAGTTGGCCAATAAAAACCATATTGTAAAACTTTAGTCACTGTTTTCTTAGCGTTGAAATGGCCTCCACAAGCTTGTTCATGGCAGAATGAAAGGATATTTTGAATTTCACTTTTTGGGACACATCGTCTAACAATTTGATCTGCATAATACTTGAACAAATAATGGTCATCCCAAAAGAAATTCTTTATTTTCGCAAAAAGTTTGGTTTTATCTTACTTGGTCCAATGCTCTGGAAGTTGACCTGTAACAAGATAATTAACGATATCAGCATACCACAGTAATACTTCTACAGTCATTAATTTTTCATCTGGAAATAGCTCATTCAATGTTTATGGCTCTGTAATTGTGTCAAAATGGAGACGAGAGAAATGGTCTTGTTAGCTTTTGCATCTCTCTTTGTAAGAAGATATTTAAGAGCAACATGATCTGTGAACACAATTATTTTACAACCAATGAGATAAGATCAAAATTTTTCCAATGCAAACACTACTGCTAACATTTCTTTTTCAGTAGTTGAATAGTTCAACTGTGCATCATTCAATGTCATACTAGCATAGTAAATAGCATGGGGAATTCGATCAACTTTTTGTCCTAATACTGCTCCTACTGCATAATCAGATGCATCACACATGAGCTCAAATGGTAAGCTCCAGTTTGGGGGCTGAATGATGGGTGATGATGTCAACAACTACTTTAATTTTTTAAATGCCACAAGACATGAATCATCAAAGATAAAAGGTACATCCTTAGCAAGTAGATTGCATAAGGGTCTAGAAATTTTACTAAAATCTTTAATAAAACGTCTATAGAAACCAGCATGCCTAGGGAAATACTTACTTCTCTGACTATTTTGGGTGGAGGAAGATTAGAAATGAGATCCACCTTGGCTTTGTCAACTTCAATACCTTTACTCAAAATAATGTGACCGAGAACAATACCTTGTTTTACCATAAAATGACACTTCTCCCAATTCAAGACTAAGTGCTTCTCGGTACATCTCTGTAGAACTAGTGTCAGATGATGTAAACATTGATCAAATAAATCGTTGAAATAGATCAAGAGAAGTCATCCATAAAGACTTCAAGGAATCATTCAACCATATCAGAAAAATGCTCAACATGCATCGTTGAAATGTAACAGGTGCATTACATAATCCAAATGACATCCTCCTATATGCAAAAGTGCCAAAAGGGCAAGTGAAAATGGTCTTCTCTTGATCTTTTGGTGCTATGGGGATCTGATTGTATCCTGAGTAGCCATCTAGAAAGCAATAAAATTCATGGCCTGCTAATCTATCAAGCATTTGATCGATAAATGGTAAAGGAAAATGGTCTTTACGTGTGACAGAATTCAACTTTTTATAATCAATGCATACACGCCATCCTGTAGTTACTCTAGTTGGTATTAATTCATTATCAGCATTGGTAACTATTGTGACTCCTGACTTTTTAGGGACAACTTGCACAGGACAGACCCATGAACTATCAGAAATTGGATAACTGATATCTGCGTGTAATAGCTTAAGGACTTCAGTTCTAACAACTTCTTTCATGTTAGGATTTAACCGACGTTGTATTTCCTTAGTAGGTTTAACATTTTCATCATGGTGCATGTAATGCAAGCAGTCTACTAGGTTTATACCTTTGATGTCTGCTATGGTCCATCCTAATGCTCCTTTGTGCTCTTTGTTCGTCATTTAGGGATGATGAGATGGTTACCAACAGAGTACTTTCTTCTCCTAAAAATGCATATTCCAGAGTGTTGGGCAATGGTTTGAGCTCGAGTTTCGGTGGTGATTCTGATGATGGGATGAGTTTCTTCTCTAATGGTGCTAGTTGTTCAACTCTTGACTTCCATTTATTGGTATCCATGGATGGTGCTGAGTCAAGTAGGGCGTTGACCTCATCGACTGATTTGTCAATATCAAAATCTAAACCAAAGTGAGTTAAACATGTTTGTAAAGGATCATCACTAAGGTTTGAAACAAAAGTATTATCAACTAATGCTTCTATTCAATCCACATCAACAATTCCATCATCTGCATTATGAGGTTGTTTGGAAATGTTGAAGATGTTCAGCTCCATAGTCATGTTGCCGAAGGACAACTGCATATTTCCAGTCCTGCATTGAATGTGAGCATCCGCAATTGCCAAGAAAGGTCGGCCTAGAATAATGGGGATGTGCTTCCTTGAATCCTGTATTGGTTGAGTGTCAATTACATTGAAATCAATAGGAAAATAAAACTTGTCTACCTGGATAAGCACGTCCTCCACAATACCACGAGGTGTTTTCGTAGACCGATCTGCAAGTCGTAACACCACTGAAGTTGGGTGTAATTCTCTCAGTCCAAGTTTCACGAAAACTGAGTAAGGTAACAGATTTACACTAGCTCCTAAAACCAACAAAGCATTCTCAATTGTGTGGTTCCCTATACTACATGAGATAGTGGGGGAGCCTGGGTCTTTACATTTTAAAGGAATTTTGTGTTAAAAATGCCTTCTTTTGAACGTGAATTTTTCTCTTTTTAGTATAAAGGTCTTTAAGAAACTTGGCATAAGATGTAACTTATTTTATAGCATCAAGTAAAGGAATATTAACACTTACCTGTTTAACGATTTCAAGAATCTCACCTGTGGATTTTTCTTTCTTTCCTTTAGCTAACCTCTGAGGAAATGGAGCTTTGGGAACATATTCTCAAGGGTTGGTTTCTTCTTTCTCTTCTGATGGTGAGTCCTCAACATTCACAGGTCCAATTTTCTTTTGTCACTGGCATCATCACTTTTTTGTCGACTTCTTTTCCTTTTCGTAAAGTCATGATTGCTTTGACCTCTCCATGCTGCTGTGGTGAATCGGTACTTGCTTCATGTACTCCTTTAGGATTAAGCACTGGTTGACTTGGAAATTTACCTTTCTCATGAGTCAGGCCGAAGAAGTAAGTTGTCCCACCATCTTCTCGAGGCTTGAAACTGATTGGGCTTGTGAGTTGAAGCCTGCTCTCATCTCATTTCGTAGTCCATCAATGGTGCAGTTTTTTTGCTCAATCGTAGAGTGAGTAACATTCTTAAAATTCTAGAATGCATCCTCCCATGGTCTGGGTTGAGTGTAGTTCTGGTTCTTATTGTATGGTCTAAATGGTGGCTGAGAGGCTTAAGTAATTTGAGGAATTGGTTGCATTGGTGGAGCTGGAGCTGCTGGTCCATTCTGTTGAAATCCGTGAGACCATAAAAAATTGGGGTGGTCACTCCATCCAGGGTTATATGTGTTGGAGTATGGGTTGTAATTTGATAGTTTTCTGATTACACCTATGGCATTGGCTTGATCTGAGTATGAGTCATGGTCATGTGGCTCTGTTGATTTAGCAGTCGTTAATGATGCTATTTGTCGAGAGAGACCTTCAATTATCGCTTTGACTTCTTTAATTTCTGAACTTGACTCGCCAATGTGAACCTCATTTACTCCCTTAATTCTTTTAGTGTTCCTGAGCGACCGACTCCGTTGTTGGGAATTATCTGCTTGTCGCTGAAAGAATTTCCAAATCTCTGATGCACTTTTTCACATTAGCTCTCCTCCACTTGTTGCCATTAGTCATTCTTGCACATTCGGCAATAATCCCTCAAAAACGTATTGGCATTGGTGTCATTTCTCGTACCCATGATGTGGACACTTCAAGAGTAGCCCATTGAATCGCTCCCATGTTTCAAAAAACTACTCGTCTTCTCTCTGTGTAAACTCTGAAATTTCCCTGTGAATAGAATTGGTTTTGTGCACTGGGAAATATTTATTCAAAAATTTAGTTACCATTTGTTCCCATGATGTAATGCTATTAGCAGGTAATGTATTGAGCCATGAACAAGCTCCATCCTTTAAAGAAAATAGGAATAATCTAATTTTAACATCATCTTCTGAAAAATTCTCACATTTAAAAGTTTGATAAATAGCATGAAAATCATTCAGATGATTATATGAGTCCTCATTTTCTAGGCCATAGAATGTTGGGAGACAATTTAGCACACTAGGTTTTAGTTCAAAAGTCCTAGCAGCTACATTTGGGTATCTTATGCATGATGTGCTCAAATTAGCTAAGGGACTAAAGTAGTTCTTAAATGACCTCTCATGTGGTGGTACTTGTTGTTGTTGCAAATCCATTTTATTTTTAACGTGTTTGTGTGTGCAAAGTGTTTTATCTAGTTCAAGGTCTATAGGCTCAAGATTAGGTAATAATGCCCTTCGACCATGCATGCAAAGAACATAAATAAATGGGAACAAAACAAATAAAAATAAAGAAGAATGAGAAATTACGGTACTAACCTTATCACGCTGTTAAAATCTTTCTATAAAAACACTAAAACAAATACGTGAAATAAATTAACTAAAAATAAATTAATAAGATTAACAAAAATTACAAAGAAAAATAACTTGAAAATTAAATTACAAAATTTTAAAGAAAAGAAAAAGAAAAGAAATTATTACCTCTAAATGCAGATTCATTTTTTTAATAAAAAAATATAAGAAAACAAATAAAAGAAATTATTTACAAAAATTAATTCTACGAATTAAAATAACTTACCTCCCCAGCAATGGCGCCAAAAGCTTGTTGTGCAAATTTTATTGAACTCGCAAGTGCACGAATCTATAGTAGAATCGATTAATGGTAACGAGTGTCGATCCCACGAGGAGGTGGATTTTAATTATATGTAAAATTAATTTTGTATGAGTGTAGTGAAAATGATTTGGATTATCTTAAAGTTTGAATTAAAATGGCAAGAATAAATTGAAGTGAAAATCTATTAAATTGACGTACTTTGGTATCTGGATCCACATCAACATGCACCATGGGCTAAAAATTCCTTATTAATGCCAATTAAAACGTTAGGGGGGAATCCACACCTCACGAACCACACTCTAATCAATATGGTGCTAATGGCTTATCGTGCCAAATAATAATAACCTTGTACTAAGGAGCCGGTGAAACCAAGGCGGTATCTAGACAAGATTATTATTATTTATCGACGAGAAGTCAAAACATCCACAAAAATTAGAGGGGAAGAGAAAATAAATTTACCAAATAAAGCCCATGACACATGTTGAGACTTCACCTTCAATCCAAGCTTGAAAGAAAATTAGCTACTCATAATTGAACTAGGGGTAAAATGGAAATTTATTAAAAAACGTAGAAAATACAAGATGGAGAAGGAATTACAAAAAATGGAGTCCAAAAATGAATTCAGAGATGCCAAATTAAGGGGGGAAGGCCCCCTTTTTATAGATACATTGAGTAAATCATGGCCATCGGATTAAAAATAGTTTGGATGCTCAAGATTATGCCACGTCATCAGTCAACAGTACGCGGTTTGAACAGTGACACGGTTTGACCCGACTTGAACAGTAACACAGTTTGGTTAAAATAATTCTGTGTATATACATGTACTGTATGCGTAATTTTTTGTCCACTCAACACCTCTCATTAGCCCATATAAGCTATACCAGAGATCTAATTCCTTCACCGTAAGTATTAGAACTCTAATCTCAACCAAAAGGCCTGCTCCAAAAGAATATATCCAGTCATCTCGACTGGATCAGTGTGCTCTCCAAGAATCACAAGCAGAACAATATCTCAGCCTAGAAATTCCAACTGAACTTCTTGTTCAGTGGAAAAGGGAAGGATATATGCACCTCCATCTTGGAGGAGTTCGCTTGATTCTCACCTTTCACGGGAGAAAAGGCTTACTTGTCACAGCCAGACTGACTTTACTAAATACTCATTTCAAGGAGTACCAGCATGCAGTCATAGGAACAGTCCTAACTACTTTACATGCAGGAAGTGTTCTCTTAACCTTCTACCCAAATTTCAACCTCTCATTGGATGATCCAAACCTTCCCACTACTCTAAAAGTTCAGATCCAGATCCAAGGAGTTTAACAAACAATCTCTTCAAAGATGGCAACCTTACACCATCAATTAGTATACCGCTTACAAAATCATGCCCTTGATCTTCCCACACCTCAAACCACATCAGATGCACTAATGATCCTTGCAAATTCCTCAGAAAGCATCCCTTCTATAGTACAAATCTCAAGACAAATTCAAAAGCAAGAGCTTCTTAAGCTCATGCCCCTGGAATTGGTTTTCAACTATGAAAAGTTTCACCAAAACTCCCAGCCAGTCCAAACAACCAATGCTCATTTTGAAAAAAGAGCAGATGGAACTGTAAAATTAATTTTTCAGTCACCATCCACTTCCCAGACACCTATTGTTTCCTATCCACCCTCTGAACAATCCACACCCAGAAACTCCTTTTCATACTCCTCCTTAATCACAGTCGTATCTACGGTACAAGAAAATCTTCCCATTCACGGATTTGCTTCAGATGGCTATCCGATCTACCCGGACAAAATCAATGGTCATTTTTTATGGGATGTTCCAGGGTCCTATATGTGTGATCCAGATTGTCCTTGCCTTGAAGAAGAAGATGATGATGATGATTTCAATAGGCGTCCCAGACGGCGTAAAAGAAAAGGTCACAAAATGGATCATTGCAATAAAAAACCTCCTCTACCTCCTGATGATCCAGATAGTCTAATGTCTTAACCTATTTATAGGAAAGGTTTAAGGCTCATACAAAAGGAGTATAAACAAAGATCATGCAGACAAGAGACGGTCTCGTTCTCATCTCCTACTATGCCTATCCAACCTTGCATGATGTTCTCATCAAGCTCTTACCAAGAACAATTCCATCATCTAGAAAAACAAATTGATCCACAGACAAAGGTCACCACTAAACCTTTTTTCCATTCTCCTATTAGACCAAATGGCCAGCTGGAAGAACCAAAACCTTTTGAACCCATTCTAAACTGGCAAACTAAAAATGCCAGGGCTCAGAACTCAACCTTCAAATCTCTTGATTAAAAAATAGAGGGAGTTGCTTCTCAAGTCAAGCAAACCGACACAAAAGTCGACAAAACAACAACCCAGCTTGAGCAGATGTATTTCGATATGCAACATCGAGTCTCCCAACTTGATTCAGATCTTCAATCCATGATTCAAAATAGGTATTGGTGTCCAGAATTTAACTAAAAAGAGGCAAAAATTAGGCAATTAAAGGCTGAACTTGCCAGGATATATGCTCACAAACAACAACCTTCATTATTTACAAAATCCCTTACACTACCTTTACATACCCCAACTTTCAGCACTTACCAGCCTTTCTACAAACCATCCACCTCACTACAGCCAGTTGATTCTGCCAAGTTCTTTGGACTGTCTCATCTCAAACATACTTCGTCGCCTCCTCCACCTAAACCACAACCTTAACCTGCCAAATCTGAACCGCCTCCAGCTTATCACCAACCTCCACCAGTTCCTGATCCACAGTCTACCCAAAAAAACAAAGAACCTATGCACCAATACTCATCCCAAGTTTTACCACATCTTTTAGAATCAGATGAAACTTCCCTATCCTAAACAGAAGAAACCTCAACTCATGAGGAATCATTTTCTACTTCAGATTCTGAAAAAGAATTAGCTGTTGTTTCCAAACTCCTCATGGTCTAACCATCATCAGGATCAAATGAACCTTCTCTGTCCTCACCTCCTCCAATACCAATTGTTGAGGAAGCAGATTCCGACACAAATCCTACAACTTCTCACTAAGAAAATTCTTCTCACAAACCCTCAAACAGCCCATGGTTTACTTTTGATGACATTCTAAAAGTAAAATGGCCAGCTAGATTTCAAGAATTTTCTGCCTGGATTGATGTTTCAAATGCTCAAGACAGGAGCAACAACCCAAACAGTCTTTAAAGAGTTCAGTTCTCGCTTTACTGGATCTTTAAGCGATTTACTCCAGGTGATTCAAGCACAGATTTTAGAGGTCCTAGGGGTAATTTATGAGTAGTTCGTTGGAGAAGCAACAGCTGCTAACGAACAAACAGAAGGGAGTTCCATCTAATGAAGTGTTGTTCTCTTCAGATAAAAGATCTAGATTTTCACTACAAGAGGATGTCTACAATGTATTACAAACTCAATGGCTTTAATGATCCATCGTTGAAGCATGTCTTTGTAGCATCTCTCCCCAAAGAAATTCAGCCAGAACTTCAGAAACAATTCACAATTCACCAGTTAGACATAGCCAACCTCTCTTTGGGAAAAATCTACCAGTTGGCAGTCAATTGCCTAGAAAAAGTTTGTGAACAAAAAGAATTCTTCAAACACCTTATTGAAAACAAGCAACCTTTCAAAAGTGCTGGTAAAAAGCCCCATCTCTTCATTAAATGCAAGAGTGAGAAGGATTGCACTTGCTCAACCAAAAAGAAATCCCACTTCCGAAAATTTCAAAATTCAGAAAAGAAAAGCCAAACACCTTCCAGATCCAAAAAACCTTATCGTTTTTTCAGAAAAAAGAACTCTAACAAGTCCTCTAAAGCTAAAAGCAGCTGTTGTTTTATTTACAAAAAGAAAGGCCATTTCGCCAGGAATTGTCCAAACAGACCTGCGAATCAGTCAGACTTATTGAGCATCTCCAGGATTCCATGTTACTTTCAGAAAGTGATGATGTTCAATCCTTTTTCTCTGAACAAGAGGACTATGATGAACAAAAAGCTTTTGTTCTTGCTGAAACAAACGATCATTCTAAGCCAGAGAATGTTTCTATAATTCAAATTGTACAACAGATTCAGAAAGTCCAACCAGCCATTCCTATCCTTTCAATCAAAATCCACCTTCTCTCCGGAAGATTTGACAACCAGTCCCCATCATCGATTTTGTTGATACTGGAGCTCAGAAGAGTATGCTTAACCCCATTTTTGGGAAAAGAATACAGAATATTTCAAGGCTGCTAATGGAGAACGGTTTCATACAAATTGAATTACCAAAAAACCCATTGGTATTCAATTCTTTCTAGGATGTGTCCTCTAGACCAAGCTTGTTGGATCCAATCTCCCTGACAAAGATCTTTTAATCGGGTTTGATGTCCCTCACCTGGTTAAAAAACTCCATATAACAGCTTCTAGAATTCGTTATAAACAGATGTTTTAGCCTTATAAGGATTCCCAAAATTGTTCTCTATGTCAAGTTCTACTCCTTCATATGATCCTCTCAAATCTCATTTTCTTCTTCACTGTCTAGAAAGTCATAGTCAATTTCTTCATCCTGCCCCTCTATGGAACAATGAAAACTTCTTCATTAAGCTCCCTTTGAAACTTAACGAAGACATTAACCCAACTAAAGCTACTTATCCAGGAATGACTCATTCTGACCTGAAATTAGCCCAAGAAGAATGTTCTTAGTTTCTAAAACAAGGTCATATTTAGCCCATAAGTTCAGAATGGGCTTGTCAAACTTTTTATGTGGAAAAAAGGTCTAAAATAGTTAGAGGCAAAAAACGTCTTGTTATTTATTACCAGCCTCTCAACTATTTTCTTAGAGACGATAAGTTCCCCTTGCCAAAAATCCAGTCCTTATTTGTTCATATCCAAAATGCTAAGGTCTTCTTAAAATTCGACCTTAAAGCAGGTTTCTGCCAATTAGGAATCCACTCTGAGGACAGACCTAAAAAACCTTTTTGTATTCCAAATGCTCATTACAAAAGAATGAGCATGCTTTATTATAAATTGAATAGATTTAACGATCCATCTCTTAAGCATGTTTACCTCCAGAGCTTCAGTCGGAACTTCAAAGACAATTGACAGGCTTCAACCTTGATATAGCCAATATCTCACTTGGAAAAATCTTTCAGTTAACCATGTTATGCCTTGACAAGATCTATGAGCAAAACGATTTCTTCAAAGATCTTATTGAACACAAAGAACCCTTTCCCTTAGCCTGCAAAAACACCCTACCTCAAAATCCAGTGCAAAGATGACAAAAAGTGCAGTTGCCCAACTAGCAAGAAAAAGCACTTTTAGGAACATTTCCACAGATCCTCTTCCAAAAAACCAAAGAAGCCTTACCGATACTTCAGAAAGAATGATCCTTCATAGTTTAGAAAGAAGAAACACAATCGTTGTTTTATTTACAAAAAGCGCGGACATTTTGCCTGCAATTGCCCAAATAAGTCAGCAAAAGTTGTTCGTCTCATCCAGCACTTACACTAATCTTCCATGCTTTCTGACAACGAAGATGTTGAATCCACCTTCTAAGAACAGTTAGAAAAAGATGATTATACAACTTTTATTCTTGCAGAATCCACAGATTCTGAGATAGAAGAAATTTCTATAATCTTCATTGTTCAAGAAGTTAACCAGGTCCACTCCAAACTAATTGGTCCTTTGGTTAAAATTTCAGTCATTCCTTCCAAATTCCATAAACCTGTCTCAGCCATTGGTTTTCTTGATACTGGCGCATAGCGCAGTATGATCAACCCTAAAGTCCTTCCTTCTGATTATTGGGAAAACCATACTAAATACTTCAGAGCTACAAATGGAAAATTTTTTGAAACTTCCCTCATGACCAAAAAACCCATTGGTATCCAATTCTTCCTAAATTGTATCATTTGGAAAAAAATCATTGGTTCAGATTTACCAGACAAAGATCTCCTCATAAGATTTGATATTCTTCAACTGGTAAAAAACCTTTTAATTACACCAACCGAAATTAAGTTCAAATAAATGTTTATGCCTTATACAGATGTTCTTCGCATGTATACAATATCAGATACAACTTTTCCCTACACCTCCATTTCACAAAAGTTCCTTGAACTTGAACTTTGTCCTGAAAATCACTCACAATTTACTCATCCATCACCACTTTGGAAAAATGAAAAATTTTCATACATCTTCCATTCAAACTCAATGAAGATGTTAACCCTACAAAAGCCACCCATCCAAGGATGCCCCCATCTGATCTCTTTCTCGCCAAGCAAGAATGCACCCAATTGCTTTGGCAAGGCCTCATAGAACCCACTTCTTCAGATTGGGCTTGTCAAGCCTTCTATGTTGAAAAACAATCTAAATTAGTTCGTGGAAAAAAGAGACTAGTCATTGATTACCAGACGCTTAAAGCTTTCCTTAAAGATGATAAGTTTCTCCTTCCAAAAATTCAGTCCTTATTCATTCATCTTTAAGGTACAAAAGTATTTTCAAAGTTTGATCTTAAAGTTGGTTTTTGGCAACTTGGCATTTCGTTAGAAGACCATCCCAAAACAGCCTTTTGTATCCCTGATGCTCACTATCAGTGGACAGTCATACCCTTTGGTCTCAAAGTTGCTCCCTCATTATTTCAAAAAACCATAATCAAGATCTTTTCCGCAATTCTCCATCATGATTTGGTCTACATTGATGATATCCTGTTGTTTTCACACAACCACCAAATACATCAACATCTCCTTTCAGATTTCCTAAAAATTGTGCAGACACATGGCATCATGCTTTTTGAAAAGAAAAACAGCATCGGAAATGAATCTATTAATTTCTTGGCATGGTTTTAAAAAGATGGCCACTACCATCCAGGGCCACGTATCGTAGCTGAATTATTAAAGTTTCCAAACCCTGATCTCTACCAAAAGCAGATACAACAGTTCCTTGAAATTGTTAATTATGTCAGAGACTTTATTCTAAAAGTTGTAATCCACACCAGCCAGCTATCATGCATGCTTAAAAAGAAAACTCCACCATGGGGCCCGGCTCAAACAGAAGCCATAAAGCAGCTAACAAAGATAGCCCAGTCACCTCCTTCACTCAAAATTCCCACTGCAGGACAACGCATTCTCTAGACATATGCAAGTGATGAATTTTGGAGTGCCATACTTTTAGAAAAGATAGGTGACTCGGAGTCCTATTGCACTCATGCAAGTGGACAGTTCATAGACTCAGAAAAGAATTATCATGTCATCTACAAGGAAATTACTTCCTGATAAGCAATTACTCAATTTAAAGACATGGTTTGCAAAGTATGATTTCACAATCCAATACATCAAAGGTGACAAAAATCTTATCCCTGATCTCCTTACCCGTCCATCTATAAATAGACCTGTTCTCATCTCTTCCATCAAAACCATCCTAGTTATAGCCATGTATCGATCACTTCACTTCCAAGCTTTAACTCAAAAAGCATTTCCTTTAAACCTTACTTTCATATCAACCTTCCAAATCCAGGACTTTGCTAAGAAATTCCTTTACAGGTATTTCATGAATGTCCACAAAACCAAACCAGAAAGATTTCCCTCCTTATGTTTAGAACACATGTTCCTCACTAGTTTCACCATCGTTCCTAACCTCACCATCTCTGAACATGAGTTATGGTACATATGGTGCCTCACAGTTCTGTTTGCTACAAAACTTGTTCTTTTTGTACTACCAACCCTTAGGCATATCTCCACACCAGATCATGCATCCACACTTCTTTGGACTCTCATTAAATGGTTCTCACCACTCACCTGGTGTCGTAAGCAATTACAGAATCTCTCTAACTTTCATTAGTTAGATAGGATTCCAAATCAAGAAGCAGATATGTTTACTTCGGTATTCATAGTCCACAGACCATACTTCCAACATCCTGAAACCAAAGACTATTGGACACAGGACATTCCCACATCATTTCCCTCTCAACCATGATCATACAATCATCTCCACTCTCAAAGCCTATTTGTTAGAACTCAACAATGTCCAACATGTCCCTACAAACATTCACCATACATCCATTGGTCTATCCCACACTCTTGAAATTATACCACGAACCCAAAAATGTACTCCAGGATCCAGCTCCAGTCCTTATGGAATTCTTGTTCGTGAACAAATACCTGACTATACCAATGTTCTCTTCCAAGACGCCCAAGATCCCTGGGAAGACTTTCAATCCTTATTGCCAACACAAGACACTTAGTACACAGTCATTGACCCAAGCTCATCATCCACCCCAACTCTACCAGAAAGAAAAGAAATTCCATATCTAGACGAAGATTATCTGATCTATCAAGAAATCCGCAAAGCAAAAGAAGACTATAAAAATGAAACTGGTGATGTGTCCTCATCCAGATTTCCCTCCACTCCGTAAAAGCTTCACGTGGCTGCAGAGTTATCTGGGTATCTCGGCTTTTCCTTCTTTTAATAAATGGCAGGGGTCCTGCCCTGTCTAAAGTGTGTTTTAGCTTTTTATGCTTTTAAGAGTGAATTATTATTTTCTTTTGTCGTTTACTTTTAAGAAAATAAGGGTCATGTCTTATCTTAGCTTTGATAGCTTTATTTAAGAGCTCTTCCGTCTTTGTAAAATTCAGATTGCCATCAATAATAGTTTGCAGTTTTTCATAAACTCTATGGCTTACTAAGTTCCTCCTCTTCTTCTAGGTAATGAAGAAAACACTTAGGTTATTAAACTAAGAGCATTTATCTCTATTTTCATACTGAGTATGCTCTACACTAGAAGTATCTGAACCATCATCTCCACTAAAAGACTACTCCCAAAAGAGTATATCCAGTCTTCTAGACTGGATCAGTGTGCTCTACAAGCCTCACAGAGTGAACAATATGTCACTATAGAAATACCCTCAAATCTCGTCGCCAACTGAAAACGAGAAGGGTACACACACCTCCATCTTGGTGGTGTGCGATTAATTCTCACGCTTCATGGTCGAAAAGGCTTACCTATTACAGCTATAATTGCTCTCCTAGACACCAGGTTCAAAGAGTACCAACACGCTGTTGTAGGAACCGTTCTGACAACCCTTCATGCTAGCAGTGTCTTATTAACCTTTTACCCAAATTTTAACCTCTCTCTTGAGGATCCCAATCTTCCAACAACCCTTAAAGTCCAGATCCAGCTCCAAGGAGCAGAACAAACACCCACATCAAAGATTACAACCCTCCATCATAAATAGTGTATCGATTACAAAATCATGCACTAGATCTTCCCACACCATACACAACTTCTGATGCCTTGATGATATTGGCGGACACAGACACAATTCCAACTATCATTCAAATCCCCAAACAAATCCAGAAACAAGATTTGCTCAAACTCATGCCTCTTGAATGGCTAACTAACTATGAGCACTTTCACCAAAATTCTAAACCAGTACAAACCACAGAAGCCACATTTGACAGACGACCAAATGGTCAAGTCAAACTGTCTTTTCAAACTCCTGACACCAAGCCCGTTTCAGACAGTCCACAGCTTTCTTATACTGCTATGATCACCGCAGTTTACACTGGTCAAGAAAAGAAACTTCCTATTCATGGTTTTTTATCAGAAGGGTATCCAGTATATCCTGATAAAATCAATGGTCATTTCCTATGGGATGTTCCTGAAGCCCATATATGCAATCCAGATTGTCCTTGCTTGGATGATACAGATATTGATGAAGAATTGGAAGTTATGCAGAGAAAGAAAAAGAAGAAGAGAAAAGCTTCTTATCCACCATCATCCTACAAATCCTTTGCTCCACATCCTCCACCGAATCCCAAACCTCCTATTCAACCAATCAGATCATGTCTTATGTTTTCAAGTCAATCTTATGAGGAATCATTCCCTCCTCTTGAAAAACAGACAGAAACTAAAGTCGACTCCATCAGCAATCGTCTTGATCAGATGTACCTACATCTCCAAGACCGCATCTCTAAGTTAGATGCCGATCTCAGATGAATGATCAACAATCATATCTGGGGTCCAGAGTTTAATAAAAAAGAAGCTGAGATCAGAAAACTCAAAGCTGAATTGTCCAGGATTGATGCTGAAAAGACTCGACCTTCCCTTTTTACTCAACCACAACCTATGCCAGTATCTCCTCCAATCTTTGAAACCTATGCACCTTTCTACACACCATCCCGACCTCAACAACCTATTTATACATCCCGACCTCAACAACCTATTTATAATCATTTCTTTGGTTTCTCCCACCTTCAACCAACTCCTCAACCATTTTCACCTAAAAAATTAAGATTTAAAGTCAAAATCTCCGAACCACGTCCAAAGGCCACTTTCTCTTCCTCTACATCTACAATCCCTCCAGAAGAATCACCACAAGACCATCCCGAGCCTCTTAAAAAAGATAAAGGCCCAATGGACCAGTATCATTATCGTACTGTCCAGGTCCAATCTTCAGATTCCTTTGACTCTTTTGAGCCTGAAACAAATAACTCATCTTCGTCCTCATCCTATGACTCATCAAAAGCCTCCATTGACTCTGAGTCTGAATATGCTGACATTACAGGCATATTAATGGCCACGGAAACTGCAGATCTAAGTGCCTCTATCTCAACACCTATTGTTGATGAGAATCCTTCTGACCAAGCTTCTCAAACAGACCCAGTACCGCCACCAGTTCATGAACACTCAATAAAACCATCTTCAGCATCTTGGTTTACATTTGATGACATTCCCTGTCACAAATGGGCGGCTAGACTTCAAGAATTTGCTGCTTGGATTAATCTCCAAGATACCAAGCCTAATGCTCAACCTCAAGCCGTTCTTTGTGAATTCATGGCCCGCTCCACGGGTTCTTTACAAGACTGGCTAGAAAGCTTAGGGGATTACAGACAACTCTAATTTATGGAATCCCCGGTTGTTACAGCCCTCAATATTATTCATGAGCAATTCATCAGTGAAAAAACTACTTCCACTGAAGCAGACAAAAAAGAATACCATAAGATGAAATGCTATTCTCTTAAAAGACAACTTCTGGATGCTCATTACAAAAGAATGAGTATTCTATTCTACAAGCTAAATGGGTTCAATGAGCCATTTCTTAAACATGCCTTCATCGCCTCTCTTCCTACTGAGTTACAACCTGATCTTCAAAGAAAACTCACAGCCACCAATTTGAGCATAGCTGATATCTCTCTGGGAAAGATTTTTATAATGGCCATGCTATCTCTTGATAAAATCTGTGAAACAAAAGAATTCTTCAAAGATCTCATGGAAGACAAGAAACCCTTCTTTGAAGCTTGTAAAAAACCTCATCTCAAGATGGAGTGTAAAGATGAAAAGAAGTGTGTTTGTTCGACCAAAAAGAAAAAACATTTTTAGAAACACTTCCACAGAAAATCATCCTCCAAAAAACCTCTCTGGTATTTCAAAAAGAAATATGCTTCTCAGTTCCGAAAGAAAAAATCCAAGCGGTGTTTCATCTGCAAGAAACGCGGTCACTTTGCCCGAAGTTGTCCTCACAAATCAGCCAAAGTTGTTCGACTTATCCAACATCTTCAACATTCTTCTCTGTTATCTTAGAATGAGGATGTCGAATCAAATTTTTCAGAACAGTCAGCACAAGATGATCAAACTGCCTTTCTTATCGCAGAATCTTCTAATTCTGAAGGTATTTCAGTCATCTCTACAGTTCAAAATGTCAACCATATTTCCACCATTCGTAGACCTTCTCTCAAGATGTCCATCATTTCTTCCAAATTCCATAAACATATTCCTGTTATCGGGTTTATTGACACTGGTGCAGACACCAGTATGATTGTTCCTTCTGCTCTTCTCTCAGACTGTTGGGAACGTCATTCCAAGCTCTTCAGAGCAGTGAATGGTGAAACTTTTGAAACTACCTTGATTACCAAAAAACCCATTGGTATTCAATTCTTTCCGAATTGCATAATTTGGAAAAAGATTGTAGCTTCCAAACTCCCCGATAAAGATTTGCTTATAGGTTTTGACATTCTTCATCTGGTTAAAAATATATTCCTCACAAGTTCTGGAGTTCGCTATAAACAAATGTTCTTACCTTATACAGATACCCTACGTCTGTATGCACTTTCTGAAACATCATCTCCATATAGTCAGATCTCACAAAAGTTCTTAGAGTTCTGTCCAGAAAACCATTCACAGTTCCATCATCCTTCACCTCTTTGGAAAAATGAACAATTTTTCATTCACCTTCCTTTTAAACTCAACGAAGACATAAACCCCACAAAAGCTTCACACCCGGGTATGTCTCCTTCAGATCTCTTACTTGCTAAGAAAGAATGGTCTCAATTACTCCAACAAGGTCTTATTGAACCTACTGATTCAGATTGGGCTTGTCAAGCCTTTTATGTTGAAAAACGATCTGAATTAGTTCGTGGAAAAAAAAGATTAGTGATTGATTACCAGCCACTCAATTCCTTTCTTAAAGATGACAAGTTTCCCCTTCTAAAAATTCAGACCCTGTTTGTCCATCTTCAAGGGACTCGTATCTTCTCTAAGTTTGACTTAAAAGCTGGTTTTTGGCAACTTGGTATTTCACCAGTTGACCGTTACAAAACTACCTTCTGCATCCCAGATGCCCATTATCAATGGACTGTTATGCCTTTTGGTCTTAAAGTCGCTCCCTCCTTATTTCAAAAGGCCATGACAAAAATCTTTACTCCTATTCTCCATCATGCATTGGTCTACATTGACGACATCTTGTTATTTTCCTTTGACCATGAGAGCCACCAGAAGCTCCTTTTGGATTTCTTTCACATTGTGCAGGCACATGGCATCATGCTTTCTGAAAAGAAAAGAAGCATAGGAAAAGAATCAATTGACTTTCTTGGCATGGTGATTAAAGACGGCCAGTATTAGCTTGGTCCCCACATTGCAATTGAATTATTAAAGTTTCTGGACACCCATCTCAATAGAAAGTAGATACAACAATTCATCGGGATTGTTAATTATGTCCGTGATTTTATCCCAAAAGTTGCAATCACGCATGCTTAAAAATAGTGCCCTCGCTGCATCAGCTAAAGGTGATAGCACAATCACCTCCTCCACTCCGAATTCCCACAAGTGGACAACGCATCCTCCAGACTGATGCCAGCGATGATTATTGGAGTGCCATTCTCCTCGAAGCCATCAATGGCGTGCATCATTTCTGTGCTCATGCAAGCGGATAGTTCAAAGACTCTGAAAAGAACTACCATGTGATCTACAAAGAGATTTTGGCAATTAAGTAGGGCATTAAAAAATTTGAATTCCATCTTATCAGCCACAAATTCCTTATCAACATGGATAATTCATCTTTTCCCCGAATCTTTAACTTCAAGAACAAATTGCTACCTGACAAGTAATTACTCAGTCTCAAAACCTGGTTTGCAAAATATGATTTCACTGTTCAACACATAAAAGACAACCAAAACCTCATTCCAGACTTTCTCACCCGTTCAACTATAAATAAACCAGCACTCATCTCCTCGATTCAAACCATTCCAGTTATAGCCATGAATCGCTAACTTCCCTTCAAAGCTCTTAACCAAAGAAATTTCCCCATGAACATCTCTTTCCAATCGGCTTACCAATTACAAGATTTTGCAAAGAAGTTTCTTTACTGGTTTTTCTTTAATGTCCAGACCAAAAAACCTTACCGATTTCCTAATCTATACATAGAGCACTTATTTCTCACAGGCCTCACTCTGTCCTCTCTGTCCATCTCTGAAGATGAGCTTTGGTACATGTGGTGTCTCACCACCTTGTATGCTACAAAGCTAGTTTTTCCCATCAAACCAGTCCTGACTCACCTTACCACTTCAGAGTTCTCACAAAACCTTCTTTGGACTCTCTTTGAATGGTATTCTCCTCTCACTTGGTGGCGCAAGCAACTCCAACACTTATGTACCTTTCACGGATTAGACAAAATGCCGGAACAAGAAGCTAACATGTGGACTATAGCCTTCATCGTCCACAGGCCTTACTTTCAGCATCTAGAAACACGAGACTACTAGACACAGGACATGGCATATGAATGGAGAACTTACCCTCATCCTTATACCTTCATCCATGATACATCGGTCACCTCCATTCTCAAAGTCTATCTCATGGAACTTAACAATGTTTATCTACCTGCCACAAACATTCATCACACCTCCATTGGACCATCACACACCCTTGAAATAATTCCAAGAACACAAGGTTGTACTCCAGGTTCAAGTTCAAGTCCTCAAGGAATCCTTGTCATGGAACAACGTCCTGACTATACGAATGTCTTATTCCAAGACGCTCAGGACCCATGGGAAGACTTTAATTCCCTTCTCCCTACTGACACTCCTCATTATACTGTCACCAACCCAGACTCTCCTACTGCATCTACCTCACAACACATGTCTGAAGCTGATGAAGAAAAATATCAGTAAGCTGAGGCGTATCTCGACCAGAGACAGAGGCGTCGGCACAAGCGACAATATGAGAAAGAGACAGGAGACGTGTCACCATCGCGCTATCCATCCACTCCATGATGACACTTTGTCGATCTCACACAGCTTTTGATGCAATAACCCATGTGACTCACGTTTGTCTTTTGTTAAAGTCCTTATCAGTGTGCTTTACTTTTGTTAAAGTCCTTGTCGGTATGCTTTACTTTTGTTAAAGTCCTTATCAGTGTGCTTTACTTTTGTTAAAGTCCTTGTCGATATGCTTTACCTTTTGTAAAAGTCCTGATCGGCATGCTTTGCTTTCAAAAAAGGTGTGCCATGTGATATGATCATTCGAGAGGTCCTGTTCTCAATGATCCTTTATAAAAGGCACCTTTGGTCTCAGTTGTAAGGGAGCCAATTTGGAAATGAAAAAGTTTAAGTTTTATACATCATGTTTCCCTAAACCTCTCACTCTTTTCTAGGAATCGAAGAAATTATTCGAATTAAAAATGATACGCTCACCTCAAAATTTCTAAACTAAGTATGCTATGCACTTGCCTCAAGCCTGAGGATCCTGTGCATCAAAAAGGTCTTGTTTATCCTCCAAAACTGATTTTTCTAAAATGAAAGTGTTTTCTCACAACGTTCACCCTCTTTGCAGGTTTTCGGGTGAAAAAATTATTTTCAAAAATAATTTCGAATTTGGTATTAACTGGATAAGTGTATATCGGTTGGAAACCAAGGTATGCAGACTATTGGTCCAAAGGAGATTTAAATATCTTGGCTTGCCAAGGATCTCATCACTCTGGTAAAACAACGCCATGTCTAGATTTAATTATAAAACTGATTTGAAATAAAATTGTTTTCTCACAACGTTCACCCTCTTTGAAGGTCAGAGGTGACCTGTTTTCGGGTGGTATCATAATCAATAGTTTTTTCTTTTTCAGATTTTATACCTCAAGGATGATAGGTATATCGGCTGAAAACCAGAACTTGCGGACTACTGGTCCAAAGGATAGTCTTAGTACTATCATAGTTCAAGTGTAACAACGCCACATACCTGCACCAACTACATATATGGTCTTGTACAAACTATGGCATACATCATACTACCAACTGCTAAAGCATAAGGAACGCCTTCTCATCCCTTGCTTCTCTTTCTCACACATAAGACAATACTCAGAATGACGCTTGAAATGGCCCACAAGTGGAGAACAAACAGATTTTGCCTTGCTCATGTTAAATCTTTCAAGAGCCCTTTCAATATATTTTTCTTGAGATAACCATAACTTCCCAAATTTTTTATTGTGAGGAATCTTCATGCCAAGAATCTATTTCGTCGATCCCAAGTCCTTTATTGCAAAAGACTTGATAAGCTCTCTGTTTAGATTATCAATCTTACTAGCGTCCTAGCCAACAATCAACATGTCATCCACATAAAGCAAAAGAATAATTAAACTCATTATCAATAATTTTACTCATTATCAATAATTTTCTTCACGAAAAAACAATAGTTAGATGTAGTCTTGCTGAAACCATAATTCTCCATAAAAGAATCAAACTTCTTGTACCACTATCTTGGTGCCTATTTTAGTCCATACAAAATTTTCTTCAACTTGCACACAAGTTCTTCTTTGCCCTTGACACTGAGTCCTTTAGGTTGCTCCATCTATATTTCCTTCTCTACGTCATTGCATAAGAAAGATGTCTTTACATCGAGCTGTTCAATCTCTAAATTCAAGCTAGCTGCTAATACCAGAACTACTCGGATAGAAGACATCTTCACCACAAGAGAAAATATTTCTTCAAAATCAACACTTTTCTTTTAACCGATACCCTTCACAACAAATCTGGCCTTATCCCGCTATTGTAAGTCATTTTTAATCTTCAACTTGTAAACCCATTTGTTCTTCAGTGCCCTTTTTCTTTTAGGCAACTTCACTGAGTCATATGTGTGCTTCTTATTCAGGGATTTCATCTCCTCTTGCATGGCTTTAACCCACTCTATTTTTTTACCAATTTTCTTGCCACTGGATCCCATAATTTGTACCCAAGTTCTTCATGCTTATAGCCTAATAAAATGCATTCCTTGGCTTTATCATCAAGCTTCAACATATGCTCTGCAACCAAACACTCTTAAGTGTTTACAAGAAACATCTTTCCTGGTCCAAACTCTCTCGGGTACATCACCATCTAATGCAGCTGAAGGAGAAAGGTTAATCAAGTCAACTATAGTACGCATAGCCTCTGCCTAAAAAGATTTAGGAAGCTTGGCATCAGAAAGCATACACCTGACTCTCTCTTCAATTGTTTTATTTATCATTTCTTCAACACAATTATGTTAAGGGGTTTTTGGTACAATCTTCTCAAGTTTGATTCCATGGGATCTACAGTATTGCTCAAATGGTCTTTTGTACTCACCCTATTATCTACCCTGACACATTTAAATTTTCTTCTTGTCCCTCTCTCAACATAAGAATGGAAGAACTTAAACGTATCAAGCACCTGGTCTTTAGATTTCAAAGTAAAAGCCTACAATTTTCTATAACAATCATCAATAAAAGTCACAAAATAAAGTGCACCCCTCCTGTTGATCTACTTTCATCCTGCAAACATCAGTGTGAATCAAATCAAATACTTGCGACTTTCTAGATAAAAAAAAGTTTTTAAAAGCTACTCTATGTGTCTTTCCAACTAAGTAATGAACACAAGTCTTAAGTGACATACCTGCGAAGTTGGGTAGAATTTCTTTTCTGACAAGAGTTTCTAATCCTTTTCTCACCAATGTGACCAACCCTTTTGTGTCATGTCTCAATGTCAGAAACTTTTACAACCAAATTCACATCTTCTTTTTTAATCTTGGCTTCTATCACATAGAGAGTGTTTACTTTCCTCCCCTTAGCTAATACTAGGGAGCCTTTGATGAGCTTCCATTTTCCTTCACCAAATTGATTAATATAACCATCATCATCAAGCTTGTCTGTAGAGATCAAAATTAAGGCAAATATTTGGTACATGTCTAACATATTTAAGTAACAACTTACAGCAAATATTGGTTTCTAAGCAAATATCTCTTATACACACAATCTTGGATGCCCCCTCATTTCTCATTCGACCAAGATCATAATCACCATTAACATAAGATGTTAAATAATCACGATGTGCAGTAACATGAAACGAAGCACCCAAATCAATCACCCAATCACTAGTATAGCAAGTGAGATTTACAGAGCTCTCATCATAAACAATATCCATGCAGTGTTCTCTTTGTCATTTTTCTGAGCATCACCATTTTCTTTAACCTGTTCTTTTTTCCACAATCTAAATTCCCTTTTAGCGTGACCCATTTTCTAACAATAAAAGCACTTAATGTTTCTTCTCTAGGATTTAGATCTTCCTCTGGGGTTATCATCGTTCTGCTAGTGGGAATTTCAACTTTGGCTTCTCCCCTACTTTCTTGTCTAAAACAAGTTCATTTAACTCAGAGAGAGTTGCTTCGATACTCTTTCTTCTAGATTTTTCATCCCGCAGCCTATCTATAACCATATTAAAGTTTAATTTCCCATTCGACGCTGAATTATTGACTGAAAACACTAATGTCTCCCAACTATCAAGTAACAAACTAAGCAACAACGGTGCTTGTAACTCATCATCTAGAATAATCTTCACAATAGTTAGTTGATCAACCAAGCCCTGA
Source organism: Citrus mangshanensis (assembly GCA_030449895.1). NCBI lineage: Eukaryota > Viridiplantae > Streptophyta > Magnoliopsida > Sapindales > Rutaceae > Citrus > Citrus mangshanensis. The sequence goes on along the minus strand of JASUUJ010000280.1, from coordinate 2,510,130 downwards.
AACTTACTAGTGTGGTTAGTTATATTATGCCCCTCTGTGTATTTTAAATTAACAAGCCTTTCCATCAGATTGGCTTTATTCTGTGTCGTCAGCTGCTCATAAATTGTTTCTAATTTTCTTCAAAGAACATCAGCCCTGGATTCCTTTGCGATATGGTGGTACACACTCTTATCAATCCATGATCTAATATCACTCACGACCTTCTGGTTTAATTGAGCCCATTTCTTATCATCTAAATCGGCGGGTCTAGCTTCTTTGCATTCAATGAGTTCATGTAAGTCTTTCATGTATAGCAAATCCTTCATTCTAGACTTCCAAATACCATAATTCCATGACTTTAATTTAATCATGCATGCCGAGGATTCCTCCATCTCAACCATACAAGTAATAAAATACACAACCTAACACTTTAAAATAAGATGTTAGGAAAGGGACTTACACAAGCAATTGCAAATTAAGCAAAAACAAAACTCCTTCTCTCTTTGTGTGATTAAAATAAGATGTGCACCATGTATAAATAGGCAGAAAAATAAATCAACAAATCCAAAGAAATAAATCAACCACAAGAAACATAGATTTTTAAAGTGAAAAACCCAAAACAAGAAAAAACACAGGACCGTAGTTTGATATACTCTTCCACTATATTAATGGATTACAGTATAAATTCTTTACTACATAATACTAGAGGCTAAAAACATTAAGAATCTCAATATTCTTGACTTACAGTAACAGCTTCATATGTGTCCTTCTAGAAAAATGTATATCTCAAATAACAGTCAACGAGAGGATAAAATAAAAACCAAGACCAATAGAATTGTATAAAGAAATGCCAAGAATTTACCCTCAAAATTTGGGAGAGAGCAGAGTTAAAATCATCTTCCAATCGTCCAATCAAATATTAAAATCACTATTCCAAAACCAAAATCTCTATTGTCTTTCTCTCTCTCTTCTTCTGCAACTATAAAATTAGGTCAACCGCTTACTTTAGGGCTCATTTGGGATTGCTTTTGGGAGATTTAAATGTGACGTACAATTATTTTCTATCTTAGAGCATAATGCTTTTTTCTCAAACGAAGTGGTAAATATGAGATCTGTTTGTTTTGAATAGGAAATAAAGAAAAACCTGAAACAAAATGGCATCTTCATCAAATAGTTCGGATAATCTTGCTCTTGTTGCTCTTTCTTCAACTCTCTCACTTCCCAGATCTTGTTCTAAACACTTAGCTTCAAAAATAGAAAACCTTGTTGAGTATTCATATGTCCCAGAATCAGCACAATTCAATGAATCCTCCATGCCCCTAATTAGCCCATACAAGCTATATAAGAGATCTAATTCTTTCACCAGAAGTATTAGGACTCTAATCTCAACTAAGAGACCAGCTCCAAAAGAATATATCCAGTCATCTTGACTGGATCAGTGTGCTCTCCAGGCATCACAAGCAGAACAATATGTCAGCCAGTCAACTACTACCACCCAATAGGGAAGCCACACCTTGGCTATTAAGCATGATGAACTGTAGTTGGTATGATCGATCTCAAAACCAAGAACTTTCTGATGCACAAGATCCTATAAAGAGGCAAGTGCAGAGCATACTCGTTAAAAGAGATAGAAGTGAACTACTATGAGAACATGTTGTCTTTCCTAAGGAAATAAAGGAAAATAGAGAATTTTTAGAAAGTCGTGATATTGGAAACTCGGATTCTTATTTCCCCAAAATCTGAGATGCTTACAACTGAGAACGAGTTCTCCTTATATAGGAAAATTCAAGGAAAGAGGACGAAACAAGCCATATCCTCTTTACAAAAGGAAAAGTAAAAAGCAAAAGATTCCAAATAGGACAGGACCCCTGACTTTGGATCTCTATTCAAAAGGTAAAGCAAAAGGCAGGTGCCTTAAAGAAAAGATAAAGTAAAGCAAATGCTTTGCTTTTACAAAAGCTAAAGTAATTATTACAAAGTATTCTTAAAAGCTGTGCGAGGGAGATAAGTTGTCAACATCACTGTCGGTGGTGAGTTTGTTGGTAGAGCTGTACTTGAGGAGGGAGCATGTGATGCTTCAATAGGATGTAGAATTGAGGTGAATTCTTCCCACGGATCTTGTGAATCCCGAAAGAGAATATTAGTGAAATCAGGTTTTTCCTCTTTCATCAAAATCCCAGAGGGAGGAGGATTACTGGATGATGGTGATCTGGTGGTTGGGATAATTATGAGTTCATGTTGTGGTCCAAGGGAGGTGTGTTGGATGTCAATAGGAGAGGGTTGGACATTGTTTAGCTCAAAGAGGTATTATTTCAGGGCAGAGATAAGGTTTGGGTCATGATCTAGAGGAAAACTATAAGGAACAGTCTTCCATTCATATGCTTGGTCCTGAGTCCAAAGGAGTTTGGTAACAGGGTACTGGCAATAAGGACGATGGATAATGAAGACTGAGGTGAATTGTCCTCCTTCTTGGTCAGGGAGGAAATTAATATGGTGATGCTTGATGATGAAATCAAGTTGTTTTCTCCATCAGAAGAGAGGAGAAATCCATTCAAAAAGAGTTCATGTGAGAGAGTGAGCCTGAAGAGAAGAAGAAAAGCATTGCTCTCAAAGCTTCAAAACATGAGAGTGATGAGGAGAGTGAACCGGATGATGAAGAGCTAGCCATGCTAGCAAGGAGGTTCAGAAAATTCTTCAAGAAAACCAGAGAGTGAAGAAATTTCAGAAACTTCAAGAACCACAGGGAGAAGAATGAGGCAATCACATGCTATGAATGCAAGAAGCCTGGACATATAAGATCGGAGTGCCCACTTATCAACAAACTCAAGAAGAAAGTAATGGTTGCAACTTGGGATGATAGTGAGGAAGAATCAAGTGATGAAGAAGGATCGCAAGAAATATCAAACCTAGCACTCATGGCAATAGGAGAGGATGATGATCTCAATGAGGTAAGTGATCCCACCTATGATGAATTGTATGATGCTTTTAAAGATTTACATAATGAGTTGATGAAGATTGGTAAAAAGAATGTATGTCTTAAAAAGGAAATGGCAAAGCTTAAAAATGAAAATGAATCTCTAAATGCTAGAATTGCATGCCTAGAAGTAGGGAACAAAACATTGCATGATGAAATTGCATTATCAAATGAGAAACCTAGCATCTTACATGAGCATTTAGAATCACACATAGATGAGTTGAAAAATGAGAACGAAATGCTCAAGAAAAAGAGTAATGAATTGAATGAAATTGTTTTAAAATTTACAAATGGACAAAAGATGTTGGACAATATGCTTAACTCACAAAAATGTGTTTTTGATAAAGGAGGGCTTGGATATAAGCCTAACTTGAAGCAAAAGTATTATAAGAATTATTTTGTTAAAGCTACCTCCACAAATGATCATAAGATTGTATGTCATTATTGTAATCAAAATGGTCACATGAAATATAGATGTCCCGTGAAAAGGAATGCATATTATGGTGTCAAATGCATTTAGGTTCCAAAAGGAACCGTTGCTAACTCTCAAGGACCCAAAAAGCTTTGGGTACCTAAAACTTGAGATTTTTTCTTGTAGGGCTTGAAGAAGAAGAAAAATAAATGGTACTTGGACAGCGGTTATTCAAGGCACATGACTGGAAACTATGCATGGTTCTCAAGCTTCACCAAAATTGAAAATGGTGGAAACGTATCTTTTGGAGACAACTCAAAAGGAAAAATTCTTGGAATTAGAAATGTTGGTAAAGTCTCCTCAACTCTAATTGAGAACGTATGTTTGGTTGAGAACTTGAAACACAACTTAATTAGCATTAGTCAATTATGTGACAAAGGTTATAAAGTTATCTTTGATAAATTTAGTTGTGTTATTGAGAAATCATGTGATGGCAAAACCTTATTTGTTGGAAATAGATGTGGTAACGTTTATATCATTGACATAGAATGTGCATCTTTTCTTAATAAATGTTTTTCGGCATTGCATGATGATTGTTGGTTATGGCATAGAAGGTTAGGACATGCAAGTATGGATTTGATTTAAAAAATTTTGAAAGATGATTTAGTTAAAGGTCTTCCGAAAATTGGTTTTCAAAAGGATAAGATTTGTGAAGCTTGTCAATTTGGAAAACAAATTAAAACTTCTTTCAAGAATAAAAACCATATTTCTTCTTCAAAACCACTTGAACTTCTTCACATAGATCTTTTTGGGTCATCTAGATATGCAAGTCTAAATGGCAAATATTATGCATTTGTGATAGTAGATGATTATTCTAGATATACATGGGTATTATTCTTAGCCAATAAGGATGATGCTCTTGATGCTTTTAAAGTGCTTTGTAAAAAATTGCAAAATGAAAAAGGGCATGGTATTGTATGCATTAGGAGTGATCATGGAGGAGAATTTGAAAATCATGCATTTGAGAGTTTTTTCAATAATCTAGGCATTGAGCATCAATTTTCATCACCTAGAACCCCACAACAAAATAGAGTTGTTGAGACAAAGAATAGGTCTATTAAAGAAATGGCTAGGAACATGTTAAATGAAAATGCATTACCAAAATATTTTTAGGCCGAAGCCGTCAACACCGCTTGTTATGTTTTAAATCGGGTGTTGATTAGACCTAATCTTAATAAAACTCCATATGAGCTTTGGAAAGATAGAAAACCCAACATTGGCTATTTTAAAGTTTTTGGATGCAAATGTTTTGTTTTGAACACAAAAGATAATCTTGGTAAATTTGATCCAAAATCTGATGTTGATATTTTTCTTGGTTATTCAAATTCAAGCAAAGCTTATAGAGTCTATAACAAAAGAACTTTTGTTGTGGAGGAATCTATGCATGTCACATTTGATGAGTCTAACCCCTCCTCTACGGAGAAAGTCGTTGTTGATGATGATGCAGGAGAAGAACAATAAGAAGAAGAAGCATCAAATGACAATCAAGAAGATGCACCACATGGAATTCAAGAGGAACATCATGAAGAACCAAATGTGGAGCAAAATGAAGGTACTTCTCAAACACTCCCCAAGGAGTGGAGGTATGTCTCTTCTCACCCTAAAGATGTAATTTTAGGAGATCCCTCACGAGGTATTACAACTAGATCATCACTTAGAAATACTTGTGAGCATAATGCATTCATCTCTCAAATTGAACCAAAGTCCTTTGAGGATGCAGAAAAGGATGAATCTTGGATTATGGCAATGCAAGAGGAGTTAAATCAATTTGAAAGAAACAATGTGTGGGAATTAGTTCCTAAACCAGAACATCAATCTATAATAGGTACTAAATGGGTGTTTAGAAATAAGATGGATGAATCCGGTGTGGTTGTAAGAAATAAAGCTAGATTAGTGGCTTAAGGTTACAACCAAGAGGAAGGAATTGATTTTGATGAAACCTTTGCACCTGTAGCAAGTTTAGAATCTATTAGGATGTTGTTAGCATATGCATGTCATAAGGATTTTATTTTATATCAAATGGATGTCAAGAGTGCTTTCTTAAATGGTTATATTTTGGAGGAAGTTTATGTGAAACAACCTCCTGGTTTTGAAAATGAAAAATTTCCAAATCATGTGTATAAGTTGCTCAAAGCCTTGTGTGGATTAAAACAAGCACCTAGAGCATGGTATGATAGACTTAAAAATTTCTTGCTAGAAAATGATTTTTCTATGGGAAAAGCGGATACTACTTTATTTGTTAAACATAAGAACCAAGACATACTTATTGTTCAAATTTATGTTGATGATATTATTTTTGGTTCTACTAATGAGTTGTTGTGTAAAGAATTTTCATCGTGTATGAGCAAAGAATTTGAGATGAGTATGATGGGAGAGTTGAAATACTTCCTTGGACTTCAAATCAAACAAAACGAGGAAGGAATTTTCATAAATCAAGCCAAGTACGTAAAGGATCTACTCAAACGATTCGGCTTTGATGATTCAAAGACCAAGAATACACCAATGAGCACAACAACCAAGCTGGACAAAGATGAAAAAGGTAAAGAAGTGGATATCAAAATGTATCGAGGTATGATCGGATCCCTACTTTATTTGACTGCAAGTAGACCCGATATCATGTTTAGTGTATGTTTATGTGCAAGATTTCAATCTTGTCCCAAGGAATCTCATTTGCTTGCTGTTAAAAGAATTTTCCGTTATTTGAGTGGAACCATAGATATTGGCCTTTGGTATCCTAGGGGAACTCATATAGATTTAACATGTTTTTTGGATGCGTTAACCAACATTAACATATCACACAGGCTGGCAAGCTTTAGTTGTTTTCTTAATTGTGCAAGTGGCAACCATTGCGGGGTATGTGCTTGTGACATTGGTCATATTTTTGCATGAGATATTATTGCAAAAATAATATCTCAACCTGTTTGCGTTGCGGGGAAATTTGAATCTATAGATGATTACATTTTGAAGTTGGTTGTCGTTTCATGGACTGCGGCTTTTCTGTTCATCAGAAAAATCTTCCCAAATCGCTTTTTGACTTCTGCAACCGTCTAGTTTCTACAATTCATGCAACTTTAGCTGTAACGTTGACCTCGCCTCTGTTCAAGACTGGAGATGCCCAGTTTGTCCCCTGGCTTCAAACTCTTCCCCTCGCCAGGTTCTGTTCTTTTCTACTTGTTTCTTTAGGCATGTAGAGTAGAGATCAATTGGTTACCATCAATTTTAATATGTGAATCTTGATAACTTGGCACGCAGATGCAAACATTAGCGTGGACTCTTGCTTATCTTATATATGATCTAGTATGCTGCTTGTTTGATCAACGAGTAAATGTTGACAATACAATTCACCACTTGATCAGCATAGTTGGAATTGGAGCCGATCTCGTCTATGAAATGGTTGTATGATTTTGGACATAAATTTCAAGTCCCTTTTTTTTTTTTTTGGATTCTTGAGATGTGGTTGTGTTAATGCTGCTCAATTAAAATGTACAGAGTGGATCAGAACTGGTAGTTGCATTATGGATAATAGAGATCTCCAGCCCTTTCCTCCACTGCAGGGAGATGCTTAAAGAGCTTGGTTACAGAGACACTGGCCTTAATTTGATAGCTGATGTAAGTTTTAACTCTGTGTTAAAGAAAAATGGATCACTATTAAGAGCTCCAAATTGTAAATCCAATGTTTGAGCTTGAGATTAGGAATCCTAACTCTAGCAAATGTGCTGTTCAGGTAACGTTTGCAGCTATATTTACATTTGCAAGGATGGTGTGTGAGCCTTATCTCACTTACTTGACGCCATCTGCTAGAAATCCAATCATCATCAAGGTAACTATTAATACCAACTCCCCTCTTTTCGCACTCTAAGCAACCAAAGTTACGTTTTGAATTTTTCAATCGATGATTTCATTCTCCTACAACGTCTTAGGCAACGGCACTTGGGCTACAGCTGGTTAGCGCTGTCCAATTAAGAAAAAAATAGCCCTTGGTAAAACTGCAGATCGTAATTCTCATATAATGCATGAGATATTATTGCATTCCTAACAGTCACATTCACTGCATTAATTAATTTTTGCATTTTGTTTTGTTCACATTGAGATACAGGGGACCTCTGTTTTAATTGCCAATTGCTAGTTTATACACATTCTATTTTAACATAACAGGAAAGCTTAACGGCAGTGGAGATCTAAGTTCAGACTTGGGAACTTGGTTAAGTGGAACCTCATGATGGTAGGAGATGGCATTGATGCTACAATCATATCTGTAATCAGAACTTTATGGATGGCTGGACCACTTTTAGGTCAGCCACTTTTGGTAAGTATATCTGTAAATTAAAAAATTAATAAAATGTGATTGAGATTTATTCTTTAATCCAGATTTTATGGTTTTAATGATAGTTTTGTTTTAATTTTTTTAATTTTATAATGGTTGTTGTTAAGGATTGTAGTGTAGATGTTATGCATTTGATAACATAGGGTGCTATTGATTTTGTATAGATTTATTTCCTGGTTTGGTTTGGAATGTTGCTGGGTATGTTGCTGGAATTAGAGTGCTATTGGAAGATAGTGGGTTGCTGGGTATGGGTTGGAGTGCTGTTGAGTGTCTGCATTAGAGTGTTGGACTGTGGCTATTGGAGTATTCCCACTGGAAGAGGGCATTACTGCTGGAAGTCAAGCTTAAAGTCTTGCTATTGGAATATTTCCATTAATCTTTGAAGTTTTATTGGGTAACTTGGCTTGGTTTCTGGGGTTATAACTTAACTGTGTTGTTTTATATTTGGGATTTTTTTTTTAATTTAAGATGTTTTATAATGTATTTATGGTGATTACATTGGATACTATATGTATCTCTTTTGAATTTGTTGGATTGAATGGATTTTAATTAATATTATTTGTTTTTAGTTTTTGTTCCCATATTCATTTTATCAATTAATTGAATCTGTAAACAGGAATTAATTAATAAATTATAATATAATATAATTTTTTTAAAAAAATATAACTCTACGACGGGAAATAGCCATCATAAAGTCTGTCATAAAAAATTTTCCGCCAAAATTTTAGATATATATTAAAAAATGATAATTGAACTTCCCACCAAAAAATTTAAACAAAAAGGCGCAAAATTTAAATAAATTCAAATTTTAATTAAATTATTTTTTTACATTAAAATATTATGTGATGGATATATGACCATGAAATACCATCATAAATTCATGATGGAAAAATATTTTGTCATAAATTAATGACAGTGACAGATGACGGATGAACTGTCTGCCATGCGCCCCCTTTTATGACAGTTATTTCCTGTCATCTATTACTTGTTTTCTTGTAGTGTCTATTGATGGCCAAAACAAGGGAGAAAGGGACCCATAAAGTCGATACCCCACACATAAAAAATCTCAAGCATTAAAATTAGATTTAATGGCGATCATGTTCCTTCATGTAATGCTCCCCATTCGTTGACACCTATCACATGAAGAGCAAAACGTGTAAGCATCTCGAAATATAGTTGGCCAATAAAAATCACATTGTAAAACTTTAGTAGTTGTTTTCTTAGCACTGAAATGGCCTCCACAACCTTATTCATGGCAGAATGAAAGGATATTCTGAATTTCACTTTCTGGGACACATTGTCTAACAATTTGATCTACACAATACTTGAACAAATAAGGGTCATCCCAAAAGAAATTCTTTATTTCCGCAAAAAATTTGGCCTTGTCTTGCTTGGTCCAATGCTCTGGAAGTTGACCTGTAACAAGATAATTAACGATATCAGCATACAACGGTAATACTTCCACACTCATTAATTGTTCATCTGGAAATGACTCATTCAATGTTAATGGCTCTGTAATTGTGTCAAAATTGAGACAAGAGAGATGGTCAGCCACAACATTTTTTGTGCCTTTCTTATCTTTGAATTCCAAGTCAAATTCCTGCAAAAGTAACACCCAACGAATTAGTCTAGCTTTTGCATCTTTCTTTGTGAGAAGATATTTAATAGTAGCATGATCTGTGAATACAATTATTTTACAACCAATGAGATAAGATCGAAATTTCTCTAATGCAAACACTACTGCTAGCATTTCTTTTTTAGTAGTTGAATAGTTCAACTATGCATCATTTAATGTCATACTAGCATAGTAAATAACATGGGGAATTCGATCAATTCTTTGTCATAATACTGCTCCTACTGTATAATCAGATGCATCACACATGAGCTCAAATGGTAAGCTCCAGTTTGGGGGCTAAATGATGGGTGATGATGTCAACAACTTCTTTAGTTTTTCAAATGCCACAAGACATGAATCATCAAAGATAAAATGTACATCCTTAGCAAGTAGATTGTATAAGGATTTAGAAACTTTACTAAAATCTTTAATGAAACGTCTATAAAAACTAGCATGCCCAAGGAAATATCTTACTTCTCTGACTATTTTAGGTGGAGGAAGATTGGAAATGAAATCCACCTTTGCTTTGTCAACCTCATTACCTTTGCTCGAAATGATGTGACCGAGAACAATACTTTGTTTTACCATAAAGTGACACTTTTCCCAATTTAAGACTAAGTTCTTCTCGATACATCTCTGTAGAACTAGTGTTAGATGATGTAAACATTGATCAAACGAATCACCAAAGACAGAAAAGTCATCCATAAAGACTTCAAGAAATCGTTCAACCATATTAGAAAAAATGCTCAACATGCATCGCTGAAATGTAGCAGGTGCATTACATAATTCAAATGACATCCTCCTATGTGCAAAAGTGCTATGGGAATCTGATTATATCCTGAATAGCCATCTAGAAAGCAATAAAATTCATGACTTGTTAACTATCAAGCATTTGATCGATAAATGGTAAAGAAAAATGATCTTTACGTGTGACAGAATTCAATTTTCTATAATCAATGCATACACGACATCTTGTAGTTACTCTAGTTGGTATCAATTCATTATCAGCATTGGTAACTACTATGACTCCTGACTTTTTGGGGACAACTTGTACAGGACTGACCCATGAACTATCAGAAATGGGATAAATGATACATGCGTCTAATAGCTTAAGGACTTCAGTTCTAACAACTTCTTTCATGTTAGGATTTAACCAACGCTGCATTTCCGTAGTAGGTTTAGCATTTTCATCAAGGTGAATGTAATGCATGCAATCTACTGGGTTTATACTTTTTATGTCTGCTATGGTCCATCCTAATGCTCATTTGTGCTCTTTTAAAACATCTAACAACTTACCTTTTTGTTCGTCATTTAGGGATGATGAGATGATTACTGGCAGAGTACTTTCTTCTCCTAAAAATGCATATTCTAAAGTGTTGGCCAATGGTTTGAGCTCGAGTTTCGGTGGTGATTCTGATGATGGGATGAGTTTCTTTTCTGATGGTGCTAGTTGTTCAACTCTTGACTTCCATTTATTAGTGTCCATGGATAGTGCTGAGTCAAGTAGGGCGTTGACCTTATCGACCGATCTGTCAATATCAAAATCTAAACCAAAGTGAGTTAAACATGTTTGTAAAGGATCATTACTAAGGTTTGAAACAAAAGTATTATCAACTAATGCTTCTATTAAATTCACATCAACAATTCCATCATCAGCATTGTGAGGTTGTTTGGCAATGTTGAAAATGTTTAGCTCCATAGTCATGTTGCCAAAGGACAACTGCATATTTCCAATTCTGTATTGAATGTGAGCATCGGCAGTTGCCAAGAAAGGTCAGCCTAGGATAATGGAGATGTGCTTCCTTGAATCCTGGACTAGTTGAGTGTCAATTACAATGAAATCAACAGGAAAATAAAACTTGTATACCTGGATAAGCACGTCCTCCACAATACCACGAGGTATTTTCGTGGACCGATCTGCAAGCTGTAACACCACTAGAGTTTGGTGTAATTCTCCAAGTCCAAGTTTTATGAAAATTGAGTAAGGCAACAGATTTACACTAGCTCCTAAATCCAACAAAGCATTCTCAATTGTGTGGTTTCCTATACTACATGAGATAGTAGGGGAACCTAGGTCTTTGTATTTTAGAGGAATTTTATGCTGGAGTATAGAACTAACGTTTTCTGTTAAAAATACCTTCTTTTGAACGTGAATGTTTCTCTTTTTAGTACAAAGGTCTTTAAGAAACTTGGCATAAGATAGAACTTGTTTTATAGCATCAAGCAAAGGGATATTAACACTTACCTATTTGAAGATTTCAAGAATCTCACCTGTGGATTTTCCCTTCTTTCCTTTAGCTAACCTCTGAGGAAATGGAGCTTTAGGAACATATTCTCATGGGTTGATTTCTTCTTTCTCCTCCGGTGATGAGTCCTCAACATTCACAGGTACAATTTAATTTTCTTTTGTCACCGGCATCTCCACTTTGTTATCGACTTCTTTCCCTTTTCGCAAAGTCATGACAGCTTTAACCTCTCCGTGCTGCTGTGGTGAACTGGTGCTTACTTCATGCACTCCTTTAGGATTATGCACAGGTTGACTTGGAAATTCACCTTTCTCAACAGTCATTGCCAAAGTTTGAACTGAAGAAGCAAGTTTTCCCACCATCTTCTCGAGGCTTGAAACTGATTGGGTTTGTGAGTTGAAGCCTGCTCTCATCTCATTTCATAATTTATCAATGGTGCGGTTCTGTTGCTCAATCATGGAGTGAGTCAGATTCTGGAGTGAATCCTCCCATGGTCTAGGTTAAGAGTAGTTCTAGTTCTAATTGTATAGTCTAAATGGTGGTTGAGAGGCTTGAGGAACTTGAGGAATTGGTTGCATTGGTGGAGCTGGAGCTGCTGGTCCATTCTGTTGGAATCCTTGAGACCATGAAAAATTTGGGTGGTCTCTCCATCCAGGGTTATATGTGTTGGAGTATGGGTTGTAATTGGATGGTTTTCTCATTACACCTATGGCATTGGCTTGATCTGAGTATGAGTCATGGTCATGTGGTTCTGTTGATTTAGCAGTCGTTAACGATGCTATTTGTCGAGAGAGACCTTCAACCATCTCTTTGACTTCTTTGATTTCCGAAGTTGACTCGCCAATGTGAACCTCATTCACTCTAATTCTTTTAGTATTCCTGAGTGATCGACTCCGTTGTTGGGAATTATCTGCTTGTTGCTGGAAGAACTCCCAAATCTCTGATGCACTTTTTGACATTAGCTCTCCTCCACTTGTTGCCATTAGCCATTCTTGCACATGTGGCAATAATCCCTCCAAAAAGTGTTGGCATTGGTGTCATTTCTCGTACCCATGATGTGGACACTTCAAGAGTAGCCCATTGAATCGCTCCCATGTTTCGAAAAACTACTTGTCTTCTCTCTGGGTAAACTCTGAAATTTTCCTGTGAATAACATTGGTTTCATGCACTGGGAAATATTTATTTAAAAATTTCGTTATCATTTGTTCCCATGATGTAATACTATTAGCAGACAATGTATTGAGCCATGAACGGGCTCTATCCTTTAAAGAAAATGCGAATAATCTAAGTTTAACATCATCATCTGAAAAATTCTCATATTTAAAAGTTTGACAAACAACATGAAAATCATTCAGATGATTATATGGGTCCTCATTTTCTAGGCCATAGAATGTTAGGAGACAATTTAGCACACTAGGCTTTAACTCAAAACTCCTAGAAGCTACATTTGGGTATTTTATGTATGATGTGCTCAAGTTAGCTAAGGGACTGAAGTAGTCCTTAAATGACCTCTCTGGTGGTGCTTGTTGTTGCAAATCCATTTCTCTTTTATCTTTAATTACCACATGTTTGTGCGTGCAAAGTGTTTTTTCAAGTTCAAGGTCTATGGGCTCAAGATTAGGTAATAATGACCTTCGACCATGCATGCAAAAAACACAAAAAAAAATAAAAATAAAGATGGGAACAAAAAAAATAAAAATAAAGAAGAAGGAGAAATTACGATACTAACATTATTACGCTGTTACAACGTACAACCTTTCTATAAAAACACACTTACAAAATACGTGAAATAAATTGACTAAAAATATATTAGTAAGATAAACAAAAATTATAAAGAAAAAAATAACTTGAAAATTAAATTACAGAATTTTAAAGAATAGAAAAAAAATTCTTACCTCTAAATACAGATTCACTTTTTTATCTTCTTTTTAGATAAAAAATTACAAGAAAATAACTAAAAGAAATTATTTACAAAAATTAATTCTAAAAATTAAAATAACTTACCTCCCCGGCAACGGCGCCAAAAACTTGGTGTGTAAATTTTATTGAACTCGTAAGTGCACGAATCTATTATACAATAGATCAATGGTGACGAGTGTCGATCCCACGAAGAAGTGGATTTTAATTTTATGTATAATTAATTTTTCTAAATGGGTGGTTGGATTTGTGATGAAAGTGATTTATATTATCTTAGAATTTAAATTGGAATGACAGAATTAAATTAAGGTGGAAAATATTATAATTAAAGCGCTTGGGTATCTGGATCCGTATCAACATGCACCATAGGCTAAATATTCCTTATTAGTGCCAATTAAATCATGAGGAGGAAATCCACACCTCATAAACCACACTCTAATCAATATTGTGCTAAGGCTTATCGTGCCAAATAATAATAACCTTGTACTAGGGAGCCGGTGAAACCAGGGCGGTATCTAGACAAAATTATTATTATTTGTCAACGAGAAGTCAAAACATCCACAAAAACTAGAGGGGAAGAGAAAATAAGTTTACCAAATAAAGGCCATAACACATGTTGAGACTTCACTTTCAACCCAAGCTTGAAAGAAAATTAGCTACTCATAAATGAATTAGGGGTAAAATAGAAATTTATTAAAATACGTAGAAAATACAAGATGGAGAATGAATTACAGAAAATGGAGCTCAAAAATGAATTTCGAGATGCCAAATTACGGGGAGGCCCCCTTTTTATAGATACATTGAGTAAATCATCGCCATCGGATTAAAAACAGTTTGGACACTCAGGATTGCGCCACGTCATCAGTCAACAGTACGCGGTTTGAACAGTGACACAGTTTGACCACGCAGTATTAACAGTCAACCGGCTTGAACAGTGACACGGTTTGGTTGAAAATAATTATGTGTATATGCATGTATCGTACGCGCAATTTTTGGTCCACGAACATACTATCACGTCACCGATCAACAGTGCATAAGAATTTTCTCTAATGGAATCGTGACACCTCATCAGTCAATGCCACATCATCGGTCAATGCCACATCATCGTTCTATATATGTGAATAGTATCGTGAACATTAACATGGACAATACCGTACAAGTGAATAGTACCATACATGTGAACAGTAACATTTTTCTTTTTATACTCCTCCTAAGGTTTTCGACTGTCCTGAGTTCAAAAGTGATGTCTGTTTTGCCGTCTGATCTCTCGTTCATTGTGAAATGACTATAATGCCCCTAAAATATTTAAAATACTTAATTAAAATAAAGCACATATAATTAAATCACAAGAAGCTTAAATACATAAAAGTAAAGGTGTTAGTAAAACTTGAAGTGTAAAATAAAGATTTTCTCCTTTATAAATATACATTTTCTAACATTTAACATCTACCCAAAAAGAAAAAGAACCTATGCACCAATACTCATCCCAAGTTCTACCATATCTTTCAGAATCAGATGAAACTTCACCATCCCAAACAGAAGAAACCTCCACTGATGAGGAGTCCTTTTCTACTTCAGATTCTGAAAAAAATTAGTTGATGTCTCTAAACTTCTCATGGTCCAACCATCATGATCAAAACAACCTTCTCCATCCTTACCTCCTCCAACACCAATTGTTGAGGAAGCAGATTCCAACACAAATCCTACAGCTTCTCACCAAGAAAACTCTTCCCCCAAACCCTCAAACAGCCCATGGTTTACTTTTAATGACATTCCAAAAGTAAAATGGCCAGCTAGATTTCAATAATTTTCTGCCTGGATTGATGTTCAAATGCTCAAGATGGGAGCAACAACCCAAACAATCCTTAAAGAGTTTAGTTCTCGGTTTATTGGATCTTTAAGAGATTGGTTTGAAAGTCTAGGTCCATACAGACAACTCCAGGTGATTCAAGCACAGATTTCAGAGGTTCTAGGAATAATTTATGAGCAGTTCCTTGGAGAAGCAACAACTGCTAAAGAACAAACAAGAAGGGAGTTCTATTTAATGAAGTGTTGTTCTCTCCAGATAAAAGATCTGGATTTTCACTACAAGAGAATGTCTACAATGTATTACAAACTCAATGGCTTTAATAATCCTTTGTTGAAGCATGTCTTTGTAGCATCTCTCCCCAAAGAAATTCAGCCAGGACTTTAGAGACAGTTCACAATTCACCAGTTAGACATAGCCAACCTCTCTTTGGGAAAAATCTACCAGTTGGCAGTCAATTGTCTAGAAAGGCTTTGTGAACAAAAAGAATTCTTCAAAGACCTCATTAAAAACAAGCAACCTTTCAAAAGTGCTTGTAAAATCCCCCATCTCTTCATTAAGTGCAAGAGTGAAAAAGATTGCACTTGTACTATCAAAAAGAGATCCCATTTCTGGAAATTCCGAAATTCAGAAAAGAAAAGCCAAACACCTTTCAGATCTAAAAAACCTTATCGATTTTTCAGAAAAAAGAACTCTGACTAGTCCTCTAAATCCAAAAGCAGCTGTTGTTTTATTTGTAAAAAGAAAGGCCATTTCGCGAGGAATTGTCCAAACAGACCTGCGAAAATCAGTCAGGCTTATTGAGCATCTCCAGGATTCCATGTTACTTTCAGAAAGTGATGATGTTGAATCTTTCTTCTCTGAACAAGAAGACTATGATGAACAAACAACTTTTGTTCTTGTTGAAACAGAAGATCATTCTGAGTCAGAGATTGTCTCTATAATTCAAACTGTACAACAGATTCAAAAAGTTCAACCAGCCATTCATATCCCTTCAATCAAAATCCACCTTCTCTCTGGTAGATTTGATAAACTAGTTCCCATCATCGGTTTTGTTGATACTGGAGCTCAGAAGAGTATGCTTAATCCTTCAATCCTTTCATCCCATTTTTGGGAAAAGCATATAAAATATTTCAAAGCTGCTAATGGAGAACTGTTTCATACAAATTTGATTACCAAAAAACCCATTGGTATTCAATTCTTTCCAGGATGTGTTCTTTGGATAAAACTTGTTGGATCCAATCTCCCTGACAAAGATCTTTTAATCGAGTTTGATGTCCTTCACCTGGTTAAAAAACTCCATATAATAGCTTATGGAATCTATTATAAACAGATGTTTAAGCCTTATACGGATTCCCTGAAATTATTCTCTATCTCAAGTCTCCTCCTTCATATGATCCTCTCAAATCTCATTTTCTTCTTCACTGTCCAGAAAGTCATAGTCAATTCCTTCATCATGCCCCTCTATGGAAAAATGAAAGCTTCTTCATTAAGCTTCCTTTCAAGTTTAATGAAGACATTAACCCAACCAAAGCTACTCATCCAGGAGTGACTCCTTCTGACCTGAAACTAGCTCAAGAAGAATGTTCTCAGTTGCTAAAACAAGGTCTTATTGAGCCCACAAGTTCAAAATGGGCTTGTCAAGCTTTTTATGTAGAAAAAAGGTTTGAAATAGTTAGAGGCAAAAAATATCTTGTTATTGATTACCAGCCTCTCAACTATTTTCTTAGAGACGATAAGTTCCCCTTGCCAAACATCCAGTCTTTATTTGTTCATATCCAAAATGCCAAGGTCTTCTCAAAATTCGACCTTAAAGCGGGTTTCTGGCAATTAGGAATCCACCTTGATGATAGACCTAAAACAGCTTTTTGCATTCCAAATGCCCACTACCAATGGAAAGTAATGTCATTTGGCCTTAAAGTAGCCCACTCACTTTTCCAAAAGGCCATGGTCAAGATCTTTGAACCGATCCTTCATCATGCACTTATCCATATAGATGACGTGTTATTATTCTCCAAAGATCATGATTCCCATCAACAATTACTTTCCCACTTTCTTAAGATAGTGGAAACATATGGCATAATGTTGTCTAGCAAAAAGAGTATCATAGGTCAAGACACTGTTACCTTTCTTGGCATGACTCTAAAAGATGGATACTATAGTTTTGGACCACACATAGCCTAGGAACTCATTCATTTCCCAGATGAACATTTGTCAAAAAAACAGATTCAGCAATTCCTAGGTATCATTAATTACCTTAGGGAATTCTTTCCACATGTAGCTGTTCACACCAGCCAGCTTTCAAAGATGCTCAAAAAATCAGCCCCACCATGGGGCCCCCCTTAGACTACTATTGTCCAACATCTCAAGTAGATTGATCAGCATCATCCTCCTTTGCGAATCCCCACTGATGGGCAGAGGATTCTTCAGACTGATGCAAGTGATGAATACTGGGGAGCCATCCTTTTGGAAAAACATGATGGCAAAGAATCTTACTATGCTCACGCCAGTGGACAATTCAAGCAGTCAGAAAAACACTACTATGTGGTCTACAAAGAAATTCTAGCCGTTAAATATGGAATTCAAAAATTTGAATTTCATCTTATTGGTCATAACTTCCTTGTCAAATTAGACAATTCCTCCTTTCCAAAAATCTTTGAATTCAAAAATAAGGTCCTCCCAAATAAGCATCTCATCCTCCTCAAAACATGATTCTTAAAATATGACTTCACAGTCCATCACATAAAAGGAAACCAGAACCTCATCCCTAATCTCTTGTCCCGACCTTCACTTTTAAAAGTCTTTTTTACCTCAGTTCCAGTCATCTTCATGGCTTCTACTCTTCCCAACACAGCCTTAACAAAAAATTATTTTCCTTGCAATCTCACTTTCTTCAGTCCCTACCAAATCCAAGATTTTACAAAGAAATTTTTTTTTCGATACTTCATGAACTTGTATCGCACCCAACCATCCGGATTTCCAAGCTTTCATCCAGATCACCTTTTCCTTACAAGCCTGATGATTAACCCCTCCAGTGAGATCATAGAAGATGAATTATGGTATTTTTGGTGTCTCAACATTTTATATGCCACTAAACTAGTCTTTCATGTCCAACCAATATTCAGGTGTCTTACAGACCCAAGTCAGGCACACTCACTCACATGGACTCTCTTTGAATGGTTTTCTCTTCTCCCGTGGTGGAGAAAAAAATTTGATCTGATAATCAAACACCACCACATCAATCTCCTCCCTGATCTAGAAACTCCTTTCTCTCATTGACTCTTATTTATTGGTGATTTCCAATCTGACTATTCTCTTGAGTTTACTTCTAAAGGGATCAACTACCCTCGTGGCTTTACATAGAGGCTAAAAGAGCTATTGGACATTTTTAATCTGATCAACTAGGTGAAAGACGAAATCTAGATTTCTCCTTTCTTGCTTTTTTTAATAATTTTAACTAGGGGTAGGCAAAATACCCAACCCGACCCGATCCGAAAAAAGTCGGTTTCGGATCGAGTTATGAATAGAACCTTATTGGGTGCATTTGTGCCAACCCAATCGGATCATGATCGGGTTGACACAAAATTAAAAAAAATCAAAAAAAATTAAAAAATTAAAAATTAAAAAACCAAAACTAAATTGCTAAACAATAAACAAATAAACTCCAAATACACACCACACATACTGAAACACAGACATAAAAATAGTTAAACACACACAAAGTTCATGCCCACAACCACCCACAGCCCACTGCCGACCACCAACGTACACGACCACACCTACCCATAGGCCATAGGATCCCTCTCTCGTATCCTACTACCAACGGCGAGAAGCGACAGTTACACGACTCACACCCACAACCAAACAAACAATAGATAGTCACGATCACAAACAGTCAAACACACACACGAAGTTCACGGAGCAAGTTGGATCCAGCCACTAGACATAGCAACTGTCAAGAGTCGATGCCAACTGAAGCTGCTTCACGAGGATCATGACGCGATCTATCGATCTACTGCTACCAAGTACCGGATCTGCTGCGCCACCTCCACGCCTCCAATCCTCCGCCATCACCCGATCCAATTCAAGCTCCATTTGGTTGTTGAGTTTTGGAAGCTTTAGGCTGTTACTGTAACTTGGTAGATATGGTATATATGCTTTAAATATTATAAGTGAACAGTCAAATATGTAGATCGTGTGCGTGTATATACTTTATATCTTATCTGATCTGAATTCAACCCAAATCTATAACCTGATCCAATCTGATCTAAATTATATTCAAATGGGATCGGATCGGGTTATAGATTTGAGTTAAATTCGAATGAATTTTTATCCAACCCGAAACTCGATCAAGTTGATCTGAACCCGACCCGAACACAATTTTGGCCATCCCTAGTTTTAACTGCCTCTCAAACATATGACACATGTGTTTACTAATCCTTTGCTAATACAACATCCATCCTTGTTGTTTTAAGCTTTATAAGTTTAAGCGATATTATGTGCAAGACATGTGATTCACTTAATCATAACTCTCATGTCGTCTTCCTTCAACCAACCTGTTAGATCTGTGTACATCTTCAAAACAACTTATCGTACTCATCTTGATTTCCACATTTATGCTTCACTATATAACCTAAGGATTGAGATAAGTTAAGAAAATCTCAAATTCATAAAGTGAGTCTTCTTCCTTAACCAAAAAGAAAAAAGAAAAAAAGAAAGAAAAAAAAGAACCATAAAATTAAAAAAAAAAGGAATAGTAAAACTAAAATAGAAGTACTCAAGATAGAATGCCCTTGTAAAAGACTTTGCAAATCTGCATCAAGGAAACCCACTAGCTTAATGAGAAAAGGCGGTTCAAAACTAATACTTCAAAGGGGTAATGAAGGAAAACCATCCTAATTTGTTTAATCAATTCTCTATCATTACTATGCATTTTGCATGGCATCACTTCTCCACTGTTCTTGAACTTTTTTCCTCACATCTCTTTTCATTGTCTTTTTCTCTTTTATTTTGATAAGGGACCTGATATCATTTCCTTTGACAAAAAAAATATATATCCCTAATAGAACCATTGTTGAGGGTGATTTTTGAACCTATAAGATAAAGACACATGAGAAGATAAAGAGGACGTAAAGATGAAGCATCAACTAGGAATAAGAGTAGGAATCACTAAAGCCAACTTACAAGTCCTGAGTTTCAGAAGATATTTTCTCCTTTTCTCTTAATCAATCACCGGGACCACAAAGAAAGTGATAGGGCTTCCATTAAAAATCACCCAACTCAAGGGAAACTTAAAAGTCACTAATGAATAGTCACCAACTCAGAAGAAAGGACCCATGAACCTTAGCTTCCATCTCAAAATTATTGTAACATTGTTCAGTCGTTATCATATGTAAACATGGTACAAAGAAGACAAATAGGCATACCACTATCACAGGGATCATGTGGTGCCCAAGTTACTTACCAAACTTGTGGACCAACCAAATTGCAAGTCAAAAAAAGAGAACTACAAGGTTATTGACCTTCAAGTAGAAAGCTCCATGTGTTCGTGAATAATAAAAGGCAAGGCTCTAAACATTTGAATCCTAAAAGAAAATATATTAAAATGTACCTGCTTGGTGAAGAAGAGCCAATAGGCTCATGACATGTGTCTACTTGGACCGAAGATAGCCTCAGGGGCACTTCCATAAAGTAGGTCAAGGTAAAGAAAAATGAGACCTTTTTTAGCTCGTTTTTTATATCTCTCACTCTCTCAACCACTTAGCACTTTGTTTAACCTTTAAGCCTCCAAGTAAAGTCTCTTCTATTTTCAATCCTCCCACTGACTTGACTATTAGAGTGCAGACATCAGCTACCACTAACACTGCCTCTAATGGGATTTTTCTCTATTTTTCAAGTTTTGCACTTCCTGACCTCTCTTGAAAGCTCAAATCTTTTCCTATAGCCTTGTAAAGAGCGCACATCCTCCACACTATCCTAAGCATCCCAAAAACGATTCCTTTATGATGCACTTACTTTGTGGGAATCGAAATGGGCTAAAATTAGAATGGATTGTAATTGGAATAAGGAATGAGAATTAAAATAAGTTATTTACTTGAGCTGCAATAATTGGAATCGAAATGGTCTATATTCTTATTGATGTATTCACTTTGTCTTGAAATCGAAATGATTTGTTTTAAATTACTAAAATGCCCCCAAGTTATAGTTTTTATTATTTTAATTGTTATTACTGTTGTTATTACTATTAATATCATTATTATAATAATGATATTAATGATGATAAAATTGTTGTTGTTGTCATTGTTATTTTGTTACTATTATAATCAAAATTATGATAATTGTTTGGGAGGCAATTTAAGTGCTGGCTCGAGCCAATAGGATAGCGATATATGCCAAGGAACAGTCAATAGGATGAAAAATTAGCATCACTGGCTAGACATAACGATAGCTCAGCTAAGCTAAAGATATACTTTCTTTGGAAGGATAATTTCAATAAAATCCTCCTAATTTAAAGGGCATAATCAAAACTGAAATATAGTAGCTGGAGCTTACTTGCGAATAATAGCATGCCATTAGGGGTAGAATAAAAAATCTACCTTTTGGTCTAGAAAGTAAGAAGCAACAAGCTTAAGACAAATCACTATCAAGTGGATTAAGCCAAAACACCAAAATAACCCCACCTAAGAGGGACTAACCAGTGGAAATATGCTAGGTATCTAGATTTGTCTTAGCATGCCATTAGGGGTAGAATAAAACATCTACCTTCTGGCATAAAAAGAAAGAAACAATAAGGGTGTGAATTCACTGAGTGAAGCAACAAGCTTAAGACAAATCACTATCAAGTGGATTAAGCCAAAACACCAAAATAGCCCCACCTAAGAGGGACTAACCAGTGGAAATATGCTAGGTGTCTAGATTTACCAATAGACCCTAAGGCACACACTAATAAAAACTCATAGGTTTGTCATTTGTGGTAAGTTTTCATGATTCACAAAACTTGACATCTTCAACCTCTAGGTTTATCACCATTGATAAAGCTTTCAAGTTTCACAACCTTGAAACCACTGAAACTACAATCAATAACCTTACTTAAGCATTAGACTATGGTCGCGGGCCATCGCCAACTCCACTTTTAATCTTAGTTTGCTTCATTTTTATAGGTTTCATAGAGCTCAAAGGCTTGTGGTCTTTACCTTATTCTTTACTCACTCTAACCATACCTTGTCACTAAAAATCACCCAATTATACTCTTCCCATTTGTAGAACACGCCTCAAACTCATCTAGGCAGATTTACCTAAATTTATATATATATATATATATATAGAGAGAGAGAAAGAGAGAGAGAGAGACAAAGGAAATTTTTATGTTTTATTAAGGACAATAAAAGTCACTCCAAGAAATGGGATCCCCATTTCGAACCCCTCATAGGAATGAGAATCTAATTCCCTATTCCGAAATTTGATGGATCCCATCATTTCCATTCTCATTTTTTAATTCAATTTTTGTAAGTGTTTACACATAATGGAATTCTCATTTCTATTCTCCAATCTAAAAAGTAAACACATCTTTATAGTTCAGTTACTTCCCATGAATCAAAGTGGGGAAAAACTCAAAAGAAGTTAAAATCGAAATGGGCTGGAACTGGAATAAAGAATGAGAATTAAAATTAGCTGTTTACTTAAGCCGATGGAATTAGAATTGGAATAATATCTTTCTCTTTCTCTTTACTTGTTGTGTAAAAAAAAAATAGAACTTAAGAAGTTTTATTGGTCATCTATTAACAAATCTAAGCTATACAATTTTTGCTGCAATGTACCAAATGCAATTTTATCATGTGAACGAAATAGAGAATAAATTTGAGAAGCATGAAATCAAAAAAAAATTAATCATATTTTTGCATCATTTAAAAAAGAAAAACTTTGAAGATATAATATTTTAATGGCATATGTTGAAATTACATTTTAAGTTACTATAGCAATTTAAGTTTGCAATAAAAAATGTTAATCGACTTTATTACCATAGTTATTAGAGCATATCAATAAACACCATTGAAGAAATTATTAACGGCTAATATTTCTTGCTAGGGGTGTCAAAAAAGCCCGCCCGGACCCGGCCAATCCGGTCCGGGCAAAATCCAGACCGCATGCATATAAAACCGGACCCGGGTTTGAAATTCTCAAACCCGAACATTTCCGGTCCCGGGTCCGGGTTCAACACAAAAAACCCGGAACCCGGACCGGACCCGGTTTTTTAATAAATTTTAAAAAATAAATATATTATATATAAATATATAATTATGAATTTATGATATATTGGATGTTATTTAAATTTATTGTGTAATTATTGTGTTGTTGAATTTAATTTATTTATTTTATATATAGATTGAATGAGTTTAAGTTAGAAATTGGATGAATTTAGGTATTAGAAAATAGATTGAAATAATTTTTATTTATCATTTGTGCAAAAAATGCATTGTTAATGTGTTATATATTTGTATTTGACTATTTTCTTTTTTAAAGTTTGAGATTGAATGAGTTTATTTGATCATTTTCTTTTTTAAAATTTGCATTGTTGGAGAAATGAAAAAAAAATTGAAGAAAAAAATTGAGAAAAAAAAAATTTCACATGCGGGTTTAAAAAACCCGGATCAAAACCCGGACCCAGAAGGTGCCAGGCTCAAGCCCGGACTGCACCCAAAAAATTGGGTTTTAACCCGGGTCCGGGCTTGAATTTCTCTCATCCGGTCCGGTCCCGGGCAACACCAAAACCCGGACCGGACCCGGATTTTGCCAAGCCTATTTCTTGCCATATAATCTATTTAACGAAGTCAATTATGTGCATTTAAAAGTGTACAACTTTCCATGGCTCATGGATGAACAGCATACAAATTTTGTCATCTTAACCATTTAACAACACATTTAACATTATAAGTCTTTTGTTGTAGCGAATGAGCTATATTCTCATAGACGTGTTTACTTTATCATGTAATTGGAATTACATTATTTCAAATTATCAGAATACCCTTAGTTAAAATTATATATTTTTCATTAATAAAATAAATAAGTAAATATTTTTTAGGGAAATATATGCATGTTTATTATAACATTGAATGTAATACTATAATTTTTAAATAAACTAGTTGTTTTTGTTGTTGTTATTATAACTAATATTAGTATTTTATTATAATTTATAATTATTATTGCTGTTGTTGTCATTATTATTACTATTATTATTATTATTATTATTATTATTACTACTACTACTAATAATAATAATAATAATAATAATAATAATAATAATTATTATTATTATTATTATTATTATTATTATCATCACCACTAATATTAATATTATTATTATTTAATACTTAAATGGGTAAAGTAAAATGAATGCTTAATTTTCTTAAGGGTAAATGTGTCAATTGCCACTTGGGCTTTGGTTTAGTGGTGAACCACTACTCTCAAAGTTAAGCAGGACTATGAGGGTAGTAGTTTGAGAGTCTCCATAGGCTCAATCTCCCTCAATTAAGCAAAAAATTGTGTGGAGTTAATTTGTAAGTCTTTCTCCCTTGCGAAATGCGAGTGAAGTAGAGATATCCCTCGTCTGTGAGAGTCATATGTCTGGGTATGTACTTCATAGAATTAATATAATAATGTAAGTCCAAGTTATATATCTTTTTGTAAATATCAGTGTAATGCCTGCTCTAATAACAATTGTAAATATCTGTGTAATATAGTAATCTGATGTATAATTAGTATTCAAAAACAAATGTGTCAATTTATTTCTTATTCTCATTTCCCCATTTTCATTCTCACTTTCCCTATAGAAATGAGATTATCATTCCTTATTCTTAAATTTGATGACTATTCTCATTCTCAATCCACAATTTACTCTTTTAAGTAAATACACACTCATTCCCCAATCCAAAAAATAAACACACCCTTAATGTTTTATCTGACTAAAAAAGGGCTAAAACAACCAATATTAACCAATAATTCAACTATGACTAAATAGATTAAGCCTACGCAATTAAAAAAAAAATTTCTTCGTTTTCTCACATCTCTAGAAAGAGGGGAGTGGTTCTTCATTCTCTGACATCTCTAAGAAGAGAGAAGTGGAACTAAGACAATTATCAGAATGTAATATTGTGTGATGATAATAGGAAGACAGAAATTGAGTATTACATATCATAGAGGATCTAGAAATTAAACCTAAGTAAAAAATAAGGCTAGAAAACAAAGGGAGGGTTGTTCAAACATATCAAGTTTCTATATCTACACCTTTCAATTAATGAAATTTTAGAATATTAATTATTAATTTTCCATCCTAAAGATTATAAAATGCAAAAATACTTGAAATGTTTGAAATTTCTCATTTTTTTCCATTCGAGCTTTCAGAAAGATAATTTTTATGCTTTTCTATTAATAGAATTGGAATCCATTAGTGAATATTTACAAAAAGACAATTTGTTCATGTGTTGTAATTCAAGATTATGATGTTGAGATTTTTTTATAAAGATTAGATGGAGCAAATGATATGGATTTAGGTACAAATATTATATTTTGAAGCTTTCAATGAGAGGAATAATGCCATGAAAAATATTTTGCCAAATTATATCGTTTAGTGCCTCAAAAAGTTACTTGAATATTCAAAATATCTTTCAATTAACTTTTTGAGACATAAATAATAGAATTTAGTAGAAAAATTGCTATGACTTTTATTGGTCTCGTGGTTTTCTAGAGGTGGTATCATGGTTTAGTTCTCAAGTATTATTATTCAACACCTAGAAGAAATTCTATCCAAAATGGCATCTTCCTCTTCTTCATCCGATATAGCTTCATCAAAATCCTCTCATATTTCTCTCTCTTCTACTCTTTCTTTATCTCGTTCTTGTCAAAAACATGTAGCCTCAAAAATAGAAAATCTTGTTGAATACTCGTATATTCCTGAATCTGCTCATATTAATGAATCCCAGTTCCCTGTTATGAGTCCATACCATCTTTACAAACAAAAAACTTCCTTCACCCGAAGTATCCGCACCCTGATCTCCACAAAAAGACCTCTTCCTAAAGAGTACATCCAGTCCTCACGACTTGATCAATGTGCTCTCCAAGTCTCTCAAAGTGAACAATATGTCACCATAGATATACCAACAGATCTTGTAACCAATTGGAAACGAGAAGGATATACACACCTTCATCTAGGTGGTGTCAGGCTTATCCTCACCTTACATGGTAGAAAAGGCTTACCCGTCACAGCCAGAATTGCTCTCCTTGACACAAGGTTCAAACAGTATCAACATGTTGTTATTGCCACTGTTTTAACCACTCTCCATGCTAGAAGTGTCTTGTTAACCTTCTACCCAAATTTCAACATGTCCCTCGAAGATCTCAACCTTTCCACAACACTGAAAGTGCAAATCCAGCTCCAAGGAGCAGAACAAATATCCACTTCTAAAATAGCCACTCTCCAACACTAGATAGTGTATCGATTGCAAAATCATGCGCTAGATCTCCCAACTGCACAAACAATTAATGATGCACTGATGATTCTTGCAGACACAGATACAATTTCAACCATCATCCAGATCCCTAAACAAATTCAAAAGCAAGAGTTACTTCAACTCATGTCTTTGGAATGGCTTACTAATTGTGAGCAATTCCATCAGAATTCAGAACCTGTCCAGACGTCCCAAGCCATCTTTGAAAAAAGATCAGACAGACAAGTCAAGATGTCTTTTCAGACTCCTGACAAACCAAGCTCAGATCCTCCACAGCTCTCTTATACTGCTATGATCACTGCAGTCTCTACTGGACAAAAGCCAAATCTTCCGATCTATGGATTTTCCTTAGAAGGGTATCCAGTATACCCTGACAAAGTCAACGGTCATTTCCTATGGGATGTTCCAGAAGCCCATATGTGTAATCCAGATTGTCCCTACTTAGATGATATAGATGATGACGAAGACTTTGAAATCATGAGACGAAGAAGGAGAAAGAAAAAACCTTCTCCTCCTAAAACTCAGTGTCGGCCGTATCTCCTAGGACCTCCAGATGATCCAGAATCAGATCAACCATTACCCATCTACAAGAAAGCACTCAGGCAACTCCAACGAGAATCCTCATTTAAGCATGTTCTTGCTCAACCAAAAATCAAGTCATGCTTGATGTTCTCATCTTCTAGCCAATCATACCAAGAATCATTTCCTCCACTCGAAAGGCACACAGACCCTCAAACCAAAGTTGTTTCTCAACCCTATGTCCAATCACCAATCACCAATCACAACCTCTGGAGCACCAAAAGCACAAAGCAGTATGAGGCAGTGCTTAACTGGCAAACCCAAAATGCCAGTGCTCAGAATCAAGATCTCCACCATCTTGGTAAAAAGATTGATAAAGTGGCATCACATGTGTCACAAATAGAAACAAAAGTGGACACTATTACTGCCTGACTTGAACAAATTTATTCAAATCTGCAAAACAAAATCTCTAAATTAGATATTGATCTCAAAACGATAATCAACAATCATATTTGGGGTCCCGAATTCAATAAGAAAGAAGCAGAGATCAGACAACTGAAGGCAGACTTGACCAGAATTGATGCTGACAAAGCACAACCTTCCCTTTTCACCAAAACACAGTCTATACATATCCCAGCACCACTATATACATCATACCAGCCGTTTTACACTCCTTCTAAACAGTCAACTTACGATCAATTCTTTGGTCTTTCCCATCTTCATAATATCCCTTCCGTTCCACCACCAAAAACTACTTCACCAAAAAGATCGAAATCAAAAGTTAAGATCTCAAAACCTCCACCCAAGGAAGATCTTCAAGTTCCAGAAGACTCTCCTAAAGCAACTCCTGAACCTCCAAAGAAAGACAAAGCTCCAGCTTATCAATACCATTATCAGCACATTGATTCTCCAAATAATGACTCAGATTCAACCTCAGAAGAAAGTTTACCCTCCACAGAAATACCCAGTTCCTCTTAACAAACTTCTTCAGACTCCGAGTCTTAATATGCAGATATTTCTGATTTTCTTATGGCCACAAAAACAAAAGATCCTAGTACATCCACTCCTGTTGTAGACACTCCTATTGCAGAAGAATCTTCTGATGATAATGATAATGTCCAAGGCTCACAAACAGAACCGGCCTCCTCTGTCCCTCCGGTTTCTGAAAAATCTTCCAAACCATCTTCTTC
Source organism: Citrus mangshanensis (assembly GCA_030449895.1). Taxonomy (NCBI): domain Eukaryota; kingdom Viridiplantae; phylum Streptophyta; class Magnoliopsida; order Sapindales; family Rutaceae; genus Citrus; species Citrus mangshanensis. The sequence continues at coordinate 2,481,586 of JASUUJ010000280.1, read as the reverse complement.
TCCATGGTTTACATTTGATGACATCCCTCGTCACAAATGGCAGGTTCGACATCAAGAATTTACTGCATGGATTGATGTACAAATGACAAGTCCTAATGCACAATCTCATAATATTCTCCGAGAGTTTTGTTCCAGATTCACTGGATCTCTACGAGATTAGTTTGAAAGTCTAGGCGAATACACACAACTCCAATTGATTCAAACCACAATTCCTATAGCTCTTATAGTCATTTATGAGTAGTTTATTGGAGAACCAGCAGCATCAACTGAAGCATCTCGAAAAGAATTCCACCAAATGAAATGTTGTTCTCTTAAACGACATCACCTGGAAATACATTACAAAAGAATGAGCATGTTTTATTACAAACTGAATGGATTCAATGATCCATCTTTAAAGCATGTCTTTGCTGCATCTTTACCACCAGAGCTTCAGCCAGAGCTTCAAAGGCAATTGACAGCCTTTAACCTTGACATAGCAAATGTCTCTCATGGCAAAATCTTTCAATTAACCATGCTATGCCTTGATAAGAGTTGTGAACAAAAAGATTTCTTCAAAGACCTTATTGAACATAAAGAACCTTTTGCCTCAGCTTGCAAAAAACCCTATCTCAAAATCCAGTGCAAATATGACAAAAAAAGTACTTGTCCGACTACCAAAAAGAAACACTTTCAGAAGCATTTCCACAGATCCTCTTCCAAAAAACCAAAGAAGCCTTACAGATACTTCATAAAAAATGATCCTTCCCAGTTCAGAACGAAGAAATATAATCGTTGTTTTATTTGTAAGAAGCGCAGACATTTTGCCCGCAATTGCCCAAATAAGTCAACAAAAGCTGTTCGTCTCATCCAGCACCTACAACAGTCTTCTATCCTTTCTGACAACGAAGAAGTTGAATCAATTTTCTCAGAACAGTCAGAGAAAGATGATCATATAGCCTTCATCCTTGCTGATTCAACAGACTTAGATCCAGATGACATTTATGTGATCTCCACTATTCAAGAGATTAACCACATTCATCCCACAATTTCTGGTCCATCAATAAAAATTTTTGTCATCCCTTCTAAAGTCCATAAACTTGTCTCAGTCATTGGTTTCCTTGATATTGGCGCACAGTGCAGTATGCTCAATCCTAAAATCCTTCCTCCAGACTATTGGGACAAGCATACTGAATACTTCAGAGCTACAAATGGGAAAGTTTTTTAAACTTCTCTCATTACCAAAAAACTCATTGGAATCCAGTTCTTCCCCAACTGTATCATCTGGCAAAAGATTATTGGTTCAGATTTACCAGACAAAGATCTCCTCATCAGATTTGATATTCTCTAACTGGTAAAAAACCTCTTCATTACATGAACAAGCATTAAATTCAAACAAATGTTTATGCCTTATACAGATATTCTCCGTCTGTATACATTGTCAGATATTGTTCCTCCTTATACCTCCATTTGCCAAAAGTTCCTTGAACTTTGTCCTGAAAATCACTCTTAATTTACTCATCCCTCACCACTTTGGAAAAATGAATAGTTTTTCATCCATCTTCCTTTCAAACTCAATGAAGATGTCAATCTTACAAAAGCTACACATCTGGGGATGCCTTCATCTGATCTCACTCTCGCCAAGCAAGAATGCACTCAACTGCTTCGACAAGGTCTCGTAGAACCCACTACTTCAGATTGGGCTTGTCAAGCTTTCTATGTTGAAAAACGATCTGAATTAGTTCGTGGAAAAAAAAAGATTAGTCATTGATTACCAGCCACTTAATGTTTTCCTTAAAGATGATAAATTTCCTCTTCCAAAGATCCAGTCCCTGTTCATTCATCTTCAAGGTGCAAAGGTATTTTCAAAGTTTGATTTTAAAGTTAGATTTTGGCAACTTGGCATTTCTCCAGAAGACCGTCCCAAAACAGCCGTTTGTATCCCTGATGCTCATTATTAGTGGACAGTTCTACCCTTCAGTCTCAAAGTTGCTCCGTCATTATTTCAAAAAGCAATGGTTAAGATCTTCTCTCTAATCCTAGATCATGCTTTGGTCTACATTGATGACATCCTGTTGTTTTCCCATGACCACCAAACACATCAACAACTCCTTTTAGATTTCCTGGAAATCGTGCAGACACATGGCATCATGCTTTCTGAAAAGAAAAACAGTATAGGCAAGGAATCTATTGACTTTCTTGGCATGGTCTTAAAAGATGGCCACTACCATCCAGGACCACACATTGCAGCAGAATTATTAAAGTTTCCCGACATCAATTTCACCAAAAAGCAAATTCAACAGTTCCTTCGAATTGTTAATTATATCAGAGACTTTATTCCCAGAGTTGCGGTCCACACTAGTCAGCTATCCTGCATGCTCAAAAAGACGACTCCACCATGGGGTCCGGGCCAGACAGAAGCTGTAAGACAGCTCAAAACGATAGCCCAGTCACCTCCTCTACTCAAAATTCCCACTACCGGCCAACGCATCCTCCAGACAGATGCTAGTGATGACTTTTGGAGTGCTATCTTTCTGGAAAAGATTGGTGACTCAGAGTCCTATTGCGCTCATGCAAGTGGATAGTTCAAAGATTCATAAAAGAATTACCACGTGATTTACAAGGAAATTCTTGCGGTAAAATATGGAATCAAGAAATTTGAATTTCATCTCATTAGCCACAATTTCCTTATCTGAATGGAAACAGTTCTTTTCCAAAGATCTTTGACTTCAAGAACAAATTACTTCATGACAAGCAATTACTCAACTTAAAGACATGGTTTGCAAAGTATGACTACACAGTCTAATACATCAAAGGTGATAAAAATCTTATCCCTGATTTCCTCACCCCGACCATCTATAAAAAGCCTTGTTCTTGTCTCTTCCATCCAAACTATCCCAATAATAGCCATGTATCGAACACTCCCCTTCAAGGCTCTCACTCAAAAAGCTTTTCCTCTTAACCTCATTTTCCGTACAGCTTTCCAAATCCAAACCTTCGCAAAGAAGTTCCTTTACAGGTATTTCATGAATGTTCACAGAACCAAACCCGAAAGATTTCCTTCTCTATGTTTAGAACACTTGTTCTTCTCTGGTTCACCATTGTTCCTAGTCTCACCATCTCTGAAGATGAGTTATAGTATATGTGGTGTCTCACAACCCTGTTTGCTACAAAACTTGTTCTCCCTGTCCGACCAATCCTTAGGCATATCTCCACACCAGATCATGCACCCACACTTCTCTGGACACTCCTTGAATGGTTTTCACTACTCACTTGGTGGCATAAACAATTACAAAATATATCTAACTTTTATCAGTTAGATCGAATTCCAGATCAAGAAGCAGATATGTTTATTTTGGTATTCATAGTCCACAGGCCATATTTCCAACATCCTCAAGCAAAAGACTACTAGACACAAGACATGGCGTATGAATGGAAAACATTCCCTCATCCTTTCCCTCTTGACCATGATCCTACAATCATCTCCACTCTCAAAGCCTACTTGTTAGAACTCAACAATGTCCAACATGTCCCAACAGACATTCACCACACCTCCATTGGTCCTTTCCACAGTCTTGAGATTCTACCAGGCATTCAAATATATACTCCAGGATCCAGTTCCAGTCCTCATGGCATTCTTGTTCGAGAACAAAGGCCTGACTACACCAATGTTCTCTTCCAAGATGCTCAAGACCCTTGCGTAGACTTTCAATCCTTATTACAAACCCAAGACACTTAGTACACCGTCACTGAACCAGGCTCTTCGTCTACTCCAACTCAAGTACAACGACCAGCAAGCTCCGAATTAAATGAAGACATCCTGATTTACCAAGAGATCTAAAGAGCAAAAGAAGAATATGAAAATGAAACCGGTGATGTGTCCCCATCCAGATTTCCCTCAACTCTATAATCGCCTCACATGGCTATAGAGTCATCTAGGAATCTCAGCTTTTCCTGCATTCAATAAAAGACATGGGTTCTACCTTGTCTAAAAGTGTGTTTTAGCTTTTATGCTTTTGCTTTTGCTTTAATTATGGTTTGCTTTTGCTTTATGCTTAAAGAAAATATAAGGGTCCTGTCTTATCTTTATCTTTATCTTTATTTTAGCTTTCCAGCTCTATTTAAAAGCTCTTCCGTCCTTGTAAAATTCAGATTGCCATCAATAATATTTCTAAGTTTTTCTTAAACTTCTATGGCTTACTAAGTCTCTCTTCTTCTTCTAGGTAACGAAGAAAATACTTGAGTTACTAAACTAAGAGCGTTCATCTCTATTTTCTATATTGAGTATACTCTACACTTGCCTTGCTTCAAGGATCCTGTGTATCAGAAAAGTTTTGATTTCTTTATAAAACCAATTTAAAATAAAACTGTTTTCTCACAACGTTCACCCTCTTTGAAGGTCAGAGGTGACCTTTTTTCGGGTGGTATCGTGATCAATGGTTTTTTCATTTTTAGGTTTTATATCTCAGGGACTATAGGTATATCGGATGGAAACCAAAACTTGCGGACTACTGGTCCAAAGGATAGTCTAGTACTATCATAGTTCAGGTGTAACAACGCCACATACCTGTTTTCACCCAGTGGTACAATTAATTTGACATTATTAGCCCCATCTAACCCTTATCAAAAGATGTTATGCATTATAAATTATACCACAAGTGCAGTATATGTATAGTACCACAACAAATTCTCATCTCCGCCATAACCCATGTTCAATTATATCTTTGATTAAAACCCAACATTAACCATACCTAAGGTTTCTAGGCCTCCGAAATCTAAATATAACTAGAGATGGCCAATGGGTCGGACAACACGTGACACAACACAACACGAGCACGTTTCGGTGGGGCACGCGACACGGCACGACACGCACGTGAGCTGTGCCGGGCTTAGAATTTTAGGCATGCGGGGCCTTAAAACCACAACATGATTAGAGATGAGCTAAGTACGGCACGATAAAAAAACCCGCAATAAGCATGTTTTATTTTTTAATGAAAGTAAACTTAAAATTTTACGATTTTACAAATAACTTGAAATTGAATTTTTTAAATTCATTTAATTCTTAGTTTTAAAAAATCTATAACTGATTTATATTTATAATTTATTAAATAAATAATTGACATCATGATTTTATAAACATGCATTACTATTATTGTGAATTATGATTTATGACTCTATGTAAGTCCAAGTTAACAATTGATGCAGCGGAAATTTAAAATTTAAATATTCTGTTGATTCTAGAGAATGCCGGAATAAAAGAACAACTAAACTCACGTTGATTCAAAAGAATGCCGTGAATTTAAGGGTTAAGACTCATTGATTCCATAGAATACTGAGAATTAACTGAACTCAAATACTCACAAAGAGATTTGAAAATTGAAAATATTATTGAAATCAAACATCTCCTTGTAAAAGGTACAAAAGACACTTATTTATACTAACTAAGACTTATCCTAATATGATTAGAAAACTTATTTTAATAAGACTTATACTTAAATTAGAAATATTACTTAAATAAGCAATACCTAAACAATAAAACTCTAAATAGGAAACTGAATTAAATTAGAATACAAATTAATTAAAATATACCTAAATATTATACATTTAAATCTTATTAAGATTTCTTCAATTTCTTGCTCTGCATCATTCCCGCCAGGCTGGAGAAAATTCGTCCTCAAATTTTGTATGTTGTAGTCTTCAAGAACATTTTCATGTGCATAAGGATTAATTTTTAAAACAGAGCTTTGACATAGACGACGAACTTTAAATTTTCCAACTTTTGTAATAACGTCTATCCAATCACTCCAATGGTGTAAAATAAATTATTCCATCAACAACTTCTCTAATAATGTCTTCTCGTATTGCTCGTGTTAAACTTCAACATAGTTGAGGAAAAATGATTTCTTCTCATAATCCACTAACTGTTGAAAAATATCACAACTCCTTTTGTCTTCTTTCGGCAAATCAAGAGAACAATAAGAGATTGTATCAACAACTATCTCTCTCTCCTCCACAAGATCAAAATTCAAATACCAAGTTGATGCAGCGAAATTTTAAAATTCAAATATTCCGTTGATTCTAGAGAATGTCGGAATAAAAGAACAACTAAACTCACGTTGATTCAAAAGAATGCCGTAAATTTAGGGGTTAAGACTTGTTGATTTCATAGAATGCCAAGAATTAACTGAACTTAAATACTCACAAGGAGATTTGAAAATTGAAAATATTATTGAAATCAAACATCTCCTTGTAAAAGCTACAAAAGACACTTATTTATACTAACTAAGACTTATCCTAATATGATTAGAACACCTATTTTAATAAGACTTATACTTAAATTAGAAATATTACTTAAATAAGCAATACATAAACAATAAAACTCTAAATAGGAAACCAAATTAAATTAGAATACAAATTAATTAAAATATTCCTAAATATTATACATTTAAATCTAATTAGGATTTCTGCAATTTCTTGCTCTGCATCATTCCCGCCAGGCTGGAGAAAATTCGTCCTCAAATTTTGTATGTTGTAGTCTTCAAGAACATTTTCATGTGCATAAGAATTAATTTTTAAAACAGAGCTTTGACATAGACGACGAACTTTAAATTTTCCAACTTTTGTAATAACATCCATCCAATCACTCCAATGGTGTAAAATAAATTCTTCTATCAATAACTTCTCTAATAATGTCTTCTCATAGTGTTCGTGCCGAACTTCAACATAGTTGAGGAAAAACGATTTCTTCTCATAATCCACTAACTGTTGAAAAATATCATAACTCCTTTTGTCTTCTTTCGGCAAATCAAGAGAACAATAAGAGATTGTATCAACAACTATCTCTCTCTCCTCCACAAGATCAAAAGATGGATGAACAATTACCTCTTCTCGTCCCACAATATCAAGATACTCATCAAATTTCGGCAATTGATCCAAATCAATGTCTTTGTGTTGAGGATTTTTTGTAGACAAGAATGGCCAATTAATATTCTCCTCGGAAGGAATAATATTGTCGAGAGGAACAAAGTTACCATTTTCCTCATTATCTTCATAACAAACATCATCGTGAACAACTTCATCAAATCCATATGCATGCTTTATGTGTAAAGATTTTCTATCTCGAATTTTCTCTAAATCTTGAGAAATCAAACGTAAAATCCCCAACATTTTAATTGAAAGATCTCTCAAGATGAAATCTTCACACTGATGTTGTGGTTTCATGATTCAAAATTTTTTATTTCTTTTTCTGTTTTCTCGCTCTTTTATTCCTTTTCTCCTTTTTTTTTGTGTTTGTTTGGGTTCTTTTGCTAAATTCAGAAAACAAAAGGGCAATAATGGTATCAATGAAAGAACTAGGGCCAAATTATGAATAAGCAAAAAGATAGGGTTATCGGCGACGGTGATCGGAAATTTGGACAAGGATGGCCAGAGATTTTGGGTTGATGAGTATGGTGGTGGTGGTGGTTTGTCCAAAAAGTTGGTGTTTTGGCCAGAATTTCGAGATAAAGGCGGCGGTTTTGTTGTTGGCTTGATTTCCGGCGATCGGTGCTTCAATCAGCGGTGTTAACCGGCTAGGAAGGTTGAGCTCGAGGAGAGGAGTTGATTGGTGGTGGTTGTACTGGCCAAAACGAGGCAGAAATCGGTAAACGACGGCACGGTTGGCGCGGCTATTTTGGTTGTTTTTTCGGTGATCTGTGGCTAATCGACAGTGTCTGATGCTTGGGGTTTGATGGCCGGCTTGCTCTGTCTCCGATGATGGTGGAGATCGACGGAACAAGACGAAAATTGCACGCCGGTGGCCGTGGATGGTGGCGAACGCTGAGGCTACAGTTTTCAGTTTTTTTTTTTAATAAAGCTGAACAGAAAAAAATCAAAAAGGGAAAAAGGAAAGGTTTGGTGGTAGATGGAGTTAGATTGGTGATACCAGGGTTTTGGCTCTGATACCAAACTAATGCAGCGAAAATTTAAAATTCAAATATTTCGTTGATTCTAGAGAATGCCGGAATAAAAGAACAACTAAACTCACGTTGATTCAAAAGAATGTCATGAATTTAGGAGTTAAGACTCGTTGATTCCATAGAACACCGAGAATTAACTGAACTCAAATACTCACAAAGAAATTTGAAAATTGAAAATATTATTGAAATCGAACATCTCCTTGTAAAAGCTACAAAAGACACTTATTTATACTAACTAAGACTTATCCTAATATAATTAGAAAACCTATTTTAATAAGACTTATGCTTAAATTAGAAATATTACTTAAATAAGCAATACCTAAACAATAAAACTCTAAATAGGAAACCAAATTAAATTATAATACAAATTAATTAAAATATTCCTAAATATTATACATTTAAATCTAATTAGGATTTCTTCAATTTCTTGCTCTGCATCAACAATTAAGCTAACCCACAAGAAAAATTTATTATCATTATTATTGTTAAGTATTAAAAAAATTCTAATACTATAAGGTCAAACTTAGTAATTAATATTATATTTTCTTACTATTATTAATTTATTATTATTAAATATGGAATTGAGTTTTGAATTTTTTATTATATTAAATTTGAATAAAGGCATAAACCTAAAAAAAGTACATAGACTTGAAAATAGTACGCCAATAGTCTAGCATGCGCTCTTAAAAATTAAAAAAATTAAAAAACTTACTGGACTTTTTTTCTTAGGCACGGCTTATGGCACGCCACGTGTGGGCACGGCACGAATGGGCACGGCACGTGTGCTGGGCCAGGCCTAAGCAAAACAATTTAAGCACGGCATGACACGAAACACATAGTGGGCATGGTACGGCCACGAGCATGCATGAGCTTTGCTTTGCCGACACGGCCCATTGGCCATCTCTAAATATAACGTTTGTTCAACCATAAACCGTCTTGGGCATTCTAAAATCTTAAAATAGAAAATTTTATACTTGTTACCGTTTATAAGATTTTCGAACCTCCAAAATCTAAAACTCATATTTGTTCTAACACTTTAAATATCAAAATGGGTAAAAGTACTCGCGAACTTAGTAGAGATGATTTTTGACGAAAAACTTTGATAGACCAAAATAACAGGCATTTCATATATGTTCCTCTTCGTTGTGAATATTATAAGGAATATCGAAAGTGCTCAAAGTCCCTCTTATTTGAACGATGCATGAAAACTGAGTTGAGAACTTTCAAATCTCAAGGTATGAACATGTTTAAGTAAATATCTAAAGAAAAATGGTTCAAATTCTGCATTAATAGAATATTATGATCACTGTAATGACTACAACCCTTGATAAATTTATCAAAGAGAAAAAGAATCTATTTGATATTATGGATGATTGGTTATGGAGGAATCGATTCATTTTGGTAGGTTGGTTTGGTCTATTTCTCTTTTCTTGTGCCTATTTCGCTTAGGGAGTTGGTTCACAGGCACAACTAATGAGCATATACAATATATACTTATTTTACCCTTAATTATATGATTGCCAATTATTTTTATTAGTTATTTTTAATTTATTGAATTGTTTTATTGAATAAGGAATTAATTGGAGATTATGGATAAAAAGGGTATAAAGAAGTTAAATTTTGGAAGCATTAAAGATTAATTGATTTTGGAAGCAATTAGACATACATGCATGCGGAAGTGAAGCCTAGGAAATCGAAGCTAGTAAATTAATTGATCCAGCCATGTGAAGAAGAAACTAACCACAACATAGGTGGCTTTAGCTTAATTAGAGTGCACGTGCAAGAGTTTTTCAACTTCTAAAATGGAAACAAATTTATGGCTTATGGTGGCATTAATTTGGAAGATTTATTTTAAAATTGGAAAAGGATTTCAGTTAGTATTCAAGGAGGATTCAGTGGTTAAGCATTATAAAAAGGAATTTTGGCTTTTAAATTGAGGAAGGAAGCATTCGACGGAGAAGAAGAGGAGCGGCAGTAGATCAATTTTCTCATGGCTGGTTTTATTAATTTTGTTGCTCACAATTCAAGTATGTCTAGATAATTTTCTTATACTGGGGTTAATGATGAAACTCTATTCAATGAAATAATTATCTTTATATTTAATTAATTCCTTATATATGTTCTTTGATGATTATGGTTCTTGTTTCACATGATTAGTTGGATGTTATTAAATTTTTCACCAATTATGTCATGCATTATTGATTGTTAAGATTAATATTTGACTAAATTTATACTTCGATCTATGAAGTCTATATATATGACTATGTTTGATTTTGTGTCTTTCATTAAATTGTTTACATAGAGTGCTCAGGAAAACTTTGACTCTTTGTTATTCAATATGTTTACATGGGATGCTTAGATATCATACTATTAAGCAGAAAAAGAACCTACACAAGATTAATTTTAATTGGGCTTAATTGTTATATCCATAAGATAACATAGATTGATTCTGAGTTGTCACTCTAAAATCGGGGATTAATCAATAACTAGATAATTACTAGTTGAATAGTGGTGGATTCTAAAACCTTGGTAATTTTTATCTTATTGAATTTCTCATTTATTTTAATTGTTTTCTTAGTTTAATTAGTTTTATTTCTCTTAAAAATTCAAATTGCTCAACTAGGTTAGGATTAATATCAATTTTAGATTAAAATTAGACTTTTCTTCCTTAATCAATATTCCAGTGGATGGTGAATTGCTGGGTGAGGGCATTTTAGCAGTAGGAATGACCATAAGTTCATGATGTGGACCGAGGGAGGTATGTTGAATGTCAGTTGGGGTGGCCTGAACATGGTTTAATTCAAGGAGGTAGTTCTTTAGAGTATAGACAATGTGAGGGTCATGTGTCAGGGGAAACTATGAAGGACGGTTTTCCACTCATAGGCTTGATCCTGTGTCCAGAAGAGTTTAGTGATAGGATGTTGAAAGTAGGGACAGTGGATAATGAAGATCGAGGTGAATTATTCACCTTCTTAATCAGGGAGAAGATTGAGGTGATGGTGATTTATGATAAGGCTAAATTGTTTTCTCCACCAAGAAAGAGGAGAGAACCATTCAAAGAGATTCCATAACAGGGAATGGGCCTTGGTTGAGTCGGTGAGATGCTTAAATATTGCCTGGACAGGGAAGATAAGTTTAGTAGCATATAAAACAGTGAGGCACCATAGGTACTGTTGTGCAAATTTTAATGTACTCGCAAGCGCACGAATCTATTGTAGTATAGATCAATGGTGACGAGTGTCGATCCCACGAGGAGGTGGATTTTAATTGTGTGTAGAATTAATTTTGTAAATGGGTGATTGGATTTGTGGTGGAAATAATTTGGAATATACTAAATCTTAAATTGAATTGGCGAGAATAAATTCTAAAATTGGAATTGAAATGGCGAAAATAAATTGAAGAGAATTCTATTGAAATAACGTACTTGGGTATCTGGATCCGTATCAACATGCATCATGGGCTAAATAATCCGTATTAATGTCAATTAAATCATGAGGGGGGAATCCACACCTCATGAACCACGCTCTAATCAATATGGTACTAAGGGCTTATCGTGCCAAATAATAATAACCTTGTACTAGGGGGCCGGTGAAACCAAGGCGGTACTAGACAAGATTAGTATTATTTGTCAACATCCACAAAAACTAGAGAGGAAGAAAAAGTAAATTTACCAAATAAAGCCCATGACACATGTTGAGACTTCACCTTCAACCCAAGCTTGAAAGAAAATTAGCTACTCATAATTGAACTAGAGGCAAAATGGGAATTTATTAAAATATGAAGAAAATACAAGATGGAGAAGAAATTACAGAAAATGGATCCAAAAAATGGATTCAGAGGTATCAAATTAGGGGGGGAGGCCCCCTTTTTATAGATACATGGAGTAAATTATGGCCATCGGATTAAAAACAGTTTGGAGGCTCAGGATTGCGCCACGTCATCAGTCAACAGTCCACGGTTTGACCACGCGGATGAACAGTAACACAGTTTGACCCGGATGAATAGTAACGCGGTTTGGTTGAAAATAATCCTGTGTGATGCATGCACCGTACGCGAGATTTGTCGTCCAGTGATATGCTGCCACGTCACCATCAATGCCACATCATCGGTCAATGCCACGTCATCGATCCGTCTATGTGAACAGTGCCGTGAACAGTAACGTATACAGTACCGTATACGTGAATAGTACCGTACATGTGAATAGTGCTATTTTTCCTTTTATGCTCCTCCTAAGGTTTTCGACCGTCCTGAGTTCAAAAGTGATGTCCGTTTTGCCGTCTGATCTCTCCTTTATTGTGAAATGACTATAATGCCCCTAAAATATATAAAATACTTAATTAAAATAAAACACATGGAATTAAATCAAAAGAAGGTTAAATACATAAAAGTAAGGGTTGTTAGTAAGACTTGAAATGTAAAATGACAGTTTTCTCCTTTATAAATATACATTTTCTAACACTCAACAGGTACCACAGTTCATCTTCTGTGATATCTCTAGAGGGATCAATGGTAAGTCCTGTGAGAAAATGGTAATCAGGGTGAAAATTAGGAAAACCAGATGACTGAGCATGATATATGTTCATGAAGTACCAGAAAATAATTTTTTTAGCAAAGTCTTGAATCTGGTAGGAGAAAACGGAGATTTACAAGAAGAAAGAAAGGAGGAGGATATGAGAATAAGAGAAGCTGATGAAGGAGCTCCTGATAACATATCAGGAATGAGATTTTGGTCTCCTTTGATATGTTGTACAGAAAAATCATATTTGGAAAACTATGTCTTAAGACGGAGAAGGTGTTTGTCTAGAGTGTCTTGTTTTTTAAATCAAGAATCTTCGAAAAAGAGGAGTTATCCAATTTGACAAGAAAATTATGGCCAATGAGATGAAATTCAAACTTTTGAATTCCATATTTTATGGCTAAGATCTCCTTGTAGATTACGTGATAGTGTTTTTCCGATTCTTTGAACTGACCATTGGCATGAGCACAGTAAGATTCTTTTCCATCAAGCTTTTCCAAAAGTACTGCACCCCAATACTCATCACTTGCATCTGTTTGGAGAATGCGCTGTCCTTCGGTGGGAATCTTTAGTGGAAAAGGATGCTGGGTAATATTCTTTAAATATTGGACTGCAGCAGTCTGAGAGGGACCCCATGATGGGGCAGATTTCTTGAGCATTTTTTACAACTGGCTGGTGTGGATTGCCACATGAGGGAAAAAATCCCAAAGATAATTCACAATGCCTAAAAATTACTGAATTTGTTTTCTGGACAGGTGTTCATCAGGAAAATGAATCAGCTATTGAGCTATGTGTGGACCAGGGCGGTAATGACCATCTTTAATGACCATTCCAAGAAATTCTACAGAATCCTGGCCTAGGATGCTCTTTTTGTCAGAAAGCTTGATGCCATGTGAGTCCACTATCTTGAGAAAGTGGGAAAGTAAATCTTGATGGGAATCATGATCTTTGGAAAATAAAAGTACATCATCTATGTAGATAAGTGCATGATGGAGTATGGGCTCAAAGATTTTGATCATGGCCTTTTGAAAAAGTGAGGGTGCTACTTTAAGGCCAAATGGCATTACTTTCCACTGATAATAAGCACTTGGAATACAAAAGGCAGTTTTGTGACGGTCAACAGGATGAATTCCTATTTGCCAGAAGCCAGCTTTAAGGTTAAATTTAGAGAATCCTTAGCATCACAGATATGGACAAACAAAGACTGAATTTTTAGCAAAGGGAATTTATCATCATGGAGAAAACAGTTAAGAGGCTAATAATCTATGACAAGACGTTTTTTGCCTCGGACTTTTTCGGACCGTTTTTCCACATAGAAGGCTTGACAAGCCCAATTTGAATTTGTGGGTTCAATAAGCCCTTGTTCAAGCAATTGAGAGCATTCTTGTTGGGCTAGTTTAAGATCAGATGGTGTCATACCAGGATGGGTAGCTTTGGTAGGATTGATGTTTTCGTTAATGAAGAAATCTTTATTTTTCCACAATAGAGATGGATGTGAAAATTGACTATGGCTTTCAGGACAGAAATGAAAAAACTGGGTTTTGAATGAGTCATATGAAGAGGAGAGTTTGAGATAGAGAACAGTCTTAGGACATCAGTGTATAGTTGAACCATTTGTTTATACCGAATCCCAGAGGCTATAATGTGAAGGTTTTTAATCAGGTGAAGTATGTCAAACCCAATTAAAAAATCCTTATCAGGTAGATTGGATCCAACAATTTTGATCCAAAGAACGCGGTTTATAAAGAACTGAATACCAACTAGCTTCTTGGTGATTAGATTGGTCTAGAATAATTCTCCATTGGCTGCTCTAAATTACTTCTTATGCTTTTCCCAAAAATGAGTTGGAAGAATGGATGGGTTAAGCATACTTTTTTGTGCTCCAGTGTCAATGAATCCAATGACAGGAATTAGTTTGTCAAATTTCTCAGGTAAAAGATGGATTTTGATTGAAGGAATTGGTATGACTAGCTAGGTTGTGTGTGTTTGTTGTATGGTTTGGATTATTGAAACACTTTCTGGATCATAGTGGTCTTCTGTAAGAACAAAAGCAGTTTGTTCGTCATAATCTTCCTGTACTGAAAAGAAAGATTCAACATCATCATTATCTGAGAGCAATGAAGAACCTTGAAGATGTTCAATGAGACGAACTGATTTAGAAGGGCGGTTTGGACAGTTTCTTGCGAAATGTCCTTTTTTCTTACAGATGAAACATCGGCTGCTTTTAGATTTGGAGGATTGGGTAGGATCTTTTTTTCTAAAAAAGCGGAAGGATTTTTTGGGTCTAGATGAAGTGCGGTTTTTCTTGTGTGGGTGTCGGTATTTCTGGAAATGAGATTTTTTCTTGGTTGAACAAGTGCAATCTTTCTCACTTTTACACTTGATGGAGAGATGAGGTTTTTTGCAGGCACTTTTGAATGGCTGGTTGTTTTCCATCAGATCCTTGAAAAACTCTTTTTGTTCACATAGTTTTTCCAAACAATTTACTGCCAACTGATAGATTTTCCCTAAAAAAAGGTTGGCGATATCCAGCTGATGAATAGTGAATTGTCTCTGTAATTCTGGCTGGATTTCTTTGGGAAGAGATGCCACGACGACGTGCTTTAATGAAGGATCATTAAAGCCATTAAGCTTGTAGTACATCGTAGACATTCTTTTGTAGTGAAAATCAAGATCTTTTATCTGCAGAGAACAGCACTTCATTTGATGAAATTTTTGTTGTGTTTGTTCATTAGCAGCAGTAGCTTATCTGAGAAATTGTTCATAGATGATACCAAGAACTTGGGGAATTTCAACTTGGACTAACTGAAGTTGTCTGTATTGGCCAAGACTTTCAAACCAATCTCTTAAATATCCAGTAAATCGAGAACTGAATTCTTTAAGGATTGTTTGAGATATTGCTCCAGTTCTGAGCATCTGAACATCTATCAATGCTGAAAATTCTTACAATCGAACTGGCCATTTGACTTTCGGGATATCATCAAAGTTAAACCATGGGTCATTTGAAGGTTTATGAGGATTGTCATGAGAAGGTGCAGTGGGGTTGGTATCTGACTTTGCTTCTTCAACAATCGGTGTTATTGGAGGAGGAGATGAAGGAGATAGATCATTGGACCCTGTAGAGGGTTGAACCATTAACAATTTTGAGATATCAGCCAAATCTGCTTCGGAGTCTAAAGAAAGAGAGGATTCTTTTGAAGATTCGTCAGAGGATTCTTGATTAGAAGAAGTATCTTCTGATTCAGACAAATGGGAACAAACTTAGGACGAAGATTGATGTAAAGGTGTTTTGTCTTTTGGTTCAGGTTCAGGAGTTGATTTTTGTAGAGATTGTGGATCTGGGACAGATGGTGGTTGTTGATAGACTGGTGGTGGTTCTGTTATATCGGTTTTGGTAGGTTTGGGTTTTTGTTCAAGTGGAGCCAGAGTTAGAGTTTGCCTGTACAAAGTATGGGACAGTCCAAAAAATTTTGCATAATTTACCGGCTGTCGGGAGGAAGATGGTGTATAGAACTATTGATAGGTGTTGAAGGTTGGTGCATGGAGAGGTAGGGTAGGAGATTTTGCAAATAAGGAGGGTTGTTGTTTATCTGCATCTATTCTGTCTAATTCAGCTTTTAGCTTTCTTATCTCTACTTCCTTTTGGTTGAATTTTGGACCCCAGTATCTGTTTTGAATCATCATCCGAACTTCTGAATTAAGCTGAGAGACTTGATTTTGCAGATTGAGATATATCTGTTCAAGTTGAGTTGTGATCTTATCAACTTTGGTGCCAGTCTGCTTAACTTGAGACGCAACCCTTTCTATCTTGTCATCAAGGGTTCTGAAAGCCGAATTTTGTGCTCTGGCATTCTGCGTTTGCCAGTTTAGGACGACTTCAAAAGGCCTTGGATCCTCAAGTTGGCCTGTGGGAGTTACTGGAGATGGGACAAAAGGTTTGGCGACAACCTTTGTCTGAGGATCTGTGTGTTTTTCCAAAGGTAGAAACTGCTCTTGGTACGAGCTAGATGAAAACATCATGCAAGACTGGATTGGTGATGATTGCATTCTAGGCTGGTTAGCCTTTTGTCTGCATGTCTTTTGTTGATACTCCTTTTGGATGAGTCTCAATCATTTTCTATAGATTGGCAAATGAGTTGTATTGTCTGGATGATCTGGAGGCAAAGGAGGCCTTTGTTGGCATGGTTCTATTTTATGACTTTTCTTCTTCCAACGTCTAGGCCGTCTGTTAAAGTCATCATCATCATCATCCTCTTCAAGGCACCGACAGTCTGGATCACACATATGGGAACCTGGAACATCCCATAGAAAATGACCATTAATCTTATCCGGATAAATCGGATAGCCATCAGAAGCAAATCCATGGATAGGAATGTTTTCCTGTACTGTTGGAACATCGGTAATCATAGAAGAGTAACAAAAAGAAGCTCTGGGTGGTGTTTGTTCAGTGGGTGGCTGGAAGGTCATCCTAACCGTTCCATCAGCTCTTTTTTCAAAGAAAGCATTAGAAGTTTGAACAGGTTAGGAATTCTGGTGGAATTTTTCATAATTGGATAGTCACTCAAGAGGCATAAGCTTAAGAAGCTCTTGCCTTTGGATTTGCCTTGGGATTTGGACTATTGAAGGGATGGTTTCTGAATTAGAAATAATCATTAAGGCATCAGATGAAGTTTGTGGTGTGGGAAGGTCAAGTGCATGGTTTTGTAATCGATACACCAGCTGGTGGTGTAACGTTGCCATTTTTTACGAGACTGTTTGTTCAGCTCCTTGCAGTTGAATCTGAACTTTTGAAGTTGTGGGTAGGTTGGGATCATCAAGAGAGAGATTAAAATTAGGATAGAAAGTCAAAAGAACACTTCCTGCGTGTAGAGTGGTCAGGACAGTGCCAATGATTGCATGTTGGTACTCTTTGAATCAAGTGGTATCAAAGCCTAGCAAAGTCTAGCAAAGCCTAGCAAGAAGTGGTAAATATGAGATCTGTCTGTTTAATTGGTAAATAGAGGAAAAACTTCTCTCGAATGGCTTCTTCATCCAACTTAGAAAATCTTGCTCTTGTTACTCTTTCTTCACCACTTTCTCTTCCAAAAAACTGTACTAAAACCTTGCCTCAACAATAGAAAACCTTGTTGAATATTCTTATGTCCCTGATTCAGCTCAGATCAGTGAATCTTCTATGCCTCTCATTAGCCCATACAAACTATATCAAAGACCTAACTCTTTCACCCGGAGTATTAGAACTCTGATCTCAACTAAAAGACCTGATCCCAAAGGATATGTCCAGTCATCTCGATTGGACCAATGTGCTCTTCAAGTAACATAATCAGAACAGTATGTCGCCTTAGAGATTCCAACGGATCTTGTCTCCCATTGGAGTTAAAAGGCCTAAAATAATAAATTCCTAAAATCCTAAAATATCGTGGTACATCAATCTTCTTCCTAAAACTTTTGACTCCACACAAGTAGAATATACAAAACTAGAGCCTAATTAGAAACAACTAGCTTAGGAAAATTGGGTGGCAGCACTCAATGGCTTAGTAATAAATCCTCTCTGTCATTAACGTGGGAGAGGTTCGAATACTCTCATGTGCATTTTGTGATTGAAATTTTTTTAAATATTTAGAAATAAATTCAGCCGAGTTGGACTATTGGCACCCGTCTAATCTCCTCATGAAACCACTTTTTTAGTTAAAATTATTTTATTTATGAAAATCTCTCTCTTTTTTTTTAAGGACACTCTTCTAGTTTTTCATTTAATTTTTTTATTGTTAAAACTCAAAGTAATATTGTAATATTTTTTTAAAAAAAATTATTTTATCCTACCCACAAATTAAAAAATTTTCTAAATAATGAAGTTTTGAATGTTAATCATTAACTTAAATAACACATATTTCATATTGTAGTTGTAAAGTAATCTTTTGTACAAAAATATTTAATTAATAAGTAATTGAAAAAGAAAAATAAATTATTCTAAATTTTTACAATTTATTTCAGTTAGATTGGAAGTAATAGGTAGTAAATTATTTTTTAAAAAAAGATTGATTATGAATGTAAGTAATTTGTTGGCAAAAAAAAATCTATAAGTATTTAATTCTTCTTTGTCTTTAACTATAATTCTATTTAAAAATGGATTTTACAAGAATAATGAAGGGGTGCCAATAGCTTCACTCAATTCAGCCAATTCTAAAAAATCAAAATTTCCCCATAGGAAACTACTCTAATAAGAGATTCAATAATTTCTTTTATTATTAATGATCAGTAGTTATATTGTAATTAAAGGAAAGGCATAACGGCAGGGCAACGATGCCGCTACATGACATTCCTAATAAGTTGAAAGGCCAAATAAAAAAAAGGGGCTACAATTAGTAGTCAAAGTAAATATAATTCAAATAAATCAACACAAGCATCCAACTTGACGATTATTGGCCACCCACAATGGAATCCTGGACTACTTATCTGTCTTAATGTATTGGCCTTTGATTTGTTCGAATCCTAGTAGTATATTTCTAATTTGTCTCACATCCACAGTTGTGGGTTATTGCCATTGAGAAGCCAACCAATTAATGTCGGCCGTCTGATCATTTTCTTGTCTCTATTGCTCTTCTATATGTGTCAAAGTGCTGTCACTGCCACTATATATCCTTATTATCACCACACATTATAAGCTTATCAGTTAATTTAAGGTTTGAGCATCAAGTATTATTATGGCTGATCTTAGGATAGTGGAAGAAGGGTTAGGGCGTACCCAACTTGTTGAACAAGAACAAGACGATGGTAAAGACAGTGAAAATGGCATAAACAAGGAGAAAGGGCTGGAGAGGAGTGAAGTGCAGGATGAACAGAAAGGAGAGCTGCAGCTGCAACAGCTTCTGCAGCAGAAGAGTAAGAGGGTTGCAACCTTGGATGCATTTAGAGGTCTTACTGTTGTGGTGAGTTTCTTAACATATGCGTAACCTTTATTTTTATTTTTTATTTTTTTATGTGCATAGTTCGGCTGGCCGGAAATAATCACGCGAGATTGAATAGTAGTAATAAGGGACAGGTTTGTTGTTTATTGAAGGAGGTCTCTCATCCCATTTCAAACCTTTTTTGTAATTAAAATAAATAAACAACAATCTGCTAACAGAATCATAACATATATATTAACAAAAAGTATGTCATCATTTTATTAGTTAGTTGCATTGAAGAATTTTTCAACTCAATACAGATATGTTACGTGTGTCAGAGATTAAGTGTTTTTTTTAATTTTTTGTTATTTTTAAATGAACAAATTTAAATTGATTCTTTAACTTCTGACCTCCCACACCAGTGGTTCACTAAGTAAAATTGTTTGATCTTTCGGCGTATATACCAATCATTGGAGGAAAAAAACTATGAGAGATACAGTTAAATTCTAGTGGGTATATACGCAGTTGATGATATTAGTAGACGATGCTGGGGGTGCATATGCACGCATTGATCACTCGCCATGGAATGGCTGCACGCTGGCTGACTTTGTGATGCCATTTTTTCTCTTCATTGTTGGGGTTGCAATCGCACTCGCTCTCAAGGTCCCAATACTTCCTCTTAATTTATTATTTTTCAATCTACTTATTTCTTTAGTTTTCTGTCTCTTTCTTCAGTTAATTAATGACTCGCGGTTATTTTAATATTATTGAGAAAGAAAATGATGCAGATAAATTCTGGTCAGTCATGCAGAGAAGTTAACAAATTTATATAGTTTATCTTAATATTGCAGAAAGTTCCTAAGATCAATGGTGCAGTTAAGAAGATAATTTTTAGGACGCTGAAGCTTCTATTTTGGGGAATTATCTTGCAAGGTAATGACAAAGTCAAAAGTAATTTTACAAGTAATACTGCATTTATATTTGTGATACATAGATTGTCTTATAAGTGATGTGAAATCCAATTTTGTTCATAAATATTGTCAAATAAGAGTAATTACATATATATTCAAAAATTTCTTAAAAAGAAAAAAAGATTATCCGGGGCAGCACTCAATATATGCATTAAAAAATTGGACAATAAATTACATTAAAAAAATTTTAAAAATCATCCAAACTAGATAGTTGATAACCATGCCATATTATTTAGAATAAAAATTGTGGAATAAGCCATTAATAAATAATATTAAAATTAACAAAAATAATAAACTAATTTAAAAGTAAAAGCGAAAAGTCAAAATCCAGAGGAGGGGAGTGACAATTTAGGTTTGTGGCGGAGTTGCAGAGCACTACTCAGTACTCAGTGAAGCAGAGAGATGGAAATGGCAAAAAAGCCAGCCCGGAACGGACTGTTCCTGGGCTTGCCTACATTGAAAACTTGAAGCTGGGCCTGGGCTTGGTTATTAATCTTAAATTTTAATTTTTCATTTTCCAAATACAATTTTTTTATCAAAAATATTATGTTTATTTAATTAGGATACGTAATTTGTATTCGAACTAATGTGACTCAAGTAATAGTTATTATTAAATTTAATATTATAATTCAAATAGTAAAATTCTATTAATAACACATCAATAGAGATATAAATTAAGTACAATAAAACATCTTTGTGGTCATAATGTTGAAACCAAACTAATTTATTACTATGAAGGGGTTGTAACTTAATAAAGTTGTAACTACAAAAATTATTGTTTTGATTTAATTATCATTATAGTAAGAATATATAAGTATGCACTATTACATTATAACTTATTAATAGAGAATGTCAAATCAAATATATCAAAAAGTTAGTACATGTATCTATGTACTATTATTAGAAATATGCAAAATCATCTTAAAAATCTCTAAATATTAGCAATCTCTTTAATAATTTTCTCTTATTACCTAAGTGTACTAGGTAGAGGCAAGTTCATTTAATCTAACACAACACATATTTTTACAATATAGAGATAATTATTACTACATAGAGACAAGCTCCTTAAGACAAGATCTAGAATAAATATAATTTATTGTAATGTGAAGTTTATTTTTATTTATAAATTGGCCCAAAAATTAGGACCATTATCTTTTTTGACTAAATGGAGTTTTTTTTTTCCTATATAGAATATTACTATAGAAATGTTTTATTGTACTCCAACTCAATAAACATAATATCACCTATTTTTTATTCTAAATGCACTATTTATAATTAAAAAAAAAAAGAAAACCAATCTAATAGCCCATGAAAACAATTTTAAAAGGAAAAAAGACATCCACACCCTAAGGTTTGGAAAAATAGTCAAATAGACCCCAAGTTTTCAATAAGCAACGCCAAGACCTCATTTTGAATATAATATCATTTGTAGATAGTAATAAAAAATTGATTTTAAAGTTTTTCAATAAATACAAATATAATTTTAATTTATCCAGTAGACTAATAATATTATAATATTTTATAAATAAAATAATTTTTAAAATGTAAATTATTATATTTATTTTAATAATATATTTGTATTTATTATAAAAAATTTAAATAAATCTTTGGGCTAAACAGATTTTAAAATTAATAAAATATATCTCATGTATGAATAATATTAAAATTATTTTTATATAATATTGAAAATAATTTAAAATTTTATATATTTATTTTAATATTATATTTCTATTTTTTAAAATATTTGAGTTAATTTTTTTGAATTAATAGAGTCAAAAGGAATTATAGTCAAAATAGGGTCTTGATGTTCTTTTACTGAAAACTTAAGGGTCTCCATTCCTCTAGGGTGTAGGTGTCCTTTTCTCATTTAAAAATTTTAAAAAAATATATAACTATTAAAAAATATTTTAAAATTGTTATACGAAGTTGAGGGAGCTAAGTGAAATAGTAGCTAAGCAATCAAATTTCAGTACGTAGTTGTATACATGTCAAATTAAAATGAAGAGTAGTATTAGGTATTCTAAATTTGTTATTTGAAAAAATTATCTCAAATGATGTGTCATTCATCAATTAGTTAGTAGGGATAATAGAATTAATTCACTCAGATATTGTAAAGAAGCTTTCATGTGCTTGAAAAGTGGAGGAAGCATGCTGACTAATGATTTCGGAGGATTGACTCATAAACACTACCGCTTCCATAGCAAAAAAATTATTATTTTTTAAAATATCCGGGCTATGAAAAATCCCGGCCCGTATAAGCCATGGTCAGGCGCTAGCTGACCCTAACTGCCATCACTTGGAGAGAGTTTCGGTGCTATTGATAATTTTTTTCTTTTTGGCATAAAGTTAAAAAAACTGATGGCGTAGTAAGAAAATCAAATCGAACTGGATTTATGTGATTTCTAAAATAAATTTTAAACTTGAATTTATTTAAAATATCTTGAACTTAAATTAAATGTGTTTAATTAGTTATGGAGTCAAATTTATAATGTAACTGAATTAAAAAGAAAATATCTTCTGAAATTTTTAAATTAGGGGGGGAGCTATCCTGCTTGTCCCTCGGCCACTAGTTTTATCCTTATTAATTTGGGGAAATAAGCTTTTTCATCAATTAAATCTAGGGTCCTACTTAACCAATTCAACTCGAAACTATTTGTTGGTTGGGTTCAGATTTTCAATGAATTTAAGTATAATATAACAATAAGTCCGGCTAGATTTGTGCCCACCTTTGGACTAGAGATTAACAGTAGCATAGTTATAATATTTTTTTATTTTTTTTTTGGGAGTGAAAGAGACATTTGGATGGCAAATAAATAATGAGAAAATTAGGAAGACTAAAGATAATGTGGGAGTTGGATTGGTTCAGGAGGATACTCACACGCCCCTGATGCTCTCTCATACGGAGTTGACATGAAGCACATTCGATGGTGTGGCATTCTCCAGGTTTTTCTACCAACCTTTTACTATATGTTTATGAACAGCTCAGCTATGGACTTTCTGCAGACACGACCTTGAAAGTGCACATCTATATAAGATTTTATGCTGACGTCAACATGGCACTCTATATATAGCTCAATAATAATAAAATTAAGCCTACATAAAAATAACTGACATTGCTTTTGAGTTTATTGTTACTTGTTGCAAGCAGAGAATAGCATTAGTGTACTTAGTCGTTGCTCTAATTGAGACCTTAACCACCAAGAGAAGACCTAATGTCCTGGAACCTCGGCACCTCTCAATTTTCACTGCATATCAGTGGCAATGGTAACCAAAATAAACAAAAACCATGCAGCAAATTAATTTGTATGATTACATATTTACATTTTGTAATTAATTATCAATCTGGGATTTAGGATTGGAGGATTCGTCGCATTTGTCATATACATGATCACAACATACTCACTATATGTCCCAAATTGGAGTTTTTCGGAACACAGCGATCGTGGAGTCAAGAAATACATCGTAAGTAATGTGCCAAAAGTTCAATGCAAAATGAATATTTATATACTGCTACTTTTAAATTTCATTTTGACTTTTTCAGGTTAAATGTGGGATGAGAGGACACTTAGGTCCTGCATGTAACGCCGTTGGTTATGTTGATAGAGAGCTTTGGGGCATAAACCATCTGTACTCTGACCCTGTTTGGTCGCGATTAGAGGTTTGTTCCGATTATTAATGTCATTGGTTTGTTCCGATTATTGATGTCATTGCTTCATAATTTGTTTAGCTATCTAACTTGCTAATGATAAAAATCATAATATAAATTGTAGGCTTGCACGCTTAGTTCTCCAAATTCTGGCCCTCTGCGCGAGGATGCTCCAAGTTGGTGCCGCGCTCCATTTGAACCTGAAGGCTTATTGAGGTTTATTATTCAATCATCTACACTGCCTGTGTGAACTTTATTTCAAGCCAAATAAGAACCTAATTATTGTTTTTCATTTTGTAACATCTTGTCTAGTACAATCTCAGCTATTCTCTCTGGCACAATTGGTATTCACTATGGACATGTTTTGATTCATTTCAAGGTCAGAAATTCATGATGTTACATTTACTCTGCACTATGTGCAGTTTTAATTCATACTAATGTGGGGGTCTTTGTCAGGGTCACTCTGCGAGGCTCAAGCACTGGGTCTCGATGGGGTTTGGCTTACTTATAATAGCCATCATTCTTCATTTTACAAATGGTGAGCTTTCTTAATCATGTGTTTGAATACTTTAGGCTCAATTTTTGTTGCTAAAATTGAAATTTCACCTCTGTTTTATTTGCAGCTATTCCTATTAACAAGCAGCTGTACAGCTTCAGCTATGTATGTTTCACAGCTGGTGCGGCTGGTATTGTATTCTCTGCATTATATGTTCTGGTATTACTTCTAATAAATCCGACAAATTAGGCTTTCAATTACCACTGATCTTAAGAATAACTAATCCAAGCAGTGTTTTAAATGAACAGATGGATGTTTGGGAATTACGAACTCCATTTTTATTCCTGAAATGGATTGGGATGAATGCGATGCTTGTTTTCGTGCTTGGAGCACAAGGTATCCTAGCAGGATTTGTAAATGGATGGTACTATAAGAACCCAGATAACACACTTGTAAGTATTAGTAATGTTTTATATTTCTCTTAATTTTAATGGTTAAACTTCATTAAAACAGATCTAATCAATATGCAAAACCTACAATTTTATCAGGTTAATTGGATCCAAAATCATTTGTTTATCCATGTCTGGAACTCAGAGAGGCTAGGGACCCTCTTGTATGTGATATTTGCCGAAATCACATTCTGGGGAGTAGTAGCAGGCATCTTGCATAGATTGGGTATATATTGGAAGCTATAAGAAGCAAAAATTGCAACATCTTTTATGGTGGACCATCTTGCACGGTTCTTGTGTTCAGTTTTTTCTTTTTTGCATGGTGCAGTAAATGCAATATTACTATGAGCTTTGTTTGGACTACGGTGAGAGTTTATGTGAAAATTGTTGTAAAAAATTGTAATGTTGTTTTCTACTTGGTTGCCATTATTTATATACAGATTTGAAAGAAGCAAAGTCTTTAATCTTTCATAACAAATTACTCCAAAGTATGCCTTTGATTTTGCAACATCAACGCTACACAGGGGATTCACGATCTAGTCTAAATTAGTCCACTCTTAAGTCATGTTTAATATTAAAGTATTGTAACTTTAAGGTATAGTTGCTATAGAAAAAATCTTTTATTATAAAATAAAAATTAATAGTATATAGTAAATATTATTTTAAAATAATAATTTTGATAAAAACAACAAAGATATTATAAGTTTTTCATTATATAAGTGGTGGATCAAATCAACTTAGTTTCTAAGTTATAGTAAATAGTGTTTATCAAAACACTTCGTTGCTTTAACTTTTAAGGTATACATGTCCAACTTTAATATCAAACAGGAATTTACTTAAGTTGGATTCGATCTGAATGGGAAAACCAAATAGTAGTGATATATCTGATCCATTCAATTTATCTCCTCAATCTCACTTTTTAATTAATTAATCATGTTAGAGTTGGATTTCAATTTCCCAACAATATGTATCACTCATCTATTTTTTAATAATGAATTAATTACCATTATTCTATTTAATAGATTAATGCTACATTAGTTAAAATATAAATTGAGATCTAAATATTGAGATTCCTATCATTATTTTTTTAATTAATCCCATTTATTTTTAAAAATACCCTTATTTATCAATTTATTTACATAGCTTATTCAATTTCTTCGAGTGTCATTTCCAAAAATTTTCAACTTCAATTTTAGGTAATTTTGCAATTAGAATGGTAAATATTTTTTTAATGCAATCTTTAAGTTATATTTATTGTAACTTAGAATAAACAAAAATAATGTAAAAATAAGTAACATGCAAGTTGGCTATATACGTGGGATTAATGCTATATTTTTCTTTCCTTTTAGTTGTTATAAGTTATATTAAATATAACTTAGAGAGACCCATGGGTCGAACATCCTATATGTGATTGAAAGAAAATATTTTTTGGGTTAAACAAATTAATTTGAGAATAATTTGAAAGATTTTCAATATAGGGCAAATAAGAAGTGCATATTTAGAAGTGGGCCGAGTGGTAATTTTTTACACAATTGCAAAGCACACGAAATAATGGATTTGGGTTGGTCAAAGATGACAAAATTACTAAAACTATATTGTATTTATTATATTTTCAAATTAAATATTTGTATGTTCAAAATAGAACTGGCTACACTTGACGTAGGTAGTGCCAAAATATTAAACAGGTAATTTTTTTTTAAAATATTAAAAGTATGTTTAATAGATTACAGGACGATGAATAATAATAAATAAATTTTATTAGTTTTTAAAATTCTTCACAAAATCAACTGAATTTGACATGATATGGGCCCATATCGCCCTCGATAAATATTTTTTTCCTTATAGGCACGTCTCATTTAGGCTAAGGCTTTTGTGTTTCTAAACATGCACAACAATTTAGGATAAAAACTCGTTTAATCCTTATATTATAAGGTTAGTATTTGTTTAGTCTCTATATTTTTTAAAATACCTCAAAACATTTCAATCGTTAAACTATTAACACCCTTACAGTTACTTTTTATTTCTTTTGATTTGTTTTTACAATATTATCCTTTTACAATAATTTTTTTGGACATTAATAAAAAAATTAAATTACCATTTTCACCCAAACAATATAAAATGGAAATAAAAAGAATTAACATTAATTTTTTTGAAATACTCTATTGAGGAGATAATATATTAATTTTTTATTAATGTCCAAAAATTGGTAATTTAATTTTTTTTACAGAATATTAATTTTTTTGGACATGCGTGAGCTTCCACAAAAATTAATATATATTCTTTTTGTGTTTATTTTATTTTTTGGGTTAAATTGTTAATTTAATTTTTTTATTAATGTTCAAAAAAAGATACATTATTGTAAGAGGGTAATATTATAAAAACAATTCAAAAGAAACAAAACGTAACCGTAAGGGTGTCAATAGTTTAACGACAGGGATGTTGTAAGTTATTTTTAAAAATATAAGGACTAAACGGGCACTAACCTCATAATATAGGGACTAAACGAGCTTTTACCCCGACAATTTATATAGCCCAAAACTCCTGAGTGTGGCATTTTCATGAGCAAACTGAATTTATTATAAATGCATGGCTCCGAAATATCTTCTTTCTCTTCATGTCAATTCAAAAATCATTTAAAACAAAGACAACCACTATGGCCAATGTGACTAGATATTTCTTAATGAATATATATGTAATCAGTCTTTGTTAGTAAAAGATGTGAATCATATAACTAAGGATAATAAATTGTGAATCACATAACTAAGGATAATAAATTTTTATTTAGTTTTATATTTTAAAAAATATTTCAAAACACTCATGTTGTTAAATATATTACATTTTTATTTTTATATAAATATACTACAATCTTACTCTTACTTTCTTTTTTTAACAATAATATCTATTCAACAATATTCCTAACATTAATTAATTTCTTTATGAAAAATTGTATCGTTACAACAATTTTATTGATAATTATTTAATAAGAAATAATATATGAAATTAATCCCAAAAATAAATAATAATATAAAAGTTTGTGTAAATTTATATGTTACTTTTAAGGTTAATTTAATAAATTATTTTTTATTAATATTTCCAATAACATTGATTTAAAGAAGAAGTAAAAGTAGGAATATAACATATTTATCAACAAAAATATATTAAAACATTTTAAATATGAGAACTAAAAGAATAATTATCCAGTAACATATTTTATTCTGCAAAGATCTTACATCATTACTAACTTAACAACTAACGCTTTTAATTGGTCAATACTACAAAGAAAAACGGGTACTAAAATAAGGGTTTATTTGCTTACTGAAGTGGAAATGAGGAGTGTGGAGTCGTCCCACTTCAGTATTTACATGCTTATTTAAGGGTGGGAGTGGGAATCTCACTCCGTAGATCCCACCCACTTTTAGAGTGAGGAGTGAGATTTTTCAATTTTTGAATTTAGCTTCCAAACTTTTTCCTATCATAACTAGCCAAATACTAGGTTTTTAGACCAAATAGTCCTCATCACTTTACACAAATTTACAAACAAATGTCATTCTTGAAAATCCACTGACACTCTCAACACTCTCAACAAATCACCAAGCATCATCACTCTCAACAAATCACCAAATCTCATCAAACAAGTATTGTAAAACTAAAGATATAATCATCAATTAGGAAACTTCTTAAGGTTAGTGTGTGTTCTTGCACAATATATTCTTTATGTACTAAGTTTAGTGTTTAGGTTCGAAATTGTCATAATTTTCTTGTAAATGTTGTTATTTTATTCATAAAATAATGTAATTTGTTAAAGCACTTAGTTTGAGTAAAGAAATAAAAAAATATTAAAAATCAAAGAAATTCGAATAAAAAACGAAACTCGGATTTAGTGATACAGGCTGGCTTAATGAGACAGGTAGTGGGACTGGAGCCTGTCGCACATAATCAGCACTATGTTTATGTGCGACAGGCACCTGTCCCACTGCCTGTCTGTGGAACTATACAATAGTTTGAGGGACACTCACTTTAATAGTCCAGTTGATGATAGAGGCGTCAGTTATTTTTGTATTCCTATCAATAATGAGGATAAGCATCAGTATGATATTCTTATTAATAATAGAGACAACTGACTTATTCCTCCAATGGCCCGTTCGAGGAGGAGGATAACAATTAATCCCCTCGTAAGTCTTGCTTCAGTTTTGCCTTCAAACTTAGTTGCTCCAGACTTAGTTAGAAGTTGTAATTCTGATGATATTTGTGTGGTATGTTGCTCGCTAAGAAGAATGAGTTAATAATGAAATTGCGCAAAGTTGCCTTGAGGGATAAATTTGATTTCAAAATTGCAGTCTACAACGACACACTTTGAGGCCCATTGTTCTTCGAAATGATGTAAATGGCATATTCAAGTAATGAGAAATTTGAATAAGCAAAATGTTTCTTGGGTAGTGAGAAGAGTTAACAATGTGCACACTTATTGTAATGAGGTGTTACTTGGTGGTCTTCGTTAAGTAAGGAGTTAAGTTGTTAGTCATATTATTATGGATAATTTTATCCAGGATAAACAAATATACACAGCGAATGACATTAAAGCAGACATGCAGCATGAATATAATGTCTAGTTAATATATTAGCAGACATATCAGACTAAAGAAGTTGGTCTTAAAATAGTATAAAGGAACCCTACAGACGTCTATGAACTGTTTCAACATTATGTCTTCCTATCCATCAATATAACTATTCAAATTGTTGCTACATTGTAATGAATGGACATCACAATCACCGTTATTCCATAATTGCTTCAAGAACACCTAGTGGATATATTACATGAAGATTAAGAAATTAATAAGGTTTTAAGGCATTAAGAGATAACAAAAAAAAAAACAAACATTATTAAGCTCCGTAAACTCATTACCCAAAAAAATGTGTCCATATGCGTAACATGTTGAGATAAGGCATTTGGATACTGTCATTACTTTTCATTGATCAATCATGAATAAGTGTGAACATACTATGAAGGAATAGAAACATGTCAATTTAGAACAAAATACAATACAGAATATCAAAAAATACTCCAAGAAATAACACTTAACAACAGTTATCTCGTCACCAAACCAACCCATTGAAGCATGGCCTAAAAGTATTCAAAGAATTTATGCGACCGTTGGACGATGCGATCCACTATGATTCTGCAAGCAAACCACTTATCGAACTCCTCAAATAGCCTTGGATCTTCCAGGCCCCTAAGTGGATTTATATCCACACTCATTCTTTCATCTATCTCACGGTCCATTATTTCAAGTGTGGGTGGAGGCCTGATGTTCCTTACTCTCTTGAAAGAAGGAATTAACAAAGGATGTTAAAGACATACAATGGTTTGTACGGACGTCCAAACTTACTTATGCCAAAAGGTGCCTCCATGAGGATATGTACACGGTCACCACTTACGTCCCCATTAAAACTATATAATGACATGGGAGTGTGATCATTATGATCGCCAGCATCACTGTACACTCTTTGGTCATTGGAGGCCTGTCGTTTCACCAAGATAAATATATTAAACTAATATCATATTAAATACAAAAAGAACGCAATTGTTGCATGTTAAACTTCCTCACCGTATAAAGGAATCCAATTGAAGAATCACCATATAAACATTTGAATAAACCATCATTATACGAAGCCATAAACATTCGAATGACTACTTCTCTAAAATGTTGTTGTTCTTTGGGCTCTGCCTCAAAATCCGATCTTAGTTTAGAAATGGAACTATCAATCTTGTTCATCCATTGAATGATATAATCATAATCAAACTTTATCCTCGACTATTACCAAGAAACAAAAAAACTAATAAGAGAGTGATAAAATCATTTACATATGAGAAAATGAAATAATATTTTAAATTAGAAAGTAACATCTAAATTCTATGTGTCATTAGAATCGTCCGTAGATTCGAGATGGTCATATGCAGCAAGCTCATCCTCAACGGGATTTTGTTGTAGCGGTGTTGGGTTGTAGTGTCGGGTTGTGGTGTCGTGATGCTCCTCCGTTTTCTTTATAATGGTGGCGCGTTGATTAAAGGTTGATGAAGCACAAAGTAACATTGAAAATGAGTAAATAACAAGCCAAAAAGTTTCGAGTTTTGATTATATTTTAAATCGTGCTATGACGTCGTAAAGGATATTCACGTTACGGACCCAACTTAGGATATATGGCACATAATCCTCCACATTGTTCTAATATTTTGTGGCTTTCTCCTTTGCATCTAGCTTGATGGTTTGTAAAAAATTTCCTTGCCATAAAGAATCCCAAGTTTTATGTTAGTATAATCATCTAGTATTTAGTAATATGGAAAGTAGCTATATAAAAGATGAGAAGAAGCAATGGGCTTCCACTACACGATTCAGGGAATTTTCTTTTTAGTTTTCACACCCACTTTAAAGACTGCCCTTCAGTCGCTTCAAAAATTCATGCTTGCAACAAGCAAAGTTATAAAGTTATAAAACGTATCGTTAAATATTCATTATTATAAAACTAAGTAATCTAAAAAAATTTCTCCATAAACTTGAACCGCATACGTAAAGCCATAAACATTGTATTTTTCAATATTATGGCTGGGATTTTCCGAGCGGGTCTTCTTAAGCTTTTGGCTTTTTCATTCAATGCATTGTCAAGACTATTATATATAGTTTTCTAGGACAAACGACCCCACTGACGATTTCTAAAGTGATCAATCTCATCTACTTTGTTGAGCAATAAAATATTAATTTGACAATGATCTTTTCTTCAATTTAGTTCTCCGTCTGCAAAGTAATATAGCACGATCCTTAGCACATCAGTGTCGTCTATAGCCTCGAAGTCTAAGTCCGCAAATCTTTCCTCAAGTTCGTCAAGATTCATTCTGCGAAACAAATTGCCAAAATACTAGTTAAGTAACTTATGCACTGTTTTTTAATTTTTCAGTACAATATCTTGACCGTAGGAAAGTTCAATAACTAGGCACCACTCTCCAACTGATAAGCTTATCAAATGCTTACCAATTTGAAACCAAATTTGATCTTTTTTGTTGCTTTATGCATGGGCCACTTGCCTAAGCAACACATTATACACAATTACGCCACTAAACGAAAAGGTTTGACACTCCATGAAATGCCCAAATATGTCTTCTTTGAACAGTTTCAACTACCGTTTTGTTAATTTTTTTCAAATGCATTTTAAAACTATATCTAATTTACACATACTCTTGATACGCCTCGGGAAGTGATTGTCATAAGGTACCTTCATCGTGCCCTATTCATACGTCGGTCCAGGAGGATTATGCTTTCCTATTTTCAATTTTTCCATGTATCTGATACAAGTTACATAATTAAATTGTTATATTACACAATTACACGCAATACATTAATAACATTAACAACACACAAAAAAAAAAAAAAAACCAAAGTGTTGTCTCATGGTGCGGCAGGGCTGCTTGTCCCACCAAGACGCGCTGTCTCTTGGCACGATAATGCACCTGTCGCACGCGTGTAAGAGGGGCGTGTGCACCGTTCTTTTGTCGATTGCCAAATCATTAATTAGTTAGTAAAATAATACAATTAATTCACTTCAATCTTATAAAAAAAACTACCAACCACTTAGTAACACATCATTTAAAATGAAATTTATAATAAAAAAATTTAAAATATTTATCATTACGTAGGAGTAGATTCTCGAGCCATGCTTACTAAAGCTCTGAATTGTACCATCTTGACTGCCAATAAATCCCAAAATGTTATTGTACACATGTTACTGGCCAATTGTATTTTTTTAACAAATTCTTTGAGGAAAAAATAAAAAAGGTATCACGAAAATTGAAAAGGTTCAGCGGTTGCGAATATGGCCATTATAATAAAAAGCAATACAACAAAATGCAGGAACAGATGTTATATTGATAAATAAACATTGTCATGCACAACTGTCTCCTTTACATTCAAAATCCTGATCTTTTTATACAACATTGTTTTATATACTAAACATATGTACAGTGGAAATAAAAAGACAGTTACCGTATTGCCATAACCCAAATGACCCACGAAGCGCTGCAGCAGAAAACACTTCTGATTTATCATACCAAGCATGAAATGGATCCACCATCTGCATAAACGTCCATGCAATATCTTTGAAGTATCCAATGCCTGAAAGAGCTTCACTTGTGCTATATATCATTCTACCAACTTGTCATACGTATTACTAAATGTTAGTCTCATGGATGTAACTTGAGGGGGTCAAATCTCAGTCTTCTAAAGAACAACAGTAATTTACATCTAATGCATATCATGGTAGGACAATGGATACTGAACAAGGACCATGCAGAGCAAATTGTGTCTGAATCCATCGTCATTCCCAACCCATCAACAATTTCCAAACTCCTTCCTCAATCTTATTTCTTGGGACAGACAATCCATCCCCTTCATCAAGTAGGACTCTGTAAACTTCCCATTCCCTATCTCCAATCATGTGCCTTCCAATCTCAGCCTGAAAACAAAAAGGGGCAATAGATGTTATACTTTTCATTTAGGGAGATTGAAAGGATTTGTTGCTAAAAAACAAGAATTTAATTGTTTTTTGTACAAATTTCTTGAATGCCAATTCTTGGAATCAAATCAAAGTAAAAATGACAAAACAACAAGAAGTATCTATAACTCATCATTGTGATAATGTTATATCCTAACTGTGAAAAGTAAAATGGAATGCAACATTATGACAATAACACAACGTAGCTCAGCTGTGGCGACTCCATTACTGGAATGATGACATAGCTGCCTAATGTTTTATGTTTATCCTCACAATATTAATAATGCAACAAATGCAATTAAACAACAAACTGAATATGTAAGCATGGCCAAAATGGTTTTTCACTTAATGTCGTAGGAAAATAAGTACATACCGAAAAGATGCAAATATCAAGCATCTTGAGAGCAAGGGTGATATCGTGAAAAACAAGAGGTCTACCCTTGCCAGATAATTCCACAGGATTTGCAACCAGAAGCTCTGTATCAGGACCCCTGCTGACCACAGTTACTCTGAGAGGCTGAAGCAGTTCCGTCCACAGTCGAGAGGATAGCCCATTCTGCTTGCTAGGGTCAACTATCTTTTTTCCATCAGCTTGCATGATAAACAAGTCAATCTCACAGTTTCCTCTTTGTCTTCTAGAGAAGCGTCCATATGAAACCTGCATAAAAGATAATGCTTAATATGTTAATGTTATGCAACCAGCTGCCACCTTCCATTAACTTCCACTTTTCTAAGTGTTCTATTTAACAGAATATGATCGACATTTTTGGATGAGAAGTACACCAGCAGAACATGGATTTTATGCATCATACTTTGGAGCACTCAATATGTAAGCAAAGCAAGAACAAATCCATCTAATAACTAGATCCTTCCATGAGGTAAATAGCCGCAGGTCAACGTTAAGCCCATGTTTGGTTGGAAGAAATGGTAGGATAGGAGAGGAATAGAAAGGAAAAAAGAGGAGAAAATGAATGAAAAAAAGGGTCAATCATTGTTTGGTTCAACATGGAATTTATCTTTCTTCCCTTGTTTCTTTCCCTGCTCCTTCTTTTCTCCCCTCTCCTCTTCTTATATTTCTTCAAACCAAACATGCAATAAGATTCTTCCAATCTAAGCAGGTTGATGGTTTTATAAACAAATCACAAGCCAACCAAAAAACAAAAAAAAAAAGGATTTCAAATACTAACAAATCCAGGTTCATCAGGATTGGAGATGGTTCAAGAAAGAAAAACACTCCCATAACACATAAATTACATGACAAAACAGTGCAGTACTTTCTTAAAGCCACTATATCTGAAGTCTATCATACAACCAGTTCATCTACCTGAATATTGTAATCCTTTAGAGTTCTCATTATGTCGTAAAGGAGACCTTTGTGGTCTTGGCAGACAATTTGGACAAGAGTATGACCAGGACTCAGAGAGTTGTCTATTGTGACAGAGACATTGCTGGAAGTGAGCGATCCACTTGGGAGTTCAACAGGCATATCTAAATGGAGCATGTCAATGATTGCAGATGGAAGAAATGAAGATGCGTGCGAGCAGGCAGTAATTTCTGTGCCTACCATTTCTACATCACAGCTTATCATTGCATTCCCCAAAATGGTTTTTAAGTGCTCGTATGTATCCTCCTTTCTCTTCCTTGTATGTAGAAGTTCCCTGATAACGAAAATAGTCAGAAGCACATTAGTTTCTCAGAGAAAGGTCAACATGGACTCATTTCTGCAAAAGAAAAGCCCTTTGTATTTTAATGAGGGATATCTCAAAATCCTTTAAATCTTTGCATTACTACCATATATTCTTTTGTTTTTACCACATGAGACAACCTATCAATACTTTACGAAATTCGAAATATTGAAAATAAAAATGGCCTTATCTAAATAAATTCAGTTCTTGAAAAACCCCTTTGACACCCCTTTAAATCCCAAATAAGCAAATAAAAATAAAGAAGCAAATGAAAAAGTATGCACATAAATTAAATACCAATTGAGTAACTATCTGCCCATTATATCACAGTTCACAGGTTTTCAATACTCCAATCTCAATTGTACGCATATTAACTTTACGAAGGATGGCACTATATGAGCTGACCTTTCCAAATGAACCATTTGACAAGAGAGAATATCCAATAACATGAGATAGATGCTGCTGAATATTAGTCAATTGGATAGTCTAGTTAGTCAAGAGCCACAAATTATTGTATATACTTATTTTGTAAAAAATGATGTGACAAAAATTCATTAACTGAATGAAAATACAAAACAATAAAAATTAATCATATGGGCCAAGAGGTATCCAACCAATTGAGTTATACCATATCAATTTGTAGTTTGTAACTCTATTATTACTCTAAAAAGTTGTTATATTTGAAAGTAGTGACCATTAACACAAATATCTACTAACAAGATGCGAGTTAAATTTGTACATGGAAGCTATTTCGCACAGTTGCAGACATTCCAAAATAATTGTATAACTCTCAGTCAGTGAATAATATGCAACCCTAATAACATAATTATGTTGATGAAAACCAAACTAGCTGTCAAAGATTAGAAGAATATTTTTGCTGATCTTGAGAAAAATATATCAAAAGAGCAAAACCTTGTGTCTGTGACAAAGAAAAGGTCCATCACTTTCCCATCTGGAGTAGTAGATATTTTCACTTTCTCTATGGTAAGCTCAAGCTCACAGAGAACCGCGGTAACATCTGGCAAAAGATAG
This sequence comes from Citrus mangshanensis, assembly GCA_030449895.1. Taxonomy (NCBI): domain Eukaryota; kingdom Viridiplantae; phylum Streptophyta; class Magnoliopsida; order Sapindales; family Rutaceae; genus Citrus; species Citrus mangshanensis. Next base: position 2,445,432 of record JASUUJ010000280.1, on the reverse strand, counting down.
GAAAAAGAATTGTTCCAAAAATCAATTATGGACACGGTTCTTAAAATATTATCATATCAAAATTCTCCACTGGAGGGGAAAATCAGAAATTCCATATCCAAAAACCAAGAAAGCAGAGGAATGTAATTTTTGTCACTCCAACCATAGTAAAAGAAAAGCATCTGAAATCCCAGAATCCATCAAAAAGCAAGTGGATTAAAAAGGGTCATTCAAAGATTCCACATTCTCTCTTTCTTTTCTTTAACAGTCAAAGGGTATGAATCAACAACTTAAAGGACAATACAAATAGACCACAAAAGTTATAAATTAGCAAACCAAAACCCAAATTCATCTCAAAATAACTATGTTTAATATGAAAAAAAGAAACCAAATAGACGAACAAAGTTACATGAGCACAAATATAAAATCAAAAACAGAAAATTGAAAGTAAATAAAAAAAAAAAAGTACCATATAGAAGGCCTTTTCGATCATAACAAGAAAGCTTCAAGAGAAAAACATCAGAAGGTTTGGGTGCTTGCATTTCTGCGTGGTAGTAAAGAACCACAGAAGCTGAAGAACAAGAAGGGCATGCACCCATCAGTCTCTTCTTCAATAAACCCCACCTTGTTTGTGAGTCCCCAATCACCCAAAACACTATGTAGCACCATTTCCCATCCGTAGATACATCTTGACCATACAAATTCAAAAGAATCACACATATTGTAATTAACAACCATAACTTCGAAAAAAAAAAAAAGAGCAATAGCTTAACTAGATTTCACCGAATGTAATGAAAAACTTAAATACCAATCACTCATTTCTCAAAGTTGAAGATCAATCACACATACCCATCACTCGATTTTACACATGGTACATACAATGAAAGCAAAATAAATCTTTTTTTCCTCCAACAACCAAACAAGGAAAATGGCTAGAAATAAAACTTTTTTTCCTATATTTTCTCAACAGCCAAACCAGGAAAATAGTTATTTAAAAAAATTAAAATCATAGTTTCACTAGATGTAATTAAAATCTTAACTACCCATCACTTGTTTCTCAAAGTTGAAGACCAATCACACATACCAATCACTCTTTTTTTTCTTTTTACAAAAAATTTCAAGAGGTAGATTCAACAAAAGAAAATCATAACATATTTTCCCCATATTTTCTCAGCAGCCAAACAAGAAAATGGTTGCTAAATACAGAATAAAGTCAATTAAGTGGGGAAGAAATTACCTCCTCTGACAATGCTAAGACCAAAGAAGAGAATGATGCGACACAAATCACAACCAAGACCAGTTTTATCAGGGCAGTTGACTGTTATCACACATGGGTCACCTTCTTTGTCTGATTGGCTGATGATCACAACGTCGTCGTACAGAATTCCCATTTCCTATTGCTATTCAATTTTTCAAGCTTATTATTCGCTTTAAAGAAAGAAACAGGGAAGCAGGGATTTTTAAGACAGATAAAAATTAAAGATCAGAGAGATAGAAAGAGTCAGTGTTGTGTGTTGCTGCTTCCATCTTTGCTTCTGCTTCACTTGTTCTTGATGTTGCAGTTGTTTCTGGCTTTTTTATTATTATCTTTTGGAAAATTATATTCCGTCTATCTATTTTTTTCAATTTTTTTTAAAATACATAATTTTTTTTACTATAATTCACTTGAAATTATATTTTTTTTATTTTTTCACTTTTTTTTAAAGACTGTTATAATTTTACTAACATCATAAAAATAAAATCGTCATTTTTATAATGATACAGTGATAGATAAGTGTAAAATAATACAATTTCGAGTGGAAGTCAATAAAAAAAATTAAAAATTGTGTGTTTCTAAAAAAATACGAAAAAAATAAGTGATCGATAGATAAATTATCTTTTATATTTAAGGATAAAAAGATTATTTAAGTAATATTTTATTAATTTCTTTAATAAATTTCAAACAAAAGTAAAAAAATAAAAAATATATATAATTTTAAGTGTATTTTAATTAAAAAAAATTATATATTTTTAAAAAAATTTAAAAAAATGAACAGTGAATAATTTCTCTTATCTTTTTAACTATGCTTTTTTCTCGGTGTTCCACCAAAAATAAAAAATCTCGAATCCATTTTATCGACTGATGAAATGATTCTTTTCTTTTCATTATTTTAAGATAGAGAGGATGGTCTGCATTGTGATTAATGATGTGAATCGGGATCCAGCTCCCTTGCACCAGTTGCAAGCCACTACAACGTTGTCCAATTCTGATTTGTAAATAGATTTATTGGAAATTTTGTTCAACGGCTGGGGATATGTTAATATGTTTAGTTCCTTATTAACATGTCACTCCCTATTGTTTATCAAACAATTATAAAAACCAAAAATTTTAAAATATTTACAGATATAATTGCATATTATTTTAAATTTTTAATCTTTGATTCACTAACCTATTTTGACTGTAAAAATGAGTGATGGTACAAGGATTATGTAATCTCACATAAATTTTTTAAACGCTTGAAAATCAATACGTGTCAACCATCATTTTTTACATAATATACATTTAATATAGAATAATAAATTGACTATACATTAAAAATATGGGTTATTAACATTTTAATACTTCAGAAATTTGTACAAATAAAAAGGTAAAATTACAAAATAAAACATGTGTAAAAATGTTTAAGGTTGTAATACTTTATTATTTTTTATTATAAAACTTTAATTTTTACTACGATTTTATTTCTAATGTTAGTTGACAAATTAATTTATCTATACAGAAATATGTTAGTTTACCTATAAAATACCAATATTTTTCTTTAAATTTAAGGAACCATTCTAAATTTCTAAATGTAGCCCAACAAAATTATATAGAAAGATTAAAAAAAGAATAATATGAAATGAAGGTAATTTAAAATTTTTTTAAATAGTTTAAAAGCTTTTAAGCAATTATGTTTTTTGAGAATGATCCATCGTATTTTGCTCTTAGAAACTTAGGTTATGGATCCTTGTTTTAATAATAACTTATAATTTATTCTTCAATAAGAATGATTGATTAGTAAATTTATTAGTTTCTAAATACTCTTTTAAATATATGGCTCACGACCATTTAATTTCTTTTGTCCTAGACTTTTTGAAATGACTAATCAAGAAAGAAACACCTACAGTAGTAATATTTTGACATAACTGTCTTTTACGATGTTAAAGGACCATTGCAAAAAGGTCACATTTCTCGTAATGTCATTAAGTGTTTAACGGCTTATGTTGCCTACTTTGCATCTCTTTTGGCCAGCATCACTCAAGAGTCAGAAGAGTGATTGCTAAGTCAACAGTTAAAAGATTCTTTTTAAATCCCATTTTATCCAAAACGAGACTTATATGTAAAAATTTGAAACCTATAGTTTCTTTTTAACTATGAAAACAAAATGGATTGTCATTTAGTTAAATAATAAAAAGATGAAAGCAATGATATATTGCAACTATTGCAACACTATTTGTTTTTGTCAGTCTTTTCCTTTAAAATAAATAAAACTGATGAAGAAGACTTACCTCCTTAGTGTAGTTTTATTTGATTATCCATTTGAATTTGAATTTGAGAAATGCATTTTTAAAAAGGAAAACAAAAGAAAAGAAAATTGGACTTGGTTATAATACTTTAAAGTCTAAGCATCATATATTAGATAAAAAAGAATAAATAAAATCTGATCAATAGGTGGCTCAGCTATATACAACTCTAAGATAATTGCTTTAGACCTCACCTCACACAAAAGGTCCCGTAAAAAATTTTACATATTTATTGAAGTAATTATAGTCATTACCTAGTATTTAAAAAGAAAATTGTTTTCCTTTTTTTCTTTATTTTTGCATTATCCCAAGCGTCACCTGACGAAAATTATTTTCCTATTTGTTTTGGCAAAGTTTCTATAAATTATTTTCCTTAATTTAATACTCAAACAATTTTACATTTTTTACAATAGAAAAGTATACGTTTAAAATATAAAAAATCTATTGGGCTATCCTTGATAAGTCTACTATACCATACCTCGAATTCTATCCACACATAATACAAGAAGAATATTTGCACCACTCATATTAATCGGGGAGAAATTTTTCACCTACCCAATTTAATTAGGAGGAGAATCAAGTCCCAAGCATTGCTTGAGTGCATATTCTTACTTAATATTTCTATTTTTTCAAATAAGATACTCTTTTTTTTAGTTTCAAATAAGATGCTTAATTAAATACAAAATAATTATATTAAATTATCTTCACATTCCTTTATTTAGCTCAAATAAAGCTCACACGTCCATAATGTGTCTGTGGTCGAGCAAAAATAAAGTTACTATCTTGAAGATTAAAAAACTTCGAATCAAATTTTAATTTTAATCCATTAAAATTGATAAAAATGTTTTAGTATTCATTTAGGCAGTAATTTTACCGCCAAATGAACCAAATTCTTCTCTTAATATTACAAATGAATAATGATTTGATTGGCAGCGGTATTTTATGGCGAATTACATTACCATGTGTCATTGTAGAGTTAAGGCACAATTTTAATATTATTTATATAGTCACATAACTATAGTAAGTGTCCAAATACTCGATATACATAATTATAGTAAGTTTCCAAATACTCAATATCTAGTAGAACGAGTGACCACTAGTTCACCTTAATCATATATTATGTATCCAACTATATAAATATATTGTTAAATAAATTTATAATTTAATTGATGTTACCAATTTTTGGCTCTTATATGTCACTGACAGTTAATTTGCTATCTATTAATTGTGTAATAATTTTGTAACACCTACGAATGAAGTACATCAATTATTAGTCTGTGGATTATAACTTTTATATATACGTGCACTGTTATTTAAGTTTATCTACCTTAGTTTAAAATTGTAATTATCATGCTTACATCATATAATCACAAAATGCAATCAATAAAAATATTATTTGATGATAGTTGTTGCACTAAAATTATACTCATATAGTTACATTGTTAATATAGTGGACTTGTACAACACAATGTTAAGAACAAGTGTAATAATAATTTACCATATTACTCATTATATAATTAAAATTTTATTAAAATAAAAAGTTTTCCTTTTTTTTTAAATGAGCACTCAAGTTTGAATTTTAATAGAGGTGGAGACTAAAAATTCAATTTATACTATACACATATTCAATTAGCCTACACATTGATGAGAATCATGTCGATAAATCTTCACAAGATTCATTGACTATCCACAGATAGGGGTGGACATTCTGGTTTATGGGTGCGTTTGGGATTGAGGTCCTGTAACTTTTAAGTTACAGCTATTATGGAAAAAAAATTGTAACTATAAAAAAAAAAAATAATATATAGTAAATGTAAATTTAAAATAATAATTTTGATAAAATTATTAAAGATATAATATATTTTACATTATACAAGTGAACAATTATATCGGCGTAAGCTTAACACTTTTAGTCTTTTGCTCAACTTCAATCCCAAACACACCCTATGTTTCTATTTTTTTTTCCGCTTTCGGTTCGGTTTACAACTTGTTCGGGTTTAACAATTCAACTCAAATGGGTTGGAAAATTATTTTGTTTCGGTTCGGTTTCAATTTGTTAATTTTGGGTTGCAAAACGGTTTGGGTTATTGGGTTTATAAATCGAGTCGGACTAATAATTCAGATAAGGTTAATGGTTTATGTTATAGCTAGAATTATTAACAAATAAACAAATAGAATGGCAAAGGGCAAAGAATCATCCTTCTCATGATCCATCAACTTCCAAAAACCATTAGCGTATTGCACTGCCCATTATTTTGAATTCGCCGGGATAAAAACGTCAACCAATTTGAAATATTCGGGGTTTCCAAAACACTAAATTCATAATATTCAAATACAAATTCATAATATTCAAAAACCATTAGCGTATTGCACTGCCCATTATTTTGAATTCGCCGGGATAAAAACATCAACCAATTTGAAATATTCGGGGTTTCCAAAACACTAAATTCATAATATTCAAATACAAATTACAACAATAAAGAAAACACTACTGAGTATGTACACAGGCTGTGAAGAGCTGATTTACCATGAAGGCATGAAGAGCTAATGGCAAGCTGGGAGAAGGAGATGAAGTAGTGGCTAAACCTAAGTCGTGGGCTGCGATGGCAATTTGAGAGAGAGTCTTGAACTAAAATAGTTGGCTGCGACGATGAATAAAGAAAGAGAGAGAGAGAGAGAGAGAGAGAGAGAGTTGTGAGCTGAAGTTGTTGGCTGCAACGACGAGTTGAGCTAACGTAGAGCGACGTAGAGGGACTGCCAAATCAAGTGGCATAACCAGATAAGAGAGGATGTGGTTAGGGTTTGTTTTTTGTTTTGTAAGATTGTGAATTTGAGGATCGAAGTCGTGGGCTACGACGGCTAGACATGGTATGGCGCGGAGGATGACTAACGGCTGTTAGGTTTTGAATTTGGGATTGGGGATCGGCTGATTGGGTTTGGGGCTTTGTTTTGTCTTTGTGAAATTGTTTTGACTTCTTTCTTCATGCTGGTGCATGTGCTCTTTGCTCTGCTTATTTTCTCCCATTTTCATGCTTTTAATTGGTTTCTCAATTCTAGAATTGGTAAAAAAACCCAAGTCGGCCCTGGGCCTCCCAAGTGAGGGCTTGGACAATGGCTTAGGAAAAAAAGCCTGAGCCAAGCCCAAGCCATCAATTTTTTTTAAAAATAAATTTATAAGTTAGAATAATAAATTTAAAATTAAAAAATAATAAAAAATAAAAAAGAGAAAGTTTAAATCTCTAATTTATATATAAATAATGAATAAGAAAAGTTAAAATTATAATACTAAACTCTCTTTTAAGTGTTAACTAATTAATATAGTGCTTGAATTAGAGAATGCAGTACTAAAAAATTAAATTTCTAAACTTTTATTTACTTCATTTATTATTATTATTTTATTTTGAAATATTTATTTTCTTTGATTCATTGATTATAACAACTTGATTATTATTAGCTCATTTAAGTTTATAACAATTTAAAAAAAAATTGAAAAAATAAGTAAAAGCCTAAGCCCGACTCAAGCACAGACCTTGCACCTCTACTCTTCAAGGCCAATCCCAAGCCCATAATTTGCCAACTCCACTCAATTTGGTTTGGGTTAACCCAAACTAAATTTCGAAACCGTTCGGTTTGGAGGATGTAATCCGTTTGGGTTTACCTGAACCGACTCGAAAACCAAATAAAAAAGCGGGTTTGGTTCAGTTTGGGTCAACTTAAAACAAATGCCCACCCCTATTCATAGAGTTCCAATGACAAGGGTAATAATTAAGAAATGAAGGAAGCATTAAATGAATTAATTGAGCACATTTTAAATTCATATTTTGTCCATATATACTAATATACCAAAAATAAGTATGCAAGATAGTCAATACTTTGTCATTATTATTTAAGCTTCTAAATTTGATTGAGAGTGACCTGCATGAAGAAAAAACAAGGGCTTATCAAATTAGGAAGAAAAATCAGACAAAATCTTTATTTCCTAATCTATTTTGGAAACAAGATTTTTTTTTTCTTTTTACTTTAGGATCAACCAGATCTTTTATTTCAATATTAATTAGAATGATTTTTGACAAAAGAATCTCATTGAGTGCAGGGTCTCACTTATCTTGCTGAGGTTCACATCACACACGCATTCACTTTAAACTATATATATAACATTACTAAAAATTCTATTGCTATGAAGATAATGTCCTATAGGTTATACATACATATAATAAAATTATATAATATTGATTAAAATTATGAAAAATTGAATTTAGTTTAATCATAGTAATATTGACTAATAAGGCTATTTATCAACAACATCAATAGTAAAGTTGTGTACTATATATAATATTAGTAACTATGATATGACTAGTAACACAAGATCAAATATTAACATTACAACATGTATAAGCTTCCAATAAAACTATTTATTGTTGTAGAAATTTGTAAATAAACGAAACCACAAAATAATGCAGGAAAAAAAAATTAGGTTCTATGCAAGCTATTTCATACAAATAAACAAAGTAGGTTACAAGCAATAATTTAATTAATTTCTCATAATTTTTATGAATAGCTTACACAAGAGATTGTTTATGAGTATTATACACATTAAATGCAATTTTATAGTATTTATATTAGCCATCTAATACTAATAATATTGAAAACAATAATGTTTGATGAATGATATAATATTATATTTAGTATTATCAATAATTATAATTATTTGAAAACTATTCAGTAGTTAAATATAAAATAATAATTGATTTTGGATTAATTTGATTTATAATAATATAAATAATCTTTTTCATATTTTAAAGTAATTTTTTCATCATTAAAAAATAAATTTTTGCACGTTGAGGCTGTCTTTAATAGTTTCCAAACTTAAATGGCTCTTGTTGATATTTAGTTAAGAGAAGGTATCTATATGATAATTTAGAATGATATTTGCCAGTTTGCCCTTGTTTCGGTAGCCGGTTTTATGCGTTAAATTATAAAGCCGTTGGATTGCTTTGAAAAGCCATCGAGCGGCCAATATATTTTTAAATAAATCGTGGAACGGTGTCATACCGCGGCTATATTATAAGTGGAGTAGCGGACCCCAAATGTCAAATCTTATATGGGTAATTTTCGGTTTCTTTCTCCTGAGGTTTGAGGTGCTTTCACTTTGATAGATTGTATGCGGGTCTCTTCACTTTACACCCTTACCGTTAGTATAAAGTATTATCGACTGTTAGTTGACTAACTAAATGACCAAAATACCCTTGCATCAAGAAAAGCTTTAATGTGACACAATTCTTGATTAGTTCACAGGGTTTTTTCTTCTCTTTTCTCATCATCCGTCAAAACACCTTATCGAATCCTTGCCGTTGGATCCTCAACATAAAAAATTACAATGATCGGAAATGCGAAGTCGAAGAAGCACACGGCAAAACATATAGCGATGAAGGTGGACGCAACCACCACCAACAGAGGCGGCGCGACATTCGGGTAATTTGAGTTTGTGGGTTTTGAACTCGTTGGGACATTCAAGACGATCGCGGGGGAGTCGGATCGGCGTGATTGGATTGATCTATGCAGGGATGGAGTGTGGGGCTGTGGTGGTTACGGATCAGAATGATGTTTGGAGTAGCATGGCGGCGGGACTGGGCACTGGGGCTGTGTGTCAGGTGGCGAGAGGAATAAGGTCGATGGCTGTTGTGGGGGCGATTGGTGGGTTGACGGGAGGTGCAGCTGTTGCGGCAAAACAAGCTATGAAAAGATATGTGCCTATTTGATATCTGTGTCGAAAGTTCCAACTTTGAGAGTAGGTGAAAGAATGCATCTTTTTTTTTTAAAATCGAAATATTGGAATAAAAAATCCAAATTTATTACTTGAATATTGATATTGATTAATTTGATAGATATATTGTTACCGGATGATGTCATAAGTAATGTGATTCCGGAATGAGACTGGTATGGCTCGATGACAATGGAAAGTTCAATGATCGGTGTGCAATCTAATATTAAAAAAAAAAAATTGACTTTGTGGGTTTGATTTGAGAAGACGAAAACCACTTGGGCCACTCCCTCACAAATGTGAGGGGAGTGGTTCGAGCCTCTCTGTAGGTAGATGTATTGTAAGAGTTTAATTTAAATATTATTTTTTAGAGTCTCAGAGTTTGAGTGAAGGCAGTCTTTTTTTCAGATTGGGAGTTGACGCTCCTCGAATATTTGAGAGGGTTAAAAATCTGAGCAGTGTCATATCAGTATTGATGTCAATAGGTCTCAGTATATATATATGATTGTACATATCAGTTATATTCTTATATAATATGAGTTGTAATTTGAGCAATAGTCTCATGTCATTAAAAAAAAAAGATTTGAGAAGATGAAAGATAGGATCATTCTTTTTGTTTAATTTGGTGCAAAAAATAATGTACAGCAGTATATATGTGTATGTGGTATATATATATATTATCCATTGTGTAATGAGAGTCTTTAAAGATATTCCAATTTCTAAAGTGAAAAAATTTAAATTTATTAATATTTAATTAATTTAATATGAAATTACTTACTTGCCCTTATATACTAAACATATACTGAAATTTATACTAACGGTAGGGATGTAAAGCGGAGATACACTCGTACAATCTATCAAGGTGGAAGGACCCTAAACCTCAAGGGACCTTGAGTAAACCGAAACTTACCCAATCTCATATTAACTTATCAAATACGGAGACATAGGAACCACATGAGATCGTGAGAAATTAGAGCAATATATCATATCGTAAAGCAAAAATTATCAGCTAACCTCGTGGCGCACGTTGGTTGAGACACTGCAATCAGCCGCCATCACGTGCTTAAGCTTTGCTTCGTCGGAAATTCAATTAAAAAGGTTTCGGCCAGTGCCAGGCTATCATTTTCGCCCTTAACACACCCAAAATGTTACCGTGCATCTCTTTTGGACATTTTGCTTCCCAATTAATTTTTATTCTAAGCAAAGTTTCTTTTTCTTTTTTTCACTTTTTACTGATTCCAATCTACAAGTAATATTTATAGTAGAGTTCGGAATTTACTGAGATTATCTTAAAAATCTACTGTAAATTACAATATTATAAAGAAATTTATTTTTATTCTATATATTTTTTTGGAAAGAGAAAATAAACAGAAACATTATTAAGAGGACCATCTTACTAAAGTGTACGGATGGTAAAAACTCAGGCCAATATCGAGTATGACAATGTCTGAATTCCGCCAATGCTAGATTTTTTTTTATCCTAACATAAAAAACTAGAATTTTATGTTTATAATTATAATTATGTATATTTATTTTATAATTTTAATTTTTTTAATTTTATTTCGATAAAATTGGGCTTAAAAAATTGGACCTAAAAGGTCTAAAATTTCAAATATATGTAATAGGTAAGCCAAAAAAAATATAATTATTTAAAATAATATATTTTTAATACTTTTCTCATAAAATTTGAGTTTTGGACGGCGCTTAGGCTTATTAAGTCCAATTTCAAGACCGAATGGATATTTTTAATATCCATTGCAATGCACTATGGGTGCGTTTAGCAACTTGCATTACACTATATTGCATTGCATTAAAACACTGTTATTTATGTTAAGCCATGTTTGACTGCAATTTCTCGTGCATTACACTGCTTTAAGAAGGTGGTTAATAAAATGAAAGGCATATAAAATAAACCATGGAGGAGTAGGGTCTAGGGTCTAAATTTATTAATATTAATTTATATTTAAATTTAAGCAAGAAATTTAATTTAAATAATATATAAGATAGTAATGAACCTAAATATTTAATAAATAATGATAGTATACTATCCTGATTTTATTACATAAATTATTTTAGTTATTTTATTTTAAATACATAGAACATATTTACTTTTATTTAATCATTTATTATTTACTAAATAATAAATTTAAAATGAAATTGAGATTAAAAAATTATACTTGATATTAATAAATAAAATAAATTTATAATTTAATATTGTATGATTTTATAATATAATTTATATTATATTATATAATTCTATAGTAATATATTTTTGTAATATAATATCAAATTATACTATACTATAATATGATTTTACTATATTATAGTAACTAATATATAGAAATAAATTATATTATAATAAAATATTATTAATCATATAACATAATATTTTAATATTTATTATTTAATAATAGTATATTATTAAGTCATTTTTGTATTATAATAATATATAAAAGTAATTAGTAAGTACTTAATTTCAAAAATTAATAATAAAATCTTAAATATTAATAAATATTATTTAATTTTAACATTTATATAATATAATATTATTTTATATAATAGAGTCCATATTACACCAAACATAGTATTGCATTACAATTTAATGCAATGCATGTTAATGCAATACACTATATTGTAATATAATGTGTCAAATACACCCTACACGTTTAATGATTTTTAAGCATAGCTACTATGTATGGTTTAAACATGGACTTGATTCGAATTCCAATAGGAATGATTTGGAGATGTTTTATCTGGTGAATGATATCAAATCCTAACAAAATATCCTTATTAGGCAGATAGGAATCAAGAGAAGCCGAGCTTAAATAGGAGACAAACCAAGAAAAAGGATAGGACATGACCCCTATCACTTTTTGAAAAGCAAAGTCATAATTACAAGCGACAAGTTTTTAGAAAAGTAAAAGTTGCTTAGGCTCAAAGATTGGTTTTCAAAATATGATTTCTCAGTGAAGCATATAAAAGGAGACCACAACCTTATTCCTGATATGGTCTCACGACTTGCTAAACCAGAAAAATTCTTGTTTTTCATATCCTCAGATATTCTTAATAAAATCCTATCACACATCATGATTTATCTCAAAATTGAATATGTATATAGTAAAATTTTATTAGATCAGTATATGAATGATATAATATACATGTGTTAAAGTATGATAATTTTTATGCAGATGTAAATTTGACCATGGAACTACCGTTGCAACAATGTATAATGTGCAAGCATTATGTAAGTTTGGATTTTTTTAATTTTTAATTGTCCAGTTATTACTTTCTCTAGTTTTAAAAAATCAAAAAATATATATTGTTTAACGAATAACGATTTAACTTCAAATTTATAAACTGTATCAATTTTTTATCTTTTTGTTAGCAGTGATAAAAAATAAAATAAAATAACTGTTTTATCTTTAAAGTTCAATTTAAACCAATTCGGGAAATTGAATTTAAAATTTGATTAAAAAATCAACCACTATATTTGTATCAGCTGTGAACCGTACAACCGAACTCTATGAATAAATGTTTGTATAAAGAAAAATAAAAAAGTGACAATATGGTGGGTCATGTCATCATGTCATCAATTTCGATAGGTACTATTAATTTCATAAATTAATAAAAATTATATGGATGTAGTTGGGATTTTGAATCTTGCGTATGTATGCATTAACGGATGAAATTTAAAAATATGTATATATATATATTCACATATTGGAATCTTGAAACTGATTTTGGTATCTTTTGGGCAATGAGTATCTTGGAATATGGATTAAAATAATGCACACAATATTTTATCTTTTCTTATTCTAAGTATAATAAAATAGTTGTAGCAATCATACTCTATAATTTAATATATGTGTTCACCAAATTTTCATTAAGATCTTATTCGTACCAATTGGTTGATTCTCATTGGATCCAGTTTAAATTTGATTCAAACAAATAAACTTATATTTGAAGGGAGCTTGTGATAAGTTTGGGTTTACGTGTATTTTTATAGTATTTGGGCCAGGTAGTTTAGCTGAATTATCCTAGATAGTGAGCAAAAGTAGTAGATATACTGAGTTCAGGTGGGAGGAAAAATAGGGAGAGCTCAGTGGAGTCTTGTAGGATTTGATAGAGGGCTAATATATGTTTAGGTGTAGCTCAGATATACTCAAGGAATAGTATAGATAGTCCCACATAATACTTGGTGTAACTGGGTATCTATAGATAAGCTCATACATGAAAAACAATCTCGACCTCAAATTGAAAATATAGCAAAATAAATAAAAATATAAAGAACACACAGTATTTACATGTTTCACCTTTTGGCCTACATCCATGAGAGCAGATCATCACCAATCCATTATATAAATGAGAGGTTATATAAGATTTTACATTATTCAAAATGAATAACACAAGCTAGATAGCAATACAGAGATGTTTGGTATTGATAAAAATGAAGATTGTTAATAAAGATATTGAGAATGATAATATCTTAGAGAATATGATAAAGGTGGAGAATAAAAATGGCCTCCTAAAGTGGAGAAATGACTGATGATTTAAAAGATAGAGAGAAAATTGAAGAAAAGGAAGCAAAGAGATAACGGCATGCCCTAATATAGGTGAATAAGTCATTTATACAGTGGAGGCTAGTAGTAAGGAGAATACATAAAAGTTAAGGCTAAATGTCATTCTCAGGTTAAAAGGAGAGGATATTTTTAGGGTTATGTATCATATTTAGGGATAAAGGCTAAGAATATTCCTTTTATATTAAGTTTATTTTTTCTCATAATATCTTGAAGTGTCAAACTTGACCATTGATTTCCAAACTCATTCAATATAGTAAATTCTTCCAAATAGCATCTTTCTATTGCTCTAAGTATTGTGTCAATTTTGCCCTTTGTAATTATCCATGTGTCATTCATTTATTGTTCCAAAATATCATTCCAAATTTACCCCCAAACTAGATCTCCCTAGTTTCTTGTGTTGAAAGAATTAAAGCGCAAGAAACTCAAAGAAAAAATTTGGATTTGATGAGCCATCGCTACTTTCAGTTGCTAATTCACTAATCTTGTAAACTTTTTGGAGCAAGAGAGGAAACCGATGGAGCTCAACCACTCCAGAAAAACAAAATTTGGCAATAAATATCTTTTATGGAGATTGATTTTGGAGTTTCCTTACATCAATAATCATGGCAACCATGCTTAGCAGCTATTTTACCTCTTTGATCATGACGATTCACTCAGGAGATTTCTTAACCTTCTGATCATGGCGATTTTTTCAAGAGCTTTCTTAGCTCTTTGATCATATGGCAATAAAAAAATGGCTATAAAGTATAACGATAACTCCAGGCAATATACACATGTTTAATAAGGAGGAGTTCTCAATCCCATATGTAGGTAACCAAGGTACCCTCATATTGGTGATTTGCTTATATTTATAGCTCTTTAGTAGCAATAAGCATAAGTAAGCTGAAACAAGAATAGCTCAAGTATCTAGAGCTATGGTCTAAAAGTTAAACATAGTGAGTCATAAGCGGAGATAAATTACAATCAACAAAACATAATAAATAAGGAGTAAATCATACATTCACAACCACATGATAATAAAGATAAATCATTCACATAAATTATCCCTGTAAGATATATTAGAGAAGACAGGCTATTGCATCATACTTCAATTATAACGATGATCTTAGCAAGGTGAGCTATACCCATGGCGATAAAAAATAAATCATCCATATAAATTATTCATGAGTGATAATTGACGAAAGAGAAGCTTATGCACCATTCATTATGACATATAGCTAACAGCAAGTCATGCTTTCACTGTGAGGACTTTGGGCCAGCAAACTATATGCTTTTAATTTCAAAGGAGATAATGAAATCTCTAGAAAAGCAAGCAGCCTATGTCGGGTACCTTGAGGTCCCTATAAGGCTTTCAAATAATATTTATAAACACATATTCACAAAGTGAGACTAGCCAGGCAATGCACCCCTGAGGTCCCCACAATATCTTCACACAATATTTATAAACATACATTCACAAGTGAAATTGATCATTGTCAGGTACCCCTGAGGTCCCCACTATGTCTTCACACAATAATTATAAAAACACATTCATAAATGAATATGATCACTGTGGGGTACCCTTGAGAGCCCCCACAAAGTTATATATATAAGATGAGAAATGAATAGAATAAATCAATAGAGAATTCTATATTGCATGTCCGTTGTTGGCATATCTCAAATGCCTTTTGGTAGTGTTTGCATCTGATGGTATCTTTGTTGCCCTTTTATGAACTAAACTAAACTAGTCCCCACTGCGAAAGCTTTTTGTTGCGACCCCCGCAGAAGACACCAATTGTTTTCACCAAAATTTTGCTAGCATTTAATTTGGATCAATGGAGTGGTCCTCACTAGATGTAGCTCAAATTTGATTCAAATAAATAAAATTATATTTGAGAGGAGCTTGTACTAAGTTTGGGTTTAGATATATTTTTCCAGATATTTGGGGTGAGTGTTTTAGCTGAGGTATCCTAGACTGTGAGCTAAAGTAGTAGATATAGTGAGTTGAGGTGGTTGCATGAGGAAAAATAGGGAGAGCTCAGTGGAGTGTCGTAGGATTTAATAGAGGACTAATATATGTTTAGGTGTAGCTCAATATACTCAAGGAATAGCATGAGTGGTCTCACAGAATACTTAATGTAACTGGGGTACCTAGATAAGCTCATACGTGAAACATAATCTCGACCTCAAATTAATAATATAGCAAAATAAACATAAATACAAAGAACACACAATATTTACGTGGTTTGGCTTTAGGCCTACATTTATAGGAGCAAATCATCATTAATCCATTATATAAATTAAAGATTACAAAAGATTTTACATTATCTAAGATGAATAACACAAGATAAATAGCTATACTGAGATGTTTAGTGTTGATAAAAATAAAGATGGTGAATAAAGATATGGAGAGTGATAATATGTAGGAGAAGATGATGAAGGTGGAGAATATTAATGACCTCAACAAAAAAGAGAAGTAGTTGATGATCTAAAAGATAGATAGAAAAGGAGAGAAGAGGAGGCAAGAAATGATAGCATGCCCTAATATGAGTAAATATGTCATTTATATAATGACGGATAGTGATAAGAAGAGTGCATAAAAGTTATGGTTAGACGTTATCCTTAGTTAAAAAGAAGATGATGTTTTTAGAAGTTTGTGTCATATTTAAGAAAAAAGAATAAGAATATTCTTTTTGTATTGAGTTTATTCTTTCTCATAAATATCTTGAAGTGTCCAACTTGACCATTGATTTCCAAGCCCATCCAATGTAGTAAATTCTTCCAAATGGCATCTTTATATTGCTCTAAGTACTATGTTAATTTTTCACTTGTAATTGTCCATGTGTCATTCATTTATTGGTCCAAAATATCATTCTAAATTTACCCCCTAAACAATATACTTTGGGCATGCTTGGTTGGAAGAAATGAGAGGAGTGGAAAGAAGAGAAGGAAAGAAAAAAATGGAGAAAAGGATGGTGAATTTCAATTTCATTATTTAATTTAGTTTGATATGAAATTCATCTATTTTTCTCTTATATCCTTCTCTTCCTCTCCTTTCCTATTATCTCTCCTCTTTTCATTTCTTCATACTAAAAATAAAATTATGAAATTGTCCTATAATTAAATGATCAATATTCATTTTCAAGTTTTATATACATTTATCAATGGAAATATGTTGTTAAAGATGCAAATAAAATCATATTATCATAGGCCAAATTTTAATTTGAGTCAATATATTATGTGTAGACCTAACAAAATTCATGAATGATTCGGCAATTTTTAACTAGTTTAACATATATGGTTTTAGATGGAACTTATATATTTTTGGATTGTGATATAACATGATTAGAATTAATTTCTGTAAAGTTTTAGGAGAAATTTAACTAAATGTATGCAGCTATTATTATTCTTTTGGTATTCTATTTTTAGGGTTGACTAAATTCCCTAGCCCAACTCATTAGGGTTGAAGATTGGGAACATAAAACACTAAAATGGAACTTTGAGGATAGGTAAGAGAATTGTTTTCTTACCCGTTATTTTTCACTTTGGATAATTGACATAATTTTACCATACTCTAAGCATATTTATACAAGATCAATGACATCTAGAAAGTTCGTCTACTTGCCAACATTCTGTTATGGGCTTGTTGAGAAACCTAAAACTTTCTTGCTTTATCTAATAACCCCAACAAACATTTGACTAGCCTTGGACACACATGCAACATGCTTTGGCTTTATAATCACAAAAACAACAGGAAAATGTTGTCATTCAAAGCAAACAACTTAAGTGGTGGCATGTGCTCTACTTAAAGGATTAGATGACATCAAATAAATGTCATTGAATCTGAAAGTGACTCAACAACATGTTAGTAAATGAACAAATAGAAACTTTCTCAAGTAATAACAGACTTGTCAGACTCAGCTAAATTCTCTATTTATATATACAATTATTCTTAGGTTTGGATATCTGGAACTTTTGAACATACAGTTTCGCTATTAAAAATAAGAATGCATACTAAAATACCACAAAACACATATTATAATACACTAAAAATTATTTTTTTGCCTGCTAGTGTATTAAAATTTATATATTTTTATTTTTTATTGGTATCCCCACTTTGTTAAAGTATAATTTAATATTAAGAATTCATATGGCGAAGGCATAGTCTTCTTTTTTCTCTCAAATAAAAAACTCATTGGCGCCAAGCGTGAGGGAATGCTAGACGTTTGGTACTTGCTCCGGCGGCCAGGAGAAAAGACCCCATGGAGGCGGCCAATCCCATGCATATTGTCCGTGAAGTACAATTTTCTCACTTGAATAAATAGAATTAATATTAAGCTAACAAGCCCCTTAAGTATAACAACAACAACAACAACAACAACAACAACAACAACAACAATAATAATAATATAAAATATTTAATTCTAAAGTAATGATGACATAAGTGATTTATCTCCACCATTAATCAAGAGTTATGATGTCAAAATTCTAACCATCTATTAGTTTTAGGAAATCCTATAAATATCTCCTACCCTTTCATTTTCAATGTAACCTAGAGATTCAATCCTCTTTTATTTTAAGTCATAACATCAAGAGTAGAGAAATCCTCAAGTTAGAAAGGTCTAAAGGAGTCAAGATTAAGAGGTAAATAACACTTCAACTGTAATGTAGGGACAAAGTTCATTTTATACTTAACTTCAGCTTTAACTAATCTTTTATTTTGTGATGGCTACTATGATGTGATTGGTTATTGTCAAAATTTTTATATGGTCGGCTATGCCGCTTATATTATGATTTTTTTATTTATCTTTATATGATCGGCTACGTCGCTTATATTATGATATTTTCTTATTTACTCCTTGTATGGTCATGTATGCCGCCTATTCTGTGATACTTTTACTTAATTATGCTATGACGGCTTTGTCACCTATATTATAATCTCATTTTGTTTAATCTCTATATGGACGACACTGCCGCTTATATTAAAGATTGTTGTCCTTAAATAGCATTGTGTGTTGATTCTGTTGTACCTCTAGGAACTTCACATGTTATGATATAAGTTGTATTGAACGCATGCATTTCATGGATTATTTTATTAGAAGAGTTTTAGAAAATGAATTTTTAAAAATGGTTTGTTGTACTACGAGGTGGTAAAGTTCCCAGAGAGGGCAAGCCCTCCAAAATTAGTAAAAGGTAATCTTTTGAGACGGGGATACGTAACACCCAAAAGATCAACTAGCTAGGAAGAAGGGCATATTGTTTTAAAGAATAAAAGTGCTAGCCTTGTAGTGCAACATACCTAGGGCTCTCATAAAGTTGTTTTGTATTTTCTCAGTTTCTTTTAAGAACTTAATATGGTCATCTATATGCATAATAATTTATTGATGCATCAAAGTGTTATCTTACTTGGCATTAGCTTATAAAGTCCTTACATTACAGGTAATGATGAGTAGGGCAAGCTGACGCTAAGTCCCAACCAAGGCGAAGTGCATATGGGCATAGCAAATTAATCTTGGGTTTTATGATAGGCTCGCTTAGCTTTGTTTTTATCAAAAATAAATACTTTAGCTTTATGTAATAATAAAGTTTTTGAGATATATACTAAGGAATTTCTGCATTTCTCCTACATTTTGTAAGAAAGTTTTGCTTGCTATATAAAACGTTTTTTTAAAATTCGTATTTATATTAAAAAGTAACGAGGTTTTAAATATTTTAAAAATAAATTATGTTTTTAAAAGTGGAGTGTTACATTGTCTGTACATCGGGTCGCACAAATTGCATAGTATCATAAATTGCTATCCCGGGTATTACCCATCCGCCAGGAGAGTTGATAAATAAATACAAATCCTTGGTCTCGTTCTCTATACTGAGATATACCATAATACCAATAAGTTGATTCGAGATATCGCTCTCAACCATTTGACCTAAAAAAAGTAATCTTTCTCGATAAAGTCGGTTGATTAGGATAAAACAGTATCCCTTCGGAGCCGTACAGGCATCTTTTTATGCATACGGTTCAACAAAACTTGCGAAAAACAAATCAATGTGTAGCTCCTAGCCCCTTTCCTTTCTTTTTTCCTCGCTTCTATCGAGGGGCTTTTCTTCCGGTTTTCAAGAACGCTGAGTTTAGCCGGTTTCCTAGACCTATAATATTCTAATATAAAAAAGAAATTCACTAAACTTATCGAACTAACTTTTCATTGATGTATTTTTTCATCGAGATCCGATCCAAAAATCACGATGCCATTTTCTTGTTCCTGAATTGAATGGGCTTCTTCCATTTTTTTAGGTTTAGGCTCTACTCCGAGTAAGGATTCGCCCGATTTTGATTTGCACATATAGGACAAATGACCCCAATACCACGTCTCTTTTTTGCTATGACTTACCCCTTTTTTAATTCATTTCTTTCATGTCTTCCGCCAAATATTTGACATATTCATCATATTTAGCATTCCGTTGATTAACGTTTGAGATCGCTTTTCGAATAAAGGAATCGTGTGTGTGTATTTCTCTTACACAAATGCCCTTATACCCTTATGAACATGCAGACATTTAGGGTGTGTTTACTTCTCGGATGGGAGAATCAGAACCATTAACAACATTTACTTCACAAAATAAGAGTGTGAATTATAATCGGAATTGTGCGAGGCCCACAAATTTGGGAATCATTCCCATAGAATTTGATTCCCAAGGGGGGTTAGGAATCACACTCTAATTCCTTGAATTGCCCATTTTACCTTATTGAATTTTCATAATCCCCAAATCGCCATTAATCAATTTCTATTATTTTTACATTTTGGTCTCTATAGAATTTGTGAAAATACCCAAAATTTTTGTGTTATTTACAAATAGGTCCTTTATTATTTATCATTAATAACAACATCATTAATGTCATTATTATTAATATTAATATTATTAGGCTTCATTTATTAATTTTATTATTTTAATTGTTTTTATTACTATCACCAATGTCATTAATATTCATATTGATGTTAATATTATTAAAATATTATTATTATTGTCATTAATTTCAATTATTATTATTAAAATTTATTAATTTTATTTATTAATTAATATTATTTTCATTATTATTATTATTAGTTTTATTCTTATTCTTGTTATTATTATAATGTATATAAATAATACTACGGACAACAATTAATAGAGGACGTTTTAGTAACTTGTATTATTTCATTACGATTTTAAGATAAAATAAATATATCAATAGGAATGAAATTTATTTCTATTTTGATTCTTATAGATCACGCATATAAGTTATTTTTATTCTAATTTCTCATTCTAGTTTCAGCTCATTTCAATTCCTATTTACTAAACGCACTATTAATCGTGGTTGTTCAATCCAATAAATGGCTGAATTTAGTTATGAAGTTAGCTAACTTTTGACATGAGTTGAGTTTTTTGTTTATGCCTCTGTGAGCACATTTAAAAAATGTAAAAAGAAAATAAAATTCACTAAGTTCGACTATGTGGAGTTGCTCCATTGTATAGTAATAACTTATAATTATAAGACAATGATATACAGTGGAGCAGCCCACTGCCATTTTCACTTATCTATGAATTCTTTTAGTAATGTGGGACTCACGTGAATTTAAAAGCAAATATTATATTATTCTCATTTTCCTCTCTTTCTTCCAACACAGCTTCCCGCACCCATCTTGCCAAAACGTTAGATCATCTTCATCATTAACGATGACGTGTCCAACGTGCTACTCTTCTAAATTCTAATCTTCTTCTGACATTAGGGACTTCTCTTGCCCTTATTTTATCAAATTCCAAGTTGACTGGAGGATGTCCTTGCCCATGTGGTTTCTTTTTCATTTTCCACTATTTTTGTTTGTTTCTCAAGAAAATCTGCCGCTAAAGAGACCTTTAAGCTTGTTTCTTAAGAAATTGAGATGAGTTAATTTTATTTTTCTTTTTTTAAACCTGACAGCCCACATTGTTGGAGAAAAATCATTTTTTTCAATTTTTATAAAACCTTTTTAAGATCGCTCTCATATAATATATAAGAATTTGTAATCTAAAAATCGTACCTTGAAAATCCGATTTAGTTTTTTCCGTTGAAGTGATTTAGGCTCTTAGATCACGATCCGTCACCACGACGCCTGTTAGATCACGATCCTTCACCACCATACTTATTAGATCACGAACTGTCACCAATGATCTTCCAAGTTATGACTCAAGTTTGATCTGCACTTGACCTGTGGGCGCCTTTATCACTACTAAAGCAACTAGCACGAGAAAATTTTTCTTTCAACAATAAAAAGAAAAATCTTTTTCTCTGATCTGTATAAAGTGGCTGCCCTTTCTTTCTTTTAGAGAAAATAAGCCTTTTTATATCTGCCTTTAGTAAAAACCCTAGGCTCCAAATAATGAAAATCAAAACTCACGTTACTTGCTTTTTCTATAGGGGACCCACCTTGTAAAATAACATAAGGCCCTTATAACAAGCTAATTAAATGGAGCCTCCCACTAAATGATATATTTAGGCTTTTGACCCAAATAGTTAGTTATCTTGCTTATTAATCCAGTAGTAGTGCAGTCAATTAAATGAGCTAACCCGGAGATCATTTGGGAACATACAATAGTGGCTATAACAATTAGGCCTATAATTAAACTAGCCTAATTATTTAATTCCAAATCTACTCCACTAAAAGATTGGAATTGACCTCCATAATTGTATGCTCGAATCATAATTCGTCCCAAGCCACATTGATTTCTTTACTGCACAATCCTTTGTACCACATCATTAATTAAATCGATATCTCAACTTTCCAATCAATTTAATTACATCTTGTTCCTTGATACTTACTGGTTTTCTCTAATAATCATTTTCAACATACTAAATATGTTTGACACACTCTGGCCAGAGAATTCTATGATTAAGTGCCGAAAACCCATCAAGAGATGTGTTGTACAAATTCTATATTGTTAATCCATAACTCCAATACTCATAATTGCTTCCACTAAGATATCGGGTAATCTTGACCACAAGTATGTGTCGTGCCCATTGGTAACACAAATGGAATAACAATTACAATAATGAAATCATAATTAACTCAAGATTAAGATTACAGTAAAATCAATGCCTATGAGATTTAATAAGTTTGACAATTATTACAAAATTAATTAAATCTCATATTTGATCTTGTGCAATATAGTCGTACTACATCAATAAATTCATACATGATTAAGACAAATCATTTAATGAATTCATTACAGTCTATACCTAAATAAAGTGCCCAACTTTATTTATCAACTGCTAACTAAATTTATTTAATCATAAGATAACTTGTATTTATGTCTTCTGTGAATCCACATGGTGATCACATAAATACATATAATATGATTAAATGGACTTTGATCAAAATACTAATGCAATTAAGATATTTGAATAAAATACCTCATTAATTTTATTAATCATAAAAAATGTTTATTATAATTAAATAAACACATATGCTTTTAAAGAGCATATTTTCCCAACAATCTCCCACTACCTCTCAAAATATATTTGGCATCTCACGTATGCCCATGGAGTCTAAGTGCAAGTTAAAAGGTTTCCCAGGTATGGCCTTAGTAAAAGGATCTGCCAAGTTTTGCTGTGATGCAATCTGAGTAACCTCCACATCACCTCTTTGCACTATATCCCTTATAAGATGATACTTCCTCTGAATATGTTTTTGTTTCTTGTGGTTCGTTGGTTCCGTAGATTGAGCTACCACACCACTATTATCGTAAAATAGTTTAAGGGGTGCAGTTATAGTAGGTACCACCTCAAGATCTTGTAGGAACTTGCGGAGTCATACAACTTCTTTTGCAGCTTCGGATGTAGCCACATATTCAGCTTCAGTTGTGGAGTCTGCGATACAAGATTGCTTCACACTCCTCCAACTAATAGCTCCATTTCCCAATGTAAACACATAGCCGGAAATTGATTTTCTGGAATCTTTATCTGACATAAAGTCAGAATCAGTATAACCCACTGGAATGAGTTTATCACCAGAATACACAAGTATATAATTTTTAGTTCTTTTCAGATACTTCATTATATGCTTGACCGCAGTCAAGTGTTTAGGTCCAGGATTAGATTGATATCTACTAATCCTCCTTACCACAAAACAAATGTCTGGCCTAGTGCAAAGCATGGCATACATGAGACTTCCCACAGCTTCTGCATATGGAACTTGTCTTATTCTCTCTATCTCTTCAGATGTTTTAGGTGATTGATCTTTAGAAAATGTAATTCCATGTCTGAATGGTAATAAACCAGTCTTGGAATTTTCTATACTAAATCTAGCCAATATCTTATCGATATAGACCGCTTGAGAGAAGGCTAAAGTTTTATTCTCCCGGTCTTGTAGTAACTTGATACTAAGAATATAACTTGCCTCTCTCAGGTCTTTCATATCAAATTGTTTTGCTAACCAACTCTTTATTGTAGTCAATACTCCTATATCGTTTCTAATTAGGAGATTATCGTCTACATAAAGAATTAGGAAGGCTCCAGATTTTTCTTGAATTTTCTTGTACACATATGGTTCATCAATGTTCTGAATGAATCCAAACGATTTAATCGCTTGATCAAATCTGATGTTCCATGACCGGGATGCTTGTTTTAATCCATAAATGGATCTCTGCAACTTACATACCATGTGTTCTTGGCCTTTTTGTATAAATCCATCTGGTTGCTGCATGTAGATGTTTTCTTCAAGATGCCTGTTAAGAAAGGCAGTCTTGACATCCATTTGCCAAATTTCATAATCTAGCACTGCAGCAATGTAGAGTAGAATCCAGATGGATTTAAGCATAGCAACCAGAGAAAAGGTTTCCTCATAATTGATTCCCTTTTTCTGAGTAAACCTTTTGGCTACTAATCTTATTTTAAATGTTTCCACCCTTCTGTCTACTCCTCTTTTTCGCTTGTAGATCCACTTGGATCCTATAGGTTTTACCCCATTTGGTGCCTCTACAAGTTACCAGACTTTATTGGAATACATAGATTCAATTTCTTGATTCATGGCCTTTTTCCAAAATTCAACATCTTTATTTATTAGAGCTTCGTTGTAACTACTGGGATCTTGTACATGTTCACCTGAGATAGCCGTATAGGTTTCTCCCAAAAGCATGTATCTCGCAGGTAACCTAGTTACCCTCCCACTATAACGAGGTTCTAAAAGTGATGGTTGTTCAAGGATAATCCTGTGTTGATCATTTGGTTGTTGCTGTTCTTCCTGTTCTGTAACAGGCATTGAAAGCTGAGCATCAACCTGATCACCTGACAGTTCTTTAAGTATTACCTTACTCTTAGGTTTGAAGTCATTCATATAGTCTTCCTCGAGGGAAGTGAAATGTGTGCTCACGATCACTTTCCTATCTTGAGGACTATAAAATAAACCTCCCCTTGTTCCTTTGGGATACCCCACAAACATACAAACCTCAAAACGTGAATCCATTTTATGCTTTGGTTTGACATGTGGTGATCCCTAAATACGGACATGTCGTAAACTTGGTTTGCGACCTGACCATAATTCTATTGGGGTTTTAGGCACTGACTTAGATGGAACTAAGTTCAAGAGGTAAATTGCAGTTTCCAGTGCTAGTCCCCAAAAAGAGATTGGTAATGACGAATAACTAAGCATAGATTTCACCATATCCAAAAGAGTTCTATTTCTTCTTTCAGCTACCCCATTTTGTTGTGGTGTTCCTGGGGCAGTCAACTGAGATATAATCCTATTTTCAACCAGATACTTTTTGAAATCTCCTGAGAGAAATTCACCACCTCGATCAGATCGAAGTTTCTTTATGTTCTTATCTAATTGCTTTTCTATCTCAGCCCTATACTCTTTGAATTTCTCAAGAGCTTCAGACTTGTGACTCATCAGATAAACATAATCATATCTCGAGTAATCATCAGTGAAAGTGATGAAATACTCATAACCTCCTCGAGCTTGTCATTGATTGGTCCACATAAATCTGTATGTACCAATTCTAGTGGTACTGTTGCACGTACACCTTTGGTCGAGAATGGCCTTTTGGTCATTTTCCCTTCTAAACAGGATTCACAGAGTGGCAATGATTCATTTTCTAATGGACCTAAAAGCCCATCTTTGATCATTCTATGTATCCTATTTTGGTTTATATGACCCAAGCGTAAATGCCAGAGGTAACATTGGTTGAAAGAAATATTTCTTTTCTTAGATAAATGTGTATGCTCATCATTATTAATCACTGTGTCATGCATAGAATGGATCATTGGACTTAAATGATATAAATTATCTTCCAATGTACCAGAACAAATAAGTATCTTATTATAAAAAATAGAAACAGAGGATCCAAACTTTACAGTGTACTCTTGCTTTGACAAACAAGCTACTGAAATTAAATTCCTCTTTATGTCTGGAAGATAAAGACAATTATTCAAAATTAAAGTCTCATTATTAAAAGATAATAAAACAGATCCAGTCTTTACTGCTGACACGAACTGTCATGTCCCTAACTGCAGCTTGACGCTTCCTTCACTTATTTTCCTAGTTTCCTGAAACTAATAAAGTGAATTAAAAATATGATTAGTTGCTCCTGAATCCAACACCCAAGTGTCAGTAGGATTCTGAACTAAATAGACCTCAATTACAAAAAGATTTTCCATACCTGATTTCACAATCTTAAGGCAATTCTTTTTCCAGTGACCTTTCTGTCCACACTTAAAGCATTTGCCTTTCGGCTTGCCATCTTGCTTGGTAGACGGTTTCTTTTTCCCAGCTTTCTTCTTACCTTTGCCTTTCGGTTTAGGCCCAGAAGATGGACTTTTTTCAGTAATATTTATGCTTCTTAGAGATTTCTCAGCACGATAGATTTCTTCAATAGAATGGAGTTTATTCATCAATTCAGTTAAGGTCATGTTTTTTTTGTTCATTTTATAATTGACCTTAAACTCCTTGAATGTTTCTGGCAGAGATTCCAGCACCATGTCAATCTTTGAGTTATCATCGATTTGTGCTCCCTGAATCTCAGCCTCATTAAAATAGTCCATCATTTTGAGAAAATGATCATGAACTCTTGTGCCCTTCCCCATTTTACTGTTCATAATTCCTTTTAGCGCTGCTTGTCTCGTGGAGCAAGTACTCTGCCCGAACATCTGTTAGAGACTATCCATTATTTCAGTGGTAGTCTCCAAGTTTTGATGTTTGGTCTGCAGAATATTAGAAATCGAGGCTAAAATGTAGCATTTTGCCATATCATTAGCCTTTTGCCATTTCTCATAAAGCCTCCTCTGATTTCTATGAGCATCTTCTGCTGGAACTGGAGGGCACAACTGGGTTAAGACATATTTATAATTTTCAGCAGTCAGGACAATGAATAGATTTCTTTTCCAATCTATATAGTTCTCTCCAGTGAGTTTGTTTTGACTCAGAATAATAGTAAGTGGGCTCAGGGAAGACATTTTCTGAAAAATAAAACATCAATGCATAAATAATTTGAAATTATATTCACAATAAATGACAAAAATGCATAAAACCATAAATGCATTTTAATTTATTGTAACGATAATCTAGTTCCGCTTTGACAAGCTTTCAGTTGGGGAAGTCATGTCTATACTTACTAGATCCAATTACCTATTGGATTATTTACTTTCATGTAGAGACATGATAAATAATTATCGTTATCGTTTTTGGGCCTAAATTTGTTAACAGAGCTTCGTTGGGAAGGTTAATAACAAATTTTAGTTGAGTGTATAACCATTGTTTCAATCTACGTATTTTTCATATCAATAGTCACCGTTGGGGTGAACAATCGATTGAAAAATATTTCAATTTTATCTTTGAAGAAGTTCATCAAATAAAATATCTAATATATATACCCTCCGAAGGGAGCATCACCGTATCATAAAGTCGAGGTATATATATAATTTTATTATTGAACTAACAATGGAGCCCGTGGGAAAATTATCTTGAATTTTCCCTCTCCCACTCAATATTTTAAAATTGGTTTTTCCTTTTAAAACATACATATTGTTAATTGCATGCTTCCTATAATATTATCTAGATGATATCCAATATTATTAAACATACGCAAATTTCAAACAATATAACGAGATTCATAATTAATGAATGACATGTATCATTATGCATAGAGTGGCACTACCTATTCTATATGATATGTTATCATGGCATGTTATCATCCAAAACATAACATATAGAAAAATAATTAAATAATCTTAATTCATGGCTTTCCTAATAATGAAAAATACATTAACCCTAAGCCTAATCTTCATTGGGCTTCTTGTCAATGTCCATCTTCCATAAGCTTGTCATTGTTAATGGACTAGGGGAAATTGATCTTTTAAATTTATAATTGGTCCAATTTTAATTTTGAAAGGAAATAAATAAATAATTAAAATTTTTTTATTAAAATAAAACTTTTGGACCAAAAATAAATTTAATGTATTCAATTTTATCTATGCATTTTAATCCATTAAGCCCTATTGAAATTTGGCCTAAAGCTAGGATTCATTAAGCCCAAAACTATTTTTGGACTTAAATGCAAAACATTTAAACATGTCTGCCCAAAAGGAAAAACTATGGAGCCATAGGTACCTCAATGATAGAAACCATTGAAACCCTAAATCCATCTTTTTCTATTTCCTTTCTTCCCCAACCGCCACCAGCACAAAGCCCACTACTGTTCAGAGACGCCAACCATCTCCGACACCTCTCCGACACCGAGCCGCCATCGCCACATCACCGAAAACCCAAAACTTTTTTGTGTGCCATGCTTGAGTAGCGTGTCGCTTTGTTTGCGCACTAGCATGCATGCCGTGCACTCGGCACGGCGTGCTTGCGTTGCTGGTTGGTGGCTGCCGCTTGAAAATTCAGCAAGTTTCCGCAATTTTCCAGTGATTAATTTATAACTTTCCTAGGCCAATTTTGGCTTACAAAATTTCTATAGTAGTAAACTAAATCAAGAGAGAAACATAGTGATAATAAAGTACCTCTCTTTTTACAGATCTAAAGAAAAAATACAGCAGAAAATCTAACCATGAATTAAGACAAACTATAACATGCTTTATTCATATATTAAACAAATAATATATATCTGAATAAATTGTGCCACTCTAATACATAAATTTTAAGATTAATTTCATACGAAATTCTTATATATTAATATGAGATGGCTCTGATACCAATTGTTGGAGAAAAACAGTTTTTTCAATTTTTATAAAACCTTTTAAAGATCGCTCTCGTATAATATATAAGAATTTGTAATTTAGAAATCGTACCTCGAAAATCTGATTTAGCTTTTTTCACTGAAGTGATTTAGGCTCCCAAATCACGATCCGTCACCACCAAGCCTGTTAGATCACGATCCGTCACCACCACGCTTGTTAGATCATGAACTGTCACCAATGATCTTTCAGGTTATGACTCAAGTTTGATCTGCACTTGACGTGTGGGCGCTTTTATCACTACCAAAGCAACTAGCACGAGAAAATTTTTCTTTCAACAATAGAGAGAAAAATCCTTTTCTCTGATCTGTATAAAGTGGCTGCTCTCTCTTTCTTTTAAAGAAAATAAGCCTTTTTATATCTCCTTTTAGTAAAAACCCTAGGCTCCAAATAATGAAAATCAAAACTCACGTTACTTGCTTTTTCTATAGGGGACCCAAAATAACATAAGCTAATTAAATGGAGACTCCCACTAAATGATATATTTGACCAAAATAGTTATCTTTCTTATTAAAGTGCAATTAAATGAGCTAACCTGGGAATCATTTGGGAACATACAATAGTGGCTATAACAATTAAGCCTGTAATTAAACTAGCCTAATTATTTAATTCCAAATCTACTCCACTAAAAGATTGGAATTGACCTCCATAATTGTATGCTCGAATCATAATTCGTCCCAAGCCACATTGATTTATTTACTGCACAATCCTTTGTACCACATCATTAATTAAATCAATATCTCAACTTTCCAATTAATTTAATTACATCTTGTTCCTTGATACTTACTGGTTTTCTCTAATGATCATTTTCAACGTACTAAATATGTTTGACACACTCTGACTAGAGAATTCTTTGATCAAGTGCCGAAAACCCATCAAGAGATGTGTTGTACAAATTCTATATTGTTAATCCATAACTCCAATACTCATAATTGCTTCCACCAAGATATCGGGTAATCTTGACCACAAGTATGTGTCGTGCCCATTGGTAACACAAATGGAATAACAATTACAATAATGAAATCATAATTAACTCAAGATTAAGATTACAGTAAAATCAATGCCTATGAGATTTAATAAGTTTGACAGTTATTACAAAGTTAATTAAATCTCATATTTGATCCTGTGCAATGTAGTCGTACTACATCAATAAATTCATACATGATTAAGACAAATCATTTAATGAATTCATTACAGTCTATACCTAAATAAAGTGCCCAACTTTATTTATCAACTGCTAACTAAATTTATTTAATCATAAGATAACTTGTATTTATGTCTTCTGTGAATCCACATGGTGATCACATAAATACATATAATATGATTAAATGGACTTTGATCAAAATATTAATGCAATTAAGATATTTGAATAAAATACCTCATTAATTTTATTAATCAGAAAAAATATTTATTACAATTAAATAAACATATATGCTTTTAATGTGCATATTTCTCCAACACACATGACACTCTCAAATCTGCTTGATTTTGAGTTTGAATTCTGAAATTGATCTCTCATTTTTCACGTCATGCAAAAGAAAATGAGTTGCCAGATTTTCCAAACAACAAATAAAATGTACTAACTTTTGCGCTTAGAGACCCACGTAAGATATAAAAAAAAAAATAATAAGACAATTGGTTGCCATGGTATCCAATAAGACATTGGATGAAGAAATCGAGCTTCAATGAGTTTGAAGGTGGTGATGGTAGTGCAGCAAATGATAATCAGGCCTCAAGTGTATTGTCCATCGTGACTTTGTAAATTAAGATTTCGAAATTAAGAAAACAAATCGTTTTTTTTTTTTTCTTTTGGCTTTCTTTGTTTTCTATACAAGTCTCTAGTAATGTGACACAAACCATCCATAAGGACTCTGTAAACTAATATTTCGAAATTATAAAAGAAATTGTAGCAAGTAATGCATACGGAAATCTACATTAAATTTCTCTCACTCTTGACTCGGGAGTTCTGAATTCTGAGTCCGTGAGTACGGACTACCGACTAGGCTGCCAAATCTTGTTAGTGAGAAAAATTAAAATAATATATTGCGTCTTTATGTCTCATACGGGTCTCATATTGGAAAAATCATGCAGAGAAAAAAATTTATTTTTCTAATTTTTTCAAATTGGCTCTGACCTCTGAGACACAAAAACTTAACTCATGTCAAAAATTGCCTGACTTCATAATTTTATCCAACTGTTGATGGATCGAACAGCCAAAATCAATATCAGCGTATTCTTGAAGATGCGGGCATCCATATAGGAGATAACATTAACATACATCCTTAAGTCTTTCCACTTACAACCTTTTACTTTTTTATAATTCCTACTATTTCATAAAGAATTATAATCTATAATTAATTGACATTAAAAATATATATTTAATAAGGTTCAAACTATCAGTTTTTCACTTACAGTGTTGATTAATACGCTCAAAATTTATAAATTATTTTAATGCTCTCCTAATAATTTTATATTATAAATATTTCACGAATAAAGAGAGAATTAGAATCAGAAGTGGAAAATAAAGAAGATAAATTGTTGGAGTCAGTTGGAATGCATTATTGAGAAGATGTAATTAAATAATAAAAAAAAAAGGAAAGTGAGCCATGTATTTTTGTGATAGTTAGGTGGCCACTTTGCCTCTTGACTATCACTCATTTCTATGTAAATAGATAAGTAATACAAAAATTAAATAATAATAAAATAAAAGGATCGTGTCAAGTTTGTTGCCTATAAAAGGTAAGGAGAGGAAGAATGAGAAATACGGAGAGAAGAGGAGAAAGGAGCTAAAGACTGATTAATTAGGACGTCACCTTCACCACCCATAGATATGGCCGATATCGAAATTGATAACTTTTTAGAGTATGGAGATAATCAAGTTTTACAAAATCTTCATGAACAACTTAAAACACTTAGAGATTTCCGGTATCTTACTAGAAAGGGGCACTATCATGCATAGGTTTTACTCCTGATGCATCTCATTTTAATTTCAAACATAGTATCATTCAACTTTTACCTACTTTTCATGATTTTTGAGTTTATAATCCATGCTTGAATTTAAGAGAATTTGAGAAAGTTTGTAACACCTACTGATCAAAATTATAGCATGAACATAATTAGACTTAAAATTTTCCCTTTTTAATTAAAGGAAAAAGTTAAAACTTGATTACAAAATTTTAGTTCAGGATCTATCAGAAATTGGAATGAAATGCAAGCAAAATTTAAAAAAAAAAATCTTTCCACCCTATAGAACAAATTCTTTCAAAAAATAAAACACCACCTTCACTCAAAAGCCAAGAGAAAACCCTTTACCAATGTTGGGATAAGTACAAAGAACTACTTAACATTTACCCACACCATAGTTTTGAAACATGGAGGTTAGTGTCTTATTTCTACGAGGGATGTTAAAATGATTGTAATGGTGAGTTTAGGGACAAAAGTCCTGAAGCTATATTAGAATGCCCAACACTGGGACATAGTTAGTTCCTATAAGTCATCGAGTAAACCCCAGTCATCTCTATTTGGTGGAGACATGTACAACCTTATGGACGACCACCTTCAAGCCAAATTGTATCTTTAACTAGAAAAGTCGAAGCACTAGAGTAAAAAGAGAATGATCATGTATTTTGTTCAATAAATTTCATGTCATATTTATGATTCTACTAACCATTCTATGGAGGAGTGTCTAGCCTTGCCAGCTCTGAGAGAAAGTTTGCACGAAGAAGCAAATGTCATAAACAATTTCAAAAAGCTAAATCCCAATCCATATTCCCAGACATATAACTCTAGTTGGAGAAACCATCTAAATTTCAATTAAGAAAATGAAAATAATGCACAACCTTCACAACGAGCTCATTCATGTTAGAATTTTCGAAACTTCCAGAGTTACCCACAACTAAAAAAACTCTTAAAGATACATTGCATTCATTTATTGAAAAACAAGAGTCAATCAACAACCAAACCATGCAAACCTTGATCAATTTGACAGAAACTCTCTCCAAACTTACACAACCCTTATCATGCATGAAAAAGATTAGTTTCATTCTCAACCTAAACCAAACCCCGAGAGTCAATAAAATCCTCAAATAAGTAATAGATGAAATCAAAATATGAGCCAAGTCAAATTGGTTATAACACTTCATGGTAGTGAAGTTGTCAAAAAACACATTCTTGATCCTCATAAATGAAATACTATCTAACCAGCTAAGAGGGGGGGTGAATTGGGTTTCTAAAAAATTATGCAATGCTTGAACAAAAATTAATGCAAATCTTAAATGAATTTAAAACAATAATAAATAAATCAACCAAAATGTAAAAAGATCAGAGAAGAGAGATTCAAACACATATTTTTACGTGGTTCGGCCAACTTTGCCTACGTCCACGCCTACAAGCTCACCGGACTTGAGGATTCCACTAGTCAAGCCTCTAAGGCTTTAAGAACTCTTACAATTGACTTCATAGGTGTCAATCAACCTTTACACCATGAGATTATCCCCAATCTCTTAACCCAAGTGTATCCCAACACTTACAATCACTTAAAACAAAGATTACAAAAGTGTTTTTCTCTCGCACAAAATATATGATTACAAATCTAAGTTCAATGTGTGAATAAATGAAATAAGAACGAATTAAAAGCTCAATGAATGTTGTATTCTCATTTATAAGCTCAATGATAACGTTGTGATCAACCCTTTTTTGAATTTGATTAAGCTTATTTATAGTTGGAGCTAAAAAATAGCCGTTATTGACTTTCTGCTCGAAGTCAGATCACCATTTTGGCTTGAGCAAGTGACCGTTGGACAGATTTTTAAATTATCGGATCATCGTTATTGAAATGTCAGATTGCCGTTATCGTCTAGTGACCTGAAAAAAAATGTCGGCTTACCGTTTTCAAGAAGTCGATTTACCGTTAGTGTACAGAGGTTAAACTTCAATTCTGTTCGATGTCGGTTAGCTGTTATCATGAAGTCGGATTATCGATAGTGTCCAGAGGCTAATATTTAATTCTATTCGATGTCGGTTAGCTGTTATCATACTATTGGATCGCCGACAGTATCCAGAAGGTATTTTAATAAGGACATGAATTTGAAAAACAACTTTTATTAAATCATTTTTCATTTAAGTACAAACCTTTACTATTTTAAAATAGTGATTTATTTAAAATGTATGAAAAACGTTTGAGCTTTTAAAGACTTAATCAATTTTAATCAAGTTTGTTATCATCAAAATCATGATCAAAGAGATATTCATGTTAACAATCTCTCCCTTTTTGATGATGACAAACTTTATAAGAGAATATTTTTACAATTTTGCTCCTCCTAAATATGAGCTTCCCCTAACTATATGGCCAATCAATTTTTAACCAAAAATGAATTTATTCAACAGTATCATATATAATTTATCTCCCCCTTCATCATAGAAAAGAAATAAACGTGAAAAGATTAAAGAGAGAATTGCGGATATTACCCATCATGTGCGAAAATTTTGGCATAATCTCTCCTTAAAAATGAACATATCCTCAAAAACAAATGTAGTTAAAACACTTCTATAGTAACTTCGATTTATCAACCAAACTCCATATTCGCCAATTGTCTAACCAGAGAAGCAATATACCAGCAAAATCATCACAATCACAAGTAAAAACACTAACATATCATCAAAATCAACACAATCACAAACAAAGTTCAAATAACCAACACATCATCACAAAAGCTGCAAGATATCATCCAAAATATAAAACAAATGAGATGAGTAATTTATGTGCGAAAAAAATCAATGTAGAAACTAAGATGTGGGGTGCAAGGAAGAACTGCCAGGATGGAAACCAAGGTAATCAAGGATGCGTCGCTGACTAACAAGGAATTCCTGCTGCTGATCTAGAATCTGCTGTTGAAATGTCTGAAATTGGGATTGGAGCTGTTGCATGGAGAGAGTATCCGTTTTGTTGAAGTGCTACTGGATGCAGTCCTCAGAAACAGAAGGTTCCTCAGGATGCTCAACTGGCTCGGCTGTCTCCTTATCCTGAGATTGGGCTGCCGCAGCTCGGCGAGGGGCACGAGGTCTAGCTCCGAGTTGGAAATTAGGTAACTCATCCTCAGAATAGATATCATTAAGCATTCAGTTATCATCCGGGGCAACTAAAGGGTTTGTATTCTTAGAAGATGGTGTCTTCACCCACTTCTTGCATTTCTTAAAAAATCCCATCACATTAATGATCTCTCTACCTAGCTTTCAAGTCTCGACATAAACAGGTTCAGTGAGAGGTACATTAAAGTGCCTTAAAATCCTAGTAATGATGCTGCCATAAGGAAGGGACCGGTTAGTCACTGCGGTTGTGGACAACATATGACAAGCTCATGTCCCGGCTTCGGATGAGGGAATCTAATAAACTGACATAAAGCCTAGTTACCTCATCACTATGACCCTGTCTAGGTATGACCATGTGTTGGAGTATGTTATTAAGTATGCGAACCTGGAATGGTAGAAGCTAAGACCGAAAGAACAAAGAACAAAGGTCATCAGAAAGATCATGACGCCTACAAATGTTCCGTATGCCATCCACATGATGAAAATCATTAAAATCAAGCTCTTTTCTAGTGGTATAAATGTCTAAACCCCCATATCAAATTCCAAGAATACTACATAGGTCAATGATATGAACCCCTTCAAGAACTGATGCCACCCTAATCAATTTAGTCCACAAAATCAAATCTAATCAGGAATTGAATGGAACCTCGACCCAATTCTTAATAAAAGCAGGAACCTTGGTATGTGAAGACACCACAATCAACTATGGATGATTTGATTGATAAAATCACGGTCACTTTGCCCGAAATTGTCGAAACAAGTCTGCTAAAGTTGTTCGTCTCATTCAACACCTGGAAAAATCTTCATTGCTTTCTGATCATTAAGATGTTGAGTCCAATTTCTCTGAACAGACAGAATACGATGATCATACAGCATTCATACTCACAGAGTCAACAGATGATTCTGAGATAGATGAAATTTCTTTTATTATTACTGTTAAAAAATTCAACCAGGTCCATTCTAAACCTATTGCACCTTCAGTAAAAATTTCAGTCTTTCCATCCAAGTTTCATAAACCTATTCCTATAATTGGTTTTCTTAATACTGGTGCACAACGCAATATGCTCAATCCCACAGTTCTTCATTCCTCTTGTTGGGAAAAAGATACTGAGTTCTTCAAAGCAGCCAATGGTGAAATCTTCAAAACATCAATAATTACCAAAAAACCCATTCAGATTCAGTTTTTTCCAAACTGTATCATATGGCAAAAAATCGTTAGTTCAGATTTACCAGACAAAGATCTTCTCATAGGATTTGATATTCTACATCTCGTAAGAAACCTTCACATTACACCAACTGGCATCAAGTTCAAACAAATGTTTTTGCCTTATACAGATATTCTTCGTTTGTATACTCTCTCAGATACAGGTTGATGAGTAAATAGTACGTGCAATCCAAGAGTGGCAGAGTCCCACAAGTGTAAGTAATGTGAGAAGCTTTCATTGGCTTGCTAGTTTCTATCGACGATTTGTGAAAGACTTTAACACATTAGTCGCACCGCTTACTGAAGTAATAAAAAAAATGTTGGATTCAAGTGGGGAGAAGCGCAAGAGAAGGCATTTCAAATAATCAAGCAAAAGCTTACCAATGCTCCTTTATTGTCTTTGCCTAACTTTAATAAAATATTTGAAATTGAATATGATGCCTCAGGTATTGGTATTGGCGCAATCCGAATGTAATAAGGACGGCCAATTGCTTACTTTAGTGAAAAGTTGAGTGGGATAGCCTTAAACTACCTTATTTATGATAAGGAGTTGTATGAGTTGGTTCGAGCGGTAGAAACGTGGTAGCACCACCTATAGCCTAAGGAGTTTGTGATTCACATCGATCATGAGTCCTTGAAACACCTTAAAGACCAACACAAGCTGAACAAGAGACATGCTCGATGGGTAGAATTCATTGAGATATTTTCATATGTCATTCGTAAACATTGTTGCAGATGCGCTTTCCTGCAAGTATGTCTTAATCTCAACACTTAATGCTAAACTACTTGGTTTTGAATATATTAAGGAACATATTAAAAAATATCCGTGAAATCAGGCTTTTCTTCTTTGATCAAAATTCCAGAAGGAGGAGGATTACTAAATGATGGTGACCTGGTGGTTGGGACTTTTATGAGTTCATATTGTGGTCCAAGGGAGGTGTGGATATTATTCAGTTCAAAGAGGTATTTTTTCTGGGCAAAGACAAGGTTTGGGTCATGATCCAGGAGAAAATTATGAGGAACAATCTTCCATTCATAAGCTTGGTCCTGAGTCCAAAAGAGTTTGGTAACAGGATGTTGGAAATAAAGACGATGGACAATGAAGATTGAGGTAAACTATTCTCCTTCTTGGTCAGTGAGGAGATTGATATGATGATGCTTGATGATGAAATCAAGTTGTTTTCTCCATCAGGAGAGAGGAGAGAACCATTCAAAAAGAGTCCATGTGAGAGAGTGAGCCTGGGTTGGATCTGTGAGACACTGAAACAATGGATATATAGGAAAGACTAATTTGGTGGCATCTAAGACAGTGAGACACCATATATACCACAATTTGTCTTCTGTGACATCCCTGGAAGGATTGATTTTTAGGCCTGTAAAGAAGAGGTGATCCAGATGAAAGCTTGGGAATCCAGTTATCTGGGTGCGATAGATATTCATAAAATATCAAAAAATAAACGTCTTTGTAAAATTTTGGATCTGATAAGGACTGGAGAAAGTGAGATTGCAAGGAAGAGATTTTTTTGTCAAATCTATGTTGGGAAGAGAAGAAGCCATGAATATGACTAGGATTGAAGGAAAAGAGACTCTTAGGGATGAAGATGAAGGTCTGGACAAGAGATCAGGGATGAGGTTCTGGTCTCTTTTTATATGCTGGACTTTGAAGTCATACTTTGAGAACCAAGTCTTGAGTCGGAGGAGGTGCTTGTCTGGAAGGACCTTATTTTTTAATTCAAGGATTTTTGGAAAAGAAGAATTGTCTAATCTGACAAGGAAATTATGGCCAATAAGATGAAATTTAAATTTTTGGATTCCATATTTAACAGCTAGGATTTCTTTATAGATCACATGGTAGTGTTTTTCTGACTCCTTGAATTGTCCACTTGCATGAGCACAGTAAGATTCTTTACCATCATGTTTTTATAAAAGAATGGCCCCTCAGTATTCATCACTCGCATCAGTCTGCAGAATTCGTTGACCATCAGTGGGCATTCTCAAAGGAGGAGGATGCTGGGTGATGTTTTTGAGATGTTGGATGGCGCAGCAGTTTAAGAGGGGCCCCAAGGTGGGGCTAATTTTATGAGCATCTTTGAAAGCTGGCTGGTGTGAACTGCGACATGTGGAAAGAATTCTCGAAGGTAATTAATAATACTAAGGAATTGTTGAATCTACTTTTTTGACAAATGTTCATCTGGGAAATGAATGAATTCCTGGGCTATGTGTGGTCCAGGACTATAGTATCCGTCTTTTAGAGTCATGCCAAGAAAGGTAATAGTATTTTGGCCTAGGATACTCTTTTTGTCAGACAACATTATGCCATATGTTTCCACTATCTCAAGAAAGTTAGAAAGTAATTGTTGATGGGAATCATGATCTTTAGAGAATAATAGCACGTCATCTATATAGATAAGTGCATGATGAAGGATTGGTTCAAAGATCTTGATCATGGCCTTTTGGAAAATGGAGGGGGCTACCTTAAGGCCAAATGGCATTACTTTCCATTGGTAGTGGGCATTTGGTATGCAAAAGGTTGTTTGAAGTTTGTCATCAGGGTGGATTCCTAATTGCCAGAAACCTGCTTTAAGGTCGAATTTTGAGAAGGCCTTAGCATTTTGGATATGGACAAATAAGGATTGGATTTTTGGCAAAGGGAACTTATTGTCTCTGAGAAAACAGTTAAGAGGCTGGTAATCAATAACAAGACATTTTTTGCCTCTAACTATTTCAGACCTTTTTTCCACATAAAAGGCTTGACAAGCCTATTCTGAATCTATGAGCTCAATAAGGCATTGTTTTAGCAACTAGAAACATTCTTCTTGGGCTAGTTTCAGGTCAGATGGAGTCATTCCTAGATGGGTAGCCTTGCTTGGGTTAATGTCTTCGTTAAGCTTAAAAAGGAGCTTAATGAAGAAGTTTTCATTTTTCCAGAGAGGGGCAGGATGTAGAAATTGACTATGACTTTATGGACAGTGAATAAGGAAACATGATTTGAGAGGATCATATGAAGGAGGAGAGTTTGAGATGGAGAACAATTTCAGGGAATCTATATAAGGTTGAAACATCTGTTTATAACGGATTCCTGAAGCTATTATATGGAGTTTTTTAACCAGGTGAAGGACATCAAACCCGATTAAAAGGTCTTTGTCAGGAAGATTGGACCCAACAAGCTTGATCCAAAGGACACAACCTGGAAAGAATTGAATACCAATGGGTTTTTTGGTAATCAAATCTGTATGAAACAATTCTCCATTGGCAGTCTTGAAATATTCTGTATGCTTTTCCCAAAAATGGGATGGAATGATTGAAGGGTTAAGCATACTTGATAACTCTATGAAATGAGAGTTATCATGACACTTTTAGACTTAAATCAATACTACTTAGAGAGTAAATTATGTGTTTCTATTGCATTTTTGTTACATTTTTGCATAAATAATCATTTTAGTCAATCTTAATAAGTTTTGCTCGATTTAAAGTAATTTGTGCCCAAATTGTGTGCATAATTATAGGTTTCCAGAAGCTTATAATTCATGGAAGGAATGTTGATGCAATAGGCTTGCAAAAATGAGGAAGAACTTAGCTACAAAAGAATTGAAACAAATCTGAAATAGTGCAGTTGCTGTAGCCGTTGTTGTAGCAATATTGCTGTAGCCGTTGTTGTAGCAATATTGCTGTAGCAATCTTGGAACAACGACAGAGAAAATTCTGAGCGGGATAATTACAGAATTGCGATCTGCAGTTTCCTAATCTGTCTTATGCGCACCCTAGGCTTTCGTTTACCCTAGTTTTTAACTATAAAATAAGCACACATCATAAGGAATAAGGAGAGTCGTCACCCAAGGAGAAAAACACAAAGAAACAAAAGAAAAACAAGATTCAAGAGAGAGTTTAAGGGCTGCACAAGAGGAGAATTTGCAGAAATCAATTAGGAGCTCAATCCTTCTTATTCTTCTCTTATTTTCGTGTTTTCTATTTATTCATGGGGATGTGTTTCATGGCTGAAACTTTGTTCTTTATTTTTCTTTTGCAAACCATGAACTAAATTTATTTGTGGTTGAGTAATAAACAATCTTGATGGTTTATTGACTGAATATATGTGTTGCTAAGTGTTTACTGTAGCAGTTTGTTTTGATAGTGTTTATTTTTATTCATTATTTCGGTTGATCACCCATTTAATGATACAAGTTAGGAGAGAACCGCAAAAGGGCCTATCTTAGTGGAACGTATCAGAGCAATACTTGGTTTTAGATTGAGTTTCCTGGATTGAGTTTTACTTATTCCAAAAGAGCCATACTTAATCTAAAATTAGTGATGAACTAGACATAGGGATTCACTTTGTATGGTAAATAGAACCTAAGCGTGTAATGTTATATCTTATGTTGGCATAACAATTGATCATTGTTAGGTTGCATATAGATATAAGATATCCAACATGCGACAGTTGAGGATACATAAGGATTCTGCCCAGTGCTGTAGCAAATACTACAGCAACTGAGCCAACCATTAGAAAATAGTCAAGACTATTAGGAGAGTTTATTTACTCAACTACTATATATTCCCGTTAGTTTTTTCCTTGAGCTTGACGTGATAGTTTACTTTGTTGCATTTTATTTATTGCATTTTTATTTTAATTAGTACATTAGTTTCATTAATTATTTATTCTATTTTAGCACAAAATCTGCACTGTTAAGATTGTTGTAAGAAATCTAATAACATCAATCCCTGTGGAGACGATCTTGAATACTCATTACTTTATTACTTGTTGTGTACACTTGTACATTGACACCAATAGTATTAGTATTTGTACACCAATAAGTTTTTAGCGCCGTTGCCGGGGATTGATTGTTCATTGTGATTTGTGAAATTAGTTTTAACGGTGCTAATATTTTATTTTATTTTAATTTGTTTATTTTGTTGACATAGATGATCTAGCAACCCTTGCATGCGCAAATATAAATCTGTTGACTTCCAGTTTGATCCAGAAATTGAAAGAACTGCAAGGAGATTGAGAAGAGAGCATTGGGAATTACAAGCTGCTGTAGCAATGGATGATTTGCAAGATTTGAGAAACTTGAATCGTAGAGAGGGGATACAACCAGTCAATGTACATGAAGGCCTAAATGGACAATGTGTTCAAAGGCAATCAGGGAACAACAACATTATTCACATGGCGAATGATAGAGATAGAGCCATTCGAGACTACGTAGTGTTGACTCCTCAAGCCATACATCCGGGAATAGTTAGACCAGACGTTCAAGCTGACAATTGTGAGCTCAAACCAGTGATGTTTCAGATGCTACAAACAGTGGGATAATTTAATGGACTGCCATCAGAAGATCCTCATCTACATCTTAAGCTATTTTTGGAAGTGAGTGATGCTTTTAAGATTGCTGGAGCATCGCAGGAAGCATTGAGACTCAGACTTTTCCTATTTTCTTTGAGCGATCGAGCAAGAGCATGGTTGAATTCTCTACTACCAGATTCTATCACTACATCGAATGACTTGGCTGATAAATTTTTGATGAAATACTTCCCGCCAACGAAGAATGCAAAATTGAGGATTGAGATTACATTTTTCCATCAACTTGAAGATGAGAGCTTGTATGATGCATGGGAAAGATTTAAGGAGTTACTCAGAAGATGTCCTCATCATGGTATTCCTTGTTGCATACAGTTGGAAACTTTCTATAATGGTCTTAACCAAAGCACTGGATTGATGGTGGACGCTTCAGCAAATAGGACCTTGTTATCTAAGTCTTACGATGAGGCTTATGAAATTTTGGAGAGGATAGCCAACAATAACTATCAGTGGCCATCAACCAGACAAGCTACAGCAAGAGGAACAGTAGGAGTCCATAACGTAGATGCCTTGACATAATTGTCAGCCCAAGTAACTGAAGGACAACATTTGTCCAGGAGGTTCCTAAAAACGCAACTTTTGTGCAGTAAAATTAAAACGGATGGCGAAAGCTCTAGAAACCTCGGATTGGCTTCATTAAAAAATGAAAATCAAGAGGAAAGATTGAGGTTTAATTACCTCACTTGTAGTTTCAAAAACGACTTTGTGAAGTATGAAAAAATGACTGAAAACAGCAAGTTACGAACACTGTCCAGAAAATAAACCTCTGCACGAACAGCTTCTGTTTTTCCATGATTTAAGATCCTTAAAGCACCCCAATTATGATGCCTCTAGTTAGTCCACACTTAGAAATGTTCTAGGAGTTCATAGGATTTGGAATCACGAAATTTCGTTTAGAAATGAGAGAGATAATGAAGAAACATGAATGATAGTTCATGATGATTCATTCCACCAAATAAAGCCATCATTATCTTCAATAATGGCAACAAACATTATCATGTGCTAGACCCACCCACTAAGCCATTATTTATTGAATGTGATCTTATCACTTCAATAATTTATTTAATCAAATAAATAAATAGCTAAATTAATTAATTTTGTCTTTAATTAATTAATCCCATTTTGATCAAATCAAATGGTTAAATGTGGGCTTCTTTTGTGACATGTTCTAATGCTTTCTCTTAATCCATATTAGGTCCAATAAAAGCCCAAAATTCTAAATCCAAAATTGGTCTAGAAGTCCATAATCATATATGAACCAGAACATGTCCAAAATGGTCATTTTACGTGCTTGATATTATACATAATGTTTAATTAAGGATTTATGAAATTTATTTTGTTTCTTAAACTATTTATGGAACATCTAAATTTCTATCTTAAATCATATTTAAGATATAGATATATATATATATTCATTCTTAATGAATTATAATATAAATATCGATTTTCATAAAATTAGGAAATTTAACTTCTCATTTTCTAGTAACTCCTTTTTCATTTCTATTTGGTGTGTGACCTTTTAGGTTCTTTGTTATAAGGTAGTAGAACTATTTTAATGATAACTCTTTATTCATTGAATGATGCTAAACTCTTTAGTCATCAAATAGAACTTTTCTAATGACCTTAAGATGCATTGCTAATACGCTTTACTAATATTAATCTTAAGGTTTCTACAAGTCATGAGTGACACCTAGCAGTATTTCATAACCATCCAAATAACAAGAATTGTTGGATCTATAAAACCTATTCCATTGTATCTCTATGTCTTGGTCTCTTCATCATCCATGTCTAGAGAAAAGCACGGCTTATGGTTTATTATGTTAAGCAGTTATGCTTTATCTCAAAATAAATCTAAATGAACTTGGCATGAAAATATAATTTGAACTCCTTCAAACATATTTCACCTTGGCCAAGGATTTCTCATCCCAATTCATATTATCTCACAGGGACATCCTTTTTATATATTACAAAGTGATGAATTCCATATTGGCCATATACTTGTCTCCATTCATAGCCAACCATGACAGTTATTGCTAGATCTCTTCCTTAATTAGGAATTAATCATTATGCTTTCATATATCAGAGATGTCTATGTATAAGACATTTGTTATGCCTTATGTCTAAAGACCATTACTAAACATAATGTCTATCACAATGTATAATACGCCATTAACACTCAAAACTATATGGCTTGCTATATTTGGTCAAGTTCAGTAAACTCGTTCTCTCAACAAGTACCTATGTGTTTGACTTGACATCTCATGTCAATGATATGAAACTCACCATCCATTTTAGTATCACATACCGTAAAGAGTCATAACACATACTAGTGTTTATAGGAATTTATAATGTCCAATCATAAATCCACCACTAGGAATTGTTTTAGAG
This sequence comes from Citrus mangshanensis, assembly GCA_030449895.1. Lineage (NCBI taxonomy): Eukaryota > Viridiplantae > Streptophyta > Magnoliopsida > Sapindales > Rutaceae > Citrus > Citrus mangshanensis. Next base: position 2,401,311 of record JASUUJ010000280.1, on the reverse strand, counting down.
GTATAGTACAAAGGATGCACGTTTCATATTCTCGACAAACTTGAGAATGTGTTCCTTAACTATTTTACTTCTTGGACTATATTCATTAAATTAATTTATGAATGTTGATAACTTTGTCATTTTATAAATATCAAAATGCTATTCAAATACAATAATTCCCTAAACAAACAAACACCATTCGATTGGCCTTTAGGGCATATTACTAACAGTAACTTCATTAACAAATATGGTAAAGGCTATGACTATTGCTCTAGCAACTGTTAACCAAGTCGCCGAGATCTCTTGTGTTTATTGTGAAGAGGGACATTTATTTGATAATTGTCCTGGGAATCCAGCTTCAGTCAATTATGTGGGCAGCTTCAATAGATAGAACCAGGACAATCTATATTCAAACACTTACAACCTTGGATTGTGACGACATTCGAACTTTTCATGGAATAATCAGAATCAGCCTGCAGCAGCATTCAGTGGACAGAACAGACCTGCTCAACCAGACAAAATCAAAAGTAAAGAAGCATCAACAATGATCAACTTAGCTCCCTTGAAGCTTTGATTACGGATTATATTGTGAAGAATGAAGCGGTTGTCCAAAGTCATGTTGCATTTTTGAGAAACTTGGAAAATCAAATTGGACAGCTTGTTATAGCAGTAAGCAACAAACCTTAGGGTAGTTTACCCAGCAACACAGATAACCCAAGAAGAGAAGGGAAAGAGCACTGCAATGAGATAAACTTGAGATCTGGAAAGGAGGTTGATAGTTCAGTTAGTATACCAAATAGAAGAATTGAGTCCAACCAAGGCTAAGAAGACACTCAAGTAGAGAAGAAGTCACAGTCTTCCACTTTTCATAATGCAAATCAACATAATTCTATTACATCATCTGTAGAAAGTTATGATCCAGCACCTGGTGGTGAGGAAGCTACAACAGCAACAGAGCCGAGTAGAGCAAAAGAGAAGCAATCTGCACAACCTGCTGCAGCATAACAATTTAGACATCCACCACCATTTCCTCAAAGGTTTCAGAAGCAAAAACAAGACAAGTTGTTCAGCAAAATCTTGGGAGTGCTGAAACAGCTACATATCAATATCCCTTTTGTAGAAGCTCTAGAGCAAATGCCAAATTATGCAAAAATTTTGAAGGATATCTTGACAAAGAAAAGAAAACTTAGAGAATTTGAGACAGTTGCTCTAACACAAGAGTGCAGCCGAATGCTTCAAAGTAAGATACCACAGAAGATGAATGATCCAGGAAGCTTCACAATTCCATGCTCCATAGGCACTGAATACAGTGGCAAAGCACTTTGTGATCTGGGGGCTAGCATCAATCTTATGCTTTTATCAATGTGTAAGCAATTGGGAGTTGGTGAATGTAGACCAACAACAGTGACTCTACAACTTGCTGACCAATCTCATGCCTATCTAGAAGGGAAGATTGAAGATGTGTTGGTGAATGTGGATAAATTTATTTTTCCAGTGGATTTCATTGTGCTAGACTTTGAGGCAGACAAAAAAGTGCCAATCATTCTAGGCAGACTTTTCTTAGCCACGGGAAAAACTTTAATTGATGTTAAAAAAGGAGAATTAACCATGAGGGTGAATGAACAGCAAGTTACATTCAATGTGCTGGATGCCATGAAGAGTCCCGATGAGATTGAAGATTGTAATTTTATCAGTGTTGTGGACTTTGTTGTAGCAGAGAGATTACACAGTTACTGCAGTAAGGAAGAAATCAATGTTGTAACATTTGAAGAACTTGATAATGAAGATCGTAGAGCAGCTAACATAGCATGGTCAGGGGAGAAGCAGCCCTTCAGAATTGACGAGCAAATCCAACAAAGGGAACTCACTCTAGACCAACAAGAATTCAAGGTTAATGGGCCGAGAGTGAAGCACTATATAGGAGATGATATGTACAACCTAAAGAATGATCGGTTCTTGAAGATCCAGGTTGAGAAAACAAGAAATGTCGGGCTGAAAGACCTAAAATCAAGCGCTAATTAGGAGGTAACCCAATAAGGGAAGTTGTTTCAAGTTTTTATGGCATTGAATTTAGCTTTTAAATTATTTAATTTGTCTTTTTTATTTTAAGTGTGCATCTAATTTTTTTATGTCTTTATGTTACATTGCAGTAGGTAAGAAAAACATGTGGGCAAAAAGAGCAGGAGGGAATTGCTGCAGCATCACTTACAGCATGACATATAACAGAAGATTCTCAAACAACAGAGGCATTTCTTGTTTTTGTAGCAGCAAATGGATTGATCAGATTTTATGATAAGGAGCGTTTGAGAAGTATATCAAATAAGAAGTGACCATTTTACAGCCTGTGCTCCAGCAGTGCTTCCAGCAACAGGGCAGTACCCCATACCCGCTAGTTTATCTTACTTCTTTTTGCAAAAACTTTTCTTTCATTTAGTTTTAATTTTTTGGTTCGTTCTGCATGTCCTTTTATTTAGTGTATGCATGTCTGGTTTATGTGGTTTTGTGTTGTGTGCTTGCGAGGACACAACACCACTTAAGTTTGGGGGGGTTTTGTTTCTAAGTGCATGTGTTTATGCTTGTGTTGTGTGTTGTGTGAAGCTCTGTTATCTAATATTTGTGTATGGATTTGAAAACCTAATGAAGATAAATTAAGTGTTATTAAGTATTTATGAGAATGCCATGTAGAGATAGTTATAGATGGAGGTTGAAATTCTGTCTCGACACTTAGACTTTGGTTAAGTTTTATGAGAATGCTGTAGCAGAGCCAGGAAAAAAAAAGAGTCGAAAATATCTCAAGTTTGGGGGAAAATTTTTGTTGGATTGTACCTATTATGAAATAAATTCTGCTCCAATAGTTTAAGTTGCTGAGTAACTAGGGTTGAGTATGCACCCCATATACAAACTTAAGTCCAAAGGTAACAAGAGCTATGAGCAGTGCTGCATCAATTATATATATAAAAGAAAAAAAGAGCCAAAAAAAAGTGATGAAGGAATGAAAAATAAATAGGTCTGTTGCCTAGGATACTGAGTAACCTGGTCTGTTCATGAGCCCTATGTTCAGCCTTGAGTCAAAGACGTCCAAAAGTAAGACCTAGATATAACATCATGGATGTGTTGCTGCAGCAACTCTGACATGTACTTTGAGTGAGTAATTGGGTGTTGCCATTACAAGTGATAGGCATTCACATGAAAGCTCAATGTTGCATTAAAGAGTTTAACTGAACAAAATAATTATTATTGTTGTAGCACAGTTTGAGTATATTTGTGATTTCTGCTCCCCTATATGTGAATATATTTGTGTTCTACCTTTGAATTATATGCAATGCTTGTGTAATGTTGTAGCACCTATGGAATTTGATCAAATTGGCACACACACACTTTGGACAGAATGAAGCTTAAGTCTAGAACTAAACTACTAAGGCTATTTTGAGTGATTAAGAGTGTGATCTGAGGGTGAAAGAATTCTTGCAAATTTGATGACAGAGCTAAGTCATTTGTTGCATGGTTGTGTGTTTGAAGTGTTAGCGTGTTGTCATTACTTGAGGACAAGTAACGATTTAAGTTTGGGGGTGTGATAACTCTATGAAATAAGAGTTATCATGGCACTTTTAGACTTAAATCAATACTACTTAGAGAGTAAATTATGTGTTTCTATTGCATTTTTGTTACATTTTTGCATAAATAATCATTTTAGTCAATCTTAATAAGTTTTGCTCGATTTAAAGTAATTTGTGCTCAAATTGTGTGCATAATTGTAGGTTTCCAGAAGCTTATAATTCATGGAAGGAATATTGATGCAATAGGCTTGCAAAAATGAGGAAGAACTTAACTACAAAAGAATTGAAACAAATCAGTGCGATTCTTTGCAATATTCTTTGGCGTTCTTTGTAGCAATCCTGGAACAACGACAGAGAAAATTATGCGTGGGATAACTACAGAATTGTGATCTACAGTTTTCTAATATGACTTATGCGCACCCTAGGCTTCCGTTTACCCTAATTTTCAACTGTAAAATAAGCACACATCATAAGGAATAAGGAGAGCCGTCACCCAAGGAGAAAAACACAAAGAAATAAAAGAAAAAAAAGATTCAAGAGAGAGTTTAAGGGCTGCACAAGAGGAGAATTTGCATAAATCAATTAGGAGCTCAATCCTTCTTATTCTTCTCTTGTTTTCGTGTTTTCTATTTATTCATGGGAATGTGTTTCATGGCTGAAACTTTGTTCTTTATTTTTCTTTTGCAAACCATGAACTAAATTTATTTGTGGTTGAGTGATAACCAATCTTGATGGTTTATTGACTGAATATATGTGTTACTGAATGTTTGTTGTAGCAGTTTGTTTTGATAGTGTTTATTTTTATTCATTATTTCGGTTGATCACCCATTTAATAATACAAGTTAAGAGAGAGCCGCAAAAGGGCCTATCTTAGTGGAACATATCAGAGCAATACTTGGTTTTAAATTGAGTTTCCTGGATTGAGTTTAACTTATTCCAAAAGAGCCATGCTTAATCTAAAATTAGTGATGAACTAGACATATGGATTCACCTTGTATGGTAAATAGAACGTAAGCGTGTAATGTTATATCTTATGTTGGCATAACAATTGATCATTGTTAGGTTGCATATAGATATAAGATATCCAACATGCGACGGTTGAGGATAACATCAAATCTGATAACATCAATCCCTGTGGAGACGATCTTGAATACTCATCACTTTATTACTTGTTGTGTACACTTGCACATTGACACCAATAACATTAATATTTATACACCAACAATACTCTTCTGAGCTCCAGTATCAACAAAACTGATGATAGGAACTGGTTTTTCAAATTTTTCGGAGAGAAGGTGAATTTTGATTGAAGGGATAGGAATGGCTAGTTGGACTTTTTGAATTTGTTGTACAGTTTGGATTACATAAACATTCTCTAATTCAGAATGATCTTCTGTTTCAGTAAGAACAAAAGTTGTTTGTCCATCATAATCTTCTTGTTCAGAGAAGAAGGATTCAACATCGTCACTTTCTGAAAGTAATATGGAATCCCGAAGATGCTCAATAAGCCTGACTGATTTCCCAGGTCTGTTTGGATAATTCCTCGCGAAATGGCCTTTCTTTTTACAAATAAAACAACAGCTGCTTGTGGATTTAGAGGACTGGTCAGAGTTATTTTTTATGAAAAAACGATAAGGTTTTTTTAGATCCATGGGGTGTTTGGCTTTTCTTTTCAGAATTTCTGAATTTTTGGAAGTGGGATTTCTTTTTTGTTGAGCAAGTGCAATCCTTCTCACTTTTGCACTTAATGGAAAGGTGGGGTTTTTTACAAGTACTTTTGAAAGGTTGTTTGTTTTCTATGAGGTCTTTGAAGAATTCCTTTTGCTCACAGAGTCTTTCTAAATAGTTGATTGCTAACTGATAGATTTTTTCCAAGGAGAGGTTGGCTATGTCCAGTTGGTGGATTGTGAACTGCCTCTGAAGTTCTGGTTGGATCTCCTTTAGAAGAGATGTTACAAAGACATGTTTGGGTTGTTTCTCTAGATCTGAGCATTTGAACATCAATCCAGGCAAAAAATTCTTGAAATCTAGCTGGCCATTTTACTCTTGGAATATCATCAAAAGTAAACCAAGGGCCATTTTTAAGGTTTAGGAGGAGAATTTTCTTGATGAGGTGTAAGATTGGTATCAGAATCTGCTTCCTCAACTATTGGTGTTTGAGGAGGAGAGGATGGGGATGGTTCATTTAATCCTGTTGATGGCTGGACCATGAGGAGTTTGGAAACATCTGCTAATTCTTTTTCAAAGTCTGAAGTAGAAAAAGATTCTTCGTCTGTAGAGATTTCTTCTGTTTGGGATGGAGAAGTTTCATCTGATTCTGAAAGATGTGGTAGAAATTGGGATGAGTATTGGTGCATCGGTTCTTTGTTCTTCTGAGTAGATTGAGGTTCTGGAGAAGGCTGTGGATCAAAGGGTTAGTAGTAAGTTGGAGGTGATTCAGGCTTAAGAGGTTTGGTCCGTGGTTTTGGAGGAGCATGAGTTAGAGCATGCTTGAGGTGGGACAGACCAAAGAATTTGACATAGTCTACAGGTTGTCGTGAGGTGGATGGTGTGTAGAAAGGTTGGTAAGTGCTGAAGGTTGGAGTGTGTAAGGGTAAAGCAGGAGATTTTACAAACAATGAAGGTTGTTGTTTGTCAACATCAATCCTGGCAAGTTCAGCTTTCAGCTGCCTAATTTCTACTTCTTTTTTGTTGAATTCAGGACCCCAATATCTATTTTGAATTATGGAATGGAGATATAAGTCAAGTTGGGAGACTCGATTTTGCATGTCAAAATACATCTGTTCAAGCTGGGTTGTTATTCTGTCAACCTTTGTATCGGTTTGCTTGACTTGAGAAGCAACTTTTTCTATTTTTTCATCAAGAGATCTAAAGGCTGAGTTCTGTGCCCTAGCATTTTGAGTTTGCCAGTTTAGAACTACTTCAAAAGGTTTTGGTTCTTCCAGGTGGCCATGTGGTGTAATAGGAGAGTGGACAAAAGGTTTGGTGGTGACCTTTGTCTATGGATCAATTTGTTTTTCTAAAGGAGGGAACTGCTCTTGGTAAGAGCTTGATGAGAACATCATGCAAGACTGAACGGGTGTTGGATGTGGCATAGGTTGGGTTGCCTCATGTCTGCAAGGTTTTTGCCTATACTCCTTCTGTATGAGTCTCAGACCTTTCCTATAGATAGGTAAGGGTGCTAGACTATCTGGATCATCTGGGGGCTGAGGAGGCTTTTTGTGGCATGGGTCCAATTTGTGACTTTTCTTTTTACGTCTCCAGGGACGCCTATTGAAATCATCATCGTCTTCCTCTTCTTCGAGGCAAGGACAGTCTGGATCACCCATATGGGAACCTGGAACATCCCATAAAAAATGACCATTAATTTTGTCTGGGTAGATCAGATAGCCATCTGAGGCAAATCCGTGGATGGGGAGTTTTTCTTGTGTCGTTCATACGGCTGTGATCATGGAAGAGTATGAAAAGGAGTTTTTGGGTGTTGACTGTTCAGAGGGTGGATGAGAAACAATGGGTGTCTGAGAAGTGGAAGGTTGAAAAATCAGTTTTACTGTACCATTTGCTCTTTTTCAAAATGAGCATCGAATGTTTGGACTGGCTGTGAGTTTTGATGGAATTTTTCATAATTGGAAAGCCATTCCAGGGGCATGAGCTTAAGAAGCTCTTGCTTTTGAATTTGTCCAGGGGTCTGGACTATGGAAGGGATGTTTTTTGAGGAGTCTTCAAGGATCATTAGTGCATCTGATGTGGTTTGAGGTGTGGGAAGATCAAGGGCATGATTTTGTAACCAATACACCAATTGATGGTGTAAGGTCGCCATTTTTTAAGAAATTATTTGTTCAACACCTTGGATCTGGATCTGAACTTTTAGAGTAGTGGGGAGGTTTGGATCATCAAGTGAAAGGTTAAAGTTTGGGTAAAAGGTCAAGAGAGCACTTTCTGCATGTAGAGTAGTCAGAACTGTTCCAATGACTACATGTTGGTATTCCTTGAAACGGGTATCAAGGAAAGCCAGTCTGGCTGTGACTGGTAAGCCTTTTCTCCTGTGAAGGGTGAGAATCAAACGAATGCCTCCAAGATGGAGGCGTGTGTATCCTTCTCTTTTCCACTAGACAACAAGTTCTGGTGGAATTTCAAGGGTGACATATGTTGTGCAAATTTTATTGAACTCGCAAGTGCATGAATCTATTGTAGAATAGATTAATGGTGACAAGTGTCGATCCCACGAGGAGGTAGATTTTAATTATAAGTAGAATTAATTATGTATGAGGGTGGGTGGATTTATGGTGAAAGTGACTTAGATTATCCTAAAATTGGAATTGAAATGGCGAGAATAAATTGAAGAGAAATCTATTGAAATGACGTACTTGGGTATCTGGATCCGTATCAACATGCACCATGGGATAAATATTCCTTATTAGTGCCAATTAAATCATGAGGGGGAAATCCACACCTCATAAACCACACTCTAATCAATATAGTGCTAAGGGTTTATCGTGCCAAATAATAATAACCTTGTACTAGGGAGCCGGTGAAACCAGGGCGGTATTTAGACAAGATTATTATTATTTGTCGACGAAAAGTCAAATCATCTACAAAAACTAGAGGGGAAGAGAAAATAAATTTACCAAATAAAGCCCATTACACATGTTGAGACTTCACCTTCAACTCAAGCTTGAAAGAAAATTAACTACTCATAATTGAACTAGGGGCAAAATAGAAATTTATTAAAATACGTAGAAAATATAAGATGGAGAGGGAATTACAGAAAATGGAGTCCAAAAATGGATTCAGAGATATCAAATTAGGGGTGGAGAGCCTCATTTTTATAGATACATTGAGTAAATCATGGCCATCGGATCAAAAACATTTCGGACGCTCAGGATTACGCCACGTCATCAGTCAATAGTACGCGGTTTGACCACGCAGTTTGAACAGTAACACGGTTTGACCCGGCTTGAACAGTGAAGCGGTTTGGTTGAAAATAATCCCGTGTAATGCATGTACCGTACAAGAGATTTTTGGTCCACTGATATGCTGCCACATCATCGATCAACAGTGCATAAGAATTTTAGTCTAACAGGATCGTGGCACCTCATCAGTCAATGCCATATCATCGGTCAATGCCACGTCATCGATCTGTCTATGTGAACAGTGACGTGAACAGTGACGTGAATAGTAACGTAGACAGTACTGTACATGTGAATAGTATCATTTTTCCTTTTATGCTCCTCCTAAGGTTTTTGACCGTCCTGAGTTCAAAAGTGATGTCTGTTTTGCCGTCTGATCTCTCGTTCATTGTGAAATGACTATGATGCCCCTAAAATACATAAAATACTTAATTATAATACAACACACATAATTAAATGACAAGAAGTTTAAATACATAAAAGTAAGGGTGTCAGTAAAACTTGAAGTGTAAAATGACGAGTTTCTCCTTTATAAATATACATTTTCTAACACTCAACAGCATACTGCTCTGTTTTCGATTCTTGGAGAGCACACTGATCTAGTCGTGATGATTAGATATATTCTTTAGAAGCAGGCCTTTTGGTTGAAATTAGGGTTCTAATACTTCTGGTGAGGGAACTTGGTCGTTGATACAGTTTATAAGGGCTAATGAGAGGCATAGAGGATTCACTAATTTGGGCTGACTTTGGGACATAAGAATACTCAACTAGGTTTTCTATTTTTGAAGGCAGGTGTTTAGAACAAGATTTTGGAAGGGAGAGGGTTGAAGAAAGAGTAACAAGAGCAAGATTATCTGAACTGTTTGATAAAGATGCCATTTTGTTTTAGATTTTCCTTTATTTCCCTATTTAGAACAAACAAATCTCATATTTACCACTTCATTTTAACGAAAAGAATTATGCTCAAAGATAGAAAGTAATTGTACGTGGCTTGTTATACCAGTAGTGCAAACTGATATAGTCCCCATTCGAGATGACCATCAAAATATATGTCACTGGTTTCCCGCCGATATACAATAAGATTAGGGTTGCATCAGTTCTTGACGGGGTTCGTATCATTCCTAATCAACATTGCACCATAGCTAATTGTAATATGCACAAAAACGTTAGTTTAGCAACACGAGTCACAACCTATTAGATCATTCCATAAGCAATAGAGCTTAATAACACAAGCTACAACATGCTAGATAAATCAAATTTCTAAAAATTTAATTTATAGTTTTTTAAATTTTAGTGAATTGAGTGGTGCATGCATTTACTAATTAGTAATTTGAATGAGTTAGAATTAGAATGGAAAATGGAAATCAAAATAAATTATTTACTTTACTTGTGGGAATTAGAATTAAAATGAATTATATTGCCATTGATGTATTTACTCTATTTGAAAATAATAATAAATTACTTTAAGTTCCTAAAATGATGATTATGATCATTATTATACAAGAAAATTATTGTTGATAATAATAATAATAATAATAATAATAATAATAATAATAGTTACAATAATAACAATAATTATTATTATTTTCTTTCCTTTGACTTTTTTATTATTGTTATTATTTTTTTCTCTTTTTTTCACTTCTTTTTCCCCCTCTTCTTCTCTTCATTTTTCTTTTTCCCTTAATCTTTCTTTAGTTCCTCTTCTTCTTTCTTCTTCTTTTTTTTCTTTCATTTTTATTTTTAACTTTTTTCTTTTTTATCGTTTCTTCTTCTTCTTTGTCCATTCTTCATCTTCATACTCATTTTTCTTTCTCTTAATCATTCATTAGGTCTTATTCTTCTCTTTTTTCTTTCATTTTTGTTTTAAACTTTTTTCTTTTTTATAGTTTCTTCTTCTTCTTTGTCCATTCTTCATCTTCAAACTCTTTTTTCTTTTTCTCTTACTCTTTGTTACTTCTTCTTCTTTTTCATCTTTTATTATTTTTTTCTCTTCTTCATCATTTCTTCTTCATCTCCTATTCTTTATCTTCAAATCAGCAAGTAAAAGACACCAATGGTGCTATGTGATGACCGACGATGCAATTAGTGTTGGGGAAAATCAGGTTTTTAAATTTTTATAAAACCTTTTGAAGATCGCTCTCATATAATATATAAGAATTCCTATTCTAGAAATCGTACCTTGAAAATCCGAGTTGACATTTTCCGTTGTAGTGATTTAGGCTCTTAGATCACGATCCGCCACCACCACTCTATAGATCACGATCCGTCACCACCACGCTTGTTAGATCACGAACTGTCACCAATGATCTTTCAGGTTATGACTCAGGTTCGATTTGCACTTGACGTGTGGGCGCCTTTATCACTACCAAAGCAACTAGCACGAGAAAATTTTTCTCTCAACAATAGAGAGAAAAATCTTATTCTTCGATTTTGTATATTGTGGCTTCACTCTTTTTCTTTAGAGAAAAATAAGCCTTTTATATCACCTTTTAGTGAAAACCCTAGGCTCCAAAATAATCAAAAACAAAACCCACGTTATTTGCTTTTTCAATAAGGGACCCACCTTGTAAAATAACATAAGGCCCCTTACACAAAAGCTAATTAAATAGAGCCTCCCACTAAATGATATATTTAGGCTTTTGACCCAAATAGCTAGTTATCTTACTTATTAGTCCAGTAGTGGTGCAATCAATTAAATGAGCTAACCCGGGGATCATTTGGGAACATACAATAGTGGCTACAATAATTAGGCCTGTAATTAAACTAGCCCAATTATTTAATTTCAAATCTACTCCACTAAAAGATTGGAACTGACTTCCATAATTGTAAGCTCGAATAATAATTCGTCCCAAGCCACATTGATTTCTTTACTGCACAATCCTTTGTACCACATCGTTAATTAAATTGATACATCAACTGTCCAATCAATTTAATAACATCTTATTCCTTGATCCTTACTGGTTTTCTCTAATGATTATTTTCAAAATACTAAATATGTCGACACACTCTGGCCAGAGAATTCTATGATCAAGTACCGAAAACCTATCAAGAGATGTGTTGTACAAATTCTATATTGTTAATCCATAACTCCAATACTCATAATTGCTCCCACCAAGATACCAGGTAATCTTGACCACAAGGATGTGTCGTGCCCATTGGTAACTCAAATGAAATAACAATTACAATCATGAAATCATAATTAACTCAAGATTAAGATTACAGTAAAATCAATGCCTATGACATTTAATAAGTCTGACAGTTATTACAAAGTTAATTAAATCTCATATGTGATCCTGTTCAATGTAGTCGTACTACATCAATAAATTCATATATGATTAAGACAAATCATTCAATGAATTTATTACAGTCTATACCTAAATAAAGTGCCCAACTTTATTTATCAACTGCGAACTAAATTTATTTAATCATAAGATAACTTGTATTTATGTCTTCTGTGAATCCACATGGTGATCACATAAATACATATAATATGATTAAATGGACTTTAATACAAATATTAATGCAATTAAGATATTTGAATAAAATACCTCATTAATTTTATTAATCAGAAAAAATGTTTATTACAATTAAATAAACACATATGCTTTTAAAGAGCATATTTTCCCAACAATCTTATTAAACATATGACTTAAGCATAAATATCAGAGGTGATTTTTGGTTAGAAGAAACATTTATTTTCTTAGATAAATGCATATACTTTTTATCATTATATCTTACTTTGAATAGATCAATGTACTTTTATGATATAAATTGTCTTTATAAATAACCAAAATAAGTAATAAACAGAGGATCCAAAAATAACAGTGTACTCCTGTTTTATTAAAACAAGCCACCGAAATTAAATTCCTCTAATATTTGGAAAAATAAAGACAAATATCAAAACTAAAGTCTTGTAAAATTGATCTAGTCTTTCAATTGATATAAACTAGCATGTCCTCAATTGCTGTTTGAAGCTTTCTTCACTTAATCTCTTGGTTTCCTGAAAACCAAATAAATGAATTACAAATAAGATTAGTTATCTCAGAATTCATTATTGTATGATTCAATAGAAATCTGAACTAATTAGGAAGCTTAAAGATTTCCTATACCTGATTTTAATAATCTTAGGACAATCTTTCTTCCAGTGACCCTTCTGTCCACATTTGTAACACTTGCCTTTTGGCTTGCCACTTCTTTTAGTGGACAGTTTGCCGATCCCAACTCTTGCTTGCTCATTCTTGTCTTTTGACTTAAGCCTTGAAGAGAATCCTTTTTCAGGAAGTTTTCTGCTATGATAAATTCTTCTATAGCATGTAGTTCGTGCATTAATTCAATTAAGGTCATATCTTTATTGTTTAAGATATAGCTGACCTTAAACTCTTTGAATGTATCAGGTAAAGATTCAATCACCATGTTAATCTTTGATTTATCATTGATTTGAACACCATGAATCTCTACCTCATTCAAATAGTCCATCATTTTGAGGACATGATCACGAACTTTTGTGCCCTCTTCCATCTTAGTATCCTTAATACGTTTTAATGCTGCTTCTCTGGCAAAATGGGTATTTTGCCCAAACATCTGATGAAGACTAGCCATTATTTCAGTGGCTGTTTCCATGCTCCGATGTTTCTTATGCAGTTCCACAGAAATCGAAGCCAATATATAGCGCTTAGCCATTTTGTTAGCTTCGCACCATTTCTCATAAGGCTCCCTCTGATTTCTATAATCGTATAACGATGGTTCAAGAGGGCAAGGCTGGGTCAACACATATTTGCTTCCCTTAGCAGTGAGAATATTAAATAGATTGCATTTCCAATCTAAATAATTTTCGCCAGTGAGTTCATTTTTAACAAGGATAATTAATAATGGGTTGATGGAAGACATTTTCTGAAAAACCAAAAAAAAATAAACATGCATAAATATTTTGAAACAATATTCACAATAAATGACAAAAATGCAAAAATCATAAATGCATTTTAATTTATTTTAACAATAATCTAGTACCGCTTTGACAAGCTATCCGTTGGGGAAGTCATGTCTACACTTACTAGACCCAATTATCCATTAGATTATTTACTTTCATGTAGAGACATGATAAATAATTATCGTTATCCATTTGGGCCTAAATTTGTTAACAGAGCTTCGTTGGGAAGGTTAATAACAAATTTTAGTTGAGTGTATAACCATTGTTTCAATCTACACATTTTTCATATCAATAGTCACCGTTGGGGCGAACGATCGATTGAAAAATATTTCAATTTTATCTTTGAAGAAGTTCATCAAATAAAATATCTAATATATATACCATCCGTAGGGAGCATCACCGTATCATGAAGTCGAGGTATATATATAATTTTATTATTGAACTAACAATGGAGCCCGTGGGAAAAATTATCTTGAATTTTCCCTCTCCCACTCAATATTTTAAAATTGATTTTTCTTTTTAAAACATACATATTGTTAATTGCATGCTTCCTATAATATTATCTAGATGAAATCCAATATTATTAAGCATAAGCAAATTTCAAACAATATAATGAGATTCATTATTAATGAATGACATGTATAATTATGCATAGAGTGGCACTACCTATTCTATATGATATGTTATCATCCAAAACATAACGTATAGAAAAACAATTAAATAATCTTAATTCATGTCTTTCCTAATAATGAAAAATACATTAACCCTAAGCCTAATCTTTATTGGGCTTCTTGTCAATGTCCATCTTCCATAAGCTTGTTTTTGTTAATGGACTAGGAGAAATTGGGCTTTTAAATTTATAATTGGTCCAATTTTTAATTTTGAAAGGAAATAAATAAATAATTAATTTTTTTATTAAAATAAAACTTTTGGACCAAAAATAAATTTAATGTATTTAATTTTATCTATGTATTTTAATCCATTAAGCCCAATTGAAATTGGACCTAAAACTAGGATTCATTAAACCCAAAACTGTTTTTTGGACTTAAACGCAAAAAATTAAAACTTTTCTGCCCAAATGAAAAATTATGGAACCATAGGAACCTCCATGATAAAAACCATGAAACCCTAAACCCATATTTTTCTTTCTCTCTTCCCCAGCCGCCATCTCCAAAAACCTAGCCATTGGTCACAATTTCCAGCCATGTCCAAGCTTCGGCAAACGCACCAAAACGCCTAACCTGCAGCGGGCTGGCATGTCTTTGCTGCTGCGTCTTTGTAGTTTCCAGTAAGTTTCCGCAATTTTCCAGTGATTTACAATTATCCGATGCTAATTTTGGCTTACAAAATTTTTATTAAGATAAACTAAATCAAGAGGGAAACATGGTGATAAAAGACCACCCCTCTTGTTACAGATCCAAAGAAATATTACAACGGAAAATCTAACCATGAATTAAGATAAACCATAACATGCTTTATTCATATATTAAACAAATAATATATATCTGAATAAAATGTGCCACTCTAATACATAAATTTCAAGATTAATTTCATACGAAATTCTTATATATTAATATGAGATGTCTCTGATACCAAATGTTGGGGAAAATCAGGTTTTTAAATTTTTATAAAACCTTTTGAAGATCGCTCTCATATAATATATAAGAATTCGTATTCTAGAAATCGTACCTTGAAAATCCGAGTTGATCTTTTCCGCTGCAGTGATTTAGGCTCCTAGATCACGATCCGCCACCACCACTCTATAGATCGCGATCCGTCACCACCATGCTTGTTAGATCACGAACTGTCACTAATGATCTTCCAGGTTATGACTCAGGTTCGATCGCAGCGTGTGGGCGCCTTTATCACTAAGCAATTAGCGAGAAAATTTTCTCTCAACAATAGAGAAAAATCTTATTCTTCGATTTTGTATATTGTGGCTTCTCTTTTCTTTAGAGAAAAATAAGCGCTTTTATATCAGCTTTTAGTGAAAAGCGCAAAATAATCAAAACAAAACCCACGTTATTTGCTTTTTCAATAGGGGACCCACCTTGTAAAATAACATAAGGCCCCTTACACAAAAGCTAATTAAATGGAGCCTCCCACTAAATGATATATTTAGGTTTTTTACCCAAATAGCTAGTTATCTTACTTATTAGTCCAGTAGTGGTGCAGTCAATTAAATGAGCTAACCCGGGGATCATTTGGGAACATACAATAGTGGCTACAATAATTAGGCCTGTAATTAAACTAGCCAAATTATTTAATTTCAAATCTACTCCACTAAAAGATTGGAACTGACTTCCATAATTGTAAGCTCGAATAATAATTCGTCCCAAGCCACATTGATTTCTTTACTGCACAATCTTTTGTACCACATCGTTAATTAAATTGATATCTCAACTGTCCCATCAATTTAATAACATCTTATTCCTTGATCCTTACTGGTTTTCTCTAATGATTATTTTCAACATACTAAATATGTTGACACACTCTGGCCAGAGAATTCTATGATCAAGTACCGAAAACCTATCAAGAGATGTGTTGTACAAATTCTATATTGTTAATCCATAACTCCAATACTCATAATTGCTCCCACCAAGATACTAGGTAATCTTGACCACAATGATGTGTCGTGCCCATTGGTAACTCAAATGAAATAACAATTACAATCATGAAATCATAATTAACTCAAGATTAAGATTACAGTAAAATCAACGCCTATGAGATTTAATAAGTCGCCGGTTATTACAAAGTTAATTAAATCTCATATGTGATCTGTTCAATGTAGTACATCAATAAATTCATATATGATTAAGACAAATCATTCAATGAATTTATTACAGTCTATACCTAAATAAAGTGCCCAACTTTATTTATCAACTGCGAACTAAATTTATTTAATCATAAGATAACTTGTATTTATGTCTTCTGTGAATCCACATGGTGATCACATAAATACATAAATGCAATTAAGATATTTGAATAAAATACCTCATTAATTTTATTAATCAGAAAAAATGTTTATTACAATTAAATAAACACATATGCTTTAAAGAGCATATTTTCCCAACAATTAGAACGTGCTACACAACGAGATTTGGATTTTGGATGCTATGATTTTCAATTATTTTTATATTTTTGATTATTTAAAAAGAGGATATAGTTGTAATAATGCAACTTAAGTGGGTGTATTGTAGGGAGTTTAGGGAATGGGGGTCTAATTCCCAAGCACCCCTTGGGAATTGGACTCCCATGCTTGATTTCCAATTTGGTATGGGGCCCGCCAAAATGAACCATATTCCTTTCTTTATTTCTGCAAGTAAACATTTGTTTGATTCTAATTCCAAATTCAAATTCAAATTCCTCAATGTAGGAAGTAAGCGCACCATAATTTTTTTTTTTTTGTTTAGTTTGATTTTGAATTGAACCAAACACTAACCAATTGGTTTCAGACCATTGCCTAGGGAAGTTGACTGTTGATGGTTGTTCGAGGGGCAATCCTAGTATGTCTACTATTAGTGGTAGTTTGCATGATCCTTTTTGGTTTACCAACACATCCTTTTTGCTTAGCTAACAACTGCTTTAGAGGGTTTGAATCTTGCTTTAGAGGGTTTCTACTCTTGAGATGGAGTTAGATTCAGCACTATAGTTTCTTGGGCCATTTCCCGTGGCTCTATCTAGTAGCATTTTGCTTGTCTCCTTGGCCAAGTCTAGGCATTGTCCTCTAGCCCATCTATCATTATCAGGAATGTCTTTCGAAAGGATACATCCACTACTGACTTATGGCCAACTAGGTTAGTACTCATTAGACTAGTTAGTGATTTTTCAGTCCTGGGAATCTTCTAACTAGTCTGTTTAGCATTCTTCATTTAGATGCTCTAGAGATCCCACCTAGTCAATGTTAATTTCATCTTGTTTGCTTGGACCTTTTGTATATTGATTGCTATTTTTACTTTTCTTGGGAGGTTTTAGATTATATCCCCTCATTTTTTTATTAGTTGATTTATATTATTGGTAGGGATCCAACCTAACTCCCTACCATCTTGGTGGTTACCAAAAGAAAAAAAAAAGAAATTGGTTTCGAGAATTTTGAACTATTTGGTTGACATAATTATTATTAGTTAATATGAGATACAACTCAACATTTATTCTCCTAGTGTGTAGAATAATTTTTTGTTTAATTTTTAAAAAATTCATAATAAATGGAGTTAATGCTTATATTGTTAGGCATTATCCTAACTGAGTGTTAGTCGTAGATGATATCTTAAGTGTACTTAAGCTCATCATGGCATCAATGGCCCCGTTTGGGATTGAAATTGAAACTTAATAAGCTGCTTATTTCATAATTTTTGATAAAAATAGTGTTTGGTAAATTTTGTAAAAGCAGCTTATTTCATAATTTTCTCCATTTCGTCTACAGCTTTTAAAAGTAGGTACATGGTTGCTTTTCATACGCAGCTTATTCAATAAGCTACTAGGCTATTTTAAAATGCCTATTATAACTGTAGTATTTTAATAAAAAAGACAATTATATCTTACTTATACATAAATCCTAATATATAAATCGTTAGATATTACCGTCACAATTTAGTTACCACCACAATTTAGTATCACAATATTAATGACTCTGGATCCCAAGAAATTGAAAATTTGAGAAATTTTATTGCAAAAAATTTATTGTGAATGTAATATATATTACTTTTTATTTTATTTAGATTATGTAGACGTATAAATTTTTATCATATTTTATGGAACAGATTATGAAGTTCTTCATATTTTTCTTAATTGAGTTTTTTACTGTAATTTTACATATTTAAGAAAAAAATATGTCTAAACAATTTATTAAACATAAAATAAAAAGCTATTACAATGTATGTTTATTTTGGTCACTATCTAATAAAACAGCACTTTCGTATGAGATTTACCAAACGCGTGTACTTTACTTTTTAAACTCACAGCAACCGCAACAACACAGTTTACCAAACACCAAGCTACTTTTTTAATCAACAACTTATTTGATCTGCACAGCACAAGTAATTTATTTTATTAGCCTCCGCAATCCCAAACTGGCCCTATGTAATTTGAACAATTCGATTACTTTAGCACAATTGGCTACTTTTTAGGGAAAAAAGATTGTGCCAAAAAGAACTAACCAGTTAGATTGATAAGATTTGAAACTTTGGAGTTTGGCTTAGCCATGTATTTTTTTTCGGTTTTGTAGCATTCTATCATCTTCCATAGATCTGTTTCAGTTGGTCATTATATTATGGGCTTTTTTTGGCATTATTGTTGCATAAAGCATCTCTATTGACATTTAAAAATCATATCTTGTTTGATTGGCAGAAACGAGACAATAATCTTTGATCCCTTCTGTTTTCTCTAATCATTATCTCTATTCATAACTTAAATGATTAAATCCCAAGTTAGGTTTGAAAATTGAAAGAAAAACTAATGGTTCGTCATTCACGTGTAAGTGTTCAATCAATGGCTCATGTGATAATATATATTGTTTAAGAAATTTTAACGCGCTCCTCAAAATAAACCGCAAAATTTGGTGATTAATTTTTTGTTACTGCTTTTGTTGTATATTTCATTTTTCCAATATATTTCTGTGTGCATTTATATTTATAACATATAACTAATAAAATCTAACAAATAAAATATATACATACAAAATATTCAAGACTTTTCAAATGAGTTTCAAGATTCCCAACATAATCATGTCCTTGAGTGAGTGATTACTGTGAGTAATTATTGAGAATTGTTCCATTTACATTTTACATTTCCCTTCACAACATCACCTCTCATGAAGCGCCCCAATACTTCATGGCAGCTCAAAAACATTGTTAAAAAGAAAAAAGAAAAAAGAAAAAAGAAAAAAGAAAAAAGAAAAAGAATCAAGAAAATGCTATTACTTTATTTAAACATGACAAGAGAAAACACAAGCAGCATGGCCCATATCCTTCTCTTTTTTGTGGCCTTTGGCTGCATTCATCACTTTGTTTTCCTTCTTTTCTTAATTTATTGCTCTTCCCCACTCATATTTTGTATTATTTTTCTACCTATTTTTGTACAATAAGAGAATCATTAATAAATAAAATTCAACCAATCTCTAAACTCACAAGAAACCTCTTCAAGTCAACTTATCAACTTAAAATTAAGTGATCATTTTTTTTTCTTTTTTGCTGCTATGGAAACGAAGTAATGACTTCAATAACATTCAGGTGTTAGGAAGTGGTCTCTCTTTTGATCCCTGCAATAGTCATAAACCAAATGATGGCTTTGAACCCATCTCATTGCCCAATATTGTTGCCGGCTTAGCCCACCGGAGTGAAACGGAGAGACGGAGACCGGGCGGCACCAAGCTGGCGCATAGGCTGTGCAACCACATGCTTTGAAATCGGTATATCTTGCAACAAATGGCTGGTATCTATAATCAGCTCTGTACTTTCCATCTTCAGTAGCCCAAGATGAGGCATCCCATATTGAACCATATACCCACATTGGCCTTAGGGGAAATGTTGCTGCACTCTTCCTAGGATACCTCCTTATGGGTACATCATCAACCAAGAATCTGCAGTAGCATTAACATCATTAAATTAATTAAATTCAGCCGCATCTTTTTATATTATAAAAATTAATTTGTTGCTGCACTTTTTATATTATTTATCAATATCAGATAATTTGTCCTTTTTTTGGTATTTATTGAAGGATTGTACATTGCTATCGATAAGTCATGGTCATATGCATTAACCATTGAAGCCAAAAAATTAAAGCAGCCATAATACTGTTCAGCCAAAGAAAAAGAAACAACCCTTAAAAGAAAAATCTAAGCAAAATGATGTTATTCAAGCATTATTTATCCTTTTTATTTTCCTTTTTGTTTGATGTCTTAAGGCCAAGGATAGCAAGCATTACTTGTTATGACTTTAAAAGCTAATAAGGTTCACTACCATCTGGAAGTATGTTCTATTTCTTTATAGGTCCAAAAAAGAAAAATAGTTTTATTTTTTTAATAAGATTTACAAAACACAAAAATTATTTTTTACACTTAGAATGATGGAAGAATTAATAATTGAAGTTAAAGTTTTGACATAAATTTTAAATCATAAAAATTTTGTATTGAAATTTGAAGTAAAAAATTTCGGTTAAAACCGTCTTACCGTTTATTTTGACTTTTAAGAATTCTTTTATCAACACATAATTTTGTCTCTTTTATCTTAAAGTACTGTTCTCAAAATAGACAGCTACATAATTACATGGTAGTTTGAGTTATATTTTATCCATTTTAAAATTAAAGATATAACTTACATGAGCTCTTTAGGACTCCATAGAATAGCATAATGGTGAAAATCTTTTGTGGGATCAAACCATAAATGAAATTTCATCCCTCTCCCAATAATTTCCCCATCACCACTTCCTCTAATGTAAACATTAGTCTGTAAAGTATAAGGCTTCCCGAATGTTGTTCCTAGAAACTCAATGTCAACTTCATCATGCCGACCTGGATGAGCTTCATTGTTGGATAGCTATAAAGTAAAATGAAACCAATATTAATTTTAGCTCATAAATCACATTTTTATTTTAAGAAATTATGTTATCAGAAAAGAAAAGAATAGAAAAATGTTTAAAAATTAATTAGCTAGTTCATGTTCTCACATAAAATGCTCTTATGACTCCAGCAGTGTAACCAGGTTGAAGTTTAATGGATGCTCCAAAATAGCCAGACCTGAAAGGCTTCACTGATTTGAACCCACTTCCTGTTGTCAGGAATCAATCAGAAGCCCCGGCATTTCAGAATTAACAAAAGGGAAAAAAAAAAAAGGGATAAATGTGTAAATAGAAACCTGAGGAACTATCAAGCCAGATTGTTAATGCATTTTGTTCATCTCTTTGATGCTGAGGACCCCAGAGATTTCTGAATCCTTTGTAGAAACTCATAGAGCTGAACTTGGAACTTGGCCAGTAGCCAGGTGAAGGTGGCCAATAAGCAAAGCTTGAAGGGAAAATGAGGCTGCTGAGAACAAGTAATAGGAAGAGAGCCATGTTGAAAAAAAAATAGAAAATGTATTGAGAAGAAGAATGATTGAGTGATTATAAATGCAGGGTGAGAGCAGAGGGCAATATGCCTATGGAGGAAATAAGAGTATGGCAGTACAGTTGTTATTAATAAGAAGATTAGTGGGTCCCTTTTCAAAAGGGTAAAGAAGAAGGATGCAAAGTAACTAATCTCAAAAGTCTATGTAAAACTTATTGTAATCAGAGATACATTCAATCGTTAGAGTAACAGATCACAGAGAATGGTTAAATAGTATCCAGTCCCTTCATTCTTTCCTGGAACCAAAGTTCTTGGTCTCATCTGTCAAGTTTTTTTTTTTTTTTGACCTACAATTTATGATAAATTATGTGTCGCATATGAGTATTTGAGGTCAAAAAACAAATATTTGAGGGTATAATTTAAAATTTAAAATTTTCTTTTAATCAAAGAATTGATTCGGCAATATGCCTGAAAACCACTGTATTGTAGACACATCCTATGGCATAAGGCCACGTAATAAGTAGATGGGCAATTCAGTATAACTACATCCATTCTCTAAATTTATGAGCAAAACCTGTTAACTTTGCAAGTTGAATGATATGTAAAATGGGTAGATGGGTGTCAATTATATATTTTTTCTATGCATTATTGGTTTGTTAGGACTGTGACTTCTTTCCTCATTGAAAGCTACATGCAAATCTGTCGTGAGTCTTTAAAGCTTCATTATTTAATTACCCTAGATTGTAGCTTTTTTTTTTTCTGTTGTTGGGGCGGGGGGGGGGTGGGTTTATGAAAGGTTTTTACCTTTTGATTTTTTTTCCCCTTTTCGTGTTTGGTGGACAATTTCGAGGAGGATCAAAGTGGTCAGATGCTGATAGAGTAAATTCTATAAGAAATTTTACAATACATTAGAGGCATTATATTAGTTATATTATAAATAAATATTGTTATAATGTGTATATATTTATTTTGAAAAATTATTATACACATGTTATAGATATGTTAATTAGTTAAATTATATTTGATGTATAGAATTCCTCCAATTCTATCAATAAAAAAAAATTAAAAATGAGTGTATTTGATATCTAAGCTTATCGGGTAAAATGGGCCATCAAGAAATCTCATTTGGGGCACTAGTGTTTGATTTTATTACTAAGTCTATGTTCATCAAAATGGATACTAGTTGTCCTAAACATGATATGTTTTTATGTTTAAGTATGTGATTAGAGTTTTTTCAATACCATATAATGCCTATTCATTTGATTGATTATGACACCATTTTGGGCATAAAATAAATAATAATAATTCACAAAAGAAATTGCTTAATCATTTACACCATTGAGTCTTGGTGCGCTATTAGTCTTGTTGACATGCCTGTATTTTCTATGACAAATTGACTTATTAGATTCTATCAAAGTTAATACGAATTTTTGACTAAATAAAAAGAAATTTAGAAAAAAAGTCTAATTACTCAAATTTTTATATTCTAAAAACTTTAAATCCCAAATACTGACAATAGAGCTAGTGGTGATATAATGATACTAATCACTATCTTAAATCTCACATGGGCTAAAAATATAAATATTTTCTGTTCTAAAATCTCATAAAATAAAATAAAATAAGTAAATAAAAGAAAAATCTAGATACTCTTTGACTATAGTAAGTTAAAGTTGTAGTCAAATGATATAGAGATAAATAATTTAGGATTAGAATTAAAAAAAAGAGTATTTAGTTATAGGGGTAAATTATTACACTTTTAAAGCTATAGGGCCAAAATTGAAAAATTAGTATTTTAAATGTTGAAATTTATAAATTTACTAAATAGATTTATAAAATTTTTAGGCCTACGCCCATATAGCCGTAATAAAATAATTTCAAAATGAAATAAGCTCAGGAATAAAATTATTTCCCCGCTTGAATTAATATAAAAATATAGCATTACTATTTTTACTCAATAAATCATTCTATTATATCTAACTAATAAAATTTGTAATATATATTTATCATAACCCAAGCCCTTCCATATTACTGGCTAAATTAATTACTAAAATTAGGGTAAAAGTTCATTTAGTCCCTATATTATGAGATTAGTACCCGTTTAGTCCTTATATTTTTAAAAATATATAACTCACAACGTCCCTATCGTTAAACTATTAACACCCTTACGGTTACTTTTTGTTTCTTTTGACTTGCTTATACAATACTACCCTCTTACAATAATGTTTCTTTTTTTGGACATTAATAAAAAATAAATTAACAATTTAACCCAAAAAATGAAATAAACACAAAAAGAATATATATTAATTTTTGTGGAAGCTCACGTATGTCCAAAAAAATTAATATTCTGTAACAAAAATTAAATTACCAATTTTTGGATATTAATAAAAAATTAATATATTATTTCCTCAATAGAGTATTTCACAAAAATTAATGTTAATTCTTTTTATTTCCATTTTATATTGTTTGGGTGAAAATGGTAATTTAATTTTTTTATTAATGTTAAAAAATTATTGTAAAGGGGTAATATTATAAAAGCAAGTCAAAAGAAACAAAAAGTAACCATAAGAGTGTCAATAGTTTAACGATAGGGATGTTTTGAGGTATTTTTAAAAATATAAGGATTCAATGGGTACTAACCTTATAATATAGGGATTAAACGAGTTTTTACCTCTAAAATTATTTATTTATTAAGTAATTAATTTTTTATTAAAGTTTAGAAAATAATACTATCCATCTTTTTTTGTTTTAAAATAATGATAAAATTTCTTTAATTAATTGTTACAAGTTGCAATTATTTTATGATTTATTTATTTATGTTTTAAATAAGTAAAAATATCTGAGTAGTATAAAATTAAAAACACTTGTATAAATTTTTTGTCAACTGCTATAGTATTACATGATTGATTGTGTGAATGACTTATAATATTTTATCAATTTGATAATTCATCGAAATAAATAATAACCTTTTTATTTAATTATAAAAATTTAATAGATTATCGAGGAGCTTAGGTTAAGATGGCTGGTACAGCTTGAACTTTAGAGTTAAGACATTCAAGTTTAATTAGACCATTCTGACAGGTTGAAGATCAAAAGATCAAATTGACAACAGTTCCTATGTTCGACGATGGAATAAATAAATAAACTGACATCGATTTCCACCTATCTAAGGGACTCAATTTTTCTGCAAATATGTGGAAGAGATAGCGGAATACGGACAAAATTGTAAAATAAAGCACTACTATTGTGTCGGCCGAAGAGAGAGAGCATACCTGAGGTGGCATTGGAAATATTGGGCGGCCCATTTACCCGACAAATTTAGGAGGTTTTAGGTACGATTTTGTACGATTTTATTATTCATATTATGAATTCTTTGCTAAATTCGAGGCCAAGTTTTGATGCTATTGTTAAGTGTTGAGCCTTTCACGCTTACCCAAATAGGGGAAATTTCTCTACCCTTCCAATTTATAATCAATATATTATTACTTAAAAATTGATACTAAGCCCAATGATCTGGTCCAATCCATAAGATATCTATTTTGTAATAAACTGAAACCATTAGATTGTGGTTTAGAAGTATAGACACACCAAATTGAAATTCAATTCGCGTTAAACCTTTTACTAAACCCACTCCAAGGACCTTAGTCCATAAGAAAATGCCTTGTAAACCAAACTAGCGTATAACCAATCATTCAGAAATAATAGTAATAATAATAAAATTTAGTTTAAAATATTAAATCTTGAATCATATACATATAGTGCTGATGCACATGCATAAACTATTTATTTGTTTTGAATTGAAAATCAAGAGTTAATAGATAATGATTGGCTAAAAAGACTCACATTGACAAGTACATATTACAATTGAATGCACATGGTTGATAATGTGAAAGGCATGTGGATGATAAGAACCATCAAGGGAATACCATTAAGGTTTCAAGTGATCATTTACACATTCATTGAGACCCAATTACAAGAGGTAGAGCCAAAAACATGCAAGTTGTTTTAAATGGATTAATTAAGAAAATGTGAACTGAAAATGCAATTCAAGATACAAGACATGATGAATTGGGCTTGGAGAGAAGATAAGGTATTGTGGCATTATTCAAGTTGTTGGACATCCAAATAAATAATTTGGGTCAAATACAGAAAGGGTAAATTCGGAATAAATCTAGTATTGATTGAGCCAGAATTAATGTGCAAGCTATATACTATTGGAAAGATAATTAAGTTAACTTTTCAATGCAATTTACAGAGCTGAATTTGGAGTTCTCTAGAAGGTGTTATGACTAATTTATTATAGCTTGTTCAGCCTTGGGAATTCCAACCACTCCTTTGTTTATTCAACTTCATTTATTTGTTTTGTTTTAAGTTTTTCAATATGTTAGGTAAGTCTACCATCAATGTGGGCTAGCATTAAGTTTGTCAATGACTAACACTAATTATAGTAGACTAACATTAAATTTATCAATTACTGGCATTAATAATGGTGGGTTGGTGAAGACTTTTAAAGCATTCTTTGACAAACCTATGCTTGAAGGGTTGTTCCAATGTTTCTATTTGTAGTTTTAGGATCTTGGGTTTCTATTAGCCTATTTAAACTCAGTAACATTGTTATGTAAGACAATTAGAGATTAATGTTATTTGAATTTTAAAGATTATTCTTTCTTTGGTTTTGAGAACTACACTTATCAAGAATTTGTATTCTTGTGGCATTCCAAATATAGACTTATTACTCACCTTCTCATCTACATCTTGAGTGTGGCATCAATTGTTGGGGGAAAATTAGGTTTTTAAATTTTTATAAAACCTTTTTAAGATCGCTCTCATATAATATATAAGAATTTGCAATCTAAAAATCGTACCTTAAAAATTCGATTTAGATTTTTTCGCTGAAGTGATTTAGGCTCCCAGATCACGATCCATCACCACCACGCCTGTTAAATCACGATCCGCCACCACCACGCTTGTTAGATCACGAACTGTCATCAATGATCTTCCAGGTTATGACTCAGGTTTGATCTGCACTTGACGTGTGAGCGCCTTTATCACTACCAAAGTAACTAGCACGGGAAAATTTTTCTCTCAACATTTTTGCATGCATATTTCCCTTTCACGTTTAGAATAGATTGGGGGGTAGGATGTTGTTTAAAAAAAAAATATTGTGTGATTTGTTTTAACATTGGATGGCATGATTAATTTCAAATTTTAGTATTTGTATTATCTTTGATCTTAAGTGATGTTACGCTATGTTTGCTACTTTAAATGTTGATGTCGGAGACAAATATGAGTTGCTTGAAGGAATGAACATGTCATAATAAGTACCAAGTGAGTTTTTGAGTCTATCATTTTTCTTGGAGAGTAACCCTTTTGCCCATTCTTTATACAGCTTAGCAGTTTATTATTGTATACACGATTTCTAGATTTCTTTTGAGTTAACCCTTAAAAAAAAATTGTAAAATTAAAAAAAAAAAAGAGAAAAAAAATGTGTGTTGCTACATTTGGAGGCCCATCTAACTAGTAGATATGGAAGGTTATTTAGAGCCCTAAAAGATTATGTAAATGCCATTTTTTATCCGTTTGATCCTTTCTAGCCATCATTTTTGTGAAATATCCATAGTTAACCATTTTGAGCCTTTAAAAAAAAACCTTTTATTTGTTAAAATTATCATCTTGACCCACTCTGATTTGGAGTATTATCCGATGTCTTATAAGTTACATTTGGAGGCCCATCTAACTAGTAGATATGGAAGGTTATTTAGAGCCCTAAAAGACGATGGAAATGCCATTTTTGATCCGTTTGAGCCTTTCTAGCCATCTTTTTTGTGAAATATCCATAATTAACCATTTTGAGCCTTAAAAAAAAAACCTTTTATTTGTTAAAATTATCATCATGACCCACTCTGATTTGGAGTATTATCCGATGTCTTATAAGTTCCATCACCTATTTATGTTTGAGAAAAATGTAAATAATTATTTTGTTCAGTGACGTTGTGCCAAGCATAAGCAAAAAAAAAAAAATTGTTTCAAATAAAAAAAAGAAGAAAAAAATAACAATAATAGGTGAAATCCACCTTGCAACTTCAAAAAAAAAATTCCTCTGCATTTTTCTCAAACATACACTTTGTTTTCCTTATTTCCCTTCTTTGTTAACCATGTCCCTAGCCTACGTTACGTCCTAATAAAAGTTCTTCTTGATTTTAGGGAACTATAGTCTGAAGTAGAAGCTAGTTATATGGGCTAAAAAGATGTAGTGATGCATAAAAAAAATAAATAAATAAATTGAGTTGACTAACATTTTTATTTGACTTGAGATCTTATTATTTCTAAGCTGAGGGCATATTTCTTTCATCTTGGTGAGAGCATGTGATATCACTTCTTTATTATTTTCTCTCTCAATTACCATTCATTGGAGTGACTATTTTTATTGGGTTTAATTTCTTTGTGAGAGTGTCACTACTTCCAGTGAGATTTTGGGGTTTGACATGTCATTCTTGAAGGTAGCTATGACAAAGTCTACTAGGCTGATTCATGTGGATGGTTGATGTGGGTGTGATGTTTCTTTAGACTTGAGATAATGCTTATACTTTTATTTGATTACTATCATTAGTCTAATTGAATAAACATGAGTGTTAAAAAAAAAATAAAAAAAATATTATTTTGGATTTAAATTTGTTTTCGCTTTATTTACTAGGGACTAGCAATAAGCTGGTTGGGGGATGTGTTGAGTGTTAGAAAATGCATATTTATAAAGGAGAAAAGCATCATTTTACATTTTAAGTCTTATTAACAACCCTTACTTTTATGTATTTAACCTTCTTGTGATTTAATTATGTGTGTTTTATTTTAGTTAAGTATTTTACGTATTTTAAGGGCATCATAGTCATATCACAATAAACGAGAGATCAGACGGCAAAACGGACATCACTTTTGAACTCAGGACGGTCGAAAACCTTAGGAGGAGCATAAAAGGAAAAATGACATTGTTCACATGTACGGTACTATTCACGTATGCACGCATCATTCACATTCACATAGACGGATCGATGATGTGGCATTGACTGATGAGGTGTCACGATCCTGTTGGACTAAAATTCTTATGTACTGTTGATGGTGACGTAGCAACATATCAGTGGACCAAAAATCTCGCGTACGGTACATGCATCACATAGGATTATTTTCAACCAAACTGCGTCACTGTTTAACATGGGTCAAACCGTGTTACTGTTTATCCACGTGGTCAAACCGCGTATTGTTGATTGATGACGTGGCGCAATCCTGAGCGTCCAAACTGTTTTTAATCCGATGGCCATGATTTACCCATGTATCTATAAAAAGGGGGCCTCTCCCCCCTAATTTGATAGCTCTGAATCCATTTTTGGACTCTATTTTCTGTAATTCCTTCTCCATCTTGTATTTTCTACGTATTTTAATAAATTTCCATTTTGCCTCTAGTTTAATTATGAGAGGCTAATTTTCTTTCAAGCTTGGGTTGAAGGTAAAGTCTCAACATGTGTTATGGGCTTTATTTGATAAATTTATTTTCTCTTCCCCTCTAGTTTTTGTGGATGTTTTGACTTTTCATTGACAAATAATAATAATCTTGTTTAATATCGCCCTGGTTTCACCGGCTCCCTAGTACAAGGTTATTATTATTTGGCACGATAAGCCCTTAACACCATATTGATTAGAGCATGGTTCATCTTCATGAGGTGTGGATTCCCCCCTCATGATTTAATTGGCATTAATAAGAATTATTTAGCCCATGATGCATGTTGATACGGATCTAGATACCCAAGTACGTCATTTCAATAGATTTCTCTTCAATTTATTCTCGTCATTTCAATTCCAATTTTAAGATAATCTAAGTCACTTTCACCACAAATCCAACCACCCTCATACAAAATTAATTCTACATGTAATTACAATCCACCTCCTCGTAGGATCGACACTCGTCTCCATTAATCTATTCTACAATAGATTCGTGCACTTGCGAGTACATTAAAATTTGCACAACAATAGGTTTCTCCCAAAAGCATGTATCTCGCAGGTAACCTAGTTACCGTCCCACTACGACGAGGTTCTAAAAGTGATGGTAGTTCAGGGATAATCCTGTGCTGATCAGCTGGTTGTTGCTGTTCTTCCTGTTTTATAACAAGTGTTGAAAGCTGAGCATCAACCTGATCTCTTTTATTTCTCTAGTTTTACCTTACTCTTAGGTTATAAGTCATTATATAGTCTTCCTCAAAAAAGTAAAGAATATGTCTATAAATACATTCCTATCTTGAGGACTATAATTTAGACTTTCCCATATTCCATTAAGATACCTTAAACATGCAAGTTTCTGAACACAAATCCATCTTCTCTACCTCTGATTCTAGTAGAAATACTAGTAAACTCCAAATACGAATGTGTCTCAAACCATGTTTGTGACTTTTCATAATTTCTTGGAGTAGTAGACACCGAGATAGATGAAACTAAGTTCAATAAACTTTGTAGTTTTAAATACTTGTATCTGGAATAAAAAAGGTAAATAATAAACCACTTAGTATATATCTTGTTTTATCCAAAAGAATCTTGTTTCTCCATTTAATTACACTATTGTATCATAGTGTTCATTGACAACCAAATAGTGCTTCAATTCTCTATAGAGATATTATTTGTTTCGATCATATCGAAGTTCTTTTATGTTCCTGTCTATTTGCTTCTGTCTTATCCACGTACTCTTTTGAATTTCAAAAGCAATGGAATCATGATGCATTTAGACAAACATAAATAAAATGAATATTCATCAACAAGATTGATAGAATACTCATAACCTCTTATAACAAGTAAACTGATTAGTCCGTATACATTTGTATGCGCTAAATCATCAAATACAATGTTATACTTTTAGCTCTAAACGAGCATCCTCGTCATATTACTTTTCTAAATAAGATTTATAGAGTTACAATGATCAATCTTAACAGGCCAACAAGTCTATCATTAATCATTTTCTTAAAATCTTATTATAGTTTATATGACTTAAGCATAAATATCAGAGGCGATTTTGGTTTGAAGAAATATTTCTTTTCTTAAATAAATGCATATACTCTTTATCATTATATATTGCTTTGAATAGATTAATGGACTTATATGATATAAATTGTCTTTATAAATAACCAAAATAAATAATAAACAGAGGATAAAAAAATAACAGTGTACTCCTGTTTATTAAAATAAGTCACTGAAATTAAATTCCTCCAATATTTGAAAAAATAAAGACAAATATCAAAACTTTAAGTCTTGTAAAATTGATCTAGCCTTTCAATTGATATAAACTAGCATGTCCTCAACCGCTGTTTGAAGCTTTCTTCACTTAATCTCTTGGTTTCCTGAAAACTAAATAAATGAATTACAAATAAGATTAGTTATCTTAGAATTCATTATTGTATGAATCAATAGAAATCTGAACTAATTAGGAAGCTTAAAGATTTCCTATACCTAATTTTAATAATCTTAGGACAATCTTTCTTCTAGTGACCCTTCTGTCCATATTTGTAACACTTGCCTTTTGGCTTGCCACTTCTTTTAGTGGACAGTTTGCCGATCCCAACTCTTGCTTGCTCATTCTTGTCTTTCGACTTAAGCCTTGAAGAGAATCATTTTTCAAGAAGTTTTCTGCTATGATAAAATTCTTCTATAGCATGTAGTTCATGCATTAATTCAATTAAGGTCATATCTTTATTGTTTAAGATATAGCTAAACTTAAACTCTTTGAATGTATTAGGTAAAGATTCAATCACCATGTTAATCTTTGATTTATCATTGATTTGAACACCATGAATCTCTACCTCATTCAAATAGTCCATCATTTTGAGGACATGATCATGAACTCTTGTGCCCTCTTCCATCTTAGTATCCATAATACGTTTTAATACTGCTTCTCTGGCAAAATGGGTATTTTGCCCAAACATCTGATGAAGACTATCCATTATTTCAGTGGTTGTTTCCATGCTCCAATGTTTCTTATGCAGTTCTACAGAAATCGAAGCCAATATATAGCGCTTAGCCATTTTGTTAGCTTCGCACCATTTCTCATAAGGCTCCCTCTGATTTCTATAATCGTATAACGATGGTTTAGGAGGGCAAGGCTGAGTCAACACATATTTGCAGCCTTTAACAGAGAATATTAAATAGATTGCGTTTCCAATCTAAATAATTTTTGCCAGTGAGTTCATTTTTAACAAGGATAATTAATAATGGGTTGATGGAAGACATTTTCTGAAAAAACAAAATAAACATGCATAAATACTTTGAAACAATATTCACAATAAATGACAAAAATGCAAAAAATCATAAATGCATTTTAATTTATTGTAACGATAATCTAGTACTACTTTGATAAGCTATCCGTTGGGGAAGTCATGTCTACACTTACTAGACCCAATTATCCATTAGATTATTTACTTTCATGTTGAGACATGATAAATAATTATCGTCAGCCCTTTGGGCCTAAATTTGTTAACAGAGCTTCGTTGGGAAAGTTAATAACAAATTTTAGTTGAGTGTATAACCATTGTTTCAATCTACGTATTTTTCATATCAATAGTCACCGTTGGGGTGAACAATCGATTGAAAAATATTTCAATTTTATCTTTGAAGATGTTCATCAAATAAAATATCTAATATATATACCCTCCGTAGGGAGCATCACCATATCATGAAGTCGAGGTATATATATAATTTTATTATTGAACTAACAATGGAGCTCGTGGGAAAAATTATCTTGAATTTTCCCTCTCCCACTCAATATTTTAAAATTGATTTTTCCTTTTTAAAACATACGTATTGTTAATTGCATGCTTCCTATAATATTATCTAGATGACATCAAATATTATTAAGTATATGCAAATTTCAAACAATATAATAAAATTCATTATTAATGAATGACATGTATCATTATGCATAGAGTGGCACTACCTATTCTATATGACATGTTATCATCCAAAACATAACATATAAAAAAACAATTAAGTAATCTTAATTCATGGCTTTCCTAATAATGAAAAATACATTAACCCTAAGCCTAATCTTCATTGGGCTTCTTGTCAATGTCCATCTTCCATAAGCTTGTCTTTGTTAATGGACTAGGAGAAATTAGGCTTTTAACTTTATAATTGGTCCAATTTTAATTTTGAAAGGAAATAAATAAAATTTTTTTTTATTAAAATAAAACTTTTTGGACCAAAAATAAATTTAATAGATTCAATTTTATCTATGCATTTTAATCCATTAAGTCCTATTGAAATTGGGCCTAAAGTTGGGATTTATTAAGCCCAAAACTGTTTTTGGACTTAAATGCAAAAAATTTAAACGTGTTTGCCCAAAAAGAAAAACTATGGAGCCATAAGGACCTCAATGATATAAACCATTGAAACCATAAATCCATCTTTTTCTCTTTCCTTTCTTCTCCAGCCGCCACCAGCATAAAGGCCACTGTTCAGACCTTTCTCACCGGACAGCCACCATCAACGCCGAGTTTACCGTCGCCGATACACCGGAAACAAAATTAATGTTGGAGTTATAATTTGCATGAAGAACTTGTAAACAAAACAAAAACTTAGAAAAATGACATAGAACTTGTAAATTGACATTAAATGTGAAATAAAACAAAACATATGTAAATCACACATAAAACTAGTAAATTAATGGAAAAATTGGTAAATTAATGTTGGAGTTGTAAATTGAAAGAAAAACTTGTAAACAAAACAAAAACTTAGAAAAATGACATAGAACTTGTAAATTTACATTAAGTGTGAAATAAAAGAAAAAATGTATAAATCACACATAAACACATTGTATTAAAGGTTAAAACTGAGGATAAAGTTGAAATGGACTTGGAACAAATACCATAAACACCACATGAGAGGCCATTTAAGGTTCAGTTTAGTCCCTTAGCTAATTTGAGCACCTCATGCACAAGATATCCAAATGTAGTTGCTAAGAGTTTTGAGTTAAAACCTAATGTGCTAAATTGTCTCTCATCATTCTATGGCCTAGAAAATGAAGACCCAAACAATCATTTAAATGATTTTCATGCTATTTGACAAACTTTTAAATATGTAAGTTTTTCAGATGAAGATGTTAAGCTTAGATTATTTCCATTTTCTCCAAAGGATAGAGTTAATTTTGGTTCAATACATTGTATGCTAATAGTATCACATCATGGGAATAAATGGTAACTGAATTTTTAAATAAATATTTCCCAGTGCATAAAACCAATGCTATTTGTAGGGAAATTTCAGAGTTTACTTAGAGAGAAGAGGAACAATTTTTTGAAGCATAGGAGTGATTTAATGGGTTACTCTTGAAGTTTTCATATCATGGGTACAAGAAATGGTACTAATCCCAATACTTCTTGGAGGGATTAATGCCACATGTGTAAGAATGGCTAACGACGACAAATGGAGATGAGCTAATGTCTAAAAGGGCCTTAGAAATTTGGGATTTCTTCCAATGACAAGTGGACAATTCCCAACAGTGAAGTCAATCACTCAGGAATAAGAAAAAGATCAAAGGGGTAAATGAGGTCTACATTGGCGAAACAAGATCGGACATCAAGGAAGTCAAAAAAATAATTGAAGGACTTTCTCACCAAATAGCGTCTTTAATGGTTGCCAAATCAATAGAGCCACATGCCTACAATCAATATGATCATCATTCATACCCAGATCAAGTCAATGTCATAAATGTGATGAAAAAGCAGTCAAACTACATCTTTACTCCAATACTTACAATCTTGGATGGAGAGATCATCCTAACTTTTCATAGTCTCAATGATTCCAACAGAAGGAACAACAACTCTAGCTCCACCAGTACAACCATTTCATCAAGCACCTCAGCCACAATTTTGATAGTATAATAGAATCAAAACTACTTATAACCTAGACTATGGGAAGAAGCGCTCCACAATTTCAAAACTTTGACTTACTTTATAATGGAACAATAAAATTGCACCTTTGACAAGGTGCGAAATGAGATGATGATAATTCACAAACCACAATCGATCTTAAATCTAAAAAAAATGGTGGGTTAACTAGTCTCTTTAGTTTAAACCTGGGCAATTACTATTGAGAAAGACAAATTCCCAAGTAAACCAATGCCCAATCTTAAAGGAGTACATGAAGTTAATACCAGTTCACCGTAGCAACATGAAGAGGTCAAAGCCATCATGATCTTGCGAAAAAGGCAAAGAAGTCAACAATAAAGTGGAGATGTCGGTGAAAAAACAACTCAAGGTGTACCTTTAGACTCTAAGGAATCATCTCCAAAGGAAAAAGAAGAAAGTAGCCCACGCAAATACGTCTCTAAATTTCTATTCCCTCAGAGGTTAGCTAAAGCAAAGAAGAGAAATTCCACAAGTGAGATTATGGAGATATTTAAACAGGTATGTTTTAACATCCCTTTGTATGACACTATAAAATAAGTGCTCTCTAGTGCCAAGTTTCTTAAAGGCTTTTGCCCTAAAAAAAAAAGTATTCATGTTCAAAAGAAGACCTTTTTAATAAGGAACATTAGTTCTATAAGCCAATAGAAAATTCTACCAAAATATAAAGATCTAGGTTCCTTTATAATCTCATGTAGTATAAGGAACCGCATAATTGAGAATGCTTTGTTCGACTTTCGAGCTAGTGGAAATCTGTAACCTTATTCAGTACTTATGAAACTTGGATTGGGTGAATTACATCCAACTTCAGTTATATTGCAACTTGCAGATCGATCCATGAAACTACCTCATGGTATTGTGGAGGATGTGCTTTTCGATGTAGACAAGTTTTATTTTCCTGTTGACTTCATTGTGACTGACACTCAACCAGTGCATAATTTGAATAAGCATATCCATATTATTTTAGGTCGATCTTACTTCGTAACTACTGACGCACACATTCAATGTAAGACTGAAAATGTGTAGTTATCCTTTGACAACATGACTATGGAGTTTAATGTCTTTAACATTGCCAAACAACCTCATGATGAAGATGAAAGAATTGTTGATATGAATTTAATTGAAGAATTACTTGATTATAATTTTCCATCTAACTTTAATGATGATTCTCTACAAACATGTTTAATTTTTCATCTAATATTGACAGATTAGTTGATGAGATCAATGCCTTACTCGATTCATCACTATCCATAGATATCAATAAATGGTAGTTAAGAATAGAGCAACAAGCACCATAGGGAAAGAAACTTAGCCCATTATCAAAATCACCACCAAATCTCAATCTCAAGACTTTTCCTGACACTTTGAAGTATGCATTCTTCAAGACGAAAATACTTTGCTAGAATTCAACCTTGAGTTCAAAGATTAGAAAGGCACATAAAATGTGGTGGCCGATCATCTATCTCATTCCAATTTTCACACAATTCTAGAATCATTGCCATTGAGTGAATCCTTCTAACATAAACAACTAATGAGTGTGGAAGTATTGGTATACTATGCTAATATAGTTAAATATCTTGTTACTAAGCAACTTCCAGAGCAGTGGATTAAGCAGGACAAGGCAAAATTAATAAAAAAATTCTTTCGAGATAATCCTCATCCGTTCAAGTATTGTACGAATTAAATTGTCAGACAATGCAATCCAGAGAATGAATTTTAAAAAATTCTTTCATTCTACCTCTTGTGGAGGCCACCTTAGTGCTAAGAAAATAGCCACTAAAGTTTTACAAGATGGTTTTTATTGGTCAATTGTTATTTTGAGATGCTTATAATTTCTGTTATTCATGTGATAGGTGTCAGCATATGAAAGCATTACACGAAGGAACATGATGCCATTAAACCCTATTCTGGTGGTTGAGATTTTTTATATGTGGGGCTCGGTTTCATGGAATCTTTTCCTCCTTTTTTTGGCCATCAATACATATTGATTGTTGTTGACTATTATTATTGTTGTAATAATAATAATAATAATAACAATAATGTACTGTGTGATGTAATGTAAAATATAGGTGAGTCATAAAGTAAGATTCCTTAGGGATAAGGTGTAATAATTTAAACAATAAAAGGAGATTCCCTTAGTGCCTATAAAGGGACTCCATATATCGTGTTGATCATCGAGTCCTAAATCTGTCGAGTCTTGTAACGATGGATTTCTCTTCCCTATTGTAATTAAGTCAATAATAGTCTCATTTTCTCACTACTACAAGAAATGACAAAGATGACATGTTATAGATGATCCGCGTGCTATTAACTGTCATCTATTAGTTTAGATGACTTTTGTTTATTTTTGAATGTCATCTATTATAAGATTATTTTTACTTACGATATAAAGTTGACTCATCACTAAATAGCGAGTCATCTTTAATTAAATGAAAGGTGACCTTATTTTTAAAATTGGTCATTTATTTTCAAGTATAAAACTCAACCTTCCCTTTTTATTTTCTGTCTCCAACGAAATACCAACTCTCTCTGTCTCCCTCAATTGTTCTGAAATTTCACGATCTTTATCCGTAAAATTCCCTTTCCCCCACATAAAACATCTTCTTACCTTCAATTTCCAATTTGTAAACCCCTAATTTCACCCATTATTTATATAGCCCCAAAATAGTAAACCCTAACTATTCACAAATGGTTGAAGCAAGGAGAAAGAAGAAATCTTAAAGCTCGACCGCACTTTTTAAGGAGAAAGTTGTAAAACTTGGGACCACAGCACTAACAAGTAAAATATTGATGCATTTGTCCACCTTCCATCTTGGATTTTAAAAGTTTTCGTCTCCACATAAAAGGTACTTTCTTTTTCTTTTGTTTAATCATGCTTGTGAACATTTTCTTCTTTCTCTATGCCAGGCGATTTTTTTTTTCACTTTTATTTTTGTAGTTTTTTTTCTTCCCTCTTTATGAGAGGTTTTATATCCATCTAGATCTAAAATCTAGGATTGTTTCTCTCCACACAAATCTCACTTTATAGTTGTTTATCTAGTCAATTTGTGGTTGCTTTTGTTTATTTAAGTTGTTATGTGGTGGTTTGATTCAAGATTTGAAGCTTTCATAGTTCACCTCTGGAAAATCTCAAGCCTAAAAAATTTGATCTTTGCAAAGGATCCGTTGTTGTATTGGTTGGAAGAGTTAAATCTAGTGATAGAGAGAAATTAAAAGGAGCTGAGCAGGCATATCTCATATAGCTTTAAGTTATTGTGCACATTATTATGGAGATGTTCCTATATAGATATGTAAACTTAATTCATCTTGTTCTTTAGTGTGCAAGTAAAGGCTTCATCAATTATGTATTGTAATGATGTTTCTATAAATTGAGAACTAAATCGGTAAAGTGATCTCTTACTATACTTCTTGTACTCTTATTATGATGGTTAATAAAATCTATGTTTATGTTTCACAAAAAAAAATCATGATTGTGAAAAAAAGTGATAGATTATTTGTTTGTGGGTGGTCTACAAGTGCTGTGTTTTCTTTTTTCTTTTTTGGTTTATTTAATTTATTCATGTTTAAATAACAAATATTGAAAATAAGGAGTTTGTAATGTTTATATGAGCATATTTTAAGGAAGATACAAATACCAAAATATTTTATATGCTCAACACTTAATGCAAATGCTCAGCCATAGCTATCGATTTTTTGTGCTTTAGTCTCTGACACTTCGTGTCCAACAAGCGTTGTTCAATCTACTATGTCATGTGCTTTAGTAAGTCAAATGTTTATTGATGTGATTCAGCTAGGATAATAATATCAAGGTTCTACGTTTTACTTTTCTTAAATCAGGACATCGACAATCATGAAGAGATTATGTAAAGTATTTTAGTATGATATATTAACATTCTGCATTCAGAATTGATATATGTTGGATGTCATGGATAGATCAAAAGATAAGGAGATTGATGTTGGAAGATTTCTAAATTTTGCAATAATTCATGCAAAGAATTCTAATCACACACTATGTTCATATATGAAATCTGGAAATGTGAAACATCAGACTGTTGATGAATAATATAGGTGAAAGTTATAATAATTGGATTTTGCATGGAGAAAAACTCGGTAGTCATTTACTTATCCTTTTAAAATTTATAGATTTGATAACATTGATGCATGTATTAATATTGACTATTTTGTATATGATATATAGTTTGTTGGATGAGATAGTTACACCCAAGAGGATATTGATGAAGTAAGAATGAAATAGGCAAAGTACATATGGCAGAATAGTTTTTGCTAAATTTTGTTACACAATGATTTTGCGAGGTTAGTAAAAGGATTTATGAAATTATTCAAGTATTTGTGAAATTTTGTAACACATATGGCAGAATATTTTTTTATCTCTATCTTTGTTATTGTCCTTGTTTTGAATAAGACACTAAAATAATTTATGAAATTATTTCAATTATTCGTAAAAGGTTCCACTCTCCAACTCTCCCTGACTTTGGCATGATTATTGAAGTAACCAACAGGATGGCCGCATTTTGTTGATCTTGTGAGGAATGTAATATTTTTCTTTTAAGAAAACAGAGTTATGGATATCTAGTTACTTTAATTTGGGAACTGTAAACGCAATATTTTTAAGTATTGTTTGTAATGTACCAGATCTATACATGATTATTGCAATTGCTTAATGAATATTTATTTTTATATATAGCCATGATAGGCGCAACAAAACCTAAAACGTTTCTTTTAAGGTCATATAACCCAAAACAAACTTTCCTTAGTCTTTAAAACAGGGTACCAAACAATTTAAGAAGAAATCATCATAAGTTTTCTGATGCACATGATCCTTACTGGAAGGCAAGTGCAGAACATACTTCCTTAAAGTTTCAAAATGAACAAATTTAATTCTTTATTCCTTTTCTTTCTCTAGATCTTCATTTGTAGAGAGAGAAGAGAGTTTTAGAAATGCATAGTTTTTTTGGAAACACACGAGGGTTTATTTCTTTTAAAAGCTTCCTATATTACAAGCGAGGGGGAGAATTCTTTATATATGAGAAATTCCCGGAGAAGATAGGACAGGACCCCTATCTTTTAACAAAGTTAAAGTAAAAGACACATCATGACAGCTTTAATAATTACAAAGGACAAAGTGTGCTTTAATAATTAAAGCATGACTTTGACAAAAGCAAAAGCTTAAAGCAAAAGCAAGCCTTAATAATTATACAGGACAAAACCATAAAGTAGAACATAATTATTACAACAAGACAAACTACTTTATGGAGAGCGGAGATTCATGTAGGCGTCTTCGGATGAGTTTTCTGTTTCATCTGGGTTAGTGTCACAGTTGTATTTTGGGAAAAATGTTTTAGAGAGCTTTGGATGCTTACAGTGGGGACCACGGCAAGGTGGATAAGGGCAATCTCTTTAGTATCCCGACTTGGGAGGTGATGACTGGGACTTAGGGCTGGGCATCTGAGTGGCCTTGTCAACTTTGGAGGGTTGGGATGATGATCCTAGGTCATACATGGTTGGTTGTGGAAACTGTTGGAGATGTT
This sequence comes from Citrus mangshanensis, assembly GCA_030449895.1. Taxonomy (NCBI): domain Eukaryota; kingdom Viridiplantae; phylum Streptophyta; class Magnoliopsida; order Sapindales; family Rutaceae; genus Citrus; species Citrus mangshanensis. The sequence goes on along the minus strand of JASUUJ010000280.1, from coordinate 2,361,422 downwards.
CGCTGAGAGAAAGGAATTCTTCCCATGGGTCTTGGGAGTCTTGGTAAAGGAAGTCAGTGTAGTCTGATTTTTCTTCTTTGATGATAATTCTTGTGGACTTTGGTTTGGATATGGTGGATGGAGTGAGGATCATGATGAGGTCATGTTGTGGACCTAAGGAGGTGTGAAAGATATCCCGGTGTGGTGGAGTTTGGTGGTTCAATTGACAAAGGTAGTTGTGCAGGTTGGATTGGAGTTCATTATCAATGACAGCTGGGTGAGGTGCAGTAAACCATTCATATACCTGGTCTTGAGTTCAAAAGAGATTTGTGTTTGGATGTTGGAAGTATGGCCTGTGAATGATAAATACTGATGTAAACAGTTGTGCTTCAGAGGTAGGCATGCGTTCAAGGTTGTAAATTTCTGACAGTTGTTGTAGCTTCTTTCTCCACCATGGTATAGGGGAGAACTATTCAAGTAATGTTCAGGTAAGAGAGGTGGCTTTGTCTGCATTAGGGAGATTGTTCAAAGTGGGAGTGGTTGGTAGGACTAGCTTGGTTGCATAAAGAACAGTTAGGCACCAGATGTACCATAACTCATCTTCAGTGATTTCGTTGGATGGAGCGAGGGTTAACCTGAAAGGAACAAATTTTCTGGGTGGAAGGTGGAAAGTGGAAATGAGTCTGCCAAAAGGTAGGCTTTCATAAAGAAGTGGAAAACAACTTTCCTGGCAAACTCTTGGATAGCAAAGACAGAAGAGAAAGTTTTGTCAAGGGGAAAAGTTTTCTTGGTGAGAGCTTCTAGGGGAAGTGATGTGGCCATGGAGATGATCGGAAATTGGTATGTGGTGGAAATCAAGGTGAGAGGGTTTTTGGGTTTTGAGAGTCTGGATAGCATATCAGGGATGAGGTTCTGGGACCCCTTTATATGCTTAACCGAAAAATCATATTTAGAAAACCAATCTTTTAATCGGAGTAACATCTTTTCTAGAATAGTTTTACCTTTGAAATTGAGAATATGGGGGAAGGCTGAACTGTCCATTCTGATGAGAAAATGATGTCCAATAAGATGATACTTAAACTTTTTGATGTCATTCTTTACCGCTAAGATTTCTTTAAACACGCTATGGTAGTGCTTCTGGGTGTCAAAAAATTATCCGCTAGCGTAAGCGATAAAGTATTCTTTTCTATTGAGTTCTTCGAGGAGGATGGCACCCTATGATTCATCACTTGTGTCTGTCTGTAATATGCGCTTTCTATCAGTAATCAACTTTAAGGGAGGCGGATTTTGCGCAATTTGCTTAAGGGTAGTGACAGCAGTTGTGTGGTCAGTATTTCATTCTAGGGGCTTTTTTTTCAATAAAGCCGAGAGGTGGTGAGTATAGTGGTCTACATATGGGATGAAGTCTCTGATATAATTGATAATGCCGAGAAATTGTTGAACTTGCTTTTTGGAAAGGTGATGATCTGGAAAGTGAAGTAATTCTTGGGCAATGTGCTTCCTTGGCTGATAATGGTCGTCCTTTATGATCTTACCAAGGAATTCAATGTTATCCGTGGGAATGGTGCTTTTCTTGTCAGACAACATGATTCCATGGCTTTGGACAATATTATAGAATTGAGTTAACAGCTGGCGATGTTCATCATGTGATCTTGAAAAAAGCAAGATATCATCAATGTAAATCAATGCATGATGCAGGATAGGTTGGAAGATTTGGACCATGGATTTTTGGAAAATAGATGGGGCAGTTTTGAGGCCAAAGGGTAGAATTGTCCATTGAAAATAGGCATTGGGGATACAAAAAGCAGTTTTGTAACGCTCAGAGGGTTCAATGCCTAATTGCCAGAAACTGGATTTTAAATCAAATTTGGAAAAGATCTGGGCATTTTTGAGAAAAGTAAACATGCTTTGTCGGCGGGGCAGAGGAAACTTGTGATCTTGCAAAAACATATTTAATGGCTGATAGTCAATGACTAGGCATTTCTTTCCTCTGACAATTTCAGAATGCTTTTCAACATAAAAGGCTTGGCAAGCCCATTGAGAATTCTGGGCTCGATTAATCCTTGGGCGAACAGTTGTGAACATTCCTTTTGGGCTCAGAGTAAGTCAAAAGGACTCATTCCTGAATGAGTAACTTTGGTTGGGTTAATGTCTTCATTTAGTTTGAAAGGTAACTTGATGAAGAAAGACAGATTTTTCCACAAAGGGTTTGGATGAGTGAACTCAGAATGGGACTCCGGACAGAAACGCAAAAGATGGGATGAAATATCCTGGTAGGACGGGGGAGTGTCAGACAGATTGTAGAGTTTTAGAATGTCTGTGAATGGTTTGAACATGGACTTGACTCGGATTCCAGTGGGAATGATTTGGAGGTGTTTGATTTGGTGAAGTATGTCAAATCCTAACAAGATATCCTTATTAGGAAGGGTTGAACTGATAACCTTGGTCCAAATGACACAATTTGGGAAGATTTGAATACCAATGGGTTTGTTGGTAATCAAAGAGGTAGTGAAAAATTTGCCATTAACGGCCCTGAAATTTTCTTCGTACTTTGTCCAGTATTCGGGTGGAAGAATATTGGGGTTTAACATGCTACGTTGGGCACTAGTGTCTATGAGACCAATTGCTGGAATGGGCCTTTGGAATTTTGAGGGCAAGATATGGAGTTTGATGGAGGGTATAGGAACTGTAGTGTCAAGGGACAATAATGTTGGTGGAAGATAACTTGAGACATATCATTATCTGAGTCATCAGAGGAGTTTTGTAGTGCAAACACGGTTTCTTCATTGGGTTCATCTTGCTCAGAGAAATAGAATTCGAGTTCATCCGTCTCGGGAGAGTAGTCTGTAGTGGCTTGAAGGTATTCAACTAGTTGAATGGATTTCTCCTGTTTGTTGGGACAATCTTTAGCATAATGACCTTTTCTCTTGCAGATGAAACATTTGCTTGATGACTTTCGTTTGAATTCTCTGGAGGAAGATGATTTTTTCCTGAAGAATCGGTAGGGCTTTCTGGACCTGCGAGGTTTGGATGAAGATTCCAGATTTTTGAATTTTCGAAAATGCCTTTTCTTCTTAGAACTGCAATCACAATCCTTTTTCTGTTTACATTTGATCTACAAGTAGGGTTTTTTGCAGGCACTTATGAATGGTTCTTTGTCTTTCAATAGTTTTTTGAAAAACTGTTTCTGCTCACAAAGTTTGTCAAGGCATGTTTTGGCAATCTAGAAGATTTTTCCAAGAGAGATGTTGTCAAGGATGAGATTTGAGGCAGTAAGTTACCGTTGTATGTCGGGTTGGAGCTCTTCTGGAAGGGAAGCTAGAAAGACATGCTTTAATGTAGGCTCATTGATGACGTGCAGCTTCAAAAACTGCAGTGGGGTCTCTAAGGAATTGATCATGGATAACTGCAAGGGCACTTGAGACTTTTGGTAATTGAACAAACTGTAATTGTCTATATTGACCTAAAGAATCAAACCAATCTCTTAGAGCACCCGTAAAACGAGTAGCAAATTCTCTAAAGACTGATTGAGTTGTGGCTCCTGGCCTTAGCATTTGTAGGTCAATCCAGGCAGACATTTCAGTAAGTCTCTCTCTCCATTTATGAGATGAAAGATCATCAAATGTGAACCATGGACCATTTGACGATTTTTGACTTGTTGAACCGGTCTGGGCTTGGGTTGGAGGAGGTTGGTGTGTTGCAGAGAAGTCTGGTATGTCGTCGTCAACTTCTGAAGGAATATCAACATATAGTTCTGTGTGAGAGGTTTGGCTGTGATCAGGTTGATCAGGCTGGGCCATCAAGATTCTGGTGATATCAGCATAGGACTTTTCAGAGTCACTAGTGATCGAAGAGTCTGGTGGAAATGGCTAGATTTGAATCAGAAGTCTGAGCAGAAATTTCATCATCGAAAGTAGGTGAGGGATTGACGGTGTGGCCACTATATTGATGCATGGGTCCTTTGTCTTTAGACAGAGTTTGAGGTTGAGAGTGAGGTGGTAGTGGATGTGCGGGTGGTGAGGACGGTTGTCTAGGAATGGACATGGATGGCTGATGAATTTTGATGGGGCGTGGTTTAGGTTTAGGTGGTGGTAAGGGATTGTCTCTGAAAAGAGTATGAGTCATGCCAAATAGCTTGGAAGGGTCATACTGTTTGATGGGGGAAAGCATAGAGGCAAATGGATGATAAGTTGGACCTATGGAAGGGATAGGAGGTGATGTGGTAAAAAGGTTAGGTCTTTGTTTTTCAGATTCAAGCTCAAGCGTCTGATTTCCCTTTCTTTTTGGTCAAATTCTGGGCCATAGTATCGTTGGGCTAGCATGGTTCGTAACTCTGAATCGAGTTGAGTAATTCTGGATTGAAGATTGGAGTGGATCTGCTGCATCTGTGCAGTAATGGAGTCAACTTTTGTCTCAAGTTGTTCAGTTTGTAAACTGAGTTTCTTAACTTTTGAATTGATATGCAACAAAGTATCATTCTGTGCTCTGGCATTTTGAGTTTGCCAGTTAAGGACTGATTTAAAAGGCTTTGGTGGTTCAAGGTGGCCAGACGAGGTAATAGCTGAAGGGATAAAGGGTTTAGACACAACATGTCGCTGGGAATCTGTGTGGGTTTCTAAAGAAGGAAAGGAAGAAGAGTAGTCGGAAGAAGTAGAGGAAAACATCATACAAGTCAGTGGTTGTACGGTAGGTGTGGAGTTTAGGATAGGGGATGGAATCTCAGGGTTGCAATGCTTTGCCATCCATTTAAATTCTTTTTTGTAAATGGGTAATGGGGCTGGTGGAGGTGGAGGATCTTTGGGTGAGTTAGGGTCACAGTGGTGACATGAGACGGGAGGTTTTTTCTTTTTGGGTTTCTTTTTTCTTTTAGTGGCATAATCGGCATCCTCTTCCTAGTCATCCCAACAGGGACAATCGGGGTCACACATACCTAAGCCTAGGACATCCTATAGAAAATGTCCATTTTGCTTTGTTGGATAAATAGGGTAGCCATCAGAATTGAACCCTGTAATGGGCAAATCTTCCTGAGCTATCTGAATAGCTGTGATCATTGAAGAATAGCTAAATGAGAGCCGAGGGGGCTCTTGTGGAGCACTGGGAGGTGGTTTAAAAGTCATTCGGACTGTTCCATCTTGGCGTCTTTCAAACATGCTTTCAGAGGTTTGAATGGGAGCTGTATTTTGATGGAACTGCTCATAGTTGGAGATCTATTCAAGAGGCATAAGCTTTATGAGCTCATGGCGGGGAAGTTGTCTTGGGATCTAGATGATTGTGGGAATCTGGTCAGATTCTGCTAACACCATGAGGGTGTCAGAGTGGTGTTCCGGAGTGGGTAGATCTAAGGCATGATTTTGAAGCCTATAGACCAGTTGATGGTGTAAGGTGGCAATTTTGGCAGAGGAAATTTGTTCTGCACCTTGAATTTGAACTTGAACTTTCAAGGCTGTGGGCAAGTTGGTGTCTTAGAGAGAAAGGTTGAAATTTGGATAAAAGATGAGTAAAACACTTCCGGCATGAAGAGTTGTGAGAACAGTGCCGATAACAACATCTTGGTACTGTTTGAACTAGGTATCAAGTAGAGCAAGTCGAGCGGTGACCGGTAATCCTTTTCTCCCATAAAGGGTAAGGATTAATCTGATGCCTCCAAGATGGAGATGAGTGTAACCTTCTCTTTTCCAATTTGAAATCAACTCGGAGGGTATTTCCAGAGTGACATATTGCTCAGCATAGGTTGCTTGAAGAGCACATTGATCCAGGCGGGAAGACTGGATATATTCTTTAGGTTGAGGCCGTCTAGTAGATATGAGAGTTTAGATACTGCGGGTAAAGGAACTAGGGCGTTTGTACAGCTGATAAGGGCTGATGAGAGGGTAGGAGGACTCACTCATTTGGGCGGATTCAGGGATGTAGGAATATTCAACAAGGTTTTCTATCTTGTTGGCGGTATGAGAAGTGCAGGATTTGGGCAAAGAAAGAGTAGAAGAAAGAGTAACAGGAGTGGAAGGAGTTGAAGATGAAGTGGAAGCCATGAAGGAGAAAACCTCTCTGCGCCGGAAGGTCTAGAGGGCAAAAACAGAAGAAAGACGTAAATCATACCATTTTGATCACGAAAAACGAAAGTTTTGAAAACCGAAAATTTTCAAGGACGGGTATGGCAGCCATTTGAGATCTTTAGTAATCTATTCTTATTAGTATGACGTCTATTGTTGACTTTCATTACTTAAAATGAGTCATTTATATTAAAAGAAAGGACAGTTCAAATGAATTCTTTTGGAGAAATGAGTCATCTATAGTACTCATTAGATGACTCTTTTTGCGTGTCATTTTTTGTACCTAGTTTTAGATGACTGCTACAAAGATGACTAATTTTAATTCGTCATCATAAGATTAATTTAAACGTCATCTATGTTCTTTTTTGTAGTAGTGTTTTTTCTGGTATCAGAGCCAGTACTCCCAAAAAGAGTCTTCCAAAACTCTTCTATAAAAACGTATGCTCTATGGTTACCGTTAAAACAGATCTTGCACATCAGAAAAATTATATAAGACTAGAAGGATTGTATTTTCAAATTTTGGTTATTTGGTCAAGGGATACATAAAAAAAGATTTGTTTGAAAAGTGTGGTGCCTAGTTATTAACCCAAAGAGAGTTGTGTTTGTTTTGGGCAGATCACTAGTAAACGAAGTCTACTATGTATCCTTCTGGATATTAAGACCCGTGTTCAAGGCAGTTCAGGACTATGGACAACCATGATATAACCAAATCTAAGGTACAAACATCCAGTATAAAAGCTTTTTCTTCCACTTCCTCTTCCTCTCTACATAACAGTTCTCCCATTATAAATTTTTAGTTTAAAACCCAAGAGGAAACCCATTATAATTTTTTTTCAAAACATAATAAAATTGCATAAATTAAATGACATGGAGATCTTTATGTAGTTTATATTAATCAATCCTACATCCACGAGGCCACGCTAGAAGAAAAGTAATTTACTAAGTTGAAATGTTACAACCTATGGATTTACCAAACTTAATAGTTTATCACCATAAGCTTATTGAACCATAGACTGAATTTGCTTCTCTTGAATAATTGCTACCCTCTTGATCCACGATCCTCAAGGCACTTTGGAAAGTAATCAATAGCAATTTTTCAATTCTTTAATGTTTAGTGATCCAAGATCCATAGATCCATATAAACTCTTCACGGAAATGAAAAGAAATAGTCTCATTACAAGACTTTGAAGGTAGAAGATAAGAAAACAAATCAACACAACATTATGCGCCAAATTCGGATTCTCTAGGGAGGAGGTCGAATTTTACTTCTCAGCTTTATGCTCTGTGTTGTGCTTCTTCAATTGTGAAATACCTCTCTTTATATAGGCACTAGGGTTTCACAAAAAGCACAAGTCTTAAAAGACTTGGATTCTCTCGAAATAAGAGTTTTTTTCCTATTATAATTCTTGTGAATCTGAATTGGAATAAATATGATATTCTTGCCTTACTTCTCTCACAAGAAACATCTAGAGCATCTAAACATTACACGCCAATTATCGAATCCCATTGTTAATTGACTTGCTAAATTAGAATTTCACCAAATTAGGGAATTAATAAATTAATCCCTATTACAAGATATGCAATAGATAAAATTCTTATTTAACTAAACTTGCCATAAGATGCCAACTCTATAAATAATAGACTTAATAAAGAACAATACACATGGTCTGATAATCCTGAACAAGCATTACTGGCAAGTGATTCGCAATCTCAGGAGTTCGATGTATCCATTGAATCAAATGATTTAGGAGAATCTTCAAGATGAATATGTCTTCATGCTTTTTGAAGAACAAATTGTTGATCTCATGATGAAATCCGAGCCAGAATTCAAACCTTATGTGAAAAACATTCTTCCACTTTTAGACAATAAACAGGTTGTTCTCACTACTTTAATTGACACTGGAGTAGTTGCATCCATTATATATGGCAACTGTGATGCGAATCCCACAATAAAACTTTCAAACCCACACTTAATTTGTAGTTTTAACTTCGCAAGAAAGTTCTAAACAGATTTATGACAAACAAAACCTTGACCCAATACTTAAGAAAACATGAACCAAAGGTATAGAGAATGATATTGACGCCACACTCAATAAATAGATGAGAAGGTGAGTGATAAGTCTAAATTTAGAACGCCACAAGAATGCAAATTCTTAATAAGTTCACTAGTTCTCAAAAGAACCAAAGAAAGAATAATCTTTCAAATTCAAATAGCATTAATCTATAATTTTATTATATAGCAAGGTTGCTGAGTTTAAATAGGCTAAAAGAAACCCAAGATCCTAAAAATACAAATGGAAACATTGGAACAACCCTCCAAGTAGGTTTGTCAAAGGATGCTTCAAAAGTCTTCACCAACCCACCATAATTAATGCTATCTTTGACAAACTTAATGCTAGCCTACTATAACTAATGCTATCATTAACAAACTTAATGTTAGCCCACCATCATTGATGGTAGACTTACCTTACACATTGAAAAAATTGAAACAAAACAAACAAATGAAGTTGAAAAACAAAGGAGTCGTTGAAAATCCCAAGTCTATACAAGTTGTAATGAATTGGTTATAACTCCTTCTAGAGAACTCAAAATCTAGATCTGTAAAATTTATTGGACAGCTAACTTAATTATCTTTCCAATAGTATATAGCTTGCACATTACTTCTAGCTCAATCAATACCAGTTTTATTCCGAATTTGATCTTTCTGCATTTGATACAAATTATGTATTTGGCTGCCCAATAACTTGAATAATGCCCACAATGCCTTGTCTTCTCTTCAAGCCCAATTTATGATGTCTTGCATCTTGAATTGCATTTTCAATCCATATTTTCTCAATTAATCCATTTAAACCAGCTTGCATCTTTTTGGCTCTAGCTCTTGTAATTGGGCCTCCATGAATGTGCAAAGGATCACTTGAAGTTTTAATGGTATTCCCTTAATGGTTCTCATAATTCCCCCTCTCCTTAATCATATGCAACCAAACCCAATCTCCAGGCTGAAAAACCACTTGCTTACGTCCTTTGTTGTCTTGAGTAGCATATTGTTCAGTTCTCTTTTCTATGTGTTGTCGTGTTCTCTCATGCAATTGCTTGACAAATTCAGCTTTCTTTTTACCATCCATACTAGCACGCTCATCAATAGGTAAAGGTAATAAATCCAAAGGAGTTAATGGATTAAAACCATATACAATCTCAAATGGTGAAAATTTAGTAGTTGAATGGACAGTTCTATTGTAAGCAAATTCAAAATGTGGCAAACATTCTTCCTAAGTTTTTAAGTTCTTTTGAATAATGGCACGCAACAAAGTAGACAGAGTTATATTTACAACCTCAGTTTGTCCATCAATTTGTGGATGACAAGTAGTAGAAAACAAAAGTTTAGTACCCAACTTACCCCACAAAGTTTTTCAAAAGTGGCTCAAGATTTTAGTATCTCGATATGAAACTATGCTCCTTGGTACTCCATGCAACCTGACTATTTCCTTGAAAAACAAATTAGTTATGTTTGTTGCATCATCAGTTTTGTAACATGAAATGAAATGTGCCATCTTTGAAAACCTATCAACAACTACAAAAACAGAATCATTTCCCCTTTTTGACCTAGGTAAACCCAAAACAAAGTCCATAGAAATATAAACTCTAGACTTAGCATGTTTACAAGTGATACACTTCTCACATATTCTTTCAACATCACGTTTCATATGTGGCCAAAAGAAGTATTTTTTTAAAACATCTAAAGTCTTTGCAATGCCAAAATGTCCCATTAAACCACCCCCATGAGCTTCAAACACAAGCAATTCACGCAAAGAACTATGAGGCACACACAATTTATTTTCTATAAATAAAAACCCATCATGCCTATAGAACTTACCAAATGCAACTTTCTCTCAAGCATTAAACACATTAGCAAAATCAGGATCATTAACATATAATTCTTTAATGTACTCAAATCCTAACAACTTCGTATTTAGTGTAGAGATAAGTGCATACCTTCTAGATAATGCATCAGCCACCACATTCTCCTTGCTTTGTTTATATTTGATCACATAAGGAAATGGCTCAATAAATTCAACCCATTTGTCATGTCTCTTATGTAACTTTCCTTGCCCTTTCAAATGCTTTAAGGACTCATGATCAGTGTGTATAACAAACTCTTTAGGTAAAAGATAATGTTGCCAAGTTTCCAATGCTCTCACTAATGAATAAATCTCATTGTCATAGGTAGGATAGTTTAAGGCTGCTCCACTCAATTTCTCACTAAAATAAGCAATTGGACGCCCTTTTGCATCAAAACAGCTCCAATACCTATACCTGAAGCATCACACTCAATTTCAAAAGTTTTAGCAAAATCAGGTAAAGCAAGTAATGGTGCAGAAACCAATTTCTCCTTAATTAGATTAAATGCCCTTTCTTGTTCACTACCCTACTTAAATCCCACATGTTTCTTCACAATTTCAGTTAATGGTGCGGTAAGGGTGCTAAAATCTTTCACAAATCTTTTATAAAAACTAGCAAAACCATGAAAACTTCTTACCTCACTTACACTTTTAGGTGTAGGCCACTCTTTAATAGCCTTTACCTTCTTTTCATCAACCTCAATTCCTTTAGCACTTACAACATAACCAATAAAAACAATCTGATTTGTACAAAATGAACACTTCTTCAAATTAGCATACAACTTTTCCTTCCTTAAAATAGTCAATACACTTTGCAAATGTTCAATGTGTCCATCTAAGCCTTTGCTATAGATTAAAATATCATCAAAATAGACAACTACGAATTTACTAATAAAAGCACGCAAAACATGGTTCATCAACCTCAGAAAAGTACTGGGTGCATTAGATAACCCAAATTGCATCACTAACCACTCATATAAACCATATTTTGTTTTAAAGGCAGTTTTCCATTCATCTCCCTCTCTAGTCCTAAGTTGATGATATCCACTTTTAAGATCAATTTTACTAAACACACAAGAACCATGCAATTCATCAAGCATGTCATCAAGTCTAGGAATAAGATGTTTATACTTTACAGTGATTTTATTGATTGCATGACAGTCAACGCACATTCTCTATGTTCCATCCTTTTTGGGCACTAGTAAAACTGGTACCGCACATGGACTCATGCTCTCCCTCACATATCCCCTAGCCAAGAGTTCTTCAACTTGCCTTTGAAGCTCCTTTATCTCCTCGGGGTTACTTCTATATGCAAGTCTATTAAGAATGGTAGTTCCAGGGACAAAGTCTATTTGATGCTCAATTCCCCTAATAGGTGGCAAACCATTAGGGACTTCATTTGGAAACACATCATCAAAGTCCAGCCAAAAAGTCACAATAGCACTAAGCAAAGAAAAGTTAAGCTCATTAGTATGTAAATAAGCCTTTTTGTACAAAAGTACAACGATAGGTTGTTTTGAAGAGAAAGCCCTCTTAACCTCACTCTCTTTTGCAAACAAGTTCACTTGTTGCCTCTCTTTTCTCTCAACAATATTTTTTTCTATCTTTTTACTTGCTTTTCTCTCAATCTCTCTTTCTTTTGTACTTCATTTTCTTTTTTTGTATCACTCTCTTTTTGTATTGACATTTGATCCTCATACACTTGCCTAGGTGTTAATGGTATAAGAGTGATTTGCCTTTTATTCATTACAAAAGAATATCTATTTAAGTAATCATCATGTGTCACACGTCTATCATATTGCCAAGGTCGACCCAAAAGAATGTGTCCAGCATGCATAGGTACTACATCACATAGAACCTCATCCTTGTATCTCCCAATAGAGAATAAAACCAGCACTTGTTTATTTACTTTAACTTCCACACAATCATTCAGCCATTGTAGCTTATATGGCCTAGGATGTTTCAAAGTTTTCAGATTCAATTTTTCAACTAAACTAGTGCTAGCTACATTAGTACAACTTCCACCATCAATTATCATACTACATACCTTATCTTTGATGTGGCATCTAGTATGAAAGATGTAATCACGTTGTACCTCTGCATCTTCTTTTACTTGCACGTTGAGAGCACGCCTAACAACCATCAATTTACCATCAATAGGATACTCTACACCATCATTAGCATCCTCCAAAGGTGGCATAGGATCATCATCTGATTCACTCTCGGTTTCAACATCACCATCATCCCTCAAGATCATTGCTCTTTTATTTGGACATTGAGATGCAATATGACTTGTCTCCAAACATTTAAAACACTTAATATCTCTATTTCTAGAGTGTTGGGAATCATATTTACCTTTGCTTTGGTTGCCTCCCTCTTTATGATCCTTGATTGGCTCAATCTTAGGCTTTGAAACAACCTTTTCATCTTTGCTCCATTTTGACTTCCATGAGGAAGATAAACCCAAATTGGTTCTAGTGGAACCTTTCTTCTTCAGTTGTTGTTCCACTTTCATGGCCATGTGAACCATGTCTTCCAACTCAACATAGTGCTGCAAGTCAACCACATTAGCAATATCTTGATTTAAACCATGTAAAAATCTTACCATATTGGCCTCTCGTTCTTCTTCAATGTTGGCTTGAATCATGATTATTTCCATCTCCTTGTGGTAATCTTCCACACTTCTAGAACCTTGTGTAAGACTTTGAAGCCTTTATTCCATTTAATTTTTAAATACCCATTTAGTGCCTATAATGGATTGATGTTTCGGTTTAGGAACTAATTTCCAATTATTGTTTCTCCCAAATTGATTCAACTCCTCTTGCATTGCCATAATCCAAGATTTATCATTTTCTGCATCTGCAAAGGATTTTGGTTCAATTTGAGATAATACTCACAAGTATTTCTAAATAATGATCAAGTGGTAACACCTCTTGAAGGATTACCTAAAATTAAATCCTTACGATGAGAAGAAACATACTTCCACTCCTTGGGGAGTGTTTGAGAAGTACGTTTTTGTTGCTCCATATCATCCTCTTATTTATCTTTTGATGATTCTTCTTGTGACTTTTCATCTACATCATCATTTACAACAACTTTCTCAATAGAAGAAGGGTTAGACTTATCAAATGTAATATGCGTAGATTCTTCCACATCCAAAGTTATTTTATTATACACTCTATAAGCTTTGCTTGTGTTTGAATAACCAAGAAAAATATCAACATCAGATTTTGGATCCAATTTGCCAAGATTATCTTTTGTGTTCAAAATAAAACAATTGCATCCAAAAACTTTTAACTAACTAATGTTGACTTTTTATCTTTCCAAAGGTCATTTAGAGTCTTATTGAGATAAGGTCTAATCAGCACACGATTTAAAACATAATAAGTGGTGTTGACGGCTTTGGGCAAAAAATACTTAGGCAAACGATTTTCATTCAACATGGTCCTAGCCATTTCTTAGATAGACCTATTCTTTCTCTCAACAACTCCATTTTGTTATGGAGTCCTAGGTGATGAAAATTGATGCTCAATGCAAAAAGCATTATAAAATTCTCAAATGCCATGATCACTTCTAATACAAGAAATAACATATTCCTTTTTATTTGGAACCTTTTTACATAACACTCTAAATGCATCAAAGCCATCATCCTTATTAGCTAAGAACAATACCATGTGGATCTAGAATAATCATCCATAATTACAAATGTATAATATTTTCCACTTAAACTAGCATATTTAGAAGGTCTGAACAAATCCATGTGAAGTAATTAAAGTGGTTTTGAAGTAGAGACATGTTTCTTGTTTTTGAAAGAAGTTTTGATTTTTTTTCCAAATTAGCTAGCTTCACAAATTCTATCTTTTTGAAAACTAATTTTTGGAAGACTTTTAACCAAATCATTTTTCAAACTTTTTGAAATCAAATCCATGCTTGCATGACCTAGTCTTCTATGCCATAACCAACCATCATCATGCAATGCGGAGAAACATTTATCATTAGTATATGCATAATCTAGATTAATGGTGATACGAACCCCGTCAAGAATTGACGCGACCCTAATCAATTTAGTTTCCAAGATCGAATCTAAACCAGGAATGGAATGGAACCTCGACCCAAAGCTTATTGAAAGCACAAACCTTGGTATGTGAAGACGCTACAATTAGTTATGGATGGTCTGATTGATAAGTCAAGAATTTGAACGCCACAGAAATTTGATAAGTTCAAAGAGTTCGTAAAGAACCAAAGAGAATTAACTCTCTTACCAATTGCATCAAAAACTTCTGTTTTGTTTATTGAATATGAGTACTTTATATAGGGTTGGTTACAAGAATTTTTGGAAATAAATCTTAACCCAAAAATCAAATATGAATCTAAATCTTCCCTAATAGGAAAGAATCTAAATCAAATCAGAATCCTAATCTAAGAAAATAGGAAAGAATTTAAACTAAATCAGGATCCTAATTGTCTTAAATGCCTTACATCAATTAAATGGAAACTAGGCGATTAAAATAGAAATAACTGATTTGATTCCCTAATAGCCTCCTCAAGAAATGTGAAAGTATCTGAAAAAGGAAAATAATATATTTTCCCGTCATAATGTTTAAGCCAACTCCCTATTTCATGGAAGTGAGTATTTGGAAACTTCAAGAGCCTAAATCATGCATTTATCATGTACGATTCCTTCAATGGGCCTCCACGAATTTGATTGAGCCAAGTTACTTGAATTAATCCATTAAGCGCTTCTTTGAATTTCTTTTCTCGAGCTCTTGTAACGGGTCCGACGGGAACTTGAATAGGATTTGAATATGCCTCATCCCATGTGCTTGTGATAGTTTTATCCTTAATCTCATCAAATGGTATACACATCAACACATCTATTTTCTACATACAAAATCTTGCCATTACATGCATTATTAATCGCACATTTTGATTTATCAAAGATAAGTATATAGCCTTTATCACACAATTGACTAACGCTAAGCAAATTGTGTTTTAAGTTTTCAACCAAACACACATATTCAATAAGAGTAGAGGATACATTACCGACATTGCCAATACCAATGATCTTTCCCTTTGAATTGTCTCCAAAGAAAACATTTGCACTGTTCTCGATTTTGGTAAAACTTGAAAATCAAGAGTAATTCCTTGTCATGTGTCTTGAACATCTACTGTCCAAGTACCACTTATTTTTCCTTTTCTTTGATCCCTGCAGAAATTTTTTTTAAGTTTTAGGTACCCAAAATTTCTTGGGTCCTTGAGTGTTAGCCATGGTTCCTTTTGGAACCCAAATACATTTTATTCCACAATATGCATTTCTTTTAACATGGCATCTATAACTGATGTGACCATTTCCATTGCAATAATGACAAACAATCTTATGATTACTTATGGAGATAGCTTTAACAAAATAATTCCTATAATATTTATATTTCAAGTTAGGCTTATACTCAAGTCCTCCTTTATCAAACACACATTTTTGAGTGCTCAGCAATTTTTCTAAGTTCTTTTGACCACTTGTGAATTTTAGCACAATTTCATTGAGCTCATTACTCTTTTTCTTAATCACTTTATTTTCTTTCATCAATTCATCAACATGTGATTTTTCATGCTCATATGAAATATTTTATTTACCTTTAAATGAAGCAATTCTATCATGCAACATTTTACTATCTAACTCTAGTCCTTTAATCTTTTCATTTAATGAATCATTGCATTTTTGTAAAGCATCCTTTTCATTTGAAATTTCTAGCATTTTCTTTTTAAGGGATGCATTCTTTTTACCTATTCATATCCAATCATCATGCAATTCTTTAAAGGCATTATATAACTCATCATATGTTGGAAGATCACTTACCTCGACAAGTTCATCAAATGATTCTTCCCCGATTGCCATGAGAGCTAGATTTGTCATCTCATGTTGCTCTTCATCACTCGATTCCTTATCATTGTCGTCCTATGTTGCTACCATTGTCTTTTTCTTGAGCTTGTTGAGGAGAGGACACTCTGATCGTATGTGTTTGGGCTTCTTACATTCATAGTAAGTAAGTGGCTCCTTCTTCTCCTTTTGATTCTTGTAGTTTCTGAACTTTCTTTGCACACTAGTTTTCTTGTAGAATTTTCTAAATTTCCTGGCATCTCTTCATCATCCAGTTTGCTTGAGCAATTCTTTTCTTCTTCTCCTTATTGCCTTGTTTTACTGCCAAGTTTTCCTCATAAGAAATAAGAGAACCAATCAAATCATTAATAGGTAAGGTATTTAAATCTTTGGCTTCCGCAATGACAGTCCTCTTAGGTTTCCAATCCTTTAGTAGTGACCTAATAATTTTCTTAACTTTCTCGCTATTCGAAAAGGTTTTTCCTAGGGCTCCTAGAGTTTTCACTATGTCCATAAATCTAGTATACATAGAATACACACTCTCATTTTGTTCCATTTGGAACATTTCATATTGTCGAGTGCATCTACTAATTTTAGACTATTTCACTTGATTTGTGCCTTTATAAAAAACTTCAAGTTTGTTCTAAATTTCATGAGCACTTTCACAACTAGAGACTTTATGAAACTCTTTCTTGTAAAGTGCACAAAACAAGGCATTCATAGCTTTCGACTTTAGAGAAGCTTTTCTCTTTTCCAATTCATTCTATTCTCGTGTAGGTTTTGGAATAGCTTCCCCTACTTTAGTTTTAGTTATAGGCATGAATGGACCATCACATACAACTTCCTAAAATTCGTAATCTAGTGCTTGCAAATAAATTCTTATCCTAGTTTTCCAATAAGGGTAGTCATTATCATCAAAGAATGGTGACCTAGTTGTGAATTGACCTTACCTAAAGGTAGAGTCATTTTGGGTTGCTGTGGATAAGTCCTAATAAGAGAACCAAGCTCTGATACCAAATAAAATACTAGTTATGCAACCCAGGAGGGGGTGAATTGTGATGCGAACCCTACAATGAAACTTTGAAACCCACACTTAATTTGAAGTTTCAACTTCCCAAGAAAGTTCTAAATAGATTTAAGACAAAAAAAAAACCTTGAACCAATGCTTAAGAAAACATGAACCAGAGGTATAGAGAATGATATTAACGCCACACTCAAGATGTAGATGAGAAGGTGAGTGATAAGTCTAGATTTGAAATGCAACAATATTGTAAATTCTTGATAAGTTCACTAGTTCTCAAAAGAACTAAAGAAAAAATAATTCTTTCAAAATCAAATAACCTTAATCTCTAATTATCTTACATAGCAAGGTTGCTGAGTTTAAATAAGCTAAAAGAAACCCAAGATCCTCAAATACAAAGGGAAATATTGGAACAACCCTACAAGAACAAGTTTGTCAAAGGGTGCTTCAAAAGTCTTCACCAACCCACCATTATTAATGCTAGTCATTGACAAACTTAATGATAGTCTACCATAATTAATGTTATCATTGACAAACTGAATGCTAACTCACCATCATTGATGGTAGACTTACCTAACACATTGACAAACTTGAAACAAAACAAATAAATAAAGTTGAATAAACAAAGGAGTCGTTGGAATTCCAAAGCATGAACAAGCTGTAATAAATTGGTCATAACTCCTTCTAGAGAACTCCAAATCCATCTCTATAAAATGCATTGGAAATTAAACTAAATTATCTTTCCAACGGTATATAGCTTCCATATTAGTTCGGGCTCAATCAATACCAATTTAATTCCGAATTTGCCCCTTCTGCATTAGATTCAAATTGTGTATTTGGCTGCCCAATAGCTTGAATAATGCCAACAATGCCTTGTCTTCTCTCCAAACCCAATTCATGATGTCTTGGATCTTGAATTGCATTTTCAGTCCACATTTTCTCAATTAATCCATTTAAAACAGTTGCATCATTTTGGCTTTAACTCTTGTAATTGGGCCTCCATGAATGTGCAAAGGATCACTTGAAGCTTTAATGGTATTCCTTTGATGGTTCTCATCAAATTGGGTTTCTAAAATTTATGCAAATCAAACCACACAATAATTTAATATAATGCCTTAATGAAATCAAAAACAATAAATTTAACAATACTCAAAAATAGAAGAGTGGGAAGAAAAAGCAAACACAAAGATTTTTATGTGGTTCAACAATCCCCGCCTACGTCCACGCCTTTAAGAAAACCAAGCTTGAGGATATTCAATCCTCCCAAGGCTTCAAATGCTTACAATTGACTTCCAAGGTGTTAATGGACCTTTACAATAAGAGATTATCCCTAATCTCTTCACTCAAGTGTTTTCCACACTTACACACTCACAAATTTTACAATGAATTCAAGAATTGATGATTTGCGAATTGATGATTTGCAAATTGGAAGCTCAAAATATGTTGTTTACACTTTTTTATGCTTGCAAAAGTCCTTAAAAATGAATAGAATTTGAGTTTATATAGTTTCAGCCCAAAAACTAGCCATTATAGACAAATTCCAGCAAGGAAGCGGCTAACCGCTTAATTGTTCAGTAATTTCACTATGGCCCAAAACGTTATAAAAATTTACAAACATATCCAATTTCAGAATTTCTAAAAATTTTAACGTAATACTTATTCATTTCAAAGTTCTCAAAACTTTTTCACTTTAATCCAAAATTTCAGAATTTGAAATTTGCCTCATGCGGCTAGCTGCTAGCCCTCAAACGGTTAGCTGCTAACTCTGTCTCTTTTCAATATTTATACTTTAGCCCAAAACATTTAGAAATTAGAATATGGCCCAAAATATTTTAAATGTTTGCAAATAGGTCCAAATCCATAATTCAAAACAATACTTATTAAAATCAAAGATTGCATAACTTTTTCATTTTAGTCCACATCTTGGAAAAAACAACTAATTTCATAAAATACTTGGCTTATAATTGCAAAACCTTCAATTTATGAAAAATGATGATTTATTAAACAAAATCTTGAGCATCGCAAATGCTAAATAATGCATATATTAAACCTTACTGGTTTTACAAGAATTGTTGCAATAATGACTCAATTGAGCTTAACACTTGTTCTTGATCAAGCCGTTATCCGTTGAGTGTCTTGAGCTTGATTTCACTTGATTCACTTGCATAAATATTATCCTTCAAGAACTAGTGAAAATGTGAAATACAATTTTTATCAAATCACTTAAGACGCATGTTTGTTATCATCAAAATTACAATCAGTGTAGCCCTTTAGGCTAACACTTAGTAGGTCTTTGCATCCTTTCCATACATTGTATAATAACTCCATCTCAAAATTTAGTCATTCCTTAACTTGCCTGTTTTTGTTAGGGGAAAGAAGCTTACTAAGGACTTCTGCTCGAACCCATCCCATGTAGTGATTGTCTCAGCAGGGAGTGAGTTCAACTATTTTTGCTTTATCCGTAGATGAGAACAGGAAAATCCTTCACATGATGGCATTGTCTGAGACTCCATTTCATAATATGAACATTTAGATTTCCATTGAGCATCTCAGTAAATTGTAGTAATGTCTGAATTATTTGGATTATAGCTCACTTGATTTCAAAAGTATTGGCTTGAATGACAGGCTGTGTAATGCTTGAGTGAGTACCATTAATTGTAGGAACGGTATAATTTGGTATTTCACCCCTGTTTCCTTATATTGCTTCATCAACCATGATTAATTGCTCCTCCTACAAAGCTTCTCTCTTTTCTTGGTTAAGCCTTTTGCATGTACGTTCATTCTCAGCATCAAAAAGTAATAAATAAAATCTTCTTGGATATCTCATAAATTTAGACAACAAAAAGAAAAGAAAAATGCGAAAAATAAAATTCAAACTAAACTAGTGCTAGTTGGTATCAATACTAACTAAAAAATCCCTAACAATGGCACTAAAAACTTGTTGCATAATATTGCAAGTGTACTAGTTTGCATAAGTAATATAATGTAGAGTAAAGTATCGTACCACAGAGATTATACATCATATTAGCTTCCGAAATTGTTCTAGCCTAAATTTATTTAATTAAGCAAATTTAGACTAAAAATTAAAATCAGGAAATTATCATTTGTATACCTTTACTTTGACCATATGTATTTACCATCACTAAATCATTAGATGCCGTTATTGAAAGTTAATGGAATTGCAGCAAATTAATGATTTTGCCCTTGAAACTCAAATGAAAATGTAAAAAAAAAAAATCATCACTTGTATACCATTAAATTATTCATGTGATCAAACATACTATAACATTTTCAATCTATATTATTCGTCCACCTAAATTTGACTAAATTATTTCCCATTCACTAAATCATTAGCTGCAGTTTGAATTGATGACATCAAGGGGCAATTTGATCTTTAATATGAAAATAATATCTCTTAACCAATTAAACATCAAAAGGACCATAAAGATCTAACTGTATGCACGAGCCTAAAAGTAAGATATAGAACCCTATCATTGGCACTTATCCTATGGTTCTTCATATGCTTGCAAAAGCACTTCAACTTAGAAAGCCTACATCCAAGCATTTTTCCTAAAAGCAAAAACAACTAATTAATTGATTTCTTCTTCCCAAGAATTGACTTCATACATATGCTTTGTCTAAAAAATTTAAAATTTGAAAGATTAGGGTTCGTCCAAATAGCCGGTGGCTGGTGGCCGTGACTTAAAGTAGTGATTGTTAGATCTAGTAGATATAGTGGTGAGGAGTGCAGTGGTGGTGGTGGTAGTGAAGGTCAACTCATGGCGCCTATCAAGGGACAACAATTGTTGGTGGAAGATAACTTGAGACACATCACTGTCTGAGTCATCAGAGGAGTTTTGTAGTGCAAACATGGTTTCATTATTGGGTTCCTCTTGCTCAGAGAAATAGAATTCGAGTTCATCATTCTCGGGAGAGTAGTCTGTAGTGGCTTGAAGGTGTTCAACTAGTCGAATGGATTTCTCTCATTTGTTAGGAAAATCTTTAGCATAATAACCTTCCTCTTGCAGATGAAACATCTGCTTGATGACTTTCGTTTGAATTCTCTGGAGGAAGATGATTTTTTTTCTGAAGAATCGGTAGGGCTTTCGGGACTTGCGAGGTTTAAATGAAGATTCTGGATTTTTGAATTTTCAAAAATGCCTTTTCTTCTTAGAACTGTAATCACAGTCCTTTTTCTGTTTGCATTTGATCTGTAAGTAGGGTTTTTTGCAAGCACTTCTGAATGGTTCTTTATCTTTCAACAGTCCTTTGAAAAACTGTTTCTGCTCACAAAGTTTGTCAAGGCATGTTCTGGCAATCTGGAAGATTTTTTCAAGAGAGATGTTGTCAAGGATGAGATTTGAGGCGGTAAGTTGCCGTTGTATGTCGGGTTGGAGCTCTTCTGGAAGGGAAGCCAGAAGAACATGATTTAATGTAGGCTCACTGAATCCATTAAGCTTATAGAACAGCAAGGACATTTGTTTGTAATGGAAGTCAAGATCCTTAGCATTGAGTGAACAACATTGCATGTTGAGATAGTCCCGGCGTGCAGCTTCAAAAACTGCAGTGGAGTCTCCAAGGAATTGATCATAGATAACTGCAAGGGCACTTGAGACTTCTAGTAATTGAACAAACTGTAATTGTCTGTATTGGCCTAAAGAATCAAACCAATCTCTTAGAGCACTCGTAAAACGAGTAGCAAATTCTCTAAGGACTGATTGAGTTGTGGCTCCTGGCCTTAGCATTTGTAGGTCAATCCAGGCAGACATTTCAGTAAGTCTCTCTCTCCATTTATGAGATGGAAGATCATCAAATGTTAACCATGGACCATTTGACGATTTTTGACTTGTGGAACTGGTCTGGGCTTGGCCTGGAGGGGGTTGGTGTGTTACAGAGAAGTCTGGAATGTCGTCGTCAACTTCTGAAGGAATATCAACATATGGCTCTGTGTGAGAGGTTTGGCCGTGATCAGGTTGATCAGGCTGGGCCATCAAGATTTTGGTGATATCAGCATAGGACTTTTCAGAGTCACTAGTGGATACTAAAGAGTCGTTGTCAGACTCAGTATCGCTGGTGGAAATGGCTAGATTGGAATCAGAAGTCTAAGCAGAAATTTAATCATCGGAAGTAGATGAGGAATTGACGGTGTGGGCACTATACTGGTGCATGGGTTCTTTGTCTTTAGACTGAGTTGGAGGTTGAGAGTGAGGTGGTAGTGGAGGTACGGGCGGTGAGGATGGTTGTCCAGGAATAGACATGGATGGCTGATGAATTTTGATGGGGCGTAGTTGAGGTTTAGGCTTCGGTTTAGGTTTAGGTTTAGGTGGTGGTGGTAAGGGATTGTCTCTGAAAAGGGTATGAGTCATGCCAAATAACTTGGAAGGGTCATACTGTTTGATGGAGTAAAGCATAGAGGCAAATGGATGATAAGTTGGACCTATGGAAGGGATAAGAGGTGATGTGGTAAAAAGGGTAGGTCTTTGTTTTTCAGATTCAATCTGATCAAGCTCAGCTTTTAAGCGTCTGATTTCCCTTTCTTTTTGGTCAAATTCTGAGCCATAGTATCGTTGGGCTAGCATGGTTTGTAACTCTGAATCTAGTTGAGTGATTCGGGATTGAAGATTGGAGTAGATCTGCTGCATCTGGGCAGTAATGGAGTCAACTTTTGTCTCAATTTGTTCAGTTTGTAAACTGAGTTTCTCAACTTTTGAATTGATATGCAACAAAGTATCATTCTGTGCCCTGGCATTTTGAGTTTGCTAGTTAAGGACTGATTTAAAAGGCTTTGGTGGTTCAAGGTGGCCAGATGAGGTAATAGCTGAAGGGATAAAGGGTTTGGACACAACACTGCGCTGGGAATCTGTGTGAGTATCTATGGAAGGAAAAGAAGAAGAGTAGCCTGAGGAAGTAGAGGAAAACATCATACAAGCCAGTGGTCGTACGGTTGGTGTCGAGTTAAGGATGGGGGATGGAAGCTCAGGTTTGCAATGCTTTGTAATCCATTTGAGTTCTTTTTTGTAAATGGGTAACGGGGCTGGTGGAGGTGGAGGATCTTTGGGTGAGTTAGGGTCACAGTGGTGACATGAGACGGGAGGATTTTTTTTTTTGGGTTTCTTTTTCCTTTTGGTGGCATAATCAGCGTCCTCTTCCCAGTCATCCCAATAGGGACAATTGAGGTCACACATGCCTGAGCCTAGGACATCCCATAGGAAATGTCCATTTTGCTTTGTTAGATAAATATGGTAGCCATTAGAATTGAACCCTGTAATGGGCAGATGGTCCTGAGCTATCTGAATCGCTGTGATCATTAAAGAATAGGAAAAGGAGAGCCGATGGGGCTCTTGTGGAGCACTAGAAGGTGGTTTAAAAGTCATTCGGACGGTTCCATCTTGGCGTCTTTTAAACATGCTTTCAGAGGTCTGAATGGGAGCTGTATTTTGGTGGAACTGCTCATAGTTAGAGATCCATTCAAGAGGCATAAACTTTATGATTGTGGGAATCTAGTCAGATTCTGCTAACACCATAAGGGTGTCAGAGTGGTGTTTTGGAGTGGGTAGATCTAAGGCATGATTTTGAAGATGATAGACCAGTTGATGGTGTAGGGTGTCAATTTTGGCAGAGGAAATTTGTTCTGCACCTTGAATTTGAACTTGAACTTTCAAGGTTGTGGACAAGTTGGTGTCTTGGAGAGAAAGGTTGAAATTTAGATAAAAGGTGAGTAAAACACTTCCAGCATGAAGAGCTGTGAGAACAGTGCCGATAACGGCATCTTGTTTGGGTATCAAGCGAGCAAGTAGCGGTAATCCTTTTCTCCCATGAAGGGTAAGGATTAATCGGATGCCTCTAAGATGGAGATGAGTGTAACCTTCTCTTTTCCAGTTTCAAATTAACTCGGAGGGAATTTCCAAATTGACATATTGCTCAGCAGAGGTTGTTTGAAGAGCACATTGATCCAGACGGGAAGACTGGATATATTCCTTAGGTTGAGGCCGTCTAGTAGAGATGAGAGTACGGAGACTGCGGGTAAAGGAACTGGGGCGTTTGTACAGCTGATAAGGGCTGAGGAGAGGGTAAGATGACTCACTGATTTGGGTTGATTCAGGGATGTAGGAATATTCGACAAGGTTTTCTATCTTATTAGCGGGATGAGAAGTGCAGGATTTGGGCAAAGAAAGAGTAGAAGAAAGAGTAACAGGAGCGGAAGGAGTTGAAGATGAAGTGGAAGCCATGAAGGAGAAAATCTCTCTGCGCCCGAAGGTCTAGAGGGCAAAAACAGAAGAAAGACGTAAATCATTCCATTTTGATCATGAAAAACGAAAGTTTTGAAAACCGAAAATTTTCAAGGACGGGTATGGCTCTGATACCATGATAGGCGCAACAAAACCTAAAACGTTTCTTTTAAGGTCATATAACCCTAAACAGACTTTCCTTAGTCTTAAAACAGGGTACCAAACCATTTAAGAAATCATCATAAGTTTTTTAATGCACAAGATCCTTACTGAAAGGCAAGTGCAGAGCATACTTCCTTAAAGTTTCAAAATGAACAAATTTAATTCTTTTATTCTTTTTCTTTCTCTAGATCTTCATTTGCAAAGAGAGAAGAGAGGTTTAGAAATTCATAGTTTTTGGAAACACACGAAAGTTTATTTCTTTGAAAGCTTCTTTTTTTGTAAATGGGTAAGGGGGCTAGTGGAGGTGGAGGATCTTTGGGTGAGTTAGGGTCACAATGGTGACATGAGATGGGAGATTTTTTTCTTTTTGGGTTTCTTTTACCTTTTCTTGTCATAATCAGCGTCCTCTTCCCAGTCATCCCAACAGGGACAATCGAGGTCACACATGCCTGAGCCTGGGACATCCCATAGGAAATGTCCATTTTGCTTTGTTGGATAAACAGGGTAGCCATTAGAATTGAACTCTGTAATGGGCAGATCTTCCAGAGCTGTCTGAATCGCTGTGATCATTGAAGAATAGGTAAAGGAGAGCCGAGGGGCGCTTGTGGAGCACTGGGAAGTGGTTTAAAAGTCATTCAAACGGTTCCATCTTGGCGTCTTTCAAACATGCTTTCAGAGGTCTGAATGGGAGCTGTATTTTGGTGGAACTGCTCATAGTTGGAGATCCATTCAAGAGGCATAAGCTTTATGAGCTCATGGCGGGGAAGTTGTCTTG
Source organism: Citrus mangshanensis (assembly GCA_030449895.1). Lineage (NCBI taxonomy): Eukaryota > Viridiplantae > Streptophyta > Magnoliopsida > Sapindales > Rutaceae > Citrus > Citrus mangshanensis. The sequence goes on along the minus strand of JASUUJ010000280.1, from coordinate 2,336,435 downwards.
GGATCTGGATGATTATGGGAATCTGGTCAGATTTTGCTAACACCATAAGGGTGTCAGAGTGGTGTTCCGGAGTTGGTAGATCTAAGGCATGATTTTGAAGCCGATAGACCAGTTGATGGTGTAGAGTGGCAATTTTGGTAGAGGAAATTTCTTCCGCACCTTGAATTTGAACTTGAACTTTCAAGGTTGTGGGCAAGTTGGTGTCTTGGAGAGAAAGGTTGAAATTTGGATAAAAGGTGAGTAAAACACTTCCGGCATGAAGAGTTGTGAGAATAGTGACATCTTGATTTGGTATCAAGCGAGCAAGTCGAAGCAGTAATCCTTTTCTCCCATGAAGGGTAAGGATTAATCGGATGCCTCCAAGATGGAGATGAGTGTAACCTTCTCTTTTCCAGTTTGAAATTAACTCGGAGGGAATTTCCAAAATGACATATTGCTCAGCAGAGGTTGCTTGAAGAGCACATTGATCCAGGCGGGAAGACTGGATATATTCCTTAGGTTGAGGCCGTCTAGTAGAGATGAGAGTACGGAGACTGCGGGTAAAGGAACTGGGGCATTTGTACAGCTGATAAGGGCTGAGGAGAGGGTAAGATGACTCACTGATTTGGGTTGATTCAGGGATGTAGGAATATTCGACAAGGTTTTCTATCTTATTAGCGGTATGAGAAGTGCAGGATTTGGGCAAAGAAAGAGTAGAAGAAAGAGTAACAGAAGCGGAAGGAGTTGAAGATGAAGTGGAAGCCATGAAGGAGAAAATCTCTCTGCGCCCGAAGGTCTAAAAGGAAAAAATAGAAGAAAGACGTAAATCATACCATTTTGATCATGAAAAACGAAAGTTTTGAAAACCGAAAATTTTCAAGGACGGGTATGTCTCTGATACCATGATAGGCGCAGCAAAACCTAAAACGTTTCTTTTAAGGTCATATAACCCTAAACAGACTTTCCTTAGTCTTAAAACAGGGTACGAAACCATTTAAGAAATCATCATAAGTTTTCTGATGCACAGGATCCTTACTGGAAGGCAAGTGCAGAGCATACTTCCTTAAAGTTTCAAAATGAACAAATTTAATTCTTTTATTCTTTTTCTTTCTCTAGATCTTCATTTGCAGAGATAGAAGAGAGGTTTAGAAATTCATAGTTTTTGGAAACACACGAAAGTTTATTTTTTTGAAAGTTTCTTTTTTTTTTGACAAGTGAGGGGGAGAATTCTTTATATAGGAGAGTTTTCGGAGAAGATAGGATAGGACCCCTATCTTTTACAAAATCTAAAGTAAACGACACATCATGACAGCTTTAATAATTACAAAGGACAAAGTATGCTTTAATAATTAAAGCATGACTTTGACAAAAGCAAAAGCAAGCCTTAATAATTATACAGGACAAAACCATAAAGTAGAATATAATTATGACAACAAGACAAACTACTTTATGGAGAGTGGAGATTCATGTAGGCGTCTTCGGATGAGCTTTTTGTTTCATCTGGGTCAATGTCACAGTTGTATTTGGGGAAAAAGATTTTGGAGAGCTTTGGATGCTTACAGTGGGGACCACGGCAAGGTGGATAAGGTGGATAAGGGCAATCTCTTCGGTATCCCGACTTGGGGGGTGATGTCTGGGACTTGGGGCTTGGCATTTGAGTGGCCTTGTCAGCTTTGGAGGGTTGGGATGATGATCCTGGGTCGTACATGGTTGGTTGTGGAAATTGTTGGAGATGTTGGCTGAGAGGAAGGAATTCTTCCCATGGGTCTTGGGAGTCTTGGTAAAGGAAGTTAGTGTAGTAGGGTTTTTCTTCTTTGATGATAATTCCTGTGGACTTTGGTTTGGATATGGCGGATGGAGTGGGGATCATGATGAGGTCATGTTGTGGACCTAAGGAGGTGTGAAAGATATCCCGGTGCGGTGGAGTTTGGTGGTTCTGTTGACAAAGGTAGTTGTACAGGTTGGATTGGAGTTCATTATCAATGACAGCTGGGTGAGGTGCGGTAAACCATTCATATACCTGGTCTTGAGTCCAAAAGAGATTTGTGTTTGGATGTTGGAAGTATGGCCTGTGAATGATAAATACTGATGTAAACAGTTGTGCTTCAGAGGCAGGCATACGTTCAAGATTGTAAATCTCTGACAGTTGTTGTAGCTTCTTTCTCCACCATGGTATTGGGGAGAACCATTCAAGTAATGTCCAGGTAAGAGAGGTGGCTTTGTCCGGGTTAAGGAGGTTGTTCAAAGTGGGAGTGATTGGTAGGACTAGCTTGGTGGCATAAAGAACAGTTAGGCACCAGATGTACCATAACTCATCTTCAGTGATTTCGGTGGATGGAGAGAGGGTTAAACCTGTAAGGAACAAATTTTCTAGGTGGAAGGTGGAAAATGGAAATGAGTCTGCCATAAGGTAGGCTTTCATGAAGAAGCGGAAAACAGCTTTCCTGGCAAACTCTTGGATAGCAAAGACATAAGAGAAAATTTTGTCAAGGGAAAAAGTTTTCTTGGTGAGAGCTTCTGGTGGAAGTGATGTGGCCATGGAGATGATTGGAAATTGGTATGCGGTGGAAATCAAGGTGAGAAGGTTTTCGGGTTTGGAGAGTCTGGATAGCATATCAGGGATGAGGTTCTGGGACCCTTTTATATGCTTGACCGAAAAATTATATTTAGAAAACCAATCTTTTAATCGGAGTAACATCTTTTCTGGAACAGTTTTACCTTTGAAATTGAGAATATGGGGGAAGGCTGAACTGTCCATTCTGATGAGAAAATGGTGTCTAATAAGATGATACTCAAACTTTTTTATGTCATTCTTTACTGCTAAGATTTCTTTAAACATGCTATGGTAGTGTTTCTGGGTGTCAGAAAATTGTCCACTAGCGTAAGCGATAAAGTATTCTTTTCCATTGAGTTCTTCGAGGAGGATGGCACCCCATGCGTCATCAGTTGCGTCTATCTGTAATATGCGCTTTCCATCAGTAATCAACTTTAAGGGAGGCGGATTTTGCGCAATTTGCTTAAGGGTAGTGACAGCAGTTGTGTGGTCAGCATTCCATTCCAGGGGCTTTTTTTTTCAATAAAGCCGAGAGGTGGTGGGTATAGCGGTCTACATGTGGAATGAAGTCTCTGATATAGTTGATAATGCCGAGAAACTGTTGAACTTACTTTTTGGAAAGGTACTAATCTGGAAAGTGAAGCAATTCTTGGGCAATGTGCTTTCCTGGTTGATAATGGCCGTCCTTTATGATCATACCAAGGAATTCAATGTTATCCGTGGTAATGATGCTTTTCTTGGCAGACAACATGATTCCATGACTTTGGACAATATCATAGAATTGAGTTAATAGCTGGCGATGTTCATCATGTGATCCTGAAAAAAGCAAGATATCATCAATGTAAATCAATGCATGATGCAGGATAGGTTGGAAGATTTGGACCATGGATTTTTGAAAAATGGATGGGGCAGTTTTGAGGCCAAAGTGTAGAACGGTCCCTTGAAAATGGGCATTGGGGATACAAAAGGCAGTTTTGTAACACTCAGAGGGTTCAATGCCTAATTGCCAGAAATCGAATTTTAAATCAAACTTGGAAAAGATCTGGGCATTTTTTAGAAAAGTAAACATGCTTTGTCGGCGGGGTAAATGAAACTTATAATCTTGCAAAAACATGTTTAATGGCTGATAGTCAGTGACTAGGCATTTCTTTCCTCCAATAATTTCAAAATGCTTTTCAACATAAAAGGCTTGGCAAGCCCATTGAGAATTCATGGGCTCGATTAATCCTTGTGCGAACAGTTGTGAACATTCCTTTTGAGCTAGGAGTAAGTCAAAAGGAATCATTCCTGGATGAGTAGCTTTGGTTGTGTTAATGTCTTCATTTAGTTTAAAAGGTAACTTAATGAAGAAAGACGATTTTTTCCACAAAGGGTTTGGATGAGTGAACTCAGAATGGGACTCCGGACAGAAACGAAAAAGATGGGATGAAATATCCTGGTATGCCTCCAAGTAAGGATCCTGTGCATTAGAAAACTTATGATGATTTCTTAAATGGTTTGGTACCCTATTTTAAGACTAAGGGAAGTCTGTTTAGGGGTTATATAACCTTAAAAGAAACGTTTTAGGTTTTGCTGCGCCTATCATGGTATCAAAGCCATACCTATCCTTGAAAATTTTCGGTTTTCAAAACTTTCGTTTTTCATGATCAAAATGGTATGATTTACGTCTTTCTTCTGTTTTTGCCCTCTAAACCTTCGGGCACAGAGAGATTTTCTCCTTCATGGCTTCCACTTCATCTTCAACTCCTTTCGCTCATGTTACTCTTTCTTCTACTCTTTCTTTGCCCAAATCCTGCACTTCTCATACCGCCAATAAGATAGAAAACCTTGTCGAATATTCCTACATCCCTGAATTAGCCCAAATAAGTGAGTCATCTTACCCTCTCCTCAGCCCTTATCAGCTGTATAAACGCCCCAGTTCCTTTACCTGCAGTTTCCGTACTCTCATCTCTACTAGACGGTCTCAACCTAAGGAATATATCCAGTCTTCCCACCTGGATCAATGTGCTCTTCAAGCAACCTCTGCTGAGCAATATGTCACTTTGGAAATTCCCTTCGAGTTAATTTCAAATTGGAAAAGAGAAGGTTACACCCATCTCTATCTTGGAGGCATCCGATTAATCCTTACCCTTCATGGGAGAAAAGGATAACCGGTTACCGCTGGACTTGCTCTGCTTGATACCCGGTTCAAACAGTACCAAGATGTTGTTATCGGCACTGTTCTCACAACTCTTCATGCCGGAAGTATTTTACTCACCTTTTATCAAAATTTCAACCTTTCTCTCTAAGACACCAACTTGCCCACAACCTTGAAAGTTGAAGTTCAAATTCAAGGTGCAGAATTAATTTCCTCTGCCAAAATTGCCACCCTACACCATCAACTGGCCTATCGGCTTCAAAATCATGCCTTAGATCTACCCACTCCGGAACACCACTCTGACACCCTTATAGTGTTAGCAAAATCTGACCAGATTTCCACAATCATCCAGATCCCAAGACAACTTCCCCGCCATGAGCTTATAAAGCTTATACCTCTTGAATGGATCTCCAACTACGAGCAGTTCCACCAAAATACAGCTCCCATTCAGACCTCTGAAAGCATGTTTGAAAGACGCCAAGATGGAACCATCCGAATGACTTTTAAACCACTTCCCAGTGCTCCACAAGAGCCCCCTCGGCTCTCCTTTACCTATTCTTTAATGATCATAGCGATTCAGACAGCTCAGGAAGATTTGCTCATTACAAGGTTCAATTCTAATGGCTACCCTGTTTATCCAGCAAAGCAAAATGGACATTTCCTATAGGATGTCCCAGGCTCAGGCATGTGTGACCCCGATTGTCCCTGTTGGGATGACTGGGAAGAGGACACTGATTATGCCACCAAAAGGAAAAAGAAACCCAAAAAGAAAAAACCTCTCGTCTCATGTCACCACTGTGACCCTAACTCACCCAAAGATCCTCCGCCTCTACCAGCCTCGTTACCCATTTACAAAAAAGAACTCAAATGGATTGCAAAGCATTGCAAACCTGAGCTTCCATCCCCTATCCTAACCTCGACACCAACCATACCACCACTGGCTTGTATGATGTTTTCCTCTACTTCCTCAAACTACTCTTCTTCCTTTCCTTCCTTAGACACTCACACAGATTCCCAGTGCAGTGTTGTGTCCAAACCCTTTATCCCTTCAGCTATTACCTCATCTGGCCACCTTGAACCATCAAAGCCTTTTGAATCAGTCCTTAACTGGCAAACTCAAAATGCTAGGGCACAGAATGATACTTTGTTGCATATCAATTCAAAAGTTGAGAAACTCAGTTTACAAACTTAACAGATTGAGACAAAAGTTGACTCCATTACTGCCTAGATGCAGCAGATCTACTCCAATCTTCAATCCCGAATCACTCAACTAGATTCAGAGTTACGAACCATGCTAGCCTAACGATAATATGACCCAGAATTTGACCAAAAAGAAAGGAAAATCAGACGCTTAAAAGCTGAGCTTGATCAGATTGAATCTGAAAAACAAAGACCTACCCTTTTTACCACATCACCTCCTATCCCTTCCATAGGTCCAACTTATCATCTATTTGCCTCTATGCTTTCCCCCATCAAATAGTATGACCCTTCCAAGTTATTTGGCATGACTCATACCCTTTTTAGAGACAATCCCTCACCACCACCTAAACCTAAACCAAAGCCTAAACCTCAACCAAGCCTCATCAAAATTCATCAACCATCTATGTCCATTCCTGGACAACCGTCCTCACCACCCGTATCTCCACTACCACCTTACTCTCAACCTCCAACTCAGTCTAAAGACAAAGAACCCATGCACCAGTATAATGCCTACACCATCAATTCTTCACCTACTTCCGATGATCAAATTTCTGCTCAGACTTCTGATTCCAATCTAGCCATTTCCACCAGCCATACTGAGTCTGACACTGACTCTTCAGTATCCACTAGTGGCTCTAAAAAGTCCTATGCTGATATCACCAGAATCTTGATGGCCCAGCCTGATCAATCTGATCACGGCCAAACCTCTCACACAGAACCATATGTTGATATTCCTTTAGAAGTTGACGACGACATTCCAGACTTCTTTGCAACACACCAACCCCTTCCAGCCCAAGCCCAAACCGGTTCCACAAGTCAAAAATCGTCAAATGGTCCATGGTTCACATTTGATGATCTTCCATCTCATAAATTGAGAGAGAGATTGACTGAAATGTCTGCCTGGATTGACCTACAAATGCTAAGGCCAGAAGCCACAACTCAATCAGTCCTTAAAGAATTTGCTACTCGTTTTACGGGTGCTCTAAGAGATTGGTTTGATTCTTTAGGCCAATACAAACAATTACATTTTGTTCAATCAACAGAAGTCTCAAGTGCCCTTGCAGTTATCCATGATCAATTCCTTGGAGACCCCACTGCAGTTTTTAAAGCTGCACGCCGGGACTACCTCAACATGAAATGTTGTTCACTCAATGCTAAGGATCTTGACTTCCATTACAAACGAATGTCCTTGCTGTTCTATAAGCTTAATGGATTCAATGAGCCTACATTAAAGCATGTCTTTCTGGCTTCCCTTCCAGAAGAGCTCCAACCCGACATACAACGGCAACTTACCGCCTCCAATCTCATCCTTAAAAACATCGCTCTTGGCAAAATCTTCCAGATTGCCAAAACATGCCTTGACAAACTTTGTGAGCAGAAACAATTTTTCAAAGAACTGTTGAAAGACAAAGAACCATTCAGAAGTGCCTGCAAAAAACCCTACTTGCAGATCAAATGCAAACAGAAAAAAGATTGTGATTGTAGTTCTAAGAAGAAAAAGCATTTTCAGAAATTTAAAAATCTGGAATCTTCATCTAAACCTCGCAGGTCCCGAAAGCCCTACCGATTCTTCAAAAAAAAATCATCTTTCTCCAGAGAATTCAAACGAAACTCATCAAGCAGATGTTTCAACTGCAAGAGGAAAGGTCATTATGCTAAAAATTGTCCCAACAAACGAGAGAAATCAATTCGGCTAGTTGAACACCTTCAAGCCACTACAGACTACTCTCCCGAGAAGGATGAACTCAAATTCTATTTCTCTGAGCAAGAGGAACCCAATGATGAAACCATGTTCGCACTATAAAACTCCTTTGATGACTCAGACAGTGATGTATCTCAAGTTATCTTCCACCAACAATTGTTGTCCCTTGACACTACAGTTCCTATACCCTCCATCAAACTCCATATCTTGCCCTCAAAATTCCAAAGGCCCATTCCAACAATTGGTCTCATAGACACTGGTGCCCAACGTAGCAGCTTAAACCCCAATATTCTTCCCTCCGAATACTGGATAAAGTACAAAGAAAATTTCAGGGCCGTTAATGGTAAATTTTTCACTACCTCTTTGATTACCAACAAACCCATTGGTATTCAAATATTCCCAAATTGTGTCATTTGGACCAAGGTTATTGGTTCAACCCTTCCTAATAAGGATATCTTGTTAGGATTTGACATACTTCACCAAATCAAACACCTCCAAATCATTCCCACTGGAATCCGAGTCAAGTCCATGTTCAAACCATTCACAGACATTCTAAAACTCTACAATCTGTCTGACACTCCCCCGTCCTACCAGGATATTTCATCCCATCTTTTCTGTTTCTGTTCGGAGTCCCATTCTGAGTTCACTCATCCAAACCCTTTGTGGAAAAATCCATCTTTCTTCATCAAGTTACCTTTCAAACTAAATGAAGACATTAACCCAACCAAAGCTACTTATCCAGGAATGAGTCCTTCTGACTTACTCCTAGCCTAAAAGGAATGTTCACAATTGTTCGCCCAAGGATTAATCGAGCCCACGAATTCTCAATGGGCTTTCCAAGCCTTTTATGTTGAAAAGTATTATGAAATTGTCAGAGGAACGAAACGCCTAGTCATTGACTATCAGCCATTAAACATGTTTTTGCAAGATGACAAGTTTCCTCTGCCCCGCCGACAAAGCATGTTTACTTTTCTAAAAAATGCCCAGATCTTTTCCAAACTTGATTTAAAATCCGGTTTCTGGCAATTAGGCATTGAACCCTCTAAGCGTTACAAAACTGCTTTTTGTATCCCCAATGCCCATTTTCAATGGACAGTTCTACCCTTTGGCCTCAAAACTGCCCCATCCATTTTCCAAAAATCCATAGTCCAAATCTTCCAACCTATCCTGCATCATGCATTGATTTACATTGATGATATCTTGCTTTTTTCAGGATCACATGATGAAAATCGCCAGCTGTTAAATCAATTCTATAATATTGTCCAAAGTCATGGAATCATGCTGTCTGCCAAGAAAAGCACCATTGCCACGGATAACATTGAATTCCTTGGTATGATCATAAAGGACGATCATTATCAGTCAGGAAAGCATATTGCCCAAGAATTGCTTCACTTTCCAGATCAGCACCGTTCCAAAAAGCAAGTTCAACAGTTTCTCGGCATTATCATTTATATCAGAGACTTCATCCCACATGTAGACCGCTATACTCACCACCTCTCAGCTTTATTGAAAAAAAAGCCCCTAGAATGGAATGCTGACCACACAACTGTTGTCACTACCCTTAAGCAAATTGCACAAAATCTGCCTCCCTTAAAGTTGATTACTGATGGAAAGTGCATATTACAGACAGACGCAAGTGATGAATTATGGGGTGCCATCCTCCTCGAAGAAGTCAATGGAAAAGAATACTTTATCACTTACGCTAGTGGATAATTTTCTGACCCACAGAAGCACTACCATAGCGTGTTTAAAGAAATCTTAGCGGTAAAGAATGGCATCAAAAAGTTTGAGTATCATCTTATTGGACACCATTTTCTCATCAGAATGGACAGTTCAGCCTTCTCCCATATTCTCAATTTCAAAGGTAAAATTGTTCCAGAAAAGATGTTACTCCGATTAAAAGAGTGGTTTTCTAAATATGATTTTTCAGTTAAGCATATAAAGGGGTCCCAAAACCTCATCCCTGATATGCTATTCAGACTCTCAAAACCCGAAAACCCTCTCACCTTGATTTCCACCACATACCAATTTCCGATCATCTCCATGGCCACATCACTTCCACCAGAAGCTCTCACCAAGAAAACTTTTCCCCTTGACAAAACTTTCTCTTCTGTCTTTACTATCCAAGAGTTTGCCAGGAAAGCTGTTTTCTGCTTCTTCATGAAAGCCTACCTTATGGCCGACTCATTTCTATTTTCCACCTTCCACCTAGAAAATCTGTTCCTTACAGGTTTAACCCTCGCTCCATTCAGCGAAATCACTGAAGATGAGTTATGGTACATCTGGTGCCTAACTGTTCTTTATGCAACCAAACTAGTCATACCAATCACTCCCACTTTGAACAATCTCCTTAACCCGGACAAAGCCACTTCTCTTACCTGGACATTACTTGAATGGTTCTCCCCTATACCATGGTGGAGAAAGAAAGCCGAAATTTACAACCTCAAGCACAACTGTTTACATCAGTATTTATCATTCACAGGCCATACTTCCAACATCCAAACACAAATCTCTTTTGGACTCAAGACCAGGTATATGAATGGTTTACCGCACCTCACCCAGCTGTCATTGATAATAAACTCCAATCCAACCTGCACAACTACCTTTGTCAACTTAACCACCAAACTCCACCGCACTGGGATATCTTTTACACCTCCTTAGGTCCACAACATGACCTCATCATGATCCCCACCCCATCCGCCATATCCAAACCAAAGTCCACAGGAATTATCATCAAAGAAGAGAAACCAGACTACACTGACTTCCTTTACCAAGACTCCCAAAACCCATGGGAAGAATTCCTTCCTCTCAGCCAACATCTCCGATAGTTTCCACAACCAACCATGTATGACCCAGGATCATCATCCCAACCCTCCAAAGTTGACAAGGCCACTCAGATGCCCAGCCCTAAGTCCCAGTCATCACCTCCCAAGCCGGGATACCGAAGAGATTGCCCTTATCCACCTTGTCGTGGTCTCCACTGTAAGCATCCAAAGCTCTCCAAAACATTTTTCCCAAAATACAACCGTGACACTAACATTCAAGGAGCCCTTTGGATGAAACAAACACGTAGAGACTATGGCATTAATCTTGAACATATTCTTATCAAGTGTGATAATACTAGTGCTATAAATCTATCAAAACATCTCATTTAGCACTCTAGAACCAAGGAGATAGAAATTAGACAACATTTCTTGAGAGATCATGTTAAAAAATGAGATATTGTATTAGAATTTATTTCTACGGAAAAAAACTTGCCAATATTTTTACAAAACCTCTTTCCGAAGAATAATTTTAAAAAATTCGGCATGAACTTGCGATGATGAAATTTTCACATTAATATATCTAATCACGTTATTGAGACTATTAAAATTGATTGATTGATGATTTTTTATGTTTATGTGGTGTTTGAGCATGATAGATGAGTGATATGTTTGAATTATAAATCTTTGAATACTTATATAAATTGGTTGTTTGAAATCATGTGAGTTCATGAATCATGCATTAACCTGGCCCTTAAAACATTTTGGATCAATGAAATGATCTTGGAGTGTATTAATTATTGGCCAAATATTAAAATAGATGTGCGAAATCATAAGTTGTAGAAAAAGGATTGTCGTTTTTCTTAATAAACAGCTAACCGTTTTATTGATAGAAACCAAGGAAAGCATTCTGGATGCTAATGGTTCAACAATTTTACAATAACGGCTCACGATTTTCGAAGAAATTTTTTTATATGCATTCTAGAAGCTATCGGTTCATCATCAATAGGATAACGGTTAACCGATCTCGTGTGAGAAATAGAATATGGTTCTAGATGTTGTCGGCTCGCCGATAAGGGGATATCGGCTCACCGATATCATGGGATAATAGAACAGTCAAGCGTTTTCCTTTCATTTCTCACTTGGTCCTGAACCGTTTCCTTTGAACCCGTTGGCGGCAACTCTCTCCTTCTCTCAAATCAACCTTTTTTTTTCTTGTCATTTCTCACCAAATTGGAGTCATAAAATTAATTCTTATCCTCTTTAGAACCATTTGAACTGATTAAAACCTAGTTTTGATTCCAATATTAAAAAATTCCTAATTTTCAAACCCTAGAACCAGCAGACCATTTCTTGCTTGATTTAACTAGATTTTCTTCCATCTTCGATCAAATTTCTACTTGAAATCAATCTCTATACTCACCATCTTCCTTTCTATCGATTTAATACCTTCTAAACACACACTTTTTCAAAATTCCAAAATCTCTCTATAATGGCTAGTGGTGAACCTTCAACTTGACGCAAAAGAGCTAAACACACTAGTCAAAAATCTTGTGACTCTTCTCTCCCTACTACTCAGGAATTTGAGCAAATCCATTTTCCTCTGTCTCACTTGGCAACTCGATTTCATCAACATTTTATGGGTAAACCTATAACTTCCTCTTTTTGCACTGATATTGCTCTTTTTGGTGATATTTTTATCTGTGCACATTCCATTAGAGATATTCTAGTTCAATGGGAAGAAGCATTAAGTATAGATGAAAATGTTTATGAAAGTTTGGTTCGGGTATTTTACTCCAATATAGAACTCTCCGCTACTTGACAAATTAAGATTATAACCTCTGTAGGTGGAGTCCGTATTGAGTTTGATGAGGTTGACTGATGAGATTAAGAACAAAACTATCGCAAGCACGTGGGATGAGGCATATTTAGATCCTATTCAAGTTCTTGTCGGACCCCTTACAAGAGCTCAAGCAAAGAAATTCAAAGAAGCGCTTAATGGATTGATTCAAGCAACTTGGGCTCAATCAAATTCGTGGAGGCCCCTCGTTACAAGAGCTCGAGCAAAGAAATTCAAAGAAGCGCTTAATAGATTGATTCAGCAACTTGGGCTCAATCAAATTCGTGGAGGCCCGTTGAAGGAATCGCACATGAAACATACATGATTCAGGCTCTTGAAGTTTCCAAATAATCACGGCCATGAAATAGGGAGTTGGCTTGCACGTTATGGCTGGAAAATATATTATTTTCCTTTTTCAGATACTTTCTTGTTTCTTGAGGAGGCTATTAGGTAAGCAATCAGTTATTTCTATTTTAATCGTCTAGTTTCCATTTTAATTTATGTGAGGCATTTAAACCAATTAGGATCCTGATTTGATTTAGATTCTTTCATATTTACTTATATTAATATTCTGATTTGATTTAGATTCCTTCCTATGCACATAGATTAGGATTCTGATTTGATTTATATTCTTTCCCATTTGTTTAGATTCAGATTCATATTTGATTTTTGATTTAGGATTTATTTCCAAAAATTCTTGTAACCAACCCTATATAATGTACTTGTATCCAATAAACAGATAAGTTTTTTATGCAATTGGTGAGGGAATTAATTGTCTTTGATTCTTTATAAACTCTTTGAATTTATCGAATTTCCATAGCGTTCAAACTCTTGACTGTGATAAGTTTAAATCGAAACGCCACAAGAATGCAAATTCTTGATAAGTTCATTAGTTTTCAAAAGAATCAAAGAAAGAATGATCTTTAAAATTCAAATAACATTAATCTCCAAAACTATCTTTTACACAGTGAGGTTGCTAAGTTTTAAAAGGTTAATAAAAACCCAAGATCCTGAAATATACTTGGAATCATAAGAACAACCCTCCAAGCATAGATTTGTAGAAGGATGCTTCAAAAGTTTTCACCAACCCGCCATTATTTAGTGCTAATCATTGAAAAATTTAATGCTAGCCTACCATAATTAATCCTATCCAACATCATTGATAATAGACTTACCTAACATATTGAGTAACTTGAAGCACAACAAATAAATAAAGTTAAATTAAAAAAAAAAGGATGGTTGGAATTCCTAAGCCTGAACACCCTGTAAAAATTGGTCATAATGTTTTCTAGAGAACTCCAAATCCACCTTAGTTTTGTTCCAAATTTGCCCTTTCTACATTTGACCCAAATTACGTATTTGGCTGTCTAATAGCTTGAATATTGCCTACAATGCCTTGTCTTCTCTCCAAGCCCAATTCATCATATTTTGCATCTCAAATTGCATTTTTAGTCTACATTTTCTCTATTTATCTGATTAAAGTAGCTTGTATCTTTTTGGCTCTATCTCTTGTAATTGGGCCTCTATGAATGTGCAAAGGATCGGTTGAAACTTTAGTGGCATTCCTTTGAAGGTTCTCATCAGGCTGTAGTTATTAACAACTAAGGGGAGTCCTGAGGAATTTTTCACATTCGAAGAGGGTACATGGACAATTTTATATCTAATTTCTTATTTGGCGAAGGGACGGGATGAGGTGAAGTCCCCCATCTCCTCCCCATTTTTCTATTTTTAATTTTTAATTTTTAATTTCTTTTTTTAAAATTATTAATGAATAAATGGTAAAATTAAATTGAAAATATTAAATATTGGTGTAATAACAAGTATCAAAATATTTATTCAAATAATATAGATATTAGTTTATATAAAGACTTTCATATTATTTATATTAGTTTATGTAAAGACTTTCATATTATTTAGACTTAACTACAGCCCAAAAACCACAACCCCACAACACCATAATCTACAAATAGGAGCAGGAGGCACAAGAGCTAAATGTTTTTATTAAAAATATTAATTTAAATATTTATATCCATTTCATTTATTTCATTATTGGTATAAAAGTCTTTTTCTTTTTGTTTGTAAAAATTGACAAAGATAATTATTTTGATGATTTGAATTTTGTAGTGTGACTTTTGTAATTAATTAATGTTAATGTAAGATATATTATTAAATTTTATTTTTATTTAAATTGTTCATTTTAATATCATTAAATTAAATTAAAAAATAACAGATGTATTAGTTATATAAGGATTGAAGACCACTGAGAATCCCCTCTTACTATCTGGGGATCCCAATCCCTCCTTCAAGCAATTCTAATGGGAATGGGGAGGGAGAGGGGGACATATACTGAATATCAGGAATATATATAAGGATGCTGGCCCCCTCCCCTCCGCATTGCCATCCTTATTAATAATAAGCAAATAATCCATAAGTGGCAAGTTCAAATCTGCAAGTCAATTCTTTTATAATCCCTAGCACATATAATCTTTATTTATCAAACAATAAATTTATGTATATAAAAAAAAAGAAAAAAAATTTAAGGTGCGTTTGGTACTGTTTTTTACTGAGCGTTTTTTATTTTGCAAAAATAATAAAATAGAAAATGCGTTTGGCAAGGGCGTTTCATAGCTATAATGAGAAATTATGGAGAATGAAATATTTTCATTCTTTATCTTTTCTTAATAAATGCTGAAAACACAATATTTGCATTCTCTGAATTTTTTTTTCTATTTTGCATGCATTAATTATATGGGGACCACACTTTGGTGACTTTTGTGGGATATTATCATTAAAAAGATTGTGGGCCCAAGGAGATATTAAATACAAATATGAAACTTTGGTTTAAAATTGATAAATACACAGTAAATTTTATTATGTTTATGCAATAATGCTTGTTTAAAAATGTTTTAAAATAAAATAATAAATAAGTTTTTGAAATATTCATTTTTTCAAAAATATCTAAAATAACAAAAAGATAAATTTAAAATTTATACATATCATATAACTATTCTAAAACAATTTTTATAAAAATTATATCAAATGCATTCTTACTATTTATATTTTCCTGACAAACTAGCAAATGTATTTTACTCTTTTTCATTTTTTGATGTTAGTTTTAAAATAAACTAGAAACACGTTTTCATTTTCACCAAAAACTAATCTTTCTTATTTTCTAAAGAAAATTGGAAAACATAATTTGAAAAACAATACCAAACACACCCTTAACCTTCTCGAACATTTTAACCGGCGACTAGTTCAAGCAATCAAGTGGACAAAAGTACTCGACTTTTACTATTATAGAACCACAAACAATTGTACCATCCAAAACATTTTAGCAGCTGGGATAACACCCACTCGGAAGACACATCAACCTACATGAAAGCAATATCACTAAAACGATTTCTTTATATTAAATATATGCAACTATTATAGGACACATTCTTTCGCTACTTTCCAAGACCAATTTACCGTGGGCCTAATCTTGCCCATCTTATTTAGATGTTACATTACAATTTACAGCATGCTCTTATCCCTTAAGAAAAGGAAAAAGTAAAAGTAACACTAAAATTCAAGTAACGTAGCCTCAAGTCAAACAAGAAACAACGGTGACAATGAAGTTGAGAAACCTACAGCACGGTCAAGATACACAAAAACAGTAATAATGAAGTTGAGAAACCTGCAACACAGTCAAGATACAAAAAATTTAGCAGCTATATGTGCTAATACCACCCATTTCAATATTTATAACAATTAATAAATACGATACCAGTTTCAGAAAAGGAAAAAAAAAAAAAGATAACCTCTTAACGGTGTATATGCATTAGCAGAATCAGCCTACGCCAAACAAGGATCACAACAAGGCATATCATCCAAATTTCAACATGTGAGGATTTTAGGCAATACTTGTTATTTATCAAAATTATCAAAGCTTTTTCAATTGAAACCATTAACATGAGAATAACCAATTTTATAAAAACATTTTCATAGAATATAAAGCCTTTATAAAGTGAAAATGATGATTTAAAAATATATGAAAACTATTTTGAACTTTTAAAAGATTAACCAATCTTAATCAAGTTTGTTATCATAAAAATCAATAATAAAGAATTATTTATGTTAACAATCTCTCCCTTTTTTATGATGACAAATTTTTCAAGAAAATACTTGTGCAATTTTACTCCCCCTAAATATGTGCTCCCCCTAAGTAAAATATTTGTAGAATTTAGCTCCCTTGAATATGTAACCATCAATTTTTAACCTCATAAAAATAAATTTAATAAAAAGAAAAATTTTCAACAGATTATATATAAATTATCTCCCTCTTCATCATAAAAAAGAAATGAGCGCGAAAAGATTAAAAAGAGAAGTTCAGAGATTACCCATGTCGAAATTTTTTTGGAAGAATCTCCTCTTAAAAATGAACATATCCTCAAAAACAAAGTGGTTAAAACACTCCCATATAAACTCCAATTTAGCAACCAACCTCCATACCAACAAATTTAAATCATTATCATAAGCAAGAACCAAAACATGTTATCAAAATCAACTCAATCATAAACAAAGTCCACATATCCAACAAAAACATCATAAAAGCATCACAATCACAATCAAAACCAAATAGTACCACAACAACTACATGAGATGAGTAATGTTTATATGAAATGCAAAGGTGCAGAAAACTAAGATTGGGGCAGTGAATAGGGCTGCCAGGATCTTAACCAAGGTGACCAAGAATACGGCGTTGTCTAGCAAGTAACTCCATCTGCTGATCTAACATCTGCTGCCGAAAAGTCACAAAGTCAAATTGAAGCTGCTGCTGGTGCTGGGATAGGACATCCACTCTGTCGAAAAGCTGCTGAATGCGATCCTTAGTAACGATCGATGTGGCAGGAGGCACAGCTGGCTCGGCTGGCTTGGCTGTCTCATCATCCTGAAAGGTGGCTGCTGCTGCTGGGCGAGGGGCACGTGGTCTAGCTCCAAGGCGAAAGTCGGGTAACTCATACTCGGAATAAACGTCATTTAGCATGCGACCATCCTCCGGAGCAACCAAAGTGTCTTCATTCTTGGAGGATTGAGTCTTTACCCACTTTCCACGTTTCTTAAAGAATCCGATCGCAGAAATAATCTCTCTTCCTAGTTTGTGGGACATGACATACACAGTGTAACGCCACAACTTCCCATATATATTAAATTATGGAAATTGGGCTTTCATTGAGAATTATGGGTGGCCTATAACCCTTATTAAGAAAGGGGTACTAATTAAATAGAGGTTATTTATGAGATAATTTTGGAAAGGGTTATTTTTCCTTATTGAATAGGGTTTCTTATGATCCCCTATAAATGCATACTTTTCCCCCTTCCATAACCCTATGTTCACAACGTTTATTCTTCTTCTCTGCTGCTCTTTACGCTCCTACCCAAATCTTAGGATTCAAACCTTTGTTTAGGAGAGAATCAAAGTGACGGGTAAGTTATTCTCCCTGTTCTCAACAGATTTCTAATCGCTCTATCTAGCTAGGGTTTATATTGGCACGATTCTAGAAGGTTATAGATCTTAATTCATGATTTAGAATATATTTAGGCTTTGTTTAGGGTTTTGATTTATTATGAGTGTAGTTAATCAATCCTTGACGTATTAAGCACCGGATAATTCTGGACAGCATGAGTATCTCGAATTTTAAACCTATATTTTCTGAACGAATTTTCTTATAAAAGTTATATTTCTGGAAACTAGACATGTAGGGCTTCTTGATTAAATTTTATTTCATTAAATTTAATGTCGTTTTCAATTTTATACGTATTTTCGAAATAGAAACAACTGCATTGGAAAACTGCGATTCCAGTATTGTGATCAGATTCACAAGACTATTTGTACCACCAAATGAACTTGGAAAATTATGAAAGTTTATATGTATGTTAATATACGTGTCTAGGATTCCCAGTTTTAATTTCATAATTTCTTATTAGTATTGTATTTTATAAAAATCACGGAACCCGTTCTGTTTAGTTTAGATTATGTGAAAACAGTTTCGAATTTGCTGAGAAGTAAATAGTTTTTAAAATATTTTTGACATCGGATCCTCTTGTAAATTTTACATGGGGTACTCGTGGATGTCCAGAATTGTTTCATAGGATATTATATCATTCTGAGTCTTGGATTAAGAGTTAAAATTCTGAGAATCAGACATGTACGGGTATGAATTAGAAAATCAGATTCTTAGAATAAGTTATTAATTGTCATATCTTGTATTTGTTTAAGGTATTGAAGGTGATTGAGGCTCTTAGAAGCTTAGAGGTGTGTTTATTCATTCATTTTTCGAGGTAAGTAATTTCATTCCTGGTATACTAGATATGTATAAGTATTTTGAGTATAAATATTTTTATACTACTTAAAGGATTAATTGATTTTGATAATAAAATTAGTATTATGTAAATGTTTTTAAGTTAAATTCTTTTCACAAAGTATTTTATGAATGCTTTTTAATGTGTAAATGATTTTATGACATGACAATCTTTTATGATTTTATCTTTAAAATGTTATGCAAGCCTAAATTATTGATATGAACTTTTATGAAACTGATACGAATGTTTTGTACCTATGTATGATTTCAATTATTGATGATTGTTTGGAATTCCTAATGTTTTGGCTCATTGTCCATAGTCATTTTGATTTTGATTCTGATTCTGATCGTAATATACGATATATATCGGGACCGAGTGTGCACACGATATTCTGCTTTCGCCGGGACTATAGGTGACACTATGTGACAAGAGCTAACCTTTTGTTTTCTGTATACGTATTATATGATTTGCTTCGTAAGTAAATATGCTTTTGAATATTCTGAATTATTGAGAATCTATGTTATGTTATCGTGATATATCGTTTTATGAAATTTATGGATTATGATATATGTTTTAAACAAAAGAAGGCTTGCAATATTTTTGGTATCGATAGGCCTAGTGTTTTAGGAATGGCTTTACTTACCAAGTTGACGGCTCACCCCTCGTCATTACTTTTTGCAGATTAAGTTTCTTTGAGAGGGGCGCTTAGCTTTGGAGTAAATAATTTCCTGTTTCCGTTGCTATTTGAATAAGAGGAGGAATAGAATTGTGTTTCTATTTAGTTACTTCTATTATGAACGTGTAATTTGGAGTTTGAGACTTTTGTTATTATTTTTATGTCCTCGGGAGAGATTATTTAGTATTAGATGTTTGAATTTGTAATTTTTTATTTGAATAAGATTAGAGGTATTTCAGTTTGAAATTTATGAGTAAAGATTATGACTTGTGAGTAACCTCCTTCTTCACGTGCTCCGCACGTGTTAGATTTGGGGTGTTACACACAGGCTCAGTAATACGTACATGAAAATACATCAAAATCCTAGTAATGATGCTACCATAAGGAAGAGATCGGTTGGTCACAACTGGTGTGGATAACATATGACGTATGATAGTGTAAGATAGGCTCACATGACGTCCACGGATAAGGGAATCTAATAACCCAATATCAAGTCGAGTTACTTCATTGCTATGACCCTGTCAAGGAGTAACCATGTGTTGTAGTATGCTATAAAGTATGCGAACCTGGTATGGGAGTAGTTGAGACCTAAAGGACAAAGAGCAGAGGTCATCGGAAAGATCCTGACGCCTACAAATGTTCCGTACGCCATCCACATGACGGAAGTCATTAAAGTCAAGCTCTTTCCTAGTGGTGTAAATATCTAAACCTCCAAAATGAATTCCAAGAATACTAAACAAATCTTCCTCATCAAATTCAATATGAACTCCTCCTATGAAAGTAATAATTTGAACTTGTCGGGATGAGGAGAGTTCCATATTAGAGTAAAATACTCGCACAAGATTTTCATAAACATGCGCTTCTATACTTAAAGCCTTATTCCAATGACTAAGCATGTGAGTAATATTGCGACTACAAATTGTAATATCCGAAAACTCATCAATGTTAATGGAGAATGAGGGGGTTACCAATTTTCCAATGAATTTGTCACGAAATCGTTGAGCAGAGAGAACATTGGGAAAATAGATACTCTCAAAGTCTTGAGAAGGAGGCCTGTAGGGACTAGAATGTCGCAGGGTAGTGTGCTTGGTTCGAGCACGCCTCTATGACTGTGGTCTTGCTGCTATTGATGGTTTTGGAAGAAAAGAAATAGGTATAGAGGAGATTGGAGAGTCTAGAGAGTGATTGGAAGTTGAGATTTGACCGAAATGGAGGAAATTTTGGTTAAAAATGGCAAGAACGGTGCAGCTAGTTCTAGGGTTTGAATTTTGGGATTTTTAAAATTTTTGAATCAAAAATGAGTTTTGATCAGTTAAAAAGGTTCTAAATGAGATAAGAATGGTTTGTAATGCTTCAATTTGGTGAAAAATGACAAGAAAAGTGATGGATTTGAGAAAAGAGAATAGGTGCAGTCGCGGGTTGAGAGAGGAAGAAAGTCTAAGGGCAAAACGAAATGGGGAAGAAGATCGGTCGCTGTACACTTAACGCGTCATAACAATGAGCCGTTATAGAGATATCGGCGAGTCGACAGTGTCCAGTGAGCTCTCAAAATTTTTCATAAAAGCGGCGAGCCGTTAATGAATTATCAGCGAACCGACAACGTCTAGTGAACTCCCCAAAATTTTTCATGAAAATGGCGAGCCGTTAAGGCACTATCGGCGAACCGACAATGTCCAGAATGCTTGCAATGGTTTCTGCCCTAAAACGGTTAGCTGTTTATTGAAATAACGGCAATCCGTTTTCTACAACTTATGATTTCACACATTTGTTTTAGTATTTGGCCACAAATAATACATTTCAAGATCATTTCATTGATTCAAAATGTTTTTAGTGCCAGTTCAATGATAATTCATAAACATATATGTATTTTAACAATTAATTCATACACATATTAAAAAATAAACACACCCCACATGGATATCATGATTGAGCATTCCATAGATATTAAATCATCAAATCATAAATCAATCAATTTTAATAGACTCAATATCATGAATAAAGATGTTAATGCGAAAATTTCATCATCCCAAGTTCATGCTGAATTTTTAAAAATTGTTATTCTCAAAGAGGTTTTGTAAAAATATCGGCAAGTTGTTTTTCCGTAGAAATAAACTCTAATGCAATATCTCCCTTTTGAACATGATCTCTCAAGAAATGATGCCTAATTTCTATATGTTTGTTCTAAAGTGTTGAATGGGATTCTTTGAAAGATTTATAGCACTAGTATTATCACACTTAATAGGAATTTGTTCAAGATTAATGACATAATCACTAAGTGTTTGTTTCATCCAAAGTGCTTGTGCACAACAACTCCCTACGGCGATATATTCAGCCTCGGTGGTTGAGAGTGCAACCGAATTTTGTTTCTTACTAAACTATGAAACAAGTGAATGACCTAGTAAATGGCAAGTTCCACTAGCGCTTTTCCTATCAACTTTGTGTCCAGCAAAATCTGCATCCGAATAACATGTTAAATCTATATGAGTTCCTCTAGGATACCAAAGGCCAAGATCTATGGTTCCAATTAAATAACGAAAAATTCTTTTTACAGTAAGTAAATGAGATTCCTTGGGACATGATTGAAATCTTGCACACAAACATACACTAAACATGATATCGGGTCTACTTGCGGTTAAGTAAAGTAAAAATCTGATCATACCTCGATACGTTTTGATATCCACTTCTTTGCCTTTTTCATCTTTGTCAAGCTTACTTGTTGTGCTCATTGGAGTGCTTTTGGTCTTTGAATCATCAATACCAAATCGTTTGAGTAGGTCTTTCACATACTTGGCTTGATTTACGAAAATTCCTTCCTCATTTTGTTTTATTTGTAGCCCAAGAAAGTACTTCCATTCTCCCATCATACTCATTTCAAATTCTTTACTCATACAAGATGAAAATTCTTTACACAACAATTCATTAGTAGAGCAAAAAATAATATCATCAACATAAATTTGAACAACAAGAATATCTTGGTTCTTATACTTAACAAAGAGAATAATATCCGCTTTACCCATCGAAAAACCATTATCCAATAAGAAATTCTTAAGCCTATCATACCATGCTCTAGGTGCTTGCTTGAATCCATACAATGCTTTTGACAACTTATAAACATGATTTGGAAATTTTTCATTTTCAAAACCAGGAGGTTATTTCACATAAACTTCCGCCATAATATAACCATTTAAGAACACACTTTTGACATCCATTTGAAATAAAATGAAATTTTTATGACATGCAAATGCTAAAAGCATCCTAATGGATTCTAGTCTAGCTATGGGTGCAAATGTTTCATGAAAATCAATTCCCTCTTCTTAGTTGTAACCTTGAGCTACTAGTCTAGCTTTATTCCTTACAACCACACCGAATTCATCCATTTTATTTCTAAATACCCATTTAGTGCCTATAATGGATTGGTGTTCCGGTTTAGGAACTAATTCCCCCACATTGTTTCTCTCAAATTGATTTAACTCCTCTTACATTGCCATAATCCAAGATTCATCATTTTCCACATCCGCAAAGGCTTTTGGTTCAATTTGAGATATGAATGCAGGATGCTCACAAGTATTTCTAAATGATGATCTAGTTGTTATGCTACTTGAGGGATCTCCTAAAATGAAGTCTTTAGGATGAGAAGAAATATACCTCTACCCCTTGGGAAGTGATTGAGAAGTACCTTCATTTTTCTCTACATTCATTTCTTCATGTTGCTCATCTTGATTCCCATGAGATGCATCCTTTTGGTTATCCTTTGATGACTTTGTTTGTAATTCTTCATCTGCATCATTATCAACAACAACTTTCTCCATAGAGGAGAGGTTAGATTCATCAAATGTAACATGCATAGATTCTTCCACAATTAGAGTTATTTTGTTATAAACTCTATAGGCTTTGCTTGAGTTTGAATATCCAAGAAAAATACCAACATCGGATTTTGGATCAAATTTGCCAAGATTATCTTTTGTGTTCAAAATAAAACATTTGTATCCAAAACTTTGAAATAACCAATATTGGGTTTTTTATCTTTCCAAAGCTCATATAGAGTTTTATTAAGATTAGGTCTAATCAACATATGATTTAAAACATAATAAGCGGTGTTGACGGCCTCGGCCCAAAAATACTTAGGCAAGGAATTTTCATTCAACATAGTCCTAGCCATTTCTTGAATTGACCTATTCTTTCTCTCAACAACTCCATTTTATTGTGGAGTTCTAGGTGATGAAAATTGATAAACAATGCCTAGATTATTGCAAAAGGTTTCAAATGCATAGTTTTCAAACTCTTCTCCATGAGCACTTTTAATGCATGCAATACCATACCCTTTTTCATTTTAAATTTTCTTACAAAGTACTTTAAAAGCATCAAGAGCATCATCCTTATTAGTTAAGAATAATACCCATGTGTATCTTGAAAAATCATCAACAATTACAAAAGCGTAATATTTTTCACTTAAGCTAGCATACCTTGAAGGTCCAAATAAATCTATATGAAGTAATTGAAGCAGTTTTGAAGTAGAAATATGATTTTTGCTTTTAAAAGAGGTTTTGATTTGTTTACCAAATTGGCATGCTTCACAAATTTTATCTTTTTGAAAACCAATTTTTGGAAGACCATTAACTAAATCATTTTTGGAAATCCTTGAAATTAAATCCATGCTTGCATGTCCTAGTCTTCTATGCCATAACCAACTATCATCATGCAATGCCCAAAAATATTTATCATTAGTGGATGCATATTCTATGTCAATGGTATAAACATTACCACATCTATTTCTAATAAATAAAATATTGCTATCACATGCATTCTCAATAACACATCTAGATTTATCAAAAGAAACTTTATAACCTTTATCACACAATTGACTAATACTAATCAAGTTATGTTTTAAGTTTTCAACTAAACATACATTTTCAATTAAAGTTGACGAAATTTTATCAACATTTCCAACTCCAAGAATCTTTCCCTTTGAGTTGTCTCCAAAAGAAACATCTCCATTATTTTTTATTTTGGTGAAACTTGAAAACCATGCATAGTTTCCGATCATGTGCCTTGAGCAACCACTATCCAAGAACCACTTATTTTTCTTTTTCTTTGATCCCTGCAGAAAAAGTTTCTAAGTTTTAGGTACCCAAAACTTCTTGGGTCCTTGTATGTTAGCAATGGTTCCTTTTGGAACCCAAATACATTTCATACCATAATATGCATTTCTTTTTACTGGACATCTATTTTTCATGTGTCCATCTTGATTACAATGATGACATACAACTTGATTGTTAATAAAGGTACTCTTCACAAAGTAGTTCTTATAATATTTTTGTTTCAAATTTGGCTTATACCCAATATTTCCTTTGTCAAACACACATTTTTGTGAATTGAGCATGTTTTCCAACATCTTTTGTCCATTTGTAAATTTTAGTACAATTTCATTTAGTTCATTATTTTTCTTAAGCACTTCATTCTCTTTCATTAACTCATCTACATTCGATTTTTCTTGTTCATAAGTGCTTTGTTTACCTTTAAGAGCTAAAGTTTTATCATGCAACATTTTATTCTCTAATTCTAATTATTTTATCTTCTCATTATTGCAATTTTCCAAGGCATCATTTTCATTTGTAAGTTCTAGCATTTTCTTTTTAAGCATGCACTCTTTTTACCAATTTTCATCAACTCATCATGTAATTCTTTAAAAGCATCATACAATTCATCATAGGTAGGATCACTTACCTCATTGAGATCATCATCATCTCCTATTGCCATAAGTGCTAGATTTAATATTTCATGGAATTTCTCTTCATCACTTGAATCTTCATCGCTATCATCCCAAGTAGCAACCATGACTTTCTTCTTGAGTTTGTTGAGAAGTGGGCATTCCGATCTTATATGGCCGGCCTTTTTGCATTCATAGCATATGATTGCCTCTTTCTTGTCCTTTTGATTCTTGAAGTTTCTAAATCTTCTTCGCTCACCGGTTTTCTTGAAGAATTTTCTAAACCTCCTTGCTAGCATGGCCAACTCCTCATCATCCGATTCACTCTTTCATCACTCTCAAATTTTGAAACTTTGAGAGCAATGCTTTTCTTCTTCTCTTCATCCCCTTTTTCGGCTGCTAAGTCTTCTTCATATGAAATAAGAGAGCCAATTAAATCATCAAGAGGTAAAGTATTTAAATTTTTTGCCTCTTCAATAGCAGTCCTCTTAGGTCTCCATTCCTTAGGAAGTGACCTAATGATTTTCTTTACTTTCTCATTATTTGAGAAAGTTTTTCCTAAAGTTCCTAGGGTGTTTACTATGTCTGTAAATCTAGTATACATAGAATACACATTTTCATTTGGTTCCATTTGGAACAATTTGTATTGACGAGTGTATCTACTGATTTTAGACTCTTTAACTTGATTTGTCCCTTTATAGACAACTTCAAATTTATTCCATATTTCTTGTGCACTCTCGCAACTAGATACTCTATGGAATTCTTTCTTATCAAGAGCACAAAACAAGGCATTCATTGCCTTGGAGTTGAAGGACATCTTTCTCTTTTCTAACTCACTCCATTGACTTGATGGTTTAGGAATATCATCTCCTACTTCATTTTTAATCATAGGCATGAATGGACCATCACAAATAACTTCCCAAATTTCATAATCTAAAGCTTGCAAATAGATTCTCATCCTAGTTTTTCAATATGCATAGTCATTACCGTCAAAGAACGGTGGTCTAGTTGTGGATTGTCCTTCTCTAAAGGTTGAGTCATTTAGGGTTGCCATGGATCTTTTACTCTAGATGATTAAGTCCTAACAAGAGAACAAGGCTTTGATATCAAATGAAATTCTAGTTATGCAACCCAAGAGGGGGGGTGAATTGGGATTCTAAAAATTATTCAATTTTAAAGCAAAAACTCAATACAAATCTAAAATGAATTTAAAGCAATAACAAATAAATTTATCACAATATAAAAAGATAAGTGAAGAGAGATTCAAACACGGGGATTTTTACGTGGTTCGGCCAACCTCGCCTACGTCCACGCCCCCAAGCTTTCTGGGCTTGAGGATTCTACTAAGCAAGCCTCTAAGGCTTTAAATGCTTACACTTGACTTTTAAGGTGTCAATAAACCTTTACAACAAGAGATTATCCCCAATCTCTTAACCCAAGTGTATCCCAACACTTACAATCACTCAATTTGATTTTAAAGAATATTACAAAATAAATCTCTCACACACAATGTGTTTGATTACAAATGAAGATCCAAACTGTGAGTAAATGAGATGAATACAAGAATTTAAGGCTCAAAGAAAGTTGTATGCTCAATAATTTGCTCAATAACAATGGTTGGAATCATTGTTGTTTGAATTTGATTGAGGTTATTTATAGTTGGAGCTGAAAACTAGCCGTTATTGACTTTCTGCTTACTGTCGGATAATCGTTTGACTGGTCAATATGACCGTTGGGCTGAATTTTTAAATTGTCGGATCGCCGTTAACTAGATGTTGGATCGTCGTTAGTGTCCAGAGGCTACTCTTCAATTCTGCTCGATGTCGGATCGCCGTTTTCTACAGTGACTGCTACAGTGACCTATTTTACAAAATTACAGTTTGGCCCCAGAATGTTATAACAATATACTATGGCCCAAAACTTTATAAAACTTGTCAAATAGGTCAATTTTCAGGATTTTAGGCAATACTTGTTATTTATCAAAATTCTCAAAGCTTTTTCAATTGAAACCATTAACACGAGAATAACCAATTTTATAAAAACATTTTCATAGAATATAAAGCCTTTATAAAGTGAAAATGATCATTTGAAAATATATGAAAACTATTTTGAGCTTTTAAAAGATTAACCAATCTTAATCAAGTTTGTTATCATCAAAATCAATAATAAAGAATTATTTATGTTAACAGACATAATATTCTATAGAACCATTTTGGACATCCATGGGTACCTCGTATAAAATTTGCAAGAGGATCGGATACCAAAAACATTTTCAAGACTATTTATTACTTGACAAATTCAAAACAGTTTCACAATACCTTAAGCGAATAGAATGTATTCTGAGATTTTTATAAAATTCGATACTAATCAGAAAATTATGAAATTAAAACTAGAAATAGTAGACAATGTATCAACTTCTATATAAAATTTCAGAATATTTCGAGTTCATTTGATAGTGCAAATAAGTTTTTGAATCTGGTCGCTTTGCTGCAATCACAGTTTTCCAGTGCATTAGTGTTAGTTTCGAAAATCCATAAAAATTAAAACAAAGTTAACAATTATGAAACAAAATTTAATCAATAATCCCTACATGTCTAGTTTTTATAAATATAAAGTTCTTAAGAAAAATCGTTCAGAAAATTTATGTTTGAATTCTAGATACTCATGTTGTCTAGATTTGTCCAGTGTGCTTAATGCACCAAGGGTTGATTAATAAAACTCACAATAATTCAGAACCCTAAACAGAACCTAAACACATCCTAAATCATGTATTATGATTTGTAACAATCCAAAATTGTGCCAATTCAAACCCTAGACAAAGTGATTGGAAATTTTGTCGAGAATTAAGGAGAGTAACTTACCAATCGCTTTGATTCTCTCCTAAACAAATGTTTGAATCCTAGGGTTTGGGCAGGAGCTTAATGAGCAACAGAGAAAAGAATAAATATTGTGGGCTTAGGGTCGTGGAAGGGGAAAATTTATGAATTTATGGGGAGTCTTAAGAAACCTGATTGGATTTGGAAAAATAACCATTTTCTCAAAATTACCCTATGATTAACCCTATTTGTAATTTTAATATATGTATTTTTATTTTTATTTTTTTGCAAGGGTTATAAAGCCATGCATGATTTCTAATAAAAGCCTAATTTTCCATAATTTAATATTATGGAATTTGGCGTTACAGTAGCAACACTCTTTCCTTTGGAACTATGATTAGTCTTAGGGGTTTTACTATTCTTTTTAGGTTTGGAAGAGGGTAAATTATTATACGAGTCAGAAACAGTGCACTCGCATCGTCCGATAGGTCCTATCCTATCTTTCATTCCTTTGGATTCTGTAGAGCTATCCCTAGTCCTCTTCTCACTCAGTTCAGACAAATGACTATATGTAAGGGTAATATCAAATCGAATAACTCCCACTATCACTAGTAGAATCTCCATTGTCCTCCAAAAATAAGCCACTATCTTTTCTCTTTATATCTAATGCAAGACCACCAAACAGTAAACTCAACCTAACAAACAAAGCCAATTGAAAAAAAGAAAAAAAAAAGAAGGAAGAAGAAGAGAGAAAAAAGAAGAAGGAAGAAAATGAGGAAAAAGAAAATGGGATAGAGATCATACATAAGATTAGGTCTTTGATAACAAAGCTCTAACAATTAGATGATGAATAGCAAGTCCTGTGCCAAGATGGGTTTAGTCAAAACATATGCCAAGTATACAAAGTAAACCTTAGAAGGAGAAAATGAAAGAGAAAAACTGACCAAGAAGAAAAGAACAACTTTGAAACACAACTAATGAATCAAAGTTTGAATGTTTTAGAAAAAGAAATGAGGAAGTTGGGAAAATCTTAATAAAGAAAAGAAAAATAAATCCAAAAAGGTGAGGACAAGAATGAATAAAACTTTATTTAAGGACAAGAATGAATCTTAAAAAGTAGGGAAATTATCATCGTATACCCTTAGTTTACTCCGTTATCAAATTTACTACAACACTTTTAGGGTATATCAGTCGTCCACCCTAAGTTGACAAAATTTATCTACCGTCCACCAAGCCGTTAGTTGCCGTTTAAATATGATGATGTCAGAGGGTAATTTGGTCTTTCTATATTATATAAGTGATAATTTTAGGGTATATAAGTGATAATAAGATATTTCAATGGTATACAAGTGATAATTTTCTAGGGTAAAATTGTTAATTCGCTACAATTCTGTTAACTTTCAAACAACAACTAATATTTTTGTGGTTGGCAAATAACTTTTTTCAATTTATGGTGGATGATTGATATACCCTTAAAGTATTTTAGTATTTTTTATAAAAGTGCAAATTCAGGGTATAAGAATGATAATTTCCTTAAAAAGTAAGATATTGAATTATAAGATATGTGATCATGGATAATCAACTCCAAAAATATGGATACTCACTTCCTCTTCTCAAGTGTTTAACACCTGAGGATGAAGATAATATGCTATTTGAAATCTATGAGGGTATATGTAAAGCCACTCCAGAGGTCGAGCACTTACTTTCGAGACTATGAGACAAGGATACTTTTGGCCCACTAGAAAGAAGCCTGGTAGATGTGCTTGGGAAATACAGAAAAACAATTAGATGGACTGTGGCAGATATTAAAGGGATCAGCTCATCCATATGCATGCATAAAATTCTATTAGAGGACTGCTGCAGCAATTCAGTAGAGCAACAGAGAAGGTTAAATCCCATTATGAAGGCAATTGTAAAAAAAGAAATCATCAAATGGTTGGATGCCAGGATCATATACCCGATATCAAACAGTTCATGGGTAAGCCCAGTTCAATGTGTTCCAAAGAAGGGAGGAATAACAATGGTAACAAATAAAAAGAATGAACTTATTCCTACAAGAACAGTGACTGGATGAAGGGTATGTATGGATTACAGGAAGCTCAACAAAGCCACACGGAAGATCAAATGTTGGACAGACTTGTTGGAAAATAATACTTTTCTTTTCCTAGATGGCTATTCGAGCTACAACCAAATTGCTATAACCCAGAGGACCAGGAAAAGACTACATTTACCTGTCCTTATGGAACTTTTGCCTTCAGAAGGATGCCCTTTGGTTTGTGCAATGCTTCATTAACTTTCTAGAGATGTATGATGCCTGTTTTTTCAGATATGGTCGAGCAAACATTGGAAGTCTTCATGGATGATTTCTCAGTCTTTGGAGAAACATATACTGATTGTTTACACAACTTGGAAGAAGTTCTTAAAAGATGTGAGATGACTAACTTAGTACTCAATTGGGAAAAATGCCACTTCATGGTGCGAGAAGGCATAATGTTGGGTCATAAGGTGTCCAAGAGTGGCGTAGAGGTAGATAAAGCGAAGATAGAAGTGATAGATAAACTGCCACCTCCCACTTCAATCAAAGGAATTAGAAGTTTTTTGGGTCATGCTGAATTTTACAGAAGATTCATAAAAAACTTTTCCAAAGTAGCTTAACCATTATGATCATTGCTAGAACATGACAAGCATTTTCATTTTGATAAAGATTGTCTTCAAGCCTTTAGAGAATTGAAGAAAGCTTTGATCACTGCACTAGTGGTTATAACACTAGATTGGACTCTACCATTTGAGCTGAAGTGTGATGCCAGTGACCATTCTGTTGGGGCAGTGTTGGGGCGGAGGAAGAATAAAGTTTTTCACTCTATATATTATGCCAGCAAAACTCTTACTCAAGCTCAGATTAATTACACCACTACAGATAAAGAGTTGCTAGCACAGATCATGCAGCCATCAAGCACGTAATCTCAAAGAAGGATGTTAAACCGAGATTAATAAGATGGATCTTATTGCTTCAGGAGTTTGATTTGGAAATTAAAGATAAAAAGGGTACTGAAAAATCAAGTAGGAGGCATCTGTATAGGCTAAAAGAAAACGCAAGCACATTGACAAAAAAAGACATCACTGAAACGTTTCCTGATGAACAACTGTTAGTAATACAGTAGGCACAGATGCTGCAGCAATCAGGATCTCCATGGTATGCAGATTTTGCTAACTACTTAGTAAGTGGATTGCTACCACCTGAGTTGAAGTTTCAGCAGAAAAAAAAATTTCTTCATGATGTTAGAAGCTACCAGTGGGATGACCCATACTTGTATAAGTTAGGGAGATTAAGAAGATCCTTGAAAAAGTGGTGAACCCATCAAGAAATGATTGGTCCTTGAGCTTACATGACTCCCTATGGGCCTACAGAACAACATACAAGACACCACTAGGCATGTCTCCCTACCGAATTGTGTATGGGAAAGCTTGCCGCTTGCCCCTTACCACTCGAGCTAGCGCACAAAGTCTACTGGGCACTGAAGCAATTAAATTGGGATATACATGCTGCAGCAGAGCAAAGGAAACTTCAACTATATGAGTTTGATGAATTACGGTTATTCTCATATGAAAATGCAAGAATCTATAAAGAGAAAACAAAGCACTGGCATGACAAACACATTCAACATAGGAAATTAATCCCTAGTCAACAAGTTCTGCTCAATAATACGAGATTAAGACTATTTCTAGGAAAGTTGAAATCTAGATGGTCTAGACCTTTTAAGCTGCTCAGAATCTACCCTTATGGGGTTGTTGATCTCTTAAATGAAAAGATAGGTCAGGAATTCAAAGTTAATAGGCATAGAGTTAAGCATTACATGCATTCAGCTACAGATTGTTCAAAGGAGGTCTTACTCCTTAGAGAACCGGCATTATGAGCACTCAAGTAAGGTTAGGCTGAAGGACCTTAAATCAAGCGCTCGATGGGAGGCAACCCATTGCTGAGGCAGTCATTTCTAATGAGATGGATCCTCCATGGTTTTGTCATAGAATTTGTTTTTTATTATTATCTTTATTTAGAATAGTTTAACTTTTATCTTTTCTTGTTTTGTTTTTTTCTTTCTTTTTCTAAAAAAAAAATGGCAAGTCACACATTTATTGAGGTTGGATTCAATACTAACAATTGGGCCTGTAATGTTAACAGATTACAGAGGCAAGCTACGTGTCAGCAGCTATTTGAGGAGAGTGTGTAACCGTTGCTAGAGCACACAATTGGGTGCTGCAGCAACCAATATTACCGTTAGAGTAACTTAATCACGGAGCCTCTCACTTTACCATTGGAGATAATATGTGACAGATGGTTGGGTGGATTTGGATAGAAATTGAGGAAGAATATCTCTTAAATTATTGCATTAATTTCTCTTGCCTATTTTTATGGGATATGCTTAATAAATTTAAAAAAAATTCTTCCCTAATTTATCTCTTTTACCGAATTTTTTTTAATTTAATTCCACATATATATGATCTCTAACACTATTTTCTTTCCACTTTACAGTTACGACTCTAATACTTCATAACATTTTCTTCTCGTTTCACTCTTGGGCATATTACTATAGAAATCTTACTGCTATAGCAATGCCAAGGTACAAAAGGACAGCCAGCCGACTAAAAGATCCCTCAAGATTCCAAAGTTACCATGCAGAAGAAAAGTATGAAGAATTTATTGAACCACGCAAGATTCTAAAAGAAAAAAGGATTTCAGTTCCCACCTTGACCCTCAGGAATTGTGTAATCATTATACAATGCTGCAGCAAAGCGCGGTGGCTGGAGTTTTGTAACCACCCTCGAGACCCTGTGTTACCATTGGTGAAATAATTTTATGCCAATTTGGTAAGCCCTAGTCAGCACAATATTTGGGTAAGAAACTTGCTTGTTCCATCAGATTCTTAAG
Source organism: Citrus mangshanensis (assembly GCA_030449895.1). NCBI lineage: Eukaryota > Viridiplantae > Streptophyta > Magnoliopsida > Sapindales > Rutaceae > Citrus > Citrus mangshanensis. The sequence continues at coordinate 2,303,793 of JASUUJ010000280.1, read as the reverse complement.
TTATAAATGCTTTTTATAATTTACCTTCTGAAGTTAATTGTGAATATACCAAATTGCTTGACAAATTAACCCCACAAAGATGGAACAAAATTTTCATAACACTTACCGTAAAGGGTGCATATTGGGCTAATGAAGAAGTGTATGTGATTAATAGGATAGATTTGACACCCATTGCTAAGGTGTGGGTGAAATGTCTAAAATCCAAACTTATACCAACCACCTACACCACTGCTGTTTCACAAGAAAGGTTAGTACTGTTGTATGTTATTGTTAGAGGGTTACCCATAGATGTGTGAAGCATTATAGAAAAAGAAATTCGGGACTGTGCCATGAAAAACCACAAAGCAGCTGCCTTGATATTTCCTCCACTCATCACCAGCATCTGTGTGGTATTAAGAGTTCGCCTTGATGCAAAAGATAAGCATGTCAAGAATGATGGTGCCTTCACTGCACGCACCATCGAAAGAATTGCTAGTGAAGTTGCTGGAGCCCCATCTGAACTAGCTGCTGTAACAGGGGTAAGAAGAGTTATTGGGTTAGAACAAAGAATCCATGCACTGAGCACCAGCATCACTCAATGTGCTGAAGCTCAGCAGAGGGAAAATAATCGGTTTTGGAGCTATTTGCAGCACTTGGAAAATCACCTACATCAATTTGCTGTATATATGAAAAGTACCCACTAAAATTTCCCTGATTCATTGCTCCAGCAATACAATTTTGATACCACTACTACAGAGGCTCCAGCAGAAGTCGATGAAAAAGCTACTGACACAGATGAACCAGAGAAAGAAACTGCAGCAGAACTGCAAGCAGAGGCCGAAACAGATGCTGATGACCAATTTGACCAACCCGAAGAAGAGGGTGTCATGTCTGCAACTGACGGTTCCCTAACAGAGGAAGAGAAAGAGCATGAGAAAGAACTCGAGGAACCCCCAGCCAAGACCTCCTCCAAATCCAGAAAAAAGTACATCATACAAGAATAGGACGATGAACCAGCAGAGGAGCCTCTTATTCCAGTCCTTTCTAGAAAGGCCAAAGAAAAAATTATCACCCCTCCAGCCTTTGACGATGAAGCCGAGCAAATTGATGTAGAGCTGGAAGCTGCAGCAGCTAGAGTTACTTGTACACCCACAGAAACAAAGTAGCTGCTTGATATAATTGGCGCAATGACAACTGAGGGATATGCAGCCGAAGCCCAACTCCAGCTCCTTTACAACAAACTCCCAGCAAATCTATTATTGCTAGTCCTAAAGGACCTAGCAAAAGAAAATGGGGTACTTCTGGAGGCGTTACTGCAACAGACACAACAAAATAAAAAATGATTAGATCTGTTTCATCCAAGCAGGCTGCACCAACTGCAACTCCTCTCACTAGCCCGTTACAGAAAAAGAAAAAGACATTGCCAGCTGCCTCACCGCAAGAATCCCCTAAGGAACGGCTGTGGATCGCATCCAAAAAGCGCTTAAGCCACTGCAGCTTGTTGCAGCAATACCCCAGCAACAGGGAAGTACCCCTACCTGCTAGTTTTTTTAAATTTTTTCTTTTCTTCTAAAAAACTTTTCTTGCATCTAGTTTTAAATTTCTGATTCATTCTGCATGTCCTTTTATTGTAAGCATGTCTAGTTTATATGGTTTTATCTTGTGTTTTTGTGAGGACACAACACCTCTCAAGTTTGGGGGGGTATGTTTCTGATCGCATGTGTTTATGCATGTGTTGTGTGTTGTGTGAGCTCTGTTATCTAATATTTGTGTATGGATTTGAAGACCTAATGAAGATAAATTGAGTGTTTATGAGAATGCCAAGTAGAGATAGCTATAGATGGAGGTTGAAATTTTGTCCTAACACTTCAACTTTCGTTGAGTTTTATGAGAATGCTGTAGCAGAGCCAACAAAACTAAAAAGAGTAGAAAATATCTCAAGTTTGGGGAAAATTTTTTATTGAACTGTGCTCATTATGAAATAAATTTGGCTCCAATGGCTCAAGTTGATGAGTAACCAGGGCTAAGTATGTACCCCATATGCAGACTTGAGTCCAAAGGCAACAAGAGTTATGAGCATTACTGTAACATCTATGGTGTTTAAAAAAAAAAGAAAGTCCTCTGTCTAGGATATTGAGTAGCCAGGTCTGTTCATGAGCCCCATGTTCAGCCTTGAGTTAAAAGATATCTTTAGATACGACTATGCTATGAATATTGCTAGAACAACTCTGATCTGTGCATTGATTGAGTAATTGGGTGTCATCATTACAAGTGATCGACATTCACATGAAAAATAAATGTTACAATTAAGAAGGTTAAGTGTTCTAATAAAAAAAACTTTATTTTTGTTATAGCACAGTTTGAGTATATGTGTGCTTTCTGCTCCCCCAAATGTGAATATATTTGTGTTCTACCTCTGAATTATATGCAATGTCTCTGTAATGTTGTAGCACCTCTGGAACTTGATCAAAGTGGCACACACACACTCTGGACCGAATGAAGCCTAAGTCTAAAACTTAAACTGCTATGGAAATTTTGTATGATTAAGAGTGTGATATGAGGGTGGAAGAATCCTTACAAATATGATGACAAAGCTAAGTTATTTGTTGCACGATTGTATGATTGAAAATTGAGTGTTGTTGTCATTACTTGAGGACAAGTAATGGTTTAAGTTTGGGGGTGTGATAACTTTATGAAATGAGAGTTATCATGGTACTTTTAGACTTAAATCAATAATACTTAGAGAGTAAATGATGTGTTTTCATTATATTTTGCATAAACATTCATTTTAATTTAGTCTTAATAAATTTTGCTTGTATTAGAGTAATTTGTGCCCAAATTGTGTGCTTAATTGTAGTTGTCCAAAAGTTTTTTTTCACGGAAGCAATGTTGTTGCAATAGGCTCGCAAAAATGAGGAAGAACATGACTACATAAGAATTGAAACAAATTCTTGAACAATGTGGTGCTGTAGCCGTTGCTGGAGCAGCCATTGTTATAGCAATCCTGGAACAACGACAGAGAAAATTTAGCGCGGGATATATGCATAATCGATGTCTGTAGTTTCCTAATCTGACTTATGTGTGCCCTAGGCTTCTGTTTACCCTAGTTTTCAGATATAAAAAGAGCACGCATCATATGAAAAAGGGCGGCGAATTAACATTGGAGAAATCAAAGGGAAAAGGAGAACAAAATCAGAATTCACGGGAAAGCAAGTCTGTACTAGTGAAGCTAAACTCGCAGAACTATTGTGGATTCAATTTTCATCGTTCTTTACTTGTTCCTTTACTTACTCTTTGGTTGAACCGATGTATTTCATGGCTGATATTTTGCTGTTTATTTTTCTTTCTCAAAGTATGAACTAAATTTGATTGTAGTTGAGTGACAAACAATCTAAATGGGGTTTTTTTACTGTTCTTATGAGTTTTTGCAAGATTGCTGTAGCATTTTACTCTAATAACTATTATTATAATCATTATTTCAGTTGACCACCCATTTAATGGTTTAAGTTAAGATAGAGCCGCAAAAGGGCCTGTCTCAGTGGAAATTATTAGAGTAATACTTGATCTTAATTTAAGTTACCTGGACTGAGATTACTTGAGTCCCAAAAGGGCTATATTTAAGTTAAGATTTGTGAAGAACTAGACATAGGAATTCATCTTGTAGGGTAGAGAGAGTGTATGCTCATAATGTTATACCATAGGTGGGTTAACAACTGGTCATTGTTAGGGTGCATAAGGATATGAGAAATCTGACAAGCGACAGCTGAGGATGCAAAATAATTCTGCCTAGTGTTCTAGGAATTGTTGTAGCAACTGGTGTTAATTTAGACAAAACAGTCAATTCACAAAGAGAGTTTGATCACTCAGCTACCTCATTCCTATTGAATTCTTTTTACGCAATTCATTTAATTTGTTTCATTACTGCATTGATTTGTTTTATTTTTATTTTTCTTTTATTGTTTATTTCGGTAGTAATTCACTTTTAATTAGAGTCTTTTTAGAACAAAGGAAGTTTGCACTATCGTGATTGTTGTAGCCTCTCTAGTAACACCAATCCCTGTGGAGACGATCTCGAATATTCAACACTTTATTACTTGTTGTGTCCACTTGCACATTGACATCAATAGCAATTGAGTTAAAAAATAACCAACACCTTCTATAAAGATTCTTGAACCTTTCTAGTATAATTGTTTATATCTCCTTGGTTAAGTAAGTGTCCCTTGTACCATCCAAATTTCTCCTATCAACAATGCATATCTTAGAGCCATTATCCTCAATCAACTTGCTATCATAAGATGTCATACAAAGCTCTTTCAAGTGCTTGTCAACCACTCTGTATCAGCATCAAGATTGTAGCAAGCAAACAAATTGATTTATCTAAAGTTTTTCTTTCTTTGGCCTTGGTATCATCCGATGAACATTGAATCTTGGAGTTGCAATCCGTAGCCTTAAAAAGATAGACTTAGTTCTTGAACTTTTATTTCGGTTACCTTAGCCTTATCCTCAAATGTAGACAAAGTTGAAGAATAACTTATTAAAGAAGATAATAAGGAAAGTTAAATAACTTTAACTTAGAAAGGAGGCTTGAGGTAAGCTTGAGAAATTTGATAGGATCAACGCTCTTAATGTCCTTCATGAAAGTTGAAGAATTGAGAGATATTAAGGACTAGTTCACCATAGGATTCTTCAATGTAAGATTATAAGTTGTCTTCTCAAATAGTTCACCATACATTCTAAGAAGTTGATTCACCCTGTTTCTTTTGAGTAATAATTGGAATCACCAACCTCTTTCTTTTCTTACATTTGAGAATGGCATTAGAGAAATTTTCCAAAGCTTTCATTTTAAAAAATGGGATGCTTAGAATAATCTAACGTTCCACCCAATTTCTTTAGAGCAAGTAGTTGAGATGTTATGCTCACCCAAGCTAAGGCTTAAAGTGTTTACTATATTGTTTTCCTCATCATGTTAAAGGTTAGAGCAAGTCCGTTAATTTGCAAAGCCAAGGGAAAACAATTAGTGCACAAGTTATAGAAGGAATTCATAATAAGAAATCTATTAAAAGGAGAAATTCTATTTGGTTGGCAAAGTTGAGGGTGGATCCTATCATGTAACGAACTCCCAATTGCCTCTAATAAAAAAAAATAGTAAGGTTTTCAATTCTTATTTTGATGGCTAGGTTTACCATAAAGAAGAATCTTGTCCAAATTAATATATGCAAACAAACACCAAAAACCTTTAACTTATAACATCTTTGTGGATGAAATAAACACTTGAATCAGTCACATTAGGATCCTTAAATCCTAAATGATGCCAAAGAGACCATTCCAATGATACACCAAGCGTTCGGAGCAAATTAAGTTGGTGAAGTCCTAAGGCATGTAATATCATACAAATATAAGAGTCAAGTGGAAGTTTCACTTTAGGTTTTAACATACATCTAGTAATCCCAACAAAGCCCTTATGAGATTGATAATGTTCTTCTTAAGTGAAGCCCAACAAAGTGTGATTGACCAAGGAATGTTAAAACTATAATCAAAATCTCAAGAGATATTGCCTAATCCATACTTTGTTTTCATCTAACATGGATAAGTATCTTCAATTACAGGCTCATCCTCATCCTCAGAATTTCCTAAGTTAATAATCTCCCTTCTTCTTATCATTTCATCTGCTTATACATTACTATCAATCATTATATTTTTATTGTTAGTCATTTGAATGCTAAGACAAACCTACAAATTAAGAATGACCTATGGTTACTCTCGTAAGTATAAAATAATGATAATAATGATGATGATGATGATGATAATGATGATAATAATAATAATAAATGATGTTAATAAATAATAACTCATTTAAAATCATCGAAAAGCTGTCAAAAAATCATCACCAACCATCGTGAATGCCAACGTTTAGCACCACAAATCACTACCTTCTCTGTTTTGAAACTTGAGAGCTTTTCTCTCTAAAACCTATGCTCTTTCGCTTGAGAAGTCTTGAGTGAGAAAGAAGAATGGAAAATAGGTATTATATAGAAGAGGAAGAGGATCTAAGCATATTAAAAAGGATATGCAATTAAGGCAATTATTGGTAGAAAATCTCAATTAATAAAAGCAAGTAATTATATAATAGATATGGACTAAAAGTCTTAGAACAAACTTTCGAAATTCAAAATTTCAAACACAATCATCCAGGATAGAAACAAATCATCTAAGGTTGGAAACATATACCATTCAAGGATGGAAACAAATCATCCTATGATGAATTTCTTTGGGGGGAAATCCTCTTAATATAGTTTTAAATCTTCTAAACAAAATCATCCAAGGATTGAAACAAATCTTCATGTGATAAAATCTTTAGAGGAAAATCCTCCTAAGATAAGGTTTAATTTTCTAAATATAAATATTCATGAATTTTCTAAACATAAAAATCAAAAGGGACAACATCATGAATTTTTGTTTCATGCACAACCATGGTGGAAAAACATAAGTTATAAGAATTATTAACCAGCAGCTACATATACTACTAAAAGAGGTATACCAATTGATTACATCAGCTGATAGAGCTAGGTGAAGATTTTTAAGATCAGATCCAAAGGTTGACCATTTCTTGTCTACTAATATTCAAGATGGTGAGTCAGTTGGATGTCAGAGTTTTCCATAAACCACCTTCTCATTTACATTCTTAGTTAAAGCCCTAGCAGTTTCTAATGACTGGAACATGCATCTAAACTTAAGTATAGAAGGGAAATATCAAAACCTTCACAGGAATCCCTTTGTAATATTGTTCTAATTTGCCATCCTTTTTTCTTCCATCTACAGAACCCTCAAATAGGACATTTAAAAAGTCCTTCATATTGTACGCAAATCTAGGTGCAAATCCAATAACAATATATATTACTAAAATATAGTTTGAATGACTAGTTGAGAGAATTCCAAAACTTGGATTCAAGAATGCCAAAAGTACCATGAAATTACATTAATCATGTTAGTAAGCCTAGAAAGAAAATGATAAACTCGAACATAAAACAATATACATCAATAGCACAAAAATGAAGGTAAACACAAAGAAATGTCTCAAGTACCTTAATATAATTCCTTCAACAATTCAAAAACACTGAACTGTCAAATTTATGCACCAATCACAGCTATTTATAGTTGGCAAGTTATTGTTATGACTGAAGATAACAATATCTACAATAGCAGGACTAGTAGATGTAATCACAGCAACAACATCAACAACTTTCACAATTATAATAGCAGTAGCAACTTTCCTAGCCGAAACAATAGCAGTAACTTCCCCAGTTGGAATAGCAGTAAAAACAATTAATATAACTGCAACAACAGATTCCACAACTCAATAATAGTAGGAAATTGCCCAGTTGCAGCAGCAATCAATGCCTCAAATATAGTGCATTCACAGCTTCAAATAAACATTTAATCAAATAGACAAATTCTTTAAATTTTCATGTTAATAAGTGCTTTCCATAAAAAACTTTTTATTGTTGAAAAAGCCACCACATGCATAAGATGACTATGAGAGGGAAGATCTCTCATTTGCTAAGAATCCCTTTTTAGCCTTTGTTATAGTTAATTCAAGCCAATATTTAAGGAATCAATCATTAGAACACAAAGATATATAAGTTGCATATTATCTCATCTAAATTCATGCACTAACACTCACTCACCTAAACAAACCTTCAATATCAGAATCAACTAGATCAAAAATTCATACAGAGATATATGATCATATATTTTGTATTAGTCAAAACTATGAGGCTATAATATGCTATATACTTCTTTCATAATTGTTAATGTAAATTCTTATCACATAATCTCGAAATGACATACATTAACCAAACACTTATGCATTGCATGATTACAACACAAAATAGAACTCAAATTATTTCTACAGAATATCTTCTTAGGAAATTATTTAGTAAATTAATTACCAAAATATATCTAATAGAATTCTTTTTCAATTTTTTACAAATTATTTACTACTTTGCATAAAAGTACAATGAATAGTGAAAATTATAATCACCAATGAGGAGTGGTGGTAGCAAACACTATCCATCCAAGCCTCGAGCCTTGCCACTTCAGAATTCTATCAATAAATTAGTTAAATTTAAGCAATCTAATTCATGGAATCAAAATTAAATACATGAAAATACAGTAATAACTCACATGAGGGTGTAAAGGTTAAATTGACAATAAAGGCTAGGTTTCAATTTTGGCAAAAATGATTTAGGTCTTCTTTCACGACAAAAGATTGAGTTTCTTTCGATCAACAAAAGTGTCATTGTTGTTCTCATTCCAATTTGGGTTTTGATTAAAATTGATTTTACTACAGCAAAGAGAGACGACTGATTGATAATGGCCAACACAAATGGCGTTGAAAATAGCAGCAATAATGGCAATAAGTGAGAACAGCATCTAACAATGAGTGTTTGGCTGTCGTCAGTTGCTATGGTCGATTTCGAGGGTTTGTGTTGAGTGTTAGAAATTGCATATTTATAAAGGAGAAAACCGTCATTTTACATTTCAGGTCCTACTAACAACCCTTACTTTTATGTATTTAACCTTCTTGTAATTTAATTACGTGTGTTTTATTTTAATTAAGTATTTTATGTATTTTAGGGGTATTATAGTCATTTCACAATAAAGGAGAGATCAGACAGCAAAACGGACATCACTTTTCAACTCAGGACGGTCGAAAACCTTAGGAGGAGCATAAAAGGAAAAATGGCATTGTTCACATGTACGGTACTATGCGACGCATTCACATAGATGGATCGATGATGTGGCATTGGTGATGAGGTGTCACGATCTGTTGGACTAAAATTCTTATGTACTTATTGATGGTGACGTGGCGTATTAGTGGACTAAAAATCTGCAGTACATGCATCACGATTATTTTCAACCAAAGCTGTTAATCCACGTGGTCAGATTGATGACATGGCGCAATCTCGTTTTTTAATGGCCATGATGTACTCCATGTATCTATAAAAAGGGGGCCTCCCCCCCCTAATTTGATATCTCTGAATCTATTTTTGGGATCCATTTTCTGTAATTCCTTCTCCATCTTGTATTTTCTACGTATTTTAATAAATTCCCATTTTGCCCCTAGTTCAATTATGAGTAGCTAATTTTCTTTCAAGCTTGGGTTGAAGGTGAAGTCTCAACATGTGTCATGGGCTTTATTTGGTAAATTTACTTTCTCTTCCCCTCTAATTTTTGTGGATGATTTGACTTTTCGTCGACTAATCTTGTCTAGATACCACCCTAGTACAAGATTATTATTATTTAAGCATTATATTGATTAGAGCGTGGTTCATGAGGTGTGGATTCCCCCCTCATGATTTAATTGGCATTAATAAGGATTATTTAGCCCATGGTGCATGTTGATACGGATCCAGATACCCAAGTACGTCATTCCAATAATCCTTATTAATAATTAAAATGGGAAACCACACTCTAATCAATATCTTCTTGGGACTTATCGTGTCAAATAATAATAACCTTGTTCAGAGTGTAAAAGCGGTATCTAGACAAGATTATTATTTGTCAATGAAAGGTCAAATCATCCACAAAAATTGAAAAGAAAATAAATTTACCAAATAAAGCCCATGAAACTTCACCTTCAACCCAAGCTGAAAGAAAATTAGCTACTGAAAGCAAAATAGAAATTTATTAAAATACATAGAAAATACAAGATAGAGAAGGAATTAAAAGAGTCCAAAAATGGATTGAAGGTATCAAAGGAGGCCTCCTTTAATAGATACGTAGTAAATCATAATTTTGACGCTTCGAGATGCGCCACGTCATCGATCAATAGTATGCGGTTTGACCACGTGGATGAAACGCGGTTTGGTTCAAAATAATCTGTGTGATCGTGTGCGAGATTTCGCGATATCTTGCCACGTCACCATCAACAATACATAAGTTTTGATCGTCATCACCAATGCCACATCATTGGTCAATGCCACGTCATCGATCGTGCGATCGTGAGCGTAATGTGCCATTTTTCCTTTTATGCTCCTCTTAAGGTTTTTCGAGTTCAAAAGTGATGTCCGTTTTGCCGTCTGATCTCTCCTTTATTGTGAAATGACTATAATGCCCCTAAAATACATAAAATACTTAATTAAAATAAAACACACGTAATTAAATCACAAGAAGGTTAAATACATAAAAGTAGGGGTTGTTAGTAAGACTTGAAATGTAAAATGACGATTTTCTCCTTTATAAATATGCATTTTCTAACACTCAACACTACACAGGATATAATCAGATTCCCATAGCACCAAAAGATCAAGAGAAAACTAATTTCACTTGCCCTTTCGGCACTTTTGTATATAGGAGAATGCCATTTAGATTATGTAATGCACCTGCTACATTTCAACGATGCATGTTAAACATTTTTTCTGATATGGTTGAACGATTCCTTGAAGTCTTTATGGATGACTTTTTTGTTTTTGGTGACTCATTTGATCAATGTTTACATCATCTAACACTAGTTCTGCAGAGATGTATCGAGAAGAACTTGGTCTTAAATTAGGAGAAATGTCATTTTATGGTAAAACAAAGTATTGTTCTCAGTCACATCATTTCGAGCAAAGGTATTGAGGTTGATAAAGCCAAAGTGGATCTCATTTCTAATCTTCCTCCACCCAAAATAGTCAGAGAAGTAAGATCTTTCCTTGGGCATGCTGGTTTCTATAGACATTTCATTAAAGATTTTAGCAAAGTTTCTAGACCCTTATGCAATTTACTTGCTAAGGATCTACCTTTTCTCTTTGATGATTCATGTCTTGTGGCATTTGAAAAACTAAAGCAGTTGTTGACATCATCACCCATCATTCAGCCCCCAAATTGGAGCTTACCATTTGAGCTCATGTGTGATGCATATGATTATGCAGTTGGAGCAGTATTAGGATAAAGAGTTGATCGAATTCCCCATGTTATTTACTATGCTAGTATGACATTGAATGATGCACAATTGAATTATTCAACCACTGAAAAAGAAATACGAGCAGTAGTGTTTGCATTAGAGAAATTTCGATCTTATCTCATTGGTTGTAAAATAATTATATTCATAGATCATGCTGCTCTTAAATATCTTCTCACAAAGAAAGATGCAAAAGCTAGACTAATTCGTTGGGTGTTACTTTTGCAGGAGTTCGACTTGGAATTTAAAGATAAGAAAGGCATAGAGAATGTTGTGGCTGACCATCTCTCTCGTCTCCATTTTGACACAATTATGGAAACATTACCATTGAATGAGTCATTCCCAGATGAACAATTGATGAGTAAGGAAGTATTACCATGGTATGCTGACATCGTGAATTATCTTGTTACAGGTCAACTTCCAGAGCATTGGACCAAGCAAGACAAGGCTAAATTCTTTGCAGAAATAAAGAATTTCTTTTGGGATGACCCATATTTGTTCAAGTATTGTGCAGATCAAATTGTTAGACGATGTGTCCCAAAAAATGAAATTCAGAATATTCTTTCATTCTGCCATGAACAAGCTTGTGAAGGTCATTTCAGTGCTAAGAAAACGACGACTAAAGTTTTACAATGTGGTTTCTATTGGCCAACTATATTTCGAGACGCTTACACTTTCTGTTATTCATGTGATAGGTGTCAACGAATGTGAAGCATTACGCGAAGGAACATGATGCCACTAAATTCAATTTTAGTGATTGAGATTTTTTATGTTTGGGGTATCGACTTCATGGGTCTTTTTCCCCCTTCTTTTGGCTATCAATACATATTGGTTGCTGTTGACTACGTATCGAAATGGGTAGAAGCAATTCCATGCAGAACTAATGATCACAAGGTGGTGATAAGATTTTTGAAAAGCAACATTGTTTCGCACTTTGGATTCCCTTGAGCAATAATCAGTGATTGTAGTGCCCACTTTTGTAACAAAGCATTCAAGTCTCTTTTGACAAAGTATTCAATCACTCACAAAGTGGCGACCCTATATCACCCGCAAACCAGTGGCCAAGTTGAGATCTCCAATCAAGAAATAAAGCACATATTAGAAAAAACAGTGAGGCTAGACAGAAAAGATTGGTCATTAAGACTTGATGATGCACTATGGGCATATAGAACGGCTTTCAAGACCCCGATTGGGATGTTACCCTACAGGCTAGTGTATGGAAAAGCTTGCCACCTACCCGTGGAACTCGAGCATCGTGCATATTGGGCAATCAAGAAATTCAACTTTGACATGCAGCAAGCTAGCTCAGAAAGAAGATTACAACTGGCAGAACTTGAAGAAATTCGCAATGACACATACGAAAATGCCAAGATTTACAAGCAGCGAATGAAAGTCTTTTATGACAAGCAAATTATGAGAAAATCTTTCACTCTAGGTCAGAAAGTGCTTTTATTCAATTCTCGTTTGCACCTATTCCTAAGTAAGTTACACTCTCATTGGTCTGGTCCCTTTTATTGTTCATACTGTTTTTCCACATGGAGCAATTGAAATTAAGGACCCAAAGAACGGTGTCACGTTTAAAGTTAATGGTCAAAGATTAAAGTCATATCTAGAGTACCAACCACATGAAGAAGACACCGAAATAAATTTGAGTGACCCACCAGATTTGAATTGATTTTTTTTTCTTTTCGTTGATTTGATATTTCTTTCTTTCTTTTATTATTCTTTTGCTAATTGAAATTATTTTTGCATAAGTGTTTTGTTTTACCATTAAGTTTTCTCTTATCATTGTTAATCATGAGTACCATACTTAGACCGTTCCTCCTGAATATTCTTAAACCACTTCAACGTGTCAAAACTCATCTCAAAAGGCAGATTCAATTTTGTAAAACACATCGCATTTGGGCTCTACAACCACCAGAGTTAGTAGCCTATGTTGAGGGTTTAGAAAGCCATCTCAGAGACATTGAGAGAAGTGTTTATGACATCCAGTTGGAGCTTGAGGTAAATTCAATAAGAGGACGATTTTAATTTTATTTATGTGTTTTAATTTGTTTTTCTATTTGTGTGCTTTAGTTTGTTACCTCGGTGAAGTGGCGGATAACGGTACTCCGTGACAATCAAGTCGGTTACTTCAGTTTCTCATAATAACTGATATTCTGAGGTGAAGGTATGGACAGAAACGAGACTCTAGCGATTCCTTTCACTTCCTCAGAATGCCCTCCTTACAATCTATAAAGCTCGGTCCGAACGCATGCGATTGCTCATGAGGAATAACATACCTGCTGACATCCGTTGGTTAATCGAGGCTAAAGTACGATTGGCAGGTGAGTTGCCTCTAAAATTTATTGCATACATGCGTGTTTGTGGTAAAGAAAATTATGCAAGAAAACGACGAGCTCGAAGAATTTCTGTTGCTTGTCATAAGTGTGCCAAAATGAGTTGTGATAAAAACCCATGTTCTTTAGGAATGGTGTCTGATAATAGGGAAGATAAGATTCAATTCATTAGGGATGGCTTGAATAAGGAGTCATTGGATGATATCCTTCTGTCTCTTGAAACGCATCCCAGTGGATATGTGCAAGAAGCGATTCTCCAGTTATGGCCATTATTCCAGAAAGAGCATGCACGATATAGTCTCGGAAATCTGACTATAAACGACCATGTTTCCCAGTTTATAAGAAAACTGGATGGGAAGCCTATCCTCGACCCATAGAGGGCGTTCAAACCGTTTCTGGATGTAAAACCAGAGGAAGATATGAGCCACAATCGCAACTACCTGTAAATATCCTTTTACTTCACTGTTATTTTATTTCACTATTGTTTTATTGTTTGCATTATTGTCTTTAATAATTTATTACTGTTTGCTTTTTCCTTTTTTCGGTTTCCTTTTTTACTCACGAGCAATATGCTTTACACGTTATTTGACACTGCCATGCCACCTCATACACAGCTGTGACCCACTGTCACCAAGATTCTTAAATATGATTGTTGAGTGTTAGAAAATACATATTTATAAAGGAGAAAACCTCCATTTTACATTTCAAGTCTTACTAACAACCCTTACTTTTATGTATTTAACCTTCTTGTGATTTAATTACATGTGTTTTATTTTAATTAAGTATTTTATGTATTTTAGGGGCATTATAGTCATTTCACAATAAAAGGAGAGATCAGACGGCAAAACGGACATCACTTTTGAACTCAGGATGGTCGAAAACCTTAGTACGAGCATAAAAGAAAAAATGGCACTATTCACATGTACGGTACTATTCACGTGTACGGTACTGTCTAAGTTACTGTTCACGACACTGTTCACATAGACGGATCGATGATGTGGCATTGATCGATGATGTGGCATTGACTAATGAGGTGTCACGATCCTGTTGGACTAAAATTCTTATGTACTATTGATTGTGACGTGGCAGCATATTAGCGGACGAAAAATCTCACGTACGGTACATGCATCACACATGATTATTTTCAACCAAACCGTGTCATTTCAACTGGGTCAAAATGTTCATCCACGTGGTCAAACGCATCGATGACGTGGCGTCCAAACTGTTTTTAATCCGATGGCCATGATTTACTCCATGTATCTATAAAAAGGGGGCCTCCCCCCCCTAATTTGATATCTCTGAATCCATTTTTGGGATCTATTTTCTGTAATTCCCTCTCCATCTTGTATTTTCTACGTATTTTAATAAATTCCCATTTTGCCCCTAGTTCAATTATGAGTAGCTAATTTTCTTTCAAGCTTGGGTTGAAGGTGAAGTCTCAACATGTGTCATGGGCTTTATTTGGTAAATTTACTTTCTCTTCCCCTCTAATTTTTGTGGATGATTTGACTTTTCGGCGACAACTAATACTAATCTTGTCTAGATACGACCCTGGTTACACCGGCTCCCTAGTACAAGGTTATTATTATTTGGCACGATAAGCCCTTAGCACCATATTGATTGGAGCGTGGTTCATGAGGTGTGGATTCCCCCCTCATGATTTAATTGGCATTAATAAGGATTATTTAGCCCATGATGCATGTTGATACGGATCCAGATACCCAAGTACTTCACTTCAATAGATTTCTCTTCAATTTATTCTCGCCATTGCAATTATAATTTTAGAATTTATTATCGCCATATCAATTCCAATTTTAGGATAATTTAAATCACTTCCACCACAATTCCAACCACCTATTTACAAAATTAATTCTACATATAATTAAAATCTACCTCCTCGTGGGATCGACACTCGTCACCATTAGTTTATTCTACAATAAATTCGTGCGCTTGCGAGTACATTAAAATTTGCACAACAGTTTGCTGCTAGTGTGTTAAGTTTTGAGATTTCAAAGTGAGTTTTAAAATTTTTTCAACGCTTAAAAAAAATGTTTTGGTTCCTTTTTCACCAAACATTTCCCCCTTTATAAAATGCTACGTTTTTATATTTACAAAATCTTTAATTAGAATTTAAATTTATTACTGTAAAAAAAATGACATCATTTCACGTCTTTTTTTTTACATGAAATATTTTAAAAAATAAAGTCAAACCGTGCAATTACATTCAAAATAAAAAATTAGTCATGCATTCTTGATAGCAAAATAATCAATCACTGGTCTACCACAGTTTCTTGATACACGATATTTCTATCGCCAGTCTATTGTAATTTCTTCATAGACAAAATTGCTATCACAAGTATATCATAAATGCATGGTGGGAAAAAAATCTATCATGTGTCAATCGCTGTAGGCCTCCAAAACAAAAAACATCACACGGAGGACTGTGGTTGTTAGTCCTTTTCTTGTGGTGTTAGTTGTGTAACTATATATAAAGCTTAAATAGTAAATAAAAAAGGAAAAAATATTAAGCATGAACTTGTGAACCAAAAAAGCATAATCGAAAGTTAATTTGAAACAACGCAAAACATGTCGCTAATATCCTTAAACTATCAAACCGCATGTCACCCCCAAGGTCGATTTTTATATAGAATTAGAGCAAAGAGCTTGCAACATTCATATGTTTTAGCTATTGTTCACAATCTAGCTACTATTGAATTAGCAGTAAATAAATGTGCCCACTTTTTTTTTGGGAATTAGGGCAGAGGGACTTCAAGTATTCATGTGATCAGTGTTGGAATATTTTATAGCGGCCCACGTGCCACATTATTAAATTAGTAATATTAAAATAAATCATGGGCTGAAATCTTATTGGTTAATTGGGAAAAACTAACGGCCCACTTTGATGAAAGTGGGAATTAGAGTTTTATTAAAATTTGTCCTCTCTCCACCCAATATATAAAAGGATATCACGTTAATTTTCTATCCATTAGAAAGTGAGTCACTCTAAAGGGGTCAAAAGAACGAAATCAATTTTGCTAATCTTTAATTCTTGGCAGTGAGATTTGATCAAGAAAATTTACTATGGATCAAGGTATGTCTTTTCTCAATTATGATTATGTGACAATATCTTGCCAGGTCTAGGTTGGGTCGTGACATTATGGTATCAGAACAGCTCCGTGTGTCCTCTTCAACGATGGTGGGGCAAACCTTAACGAGGGAGCTGAGTCCCCGGGGGGGTGTATGTAACACCCTTGGCGCATCCCACATCTGCAAAGCACGGGAGAGATGTTGGGTTTATAAGAGGTGATTTACACCTTAATTAGCAAGACACGTTTCGGGGTGTATGAGCGCCTTGAAACAAACCCGTGGGGGCCTTATTAAGGCCTAAAGCGGACAATATCTTGCCAGGTCTAGGTTGGGTCATGACACTTTATGTGCGTCAAGCTTTATAAGTTTTGTTATTATAATTTCGAATGCTTCCACTCATTAATTAATAATCTATGAAATTTCTTAATGTTTCAATTTTAATGTTTGAAATTTCAGTTGATATTTGTGGTTTTATTTGTTAAGGAAAATACTTTGTTTTAAATATTTAATTTGACACTCATATTATGATAATTTGTTAGTCACCAAAGTGGTCAAATTAGAAAGTTTTCATAGATGTCATATTAAATTCAATTTCAAATACTCATAATTATTGTGATGCTTATTATTTAATGACATGATGATTTTGCTCATGGATATATAGAAATTCATAGATTGTAAAATGTTTAGGAGTCACCCAAAGGTTGATTAATTAATTTTATAATCATGATTGTGGGTAATTAGTATGCTTGATTAGATATGTTTAGTATATCCAAAGATAGCTTGCATGTCTAGTTAATGTGTATTTGATTACTAATTATGTGAAATTAAAGTTAAGCATCAATTATGTTTATTGTAATATATTGTTGTATCATCCAAAGGTGAACTTCAATATGCGCTTAAAGTTTATGTGAATTTTATCTAAATCTATATTGTGTATTTAAGTTCAAAGCATTAATGTATGAGCATTTATATATATATATATATATATATTTGCAGCACCTGTTCCTGTTGCTCTTCATTCACAGGCTTCATCTTTTGTTACATTCAATGGCCTTAATTATGCAGATTGGTCTGAGCAAGTCCAGTTTCACTTAGGTGTTATGGATCTTGACTTAGCACTATTAACTGAAAGGCCAACTGCTATTACTGATGAAAGTAATACTGAAGAGAGATCTTTCCATAAGAATTAGGAGAGATCAAACAGACTAAGACTAATGTTTATGCAGATGACAATTGCCAACAACATCAAGTCTACAATTCTGAAAAATTAAAAGTGTTGAGGAACATATAGAATTTGTGAAAGAGCGTTCTCAGTCTGAATCAGCTGATAAATCCCTTTTGGGGTATTAATGGGTACATTGACCACATGTAAGTGTGATAGTACATGTACCATGCATTAGCATTTGACTGAGATGATACACACAGCAGCAAATTTGAGGTCAATAAGGATGGAAGTGAGTGAAAGTTTCCTTGTGCAATTCATTGTCAACTCTTTGCCTTTTGAGTATGGTGCATTTCAAATAAATTATAATGCCATTAAAGACAAATGAAGTATATGAACTCCAGACCAAGCTCATTCAAGAAGAGGCAAGACTTACAAAACAAGGAATTCGCTCAGTTAACCTCATGGGTCATAAAGGAGCTGAAAAAAATCTTAAGAGAAAAAATTATCATAAGGGCAAGAAAGAAGCATCAAAGCTAAAAGTACAACCCACCCAAGTCCACAAGAAAGACACCAAGAATGAGAAGTGTCATTTATGAAAGAAAATGGACATTTCGCTAAAGATTGCCTAAAGCACAAAGCTTGGTTCTAAAAGAAAGGTAAGCCTAGTTGAAGTTCCTTATAACATGTGGTGGATTGATTCTGGTTGCACTACTCACGTTTTAAACATGATGCATGGACTTCTTGTGATCTAAACCATAAACCTAAATGAGAACTTTAGTTTCTTGGGTAACCTGGTTAAAGCTCTAGTTGAAGGCATTGGAACTTACTGTTTGGTTTTAGATACTGGACATCATTTAGATCTTTCTCAGACTCTTTATGTTCCTTCTCTTTCTCGCAATTTAATTTCCTTGTCTAAACTTGATTTTATTGGATATTCTTTTACATTTGGGAATAGATGTTTTAGTTTGTTTAAACAAAATAATATTATTGGTTTCAGAATTCTTTCTGATGGACTATACAAATTAAAGCTTGATAATATTTTTGCTGAGTCTCTGTAGACCTTGCATCATAAATTTGGCACTAAACATGGTTTAGTAAATGAAAGTTCAGTTTACTTTGGCAAAAGCATTTGGATCACATATCCAAAGCAAGAGTAGAGAGATTAGTAAAGAATAAAATCCTTCCAGATTTGGATTTTACATATCTTGATATTTGTGTGGATTGTATTAAGGGAAAACAAACAAAGCACACAAGTAAGAAAAGAGCCACAAGAAGTACACAACTTCTTAAGATTATACATACTGACATATCTAGGCCATATGATGTTCCATTTTTTGGTGGAGAAAAGTATTTCATCATCTTTATTGATAAATTTTCACGTTATGGTTATATTTATTTGTTGCATGAAAAATCTCAATCAGTGGATACCCCAGAGGTATTTATCAATGAGGTTGAAAGGCAACTAGATAAAGAGATAAAAATTATTAGGTCTGATAGATGTGGTAAATATTATGGAAGATATACTGAGAATGGACAATGCACTGGTCCATTTGCTAAGTTCTTTGAAAAATGCAGCATATGTGCACGATACACAATGCCAGGTACACCAAAACAGAATGGTGTAACAAAAAGGCGTAACCGTACATTAATAAATATGGTTAAGAGTATGTTAAGTTATTCATCTTTACCCTTATAGTTAAAGATGTATAACTGTTAAAGATTGTCATTTACTTGTTAAATAGGGTTCCTAGCAAAGTAGTTTCAAAGGCTCCTTTTGAACTGTGGATGGGAAGGAAACCCAGTTTAAACATCTGCATGTTTGGCGTTGTCAGGCTAAAGTAAAGATTTATATCCACATGAAAGGAAATTGGATTCAAGAACAACCAGTGGATATTTCATTGGTTATCCAGAGAAGTCTAAAGAATATAGATTTTATTGTCCTAACTATAGTACGAGAATCGTTGAATTTGAAAATGATAGGTTAATTGAAAATAGTGAAGTTAGTGGGAGTACGAAACCACTAAAGGTGAAAATCCAAGAAGTTAGAGTGCAAGTTCCCTTGCCTGTATCTTCTTCTAAAGTTCTTGTTTCTGTACCTTTTGAACAAATTAACGACTTTCAAGAAAAAATAAGTAATCAAGTACCCCATAACGAAGTCATCAATAATAAACATGTAGCTACTGAACCATAAGAAATAGCATTATGAAAATCTCAAAGACAAAGAAGATTTGCTATTTTTTATTATTATGTGGTTTACTTACAAGAGTCAGAATTTGAATTGGAAATTGGCGAAGATCCAAATTCATTTTCACAAGCTATAGAAAGTACTAATTCTAATAAATGATTAGACACCATAAAAGAAAAGTTAAAATCAATGGATCACAATGATGTTTGGGACCATATTGAATTACCTGAAGGCAATAAACAAATCGGGTGTAAATGGGTCTATAAGACCAAGAGCGATTCAAATGGCAATGTGGAACGATATAAGGCCAGACTCGTTACCAAAGGTTTTACTCAAAAGAACAGCATTTACTACAAAGAGACCTTTTCATCAGTCTTTAAGAAGGACTCCTTTAGAATTATTATGACATTTGTGGCTCACTATTATTTAGAGTTACACTAAATAGATGTGAAAACTGCCTTTCTAAATGGGAATTTAGAGGAAGATGTTTATATAGCCTAACTTGAAGGCTTTTTAGCTGAAAGAAAGGAAAACCTTGTGTGTACATTAAAGAAATCAATATACGGACTTAAGCAAGCCTCCCGACAATGGTTTCTTAAGTTTAATGATACCATCACTTCCTTTAGATTTAAGGAAAATATCGTTGACCGATGTATATATCTCAAGGTCAGTGGGAGTAAGATTATTTTTCTAATTTTGTATATTGATGACATTTTGCTTGTTGTTAATGATTTTGGTATACTTCATTAGACCAAGGAGTTTCTCTCTAAGAACTTAGAAATGAAAGATATAGGTGAGCCATCTTATGTGATTGAAATTGAGAGATTCTGAATGGAAAAATGCTCTGCAAGTGTTGTTCCAATTTAGAAAGGAGATAAACTCAGCCTATGCAATGCCCAAATTAAGAACAAATTGGAACGCAAAAGATAGAAAGGATTCCTTAATGTAAATATTGTGTGGAGCTTGATGTATGCACAGACATGTAATAAGCCAGACATCAATTTTGTTGTCGGAATACAGGGCAGATATCAAAGTAATCGTAGATTGGATCACTGGAAAGCTGCAAAGAAAGTATTAAGATACTTACTAGGAATGAAGGATCACATGCCCACTTATAAGAGATTTGATCATTTCGAAGTGATAGGGTATTCAGATTCAGATCATGCTGGTTGTGTGGATACCAAAAAATCCATATTTGGCTATTTGTTCATGGTGGCTGGAGGAGCCATCTCATGGAAAAGTGCAAAACAGTCCGTCATTGCTACTTGCACTATGAAAGCTGAGTTTGTGGTGTGCTTTAAAGCCACTGTTCATGGATTATGGCTGCGAACTTTATTTTAGGGCTTAGAATTGTCGACTGTATTGCCAAGCCGCTGAAGATTTATCATGATAATGCTGCATCAATATTCTTCTCTAAGAACGATTAAATGAGAAGTTCAGAAATGAAGAGTGTCAATCGAGCACGTTAGCACCAACTTTATGATTGCGGATCCTTTAACAAAAGGATTAAACCCAAAGATTTTCAGTGAACATGTTGAAAGTATGGGTATTATTGGATATCTCTATTGACATTATGTTTAAACTTGTATGCTTTTTATGTGTTTGATACTCTGAGCTCATTTAAGTATTGTTTCTGATTCTTTTATATCCTGTTTGATTTAATGGCATATATCTTAATGATGATATTATTGGTATATACATGAATGATGATGTGATTGTTAGCAAGTTTTGTCTTTGACTAAGACATTATTGATGGACCGTCATTATTTTCTTTCACATTACAGGTCATGTTAAGTATAAAACTGATATTGTGATACATAGAATGAACTATGTCGAAATAATGATGTGGAACCGCTATGATTCGTATTAGTTTTTGCTTAATGATGATTTTATGGCTTGACCAATGCAAGGATTCAGCTCTTACTATGCGCATAACATTTATTATTATTAAGCCATTAATTTGAGTGTGCGAGTGTGCCACATGGGCCAAGTGGGAGAATGTTGGAATATTTTATAGTGGTCCACATGCCACATTATTAAATTAGTGATAATGAAATAAATTATGGACTGAAATTCTATTGGTCAAGTGGGAATTAGGGTTTTATTAAAATTGGTCCTCTCTCCACTCGATATATAAAAGGATATCACATTAATTTTCTATCTATCAAAAAAGTGAGTCGCTCTAAAAGGGTCAAGGGAGAGAAATCAATTTTTCTAATCTTTAATTCCTGGCAATGAGATTTAATCAAGAAAAATTACTATGGATCAAGGTATGTCTTCTCTCAATTATGATTATGTGAAAACCATGATACTCTATGATCTTAGGGATTAAATTTTATTCAAATTAGGGCTTCTTTGCTTTATGGGAATTGAAAAAATTCCAACATTCAGCTACAAGAGTTGCCGATAAAGGTAGAATAGAGAAAAGCAAAAGCTCTCATTGAGAGTTTCATTTAGAATATCAGTAGAGAATTGGTGTTGTTTTTTATGATATAACATTTTGTGGAAATTGTTGTCAACTCATATTAATTTCTTTAGAAATCTGGCATGAAGTATCAAATTGTGGTGGTGCTGGAGGAACTTAAGAAGAATATCCTGAATTCATGCACACGATGAAAAAAGCTTAATGTGTATCTGGCAGTAGGTTTTATTAAAGTGATAGACAAATGCAACAAACTAAATTAATGGAACAACCTTTGCCGACAAAATTGTCAAGATAAAGAAGAATTGTAATGCTTTCATATTCGAGAGAGCGAGAGAGAACATGCTCGAGAAAGCGCACATGCTTGTTTATAAAACCTTACAATATATTATATGGGCTTACATATATCATATAAGTTTGCTAGGCTTTATTAGCCAAGAAGTTAGGTTTGTATATACTTGCAATGTAACATAGAGTGGTGCTATTAACACCTCTTTAAAATGGTCATAAACCCGTTTTAAGGGTATTTTCAAAAATGCACTTTAATTTGCCAGTAAACGCACTTAAGAGAGCAATTTGCCTCTTTTTATTTTTTTCACTTTATCTCCTTTTCTCTCTCTATAATCATCTTCCTTGTTCATTGCTTTCTTTAAGAGTTGTATTTTTCACACCACTTTAAAATCATTGTAAAACTCTAAAGTTGTAATCATACCCCAATTCAAAATTATAAAAAAGGACAAATATGAATTTAACTAAATTAAAATGATTTTGCACATATAAACCATGAACTCTCTCATCTTTAAATGATGTAATTAACTTCTTCTAAAATACAAAATGATGAAGAGACAACAAAATAATAAATTATATAATGATAAGGTTTTTATTAAAAAATTATGTTTAAAATTTAAGAAACTCGTTATTATCTTTTGGTCTTTTCTGTAAGTTTCATCAAAGTAACAACTATATATGTGTGTATATATATATATATAGCCTTACTCTTTCTTTACAAATGGAACCTAATATGATTTCTTAATACATGCTATTTTTACTTCTTGGATTTGGGTTTTGGAGTAAGGAGTATCATAATAAATTGTCTCCTTTCTTTTAGAGTAAGGGAGTAAAAGTCTCGCTCCATGGGTCCCACTTATTTTGGAATGGGTAGTGGGATTTCCACTCCTAAAAGAAGAGATGGGAGTCTCAATCCCACTCCTTTTAATTCCAAAAATATCCTTAATAAATCTCAAAATTTATAATCTTGTAATATATCAAATAGGCCAAAAACTCAAATTCTAAATTTTATCAAACCCTATCCAAGTAAAATCCCAAAATTACTACTCAAATTCTTCACATGGAAGAGGTCACTAGCATCGATGATAGGGAGACCATGTCGAACTAGCCTCAATCCCGACTCTTTGATGATGGAATCACTACTCATGTCAACCTCAAACCTATCTCAATCTTGAACCAACCAAGGATAGTGATTCTATTCTCTTTTTTTTTTTAATTAAATACTAGTGTAAACATTCATCCGCCAATCTGGCTTTTGTTGAGTCATGCATACAATGAGATAAAAATAAATTAATTATTTTATAACTACCATCAAAAGTTATGAGAGATTCCCAGATGCTTCAGTTATGAAGAAAATAATCGACCAAGACATAATGGACCTTGACAATGTTTCATTGACTTTTGAAGGAAATAATTGCCCATAGTAGATGTAGATTGCTTGATTATTTGTTTCCCCATCTATTACTACATTTTTGTACAACCAAGATCAACATTTGATTAGCTTTACTAATAACTATCATAATTTTATATTTACATTTAATTTCATGTTGCAAATGATTATAGCTATTAGTACCACCAATTGTCCTATTTGCATGGCTTAATGTTTGAAAGTGACGTGAAAATAATTGACCAAGACACAAAGTGATGTGAATTTAATTTCATAATTTTTCCCAATATTTTTCAATTTACGTAAGCTTCTCTGCAAGAAAGGAGTTTGGTTAGAAGTAGAAAGGTATCTCCAGAGGATATGGCTACAATGTTCTTGTTGATTTTCGCACATCATGTGAATAATAAGTTTGATGGTTTTAATTTTAAAAGATCCAGAAAAATAGTGAGTAAATATTTCCATGAGTGTTTAAAGGAAATAATTAGATGTCAAAAGAAATTTTGGAAAAATCCCGAGCCAATTATAAAGGATTCAACGAACCTAAAATGAAAGTGGTTTATGATAAGTATAATATTTCTTTGAGTCTGCTTTTCTCTAATACGCTCTTGTACATAGATCCATTAATTTTATTTTTAATGGCATATTGAAGAATTTCCTCAGAGTTTTAAATAGCACTTGTATAAAAGTTTACATTTTGGAGGCCGATAAACCAAGATATAGAATTAGGAAAAATGATATTGCAACAAATGTCTTGGATGTCTGTTCACATAGCAAAGGACTACAATTTTCTCCTTTCACAAAAATACTCTGATGTTTAACCACGCCATTACATCCAATACGGTTTCCCCAAATTGGCTCATTGATAGTGCTTCCTCACATTATATCTCAGGCATTCTCAAAATCTCACCATTTCTTATCCCTACTAAGGTTCTAATTCAATTTTAGTTGGAAATGGTACATGTCTCGATATTTCTCACACTGGCTCTTTATCTTTATCATCCTCTCATACTAAATTCTCTTTTGATTTATCTGCTTCTGGGTCCTTAATTCCTCTATCATCTAATGCTAAAAGTCATCGTCTCCTTTTTGGAGCATATACACTGAAGAGTAACAATCCCCTTCAAACTTGTTTACTCTGATGTATAGGGCTTACTCATATTATGTCGTTGGATAGTTACAAATATCATGTGATTTTTGTTGATCACTTTACCAAGTATATTTGTATTTATCCACTGAGATTCAAGTCTGATGTCTTGGGTACTTTTGTTTAATTCAAGAATAATGTTAAAAATTACTTTAAGACCAATATAGTTTCAATTTAAACTGACGGAGATAGCGAATTCATTAAACTCAAAGATTTCTTTCTTAAGTGTGGCATTTCTCATTTTTATACACCACCTTATGCCGCGCAACATAATGGAATAGTTGAACGTCGACATTGACACACTGTTGAAATCGAGATAGCATTATTGTATCAAGCATCATTACTACAAAAATTTTAGTCTTTTGCCTTCCGAACAACTATCTATTTAATTAATAGGTTACCTTCTCATACCACTAGCATGTAATGTCCCTTCCAATTATTATTTAAAGATGCTCCAAATTACAGTAAACTAAAAATATTTGGGTGTCTCTGTTATCCATGGCTTCATTCATATACTCACAACAAATTATACTACTTTCACTTCCATTTGTTTTTCTAGGATATTGTTCTCAGCAAAATGCCAATAAATGTTTTGAGCCAATGTCTAGGAATTTATTTTTCACGAGATGTGCAATTTGTTGAGTCTGTATTTCCCTACAACTCAATTACTTCTACTTTTTCTCTTCTCCCCACTTTATCTATAGCGTCTTGGCTTCATCTTATGTTTCCTACCATGTCAACTTCAAGTTCTAGTGCCACTCAGTCGCTTACCTCATCTAACAACACAACAACTCGCACTTAGGCTTCTGCTATTTATTTGTAGAAAATTCTAATTTAAATATACAACCTCCAAGTTCATCCACAAAGAAATCTATTTCCACTAATCTACCATTTAACCCCACCACCAATAATCCTTCATCAAACCCACTAAATACTAGCCCCACCACCACAAGTCCCCAAATCCTCACATCCTCATCATCTCCTAGTTCCATTGAAATTCCAACCAACATCTTAAAATACAGTAATCCTAATCCAATATTGTCTAAACCTCTATCCTCTTTCTTCATCAAATCCACTTGTTTGAACACACCCAATGATAACTCACTCACAAAATAACATTCATAAACCAAAAAAAATAAAATCTTCCATTTTAGACCATACACCGGTACACTTTAATCATCCATTGCCAGCTTCTTGTGAACCCATCTTTATTACACTAACCCTTAAAGATCTTAAATGGCTTACTGCCATAACTATTGAATACCATGCCCTCCTCTTGAATAACACATGGGCGCTCATACCGCCATCACCTAATCAAAACCTTATTGGCAGCAAGTGGCTGTTTCAAGTTAAAAGGAAACCTTATGGTAGTATTGATTGATTTAAAGCTC
Source organism: Citrus mangshanensis (assembly GCA_030449895.1). Lineage (NCBI taxonomy): Eukaryota > Viridiplantae > Streptophyta > Magnoliopsida > Sapindales > Rutaceae > Citrus > Citrus mangshanensis. The sequence goes on along the minus strand of JASUUJ010000280.1, from coordinate 2,277,461 downwards.
GTTTGGTAGCTAACGTTTTCCATCAGCATCATAGGTTTCATTTTCGTGACACTTTCAATCCAGCTAATAGGCATACTACAGTTCGGTTGATTATTTGCCTGGCTTTGGCGTGTGGGTGGGATATTAATATTGCTTTTCTCTATGGTCATCTTCAGGAGGAAGTATTCATAAAATAACTGAATGGTTTTATTGATTCTAATCGTTGGTTGTTTTCTTCCATTTTGAAAACCTTGGATTGAAATCTTTTAGTTTTCATGTGCGAAATCCAGCTATCGTTCCTACAAGGTTACTGTAATAATGGCTACAGTATCTTTACTGTTTTAGACTTGTTTTAATTCCTCTGCAACCAAGTCTTTGGTCATCATTACAAGTCTGCTGCATTTAATATTGCATCAATAAAACTTGAGCTTTTTGGTCACCTACAATCATGCACATAATTTGAGCACAGAACAGTCTAAAACAAAATTAATTTATTAAAAATAAACTTAAATAGATGCTCATGCAAAATTTAACTAAAAATATAATAAAAACACATCATTTACTCTTTAAGTAATATTAGTTTGAATCTAAAAGTGCCATGATAACTCTCATTTCATAGAGTTATCACACCCCTAAACTTAAACCATTACTTGTCCTCAAGTAATGACACAACAATAACACTTCACTCACACAATCATGCAATATACAACTTAACTTTGTCATCTAGCTTGCAAGGATTCATCGACACTCATATCTCACTCTTAAATATGCAAAATTACCTTAGGAATTCCATTCTAGACTTAGGTCTTATTATGTCCAAAATGTGTGTGTGGGACTTTAATCAAGCTCTAGAGTTGATGCAGCATTACACAAGTATCAAATATAACTCAAAGATAAAATACAAATACATTCAAATATGGGGGAACATAAGTCAAATAAGTTCAAATTCTACTATAGTAAAAAAAAATTTATTATTTAATTTCATACTCTTCAATGTAACATCGATTTTTCATGTGAATGTCTATCACTTGTAATCATGACATCTAATTACTTAACTAATTTACAAATCAAAGTTGGTGCAGCAAGAACATCTAAAATGCTATAACATAGTATTATATTTGGACACTTTTGACTCAAGGCTAAACATGGGGCTCATGAACAGATTTTGCTAATCAATATCCTAGACAGAAGACCTATCTTGCTCTTTTTTTTTATAATTTCTACAACAATACTCATAACTCTCACTGCCTTTTTACTTAAGTCTGCATATCTAGCATTCTGTAATAATTGTGAAAAAAAATTTAGGCTCCCCTCCAAACTTGAGATATTTTTAACCTTGTAACTCTTTTTAGTTTTGCTATAGCATACTCACAAAACCCAACCAAAGCCTAAGTGTAAAGACATAGTTTCAACCTTTATCTATAAACTGTGTCCACTTGGCAGTCATTCATTTCCCATTCCAACACTCAATTCATCCTCATTGGTTTTCTAATCCACCAACAACTGCTGGATAAACATAGCTATACACACAACATAAATACGTTAATTCATAAACACATTACACCATAGCACAACCCCCCAAACTTGAGAAGTGTTGTGCCATTACATGTACACAAAATGATTTAAAGGCAACATGTATCCACTAATAAAAATGAATGCACAATAGACATAATAAAATAGATAAAAGAAAAGAAAAGTTTCAGAATTAGCGAAATTAAACTGGACTGGAAGAGGATACTCCTGTGTTGTTAGAACCTTTGCTGCAACACGTGCTGAAAAGATTCATTTCTTTTTTAATCCACTTCTCAAATGTTTCTTAGCTGAACCTAGTGGTGCAGTAGCTAGTTGTTATAAAGGAGAAAATCGTCATTTTACATTTCAAGTCTTACTAACACCCTTACTTTTATGTATTTAAGCTTCTTGTGATTTAATTACGTGTGTTTTATTTTAATTAAGTATTTTATATATTTTAGGGGCATTATGGTCATTTCACAATGAACGAGAGATCATACGGCAAAACGAACATCACTTTTGAACTCAGGACGGTCGAAAACCTTAGGAGGAGCATAAAAGAAAAATAGCACTGTTCACATGTACGGTACTGTTCACATGTATGGTACTGTCTACGTTATTGTTCACGATACTATTCACATAGACGGATCGATGACGTGGCATTGACCGATGATGTGGCATTGACTGATGAGGTGTCACGATCCTATTGGACTAAAATTCTTATGCACTGTTGATTGGTGACGTGGCAGCATGTTAGTGGACCAAAAATTACGCGTACGGTACATGCATATACACAAAATTATTTTCAACCAAACCACATTACTGTTCAAGCCGGGTTAAACTGTGTCACTGTTCAAACTACGTGGTCAAACCGCGTACTGTTGACTGATGACGTGGCATAATCCTGAGCATCCAAACTGTTTTTAATCCGATGGCCATGATTTACTCAATGTATCTATAAAAAGGAGGCCTTCCCCCCTAATTTGGCATCTCTGAATCCATTTTTTGACTCCATTTTCTATAATTCCTTCTCCATCTTGTATTTTCTACATATTTTAATAAATTTCCATTTTGCCCCTAGTTCAATTATGAGTAGCTAATTTTCTTTCAAGCTTGGGTTAAAGTTGAAGTCTCAACATGTGTCATGGGCTTTATTTGGCAAATTTATTTTCTCTTCCCCTCTAGTTTTTGTGGATGTTTTGATTTCTCGTCGACAAATAATAATAATCTTGTGTAGATACCGCCCTGGTTTCACTGTCTCCCTAGTACAAGGTTATTATTATTTCGTACGATAAGCCCTTAGCACCATATTGATCAGAGTGTGGTTCGTGAGGTGTGGATTCCCCCCTCATGATTTAATTGACATTAATAAGGAATATTTAGCCCATGGTGTGTGTTGATGCAGATCCATATACCCAAATACGTCAATTTAATAAATTTTCACTTCAATTTATTATTGCCATTTTAATTCGAATTTTAGGATAATCCAAATCATTTTCACCACAAATCCAACCACCCTCATACAAAATTAATTCTACATATAATTAAAATCTACCTCCTCGTGGGATCGACACTCGTCACCATTAATCTATTCTACAATAGATTCGTGCACTTGCGAGTTCAATAAAATTTGCACAACAAGTTTTTGGCGCCGTTGCCGGGGAGGTAAGTTATTTTAATTCGTATAATTAATTTTTGTGAATAATTTCTTTTATTTGTTTTCTTGTATTACCTAATCTTGAGCCTATTCTTTTATTTAAAAAAATGAATTTGCATTTAGAGGTAATAATTTCTTTTCTTTTTCTCTTCTTTAAAATTTTGTAATTTAATTTTCAAGTTATTTTTCTTTGTAATTTTTGTTTATCTTATTAATTTATTTTTAGTTCATTTATTTCACGTATTTATTTTAGCGTTTTTATATAAAGGTTTTAACAGCATGATAAGGTTAGTACCGTAATTTCTCCTTCTTCTTTATTTTTATTTGTTTTGTTCCCATTTATTTATGTTCTTTGCATGCATGGTCGAAGGTCATTATTACTTAATATTGAGCCTGTAGACCTTGAACCAGATAAAACACTTCGCACACACAAACACGTTAAAAATAAAATGGATTTGCAACAACAACAAGCACTACCACATGAGAGGCCATTTAAGGACTATTTTAGTCCTTTAGCTAATTTTAGCACATCATGCATAAGATACCCAAATGTAACTGCTAGCAGTTTTGAACTAAAACCTAGTGTGCTAAATTGTCTCCCAACATTCAATGGCCTAGAAAATGAGGACCCATATAATCATCTAAATGATTTTCATGCTATTTGTCAAACTTTTAAATATGAGAATTTTTCAGACGATGATGTTAAACTTAGATTATTCCCATTTTTTTTAAAGGATAGAGCTCGTTCATGGCTCAATACATTGGCTGCTAATAGCATTACATCATGGGAACAAATGGCAACTAAATTTTTTAATAAATATTTTCCAGTGCATAAAACCAATGCTATTCACAGAGAAATTTCAGAATTTACACAGAGAGAAGACGAGCAGTTTTTTGAAACATGGGAGCGATTCAATGGTCTATTCTTGAAGTGTCCACATCATTGGTACGAGAAATGGCACCAACGCCAATACTTTTTGGAGGGATTATTGCCGAATGTGCAAGAATGGCTAATGGCAACAAGTGGAGGAGAGCTAATGTCAAAAAGTGCATTAAAGATTTGGGAATTCTTCCAGCGACAATCGGATAATTCCGAACAATGGAGTCGGTTGCTCAGGAACACTAAAAGAATTAAGGGAGTAAATGAGGTTCACATTGGTGAGTCAAGTTTAGAAATTAAAGAAGTCAAAGCGATAATTGAAGGTTTTTCTCGACAAATAGCATCATTAACGACTGCTAAATCAACAGAGCCACATGACCATGACTCATACTCAGAACAAGCCAATGCTATAGGTGTAATGAGAAAACCATCAAATTATAACCCATACTCCAACACATATAACCCTCGATGGAGAGACCACCCCAATTTTTCCTGGTCTCAAGGATTCCAACAGAATGGATCAGCAGCTCCAGCTCCACCAATGCAACCAATTCCTTAAATTCCTCAAGCCTCTCAGCCACCATAAAGACCATATAATCAGAAGCAAAACTACTCTCAAACCCAGACCATGGGAGGATGCATTTCAGAATTTCAAGAATGTTACTCACTCTACGATTGAGCAACAAAACCGCACCATTTATGGACTACGAAATGAGATGAAAGCATGCTTAAACTCACAAACCCAATCAGTTTCAAGCCTCGAAAAGATGGTGGGATAACTTGCTTCTTCAGTTCAGACCTTGGCAATGACTATTGAGAAAGGTAAATTTCCAAGTCAAGGCCTAATCCTAAAAGGAAGCATGGAGAGGTCAAACAGTCATGACATTGCGAAAAGAAAAAGAAGTCGACAACAAAGTAGAGATGCCGGTGACAAAAGAAAATCAAATTGTACCTATGAATGTTGAGGATTCACCATCAGAAGAGAAAGAAGAAACCAACCCACGAGAATATGTTCCCAAAGCTCAATTTCCTCAAAAGTTAGCTAAAAGAAAGAAGGGAAAATCCACAAGTGAGATTCTTGAAATCTTCAAACAGGTAAGTATTAAAATCCCTTTACATGATGCTATAAAACAAGTTCCATCTTATGCCAAGTTTCTTAAAGACCTTTATACTAAAAGGAGAAAAATTCACGTTCAAAAGAAGGCATTTTTAATAGAAAATGTTAGTTCTATACTCCAACACAAAATTCCTTTAAAATGCAAAGACTCAGGCTCCCCCACTATCTCATATAGTATAAGGAACCACACAATTGAGAATGCTTTGTTGGATTTAGGAGCTAGTGTAAATTTGTTACCTTATTCAGTTTTCGTGAAACTTGAACTGAGAGAATTACATCCAACTCCAGTGGTATTATAACTTGCAGATCGGTCCACGAAAATACCTCGTGGTATTGTGGAGGACGTGCTTATCCAGGTAGACAAGTTTTATTTTCCTGTTGATTTCATTGTAATTGACACTCAACCAATACAGGATTCAAGGAAGCACATCCCCATTATTCTAGGCCGACCTTTCTTGACAACTGCGGATGCTCACATTCAATGCAGGACTGGAAATATACAGTTGTCCTTCGGCAACATGACTATGGAGCTGAACATCTTCAACATTGCCAAACAACCTTATAATGCAGATGATGGAATTGTTGATGTGGATTTAATAGAAGCATTAGTTGATAATACTTTTGTTTCAAACCTTAGTGATGATCCTTTACAAACATATTTAATTCACTTTGGTTTGGATTTTGATATTGACAGATCAGTCAATGAGGTCAATGCCTTACTTGACTTAGCACCATCAATGGATACCAATAAATAGAAGTCAAGAGTTGAACAACTAGCACCATCAGAGAAGAAACTTATCTCATCATCAGAATCACTACCGAAACTCGAGCTCAAACCATTGCCTAGCAATCTGGAATATGCATTTTTGGGAGAAGAAAGTACTCTGTCGATAGTCATCTCATCATCCCTAAATGACAAACAAAAAGGTAAGTTGTTGGATGTTTTAAAAGAGCACAAATGAGCATTAGTATGGACCATAGGAGACATCAAAGGTATAAACCCAGTAGACTGCATGCTAAACCTACTAGGAAAATGCAACGTCGGTTAAATCCTAACATGAAAGAAGTTGTTAGAACTGAAGTCCTTAAGCTATTAGACGCAGGTATCATTTATCCAATTTCTGATAGTTCATGGGTCAGTCATGTACAAGTTGTCCCTAAAAAATCAGGAGTTACAGTAGTTACCAATGCTGATAATGAATTAATACCAACTAGAGTAACTATAGGATGGCGTGTATGCATTGATTATAGAAAGTTGAATTCTGTCATACGTAAAGACCATTTATCAATCAAATGCTTGATAGATTAGCAGGCCATGAATTTTATTGCTTTCTAGATGGCTACTCAGGATACAATCAGATCCCCATAGCACCAAAAAATTAAGAGAAGACCACTTTCACTTGCCTTTTTGGCACTTTTGCATATAGGAGGATGCCATTTAGATTATGTAATGCACCTGCTACATTTCAACAATGCATGTTGAGCATTTTTTCTAATATGGTTGAACGATTTCTTGAAGTCTTTATGGATGACTTTTCTGTCTTTGGTGATTCATTTGATCAATGTTTACATCATCTAACACTAGTTCTGTAGAGATGTACCGAGAAGAACTTAGTCTTGAATTAGGAGAAGTGTCATTTTATGGTAAAATAAGGTATTGTTCTCGGTCACATCATTTCGAGTAAAGGTATTGAGGTTGAAAAAGTCAAGGTGGATCTCATTTCTAATCTTCCTCCAGCCAAAATAGTCAAAGAAGTAAGATCTTTCCTTGGGCATACTGGTTTCTATAGATGTTTCATTAAAGATTTTAGTAAAATTTCTAGACCCTTATGCAATCTACTTGCTAAGGATGTACCTTTTATCTTTGATGATTCATGTCTTATGGCATTTAAAAAATTAAAGCAGTTGTTGACATCATCACCCATCATTCAACCCCAAAACTAGAGCTTACCATTTGAGCTCATGTGTGATGCATCTGATTATGCAGTAGGAGCAGTATTAAGATAAAGAGTTGATCGAATTTCCCATGTTATTTACTATGCTAGTATGAAATTGAATTATGCACAGTTGAACTATTCAACTACTGAAAAAGAAATGTTAGCAATAGTATTTGCATTGGAAAAATTTTGATCTTATCTCATTGGTTGTAAAATAATTGTGTTCACAGGTCATGATGCTCTTAAATATCTTCTCACAAAGAGTGATGTAAAAGCTAGACTAATTCATTGGGTGTTACTTATGTAGGAATTCGACTTAGAATTTAAAGATAAGAAAGGCACAAAAAATGTTGTGGCAGACCATCTCTCTCGTCTCCATTTTGACACAATTACAGAGCCATTAACATTGAAGGAGTCATTTCCAGATGAATAATTAATGACTGTGAAAGTATTATCGTGGTATGCTAATATCGTTAATTATCTTGTTACAGGTCAACTTCCAGAGCATTGGACCAAGCAAAATAAAGCCAATTTTTTTGCGGAAATAAAGAATTTCTTTTAGGATGACCCTTATTTGTTCAAGTATTATGCAGATTAAATTGTTAGACGATGTGTCCCAGAAAGTGAAATTCAAAGTATCATTTCATTCTGCCATGAACAAGCTTGTGGAGGCCATTTCAGCACTAAGAAAACAGCGACTAAAGTTTTACAATGTGGTTTCTATTGGCCAACTATATTTTGAGACGCTTACACTTTCTCTTCTTCATGTGATAGGTGTTAACGAATGGGGAGCATTACACGAAGGAACATGAATACATATTGGTTGTTATTGACTAAGTATCGAAATGGGTAGAAGCAATTCCATGTAGAACCAATGATCACAAGGTGGTGATAAGATTTTTTGAAAAGCAACATTGTTTCACGCTTTGGATTCCCTCGAGCGATAATCAGTGATGGTGGTGCCCACTTTTGTAACAAAGCATTCAAGGCTCTTTTGACGAAGTATTCAATCACTCACAAACTGGCGACCCTATATCATCTGCAAACCAGTGGCCAAGTTGAGATCTCCAATCAAGAAATAAAGCACATATTAGAAAAAACGGTGAGGCCAGACAGAAAAGATTGATCATTAAGACTTGATGATGCATTATGGGCATATAGAACGGCTTTCAAGACCCCGATTGTGATGTCACTCTACAGGCTAGTGTATGGAAAAGCTTGCCACCTACCTGTGAAACTCGAGCATCGTGCATATTGGGCCACCAAGAAATTCAACTTTGACATACAGCAAGCTAGCTCAGAAAGAAGATTACAACTGGCAGAACTTGAAGAAATTTTCAATGACACATACGAAAATGCCAAGATTTACAAGCAGCGAATGAAAGTCTTGCATGACAAGCAAATTATGAGAAAATCTTTTATTCAATTCTCACTTGCACCTATTCCCAAGTAAGTTACGCTCTCGTTGGTCTGGTCCCTTTATTGTTCATACTGTTTTTCCACATGGGGCAATTGAAATTAAGGACCTAAAGAATGGTGTCACGTTTAAAGTTAATGGTCAAAGATTAAAGACATATATAGAGTACCAACCACATGGAGAGGACACCGAAATAAATTTGAGTGACCCACCAGATTTGAATTGAATTTTTTTCTTTCTTTTCGGTGATTTGACTTTTTTTCCTTTCTTTTTATTATTCTTTTGCTAATTGAAATTATTTTTGCATAAGTGTGTTTGTTTAACCATTAAGTTTTCTCTTATCAATTTTAATCATGAGTGCCATAGCTAAACAGTTCCTCCTGGACATTCTTAAACCACTTCAACGTGTAAAATCTCATCTCAAAAGGCAGATTCGATTTTGTAAAACACATCGTATTTGGGCTCTGCAACCACCAGAGTTAGTATCCTATGTTAAGGATTTAGAAAGCCAAATCAGAGACATTGAGAGAAGTGTCTACAACATCCAGTTGGAGCTTGAGGTAAATTCAATAAGAGGACGATTGTAATTTCTTTTCTGTGTTTTAGTTTATTTTCCTTTGTTTTTGTGCTTTAGTTTGTTACCCCGGTGAAGTGGCGGATAACAGTACTCCGTGACAATCAAGTCGGTTACTTCAGTTTCCCATAATAACTGATATTCTGAGGCGAAGTATGGACAGAAAAGAGATTCTAGCAAAGCTTCACAATCGATTCCCTTCACTTCCTTAGAATGCCCTCCTTGCAATCTATAAAACTCAGTCCGAACGCATGCGATTGCTCATGAGGAATAACATACCTACTGACACCGTTGGTTAATCGAGGCTAAAGTACGATTGGCAGGTGAGTTACCTCCAAATTTTATTGCATATATGCCTGGTTGTGATATAGGAAATTATGAAAGAAAACGAAGAGCTCAAAGTATTTATGTTGCTTGACATAAGTGTGCCAGAATGAGTTGCGATAAAAAACCATGTTCTTTAGGAATGGTATCTGATAACAGGGAAGATAAGATTCAATTCATTAGGGATGACTTGAATAAGGATTCATTGGATGATATCCTTTTGTCTCTTGAAACGCATCCCAGTGGATATGCGCAAGGAGCGATTCTCCAGTTATGGCCATTATTCCAGAAAGAGCATGCACGATATAGTCTCAGGAATCTGACTATAAACGATCCTGTTTGCCAGTTTATAAGAAAATTAGATGGGAAGCCTATCCTCGACCCATAGAGGGCGTTCAAGCCATTTCTGGACGTAAAACCAGAGGAAGATGTGAGCTACAGTCGCAACTACCTGTAAATATCCTTTTACTTCACTGTTATTTTATTTCACTGTTGTTTTATCATTTGCATTATTGTCTTTAATAATTTTATTTTCTCATTGTTTCTTTTTCTTTTTACTGTTTCCTTTTTTACTCGTGAGCCATGTGCTTCACACGTTAATTGACACTGACATACTACCTCATACACAGCTGTGACCCACTGTCACCAAGATTACTAAATATGATTTTTTATCAAGCACTCACAAATTATTTTTGAGAAGTATCCCAATGGCAGCTACTCCTAATAGACAATTCAAGAACATTTGTGTGCTTTCTAGATTTAACTATGGCAAACATAAAGAGTTTGTTGAGGCAGCCATAAATCTTGGTCGAAGTATAGCAGAGAGAAAATTACACTTAGTGTATGGAGGAGGTAACTGAGGGTTATCAAAATTGATCTCAGAAGCTGCTTTTGTCAGAGGAAGCCAAGTGTTAGGCATCATTCCAAGAGCCCTAAAACCTTTGGGCAGTTTGTTTGACTCACCGACTGGAGAAGAGTTAGTCGTCTCAGGTATGCAAGAAAGAATAACTGAAATGCTTAATCATGCTGATACTTTTATTTTCGTTCCAGGAGATCTTGCAACACTAGAGGCACTTATCACACTAGCATCTTGGGCCCATCTGCACATTCACCAGAAACCCATCGGTTTGTTAAATGTCAATAACTTTTATGATGGCTTCATCGCATTTCTTAACCATGCAATAAAAAACTATTTTATTCCTTCCGCGGCGAAAAAACTTTTTATTTGTGCTCACACTACTAATGAGCTACTTGATCTATTACAAGCTTATAGACCGGAGCCAGGCCCCTGGACCTTTGTGTTGGAGCGTACAAATAATAATGGTAACAGTAGCCGCCGTAAGAAGTACAAATTAGATTTAACTCTCCGCCTGTAAATATTTTCTTATGTGTTGCACCACCCAAGTGATGTCTTCTAAACTCTACTTCTTTCCTTTAAAACATTGAGGAGAATGTTTCTTTCTGGTTGGGGGGAGGGAATAGTCGACAATTGTGGAATCTTGGTTAAGTTTTTACTGATTTTTTGTTGTAGAAACTAACTATTGCTAACTTTTTGTGTTGAAGATGGCTGAATATGGAGTGTAGTGACTCTAGAAACGCATCTTCATCGTTTGAAAAAAAAACAAAAAAATTAAAAAAAAAATTCAGACATTTTCTTTTTCTTTATTTAGCTTTGATATTCATTTTTCTTCCTCTTTTTAATTTCTCCTTTATAAATATACATTTTTAAATTTTTGAGTCGAAGATGGCTAAATATGGAGTGTAGTGCCTCTAGAAACGCATCTTCTTAGTTAAAAAAAAAAGACGTTTTCTTTTTTTATCATTTTAAGTGCAACTTTTCTAATTTATTTTTCTGCATCATTTTCACATTTCTGCATGCATATTTTCCTTTCATGTTTAGAATAGGTTGGGGGGTAGGATGTTATTTGGAAAAAAAAATTATGTGATTTGTTTTAACATTGGATGACATGATTAATTTCAAATTTTAGTATTTGTATTATCTTTTTTCTTAAGTGATATTACGCTATGTTTGATACTCTACATGTTGATGTCGGAGACAAATATGAGTTGCTTGAAGGAATGAATATGTTATAATAAGTACCAAGTGAGTTTTTGAGCCTATCATTTTTCTTGAAGAGTAACCATTTTGCCCATTCTTTATACAGCTTAGCAGATTATTATTTTATACACGATCTCTAGATTTCTTTTGAGTTAACCCTTAAAAAAAATTATAAAATAAAAAAAAGAAAAAAAATGTGTGTTGCTACATTTGGAGGCCCATCTAACTAGTAGATATGGAAGATTATTTAGAGCCCTAAAAGACAATGGAAATGCCATCTTTGATCTGTTTGAGGCTTTCTATCCATTCCTTTTATGAAATATCCATAGTTAACCCTTTTGAGCCTTAAAAAAAAACATTTTCTTTGTCAAACTTATCATCTTGACCCACTCTGATTTGGAGTATTACCCAATATCTTACAAGTTCCATCACCTATTTATGTTTGAGAAAAATGTAAATAATTATTTTGTTCAGTGAAGTTATGCCAAACAAAAGCAAAAAAAAAAATTGTTGTTTCAAAAATAAAAATAACAATAATAGGTGAAATCCACCTTGCAACTTCCAAAAAAAAAATCTCTACATTTTTCTCAAACATACACTTTGTTTTCCTTATTTCCCCAACTTTGTTAGCCATGTCGCTAGCCTACATTACATCATAATAAAAGTCCTTCTTGATTTTAGGGAACTATAGTCTGAACTAGAAACTAGTTATATGGGCTAAAAAAATATATAAATAAATAAATTGGGTTGACTAGCATTTTTATTTGACTTGAGATCATTTTATTTTTAAGCTGAGGGCATATTTCTTTCATCTTGGTGAGAGCATGTAATATCACTTCTTTATTATTTTCTCTCAATTACCATTCATTGGAGTGACTATTTTTATTGTGTTTAATTTCTTTGTGCGAGTGTCACTATTTCCAGTGAGATTTTGGAGTTTAACATGTCATTCTCGAAAGTAGCTGTGACAAAGTCTACTGGGTTGATTCATGTGGATGGTTGATGTGGGTGTGATGTTTCTTTAGACTGGAGATAATGCTTATACTTTTATTTTATTATTATCATTAGTCTGATTGAATAAACATGATTGTTAAAAAAAAATTATTTTGGATTTGAATTTTGTTTTTCCTTTATTTGCTAGGGACCAGCAATAAGCTAGTTGGGGGGTGTGTTGAGTATTAGAAAATGTATATTTATAAAGGAGAAAATCGTCATTTTACATTTTAAGTCTTACTAACACCCTTACTTTTATGTATTTAAGCTTCTTGTGATTTAATTACGTGTGTTTTATTTTAATTAAGTATTTTATATATTTTAGGGGTATTATGGTAATTTCACAATGAACGAGAGATCAAACGGCAAAACGGATGTAACTTTTGAACTCAGGACGGTCGAAAACCTTAGGAGGAGCATAAAAGAAAAAATGCCACTGTTCACATGTATGCATCGTTTCATTCACCTTTCACATAAACGGATCGATGACGTGGCATTGACCGATGATGTGGCATTGACTGATGAGGTGGCAGCATGTTACGCGTACGGTACATGCATATACACAGAATTATTTTCAACCAAACCGCGTTACTATTCAAGCCGGGTCAAACCGTGTCACTGTTCAAACTGTATGGTCAAACCGTGTATTGTTGACTGATGACATGGCGCAATCCTGAGCGTCCAAACTAATTTACCCCTAATTCAATTATGAGTAGCTAATTTTATTTCAAGCTTGGGTTGAAGGTGAAGTCGCAACATGTGTCATGGGCTTTATTTGGTAAATTTATTTTCTCTTCCCCTCTAATTTTTGTGGATGTTTTGACTTCTCGTCGACAAATAATAATAATCTTGTCTAGATACCGCCCTGGTTTCACCGTCTCCCTAGTACAAGGTTATTATTATTTAGCACGATAAGCCCTTAGCGCCATATTGATCAGAGTGTGGTTCGTGAGGTGTGGATTCTCCCCTCATGATTTAATTGGCATTAATTAGGAATATTTAGCCCATGGTGCACTTGAATATCTATCTAAAAAGCAGTAGTAGGGATGTCCAGTTACTCTTTCTAAGATTTGGTCAAGGAATGGTAATGGAAAATGATATTTTATAGCGGCTTCATTTAACTTTCTATAATCAATGCACATGAGCCAACTAGATGTAATTCGTGTTCGAATTAATTCACTTTTTTCTTTTTTAATAACAGTGATTTCAAATTTTTTAGGCACTACTTGTGTAGGATTTACCCACTTACTATTAGAAGTAAGGTAGATAATTCCAACATCAAGCAATTTAAGGACTTCTGTTTTGACTACCTCTTTCATGTATGGGTTTAATCTTCTTTGAGGTTGTTGACATATCTTAGCATTTTCCTCCAAACTAATTCTATGTGTTCAAATTAAGGGATTAATGCCTTTAATATCATTTAAAGTCCATCCAATTGATTTTTATGCCTTTTAAGAACAATTAGTAACTTACCTTCTTGGTCACTTGTTAAAGTAGAAGAAATCACAACAAGATAAGTTTGTTCTTCTCCAAGAAAAGCATACTTCAATCCTTCAGGCAAAGGTTTCAATTCCAGTTTAGATGCTTCTTATTGTTCATTATTTTCAATAATTCTAAACTCTTCAAATTTTGGTTTTTCGTCATAATTTTGTGAAGTTTGCATATAATCAAGCAACAAATTTATATTAGAAATATCAAGTTCAAGTTTCTTATTTGACTCAATTGAAGTAACTAAACAAACATCAGAGAGTTTAGAAAAGTCCCCTTTTTGTATATTTTCCTCTATATAAGATTCAACCAATTCCTTTTGTTTATCAGTATCATCTTCATTCTCATTTTCTTCATTAGGTTGCCAGCACATTTTGAAAACATTCAATTCCAAAGTCATATTTCTAAAGGATAAATTCATTAAACCATTCCTACAATTAATCAAAGCATTGGCAGTTGCTAAAAATGGTCAAACTAAAATTACATAAATTGGTTTATAATTATTCACAACATGTTCAATTTCCAAGACAATAAAATCCACAGGGTATATGAATTTATCAACTTGTACTAAAACATTTTCCACTATTCCTTTTGGTACTTTAATTGATCTATTGGCAATAAAAAGTGTAGTTGAAGTTGATTTTAACTCACCAAGATTAAGTTGAAAATAAACTGAATATAGAAGCAAGTTAACACTAGCACCAAGATCTAGTAAAGCATGCTCAATTCTGTTATCACCAATAATACAATAAATGGTAGGACAGCCAAGATCTTTATATTTCAACTTATTATTAGTAGACAGAATTGTACTTACCTATTTGGCCATGAAAGCTCTATTTTTTACCTTCAATTTCCTCTTGACAGTGCACAAGTCCTTTAAAAATTTGGCGTATGAAGGTACCTACTTAATTGTATCTAATAGAGGAATGTTAACTTTCACTTAAAAAATTCATAAGAGTTGTTTGATTTCCTTGGTTTATTCAATGCATGCAGAAATAGTGGTTCATGTGGAACACTAGTTATTTCTTCATTAGTTGTAAGTTCATTTAGTCCTTTCTTACCCTTTAAATTTTCATCATTTTCATAAGGTCCAGGCATAGGTCTATCAACAACCTTACCACTACAAAGAGTTATAACTGACTTGACTTGGTCCATGGCTGGATTTTTTTGAATATTAGGATTTGGTTATGGTTGGGCTATAAATTTTCCTTTTTCTTGAATTGTGAGTGCAGAAGCAATTTTAGCAAGAGTAACTTTCAAATTAGAAAACGTTTGTGCATTTTGATTGTTAATAACATCTTGTTTTCTGATGAATGAATGCA
Organism: Citrus mangshanensis; assembly: GCA_030449895.1. Lineage (NCBI taxonomy): Eukaryota > Viridiplantae > Streptophyta > Magnoliopsida > Sapindales > Rutaceae > Citrus > Citrus mangshanensis. The sequence goes on along the minus strand of JASUUJ010000280.1, from coordinate 2,262,202 downwards.
TTATGTCTTCCAGATTTTTCCATGGTGGTGGAACATATGGTGCGCATAAGGATAAGCATTTTGAAAATTTTGTGGAGGCGGTGCTTTGTGAAGATTGTGCATTATTATTATTCCTCTAACTGAAATTTGGATGATTTCTTCAACCAGGATTATAAGTCTGTGAATATGAGTTTGGTTTATTGAAAGTGTTAATGGCATTAGCTTGATCATTTAAACATTCTTTAAGTGCAAGTAGAGTGGGACAATCTTGAGTGAAATGATCATTAGAATTACAAAAATTAAATACAATTTCTTGAACATATTTTACTTGATCACTCTTTTTATGCTCGAAAGCTTCAACTTTCCTGACTAGGGATGCAAATTTTTCTTGTAAATCATAATCTTCCCCAAGATTATAGATTCCTCTACTGGATGGAGATGGTTGTGATTTATTTGTCGATTCAAAAGTTCCAACAGTATCTCAATGTTGTGCATTTTCAGCTAATTGGTCAAGGTAATTGTTGAGTGTTAGAAAATATATATTTATAAAGGAGAAAATCATCATTTTACACTTCAAGTTTTACTAACACCCTTACTTTTATGTATTTAAACTTCTTGTCATTTAATTATATGTGTTGTATTATAATTAAGTATTTTATGTATTTTAGGGGCATCATAGTCATTTCACAATGAATGAGAGATCAGACGGCAAAACGGACATCACTTTTGAACTCAGGATGGTCGAAAACCTTAGGAGCATAAAAGGAAAAATGGCACTGTTCACATGTACGGTACTATTCACATGTATGGTACTGTCTACGTTACTATTCACGACATTGTTCACATAGACGGATCGATGACGTGGCATTGACCGATGATGTGGCATTGACTGACGAGGTGTCACCATCTTGTTGGACTAAAATTCTTATGCACTGTTAATCGATGATGTGCCAGCATATCAGTGGACCAAAAATCTTACGTACGATACATGCATTACACATGATTATTTTCAACCAAACCGCGTCACTGTTCAAGTTGGGTCAGACCGTGATACTGTTCAAACCGCGTGGTCAAACTGCGTACTGTTGACTGATGACGTGGTGCAATCTTGAGTGTTCGAAATATTTTTGATCCGATGGCCATGATTTACTCAATATATCTATAAAAAGGAGGCTCTCCCCCCCGTAATTTGATGGCTCTGAATCCATTTTTGGGCTTCATTTTCTATAATTCCTTCTCCATCTTGTATTTTCTATGTATTTTAATAAATTTCTATTTTTCCCCTAGTTCAATTATGAGTAGCTAATTTTCTTTCAAGTTTGGGTTAAAGGTGAAGTCTCAACATGTGTCATGGGCTTTATTTGGTAAATTTATTTTTTTTCCCCTCTAATTTTTGTGGATGATTTGACTTTTCGTCGACAAATAATAATAATCTTGTCTAGATACACCGGCTCCCTAGTACAAGGTTATTATTATTTGGCACGATAAGCCCTTAGCACCATATTGATTAGAGTGTGGTTCATGAGGTGTGGATTCCCCCCTCATGATTTAATTGGTATTAATAAGGAATATTTAGCCCATGGTGCATGTTGATACGGATCCAAATACCCAAGTACGTCAATTTAATAGATTTTCACTTTAATTTATTCTTGCCATCTTAATTCGAATTTTAAGATAATCCAAATCATTTTCACCACAAATCCAACCACCCATTTAGAAAATTAATTCTACACACAATTAAAATCCACCTCCTCATGGGATCGACACTCATCACCATTGATCTACACTACAATAGATTCGTGCACTTGCGAGTTCAATAAAATTTGCACAACAATAATCTAGTGCATCTTAATGATTTTTATCCCTAAATTCACCATTACACATCATTTCAACAACCTGTCTACTTTGGGGTGTTAAACCCTCGTAAAAATAAGTGACTAATCACCAAGTTTCAAAACCATGGTATGGACATATGTTAAGCAATTCTTTAAACCTATCCCAACATTGGTATAATGTTTCTCCATTTTTTTTAGTGAAAGAAATGATTTTCCTTTTAAAAGAATTGATTTTATAAGGTGGAAAGAATTATTTCAAAAACCGTTCTTGCATGTTATTCCAAGTTCTTATTGATCCAGTTCTAAGGTTTTGTAACAAGTTTTAACTTTATCTTTTAATGAAAAAAGAAAAAGTTTTAATCTAATTATGTTCATGTACAATTTTTGTCTGTGTATGTATTACAAACTTCCTCAAAATCTCTTAGATACAAATATGGATTCTCAGATTCTAAACCCTAAAATGTTGGTAAAAGTTGGATAATACTTGGTTTGAAGTTGAATCGAGATACTTTTAGAGGAAATACTATACACGACGATGCTCCGGTTCTGGTTGGATTCATATAGTCTCTTAGAGTTCTTGGTTGATTCTGATCACGTCCATGTTAAGAATGATTGTCTCCTTGGTCAATCTGGGGATTAGGTTCGCCCAAAAAGTTTTCATCTTGGTTCTCGTCCATGATTGGTAGTGGAGATTGAGATCTGCAAATTAACCTGCCACTTGAAGTTCGAGACCAAAGTCTCATGCAATGGTTATGTCACAAATATAATATTCAAACAGATTAGCAACATAAAAATTAAATATGCAAATAATGTAAGTGTACAAAAATTAAAATTAAAATTAAATAACAATTTTTGTGGTTGAACCCAACAATTAAATTAACAAAAAACATAAACGTAAAATAATAAAATAAACTAAAATTAAATAAAAATTTTGGTGGTTGAACCCACCAAATAAATTAACAAAATAAAATAAAGCAAAAAAATGCGAAATAAAATAAATATTGAAAATTAAATAACAATAGGCGGTAAAAACATGCCGTAAAATTAAAAAAATACTGAAAATTAAATAAATAAAATAAAAATTAAAAAATTAAAAGTTAGCAGTTAGTTTGATTGGCCCAAATTAAGTTCAAATTAAGTTCAAATTAAGTCCAAGTAAGTCCAAGTCTTGATTATTATGAGAAATTTCGTCCAGGGATCTTATTACAAATTCTTTATAATTTAGAATTGAGCCATGTCCATGTGGGATGAAAGTGAAGATTCTGAAAGTTTCGGGGTCAGAACAAAATATGGGAAAAGAAAAAGGGGTATAACCAAAACTTTACACAAACAAAAAAAAATCAAAAACGAAAAAATAAAGCAAAACGTTTCCTCGGCAACAACGCCGAAAACTTGACACAACTTAAAAGTAATTTTAACTCCCAAGTATAAGAGTGTCTTGTTGTATTATAACTCGGTAAGTCCGAGTTCGATCAACGGAGAAAAGATTTAATTTTTTTATTTTATTTTATCTAAAAATTGAAAATAAAACTTAAATATAAACAATTTAATTTAAATAAAACTATGAAATTAAATTAGTTAGGGTTGTGGATCCACTCTTAGTAGTAAATAAAACTTAATAAATATTTTTTGCCATTTGTTTAGATTTATTGCCCAAAAGATTAATTATATAAATTATTATTATTTTCCCTTTAATTTTCTTATGGATTAAGTATTTATTATGCCAAAATTTAATTTGTCTACAATAAGTGAAAATACTATTTTACCGTAACTTATATTAAGATATTAAGAATTTATTGTACCAAACTCTCTTGTTTGTCTTACAATAAATCAAAATTTGAAAATATAAAAAATATATAAAATTATATAGAAACTAATTTAATTTATAAAATTAAAAATAAAATTTGATTAAATCATGTTTATTTTCTAAGAGTTTCACCTTACCCTAACTATTATTATTTAGTTATCCATAATTGAAATAAAAAGAATTATTAAAATTAAATTACTTATAATTAAAAGTAATAAAAACAATTAAAATAATAATAAAACTAAATTTATTTATAAAAATAATTTTATAAAATATTAAAAAAACCTGGAAAACAAGATTATAGGGAGATTCGGAGAATTTTAGAAGAAAAGAGATATAGAGAGATGATTAAAAACATAAAAATGTTTTTAAAAAATAAATTCATAATCCAGTGTTTTGCGGTCCATCATAAGCTTCGTGCATGCGCTCTTAGCAACCATTGGATCAAGATCCAACGACTGGTCAAACTTCCTAAGTCAACATGACATGTGGCATCATTTGACTTGTTTGATTTAGCCAAAGAACGGTTGAGATTTGGCGGGTTAATGAGTGGATCGGGTCGACCCGTATACAAAGATTCGGATCCTACAACTTGCTTCACCAACCATTGCCACGTGCCACAATCATGGCCATTGAATCATGAATGGTTGAGATTTAATCAAAATTACCAGCTATCCCATGCACTCATGTCTATTGTAAGCTCATTTTATCATCTAATCGTGATCGGTCAACAGAAAAAGTCCACTTTTTTTACATAAGCCCAATTTTAAGCCGATCTTGACTCATCTTAAGTTTTCGGACCTCCGGAATCTAAATTTAACGTCCTTTTATCTGTTTGGAGCTTAGAATTACGTGAAATTAATATTTTACCTAATAAACACAAAAATACACAAAATTAGATATATTTAAAACGTAATTAATAATTCCTAATATATTGCATAAACAAAAATATAAATTATAACATAAGTACAAAATAACATTATTATCGCTTGATAATTAAATAATTTTTAATACTAATAAAAGACTAACAGTTTTGAGACCGATGAACCATTTCTAGCGACATAAAGAAGCCAAACACACTGATCAGGTGTGTTTGGTGAAGCAACAATGAAAACCAACCTAAGGAGGCTAAATGTGCAAACTTGCATCAATTCTTGTTTTTGCATCAATGGAAAAAGTAGCCAATTCCAGCAATACCCACCATCTTCATCAGATTCCAACATAGCTAGCAACAAGCTAGGTATGTAAGTAAAATATCACTTCATCAAATTTGAAGTCCATTACAACATATATGATTAAAATACTAGGCAACATAATAATAGAATGCAAAGTATGTACTCAATGAACAAAGTTTGGTAAATTAATTTTCATCATCGATGAACTCACAATAACAACATACTAGGTAAGGCTTAACTCAAATAGCAGCAAGTAATCTAGAAACAAGGTTGGTATATGCTGTCTTTCCATTGAACTATTTATGAACCAAGCAAATTATGTAGTAGAACTATGACACATGACCCGTTTTTATATAAAATTAAATAATGATCAAGGTACTTGCATTGTCCATTAGTAAAAGGAAGTAATTAATGAAGTCTTTTATGAATTTTATGACATAAAATCCACACAAGACTGAACCTCCTGGCTGTTATAGGACCTATTAGCAATCAGCAATTGCATAGTTCATTATTAACATATGGTTATAGTTGAGGTAATTGGTCATACATTTACAGACCTTAACATCTTTTTATAATTCCATTTCTCCTTACCCTCTTATAAAAAAAAAATTATATGGAGCTGTATAAAAAAATAATTGAAAAAGGTATTTATGAACTAGGTAAAAATGAATATATATTGAGAATGGTAACCAAAGAAAATGAATATACACTTTAATGAGCTTTTTTAAATCATCATCAGGGTCTCCCCTATAAGAATTAAGATAATAAACTTCCTATTTCAATGCATCAAAGTTGATTAACACCCAATGGTAACTATAACAAAAGAAGGAATATTAAGCTAGTAATTTTAGTAAATAGAAGCAACAAAGGAAATTAATATGAGTAGAAAATTATTAAATAGGGTTCGCAAATTGTAGGCTTAGGCTGGCTTTTCCAAGCCCAAGCCTATATTGATGTTAACAAGCCAAGGCCCTTTAAAGCACACTTTGTCCTTTGTAATTATTAAAGCTGTCATGATGTGTCTTTTACTTTAGCTTTTGTAAAAGATAGGGGTCTTGTCCTATCTTCTCTGGGAATTCTCCTATATAAAGAATTCTCCCCCTCTCTTGTAAGAGAAAGAAGCTTTAAAAAAGAAATAAACTTTCGTGTGTTTCAAAAAAACTATGAATTTCTAAAGCTCTCTTTTCTCTCTGCAACTGAAGATCTAGAGAAAGAAAAAGAATAAAAGAATTAAATTTGTTCATTTTGAAACTTTAAGGAAGTATGCTCTGCACTTGCCTTCTAGTAAGGATCCTGTGCATCAGAAAACTTATGATGATTTCTTAAATAGTTTGGTACCCTGTTTTAAAGACTCTAAGGAAAGTCTATTTAGGGTTATATGACCTTAAAAGAAACGTTTTAGGTTTTGCTGCGTCTATCATGGTATCAGAGCCTACCCGCCCTTGAAAATTTTCAGTTTTCAAAACTTTCATCTTTCGTGCTCAAAATGGTATGATTTACGTCTTTCTTCTGTTTTTGCCCTCTAGACCTTCAGGAGCAGAGAGATTTTCTCCTTCATGGCTTCCACTTCATCTTCAACTTCTTCCCCTCCTGTTATTCTTTCTTCTACTCTTTCTTTGCCTAAATCCTGCACTTCTCATACCGCCCATAAGATAGAAAACCTTGTCGAATATTCCTACATCCCTGAATCAGCCCAAATCAGTGGGTCATCCTACCCTCTCATCAGCCCTTATCAGCTGTACAAACGCCCCAGTTCCTTTACTCGCAGTATCCGTACTCTCATATCTACTAGACGGCCTCACCCTAAAGAATATATCCAGTCTTCCCGCCTGGATCAATGTGCTCTTCAAGCAACCTCTGTTGAGCAATATGTCACTCTGGAAATACCCTCTGAGTTGATTTCAAACTGAATAAGAGAAGGTTACACTCATCTCCATCTTGGCGGCATCAGATTAATCCTTACCCTTCATGGGCGAAAAGGATTACCAGTTACCCCTCGACTTGCTCTGCTTGATACCCGGTTCAAATAGTACCAAGATGCTGTTATCGACACTGTTCTCACAACTCTTCATGCCGGAAGTGTTTTACTCACCTTTTATCCAAATTTAAACCTTTCTCTTCAAGACACCAACTTGCCCACAGCCTTGAAAGTTAAAGTTCAAATTCAAGGTGCAGAATAAATTTCCTCTGCAAAAATTGTCACCTTACACTATCAATTGGTCTATAGGCTTCAAAATCATGCCTTAGATCTACCCACTCCGGAACACAACTCTGACACCCTCATGGTGTTAGTAGAATCTGACCAGATTTCCACAATCATCCAGATCCCAAGACAACTTCCTCGCCATGAGCTCATAAAGCTTATGCCTCTTGAATAGATCTCCAACTATGAGCAGTTCCATCAAAATACAGCTCCCATTCAGACCTCTGAAAGCATGTTTGAAAGATGCTAATATGGCACAGTCCGAATGACTTTTAAACCACCTCCTAGTGCTTCACAAGAGCCCCCTCGGCTCTCCTTTACCTATTTTTCAATGATCACAGCTATTCAGACAGCTCTGGAAGATCTGGCCATTACAGGGTTTAATTCTGATGGCTACCCTGTTTATCCAGCAAAGAAAAATGGCCATTTCCTATGGGATGTCCCAGGCTCAGGCATGTGTGACCCCGATTGTCCCTGTTGGGATGACTGGGAAGAGGACGCCGACTATCCCACAAAGAAAAAGAAACCCAAAAAGAAAAAACCTCCCGTCTCATGTCACCACTGTGACCCACTCACCCAAAGATCCTCCACCTCCACCAGCCCCATTACCCATTTACAAAAAAGAACTCAAATGGATGGCAAAGCATTGCAACCCTGAGATTCCATCCCCCATCCTAAACTCCACACCTACCATACAACCACTGACTTGTATGATGTTTTCTTCTACTTCTTCAGACTACTCTTCTTCCTTTCCTTCCTTAGAGACTCACATAGATTCCCAGCGCAATGTTGTGTCCAAACCCTTTATCCCTTCAGCTATTACCTCATCTGGCCACCTTAAACCACCAAAGCCTTTTGAATCAGTCCTTAACTTGCAAACTCAAAATGTCAGGGCACAGAATGATACTTTGTTGCATATCAATTCAAAAGTTGAGAAACTCAGTTTACAAACTGAATAGCTTGAGACAAAAGTTGACTCCATTACTGCACAGATGCAGCAGATCCACTACAATCTTCAATCCAGAATTACTCAACTCGATTCAGAGTTACGAACCATGCTAGCCCAACGATACTATGGCCCAGAATTTGACCAAAAAGAAAGGGAAATCAGACGCTTAAAAGCTGAGCTTGATCAGATTGAATCTGAAAAACAAAGACCTACCCTTTTCACCCCATCACCTCCTATCCCTTCCATAGGTCCGAATTATCATCCATTTGCCTCTATACTTTCCTCTATCAAATAGTATGACCCTTCCAAGTTATTTGGCATGACTCATACCCTTTTTAGAGACAATTCCTTACCACCACCACTTAAACCTAAACCAAAGCCTAAACTTCAACCACGCCCCATCAAAATTCACCAGCCATCTATGTCCATTCCTGGACAACCGTCCTCACCGCCCGTACCTCCACTACCACCCCACTCTCAACCTCCAACTCAGTCTAAAGACAAAGAACCCATGCACCAGTATAGTGCCCACACCATCCATTCCTCACCTACTTCTGATGATCAAATTTATGCTCAGACTTCTGATTCCAATCTAGCCATTTCCACCAGCCATACTGAGTCTGACACCAACTCTTCAGTATCCACTAGTGGCTTTGAAAAGTCCTATACTGATATCACCAGAATCTTGATGGCCCAGCCTGATCAACCTGATCACGACCAAACCTCTCACATAGAACCATATGTTGATATTCCTTTAGAAGTTGACGACGACATACCAGACTTCTCTGCAACACACCAACCTCCTCCAGCCCAAGCCCAGACCGGTTCAACAAGTTAAAAATCATCAAATGGTCTATGGTTCTCATTTGATGATCTTCCATCTCATAAATGGAGAGAGAGACTTACTGAAATGTCTGCCTGGATTGACCTACAAATGCTAAGGCCAGGAGCCACAACTCAATCAGTCCTTAGAGAATTTGCTACTTGTTTTATGGGTGCTCTAAGAGATTGGTTTGATTCCTTAAGTCAATATAAACAATTACAGTTTGTTCAATTACCAGAAGTCTCAAGTGCCCTTGCAGTTATCCATGATCAATTCCTTTGAGACCCCACTGCAGTTTTTGAAGTTGCATGACGGGATTATCTCAACATGAAATGCTGGTCACTCAATGCTAAGGATCTTGACTTCCATTACAAGCGAATGTCCTTGCTGTTCTATAAGCTTAATGGATTCAATGAGCCTACATTAAAGCATGAATTTGACAAAAGTAAAAGCTTAAAGCAAAAGCAAGCATTAATAAATATACAGACAAAACCATAAAGTAGAACATAATTATTACAACAAGACAAACTACTTTATAGAGAGCGGAGATTCATATAGGCGTCTTCGGATGAGATTTCTGTTTCATCTGGGTCAGTGTCACGATTGTATTTTAGGAAAAAGGTTTTGGAGAGCTTTGGATGCTTACAGTGGGGACCACGGCAAGGTGGATAAGGGCAATCTCTTCGGTATCCCGGCTTGGGGGGTGATGTCTGGGACTTGGGGCTTGGCATTTGAGTGGCCTTGTCAGCTTTAGAGGGTTGGGATGATGATCCTAGGTCATACATGGTTGGTTGTGGAAATTGTTGGAGATGTTGGCTGAGAGGAAGGAATTCTTCCTATGGGTCTTAGGAGTCTTGGTAAAGGAAGTCAGTGTAGTCTGGTTTTTCTTCTTTGATGATAATTCTTATGGACTTTGGTTTGGATATGGCGGATGGAGTGGGGATCATGATGAGGTCATGTTGTGGACCTAAAGAGGTATAAAAGATATCCCGGTGCGGTGGAGGGTGGTGGTTCAGTTGATAAAGGTAGTTGTGCAGGTTGGATTGGAGTTCATTATCAATGACAGCTGGGTGAGGTGCGGTAAACCATTCATATACCTAGTCTTGAGTTTAAAAGAGATTTGTGGTTGGATGTTGGAAGTATGGCCTGTGAATGATAAATACTGATGTAAACAGTTGTGCTTTAGAGGTAGGCATGCGTTCAAGGTTGTAAATTTCTGACAGTTGTTGTAGCTTCTTTCTCCACCGTGGTATATGGAAAAACCATTCAAGTAATGTCCAGGTAAGAGAGGTGGCTTTGCCCGGGTTAATGAGATTGTTCAAAGTGGGAGTGATTGGTAGGACTAGCTTGGTTGCATAAAGAACAGTTAGGCACCAGATGTACCAGAACTCATCTTCAGTGATTTCACTAGATGGAGCGAGGGTTAAACCTGTAAGGAACAGATTTTCTAGGTAGAAAGTGGAAAATAGAAATGAGTCTGTCAAAAGGTAGGCTTTCATAAAGAAGCGGAAAAAACTTTCCTGGCAAACTCTTGGATAGCAAAGATAGAAGAGAAAGTTTTGTCAAGGGGAAAAGTTTTCTTGGTGAGAGCTTCTGGTGGAAGTGATGTGGCCATGGAGATGAGCGTTAATTGGTATGTGGTGGAAATCAATGTGAGAGGGTTTTTGGGTTTTGAGAGTCTGGATAGCAAATCAGGGATGAGGTTCTAGGACCCCTTTATATGCGTAACAGAAAAATCACATTTAGAAAACTAATCTTTTAATCGGAGTAACATCTTTTCTGAAACAGTTTTACCATTGAAATTGAGAATATGGGGGAAGGCTGAACTGTCCATTCTGATGAGAAAATGGTGTCCAATAAGATGATGCTCAAACTTTTTGATGCTATTCTTTACCGCTAAGATTTCTTTAAACACGCTATGGTAGTGCTTCTGTGTGTCCGAAAATTTTCCACTAGCGTAAGCGATAAAGTATTCTTTTCCATTGAGTTCTTCGAGGAGGATGGCACCTTATGAGTCATCACTTGCGTCTGTCTGCAATATGCGCTTTCCATCAGTAATCAACTTTAAAGGAGGCAGATTTTGCGTAATTTGCTTAAGGGTAGTGACAACAGTTGTATGGTCAGCATTCCATTCTGAGGGCTTTTTTTTCAATAAAGTCGAGAGGTGGTGGGTATAGCGGTCTACATGTGGAATGAAGTCTCTGATATAATTGATAATGCCAAGAAACTGTTGAACTTGCTTTTTGGAAAGGTGTTGATCTAGAAAGTGACGCAATTCTTAGGCAATGTGCTTTCCTGGCTGATAATGGCCGTCCTTTATGATCATACCAAGGAATTCAATATTATCCGTGGCAATGGTGCTTTTCTTGGCAAACAACATGATTCCATGACTTTGGACAATATCATAGAATTGAGTTAACAGCTGGCGATGTTCATCATGTGATCCTAAAAAATGCAAGATATCATTAATGTAAATCAATGCATGGTGCATGATAGGTTGGAAGATTTGGACCATGGATTTTTGAAAAATGGATGGGGCAATTTTGAGGCCAAAGGGTAGAACGGTCCATTGAAAATGGGCATTGGGGATACAAAAGGCAGTTTTGTAACGCTCAGAGGGTTCAATGCCTAATTGCCAGAAACTGAATTTTAAATCAAACTTGGAAAAGATCTGGGCATTTTTTAGAAAAGTAAACATGCTTTGTCGGCGGGGTAAAGGAAACTTGTCATCTTGCAAAAACATGTTTAATCGGTAGGGATTTCTGGACTTGCGAGGTTTGGATGAAGATTCTGGATTTTTGAATTTCCGAAAATGCCTTTTCTTCTTAGAACTGCAATCACAATCCTTTTTTGCATTTGATCTGCAAGTAGCATTTTTTGCAGGCACTTCTGAATGGTTCTTTGTCTTTCAACAGTTCTTTGAAAAATTGTTTCTGCTCACAAAGTTTGTCAAGGCATGTTTCAGCAATCTGGAAGATTTTGCCAAGAGAGATGTTGTCAAGGATGAGATTAGAGGCGGTAAGTTACCGTTGTATGTCGAGTTGGAGCTCTTCTGGAAGGAAGCTAGAAAGACATGCTTTAATGTAGGCTCATTGAATCCATTAAGCTTATAGAACAGCAAGGACATTCGCTTGTAATGGAAGTTAAGATCCTTATCATTGAGTGAACAACATTTCATGTTGAGATAGTCCCGTCGTGCCGCTTCAAAAACTGCAGTGGGGTCTCCAAATAATTGATCATGGATAACTGCAAGGGCACTTAAGACTTCTGGTAATTGAACAAACTGTAATTGTCTGTATTGACCTAAGGAATCAAACCAATCTCTTAGAGCACCTGTAAAACGAGTAGTAAATTTTCTAAGGACTGATTGAGTTGTGGCTCCTGGCCGTAGCATTTGTAGGTCACTCCAGGCAGACATTTCAGTAAGTCTCTCTCTCCATTTATGAGATGGAAGATCATCAAATGTGAACCATGGACCATTTGACGATTTTTGACTTGTTGAACTAGTCTGGGCTTGGGTTGGAGGAGGTTCGTGTGGTGCAGAGAAGTCTGGTATGTCGTCGTCAACTTCTGAAGGAATATCACCATATGGTTCTGTGTGAGAGGTTTGGCCGTGATCAGGTTGATCAGGCTGGGCCATCAAGATTCTCAGTGATATCAAAGATAGGACTTTGAGTCACTAGTGGATCAAGAGTCGGTGTCGGGGGTGGAAATGGCTAGATTTGAATCAGAAGTCTGAGCAGAAATTTGATCATCAAAAGTAGGTGAGGGATTGACGGTGTGGGCACTATACTGGTGCATGGGTTCTTTGTCTTTAGACGGAGTTTGAGGTTGAGAGTGAGGTGGTAGTGGAGGTGCGAGTGGTGAGGACGGTTGTCCAGGAATGGACATGGATGACTGATGAATTTGGACGGGGCGTGGTTGAGGTTTAGGCTTTGGTTTAGGTTTAGGTGGTGGTAAGGGATTGTCTCTGAAAAGGGTATGAGTCATGCCAAATTACTTGGAAGGGTCATACTGTTTGATGGGGGAAAGCATAGAGGCAAATGGATGATAAGTTGGACCTATGGAAGGGATAGAAGGTGATGTGGTAAAAAGGGTAGGTCTTTATTTTTCAGATTCAATCTGATCAAGCTCAACTTTAAGCGTCTGATTTTCCTTTCTTTTTGGTCAAATTCTGGGCCATAGTATCGTTGGGCTAGCATGGTTCGTAACTCTGAATCAAGTTGAGTAATTCTATATTGAAGATTGGAGTGGATCTGCTGCATCTGTGCAGTAATGGAGTCAACTTTTGTCTCAACTCAGCTTTGTAAACCGAAGTTTCCAACTTTTGAATTGATATGCAACAAAGTATCATTCGTGCTCTAGCATTTTGAGTTTGCCGCTAAGGAGTGATTCAAAGACGTGGTTCAAGGTGGCCAGATGAAGTAATAGCTGAAGGGATAAAGGGTTTGGACACAACATGTCGCTGGGAATCTGTGTGGGTTTCTAAAGAAGGAAAGGAAGAAGAGTAGTCTGAAGAAGCAGAGGAAAACATCATACAAGTCAGTGGTTGTACAGTAGGTGTGAGTTTAGGATGGGGGATGGAATCTCAGGGTTGAAATGCTTTGCCATCCATTTGAGTTCTTTTTTGTAAATAGGTAATGGGGCTGGTGGAGGTGGAGGATCTTTGGGTGAGTTAAGGTCACAGTGGTGACATGAGACGGGAGGTTTTTTCTTTTTGGGTTTGTTTTTCCTTTTGGTGGCATAATCGGCGTCCTCTTCTCAGTCATCCCAATAGGGATAATCGGGGTCACACATGCCTGAGCCTGGGACATCCCATAGGAAATGTCCATTTTGCTTTGGATAAAGGTAGCCATAATTGAACCCCGTGAATGGGTAGATCTTCGTTTGAATATTTGTGATCACGAAGTAAAAAGGAGAGGGGGCTCTTGTGGAGCATTGGGAGGTGGTTTAAAAGTCATTTGTTCCATCTTGGCGTCTTTCAAACATGCTTTTAGAGGTCCGATTATTTTGATGGAATCGCCATAGGAGATCCATTCAAGAGGCATAAGCTTTATGAGCTCATGGCGGGGAAGTTGTCTTGGGATCTAGATGATTGTGGGAATCTGGTCAGATTCTGCTAACACCATGAGGGTGTTAGAGTGGTGTTCCGGAGTGGGTAGATCTAAGGCATGATTTTAAAGCCTATAGACCAATTGATGGTGTAAGGTGGCAATTTTGGCAGAGGAAATTTGTTCTGCACCTTGAATTTGAACTTGAACTTTCAAGGATGTGGGCAAGTTGGTGTCTTGGAGAGAAAGGTTGAAATTTGGATAAAAGGTGAGTAAAACACTTCTGGCATGAAGAGTTGTGAGAACAGTGCCGATAACAACATCTTGGTACTATTTGAACCAGGTATCAAGCAGAGCAAGTCGAGCAGTAACCGGTAATCCTTTTCTCCCATGAAGGGTAAGGATTAATCTGATGCCTCCAAGATGGATATGAGTGTAACCTTCTCTTTTCCAGTTTGAAATCAACTCGGAGGGTATTTCCAGAGTGACATATTGCTCAGCATAGGTTGCTTGAAGAGCACATTGATCCAGGCGGGAAGACTGGATATATTCTTTAGGTTGAGGCCGTCTAGTAGATATGAGAGTTCGGATACTGCGTGTAAAGGAACTGGGGTGTTTGTACAGCTGATAAGGGCTGATGAGAGGGTAGGATGACTCACTGATTTGGGCGGATTCAGGGATGTAGGAATATTCAACAAGGTTTTCTATCTTATTGGCGGTATGAGAAGTGCAGGATTTGGCCAAAGAAAGAGTAGAAGAAAGAGTAACAGGAGTGGAAGGAGTTGAAGATGAAGTGGAAGCCATGAAGGAGAAAACCTCTCTGCGCCTTAAGGTCTAGAGGGGAAAAACGGAAGAAAGACGTAAATCATACCATTTTGATCACGAAAAATGAAAGTTTTGAAAACCTAAACTTATGCAGGAACTCACTCCCTGATGATGTGGGATATTACATAAACACATTTAAAACATTTCAGATAATCTTTCCTTCATAAACTTAACCCAACCTTTCTATATTGTTGTATCATGCTGGTAGTTTGAAAAGCCTTTTACGATTATTAACATAGGTAAAATATGGTTCCTCATACTTAAAGTACCAAAATGCAACTTCAATAGCTTGCAGTACTTGCTTCCTACTTCGAGGATGAACAATGAAGAAAAGCTTTAACATTTCAGAATTAAAGAAGTGAGGATATGGATATTTGTAAAAAAGAAATAAAGATCCAAACAAAAAATAATTTAAGAGTAATGATATAACCATAAACTTTTGTACAAATTTATTTTGTACAAACTGATGTGGCATGATAAAATTGGTTGAATTAAATATCTCTTGACCCACATGATTTATTTCTATTATTTTATATTTTCATTCAACTAATGAATTAATGCCACATCATTTTGTACAAGATAAGTTTGTACAATAGCTTGTGGTTGTATCATCACTCATAATTTAATTCCCATATAGAATACACTATCTAGCAACAATAAAGAATTTAATTCCTCTTAATTTTCTATTTCATACCTTGAGAGACTCCGATAGACACTACTTCGTATCATCTAGAATCCTACGCCAATCATTATAGTAGACTAAAACTGATGCACAAGCCAAAACACCAACATACGTAGCTAGCTCAACACTTTTTCACTAACTGGAATGCCAAAGTTATTGTATCTCACCACAAAATTTCCAGTTTCTTTCCTCTTCCTGTTTTGCTTTGATCCAACAATATCACCTCTTATTCACTTTATTACTCTCATGTTCATACTCATTAATATCTTCAAACTTATCAAGATTAAGGACGTGATCGGCCATGGGATAAGTGCTTTTTGGTATTCTGCTTCCTCATCAACTCCTTCATCATATTCCTCATCAGAAAAATCATCAAAATGTTCATTAGATTGCTCAGGAAAACCATCCTAAACTACATTTTTCCCTTTATCCATGAATAATAGCATAGATGCAAAACGAAGTACAAAATAATAAGAAACATATTAACAAATTAAAATTGCAAAAAAAATGAAATAATAAGAATAAATAAAATTATTAAAGTTGTATTGTTATAATTAAAGCAGAAAATAAATCAAATTAGAACCTTAAAAGATAACCTTTTTTCTCAGTCAACAGATTTGACGTGCACACAAAACTCAAAACAAATTACAATACTTAAAGACCAATACAAATTCCCTCTTTGTTGTCTTGTGCATAGATTGCGGCGTCATTATTGACAGAGTTTATTCGTCAACATTTGGACATTCTGTGGTGCAAAGGTTATTCTATTGCATCTTCACTTCTTTGTGTAGGTTTACCTCTACTAGACATTTAACATGCAACTAACCATTTCTTATCAAGGTGATTAGGTACATAGAAAATTTGCTAGGCTTGAGAAGTCAAAATAAACGAATCAGTTTGTAGCCCAATCACACTTCACCCTTGGTATGTACCAATCACACTTCATCATCGGAATTTCAAACATAATGTAATCTAGATCCCAAATCTCTCTAATTACTCCATAGTATATAATATTAAAAGTGACAAGATTTTTATCTTTTAAATTAACAATTGAAATTGTTTGTGCAACCAATGACACTCTACTATTTTCAATTATGTTAGTTAAGTCTCGATCCATGAAACAAATTGAAAACCATTTATTTCATAACTAGGAAATTGAAAAATATAAGGACGAGGCCGTTCTGATAACTAATGGTTTTTTTGTGATGCATTGTGAACACTCTCTTTTAACATATTTACCTAAAATAAGATATGAATATCAAGTTAAACAATCAAAAACTAAAATTGAAAGAGAAAATTTAATTAATTATACTTTGCTTCCTTAAAACCTTATCCGTAAGCCAATCTACAAAGGTGTTGTGTTCATCTTACAACCATCTCTCATTTTTTTATTTTATTTTGTAAATGAAAAAGTCGTAGTCAATCCATATGCTCACTAAAAAGTAGCTACAAAGAAAATTTCTTTAGGTTCCTAAATGGTATCTCAATTAATATAAATTACCAAATTTAACTGAAATGATAAAATAAAATTGCCATTTATTTTTATTGAAATTTATAGATAATTAAATCTTAAACTCATGTTGGTACATTTTTGGGATAATACTATATTTACATAGGTGAAAGAACTGTTTATAAGATTGTACATTTGGGGATACAATTATTGTACTCTATCATAACTATATAGTGGTATCCCAAAACTTAAGATCAATATATTTAAATTACACAAGTTAGATAACACGTCTTATGTAAGGTTGAACTTCTTTAGTGTTATGCAAAACATACAAGTGTGCTTATTTAATGAAGTTCGATTAAATTGCACCATTTGTCCACTTCTCGGGCTTATCAATTTCTATATTTTTTACATGTCAAGGTGGAACCCCAATTGTCGGCATGTTTTCTATGTTCTATATGATTCTAATGCTTTCTCCACAATACAACTCTCCACTATGCAACCTCAAGATAGTTACAGTTTCGAACATGACCTTTTAGAGTTTTCACGTATCACTCAAAAGGATACATACAACTAAGATATACGAGGCCAAATTGTCTAACTTCACTCACTAAGTGAACAATGAGATGGACCATTATGTCAAAGAAACTAGTGAAGAAACATTTTTCAAGCAGCACAAAGTCTCTACAAGGTTCTTCTCCAATTCATCTAGCATTGTCAAATCAATCATAGTTGCATGAAATGAATTAAAAAAGAAACATTACCTGATGATAGCTTCTTTGACATGTTTTGGCAATTGGTAAAAGTTGCTACAAAGAACATGACAATCATGAGAATTAAGACCTTGAAGTTTAAAGTCATTTTTACATACAAGATTCTTGATATTTCAAGAGTATCCAATAAGAACATTGATACTTTTCAAAGGTTTATAGAACTTACTTTTTCCTCCTCAATTAAGGTGTCACAAGCAGTAGAAAGTCGTGTACGATTTATTTTTTCCTTAACTTATAGTGCTAACTTCCCATAAATTTAATTTCCATGAGATCCATCCTCAACTTTAATCCATTTTTAACTTTCCAAGAATATGCAACAATGTTTTATAGATGCTATCATACACATTCTTTTTCTTGTGCATAACATTTAATTAGTGACCTACAAGCAAGTGCTTTCAATACACTAAATTATAGAACATTGATTTCTTCTTCCACCACACTTGATCCTCATTATTCTCACTTTTGATATTCTTGCTATTACTTTTCCCTCATCTATTATTAATAGACTCAACCAACTGTAAAATTTTCTCTCCATTCAATACTTTTAAAGGGGGATCCTCACACATACTATGTGAAAGGCTATTGCTCGGAGCTGAAATTCATGGCCACAAGGAAGCCAAAATCGATGCGCAATATATGTATTTTTATTTCTGCAGTTAAATTTACATTTTCGTATTTCTACACCACAATATGGATAGGCATAAGATCACTTAACAATGCTTTACTTAAAATTTCTATAGCCAAAAAAATCATTTATTGTTTATAATAACATAGCTTGCAAATTAAAGTATTTATTTCTATAAGCATCATAATGTTAACATATGTGTTTCCATAATGTTGATTTTGATGATAACAAACAAGATTAAAAATGATTAATCTTTTAAGCTCAAATTATTTTTTATACATTTTAAATAAATCATTATTTTCACATTATAAAGGTTTTATATTTAATAGAAAAATGATTTTATGAAATTAGTTTTTTTTCAAGTTTATGGTTTAATTGAAAGAGTTTTGAAAACTTTGAAATCAATAAGTATTGCTTGAAATTTTGAAGGACTTATTTGAAAAGTTTCATAACATTTTGGGTCATATCATAATTTTAGAAAGTTTTGGGATTGGCAAAGCATTATTTAGAAATTCCAAAATTGGACTTATTTGAAAAGATTCATAATGTTCTGGGCCATAATATAGTTATATAAAGTTTTGATGTCAAACTGTAATTTTTAGAAAATATTTCACTATAGCAGTTACTGTATCAAGCGGCTATCCGGATCCTAACAAACGATAGACCGAATTTGGGCAGTAAGCTTCTGGAACATAAAAGGCTATCCGGATTTCATAAGCGGCATACCAGATGTTCAAAAATTCAAACTTTGGTTGTAATGGTAGCATTAAGCAGCTAACCAGATGTCCATAAACGGTAAGCCGGTTATCACCAAAATGTGCATAACAGTTAGTTTTTGAGTTCAAACTATATAAACTCAAATCCAATTCATTTTTGGTAATCTGAGCAAGCAAAAACAAAAAACACAATATATATTGAGCTCTCATTTCGCAAATCATAAAATATTGAATAATCTTTGTTCTTCAATTTGTATATCTACTCTTCGAGAGAGTTTTTGTTGTAATTTTCAATTCCTCATCAAATTTATGAGTGTTTAAGTGTGTGAGACACTTGAGTGAAGAGATTGGGAGATAATCTCTTTGTTGTAAAGGTTCATTGACACCTTGGAAGTCAATTATAAGCTTTTGAAGCCTTGGAAGGCTTGGATAGTGAAATCCTCAAGCTTGG
Source organism: Citrus mangshanensis (assembly GCA_030449895.1). Taxonomy (NCBI): domain Eukaryota; kingdom Viridiplantae; phylum Streptophyta; class Magnoliopsida; order Sapindales; family Rutaceae; genus Citrus; species Citrus mangshanensis. Next base: position 2,242,858 of record JASUUJ010000280.1, on the reverse strand, counting down.
GTTGCTTGGAGGCGTGGACGTAGGCGGGGATTGCCGAACCACGTAAAAATCCTTGTGTTTGTTTTCTCTTCCCTTACTCATTTATTATTGTGCTTTATTGAACTTTATTGAACTTATTCTTTTCGAATTTATTAAGACATTAGATTGAATTTTTGTGTGGTTTGTGTTGTACAAATTTTAATGTACTCGCAAGTGCACGAATCTATGGTAGTATAGACTAATGGTAATGAGTGTCGATCCCACGAGGAGGTGGATTTTAATTGTGTGTAGAATTAATTTTGTAAATGGGTGATTGGATTTATGGTAGAAATGATTTGAATTATCCTAAAATTGGAATTGAAATGGCGATAATAAATTCTAAAATTGGAATTGCAATAGCGAGAATAAATTGAAGAGAAATCTATTGAATTGACGTACTTGGGTATCTGGATCCGTATCAACATGCATCATGGGCTAAATATTCCTTATTAATACCAATTAAATCATGAGGGGGGATCCACACCTCATGAACCACACTCTAATCAATATGGTGCTAAGGGCTTATCGTACCAAATAATAATAACCTTGTATTAGGGAGCCGGTGAAACCAAGGCGGTACTAAACAAGATTATTATTATTTGTCGACGAGAAGTCAAAACATCCGCAATAATTAGAGGGGAAGAGAAAATAAATTTACCAAATAAAGCCCATGACACATGTTGAGACTTCACCTTCAACCCAAGCTTGAAAGAAAATTAGCTACTCATAATTGAACTAGGGGCAAAATGGAAATTTATTAAAATACATAGAAAATACAAGATGGAGAAGGAATTACAGAAAATGGATCCCAAAAATGAATTCAGAGATATCAAATTAGGGGGGAGAGGCCACTTTTTTATAGATACATGGAGTAAATCATGGCATTCGGATTAAAAACAGTTTGGACGCTCAGGATTGCGCCACGTCATCAACAAGACGCTGACCATTTAACACGGTTTGAAAAAGAACGCGGTTTGGTTGAAAATAATCCGTGATGCATGTAGACGCGAGATTTTTCGCCCACCGATATGCCGCCACGCCACCATCAACGACATAAGAATTTTAGTCCAACAGATCGTGACACCTCATCATTGCCACATCATCGGTCAATGCCACGCCATCGATCCGAAGTGTGTGAACAAGATCGCATGTGAATAGTCGCATATGAATAGTGCCATTTTTCCTTTTATGCTCCTCCTAAGGTTTTCGACCATCCTGAGTTCAAAAGTGATGTCCGTTTTGCCGTCTGATCTCTCCTTTATTGTGAAATGACTATAATGCCCCTAAAATACATAAAATACATAATTAAAATAAAACACATGTAATTAAATCACAAGAAGGTTAAATACATAAAAGTAAGGGTTGTTAGTAAGACTTAAAATGTAAAATGACGGTTTTCTCCTTTATAAATATGTATTTTCTAACACTCAATAGTTTGCTTAACTTAAGTTTTAAAAACCTAATTCACCCCCCTCTTGGGTTGCATAACTTGTATTTCACATAGGCCTCTATTCATATATTCCATAAGGTTAACAAATCCCCAATAAAAGGTTGCAAATACATATTAGTGTCACTACTTGTTTGTTAGGACTAAAAATCAAGGAAATCAAAAATTTTCTTTTCATGCATAACTATGGTGGGAGATTATGAGTTATAAGAATTATTCAGTTGTACCTATATATGCTACTAAGAGAGCTATGCGAATGATTCATTAGCCGATAGAGCTAGACGAAAATTTCTAGGATCGGACGCAAATGTTGGCCATTTCTCATCTATTAACTTCCAAGATGGTGGGCCAACTAGATATCAGTGTTTATCATCACCCACCCTCTTATTTACCTACCAAGTCAACTCACTAGTAGTTTATATTAATGGAAACACGTGCCTAAGCCTACCTATAAAAGGAAAGTGCCATAAGACCATTGCAAGAACCTCTTTATTCTATTGATCTACAGTGTCATTGTTGTAATGAATTCAAATGCCATTGGTTTTAATGTGCAAGTGTACACAACAAGTAATATAATGATAAGTACTCGAGATTGTCTCCACAGGGATTGATGTTATTAGATTTGCTACAGTAATCTCGACAATGCAGTTATGCTTTAATTGAAAATAAAAAAATAAGAAAACTGATAACTTAAAATAAAAATGCAATAAAGTAAATTCTCATGTCACACACAAGGACAAAGCTAATGGGAATGGAGTAGTTGAGTGATTAAACTCTCTTAATAGTTTTGACTATTTCTTCCAATTTTAGACTTAGTTGCTTCAGCTTCTGCTACAACATTAGGCAGAATCCTTATGTATCCTCAGTTGTTACATGTTGGATGTCTTACATCTATATACAACCTAACAGTGACCAATTGTTATGCCAACATAAAATATAATATTACACGCTTAGGAGGTGAATCCCTATGTCTAGTTCATCACTAATTTTAGATTAAGCATGACCCTTTTGGAATCAAGTAAAACTCAACTCAGAAAACTCAATCTAAAACCAAGTATTGCTCTAATATGTTCCACTAAGATAGGCCCTTTTGTGGCTCTTTCTTATAAGTATCCTTAAATGGGTGGTCAGTCGAAATAATGAATAGAAATAAGTGTTATCAAAACAAAGCGCTATAGCAAACATGCACCAACACATATAATCAGTTAATGAACCATTAAGATTGTTTATCACTAAACCACAAATAAATTTAGTTCATGGTTTGCGAAAAAAAAAATAAGCGAGTTTCAGTAAGAAAAATAAATAAACAAGTTTCATTAATCAAATACATCCCCTTAATTAAAGAGTAAATGAGAAAACAAGGAAAGAATAAGAATGGTCGGTTTCCCGATTGATCTCTGCAATTTTCTCCTCTGATGCAACCCTAAATCTTGCTCTTGAATTCTATTTTTAATCTTGTTTCTTTTTGGTTTTTGTTCTTGGTTTTCACTGCCCCCTCTTCCTTTGCATGAGTGCTTCTTTTATAGTTGAAAATTAGAGCTACCACAAGTCTAAGGCGCTCATCTTCCAAATTTGGAAACTCCAGATCGCAATCTTCTAAGTATCTTTGCTCAAAATTTTCTCTGTCAATGCTCCAGTATTGCTACAGCAACAGTTACTATAGCATCTGCATTATTTCAGATTGTTTCAATTCTTCTATAGCCAAGTTTTTCCTGATTTTTGTAAGCCCATTTTAACACATTCCGTTCTTAAACTTTGAGCTTCTGATCACCTACAATTATGCATGAGATTTAATCACAAAGATTGTTCTAAATCAAACAAAATTGATTGAAGACAAAATAAAATAGAGGTTTATGGAAAATATAACTAAAATGCAACGAAAACATGTCATTTCCTCTCTAAGTAATCATTATTTAAGTCTAAAAGTGTCATGATAACTCTCATTTCATAGAGTTATCAATCATCTTTTTTCTTCCATCTAGATAACCCATAAGTAGGACATTCAAGTCTTTCTTACTCTTTTCCACAAAGTATGCAATAATCTAGGCAAGTATGAATTTTAAGATATCCCAAGCCCAAAGTTGACATTGTCTTTTTGAAATCATACAAATAGTTCAATATGTTTAGGCAAACCATCTACTAAAACACTTAACAATGCGATAAAAAGCTACTGTTAGACCACCCAAGTCTACACTTCACATTGAACAATTTCACTGAAAAACCCAACTTAGTCAATTTTGTGCATCTTAAGTACAAAGGTTTCTTAGCTTGTTTTAATAGCTCTTTAAAATCCTTACTGTCCACAACAATCCTTGTAAGTATCATTAATCATTTCTACCTCATTACCACTGTCAAACTACGTATTTTGTGTTTCAAATTGGTTATTTTTTTTAAGGAGGACATTTATGAATCTCCTCCGCATGCCAAAACCAATTGTCATATTTCACACCAAAACCGTGCATATATAAATGATCATTAATAGTTATAGTTGTGTTAAATGAAAGATTCCCAAATTATGTATATAAGACAAAAAAATTAATCCAACATAATTAAATGTTTGTCGACTGTTACAACAACCATGTGAAACAAACAATATTTAAACTTAACTAAAACCATTCAACTAAAGTAACATTTAAGAATAGCTTTGGGTATAAATATTAATCACTGACAACAACACTTTATGCCAGACAAAAAGTGTTCACTTGTATTAAATAAAAGAAAATAGGGTGTTGTTCCAATATATAAATCATAATAACACATATGTTTCCACAATCCCACATAAATATGTCAGTCATACAAACATTTAAAATGTGGATGTAAGATACCAACATACTTGTGCTCACATGGGTACAATCTTGATCCAAGTGGGTGGCATAGTAAAATATGTTAATTAATTGGAAAAATTAGATGAATCTACTACATATACATAGTTCATGGCCAAAACAACATAGATGACAACCACTAAAAGATAAAAGCAATTAGGGAATAGTATGTCCCAACAAAGATCACACCAGCATAAAACTATATAAATATTTTTTTTCACTTTCCTCTAATATTTTTAGTAAGATTAAATTCAGCAATAACAAATTAGGTAGGCCAAATCAAATGTATTGGCCCTATTTATATCCAACATCAACACTAGCCCTTGGCACTCTTAACCGAGCAAAACCTGAAGCTTCCTCTTATATAAAATCACCCAACAGTGGTTGATAAATCTTTCTAGACATCAGTCTTTAAAAACAATTATAGAGGTAGGTAAAATCATTGAAAGCCTTTTTTGATAGCTCGAGGATATCAAAGGCATGGTCAAAGATGGTTTGATATATATGGTTCAGGCAAGGCCACAAATTTAGAACACTAAGTAATAATATGCATGCATATGTACATTCCATAGACAAACTAAGGCCAGCCACTTGCGTAGACTTTAACAATATCATCAATGTATACAATTGGCAGCCTCAGCAAAATGTATCTTGATTTAAGAGAAAAAAAAATGCGTAGTTTATTTTTGAAAAAATAAAAAACCAAAGACTAAAACTCTAATAATCAACTACTAAAATTAGTAAATTAGTTAACTTTAAGCAATTTAATTCATGAAATGAAAATTGAAGACATGCAAAATACAACAATGACTTACTAGAGAATGTGAAGCTTCAATTGAAAGTGAATGCTATTGTCTCAATTTCAGCAACTATGGTTCGGGTCTTCTTTCAAGGCAAGATTTTGGGTTTATTTTAGTGACCAAAAGTGTCGTTATTGTTGTTCTTAGTCGGGTATCCTCTGTGGCTATGATTTGGGTTTCAATTTAAGACTGATTTTAGTTTAAGACTGAAATAATTAGGTGACAGTGGCTGACATGAACAACGTCAAAAATAGCAGATAGAACGGCAATAAGTCAGAACGGCGTCGAACGGCAAGTGTTTGTGTGTTATCAATTTTTTTTGGGTTTTATGGGTTCACTACGTGATATGTTTTGAGATTTGAGATTGTCAAACTAAAATTTTCTCAAAATTTAGAGAATTTTTCCATTCCCTCCTAACAAAACGCTATATTATACTATTATTCTTTTTATAAAATTTTTTAACTATAACTTAAAATTGTAAATCTTATATCACGAGACGTCATCATTTCAGTGTGGAGGTATCCTTTTATTATTAGCCTTTGGCTACAAAATATTTTTAAAAATAAAGTCAAATCCATGCAACTAATGTCAAAATAAAAATATCGACTGTGAATTCTTGATAGCCAAAAAATCTATAACCAGTCTATTTGAGATTCTCGATAGACAATATTTACATCGCAAGTATGTGATAAATTTATAATAGAAATCAAATCTATCTCGCATTATTCATTGTAGGTCTTCAGACCAAAACCTATCACACGGGAAACTACCATAGTAGGTGTTTTTTCTTATAGTGGAGGTTGTCATATATATTGTCAATTGTTGGAATAAGAATTGAATAAGCTTCACCAACTTTGCATGAATTAAATACTAGGTTTCTCAATTGAAGAAAGTAAGAAGGTTGGCAATTGAACAAAAGAGAAAGCCTAGCAATGGCCTCTCCACAGCGAAATCTAATAATACAATCCATTATATTTTAAATTTTGTCTTTCCTTTATATAAATGAACATTATAATTAATTTTTAATTAAAATAATTAAAATTAAATTAATAATTTTTTTAACTTACATCATTAAAAGTATTAACAATTATTATTTTATATAATTAAAATTAATAATAAAATAAAAAAATAATTAACAAATACATTTTCTTATTCATTTTCTAATTGAAAGGTAGTTTTTTTTTTACATCAGGGTAAAACTATAATTTGTAACAATTCATTCCCAATGCAAGATAAAGTAAACATATGAATGAGATTTTGATTGGCAATCTACACTTTCACTCTAGTGTAAATAAAAATTCAACTCCTACTCCTACTGTCACTCTTAATCTTAGCAATCCTACTCATTAAGATTCCTACTCCAATCCTAGAAGTTACTACTCCAATAATTTCTTAGAATTAAAAAAGTGACGAAGGGCTAGTTTGGGATTGTGTTTGTTAATTAAACAAGTTGCTTCCGCTGAGCAGATGCAATAAGCAGCTAATTGAAAAAGCAAATTGATGTTTGGTAAACTGTGTTGTTGCGGTTGCTGTGAGTTTGAAAAGCAGTGCACATACATTTGGTAAATTTTATTACAAGCTTGTTGAAAGGAATTTAGATCTATTGCTAATAGATGTAAGCAATTAAAAACCTAAAATTAACAACTTAATTAATTTCTAGAAGTACTGTTCACGGTTAAGTTTATCACCATACAGTTTACTCAATCTTAAACTGAATATGCTTCTCTTGAATAATTGCTACCCATCTTGATCCACGATCCTCAAGGCACTTCGCGAAGTGATCAATAGCAATTCTTCAATTCTTCAATATCTAGTTATCCAAGATCCACATAGACTCTCCACAAAGATGAAAAGAAAATAAAAAAACAAATCAACACAACATTATGTGCTAAATCCAGATTCTTTAGTGAGGAGGCCGAATTTTGCTTGTCTACTTTATGCTATATGTTGCGTACCTTTAATTGTGAAATACCTCTCTTTATATAGGCACTAGGGTTTCACAAAAATAACAAGTTTTAAAAGACTTGGATTCTTTTGAAATAAGAGTTTCTTTCCTCTTATAATTCCTACGAATCAGAATATTAATAAATTTGATCTTCTTGCCTTACTGTCTCCCAAGAAATATCTAAAGCATTTAATAAACTTCCTGTTTGAAATAACTTCTTGCTCTAAATAGATCTCATGTGCCAATTATAGAATCCCATCATCAATTGGCTTGCTTAATTAGACATGTAATTAAATTAAGAAATAAATATTCCTAATAAATTGAAATCTCACTAAATTAGGGATTAATAAATTAATCCCTTTTACAAGATATGCAATAAATAAAATTCTAATTTAACTAGACTTGTCATAAGATGCCAACTCTATAAATATTGGACTTAACAATCTCACCCTTTGGTATTCTTGTGGCAAAAGCAATCCAACACAAGTCTTCCATGAAACTTGGCATTAAAATATGAATATGAAACAAGCATAAACAACAACAAGGAACTAACCAAAATAATTGGCAATTAGCATGTTAGTTCATGTAAATAAACCAAGACAAGAATTAAAATAAAATGCTAATTTTATTAATCAATAAATAGAAAGGCAACACAAAGCAGAAAATCAAGAGCCAAAAAAAGATAAACTCCCCCTAAGAACTAGAAATCCGAAAATCTAAAAATTCTTGAATAAAAATAAAAACTCCCCATAGAATTGAAAATATTATATCCCCTAACTCATTGCATTGAGCAATTGAAGACTTGAAATGAATTACTCCCCGTTTTTTGCCAAAAGATTGCAAAAGGAAAGAAGTTTGGCATGCAATTTGGCGAAAAGAGTAGAAAGGTCGGCAATATCACGCCCTTGTTTCAAAATTGCAGCCTCAAAATGGGCAAGATCAGGAGCAAAATAATTAGATGGAGGAAAAGAGCGAGCAGAGGCTACAAAAAAAGTAGGAAGATCACAAGGAGTACTTGGAAGAGCTCCACTAGTGACGGCGTTGGAGGGCGCGTGTGGCAGCAACTGGTGGTCGGCGACGGCAGCAGAATGGTTACGACAGTGGTGGTGATCCTAGGGTCAAAGGTGGAAGGTCTAGAGTGAAAACTGTTTTCACTGGGATCACTTTATACGGAGTCATTTCACTTGAATGCATGGATTCTTCAAGAGGTACTTGTCCAAATTTGGGACCAAAATCCTCATTATCATCAAGCATATGAATCTCATGAGGTCGTCCACAACCAAAACAAAGGTAGGGTGGAAAAGTACGACGATGTTTGGAATTAGGTTGAGCATAAGAGCTCTCACCTACCTTAAGCTTAGAGAGAGTTGGAGGCATGGAAGAGGAATAATAAAAACAAGAATAAAATTGAGCAAGAAGAAGGAAAAATTCTGGACCAGCCAAAAGAAAGAAGAAGGAAGCCATAAACTTTAGTGAGAAACAATAATACAAGGACTTTCTTAAATAGAAGAACTTGCCTTGTTCAAGGAGGGTTTGGAAATCCAACTCGCATCAGGAAAGAATTAACAAAAAATATTTATTCAAATTTAATGCAGTAACCAGCAAAAATTTTGTTCAGGATCAATAAATAAATATAAACCAATGAGAACAAGTCAGAAACATAAAGGAAAATACAAAAACGAAATGCTATGCATGATATTTTATGAAGCAGACACATAATTCAATCAACATATCGTTGGAAAGCTTATTGAATTAGATTTTCATAGGATTTTACATAATTGTATTTAGATTTTTGTGGACAAAGTTATGACCAAAAGAACGCAACAAGCTCAGTTGTGACGGGCAAAAGCTTGTCAATGTACTTAGAAAATAAAAATTTGACTTTTGCTTAAAAATATGTAACTCTTAAAATCTAAAAACATATTATCATGTAAGAACATGAGAATGCACATTCATCATATCATTTTTTTAATTTCATTAAAAAAATGCATTAATAACGAAATTGAACAAACAAAAAAATGTCTGGGAATTTTTCACAAGCATTAAACATGAAATCAAGACTCTAATTTCCTTAAATAAGTAAAGATGAGAGAAATTTAAGCTTTTGTGTGTGTGTGTATGCAAACAATTCAATCTAAACCTTTTTTTTCAAAAATTCATCAACATTCATAGTCAAAGTCTTAAATATAAAACATAGAGTTGGTCAAATAAACCTTATCATCTTGATCTCTAATTGTTTACCATTTCAATTGTGACAGACATTTTTTTTTTTTGATAGCATAGTCTCTTCTTTTTTTTTAAAAATCTATAGTCAGGAGCTTTCACTTTACCCCTTAAGATAGCCTTCTTCTCATGGTAGTGTTAACCTATATGGTTATAAAATGTTGATTTGATGATAACAAATCACATGTTTTGGATAAACAAAGATTTACACATTATATTTTTGTAACAAGAGAATGATTTTATGAAATTAGTTGTTTTTCAAGATGTGGACTAAAATGAAAGAGTTTTTCCATCTTTGATTTTGATAAGTATTATTTTGAAATCTGAATTTGGACCTACTTCCAAATATTTAAATATTTTGGGTCATTCTATAATTTCACATATTTTGGGTCATACCATAATTTTAAAAAGTTTTGGGAATAACAAGCAATATTTAGAAATTCTAAAATTGGACCTATTTGAAACTATTTATAACATTTTGGGCTATAATACAATTATAGAAAGTTATGGGGTAAAACTATAATTTTAAAAAATAGTTCACTGTAGCCTTCACTGTAGCAAAGCGGCTAACTAGATTTTACAAAGTGGCAAGCCAGATTATGGGCAGTAGCTCACTGGAATGAAAACGGTTAACCGGATTCCGAAAGCAGCATGCCAGATGTTCTAAAATTCAAATATTTATTGTTACGGTAACATAAAAGCGACTAATCGGATTCACAAAGCGGCAAGCCGGTTATCACCAGAAAGTTAATAATGGCTAGTTTTCTTCTTTAGCTATAAATTGGCTCAAATAAAATTAAATGCAAGTTATGCAACCATTGTTATTATTGAGCATTTCTCTACAAATCTAAAGCATAAACTTTGTGTATTCATCTTATTCATTCACACATATTGGGCTTTCATTTATATTCAAACACATTGTGTGAGAGAAATTTTTGTAATCCTTTTTGTAAAATCAAATTGAGAGGTTATAAGTGTTAAGATACACTTGGGTGAAGAGATTGGTAAAATCTCTTATTGTAAAGGTCCATTGACACCTTGAAAGTCAATTGTAAGCATTTGAAGCCTTGAAAGGTTTGGATAGTGAAATCGTCGAGCTTGGTTGGCTTGGAGGCGTGGACGTAGGCGGGGGTTGCGGAACCATGTAAAAATTATTGTGTTTGCTCTCTCTTCCCTTACTATTTTATTATTCAGCTTTATTGTTTTTTATTTGATTAAGGCAATAGATTAAATTGTTGTGCAATTTGTTTATCTTAAGTTTTAAAAAGCCAATTCATCCCCCTCTTGGTTGCCTAGTTAGTATTTCAGGTAATTCGTCCTCTGTCATATTTGTGATACGCAGACTCAGATTACTCAAGGATAGCTTAACTCTTAAGAGTTATAAGTAGCTATTTCTAACCATAGTGTCTGTATATATTTGATGTCTTATGACAAGATAAGAATTAAGGTAAACAGTAATAACTCAAGTTAAATATTCTCAACAAAGACCATGTCAATATCAAAACCTTGAGTCAAAGTAAAGACTGAATTGCCATTCATTTACTTTTGAAGAAAGGTTAAATAACTCTAATCAAAACTTATTCAAGGCTTTCAAGTTTTAAAAACATGAAAAACTGCTTGTCGTTTATTAATCAAGACTTAATTTTTTTTATTGAGACAAGAAAAACATTGATTTAAAAATAAAAACTCATAAACACGTCTTATATCTAATGTACAAATGCATGATTTAAATCTAAATGCAAATATATATATATTGACTTATATATAACACATATCTAAAGCTTTCTTTAAAGAATTAAATCATTTGCAGTCTAAAGCTTTTATGAAGATATCTGTAAGTTGTTTTTCTGTATCAATGTATTCGAAGGACACGGTCTTGCTCTGAACTAAATCTCCAATGAAGTGATGATGAATATCAATATGCTTAGTCCATAATCTGCAAGCATTTGTTTCATCTAGAGCAATTAGGTACAATAACATCCAGTTGCAATATATTCAACTTCAGCCATGGAGAAAGAGATTGAATTCTATTTCTTACAATGTCACCACACTAAGTTATTTCCAAGATACAAACATCCTCTAGTGATGCTTTTTCTATTATCAACATTGCCAACCCAATCTGCATCACTATATCCTACAATACTTGAATTAGTGTACCAAATACCATCATTAATTGTTCCGCTAACAAAACAAATGATTCGTTTAGCAGTAGCTAAGTGTGACTCCTTTGGATTTGCTTGGTACCTAGTACATGCACCAGTACCGAAACATATGTTAGGTTTACTTGCAGTCAAATAAAGTAAGCTTCAAATCATGCTTCTGTAAAGACTAGGATCAACACTAGAACCACTATCATCAATAGTCAACTTGGTGTTAATACCCATAGGAGTTCTCATGTGTTTTGTAGAACCTAAGCCAAACCTCTTAACTAAACTCTTGGCATACTTACTTTGATGAACAAAAATTCCATTCTCCATTTGCTTTACTTGCAAACCCAAAAAGATAGTCAATTCTCACACCATGCTCATCTCAAATTCTTTTTTCATTTAACTCAAAAATTCTTACACATGATCAGAAGAAGTAGAACCAAACGTTATATCATCAACATAGATTTAAACAACTAAAATCCCTAGATTAAGTTGCTAAATAAATAGTGTTCTATCTACTCCCCCTTGCTTATAGCCATTTTCAAGTAAAACATTTGGTCAACCTTTTATACTAAGCTCGAGGAGCTTTGTTTAAACAATACAAAGCCTTTTTCAATTTAAAAACATAGTTTGGGAAATGGAGGTCTTCAAAACCTTTAGGTTGTTCAACATAGGCTTCTTTATTTAAGATGTCATTCAAAAAGGTACTCTTAACATCCATTTGAAATAATTTAAAGGCTATTAAACAAGTAACTGCAAAAAGAAAACGAATAGATTCGAGTCTAGCAACAACTGCAAAGGTTTCATCAAAGTCAACACTTCCATTTGTATGTATCCTTGTGCAATCAACCTAGCTTTTTTTTCACTATGTTACTAAATTCATTAATTTTGTTCTAAAAAATCCATTTGGCTCCTATAAGGTCCATGTGAAGCAGCTGTAGTACCTTACATGTGGTTCTATCTTGAATAGATTTACGTGACGTCCTTTGTTGTCTGCCAGATTGACATGAACAACATATCCCTAGTTGTTTCTTCTTGAGTATTGGAACTCCTTTGACAGCACTTGTTTTCATAATTTTAGTTAGTAACTTATAGTTTAAATGACAAAGCTTTTGATGCCACAATTATGTGTCATCAAGAGTGGTCTTATGGTAAATAATTGAACTAGTCAACTTATAATAATGATCAGATGATCGATGTCCTTCTAAAATGCAATTTTGATCAACAATGAGAACACAACATTTGTCCCTATCAAAGTTTACAAATAAGTTTTAATCACAAATTTGACTAATGCTAAGTAAATTTGTTTTGAGATCATCCACATGCAGAACATTGTCAAGTTTTAGAAAACCTTCTACATTCGATGTACCCTTTCCAAGTACTCGACTTTTCACGCCGTCAGTAAAAGTGAAATTTTCTTAATCAACTTTTTGATAATAGATCAAGGCACTTCTATCACCTGTCATGTGCCTAGAACAACCACTACCAAAGTACCAAAGGTCAGTAGTGCAAGTTCTTAAGGAAATAAAAGAAATATAAGCTTTATAACTAGTCTTCCTTCTCCAAGTAGTTCTAGGTTTATTTTCACTTGTCTTAACTAGAGCTGGCAAAATTTGACACGACCCGAATACCCAACACGAACCCGATATGAATAAATGGGTTTGATAGTTAAATTTGACATGATTATTAAATGGGTAGGGTCCGGGTCAACACGACTATTTTCCGTGTCGGGTTAGGGTCGAAATTGTTAACCTATTTACTCAATCAATGACACGATTATTAAGCGGGTAAACGGGTCGTGTCAACCCAAACCCTCTAACACGACCCACTAAACTATGACATTTTTTACATTTAAAAAAAATATAAGAATACATTTATAATTAAAATAAATAAAATAACATAAAGAAATAAGCTTTAAGCCTTTAACATATTGTGCGCCAATTCATAAAAGTTTCTAGCCACTAATTTAAAAAATAATTTCCACCTAAAAAATCTAGATTGTTGCCAATTAAAAATTAAGATAAAAAAAATTGCATGTGCCATAATCCATATATTGGTGTACCTTCGGTCTTATCCACTACCACCCCCACTTTCTTTTTATCAGCAAACACTTAATTAAATCTCAAGTTTTTCAATTCTAGCAAGTTGCAAGACTTTGATCGGCTGCTCTTGAGATCAAACATTCATGGTTAGGTTAGTTTAAAAAGCAATTTCTCGATTATTTAAATATTGTTTGCATTCTTTAATGGGTTTTGTTTTCTATTGCTTCTTTCACCTGTGTGCTTATAGGTTATAGCTTTTGCAGTTTAGTTTGAAAGTAATTCTTTTTAAATTTGTTTAAATTTTTTTGACACTTAATTGGATTCCTCTGTTATAACTTAATGTTACAATCATTATTGATATGATTTTTTTTGGTACAATAGTAACATGGAACCGGATCCAAATAATGATAATTCAACTAATATTGAAGCCTTCTTATATGGACATCGAGTGAATTTGGAGGAATTAGAGCAAGATGGTGACAGTGATGCTCCAAAGAAACAACGCAAGAGGAGAACAACATCTAAAGCATGGGGTATGTTCACTAAATTGCCATTAGATGCATATCAAGATGGAAAGGAAAGGTCTATGTGTGTTTGTGGAAAAGTTTACATTAGCGAAAGTAATTATGGGACTAGTAACATGCTTAAGCATATTAAAAAATGTCCTAAGTTATAAAAGCCACGTGACCCCCGTCAAATGATTTTAGACCATTCAGGTTCTATAGGGTCATGTTCTTCAGAATTTGATCAGGTTGTCTTTCATGAGTTGTTGTCTGTAGTAATTGTGAAGCATGGGTTACCTTTTCAGTTTGTTGATTTTGATGCAATTAGAACTTGTTTTGAGTTACTGAATTCCGACGTACAAAATATTTCTAGAAATACAGCAAAAGTGAATATCCTAAAAGCTTATAATGTAGAAAGACTTAGGATTAAAGCTATGTTAGAGGAGGTTCCTGATAGAATTTGTTTCACCTCTGATTTGTGGACTGCTTGCACTACTGATGGATACATGAGTCTGACTTCACATTTTATTGATAAAAATTGGGTTTTACAAAAAAGATTGTTGAACTTCACCTTGATGCCATCTCCACACACTGGACTTTGTTTGTCTGAAAAGTTATTATCTTTATAGACATAATGGGGTGTTGAGAAAGAAAAAGGTGTTTTCTATAATATTGGACAATGCTTCAACTAACAAGGCATGTGTTACTATGTTGAAATCTCAGTTGAAAATTAGGAAAGCTTTACTGTCTAATGGTGACTATTTACACATGCGTTGTTGTGCTCATATTTTCAATTTAATTGTTCAAGATGGATTAAAAGCAATAAAATGAGAACTTTATAAAATTCGTGGAAAGTGTGAAATATGTGAAAGCATCTCAAGGTAGAAAACAAAAGTTTTTGGAGTGTGTTAATCAAATGTCCTTGCACAGGAAAAAAGGCTTGAGACAAGATGTCCCTATAAGATGGAATTCCACTTATATTATGCTTGATTGTGCACTTTATTACAAAAGTGCTTTTTTTCACTTAGCTTTAAGTGATTCTAATTATAAGTACTGCCCTTTAGAAGATGAGGGGAATAAATTGGAGAGAATTAATAATTTTTTGGTACTTTTTTATTAGATTACTTACATATTTTCTGGATCAAAGTACCCCACTTCAAATTTGTATTTTCCAAAAGTATTTGCAGCTTATTTAACTTTGAGGGAATACTCAAAAAATGGGGATGGGTATATGAAAGACATGGGGAAGAGGATGCTTGAGAAATTCTTGAAGTATTGGTCTGACTTTTGTACAATTTTGACAATGGCCGTTATTTTGGATTCTCGTTACAAGTTACAATTTGTTGAATGGGCATACAAAAAGGTTTATGGTGAAAATTCCAATGAGTTAAAAAATATTAGAGAGAAGTTGTTTTCATTGTTTAATGAATATATGCTCATTTCAACCGAATCTACCAATACATCTTCCATGCAAGGTTCGGTTTCTCACTCAAATGAGAATGATGACAGAAAAGGCAGAGGAAAATTGGATTCATGTCTTGAGGTTAGTTTTATTTATTTATATAGATATTTTTAATCGCAACTTATTCTTGTTTACTTCATAGTTACATTTTATGTTTGATGAATTTTAGTTACATTTCATGTTTGTTGAATTATTTCTTGTTTTTCTCATGTATAACAGGAATTTGATAATTTTGAGAGCATGGAATCTAGTTGTACCTAAAAAAACTCAGCTGGAACTTTATTAGAGTGAACCACGAGCTGATAGGAGCAGTTACTTGGACATTTTAAGTTTTAGGAAAGACAACCAAGTTCGTTATTCTGAGCTCGCTTCTATGGCTCGTGATGTCTTAACCATTCCAATATCAACAGTTGCATCTGAATCAGCCTTTAGCATAGGTGGTCGGGTTCTTGATCAATTTCAAAGTTCATGTAAGCCCAAAACAATGGAATCAATAGTTTGCAGTAGAGATTGGATTTTTGGACAAGAAGGTTATCTTTTTTTCTCAATTCTCTTGTCTTTATAAATATAATATTTGTTATGGTAGATTCTGAATTATGGTTATTTACAATTTTGAGGCTGGATTTTGTTTATTTCTTTGGCTTAAAGTGTTGCTGGCTTACTACATGTCCTTCCTGACTTGTGTTCCTTCTTTTTATTTATTCACTTCAGTAAATGCAATGGTTTCTATGGATGAGCTAACCACTGATATACTCGAGCACAACAATTAATAGTCTTCCATCCAAAGCAGATGTTATTGATAACTGATAACTGACAGGTTTAATCATTAACTAATTTCTCTTTTTTTTTTTAATTCATATTTACATTAAAATATACTTATATTTTTTAATTTTAAATCAATTTGCAGGTGCTAATTATCATAACTCGCATATTAAAGATGATTCTCCATTTTTTTGTGAAGGATAAGAATATATAGGGACTATGACAGTCTATTTTGTAAAATTCTATATAGATTTAGAACTTTAATGGTCTAAATGTATAATATTTTGGTACATATATATATTTTATAATATTAATATATTATATTATTTACACATATATATACATGATGGAATACAATTTGCGTCAATTGAGAGTGCAATATTTTATGTAAATATTGTTTAATATATAAATATTAAACGGGTTATTGGGTAACCCATTTATTTTTCGTGTCGGGTTTCGGTCTCAATATTTTGACATGATTATTAAATGGGTCGGGTTTGGGTCAGCTTAAATTTGACACGACACGAAACTGACACGACACGATGATCTATTTTGCTACCTCTACTCTTAACCTTAAGTCTAAGTGTCATCCTGGGTTTTCCATAAGAATAATTAAAGAATATATTATTTTTCATATATTTTATGAACTTGAAGCAATTAGGTCTTATACAATTTTATATAAGAATAGAGTTTTCACTTTATTTTTATATAAGTCCCTAATTAAGTTACCTTTAGGTTTTCATCAAATTTCATAAAAAAATAGAGTTTTTACTTTATTTTTAAATATGTCCCTAATTCAATTATATTTTTTTTCCAACTAAAATTAATGACTTATTTTATAAAAATGATTAAATTATATATTTATTGAATAGATTGAAAACATTAGGGGTCTAAAATGTTATTACTACTTTAATTTGTTTTTAAAAATTTTAATTTAGAAAAGTATGTCAATTTAATATAACATTGTCACTAGTATTAAAAATACTAAAAATATATATAATAAAAATTATTAACAATTTCATAAATTTTTTTATGTGAATGTTGAGGTTTTATTTATTAGTTACATTACCTAAGAGGATAAGTTAGAAACAAAATTTGAGTATTTTGCTATAATTTTTTAAAGAGAGTCAAAGTGCCTGGCAAAGAAATAATTGCATATAAATACCTTTTTACTAGGTTAGAGTTTAGTTTATTATTGAAACTCTTGACGATTAATATTTTTATAATTTAAAAGACGAATAAATTTTAATTGTTTAATTTATTTAAGTTTGATAATTAAGTACTTTTCAAACATAAAGTTCTATTTGCAATTTTTAATGGGTTATAATTGCATGTATTGATTTATTCTAACTTGAAATTCTTAATTGATTTATTAATTCTTATATAATTAGATGTTAATATATGTTGCAATATTATATTCCATAATTTAAAAATAGTATTTTTATATTTGAATTATCTTTTGTTTTCTAGTCTTTTTGTATAATTATTTTTATTTAAAATACATATTTATAGGGTTTTTCTTGTCCCCCTTATTTGATGTACTTTTTTTACTTATGAATAATTATGTTCACTTCAAAATATAAATTTTTTAATTTAGCCCGGGGTAATATAAAGTTCTGGGTCCACCCCCGGTCTTATATGTCCTTTTACATGGCAAAAATGACAAGTGAGAGTAAGTCTATTGTTCTTACCTTGATGAACTGGTGAAAAATGTGCAACAACTTTACCTTTTTGAAGACATGGAATTTTAACTATTGGTGGAGAAGCTGTAAGTTGAGAAGTTTTAACTAACACACCTTGAGAATTTGATTTTGTACCATCTTGATATCCAAGACCATGATGATCTGAGCTAGATTTGCTAATTGACAAGATATGATCTAACTTTTGAATTCTAGAATTCATCATTTCGAGTGACTTTTTGGTGTTCTCTAATTATGTGGTCGCTGCAAGCAACTGATTATCTTTGTCAGCAAGTAAAGACTTGTAATGAATTATCTCACTCTCAAGTTTTGCCTTACCATCCAAAAGATTGGATATTTGAGTCATCAAGGTCACATTCACATTGTAGACTTCTTCCTATTTAGCAAACATCATCTTGTAGCTTTCATGAAAAGCTTTCTTGTCATTTACATCAATGTCACTAACATCGCTATCTGAATCATTATTATTGTCATCATGTTGCACAGTTATGTCAAGATGAGAATTAGTGTCTTCCTTGAAAGAGCTAAGTGCGAGGCTTTAGATGTGGATTCAACTCTAATAATTGATTCTTGTTCATTGCCATTAGTATATTTTGACATATCATTATGGACAACAAGTCCTCCAATAAGGTCCTTTTCATCAATGTTATCATTGTTAACATTTATATATCCATAATGTTGATTTTGATGATAACAAACAAAATTAAGAATGATTAAGTTCTTAAAAGCTCAAATTATTTTTTATACATTTTAAATAAATCATTATTTTCACATTATAAAGGTTTTATATTTAATGGAAAAATGATTTTATGAAATTGGTTGTTTTTCAAGTTTATGGTCTAATTGAAAGAGTTTTGAAAACTTTGAAATCAATAAGTATTGCTTGGAATTCTGGAGGACTTATTTGTCAAGTTTTATAAAGTTGTGGGTCATAGTATAATTTTATGAAGTTTTGGGGCCAAACTGTAATTTTACAAAATAGTCCATTGTAGCAGTCACTGTAGCAAATGGCTAACCGACATCTTGATAACGGCTAGCCAATATCGAACAAAATTGAAGAGTAGCCTCTGGACACTAACGGCGATCCGACATGTTGAAAACGACGATCCGACAATTTGAAATTTTGTCCAACGGTAACTTGCTCAAAGTCAAAACGGAGATCTGACATCCAGATAACGGCGATCTGAAATTGAGCAGAAAATCAATAACGGCTAGTTTTCGGCTCCAACTATAAAATAGCTCAATCAAATTCAAACAAAATGAGATCCAAGAGTTATCATTGAGCTTGCTACTGAGCATAAAACTATTATTGAGCTTCATTGTGTGAGAGAAAATTCATTTGTAATCTTTATCCTTAAGAGGTTGTAAGTGTTGGGATACACTTAGGTTAAGAGATTGGGATAATCTCTTGTTGTAAAGGTCCATTGACACATTTGAAGTCAATTGTAAAGAACTTGAAGCCTTGGGAGGCTTGGATAGTAAAATCCTCAAACCGAGTGAGCTGGAGGCGTGGACGTAGTCAGGGATTGCCGAACCATGTAAAAATCATTGTGTTTATTTTCTCTTCCCTTACGCTCTTATTATTGTGCTTTATTGAATTTATTGTTTTTATTCCACTAAGACATTTGATTAAACTGTTGTGTGGTTTACTTACTTTAAATTTTAAAATCTCAATTCACCCCCCTCTTGGGTTGCCTAGTTATTATTGTTGGGAAAAAATTAGGTTTTTAAATTTTTATAAAACCTTTTAAAGACCACTCTCATATAATATATAGGAATTTGTAATCTAGAAATCATACCTTGAAAATCCGATTTGGCTTTTTCCGTTGAAGTGATTTAGGCTCCTAGATCACGATCCGCTGCCACCACTCCTGTTAGATCACGAACTGTCACCAATGATCTTCCAAGTTATGACTCAGTTTTGATCTGCACTTGACGTGTGGGCGCCTTTATCACTACCAAAGCAACTAGCACGAGAAAATTTTTCTCTCAACAATAGAGAGAAAAATCTTTTTCACTGATCTGTAAAAGTGGCTTCTCTCTTTTTCTTTAGAGAAAATAAGCCTTTTATATCTCCCTTTAGTAAAAATCCTAGGCTCCAAAATAATCAAAAAATAAAACTCACGTTACTTGCTTTTTCTATAGGGGACCCACCTTGTAAAATAACACAAGACCCCTTCCACACAAGCTAATTAAATGGAGCGTCCCACTAAAAGATATATTTAGGCTTTTGACCCAAATAGCTAGTTATCTTACTTATTAGTTCAATAGTGGTGCAGTCAATTAAATGAGCTAACTCGGGGATTATTTGGGAACATACAATAGTGGCTATAATAATTAGGCATGTAATTAAACTAGCCTAATTATTTAATTCCAAATATACTCTACTAAAAGATTGGAATTGACCTTCGAATAATAATTCGTCCCAAGCCACATTGATTTCTTTACTGCACAATCCTTTGTACCACATCATTAATTAAATCGATATCTCAACTGATCAATCAATTTAATTACATCTTGTTCCTTGATACATACTGGTTTTCTCTAATGATCATTTTCAACATACTAAATATGTTGACACACTCTGGCCAGAGAATTCTATGATCAAGTGCCGAAAACCCATCAAGAGATGTGTTGTACAAATTCTATAATGTTAATACATAACTCCAATACTCATAATTGCTCCCACCAAGATACCGAGTAATCTTGACCACAAGTATGTGTCGTGCCCATTGGTAACTCAAATGGAATAACAATTACAATCATGAAATCATAATTAACTCAAGATTAAAATTACAGTAAAATCAATGCCTATGAGATTTAATAAGTCTGACAGTTATTACAAAGTTAATTAAATCTCATGTGTGATCATGTTCAATGTAGTCGTACTACATCAATAAATTCATACATGATTAAGACAAATCATTCAATGAATTTATTACAGTCTATACCTAGTCATAAGATAACTTGTATTTATGTCTTCTGTGAATCCACATGGTGATCACATAAATACATATAATATTATTAAATGGACTTTAATACAAATATTAATGCAATTAAGATATTTGAATAAAATATCTCATTTATTTTATTAATTAGAAAAATTATTTATTACAATTAAATAAACACATATGCTTTTAAAGAGCATATTTTCCCAACAATCTCCCACTAGCTCTCAAAGTATATTTGGCATCTCACGCATGCCCATGGATTCTAAGTGCAAGTTAAAAGGTTTTCCAGGTATGGCCTTAGTAAAAAGATCTGCCAAGTTTTACTGTGACGCAATCTGAGTAACCTCAATATCACCTCTCTGCACTATATCCCTTATAAGATAATACTTCCTCTCAATATGTTTTTGTTTCTTGTGGTTCCTTGGTTCCTTAGATTGAGCTACCGCACCACTATTATTGCAAAATAGTTTAAAGCAGTACCACCTCAAGATCTTGTAGGAACTTGCGGAGCCATACAGCTTCTTTTGCAGCTTCGGATGCAGCCACATATTCAGCTTTAGTTGTGGAGTTTGCGATACAAGATTGTTTCACACTCCTCCAACTAATAGCTCCACTTCCGAATGTAAACACATAGCCGGAAGTTGATTTTCTAGAATCCTTATCTGACATAAAGTCAGAATCAGTATAACCCACTGGAATGAGTTCATCACTAAAATACACAAGCATATAATTTTTAGTTCTTTTCAGATACTTCATTATATGCTTGACCACAATCCAGTGTTCAGGTCCAAGATTAGATTGATATTTACTAACCATCCCTACAACAAAACAGATGTCTGGCCTAGTGCAAAGCATGGCATACATGAGACTTCCCGCAGCTTCTGCATAGGGAACTCGTCTCATTCTCTCTATCTCTTCAGATGTTTTAGGTGATTGATCCTTAGAGAATGCAATTCCATGTCTGAATGGTAATAAACCAGTCTTGAAATTTTCCATGCTAAATCTATCCAATATCTTATCGATACAGACCGCTTGAGACAAGGCTAAAGTTTTATTCTTCCGGTCTTGTAGTAACTTGATACCAAGAATATAACTTGCCTCTCCCAGGTCTTTTATATCAAATTATTTTGCTAACCAACTCTTTATAGTAGTCAATACTCCTATATCATTTCCATTTAGGAGAATATCGTCTACATAAAGAATTAGGAAGGCTACAGATTTTTCTTGAATTTTCTTGTACACACATGGTTCATCAATGTTCTGAATGAATCCAAACGATTTAATTGCTTGATCAAAACTGATGTTCCATGATTGGGATGCTTACTTCAATCCATAAATGGATCTCTGCAACTTACATACCATGTGTTCTTGGCCTTTTTGTATAAATTCATCTGGTTGATGCATGTAGATGTTTTCTTCAAGATACCCGTTAAGAAATGCAGTCTTGACATCCATTTGCCAAATTTTATAATCTAGCACTGCAACAATGGAGAGCAGAATCTTGATGGATTTAAGCATAGCAATCGGAGAAAAGGTTTCCTCATAATCGATTCCCTCTTTCTGAGTAAACCCTTTGGCTACTAATCTTACTTTAAATGTTTCCACCCTTCTATCTACTCCTCTTTTTCTCTTGTAGATCCACTTGCACCCTATAGTTTTTACCCCATTTGGTGCCTTTACAAGTTCCCAGACTTTATTAGAATACATAGATTTCATTTCTTGATTGATGGCCTTTTTCCAAAATTCAACATCTTTATTTGTTGGAGCTTCGTTGTAACTAGTGGGATCTTCTACGTGTTCATCTGAGATAGCCGTATAGGTTTCACCCAAAAGCATGTATCTCACAGGTAACCTAGTTACCTTCCCACTACGACGAGGTTCTAAAAGTGATGGTTATTCAAGGATAATCCTGTGTTGATCATCTGGTTGTTGCTGTTCTTCTTATTCTGTAACAAGCATTGAAAGCTGAGCATCAACCTAATCACCTGACAGTTCTTCAAGTATTACCTTACTTTTAGGTTTGAAGTTATTCATATAGTCTTCCTCGAGGGAAGTGAAATGTGTGCTCACGATCACTTTCCTATCTTGAGGGCTATAAAATTAACCTCCCCTTGTTCCTTTGGGATACCCCACAAATATACAAACCTCAGAACGTGAATCCATTTTGTCTGCCTTTGGTTTAAGCACATGTGCTGGTGATCCCCAAATACGGACATGTCGTAAACTTGGTTTGCGACCTGACCATAATTCTATTGGGGTTTTAGGCACTGACTTAGATGGAACTAAGTTCAAGAGGTAAACTGCAGTTTCCAGTGCTAGTCCACAAAAAGAGATTGGTAATTGCGAATAACTAAGCATAGATCTCACCATATCCAAAAGAGTTCTATTTCTTCTTTCACCTACCCCATTTTGTTGTAGTGTTCCTGGGACAGTCAACTGAGATATAATCCCATTTTCAACCATATACTCTTTGAAATCTCCTGAGAGAAATTCACTGCCTTGATCAGATCGAAGTTTCTTTATGTTCTTATCTAATTACTTTTCTGTCTCAACACTATACTCTTTGAATTTCTCAAGAGCTTCAGACTTGTGACGCATCAGATAAACATAACCGTATCTCGAGTTATCATCAGTGAAAGTGATGAAATACTCATAACCTCCTCGAGCTTGTACATTGATTGGTCCACATACATCTGTATGTACCAATTCAAGTGGCACTGTTGCACGTACTCCTTTGGCCGAGAATGGCCTTTTGGTCATTTTTCCTTCTAAACAGGATTCACAGAGTGGCAATGATTCATTTTGTAATGGACCCAAGAGCTCATCTTTGATCATTCTCTGTATCCTATTTTGGTTTATATGACCCAAGCGTAAATGCGCGAGGTAACATTGGTTGGAAGAAATATTTCTTTTCTTAGATAAATGTGTATGCTCATCATTATTGATCACTGTGTCATACATAGAATGGATCATTAGACTTAAATGATATAAATTATCTTCCAATGTACCAGAACAAATAAGTCTCTTATTATGAAAAATAGAAACAGAGGATCCAAAATTTATAGTGTACCCTTACTTTGACAAACAATCTACTGAAATTAAATTCCTCTTAATGTTTGGAACATAAAGAAAAGTATTCAAAACTAAAGTCTCATAGATAATAAAACAAATCCAGTCTTCACTGCTGACACGAACTGTCTTGTCCCTAACTGCAGCTTGACACTTCCTTCACTTATTTTCCTAGTTTCCTGAAACTAATAAAGTGAATTACAAATATGATTAGTTGCTCCTGAATCCAACACCCAAGTGTCAATAGGATTCTGAACTAAACAAGCCTCAATTACAAAAAGATTTCCCATAACTGATTTCATAATCTTAGGGTAATCCTTTTTCCAGTGCACACTTGAAGCATTTGCCTTTCGGCTTGCCATCTTACTTGGTAGACGGTCTCTTTTTCCAAGCTTTCTTCTTACCTTTGCCTTTCGGCTTAGGCCCAGAAGATGAACTTTTTTCAGTAATATTTATGCTTCCCAGAGATTTCTCAGCACGATAGATCTCTTCAGCAAAATGGAGTTCGTTCATCAATTCAGTTAAGGTCATGTTTCTTTTGTTCATGTTATAATTGACCTTAAACTCCTTGAATGTTTCTGGCAGAGATTCTAGTACCAGGTCAATCTTTGAGTTATCATCGATTTGTGCTCCCTAAATCTCAGCCTCATTCAAATAGTCCATCATTTTGAGGACATGATCACAAACTCTCGTGCCCTTCCCCATTTTACTGTTCATGAAATCATAATTAACTCAGGATTAAGATTATAGTAAAATCAATGCCTATAAGATTTAATATCTGACAATTCTTACAAAGTTAATTAAATCTCATGTGTGATCATGTTCAATGTAGTCGTACTACATCAATAAATTCATACAGGATTAAGACAAATCATTCAATGAATTTATTACAGTCTATACCTAAATAAAGTGCCCAACTTTATTTATCAACTGCGAACTAAATTTATTTAATCATAAGATAACTTGTATTTATGTCTTCTGTGAATCCACATGGTGATCACATAAATACATATAATATGATTAAATGGACTTTAATACAAATATTAATGCAATTAAGATATTTGAATAAAATACCTCATTTATTTTATTAATGAGAAAAACTGTTTATTACAATTAAATAAACACATATGCTTTTAAAGAGTATATTTTCCCAACAATTATTTCAATCATTAGAATCATCATCACTTTAGGTGGATTGCATTGCTTTATTTTTCATAAACGTGTTAGCACATTGTGCTTGTATGTGTCCTATGCCTCCACATTCTCTAAATGGAATGCCCTTAAGTTTGTTAAAATCAAATAATTTAAAATTAGAGTTAAAAGAACCTTTTTGAACCATTTGAGCCACTGATGTAAAAGTCTTCTTTGGTTTGTTAAAGTTCTTCTTTTTCAACATCTTCTTAAAAATTTTTGCAATGAGTGCAAGTGAATTATCCACGTGCATATATGGATCATCATCCTCACTTGGTTTGGTGGCGAGAACCTGTGTTTCAGCCTAGAAAGCAATACTATTTTCTTTCTTGGGATTCAAATTAAAGTAGTTAGTCTCATAAACCATCAATTTTCCTATAAGTGAATCCCTAGTCATGGTAGACATATCATCATATTCTTCAATGGCCAAAATTTTAAGATGATATCTAGGATGGGCAAATCTTAAGATTTTTCTACAAATTCCTTCCTCAGAAATAGGCTTTCCAAAAGTAATCATTAACCATAGTAAGAATTCTAGAATTAAATTTAGATATGGTTTGATGCTCATGCATTTTCAAGTTCTCAAAATCAAATGTAAGTTTTTGAAATTTAGAAGCTGTATTGTCACCTTTAAAGGTGTTTTAGAGTATATCCCAAGCAACTTTATATGTCTTGTATGTAGAAATTAGTTGGTATTGAAACACATCAACTCCATTGATGATAGCATTAAGTCCTTTTGCATTATATCTAGATGCATCGAGTTCATCATTAGTCCATTCTCTAACTGGCTTTAAAGATTCTACACCATGTTCATCAATTCTAGTAGGTACAGCATATCCAGTAAGTACACATTGCCAAACTCTTTCATCAATAGTTGTCAAATAAATTTCCATCCTTTGCTGCCAATAAGAATAATTCGTCTTATCTGGTATAGGTGGACGTGCCAAAGAGCCTCTCTCTCTCTTTGCAAACTCATACCTACAAAATAGATCTAGGTTCCAAGATTCTCACCAAATAAATAGTTAGTGTCCCCCTCTGATGCCAATTGAAAGGAATTTAGATCTATTGAAAATAGATATAAGTAATTAAAAACCTAAAATTAACAACTTAATTAATTTCTGGAAATATTATTCACTGTTATTGTTCACGATTAAGTTTATCATCATACAGTTTACTCAACCTTAGATTGAATCAGCTGCTCTTGAATAATTGCTACCCCTCTTGATCCACGATCCTCAGGACACTTTGCAAAGTGATCAATAATAATTTTTCAATTCTTCAACGTCTAGTGATCCAAAATCCACATATACTCCCCACAGAGATGAAAAGAAGATAAGAAACAAATCAACACAACATTATGCGCCAAATCCAAATTCTCTATAGAGAAGGCTGAATTTTGCTTCTCTGCTTTATGCTCTATGTTACCTTCAATTGTGAAATGCATCTCTTTGTATAGGCACTAGGGTTTCACAAAAATAGCAAGTCTTAAAAGACTTAGATTATTTCCAAATAAGAGTTTCTTTACTCTTATAATTCCTACGAATCTAAATAAAAATAAATTTGATTTCTTGCCTTACTTGTCTCCCAAAAAATATATAGAACATTTAATAAACTTCCTTTTTTAATCAAATTCTTGCTCTAAATAAATTTCATGTGCCAATTATAGAATCGCATCATTAATTGACTTGTTAAATTAGATATCTAACTAAATTAAGAAACAAATATTCCTAATAAATTGGAATATCAGTAAATTAGGGAATTATAAATTAATCCTTATTACAAGATATGCAATAAATAAAATTCTAATTTAACTAGACTTGCCATAAGATGCCAACTCTATAAATAATGGACTTAACACGTGTTATTTTATCATATAGTAACTAAAATAGACATAAGTTTAAATTACCTTTTATTTTTTGAAATATGTTTAATAATGTTTAGACGCGTCCTTTTCTTTCTAAAACGCGTGAAATTATGTTAAGTGAAAAGAACTTAATAATTTGTTACAAAAAAATATGATAAATATTTGTAATAATATATAATCTAGATAAAATAAAAAAGTAATATGCATTACTTTCACATTAAAGTTGTTGCAATAAGCACCACGACTATAGAAAAAATATAAATAGATTGAATGTTAAACGCCATGGTTATGAAATTGATTTTAAAGTTATGGTTAATTTTCGTGTGAAATTATTCATAATTTAAAAATTACATAATTATATGCAAGTCTTTTTTAATCTTATATTAGAAAATACAAGTATAATATAAAAAATATGTACTAGATCAAAACTTTGATATTGGAGAGAATATATATTAGTTGTGGTGGTAATATATAATCTAATGGCTTATTTATTAGAGAGTGTGGAAAAATATGACATAATTATTTTTGTAAAATATTAATTAAGGTTATAATAGAAACTTTAAAAGGATGTGATAGCTTATTTAATAAGCTACTTATAAAAAGCATCCCCTACCTATTTTTAAAAGATACTGTCAAAACAGAGAAAATTATAAAATAAGCAGCTTTTACAAAATTTACAAAACACTATTTTTATCACAGATTATGAAACATGCAGCTTATTGATTTTTTACCTCAATCCCAAACAGGGCCGAAATTTGACTGCAACATTTTATCTTACCTGCTTGCACTTTTTAGTTAATATTATTTATTTCAAAATTACCCTTATTAAAAAATAAAAAAAAAGAATTTTCTTCTATGGCATGTTGCCAATGGGTCCTCTCTTATGTCTTCCTCATTTTTTAAATTGATTCAAATTTGAATTGAATCTTAACTTCTAATTAAATACTAAATTGTGATTAAATAGAATGTTAGATTATCACACAAAATCAAAACCAATATCGTAAATAATAACAAAATTCATTGTTTCTTCATAAAATTTAACAACAGCCCAACATTAAAATTTATCATATGTTGGTGAAGGTGGATGGTCGATGGTCAAGAAGATAGGTAGTCGTAGTGATGATAAACTTGTTGTTAACGAAGATAGGTGGTGGAGGTGGTAGTTGTGCTAGAAAGGATAGAAGAAAGAATAAAATAAAATTTTTAATAAGGATAATTCTGAAAAATAATAAGATAAACTAAAAAGGAGTGGCTGGTGTGATAATTTGACGAGTCAAATATCATTACTCAATTTGAAAACACACGAAACATGCACAAGTTTATTGGTCTCTTTCTATTTTTATTTTTTATTTTTTAAATTTGCATGTATTACTAAAACTTAAAGATAAAATCTTGCTATATTTTGAAAATTCAACCAAGTGATTAAACGCTCATACAATAAACCAATAAAGCTTAGTCCTACTTCCCTTGTGATTCAAAACTAATTGAATCACATTTACTTCTCTCTCTTATTTTTTTTTAACTTTTTATCTATACAATTGATTTTGCACAAACATAAAATATCAATATGTGTTTCCTTTTTTTTCATATTCATTATTTCTATTTTCTGAAGATAGTGCTTTTGAGTTTTGTAGAGAGAACGCTTGAAAATTTTAGTTATTTTAAGAAAGGATATTTTTTGACATTAAATAAAATATATATTGAGAAGGGGTTTTAACAAGATTTTTCGAAGGGTGCCAATAGTTCAACTCTAGAATTATTGAATTTTAAACCTGACCAATAACGTTTTGATTGTTTTCTCAAATAGAACCTTTGGACTATTATTTTTTTAGTGGAGCTATTAAAAACTTATATAAAATTAATATAACCAATTGCCTAGCATAAGAAATCACTCTTGCAACCACTTGAGAGACTCGAACCCTCTACCTTAAAGTTAAGAAGAGGAGATAACAAACCCAACTAACTGTATCACTGTCATAAATCACCCTCTTTTATTTTTTAAATATACGCAATGAAGTAAAATAATAAAATGTTTTAATCAAAATGGTTGTTTTCAAATATATTAAGTAATTGGAAAATTTCAGAAACTTTGAAATCATATAAGTATTGTTTAAAATTATGGAAAACTGCCTATTTGATAGATTTTATAACATTTTGGGCCAATATGTAATGTTAGAAATTTTGGGTTAAATTATAAAATCTAAAAAATTGAGAAATCAAAGTTAGCTGTCATCCACTTCCTAGTTGGTGGTCATCCCTCAATATTTTAAAGCATTTTTTCTTTGAAACAACTATCTAGTTATTTTTTAGCAATGATCCACTTATGTAACACCCCAAATCTAACACGTGCAGAGCACGTGAAGAAGGAGGTTACTACAAATCGTAATCCTTACTCATAAATACCAAACTAAAATACCTCAAATTCTTGTTCAAATAAATCCACAAATTCATACACTTAACACTAAATAATCTCTCCCGAAACATAAAAATAACAAAAGTCTTAAAACTCTAAATTACAAGTTCATAACATAAATAAACTAAAAAGAAACATGAGTTTATTCCTCTTTTTATTCAAGTAGCAAAAGGAAACGAAATCTCTAACTCCAAAGCTAAGCACATCTCTCTAAAAGAAACTAATATGTAAAAAGTAATGACGAGGGGTGAGCCGTCAACTCAGTGAGTAAAACCATTCCTAACATACTAAGCTTTAGTACCGAAAATATTACAAGCCTTCCTTTTTGTAAAACATATATCATAATTTATAAATTTCATAAAACAAAAAATTTCAATAAGATGACATAAATTCACGGTAACTCAGAATATCAAAAGCATAATCAATTATAAAAGCAAATCGTATAACGCATACACAGAAAATAAACAGTTAGCTCATGTCAAATAGTGTCACCTATAGTCCCGCTGACCCGGCGAGAATCAGAATCAAAATATCGTGTGCACACTCATAACAGAAACCCAGTACTGGTCCAGAACAGATATATCGTATAATACGATCAGAATCCAAATAACTATGGACAATGAGCCAAAACATTCAAATTAGTTTTTGACATGCAATGACTTATATGTGGCACTTTGCGGCACTTTGTCCCTCAAGAGGTGGCCCCCATATAATCTCAAGAGGTGGCCCTTGTACAATCATAAATAATTGAAATCATACATAGGCATAAAACATTCGTATCAGATTCTTGAAAGTCCATAGTAACAATTTAGGATTGTAAAATATTTCATAGTCAAAATTATAAAAGGTAGTCGTGTCATAAAATAATTTACATATTGAAAAGCATTTATAAAATATTTTGTTAAAAGAATTTATATTTGAAAACATTTTCATAAACTGATTTTGTTATGAAAATCATTTAATCTTCTAAGTAGTACAAAAACACTTATAATAATATCAAAATAGTTATACATATCCAGTACATTAGGAATGAATTTACTTACCTCGATAAAAGGATTTTCACTAACACACCTCTAAGCCTCTAAAAGCCTCAATCACCTCCAACCCCAATCGTTTTGATTCTCTTCTAAACAAATGTTTTAATTCCTAGGTTGGATAAAAAATGAAAGGGGTTAGGGGGTATTTATAGGATTTCTTAAAGCTAATGGATGACTAAGATTTTGTCACCATAACTCTTGATCAATGGTTGAGATTATCCTTCATTACTAAATTCTAGATTTCTCATCTATCTATATAAACTTCTCTTACATCATCACTTATGTCATTGCTTATGTTATTATTACTTAATCATTGCATCATCACTTATGTTATTACTTCTTTTAGAATTAAATATTAAATATTCCTTATTAATGCCAATTAAATCATGAGGGGGGGAATCCACACCTCATGAACCACACTCTAATCAATCTGGTGCTAAGGGCTTATCATACCAAATAATAATAAACTTGTACTAGGGAGCTGGTGAAACCAAGACGGTATCTAGACAAGATTATTATTATTTGTTGACGAAAAGTCAAAACATCCACAAAAATTAGAGGGGAAGAGAAAATAAATTTACCAAATAAAGCCCATGGCACATGTTGAGACTTCACCTCCAACCCAAGCTTGAAAGAAAATTAGCTACTCATAATTGAACTAGGGGTAAAATAGGAATTTATTAAAATACATAGAAAATACCAGACGGAGAAGGAATTACATAAAATGGAGCTCAAAAATAAATTCAAAGATGTCAAATTAGGGGGAGAGAGCCCCCTTTTTATAGATACAATGAGTAAATCATGGGCATCGGATTAAAAACATTTTGGACTCTTAGGATTGTGCCACATCATCAGTCAACAGTACGCGGTTTGACCACGTGGTTTGAATAGTAACATGGTTTGACCATGTAGTTTGAATAGTGACGCGGTTTGAACAGTGACGCGGTTTGGTTGAAAATAATCTTGTGCATATGCATGTACCATACGCGCGATTTTTGGTCCACTAACATGTTGTCACGTCACCGATCAACAGTACATAAAAATTTTAGTCCAACAGGATCGTGACACCTCATTAGTCAATGCCACATCATCAGTCAATGCCACATCATCGATCCGTATTTGTGAACAGTAACATGGACAGTACCGTACATGTGAACAATGTCATTTTTCCTTTTATGTTCCTCCTAAGGTTTTCGACTGTCCTGAGTTCAAAAGTGATGTCCGTTTTACAGTCTGATCTCTCGTTCATTGTGAAATGACCATGATGCTCCTTAAATATATAAATACTTAATGAAAATAAAACACACATAATTAAATCATAAGAAGCTTAAATACATAAAAGTAAGGATGTTAGTAAGATTTGAAATACAAAATGATGATTTTCTCCTTTATAAATATACACTTTCTAACACTCAACACACCCTCCAACCAGCTTATTGCTAGTCCCTAGCAAATAAAGCGAAAATAAAATTCAAATCCAAAATATTTTTATTTAAACACTCATGTTTATTCAATCAGACTAATGATAGCAATCAAATAAAAGTATAAGCATTATCTCCAGTCTACAGAAACATCACACCCACATCAACCATTCACATGAATCAGCCCAGTAGACTTTGTCACAGCTACTTTCAAGAATGACATGTCAAACCCCAAAATCTCACCTGTAGTAGTGACACTCTCACAAAGAAATTAAACCCAATAAAAATAGTCACTCCAATAAATGGTAATTGAGAGAAAATAATAAAGAAGTAATATCAAACGCTCTCACCAAGATGAAAGAAATATGCCCTCAGCTTAGAAATAGTACGATCTCAAGTCAAACAAAATGCTAGTCAACCCAATTTATTAATTTTTTTCTTTTCTTTTTTTTATTGCACCACTACATCTTTTTAGCTCATATAACTAGCTTTTACTTCAGACTATAGCTCCCTAAAATCAAGGACTTTTATTAAGACGTAACGTAGGCTAAGGACATGGCTAACAAAGGAAGAAAAATAGGAAAAAAAACAAAA
Source organism: Citrus mangshanensis (assembly GCA_030449895.1). Lineage (NCBI taxonomy): Eukaryota > Viridiplantae > Streptophyta > Magnoliopsida > Sapindales > Rutaceae > Citrus > Citrus mangshanensis. Next base: position 2,210,447 of record JASUUJ010000280.1, on the reverse strand, counting down.
TATATGTTTGAGAAAAAGTAGAGATCTTTTGGAAATTACAAGGTGGATTTCACCTATTATTGTTTTTTTTAAACAACAATTTTTTTTTTCTTTTGTTTGGCAAAACTTCACTTAACAAAATAATTATTTACATTTTTCTCAAATATAAATAGGTGATGGAACTTGTAAGATATCGGGTAATACTCCAAATCGGAGTAGGTCAAGATGATAAGTTAACAAAGAAATTTTTTTTAAAGGTTTAAAAGGGTTAACTATGGATTTTTCACAAAAGGGATGGCTAGAAAGGCTCAAACGGGTCAAAGATGGTCTTTCCATCGTCTTTTAGGGCTCTAAATAATCTTCCATATTTACTAGTTATATGGACCTCAAGATGTAGCAACACACATTTTTTTTTTTTTGAAGTAATTTTTTTTAGAGGGTTGACCCAAAAGAAATCTAGAGATCGTATATAAAATAATAAACTGCTAAGCTGTATGAAGAATGGACAAAAGGGTTACTCTCCAAGAAAAATGATAGGCTCAAAAACTCACTTGGTACTTATTTTGACATGTGCATTCCTTCAAGCAACTCATATTTGTCTCTGACATCAACATATAGAGTAGCAAACATGGCGTAACATCACTTAAGACCAAAGATAATACAAATACTAAAATTTGAAATTCACCATGTTATCCAATGTTAAAACAAATTACACAATTTTTTTTTTGGTTCAAACAACATTCTACCCCCCAACCTATTCTAAACATAAAAAGAAAATATGCATGCAGAAATGTGAAAAATGATGCAGAAAAACTAATTAGAAAAGTTACACTTAAAATGATAGAAAAAGAAAATGGATTTTTTTTTACTAAGAAGATGCGTTTCTAGAGTCACTACACTCCATATTCAGCCATCTTCGACTCAAAAAAATTTAAAAGTGTATATTTATAAAGGAGAAATTAGAAAGAAGAAGTTAGAAAAAAAATTGTCAAAGCTTAATAAAGAAAAAGAAAATGTCTGGAATTTTTTTTAAACGAAGAAGATGCGTTTCTAGAGTAACTATACTCCATATTCAGCCATCTTCAACACAAAAAGTTAGCCACGGTTAGTCTCTACAACAAAAAATTAGTAAAAACTTGACCAAGATTCTACAACTGTCGACTATTCCCTCCCCCCAACCAAAACAAAACATTGTCCTCAATGTTTTAAAGGAAAGAAGTAGAGTTTAGAAGACATCACTTGGGTGGTGCAACACAGAAGAAAATATTTACAAGCGGAGAGTTAAATCTAATTTGTACTTCTTACTGCGGCGACTGTTACCATCATTATTTGGATGCTCCAACACAAAGGTCCAGGGGTCTGGCTCTGGTCTATAAGCTTGTAACAGATCAAGTAGCTCATTAGCAGTGTGAGAACAAATAAAAAGTTTTTTCGTTGTGGAAGGAATGAAATAGTTTTTTATTGCATGGTTAAGAAATGCGATGAAGCCATCATAAAAGTTATTGACATTTAACAAACTGATGGGTTTTTTATTAATGTGCAGATGGGCCCAAGATGCTAATGTGATAAGTGCCTTTAGAGTTGCAAGATCTCTTGGTAAGAAAATAAAAGCATCGGCATGATTAAGCATTTCAGTTATTCTTTCTTACATACCTGAGACGACTAACTCTTTTCCAGTCGATGACTCAGACAAACTGCCCAAAAGTTTTAGGGCTCTTGGAATGATGCATAACACATGGATTCCTCTGACAAAAGTAGCTTCTGAGACCAATTTTGATAACCCTCGGTTATCTCCTCCATACAACAAGTGTAATTTTCTCTCTGCTATACTTCGACCAAGATCTATGGCTCCCTCAACAAACTCTTTATATTTGCCATAGTTAAATCCAGAAAGCACACAAATATTCTTGAATTGTTTATTGGGAGTAGCTGCCATTGGGATACTTCTCAAAAATAATTTGTGAGTGCTTAACAAAAAGTCATATTTAAGAATTTTGGTGACAGTGGGTTATAGCTGTGTATGAGATAACATGTCAGTGTCAATTAACGCGTAAAGCACATGGTTCAAGAGTCAAAAAATAAACAGTAAAAAGGAAAAAATGACAAAATAAAGTTATTAAAGACAATAATGCAAATGATAAAACAACAGTGAAATAAAACAACAGTGAAGTAAAAGGATATTTACAAGTAGTTACGACTGTGACTAATATCTTCATCTGGTTTTACGTCCAGAAATGGCTTGAACGCCCTCTATGGGTCGAGGATAGGCTTCCCATCCAGTTTTCTTATAAACTAGCAAACATGATCATTTATAGTCAGATTCCTGAGACTATATCGTGGATGCTCTTTCTGAAATAATGGTCATAACTGGAGAATCGCTCCTTGTACATATCCATTGGGATGCGTTTCAAGAGACAAAAGGATATCATCCAATGACTCCTTATTCAAGCCATCCCTAATGAATTGAATCTTATTTTCTTTGTTATCAGACACCATTCCTAAAGAACATGGTTTTTTTATCACATCTCATTCTGGCACACTTATGACAAGCAACATAAAGTCTTCGAGCTCGTCGTTTTCTTGCATAATTTTCTTTACCACAACTAGGCATGTATGCCATAAATTTAGGAGGCAACTCACCTGCCAATCATACTTTAGCCTCGATTAACCAGCGGATGTCAGCAGGTATATTATTCCTCATGAGCAATCGCATGCATTCGAACCGAGGTTTATGGATTGTAAGGAGGGCATTCTGAGGAAGTGAAGGGAATCGATTGTGAAGCTTTGTTAGAATCTCATTTTTGTCCATACCTTCGCCTCAGAAGATCAGTTATTATGGGAAACTGAAGTAACTAAATTAATTGTCACGGAGTACCGTTATCCACCACTTCACCGGGGTAACTAACTAAAGCACACAAACAGAAAAACAAACTAAAACACACAAAGAAAATTACAATTGTCCTCTTATTGAATTTATCTCAAGCTCCAACTGGATGTTGTAGACACATCCCTCAATGTCTCTGAGTTGGCTTTCTAAATCCTCAACATGGGATACTATCTCTGGTGGTTGTAGAACTCAAATATGATGTGTTTTACAAAATCAAATCTGCCTTTTGAGATGAGATTTTACACGTTGAAGTGGTCTAAGAATGTCCAGGAGGATCTGTTTAGCTATGGCACTCATGATTAACAATGATAAGAGAAAACTTAATGGTTAAACAAACACACTTATGCAAAAATAATTTCAATTAGCAAAAGAATAGTAAAAAGAAAGAAAAAATTCAAATCACTGAAAAGAAAGAAAAATCTCAATTCAAATCTGATGGGTCACTCAAATTTATTTCGGTATCCTCTCCACGTGGTTGGTACTCTAGATGTGCCTTTAATTTCTGACCATTAACTTTAAACGTGACACCGTTCTTTGGGTCCTTAATTTCAATTGCCCCATGTGGAAAAACAGTGTGAATAATAAAGGCACTAGACCATCGAGAGCGTAACTTACCTGGGAATAAGTGCAAGCGAGAATTTAATAAAAGCACTTTCTGACCTGGAGTGAAAGATTTTCTCATAATTTGCTTTTCATGAAAAACTTTCATTCGCTGCTTGTAAATCTTGGTATTTTCGTATGCATCATTGCGAATTTCTTCAAGTTCTGCCAGCTGTAATCTTCTTTCTGAGCTAGCTTGCTGTATGTCAAAGTTGAATTTCTTGATGGCCCAGTATGCATGATGCTTGAGTTCCACAGGTATGTGGCAAGCTTTTCCATACACTAGCTTGTAGGGTGACATCCCAATCGGGGTCTTGAAAGCCGTTCTATACGCCCATAATGCATCATCAAGTCTTAATGACCATTCATTTCTGTCTGGCCCCACCGTCTTTTCTAATATGTGTTTTATTTCTCGATTAGAGATCTCAACTTGGCTACTGGTTTGTGGATGATATGGGGTCGCTACTTTGTGAGTGATGGAATACTTTGTCAACATAGCTTTGAATGCTTTGTTACAAAAGTGAGCACCACCATCACTGATTATTGCTCGAGGGAATCCAAAGCGTGAAACAATGTTGCTTTTCAAAAATTCTATCACCACCTTGTGATCATTGGTTTTACATGGAATTGCTTCTATCCATTTCGATACATAGTCAACAACAACCAATATGTATTGATGGCCAAAAGAAGGTGGAAAGGGTCTCACGAAGTCCATACCCCATTCATCAAAAATCTCAACCACTAAAATTGGATTTAGTGGCATTATATGAAGAGCAAAATGTGTAAGTATCTTGAAATATAGTTGGCCAATAGAAACCACATTGTAAAACTTTAGTTACTATTTTCTTTGCACTGAAATGGCCTCCACAAGCTTGTTCATGGCAGAATGAAAGGATATTCTGAATTTTACTTTCTGGGACACATCGTCTAACAATTTGATCTGCACAATACTTGAACAAATAAAGGTCATCCCAAAAGAAATTCTTTATTTCAGCAAAAAATTTGGCTTTGTCTTACTTGGTCCAATGCTCATCAATTGCTCATCAAGAAATGACTCATTCAATATTAATGGCTTTGTAATTATGTCAAAATGAAGACAAGAGAGATGGTCAGCCATGACATTTTTTGTGCCTTATTATCTTTAAATTCCAAGTCGAATTCCTGCAAGAGTAACACCCAACGAATTAGCCTAGCTTTTGCAACTTTCTTTGTGAGAAGATATTTAAGAGCAGCATGATCGGTGAACACAATTATTTTACAACTAATAAGATAAGATTGAAATTTCTCTAATGCAAACACTACTGCTAGCATTTGTTTTTCAGTAGTTGAATAGTTCAATTGTGCATCATTCAATATCATACTAGCATAGTAAATAACATGGAAAATTCAATCAACTCTTTGTCCTAATACTACTCCTACCGCATAATCAAATGCATTACACATGAGCTCGAATGGTAAGCTCTAGTTTGGGGACTGAATGATAGGTGATGATGTTAACAACTGCTTTAGTTTTTCAAATGCCACAAGACATGAATCATCAAAGATAAAAGGTACATCCTTAGCAAGTAGATTGCATAAGGGTCTAGAAGCTTTACTAAAATCTTTAATAAAACGTCTATAAAAACCAGCATGCCCAAGGAAAGATCTTACTTCTCTGACAGTTTTAGGTGGAGGAAGATTGGAAATGAGATCCACCTTTACTTTATCAACCTCAATACCTTTGCTCGAAAGATGTGACTGAGAACAATATCTTATTTTACCATAAAATGGCACTTCTCCCATATCAGAAAAAATGCTCAATATGCTACGTTGAAATGTAGCAGGTGCATTACATAATCCAAATGGCATCCTCCTATATGCAAACGTGCCAAAAGGGCAAGTGAAAGTGGTTTTCTCTTGATCTTTTGGTGTTATGGGAATCTAATTATATCCTGAGTAGCCATCTAGAAAGTAATAAAATTCATGGCCTGTTAATCTATCAAGCATTTGATCAATAAATGGTAAAGGAAAATGGTCTTTACATGTGACAGAATTCAACTTTCTATAATCAATGCATACACGCCATCATGTAGTCACTCTAGTGGGTATTAATTCATTCTCAGCATTAGTAACTACTGTGACTCCTGACTTTTTGGGGACTACTTGTACAGGACTAACCCATGAACTATCAGAAATGGGGTAAATGATACTTGCATCCAATAGCTTAAGGACTTCAATTCTAACAACTTCTTTCATGTTAGGATTTAATCGACGTTGCATTTCCCTAGTAGGTTTAGCATTTTCATCAAGGTGAATGTAATGCATGTAGTCTAGTGGGTTTATACCTTTTATATTTGTTATGGTCCATCCTAATGCTCCTTTGTACTCTTTTAAAACATCTAACAACTTACCTTTTTGTTCGTCATTTAGGGATGATGAGATGATTACCAGTAGAGTACTTTATTCTCCCAAAAATGATTATTCCAAAGTGTTGGGTAATGGTTTGAGCTCGCGTTTCGGTGGTGATTCTGATGATGGGATGAGTTTCTTCGATGATGGTACTAGTTGTTCAACTCTTGACTTCCATTTATTAGTGTCCATGAATGGTGCTGAGTCAAGTAGAGCGTTGACTTCATCGACTGATCTGTCAATACCAAAATCAAAACTAAAGTGAGGTAAACATATTTGTAAAGGATCATCACTAAGATTTGAAAGAAAAGTATTATCAACTATTATTTCTATTAAATCCACATCAACAATTCCATCATCTGCATTGTGAGGTTGTTTGGCAAGATTGAAGATGTTTAGCTCCATATTTCCAATCCTGCATTGAATGTGAGCATCGGCAGTAACAGATTTACACTAGCTCCTAAATCAAACAAAGCATTCTTAATTGTGTGGTTCCCTATACTACATGAGATAGTGGAGGAGCATGGGTCTTTCTATTTTAGAGGAATTTTGTGTTGGAGTATAGAACTAACGTTTTCTGTTAAAAAGGTCTTCTTTTGAACGTGAATGTTTCTCTTTTTAGTACAAATGTCTTTAAGAAACTTCGCATAAGATGGCATTTGCTTTATAGCATCAAGCAAAAGGATGTTAACACTTACCTGTTTGAAGATTTCAAGAATCTCACCTGTGGATTTTCCCTTCTTTCCTTTAGCTAACCTCTGAGGAAATGGAGCTTTGGGAACATATTCTCGTGGGTTGGTTTCTTTATTCTCTTCCGATGGTGAGTCATCAACATTCATATGTACAATTTGATTTGCTTTTGTTACCGACATCTCCACTTTGTTGTCGACTTCTTTTCCTTTTCGTAAGGTCATGATAGCTTTGACCTCTCCGTGCTGCTGTGGTGAACTGGTACTTACTTCATGCACTCTTTTAGGATTAGGCACTGGTTAACTTAGAAACTTGCCTTTTTCAACAGTCATTGCCAAGGTCTGAACTGAAGAAGTAAGTTGTCCCACCATTTTCTCGAGGTTTGAAACTGATTGGCTTATGAGTTGAAGCATGCTCTCATATCATTTCGTAGTTCATCAATGGTGCGGTTCTGTTGCTCAATCGTAAAGTGAGTAAGATTCTTGAGATTCTGGAATATATCCTCCCATGGTCTGGGTTGGGAGTAGTTTTGGTTCTGATTGTATGGTATAAATGGTGGCTGGGAGGCTTGAGGAATAGGTTGCATTGGTAGAGCTAGAGCTGTTGGTTCATTCTGTTGAAATCCTTGAGACCATGAAACATTTGGGTGGTCTCTCCATCCAGGGTTATATGTGTTGGAGTATGGGTTGTAATTAGATGGTTTTCTCATTGCACCTATGGCATTGGCTTGATCTGAGTATGAGTCATGGTCATGTGGCTCTGTTGATTTAGTAGTCGATAACGATGCTATTTGTCGAGAGAGACCTTCAATTATCGATTTGACTTATTTAATTTTTGAACTTGACTCGCCAATGTGAACATCATTTACTCCCTTAATTCTTTTAGTAGTCTTGAGTGATCGACTCCGTTGTTGGGAATTATCCGCTTGTTGCTGGAAGAAATCCCAAATTTCTGATGTACTTTTTGACATTAACTCTCCTCCACTTGTTGCTGTTAGCCATTCTTGCACATGTGGCAATAATCCCTCCGAAAAGTATTGGCATTGGTGCCATTTCTCGTACCCATGATGTGGACACTTCAAGAGTAGCCCATTGAATCACTCTCATGTTTTGAAAAACTGCTCGTCTTCTCTCTGGGTAAACTCTGAAATTTTCCTGCGAATAGCATTGCTTTTATGCACTGGAAAATATTTATTCAAAAATTTTGTTGCCATTTGTTTCCATGATGTGATGCTATTGGCAGGCAATGTATTGAGCCATGAACGAGCTCTATCCTTTAAAGAAAATGGGAATAATCTAAGTTTAACATCATCGTCTGAAAATTTCTCATATTTAAGAGTTTGACAAACAACATGAAAATCATTCAGATAATTATATGGGTCCTCATTTTCTAAGTCATAAAATGTTGGGAGACAATTTAGCACACTAGGTTTTAGTTCAAAACTCCTAACAGCTACATTTGGGTATCTTATGCATGATGTGCTCAAATTAGCTAAGAGACTAAAATAGTCCTTAAATGGCCCTCCAATGGTCGTGCTTGTTGTTGCAAATCCATTTTATCTTTAATTACAACGTATTTGTGTGTGCGAAGTATTTTTTCAAGTTCAAGGTCTATAGGTTCAAGATTAGGTAATAATGACCTTCGACCATGCATGCAAAGAACACAAAAAATGGGAACAAAATAAATAAAAATAAAGAAGATGGAGAAATTACGGTACAAACTTTATCATGCTGTTACAACTTTTCTATAAAAACACATTAAAAAATACGTGAAATAAATTAACTAAAAATAAATTAATAAGATAAACAAAAAATTACAAAGAAAATTAACTTGAAAATTAAATTACAGAATTTTAAAGAAGAGAAAAAGAAAATAAATTCTTACCTCTAATTGTAAATTCATTTTTTCTTCTTTTTTAATAAAAAATTACAAGAAAATAATTAAAAGAAATTATTTCCAAAAATTAATTCTACGAATTAAAATAACTTACCTCCCTGGCAAGGGCGCCAAAACCTTGTTGTGTAAATTTTATTGAACTCGTAAGTGCACGAATCTATTGTAAAATAGATCAATAGTGACGAGTGTCGATCTCACGAGGAGGTGGATTTTAATTGTGTGTAAAATTAATTTTTCTAAATGGGTGGTTGGAATTATGGTAAAGATGATTTGGAATATCCTAAAATTTAAATTGAAATGGTAGAATTAAATTAAAGTGGAAACTATAATAATTGAAGCGCTTCGGTATCTGGATCCGCATCAACATGCACCATGGGCTAAATATTCCTTATTAGTGCCAATTAAATCATGAGGGGGGAATCCATATCTCATGAAACATACTCTAATCAATATAGTGCTAAGAGCTTATCGTGCCAAATAATAATAACCTTATACTAGGGAGCCGGTGAAACCAGTGCAGTATCTCGACAAGATTATTATTATTTGTCGACGAAAAGTCAAAACATCCACAAATATTAGAGGGGAAAAGAAAATAAATTTACCAAATAAAGTCCATGGCACATGTTGAGACTTCACCTTCAACCCAAGCTTGAAAGAAAATTAGCTACTCATAATTGAACTAGGGGTAAAATGAAAATTTATTAAAATATGTAGAAAATACAAGATGGAGAAGGAATTATAGAAAATAGAGCTCAAAAATGAATTCAGAGATGACAAATTAAGGGGGGAGAGCCCCGTTTTATAGATACACTGAGTAAATCATGGCCATCGGATTAAAAACATTTTGAACTCTCAGGATTACGCCACGTCATTAGTCAACAGTACGCGGTTTGACCACGTGGTTTGAATAGTGACGCGGTTTGAACAGTGACGCGGTTTGGTTGAAAATAATCCTGTGCATATGCATGTACCGTACGCGCAATTTTTGGTCCACTAACATGCTGCCACGTCATCGATCAACAGTACATAAAAATTTTAGTCCAACAGGATCGTGACACCTCATCAGTCAATGCCACATCATCGGTCAATGCCACATCATCGATCCGTATTTGTGAACAGTGTGGTGAACAGTAACATGGACAGTACTGTATATGTGAATAGTAACGTACATGTGAACAGTGTCATTTTTCCTTTTATGCTCCTCTTAAGGTTTTCGACTGTCCTAAGTTCAAAAGTGATGTATGTTTTACTGTTTGATCTCTCGTTCATTGTGAAATGACCATGATGCCCCTAAAATACATAAAATACTTAATTAAAATAAAACACACATAATTAAACACAAGAAGTTTAAATACATAAAAGTAAGGATGTTAGTAATATTTGAAATGTAAAATGATGATTTTTTGCTTTATAAATATACACTTTCTAACACTCAACAGTAACCCTTCCAGGAACTTCCTACACTTACTACCTTCATTAACGACCAAGGTAGGAGCAAAACGAGATAGAGCAATAAATTGCTCCTTATACTCCGCAACGGACTTTGTTCCTTGAGTCAATTTCAGGAAGTTAGCCTCCATCTGATGTCGAACTCGTTTAGGAAAATACTTTTGATGAAAAGCCTCTAAAAATAATTCCCAAGTCATAGATGCCTCTTGCAACCCAGCCCTCAAAAGACAGGATTTGGCATCCTATTAGTGGTCTGCCTCACCGTGAAGGACAAATGAGGCCAATATCACCCTTTGATCATCGTTACAACCCATTGCCACAAATATTTTCTACATCTGTTTTAGCCATGCCTCTGCAACCATGGGATCGACAGTCCCCTAAAACATTCTCCTGTGCCCCAACTCTACCTTTAGCCATATCTTGTATCAGCCTACTCTTTGTTCCATTAACCTAATCATTGTGCGCATCATCGAATTACCTTCGTTATCCATCTTGCGCAAGGTTAGGTCAGCATCATCAGTGATACCTAAAACATTTCTCAAGCTAGATGCATTCCTAGTACCTCCCCTACGTGACATCTTTTGACTAAAATACAAAGAATAAAAATAAATAAATAAATACAATAGTAAATAATTCATAGTTAAAGGTCGTGCTAGTGTGCAAAGTACTGAATAAGTAGTATAACTAAGAAAAGTTAGTGATTGACAACAAGAGCACACAAATATTTCATTATACGTTAATACCAAAATCCTATACCAAATAGTTATTTCAAAATCACAAGCAACTAGAAAATCAAAATGACCAAATAAGTGTTGTGCAAATTTTATTGAACTCGCAAGTGCACAAATCTATTACAGAATAGATTAATGGTGACGAGTGTCGATCCCACAAGGAGGTAGATTTTAATTATAAGTAGAATTAATTTTGTATGAGGGTGGTTAGATTTGTGGTGAAAGTGACTTAGATTATCCTAAAATTAGAATTGAAATGGCGAGAATAAATTGAAGAGAAATCTATTGAAATGATGTACTTGGGTATCTGGATCCGTATCAACATGCACCATGCGCTAAATATTCTTTATTAGTGCCAATTAAATCATGAGGGGAAAATCCACACCTCATGAACCACACTCTAATCAATATGGTGCTAAGGGCTTATCATGCCAAAATAATAACCTTGTACTAGGGAGCCGGTGAAACCAGGGCGGTATCTAGACAAGATTATTATTATTTGTCGACAAAAAGTCAAATCATCCACAAAAACTAGAGGGGAAGAGAAAATAAATTTACCAAATAATGCCCATGACACATGTTGAGACTTCACCTTCAACCCAAGCTTGAAAGAAAATTAGCTACTCATAATTGAACTAGGGGCAAAATGAAAATTTATTAAAATACGTAAAAAATACAAGATGGAGAGGGAATTACAAAAAATGGAGTCCAAAAATGGATTCAGAGATATCAAATTAGGCGGGAGAGCCCCTTTTTTATAGATACATTGAGTAAATCATGGCCATCGGATGCATTGAACAGTAACACGATTTGACCCGGATTGAACAGTGACGCGGTTTGGTTGAAAATAGTCTCGTGTAATGCATGTACCGTACGAGAGATTTTTGGTCCACTGATATGCTAGCACGTCATCGATCAATGGTGCATAAGAATTTTAGTCTAACAAGATCGTGAGACCTCATCAATCAATGCCACATCATCGGTCAATGCCACATCATCGATCCGTCTATGTGAACAGTAACATAGACAGTACCGTACATGTGAACAGTGCCATTTTTCTTTTTATGCTCCTCCTAAGGTTTTCGACCGTCCTGAGTTCAAAAGTGATGTTCGTTTTGCCTTCTGATCTCTCGTTCATTGTGAAATGACTATGATGACCATAAAATACATAAAATACTCAATTATAATACAACACATATAATTAAATGACAAGAAGTTTAAATACATAAAAGTAAGGGTGTTAGTAAAACTTGAAGTGTAAAATGACGATTTTCTCCTTTATAAATATACATTTTCTAACACTCAACACACCCCCCAACCAGCTTATTACTAGTCCCTAGCAAATAAAGTGAAAACAAAATTCAAATCCAAATAAAAGTATAAGCATTATAATTTATTCAATCATGTTTATTCAATCAGACTAATGATAGTAATCAAATAAAAGTATAAGCATTATCTCCAGTCTAAAGAAACATCACACCCACATTAACCATCCACATGAATCAGCCCAGTAGACTTTGTCATAGCTACTTTGAAAAATGATATGTCAAACCCCAAAATCTCACTGGAAGTAATGACACTCTCACAAAGAAATTAAACCCAATAAAAATAGTCACTCCAATGAATGGTAATTGAGAGAAAATAATAAAGAAGTGATGTCACATGCTCTCACCAAGATGAAAGAAATATGCCCTCAGCTTAAAAATAATGCGATCTCAAGTCAAATAAAAATGCTAGTCAACCCAATTTATTTATTTTTATTTATTTTTTTTTTATGCATCACTACATCTTTTTAGCTCATATAACTAGCTTCTACTTCAGACTATACTTCCCTAAAATCAAGAAGGACATTTATTAGGATGTAACGTAAGCTAGGGATATGGCTGAAATAAGGAAAATAAAGTGTATGTTTGAGAAAAATGCATAGATTTTTGTTTTGTTTTGTTTTTTTGAAGTTGCAAGGTGGATTTCACTTGTTATTGTTTTTTTAAAAACAACAATTTTTATTATTATTTTTTTTGCTTTTGTTTGGCACAACGTCACTGAATAAATAATTATTTACATTTTTCTCAAACATAAATAGGTGATGGAACTTATATGACATCGGGTAATACTCCAAATCGGAGTAGGTCAAGATGATAAGTTGACAAAGAAAAAGTTTTTTTTTTTTAAGGCTCAAAAGGATTAACTATGGATATTTCACAAAAAGGATGGCTAGAAAGGCTCAAACGAATCAAAGATGGCCTTTCCACCATTTTTTAGGGCTCTAAAGAATCTTCCATATCTACTAGTTAGATAGGCCTCCAAATGTAGCAACACACATTTTTTTCTTTTTTTTTTAATTTTATAATTTTTTTTAAGGGTTAACTCAAAAGAAATCTAGAGATCGTGTAAAATAATAAACTGCTAAGTTGTATAAAGAATGGGCAAAAGGTTTACTCTCCAAGAAAAATGATAGGCTCAAAAATTCACTTGGTACTTATTATGATATGTTCATTCATTCAAGCAACTCATATTTGTCTCTGATATCAACATGTAAAGTAGCAAACATAGCGTAACATCACTTAAGACCAAAGATAATACAAATACTAAAATTTGAAATTAATCATGTCATCCAATGTTAAAACAAATCACACAATTTTTTTTTAAACAACATTCTACCCCCCAACCTATTCTAAACATGAAAGAAAAATATGCATGTAGAGATGTGAAAATGATTCAGAAAAACTAATTAGAAAAGTTACACTTAAAATGATAGAAAAAGAATTTTTTTTTTAACTAAGAAGATGCGTTTCTAGAGGCACAACACTCCATATTCAGCCATCTTCGACTCAAAATATTTGAAAGTGTATATTTATAAAGGAGAAATTGGAAAAAAAAAGAAAAATTATTGTAAAAAATATTAATAAAGAAAAAGAAAATATTTGGAATTTTTTTTTTTTAACAAAGAAGAATGTGTTTCTAGAGTAACTACACTCCATAATCAGCCATCTTCAACACAAAAAGTTAGCAACAATTAATTTCTACAACAAAAAATTAGTAAAAACTTAACCAAGATTCCACAATTGTCGACTATTCCCTCCCCCAACTAGAACGAAACATTGTCCTTAATGTTTTAAAGGAAAGAAGTAGAGTTTAGAAGACATCACCTGGGTGGTGCAACATAAAAGAAAATATTTACAAGCGGAGAGTTAAATCTAATTTGCACTTCTTACTGCAGCTACTGTTACCTGGTTTAAGAATTTTCAGGAGGAACTGTTTAGCTATGGTACTCATGATTATCAATGATAAGAGAGAACTTAATGGTTAAACAAACTCACTTATGGAAAAATAATTTCAATTAGCAAAAGAATAATAAAAAGAAAAAAAATCAAATCACCGAAAAGAAAGAAAAAAAACTCAATTCAAATCTGGTGGGTCACTCAAATTTATTTCAGTGTCTTCTCCATGTGGTTGGTACTCTAGATATGGCTTTAATCTTTGACCATTAACTTTAAACGTGACACTGTTCTTTGGGTCCTTAATTTCAATTACTCCATGTGGAAAAACAATATGAACAATAAAGGGACCAGACCATCGAGAGCGTAACTTACCTGGGAATAGGTGCAAACAAGAATTGAATAAATGTAGTTTCTGACCTGGAGTGAATGATTTTCTCATAATTTGCTTGTCATGGAAGACTTTCATTCGTTGCTTGTAAATCTTGGCATTTTCGTATACATCATTGCGAATTTCTTCAAGTTCTGCCAGCTGTAATCTTCTTTCTAAGCTGGCTTGCTGCATGTCAAAGTTAAATTTCTTGATAGCCCAATATGTATGATGCTCGAGTTCTACAGGCAGGTGGCAAGCTTTTCTATACACTAGCATGTATAGTGACATCCCAATTGGGGTCATGAAAGCCATTCTATATGCCCATAATGCATCATCAAGTCTTAATGACCAATCCTTTCTGTCTGGCTTCACCATCTTTTCTAATATGTGCTTTATTTCTCGATTGGAGATCTCAACTTGGCCACTGGTTTGCCGATGATATGGGGTCGCCACTTTGTGAGAGATGGAATACTTCGTCAAAAGAGCTTTGAATGCTTTGTTATAAAAGTGGGCAGCACCATCACTGATTATTGCTCGAGGGAATCCAAAGGGTGAAACAATGTTGCTTTTCAAAAATCCTATCACCACCTTGTGATCATTGGTTCTACATGAAATTGCTTCTACCCATTTCGATACGTAGTCAATAACAACTAATATGTATTGATGGCCAAAATAGGGGGGAAAGGGTCCCATGAAGTTGATACCCCATACGTCAAAAATCTCAACCACTAAAATTGGATTTAGTGGCATCATGTTCCTTCGTGTAATGCGCTCCATTCGTTGACACCTATCACATGAAGAACAAAAAGTGTAAGCGTCTCAAAATATAGTTGGCCAATAGAAACCACATTGTAAAACTTTAGTAGCTGTTTTCTTAGCACTGAAATGACCTCCACAAGCTTGTTCATGGCAGAATGAAAGAATATTATGAATTTTACTTTCTGGGACACATCGTCTAACAATTTTATCTGCACAATACTTGAACAAATACGGGTCATCCCAAAAGAAATTCTTTATTTCTGCAAAAAATTTAGCCTTGTCTTGCCTGGTCCAATACTCTGGAAGTTGACCTGTAACAAGATAATTAACGATATCAGCATACCATGGTAATACTTCTACACTCATCAATTATTCATCTGGGAATGACTTATTCAATGGTAATGATTCCATAATTTTGTCAAAATAGAGACGAGAGAGATGGTCAGCTATAACATTCTCTGTGCCTTTCTTATCTTTAAATTCCAAGTCGAATTCCTGCAAAAGTAACACCCAACGAATTAATCTAGCTTTTGCATCTTTCTTTGTGAGAAGATATTTAAGAGCAGCATAATCCATAAATACAATTATTTTACAACCAATGTGATAAGATCAAAATTTCTCTAATGCAAATACTACTGCTAGCATTTCTTTTTCAGTAGTTGAATAGTTCAACTGTGCATCATTCAATGTCATACTAGCATAGTAAATAACATGGGGAATTCGATCAACTCTTTGTCCTAATACTGCTCCTACTGCATAATCAAATGCATCACACATGAGTTCAAATGGTAAGCTCTAGTTTATGGGCTGAATGATGGGTGATGATGTCAACAATTGCTTTAATTTTTCAAAAGCCATAAGATATGAATCATCAAAGATAAAAGGTACATCCTTAACAAGTAAATTGTATAAGGGTCTAGAAACTTTACTAAAATCTTTAATGAAACGTCTATAGAAACCAGCATGCCCAAGGAAAGATCTTACTTCTCTGATTGTTTTAGGTGGAGGAAGATTAGAAATGAGATTCACCTTGGCTTTGTCAACCTCAATACCTTTACTCGAAATGATGTGACCGAAAACAATACTTTATTTTACCATAAAATGGCACTTCTCCCAATTTAAGACTAAGTTCTTCTAGATACATCTCTGCAGAACTAGTGTTAGATGATGCAAACATTGATCAAACGAGTCACCAAAGACAGAAAAATCATCCATAAAGACTTTAAGGAATCGTTTAATCATATCAAAAAATATGCTCAACATGCATCGTTGAAATGTAGCAGGTGCGTTACATAATCCAAATGGCGTCCTCCTATATGCAAAAGTGCCAAAAGGGTAAGTGAAAGTGGTTTTCTCTTGATCTTTTGGTGCTATGGGAATCTGATTATATCTTGAGTAGGTATCTAGAAAGCAATAAAATCCATGGCCTGCCAATCTATTAAGCATTTGATCGATAAATGGTAAAGGAAAATGGTCTTTACGTGTGACAGAATTCAACTTTCTATAATCAATGCATACACGCCATCCTGTAGTTACTCTAGTGGGTATCAATTCATTATCAGCATTGGTAACTACTGTGACTTCTGACTTTTTAGGGACAACTTGTACAGGACTGACCCATGAACTATCAGAAATAGGGTAAATGATACATGCATCTAATAGCTTAAGGACTTCAGTTCTAACAACTTCTTTCATGTTAGGATTTAACCGACGTTGCATTTCCCTAGTAGGTTTAGCATTTTCATCAAGGTGAATGTAATGCATGCAGTCTACTGGGTTTATACCTTTTATGTCCGCTATGGTCCATCATAATGCTCCTTTGTGCTCTTTTAAAACATCCAATAACTTACCTTTTTGTTCGTCATTTAGGGATGATGAGATGATTACCGACAGAGCGCTTTCTTCTCCCAAAAATGCATATTCCAAAGTGTTGGGTAATGGTTTGAGCTCGAGTTTTGGTGGTGATTCTGATGATAGGATGAGTTTCTTCTCTAATGGTGCTAGTTGTTTAACTCTTGACTTTCATTTATTAGTATCCATGGATGGTGCTGAGTCAAGTAGAGTGTTGACTTCATCGACCAATCTGTCAATATCAAAATCAAAACCGAAGTGAGTTAGACATGTTTGTAAATGATCATCACTAAGGTTTGAAACAAAAGTATTATCAACTAATGTTTCTATTAAATCCATATCAATAATTTCATCATCTACATTGTGAGGTTGTTTGGAAATATTGAAGATGTTCAGCTCCATAGTCATGTTGCCGAAGGGCAACTGAATATTTCAGTCCTACATTGAATGTGAACATCCGCAGTTGCTAAGAAAGGTCGGCCTAGAATAATGGGGATGTGCTTCTTTGAATCTTGTATTGGTTGAGTGTCAATTACAATGAAATCAACAGGAAAATAAAACTTGTCTACCTGGATAAGCACGTCCTCCACAATACCATGAGGTATTTTTGTGGACCGATCTGGAAGTTGTAACACCATTAGACTTGGGTGTAATTCTCCCAGTCCAAGTTTCACGCATATAAAGTAAGGTAACAAATTTACACTAGCTCCTAAATCCAACAAAGCATTCTCAATTGTATGGTTTCCTATACTACATGAGATAGTAGGGGAGCCTGAATCTTTACATTTTAGAGGAATTTTATGTTGGAGGATAGAACTAACGTTTTCTGTTAAAAATGCCTTCTTTTGGACATGAATATTTCTCTTTTTAGTACAAAAGTCTTTAAGAAACTTGGCATAACATGAAACTTGTTTTATAGCATCAAGTAAAGGGATGTTAACACTTACCTGTTTCAAGATTTCAAGAATCTCACCTGTGGATTTTCCCTTCTTTTCTTTAGCTAATCTCTGAAGAAATGGACCTTTAGGGACATATTTCTCGTGGGTTGGTTTCTTCTTTCTCTTCCGATGGTGAGTCCTCAACATTCACAGGTACAATTTGATTTTCTTTTATCACCGACATCTCCACTTTGTTGTCGACTTCTTTTCCTTTTGTACTCCTTTAGGATTAGGCACTGGTTGACTTGGAAACTTGTCTTCCTCAACAGTCATTGCCAAGGTCTGAACTGAAGAAGCAAGCTGTCCCACCATCTTCTCGAGGCTTGAAACTAATTGAGCTTGTGAGTTGAAGCCCGGTCTCAACTCATTTCGTAGTCCATCAGTGGTGCGGTTCTGTTGCTCAATCGTAGAGTGAGTAACATTCTTGAAATTCTGGAATGCATCCTCCCACGATCTAGGTTAAGATTAGTTTTGGTTTTGATTTTGATTGTATGGTCTAAATGGTGGCTGAGAGGCTTGAGGAACTTGAGGAATTTGTTGCATTGGTGGAGCTGGAGCTGCTGGTCCATTTTGTTGGAATCCTTGAGACAATAAAAAATTGGGGTGGTCTCTCCATCTAGGATTATATGTGTTGGAGTATGGGTTGTAATTTGATGGTTTTCTCATTACACCTACGGCATTGGCTTGTTCTGAGTATGAGTCATGATCATGTGGTTTCGTTGATTTAGCAGTCGATAACGATGCTATTTGTTGAGAGAGATTTTCAACCATCTCCTTGACTTCTTTGATTCCCGAAGTTGACTAGCCAATGTGAACTTCATTCACTCCTTTAATTCTTCTAGTATTCCTGAGTGATCGACTCCGTTGTTGGGAATTATCTGCTTGTCACTAGAAGAATTCCCAAATTTCTAATGCACTTTTTGACATTAGTTCTCCTCTACTTGTTACCATTAGTCATTCTTGCACATTCGGCAATAATCCCTTAAAAAAGTATTGGCATTGGTGCAATTTCTCGTACCCATGATGTAGACACTTCAAGAGTAACCTATTAAATCGCTCCCATGTTTTGAAAAAACTACTCGTCTTCTCTTTGGGTAAACTCTGAGATTTCCCTGCGAATAGCATTGGTTTTATGCATTGGGAAATATTTATTCAAAAATTTAATTACCATTTGTTCCCATGATGTAATGCTATTAGCAGGTAAAGTATTTAACCATGAACGAGCTCTATCCTTTAAAGAAAATGGGAATAGTCTAAGTTTTACATCATCATCTGAAAAATTCTCATATTTAAATGTTTGACAAACAGTATGAAAATCATTCAAATGATTATATGGGTTCTCATTTTCTAGGCCATAAAATGTGGGGAGACAATTTATCACACTAGATTTTAGTTCAAAACTCCTAGCAGCTACATTTGGATATCTTATGCATGATGTGCTCAAATTAGCTAAAGGACTGAAGTAGTCCTTAAATGGCCTCTCCTGTGGCGCTTGTTATTGTTGCAAATCCATTTCAAATTTATTTTTAATGTGCTTGTGTGTGCGAAGTGTTTTTTCTAGTTCAAGATCTATAGGTTCAAGATTAGGTAATAATGACCTACGACCATGCATGCAAAGAACAAAAAATAAATGGGAACAAAACAAATAAAAATAAAGGAGAAGGAGAAATTACGGTACTAACCTTATTACGCTGTTAAAATCTTTCTATAAAAACACACTAGAAAAAATTCGTGAAATAAATTAACTAAAAATAAATTACTAAGCTAAACAAAAAAAATTAAATTACTGAATTTTAAAGAAGAGAAAAAGAAAAGAAATTCTTACCTCTAAATGTAGATTCACTTTTTTTTCTTTTTTTAATAAAAAAATTACAAGAAAACAATTAAAAGAAATTATTCACAATAATTAATTTTATGAATTAAAATAACTTACCTCCCCAACAACGGCGCCAAAAACTTGTTGTGTAAATTTTATTGAACTCGCAAGTGTACGAATCTATTGTAGAATAGATTAATGGTGACGAGTGTCGATCCCACGAGGAGGTAGATTTTAATTATAAGTAGAATTAATTTTGTATGAGGGTGGTTGGATTTGTGGTGAAAGTGACTTAGATTATCCTAAAATTGGAATTGAAATGGCGAGAATAAATTGAAGAGAAATCTATTGAAATAACGTACTTGGGTATCTGGATCCGTATCAACGTGCACCATGGGCTAAATATTCCTTATTAGTGCCAATTAAATCATGAGGGGAAAATCCACACCTCATGAACCACACTCTAATCAATATGATGCTAAGGGCTCATCGTGCCAAATAATAAAAACCTTGTACTAGGGAGCCGGTGAAATCAGGGCGGTATCTAGACAAGATTATTATTATTTGTCGATGAAAAGTCAAATCATCCACAAAAACTAGAGGGGAAGAGAAAATAAATTTACCAAATAAAGCCCATGACACATGTTGAGACTTCACCTTCAACCCAAGCTTGGATGAAAATTAACTACTCATAATTGAACTAGGGGCAAAATGGAAATTTATTAAAATACGTAGAAAATACAAGATGGAGAGGGAATTACAGAAAATGGAGTCCAAAAATAGATTCAGAGATATCAAATTAGGGGGGAGAGCCCCCTTTTTATAGATACATTGAGTAAATCATGGCCATCGGATCAAAAACATTGAGTAAATCACGTCATCAATCAACAGTACGCGTTTTGACCACGCGGTTTGAACAGTAACACGGTTTGACCCGGCTTGAACAGTGACGCGGTTTGGTTGAAAATAATCCCGTGTAATGCATGTACCGTACGAGAGATTTTTGGTATCTGATATGCTGCCACGTCATCGATCAACAGTGCATAAGAATTTTAGTCTAACAAGATCGTGACACCTTATCAGTCAATGCCACATCATTGGTCAATGCCACGTCATCGATTCGTCTATGTGAACAGTATCGTGAACAGTAACATAGACAGTATCGTACATGTAAACAATGCCATTTTTCCTTTTATGCTCCTCCTAAGGTTTTTGACCGTCCTGAGTTCAAAAGTGATGTCCGTTTTGCCGTCTGATCTCTCATTCATTGTGAAATAACTATGATACCCCTAAAATACATAAAATACTTAATTATAATATAACACACATAATTAAATGACAAGAAGTTTAAATACATAAAAGTAAGGGTGTTAGTAAAACTTGAAGTGTAAAATGATAATTTTCTCCTTTATAAATATATATTTTCTAACACTAAACAGTAAGAATTACTAATGATAAATGATTACTCCTCGTCATAAAGATCTATTCTCTCCGTTAACCTTAATAAAGTCTACAGAGTCTCGTGCCTTCTTTCTACAGCCACAAAGTTTATAGGTTTACTCAACCAGATAGGGAAATGATCTAATTATACTTTTCTTTCCTCATTCGTGACTCTAGCCGTCCCATTTTCCTTAAGAGTTTTATGAGGTAGATTATCTAGGCATGAAGAAACCCATCCTTACCCATCCTTTGCTATAGCAAGGCTTAAATTAAGGTCTTGTCTAAAATAGGTGATGTATTACAAGCTTATTTTTGTTAGCTCCCTTGCCATAAACACGTAGTCCCTGTTAACTTCTTTCAATTTCTTCTTTGAAGCTGTAGGTCCTGGAGGAGTATCTCTGTAGACAACTCTAGTCCGTCTAAGTCTATCATCCACTCGCTGCTTATGAAGTCTTCTAAGATCTTTGACAAGAACACCACCTAAGATAAATTGTTCGGTCCTGTAAATTTCTGTCCATCTCTTATTCTTAGCACTTTTCATATCCATAATGTTCTTCTTCAAGTCTACAAAACAAATGTAATTAATTCTATTAGACAATCCAATTAGACCTTAAAAGAAATTCTACATAATCCTAACCTAGTGCTCTGATACCACAATTGTAACACCCCAAATAAGAAGGAGGTTACTACAAATCACAATCCTTACTCATAAATACCAAACTGAAATGCCTCAAATTCTTGTTTAAATAAATCCAAAAATTCATACACTTAACACTAAATAATCTCTCCCGAAACATAAAAAATAACAAAAGTCTCAAAACTCTAAATTACAAGTTCATAACAGAAATAAACTAAAAATAAATATGAGTCTATTCCTCATTTTATTCAAATAGCAAAAGGAAACGAAATCTCTAACTCCAAAGCTAAGCACACCTCTTAAAAGGAACTTAATCAGCAAAAAGCAATGACGAGGGGTGAGCCATCAACTCAGTAAGTAAAACCATTCCTAACACACTAAGCTTCAGTATCGAAAATATTACAAGCCTTCCTTTTTTGTAAAATATATATCGTAATTCATAAATTTCATAAAACAACAAATTTCAATAAGATGACATAAATTCACGGTAATTCAGAATATCAAAAGTATAATCAATTATAAAACCAAATTGTATAATGCATATCAAAAGCATAATCAAGAGGTGGCCCTCGTACAATCATAAATAATTGAAATCATACATATGCACAAAACATTTGTATCAGATTCATGAAAGTCTATAGCAACAATTTAGGCTTGTAAAATATTTCATAGACAAAATTATAAAAGTTAGTCATGTCATAAAATAATTTACATATTGAAAAGCATTTATAAAATATTTTGTTAAACGAATTTAGATTTGAAAACATTCTCATAAACTGATTTTGTTATGAAAATCATTTAATCGTATAAGTAGTACGAAAACACTTATAATAATATCAAAATAGTTATACATATCCAGTACATTAGGAATGAAGTTACTTACCTTAATAAAAGGATTTGAAATAACACAACTTTAAGCCTCTAAAAGCCTCAATCACCTCCAACACTAATTGCTTTGATTCTCTCCTAAACAAATGTTTTAATTCCTAGGTTTGATCGAAAATGAAAGGGGCTAGGGGGTATTTATAGGATTTCTTAAGGCTAATGGATGGCTAGCCTTAAGAAATGTTTTAATTCCTCTAAAAGCCTCAATCACCTCCAACACCATTTGCTTTGATTCTCTCCTAAACAAATGTTTTAATTCCTAGGTTGGATCGAAAATGAAAGGGGTTAGGGGGTATTTATAGGATTTCTTAAGGCTAATGGATGACTAGGATTTTACCACCATAACTCTTGATCAATGGCTGAGATTATTTCATAAATACTTTACTAAATTCTAGAATTCTTATCTATCTCTACAAACTTCTCTTACATCTTCACTTATGTCATTGCTTATGTCATTATTACTTAATCATTGCATCATCACTTATGTTATTAATTCTCTTAGAATTAAATATTATATATTATTATTATTATTTTAATACTTAAAGGGGCTTGTTAGCTCAAAATAAATTCTATTATATTTAAGTGAGATAATTGAACCTTACAACTTAAGCTTAAATTTTCAAATCTATTTCAAGCAGTAACATGCCATATCAGCAAGTAGTTGTTTACTTCAAAGTTACAGTGATCCAATAGTACATAGAATACCTTATTTTAATAGAATAATAGTTATTTCTTTATCCATCTACAAAAGCCAACTCTAACTCATTTTCATAAATTTTACAAAGCAAAAACCTGATCATTCTAAGCATACTTGAGCTTTCAATTGCTTACTTACACACATTAAATAATTATTGAGCTATAAACTATTTATTCACTCTTGTGACAAGCTTTATTTTGTATGAATCATCTTTATTTGTGAGAATAAGAAGTTATAAGTGTGGAAAACACATCATAAAGAGGTGTGGGATCACCTTGGATTGTAAAGGTTTATTAACATCTTTGAAGCTAATTGTACTCATTTTAAAGCCTTAGGTTGTAAAGCTTAGTTAGTGGAATTCTCAAGCTCGAATCGCTTGGAGACTTGGACATAGATGAGTTGATCGAACCACATAAGACGCTTTTTGTTTGATTTTCTGGTTGAAGTTGTTAAATTGCATTTATTAGTGAAGAAACTTTTAAAAATTCCCCCCCCCCCACGATTGTTGAGCTAGAATTCACAAATAACTGTTATTCAAGATAAATGTTGAATCAAGATATATAAATACTATAAATGTGATCATATTTTTCAAAAACAAGAAATTTCTTCATAAATTAATGCGAATTAATTTATCAAAGTGTATATAAATGCTATAAAAGTGATCATATTATTTTATCAAAGTTTTACTATACATAAGAGAAACCATGCATTTTCATGCCATGAAAAGGAAGTGTAAGACATTCTTTTAGGGCATATATTCATGTATCAAAGATTGATATCCTATAGTCCTATCTATTTATCAATTACTCTTCTCATTAATTTATTTATAAGATAACTTGCATCATATTCTTTTTGTTAATCCACGTGATCACATCGAAACATAGACTACGATAAAATAAACCTTGTTTTAAAGCTTTTGCACTCAAGATATTACAAGCATATATTTGTTATTTTATTAATCAGAAATATTTACTAGAAAATAAATTAATGTGCTCGAAACACGTATTCATAGCAGTTGCTAGCACTTTCACCTTTCATTTGTTCGATTTGTGTTGTTAATTGTTTAAATCAAGTTGACCTACTAATAATCGGGCAAACCAATGAAGCTCAACCTTCAATGTGTGCTCACTAACTAAGATGGCCAATGGTCTATGTTGTGTCATGCAGGCCCAACCTATCAACAGAAGGTCCATGTGGGCTCGTGCTCGTGTCATGTCGTACCCACCATGTGATTCGTGCTTTTCCGTGCCTAATTTTTTTTTTTGGCTTAGTCTCTGGATGGCACGCATGGGCTCGTATTGTGGATCATGCCTGAAATAGAAAACACGATATGCTTTTTTTTTTTAGAGGACATGCCAAGTTATTGGCTTTTTTCTTTCAAGACCATATACATTTATGGGTCCATGTGACTTTAATCAAACTCAATAGAATCAAAAGTTCAAAACTCAAGTCCATATTCAATAATAATAAACTAATAATAATAATAATAATTAGAATAAAATACTAACTGCTAAATTAGACCTTATGGTATTAGAATTCTTTTTTAATACTTAATAATAAATATATAAAAACAACAACAACAACAAATATAATAATAAATTTTTCTTAAGGGTTAACTTAATTGTTAACTTGGACTTACATAGAGTCATAGATTATGGTCCATAATACCATTAATGCACATATTTATAAAATCATGATATTTCTAATTTTGTTTATTAAAATCTTGATATCATCCATGCATTTAACAAGTTATAAACATAAAATGATTAAAGCATTTTTTTTAAATAAGAATTAAATGAATTTGAAAAACTTACACTAATAAAATTCATTAAAGATTGAATTTCAAGTTATTTTTAAAATAAAAAAAATTTGGGTCTACTTTAATTAAAATGATTTGCTTTAATATACTTAGGCTCGCATGTTATTGATGAACCATGGGCCACGTGCTAATCCATCAGTAAAACGTGCTTATTACTGACCATTTCACATGTTGTGATTTAGGTCACCGTTAATCATGCCTTGCTTTAAAGGCCAACGTCCCTAAAATTCTCAAACCAATCTAGTTCAAGTGCATTTCGTGCCATGCCGTATGCCTTATCCAAATGTGTTCATGCATGGCTTGCTGTATGGACACGATTACCTGGCTTGTTGGCCATATCTATTATTAGTTCATGTTAGATTTTGCTAGATAACATATAATTATGTCTGATGTATCATGTGGACCTAACTAACGCCTAAAATTTGTATTGTTTAAGCTTGGCCCCCTTTTTATTTAATATCTAGATTATCCATCTTCTTATAATTATAACGTCCAATAAAATTAGACCTAATTATTTTTAAATCCAATAAATATTTTAGTTCCACTTCAATATTCTTTTAATTGACACAATTATCTCTCATTCATTGTTTGAAAACATTATTATCCCTCTTTTATAGTTTTAAATGTTCAAGGATATCATACCAAAACTCACTAACTCACCACAAATTAAAAAATTCAAAAGTAAAAGAACAAAACAAATAATATTATTTTGGCACTAATATGATAATTCTACACTTATTATTTTGTTGAAAATCTTTTAGTTACATTTGACTTAAGCCTCCTTAGATTATAGTGGAATTTTTGTCCGCCAACCCTAAGTTTATTTTGTTATGAAAAATATTATAAAAGTTTAAATTTGTTCAATTTTAAGTTTGAGTTTGTTCAACCATCCACCAAAAAGATAAAGTTACTTTTATAAAATGGCAAAACAAAAGTATATACAAATTTTAATGGAAGTTATTTTGTAATGTTAATTCTGCCTTTTGATGGACAATTGATATGCATTATCAACAATGGGACGAAAATCAAAGAAATTCAAACTTTTATAATATTTTTTAAAAGAATGATTTTTTGTTTGGATGATTGATAATTTTTCTTATTTAAACTCCTACATCCTCGATAAAAACATTTTGTGTGTGCCCCATGGCAACATAGTCTTGACCTATTACTTTAGATGCGCGCGCACACACACACACACATATAGATACATAAAGAGCGAGAGAGAGAATAATGTTAAATCAAATAGAAACATATTAGGATTATTATTGGCATCACTGTGTCAACAATATTGTAATTTATTTCTTTCTTTTATCAGGGATATGTTTCCTTTTATTAGAGGTTTATCTAATCTTGGGAATTACTTCAGATTAGATTATGTGGAATATTGGATGGAGACATAAAAGAAGCAAATTGGCACAAAAGTAAGAATCCATATCAAAGAGTTACAAATAAAAATGACTACTATGTTGGCAAGTATATCAAGTATTTATGGAATATTGGACTCTTAAGGAAGTACATCCTAGTATCACTTATTTGTGGTATATTGAAATCTTAAAGAAGTTTATCTTAATATTCCTCTACTAGAGATTGGGTGAAATACTACTCCTACATAAAGAGAACATCGAAGCAAGTAAAGAAGACATATTGTATTTTATATTAGAGAAGCAACCGATCCAGAGAACGAAAGAAACCTATTTTGCCACATATGATGTTTCATACTCTATGATGTTTTAGTTTCCTTCATCAAGTCTTCGTCATATCAATTAGACGTTCTTTATATTTACTTTGGTCTCTTTGAGATGAAAAGGTCGTTGGTTGTGTTGAGAGATCTTAAGAAAAGCATCAAACACAATTGAAGACGAGCGATTCTCGCTAACTAAGGTTTACTAAGTAGATATAATGAGGTGGCGGTTAAAGCAAGAGGGTCTTTGAAATTGTCTAAGAATCCAATGTAATATTTTCATTACTTAGTGAATTGCTTGCAGTTTAGGCATCGGCCCGTGGATATAGGATTTGCTCTATGTGCTTTACTTTTTGCAATTTGCTATTTCTAGTACATTTATGATGAATGAACAGTAAATGTGAACAATGAAGTGAATAATTATGATAAATAATACTATAAATATTATTCATGAACTGTAACTCATATGAATAGTATTGCATAAACATTAATTGATGAACAGTGTTTTCAAGATTAATTAATTAAGGGAATTAATTTATCTATTGTTTTACTTGCTTAAATAGATCTAAGTTTTTAACAAGTGATATTAGAGCAATGTCACTAACAGTTTGTTTGGTGAGATTTTTGGATCTTGATATATTATTGTAAGCATGGATTTGCAGAGAGAAGGAGGATCTACCACTCGTCCATGATTGCTTGATCGCACTAATTATTCCTATTGGAAGTAAAGGATGACTACTTTGATTAAATCCACTGACATAAGAGCTATGGAATATGTAGGATAAGGTTATACTTTACCCACTATGTTTGATCACGATAGAAACATAATTTTTAAACCTGTGAATTAATATTTCAATGCTGAAATTCAAGAATTTGGTTCTGATTCCAAGGCGCTCAATGTTGTTGTCTGTAGAGTTAACTTCAATCAGCATGATTTAATTTCTAAACTATAAGTACCAAGGAAGCTTGGGATATTATTTGAGATATTCAAAAAAGCAGACAATTTGGTAAAACATTCTAAACTTCAAAACTTGCAACGAAAATTTGAGAATCTTAAAATTCATGAACATGAAGAAACTATAGACTTTAATGCTAAACTTCTTCAGATTGCTAATTGACATGACTCAAAAGTGTATTACTTCCAAGTATAAGAGTGTTTAGTTATAATATAACCCGGTGAGTCCAGGGTCGAACCACAGGGAATTTAAAAATCTAATTGTCAATTTGTTTAAACAAAGAAATTTAATTGTAAGAAAAGAAATCACTAGAAATCAATTTAAAGACATGCTAAGGTTACGAGATCCACTCTCAGTATTTAATCTATAATTTTACTATTCTCTCATTTTTATATTTTTGCCTTACTTTTACTAGTTAATTATTATATCATTTAATTCTCAACTAACTATATGTGTGGATAAATATGGAATAAAGTACCTGTGTCACAACTATTTTAATGTGTCGACATTATGTCAAAATACCATACAGGTCCAAGAAAATTTATAAATTAATATGACATAAAAATAACTAGAAAAGAATAAAATAAACTTAAAAACTCATTTGAGAAAATAGTAAATTTAATAGTTTGAAACATTGAGCTTCACCTTTCACCTCAGCTTAGTAAAATTAGCCACTCATATTGAAAGAAAACACAACACCCTTTTTATTTGATAAACTTTTGAAATATGTTATAAGGAAAATTGATACAAAAGGAAACAAGAAAATAAAGAAAGAAAGAAATTCTTCAGTTCCCTCTCGGCTACAACTCTCTTTCTCAGCTTAATGTCACGGACCGCCCAATTCGCTAGCCCAAATGCCCACAATTTTGGGCAAGAGAGCCAACACAAGGCCAAGAGTGCTAGCTTGGCCCAATTCCGGAAAGTTCTAGACAACTCTAGCACATTTGAACATGTAAATACTCTAGAATTCTCCATAGAATTAGGCATTTGTATCCAACAAACTCAACAACAAGCATTGTATTCTCTCTTTATGCAATATAAGTTTTCTTCTTTGGCTCAATTGCTCTCTTCTCTAGTTCAAGAAACTCTAGGCTTACTTAGCAACATTCGGCAAAGTTGTCTAAGTGCCGCACGGGTTAGCTGCGCAAAACACTCATCCCATGACAAGTGGTATCAGAGCTAAGGTTTGCACTCACGTAAGTTAGCTCACGAAGCAATGGCCAACCCTTCGAACGTAGCACAAGAGGGTGTTGTTGGTGTGGATGTTCCACCGGAACCAAGCCGCGGCCGAGAGGGAGAACGCGCCCATGGTAAGACTCGCGGCAAGTCCAAGGCCCCATCCGTGGATGTGTTGGAGCCTCGTGTGGGTACTCTCAAAATAGCATTGTCCCCCGCTCAAGATAGCCTCGAGGAATTGGAGGGAAGAGTGGACGGTCTCGAGGGAGAATACGCCGAATTCACGGTGGCCACAAAAGCTCTCATCCATGAGCAAGCGAACACTCTCCGAGGTGAGTTTCGGTCTTTTCATGATGAGTTGCTAAAACTTCGTAGTTTTGTTCGAACTGCGGAAGTGGATGAAGTCCGCTCGGATTGGGCATGGCACAAGCGCACACTCTCCGCAAGTCCAGCTTCCGCAAACTCGAGTGATGCGCGCTGCATTGATGTGCCAAAGCCCGACACCTACGATTGCACACGCAATGCCACAATCGTGGACAACTTCCTATTCGGGCTGGATCAATACTTCGATGCCATGGGCGTCCGAGATGAGGCATCAAAAGTGGGCACTGCACCCACCTATCTTAGAGGCGCTGCACAACTGTGGTGGCGTCGTAAGCATGGCGAGATGGGCAAGGGCATTTGCACCATCGACACTTGGGCCGACTTCAAGCAAGAACTCCGAAAGCAGTTCGCCCCAAGCAATGCGGAGAAGGAAGCGCGAGCGCGCTTACGTCGCCTCAAGCAATCTGGTAGCATTCGGGACTACATCAATGAGTTCACTACCCTTATGTTGGAGATAAGCGACATGTCCGACAAAGATTCACTCTTCTACTTCCAAGATGGCCTCAAGGATTGGGCCAAGACCGAGCTTGATAGGCGTGGTGTTCAAACACTCGACGACGCCATTGCCATTGCGGAGTCGCTCACCGAATACTCTACCCAATCCAAGGACAAAAGGGCCAATCAAGGCAAAGGTGGAGGAGAGAGTCGCAAGGACAAGGGCAACCACCGCAAAGATTGGGGACAGAAAAAGCCGCCAAGCAACAAGAGCGGACAAGGAAAACCGGAGGGCAAGAAGGAGGCGCCAAAGCCACGAAGCCCATGTTTCATATGCAACGGTCCTCATTGGGTACGCGACTGTCCGGAGAAGAGGTCGCTTAACGCTCTTGCTGCCCAACTCAAGAGCAACCCCACAATGTCCACGGAGGAACCCCAACTCAGCATGGGTTCTCTCAAACGCCTCAGCGCACTCAATCGCCAACAGTCCGCACTCGTCAAGAAAGGGCTCATGTATGTTAGCGCAAAGGTAAACGGCCAGTTCGTTCGCACACTGTTAGACATGGGAGCGACGTACAACTTCGTGTCTGTAGACGAGGCCAAGCGCTTAGGCCTCAAGGCCACCAAGGAAGGAGGCACGATGAAAGCGGTGAACTCACCCGCCAAGCCAATTGCGGGGATCGCACAAGGCGTGCACATCACACTCGGTACGTGGAGCGGAAAGCTTGACTTCTCCATTGTGCCCATGGATGACTTCAAGATGGTCCTCGGCATGGAATTCTTCGACCAAGTCCATGCCTTGCCACAAACTCCCTAAGCATCCTCGACGGGAGTAAAGCATGCATGGTTCCTACGGAACGAGGCAAGTCCGAGGAGAAGACACTCTCCGCCATGCAATTCAAAAGGGCTTTCAAGAAGGACCCAAGCTTCTTGGTCTCCATTCGGGAACTAAACGAGGAAGGAAATAGCGGAACTTCGCCAAGTCAAGTCCCTCCGCGAATTCAAGCCGTCCTCAATGAGTACAAGGACATGATGCCTCCAGAACTTCCGAAGAAGCTCCCACCTCGACGAGAGGTAGACCATGCGATCGAGCTGGAACAAGGCGCGAAGCCACCAGCCTTGGCGCCCTACCGCATGGCGCCACCCGAATTGGAGGAGTTGCAGAGACAACTCAAAGACTTGCTGGACGCAGGCTACATTCGCCCCTCAAAGGCCCCATTCGGTGCACCGGTCCTCTTCCAAAAGAAAAAGGATGGATCGCTGCGGATGTGCATCGACTATAGAGCGCTCAACAAGATCACCATCAAGAACAAGTATCCGATTCCCTTGATCGCGGACTTGTTCGACCAGCTTGGCAAAGCGCAGTACTTTACCAAACTCAACTTGCGCTCCGGGTACTACCAAGTGCGCATCGCGAAGAGAGACGAACCGAAGACAGCGTGCACAACAAGGTACGGGTCTTTCGAATTCCTTGTGATGCCTTTTGGCCTTACTAATGCACCCGCCACATTTTGCACGCTTATGAACAAGGTGCTTCAACCATTCCTCGACCGCTTTGTGGTCGTGTACTTGGACGACACGCTCGAGGATCATGCCCAACATTTGCGACAAGTCCTCCAAGTACTTCGAGACAACGAGCTCTTCCTTATGTTAGAGAAATGCTCGTTTGCACAACAAGAAGTGGAGTTCCTTGGCCATAGGATTGCGGGCAGGAAGATTATGATGGAGAATGCCAAAGTAAAGGCCATCCTCGATTGGGAGCCTCCCTCGAAAGTGCCCGAGCTTCGCTCATTCCTTGGGTTGGTGAATTACTACCGCCGCTTCATCAAGGGCTATTCGGCCAAGGCGGCACCCTTGACGGATATGCTCAAGAAAAACAGAACGTGGCATTGGTCCGAAGAGTGCCAATGTGCATTCGAGGAGTTGAAGAAGGCAATTTCGGAGGAACCAGTCCTCGCTCTTTCGGACCACACCAAGCCCTTCGAAGTTCAAACAGATGCCTCGGATTTCGCCAAAGGTGGAGTCCTTATGCAAGAAGGCCACCCAATAGCGGTCGAGAGTCGAAAGCTAAATGACACGGAACGCCGCTACACGGTGCAAGAGAAGGAGATGACAGCCATCATCCATTGTCTAAGAGTGTGGCAACATTACTTGCTTGGCTCACACTTCACGATTATGACGGACAACGTGGCGACAAGCTACTTTCAAACGCAAAAGAAGTTGAGTCCGAAGCAAGCACGGTGGCAAGATTTCCTAGCGGAATTCGACTATCGGCTCGAGTACAAACCAGACAAGGCCAATGTCGTTGCGGATGCTCTAAGCCGTAAGGGCGAATTGGCGACCTTGTCTCACGCATCAAGGAAGGCCTCCAACAAGATCCGCTAGCAAAAGATTTGCTGGAGAAGGTGCTCGAGGGCAAGACAAGGCGATTTTGGCAAGAGGAAGGCATCCTCCTTACCAAGGGAGATTGGCTGTTCGTGCCAAGGTGGGGAAACTTGCGGAAGGAAGTTATCAAGGAGTGCCACGACTCCAAGTGGGCTGGTCACCCAGGAATCAAGCGCACCACCGCATTGGTCCAAGCCTCGTATTTTTGGCCGCACATGAGGGACGACATCGAGGTATATGTGCGAACTTGTCTTGTGTGCCAACAAGACAAGGTGGATCATCAACTCCCAGCGGGATTGTTGGAGCCGTTACCACTAGCAACAAGGCCATGGAAAAGTGTCTCCATGGACTTCATCACATCGCTGCCCAAGTCTGAAGGTTGTGGAAGCATCATGGTCATTGTAGACCGATACAGCAAGTATGCCACATTCATTGCCGCACCCGTCGACTGCAAAGCGGACGAGGCAGCCCGCCTATTCGTCAAGCACATTGTGAAGCTTTGGGGAGTTCCAAAGAGCATTGTGAGCGACCAAGACCCTCGGTTCACTGGGCGTTTTTGGATGGAGCTCTTCAAGATGTTGGGGACCGACCTCAAGTTCTCGACAAGCTTCCACCCCCAAACGGATGGGCAGACCGAGCGCATTAATGGCCTCCTCGAGATGTACTTGAGGGATTATGTGAGCGCTCATCAGCGGGATTGGGCGAAGCTACTTGACATCGCTCAATTTTCTTATAACTTGCAGCGAAGCGAGGCTACGGGCAAGAGTCCGTTCGAGATCATCATGGGATTCCAGCCCCTGACCCCCAATGCCATAGCCTCGACTTACGGAGGGAAAAGCCCCGCGGCACACAAGCTCGCCCGCGAATGGCATGAGGAAGCGAGGCTACCGCCGTTGTCACTGCATTTGACAAAGATGTGGACTACATCATTGCGGACCGCACGGTTTCGAGGAGGGGCGTGCCAGCACATAGCGAGTACTTGGTGAAGTAGAAAAACCTCCCCGAGAGCGAAGCCACTTGGGAACGTGAAGATGATTTGTGGCAATTCGCTGATCACATCCAGAGGTTAGGTGGGGGAGGATGTCACGGACCGCCCAATTCGCTAGCCCAAATGCCCACAATTTTGGGCTAGAGAGCCAACACAAGGCCAAGAGTGCTAGCTTGGCCCAATTTCGGAAAGTTCTAGGCAACTCTAGCACATTTGAACATGTAAATACTCTAGAATTCTCCATAGAATTCCAGCACATGTAAATAGCTAGGAAATGGTAGAATTCTCTAGAATCTCTAGAGCTTGTCAAGCCTTCCCTATAAATATGGGATGGAATTAGGCATTTGTATCCAACAAACTCAACAACAAGCATTGTATTCTCTCTTTGTGCAATATAAGTTTTCTTCTTTGGCTCAATTGGTCTCTTCTCTAGTTCAAGAAACTCTAGGCTTACTTAGCAACATTCGGCAAAGTTGTCTAAGTGCCGCACGGGTTAGCTGCGCAAAACACTCATCCCGTGACATTAAGCTTCTCAATACTAGTTTTGCTCCCCTTGGCTCCCTGCATTTCCTTGCCGTTTATAGGCAAGGAATGCATTATCTTTATTTATTTTATTATTCTTTTATATATATTATATATTGAAATGTGTGATGGTCAGGAGGCGTGATGGCCTCCTAGCCATCACAAGCAATCATGGTTGCCTTTTGTTCTTTTATTTATTATTTATTATTTTATTTATTATTTATTATTTATTATTACATCTCTTCAATTGTGTTCCAGTAGTTCTTCTTTGTTCCCGCTTTCAATTCCAATTCCATCTTTATTCCTGAAAAATATTTACAAGATAAAAATTAACAAATTGTGAATTAATTTAACATAAAATATATTTGGGGAGTATTAAAATAATTTAGAAATAATGAACGCATTAATCAACACAATAAGTGAAAAACTAATAATCTTATCCTTATTAAATGTACACTTTTTAGTGTCAATCACACCCCCCAACCAGCTTATTGCTAGGCCCTAGCAATTTAAGCGATAAAAATTTAGAGAAATTTCAAAACCAAATTTGATTTTTTTTTTTTGAAAATTGTGTTCACTTCTTTCATCGGATCAATGAAAACAATCAAATAAAAATATAAGCATTATCTTCAGCCTAACAAAAATCACACCCGCACAAAACAGTTTAGTAAAATCCTACATTAATCAAGCCACTTTTAAGAATAATACATCAACCCCAAAATCTCACGATTAATAGTGATTCTCTCAAAAGAAGGTATACCCCAAATTAAATTGTCACTCTAAAAATTGTAGATTTGAGAGAATAATAAAACAATATCACACACTCTCACCAAGATGAAAAAATAATGTACACGGCTTAGAAATAAAATGATCTCAAGTCCAAGGAATTACTAGCAAAATTTATTTTTATTTTTATGCATCACCACATCTTTTAGTCCATATTACCAGCTTTTACTTCAGACTATAGTCTCCTAAAATCAAGAAGGACTGTTATTAGGACGTAACGTAGGCTAGGGTTATGGCTAATAAAAAAAGTAATAGGGAAAATAAAAATATATGTTTGAAAAATAGAGGACTTTTTAGAGATTACAATGTGCTTTTTTTTTGGAATTGTTTTCTCTTTTTTTTCCTTCTTTTTTTTTCAATAACACCATTATTAGGAATAAATAATCATCCCTATTTTCAAACATAATTGGGTGGTGGAAAACATAAAATATAAGGTGATACTCCACATTAGAGTGGGATAAGATAATAGGTTATCAAAGGAAAAGTTTTTTTTTTAAAGACTCAAAGGGGTTAACT
Organism: Citrus mangshanensis; assembly: GCA_030449895.1. Classification (NCBI taxonomy): domain Eukaryota; kingdom Viridiplantae; phylum Streptophyta; class Magnoliopsida; order Sapindales; family Rutaceae; genus Citrus; species Citrus mangshanensis. Next base: position 2,175,565 of record JASUUJ010000280.1, on the reverse strand, counting down.
ATGGATTCTTTATAATAGGGTTGGCTAGAAATACTCAAACGGATCAAAGATGACATTTTGTCATCTTTTAGGGCTCTAAATAATCTTTCATATCCACTAGTTCAATGGACTTTTAGATGCGGCTGCACAAACTTTCTCTTTTTTTTAACTTTAAAGAAAATATAGAGATATTGTACAATAAATTGTGAAGTTGTATAGGCATACATGGTTACTCTCCAAGGATAATAGACTCAAAAACTCGCTTAGACTTTTCATAACATGTACATTCCTCCAAATGGCTTAATCAATTTCACTCATCCAATTTCTCAATTTACGTTTCAACATGCAAAAGGAAAAACATAGTGTAACATAACTCAAGGCCAAAGATAATACGAATACCAAAATTTGAAAATCATCATGTTTTCCAATGTTAAAAGATCATATCGAAAAAGAAATCTTTTTTTTTAAAGAAACACTAAAATTAAGAAGATGCATTTCTAGAGATACTGCATTCTATATTTTGCCATCTTCGACTCAAATGTTTATCCAAAGTTAGTCTTTATAACAAAAATTAGTAAAAATATCACCAGGACTGAGACATTCCACAATTATCAATTATTCCCTCCCCCTAACTTAAAGGAGACATTGTCCTCAATGTCTAAAGAAAGGAGTAGAGTTTAGAAGATATCACCTAGCCACTGCTAGAAATATTTACAAACGGAAAGTTAAATCTAATTTACACTTTTTACGAGAGTTACTGCCATCGTCATCAGTTGCCCAATCCAATGCCAAAGTCATGGGATCTAGCTTTGGTTTGTAAGCTTGTAAAAGATCAAGCAACTCATTAGCAGTAAGAGCACAAATGAAGAGTTTTTTCGCTGAGGATGGAATGAAATAATTTTTTATTGTATGATTTAGAAATGTTATTAAGCCATCATAAAAGTTATTAACATTTAACAAACTGATGGGTTTTTTATGGATATTCAAATGGGCCCAAGAAACAAATGTAATTAGCGCCTCTAAAGTTGCAAGGTCTCCTAGTAAGAAAATAAAAGCGTCAGCATGATTTAACATTTTGGATATTCTTTCTTGCATACCTGAGACAACTAACTCTTCTCCAGTTGGTGGGTTTGGTAGACATCCTAAAGGTTTTAAGGGTTTTGGAATGATGCCTAGCACTTGGCTTCCTCGAATGAAAGCAGCTTCAGAGACAAGCTTTGATAACCCTCGGTCACCTCCTCCATATACAAGATATAGTTTCCTCTCTGCTATAGCACGACTAAGATCTATGGCTGCCTGAACGAACTCCTTATATTTTTCATAGCGAAATCCAGAAAGTACACAAATGTTCTTTAGTTGTCTGCTTGAAGTTGCTACCATTAGAAAAATTCTAAAAAGAAACAATTTGTGAGTGCTCGAAAAGGAGCTCATATTTAAGGATCTTGGTGACAGACATAATGATATACATTTATAAATGGGGTGGTGTGTTTGTCAAATGACGCGTGAAGCTTTTAGCTTAATAATTCAAAGGCAAACAGTGAAAAGAAAAAGCAAAGAGTGATTAGATATAAAAAAGACACAAAATAATAATAATAATAATGCAAAAGATAAAAGAACAGTAAAATAAAAGGATATTTACAGGTAATTGTGATTGTGGCTCACATCTTCCTCTAGTTTTACGTCCAGTAACGACTTGAACGCCCTCTATGGGTCGAGGATAGGCTTCCCATCTAGTTCTCTTATAAACTGGCAAACAAGGTCTTTTAGAGTCGGATTCCCAAGACTAAACTATGCACTTTCCTTTTGGAACAACTTCCACAAATTTTGAATTTCACGTTGAACATATCTGCTCGAATGCGTCTCAAGAGATCGTAAGATATCATCCAATGATTCTTTACTTATGTCATCCTTAACGAATTTGATTTTATCTTCACAATTTACAGAAACCATTCCTAAATTTTTACAACGTGGCTTTTTACAAGCGAGTCTTACACAGTGAGAACATTCAGGGCCAAGTCACTTATCTCTTCTTTTCTTAGCAAATGTACTTTTACCAAAACCAGGCATGTAGGAAATGAATGGATCAAAAAACTCACCTGCCAGTCAAACCTTTGCTTCAATTAACCAGCGAACATTCAGAGCCAATCCCATTGATCATTAACAAACGCAATCATTCACAAAGAGCTTTGTAAATCTTCTTAAGAGCATTTTAAGGGAGAGAAAGAAAACGTTGATGCAATTTTTGTTGTATTTCTTCTATGCTTGACATTGAGGTTTCAGTTATTGTAGGAAACTGAGAATACCGACTTAAAAAGTCACGGAGTACCGTTATCCGCCATTTATATGGGAGAGTGAATCAAAATAAAGCGAATCAAATCTGTAAAATCAAATCAAAAGTGAAAAAGAACAACAAAATAAAACTAAAACACACAAGGAATATAACTCACCTTCGTCCTTTTATTGAATTTACCTCCAGTTCCAATTGCAGATTATAAATACCATCCTCTATTTCGTTGAGTTGTCTTTCTTGATCTTTTACGTGAGATACTAACTCTGGTGGTTGTAGATCCCAAATGGGATGTGATTTACAAAATCGAAGCAATTTCCTCAGGTGAAATTTTACATGTAAAAGCTCTTTAGGAATATCAAAAAGGAAACTCCTCATGGACGTACTCATAACAAGTATAAAACTTTAGTGAGCTAAAGCACAATTGTCAAACAATACACAATTAAAAACAATGCAATACACTCCATTCAAGACATAGGGAAAAGGAAAAAGAAAAAAAATCAAACAATTCAAACGATAGAGTAACAGTAAATCAAATTCACAAAAAGTTAAAATGAAAAGGCTTAATTAAAATTTGGTGGGTCACTCAAATTGATTTCGGTATTTGCTTCACGTGGTTGGTATTCCAGATATGGTTTCAATCTTTGACCATTAACTTTAAATGTGACACCATCCTTTGGATTCTCAATTTCTACAGCTCCATATGGATACACATTTTTTTACAACAAATGGACCATTCCACTTTGACTTTAACTTCCCTGGAAATAAATGAAGACGAGAATTATAAAGCAACATTTTTTTACCAATTTAAATGTTTTTCAAAAAATTCTTTTGTCATGAAAAAATTTGGTTCTTGCCTTAATAATTCTGGAATTCTCATATGCATCATTTTTTAATTCTTCAAGTTCATTTAATTGCAATTTACGCACATTACCAGTATCATCAAGATTTGAATTAAAAGCTTTAATGGCCCAAAATGATTTATGTTCAAGTTCAACTGGTAAGTGGCAAGATTTTCCATAAACAAGTCGATAGGGTGACATTCTTAAAGATGTTTTAAAAGCAGTACGATATGCCCAAAGTGCATCAGTTAGTCAAAGAGACCAATCTTTACGGTTTGGATTAACTATCTTTTCCAAAATTTGTTTTATCTCCCTATTTGCTAATTCAACTTGACCACTTGTTTGAGGGTGATAAGGGGTAGTAACTTTATGTGTAATTTCATATTTCTTCATTAAGGGCTCAAATGGCTTATTACAAAAATGCTACCTCCATAATTGATAATGGCTCGATGTATTCCAAATCTGTTCAAAAGATTTTCTTTTAAAAAGCGGATCACAATCTTGTGATCATTGTACCGACAAGGAATTGCCTCGATCCATTTTAAAACATAATCAACAGCAACCAAAATGTATACAAACCCAAATGATGATGGAAAAGGGCCCATAAAATCAATTCTCCAACAATCAAATATTTCAATGACAAGGATGGGGTTTAAAGGCATCATGTTTCGCTTTGAAATAGACCCTACCATTTGACAATTCTTACACACTTTACAGAATGCATGTGAATCTTTAAATAATGTAGGCCAATAAAATCCACACTCTAATATTTTTGCAGCTATCTTTTTTAAAGAAAAATGGCCACTGCATGCTTCAGAATGACAAAATTGAATGACCCTACTTACTTCGTTGTCTGGTATGCATTTTTAAAAATTTGATTAGAGCAGTACTTGAACAGGTATGGATCATCCCAGTAAAAGCTTTTCACTTCTGTTAAGAATTTCTTCTTGTCCTGGAAATTCCAGTCACATGACATTTCACCTGTTGCAAGATAATTAACAATATTACCAAGGCATTTTTTTTATAGAAATAAAAATTCATGAGGGAAAGAATCATTGATGGGTGTTGTTTCAGCGCCCTTTTTGTCCTTGATTGTCAAGTTAAATTTTTGAAGTAGCAAAATCCATCGTATCAACCTTGGTTTGGCATCCTGTTTTGGCATTAAATATCTCACAGGAGCATGATCAGAATAAACAATACTGGATTAACCAATTAAATACGAACGAAATTTATCCAATGCAAATATTACAGCAAGTAGTTCTTTCTCAGTTGTAGTGTAATTCATTTGAGCATTATTCAAAGTTCTACTTGCATAATAGATGACAAAGGGTTTACCTTCCTTTCTTTGACCTAGAACAGCGCCAACGGCAAAATCACTAGCATCACACATTAACTCAAAAGGTAAAGACCAATCAGGGGGTTGCATTATTGGGGCTAATGTCAAAAGAGTAATTTTTTCAAAAGCTTGTTGACAATCTTTAGTCCATTCAAAAGGTGTGTTTTTTATTAGGAAGTTACAAAGTGGTCTAGATATGGCACTAAAGTCTTTTATAAACCTCCTATAAAATCATGCATGTCCTAAAAAGGAACGGACTTCTCTAATTGTCTTTGGTGAGGGTAATTTTGAAATGACTTCAACTTTGGCTTTGTCAACTTCAATTCCTTTTGAAGACATAACATGGCCCAAGACAATTCTAGAAGTGGTCATGAAATGGCATTTTTCCCAATTTAAAACCAGTCCTTTTTCTTTGCACCATTGTAAAATTTTTTTATTGATTATCAAGACATGTATCAAAAGAATTGCCAAATACAGTTAAATCATCCATAAAGACCCCTAGACAATTTTCAACCTTGTCACTAAAAATGCTCAGGATGCACCTTTGAAATGTTGCAGGAGCATTACAAAGTCCAAAGGGCATTCTCCTAAATGCAAATGTTCCAAATGGGCATGTGAATGTGATTTTTTCTTGGTTTTCTAAGGCTATAGGGATTTGATAATAACTAGAGTAGCCATCAAGAAAGCAATAGTAGGGATGTCCAGCTACTCTTTCGAGAATTTGGTCTAGAAATGGAAGGGGAAAATGATCTTTTCTAGTCGCATCATTTAATTTTCTGTAATCAATGCACATGCGCCAACTAGATGGAATTTGTGTTGGGATTGGTTTACCTTTTTCATTTTTTACAACAGTTATTCCATATTTCTTTGGCACTATTTGTGTTGGACTTACCCATTTACTATCATAGATATGATAGATAATTCATATATCTAGTAGTTTAAGGACCTCATTCTTTACCACTTCTTTTACATGAGGGTTTAGACTTCTTTGTGGTTGATGGGTTGTTTTGGCATTTTCCTCTAAGTGTATTCGGTGTGAGTAAATTAAAGGATTAATGCCTTTTATGTCTTTTAAAGTCCAACCAAATATAGTTTTATGCCTTTTTAGTACAGATAACAACTTACCTTTTTGATCATGCGTGAGCTGGGAAGAAATTATCACAGGATATGTCTGCTGCTCTCCAAGATAGGCATACTTCAATTCTTCTGGTAATGGCTTTAATTCGAGCTCTGGTGCTTCCTCTTTGTTTGGTTCTTCAGGTTGTACTATATCTTCAAAGTTTGATTAGTCATCGCCACCTGTAAGTACCTGCATAGAATCAAGTGTAGAACATATGTTAGCAGTATCACAATTTAATTCTTTACTTGATTCAAAAGAACCAGCAAAATAAATTTTCGTAGAGTTTGTAAAATTTTCATCCTGAATGTGTTCCTCAATGATTGGCTCGATGAGATCATTCTCTTCATTCTCATTATCATCATCTTCTTGGTGGTGAGGTTATTTACACATTAAGTTCCAATGTTATGTTGCCGAAAGATAAATTCATTAATTCATTCCTGCAATTAATCAAAGCATTAGCAGTAGCTAAGAATGGTCAACCCAATATAACAGGAATTTGTTTACATTCATTAGCAATTGGTTTCGTTTCCAAAACAATAAAATCCACAGGGTATATGAATTTATCGACTTGGACTAATACATCTTTAATTATTCCTCTTGGAACTTTAATCGATCTATCAGCAAGTAAAAGAGTGGTAGAAGTTGGTTTTAACTCACCAAGATTGAGTTGTTGGTACACTAAGTAAGGAAGCAAATTAACACTAGCACCAAGATCAAGTAAAGCATGTCCAATTTTATGATCCCCAATAGTGCAAGAAATTTTTGGACAACCAGGATCCTTGTATTTCAAAGCACTATTGGTTGAGAGAATGGAACTTACCTATTCTGCTAGAAAAGCTCTCTTTTGCACCTTATGTTTCCTTTTCACCGTGCACAGATCTTTTAGAAATTTAGCATAAGAAGGCACCTGTTTAATGACTTCCAGCAGAGGAATGTTAACCTTTACTTATTTAAAAACTTCATAAATTTCTGGACTGTGGTTTGATTTCTTTGGCTTGATTAGTGCTTGAGAAAATGGGGGTACAGGAGGAGAGTTGGTTATTTTTTTATGGGTTAAAGGTTCAACTGACTCTTTCCTATTTTATGAAATTGAATCTTTACTAGTTTCACAAGGGTCCACAATGTGTTTTTCGACTACTTTACCACTACGAAGGGTTATAACCAATTTGACTTGACTCATATTTTGGTTTCCTGAATTTCCCATTTGAGGATGTTGTTGACTCTTGGGGTTTGGTTCAGGTTGAGCAGGAAACTTTCTTTTTTCATACATGGTCAGAGTATATGTAAGTTTGCAGATAGTTTCTGTCAAATTCGTTAAGGTTTGCATCGTTTGGTTATTGATTGACTCTTGTTTTTCAATAAACGAATGCAATGTGTCTTCCAGAGTTTTTCTTTGTGGTGGGACATATGGTGGGAAACTCTGGGGGTTTTGGAAATTTTGACGTGGAGAAACTAGTTGTGAAGGTTGTGCATGATTGTCATTTCTCCAACTGAAATTTGGGTGGCTTCTTCAACTAGAGTTGTATGTTTGGGAGTATGGATTTGGATTTGGCCTTTTGAAATTGTCAACGACATTTACTTGTTCATGCAAACTTTCTCTCAAAGCTGGCAAGGTTGGACAGTCCTCCGTAGAATGGTCAGTAGAATCGAAAACATAACATGAAATATTTTGAACGGACTTTACATGATCATTCTTTTTCAACTCTAATGCTTCGACTTTTCTAGCTAATGATGCAAATTTGGCTTGAAAATCATGGTCTTCCCTAAGGTTATGCATGCCTCCATCAGATGGAGATGACTGGGGTTTACCTGATGACTCATAACAACCAACTATATCCCAGTGTTGTGCATTCTCTACTATATAATCAAGATAATGTAATGCATCTTTAGGACTTTTATCCCTAAACTCACCATTACACATCATTTCAATGACTTGTCTACCTTGGGATGTTAATCCCTCGTAGAAATAAGACATTAATCTTCATATTTCAAAACCGTGGTGTGGACAAATGTTAAGTAGTTCTTTAAACTTATCCCAACATTGGTAGAGGGTTTCTCTTAGTTTTTGAGTGAAAGTGGTGATTTGTCTTTTGAAATAATTTTTTCTGTGGGGTGGGAAGATGTTTTTCAAAAATTGTGCTTGCATTTCATCCCAAGTTCTGATGGATCTTGACCTACAATTTTGTAGCCAAGTTTTAGCTTTATCCTTTAGTGAGAAAGGAAAAAACTTAAACCTGATTATATTCATGCTACAATTTTGATCATTACATGTGTTACAGACTTCCTTAAATTCTTTTAAATGCAAATATGGATTTTCAGACTTAAAACCATGAAAAGTAGGAAGAAGTTAAATGATACCAGGTTTGAAATTAAAACGTGATGCATCAGGAAAGAAAACTATACATGATGGTGACCCTGTTCTAGTATGATGCATGAAGTCTCTAAGTGTCCTAGGTTGTTCATGAAGATTTTGAAATGCAAGTTACGCAGCCCAAGAGGGGGGGTGAATTGGGTTTTTAAAAATTATGCAATACAATTCTCACAACAAATTAATCTAAAGCCTTAATGGAATAGAGAACAATAAATTCAAACAAGCATAAAAATAAAAGAGTAAGGGAAGAGAAAAACAAACACACGAATTTTTACGTGGTTCGGCAATCCCCGTCTACGTCCATGCCTCCAAGCCAACCAAACGCAAGGATTTCACTATCCAAGCCTCCCAAGGCTTCAAGTTCTTACAATTGACTTCCAAAGTATCAATGAACCTTTACAATCAAGAGATTATCTCCCAATCTCTTCACCCCAAGTGTTTCTCACACTTACACACTCACAATTTGATAAGAAATGAAAATTACAACAAAAACTCTCTTTAAGAGTAGATATGCAAATAATAGCTCAACAATGATTCAATCTATGATGATTTACGTTTTGGAAGCTCAATATATATTGTATGATCTTATATTTGGTTGCATTAGTTCCTAGAATTAAGTTTGAGTTGAGTTTTTATAGTTAAAGTCCGAAAACTACAGTAATACTGTTCACTAAAATTACACTTTGGCCCAAAACTTTCTATAATTATACTACGGTCCAAAATGTCATAAAACTTTACAAATAGATCCAATTTTAGAATTTCTTAAGAATAGTTGTCTTTGCAAAACTTTTTGAAATTATGATATGACCCCAAAGATATTATTATTTCGCAAAGAAGTCATTTTCAACATAATACCCATATTTTTCAAAGTTCTCAAAACCTTTCACTTTAGTCCAAAATATTCATAAATTATAGTATGATCCAAAACATTTCAAATGTTTGTAAAAACGTCCAACTCTGAAATTTAATCAAAGATTTCAAAACTTTACATTTAAGTCCAAATTACTCAAAACCACAAAGTACTTTATCTTATAAAAATAAAACCTTTTAGTTTATAAAACGTAATTAATTAAATTAATCTCTTGAGCTTCTCAAATGCTAAATCATGCATCAATTAAATCATACAGGCTTTACAAGAATTTATCGCACTAATTTATCCGTTGAGCTCTAAACTTTATTCTTGATTTTGTCGTTGTCCGATGAGTGTCTTGAGCTTGATTTCACTTGATTCACTTGCATAAATATTATCCTTCAAAAACTAGTGAAAATGTGAAATACAATATTTATTATTTTTACTTAAGACACATGTTTGTTATCATCAAAATTACATTATATGCACCCCTTTAGGCTAACAATCTCCCATTTTTTTATGATGACAAACATCTCATGTATTTTGACATAAAACTCCCCCTTAATACCTGGCATACATGACTTCAACTTATAAATCAATTTTAAGAACAAACTCCCCCTAAATATATGATCTATAACAATTTGTAAGCTGCCCCTTAATATTTCATAATCGTGCACAAATACTTTAAGATCAAAATACATATTATATGTCTCCGTATTCAATACATGATCTCTCCCCCTTCATCATCAAAATTACTAGAAATTCATGCTAAGACCGATAATATGTTAATGGTTAATCGAGAAACATGAATATATGGCCAATTAAAAATTTTAACCAAAATGATATTTTCCAAAAACTTATCATATGTATCTCCCCCTTTAAAAAAAAATAAAAGATAGATATATGCAATTTGAAAATGAACAAATCCTCAAATACACAACGTGGTTAAAAACACTTCCATATAAGCTTAAACAAGTATAACAAACCAACAACTCCATCAAGTCATCAAGCAACACATAAGAATTAAGCATATAATTAATCAAAGAGTTATAATATTCCAAGAATCCGAAAACATCATCCAAATATAACATATCCGAAGATCAAATAACAATCATCCTTAATCCACAAATTAAAAACAACATATCCAAATATCAAACAACAAGATGTCATCTGCAAATGAAAAACAACAATGCATGGAGAGATGTAGTGTAGAGTGACAAATGAAAAAATAAAAATAAAGTGCTAAGGAGATGGTGGATGTGATGAAGAGGATGGTGGTGGAAATCCAAGAGCTGCAAAAAGTTGCTACTGACCATCAAGAAGCTGCTGCTGTTGAGCAAAGAGACGCTCTCGCTCAGAAATGGACTGAAGTAGAAAAGCTTTAACCATAGACTGAAGTTTGTCTTGCCGCTCAGAAAGTGAATCCACTTTAATTAACAGTTACTGCAACGGATCCTCAGAGTCAGCTGAAGTAGAGGGGGAAGGGTCCTCGGAAGGTGGAGGACGTGAGAGATATGGAGCACTAAGATCAGGAAGCAAGTGTGGGGGACGGACATCGTTAAAGAAACGATGATCTAAAGGAGCAAGTTCCATAACCTTTTTGTTTCTTTGATCTTTATGCCAGCTATCATCCCTCCAATAAAAACCCAGATTAGCGATTAAGTCATCGCCTAATTCCCTCGAATTCAAGGAGATTGACTTGGTTATAGGGACACGGAAATAATCTAGAATTCGGGTAATAATACTAGCATATGGAATGGATCTTTTGGCTAAGCTGGGAGTACTAAGCATATGATGAAGGATAATTTGCCCAATATTTAGCACCCCACCCTCTCCTCTAGAATGCAGTCCAAAATGGCTACATCTAAACGACTAACTTCATCAGCATGACCAGACCTAGGAGTAATAACATGATGAAGAACATAATGAAGGATTCGAGTTTGAAGAGGTAAGGCTTGAGATTTCAAAGGTGAGTTACAGAACGCAGTGGACAAATCACACCGTCGACAAATTTTTCGAACGACATTCTCAAGTGAAAACCAAGGTTCTTTGATTTTGGCTCTAGCACTATATAGTTCCAATCCCTCATTTGGAGTTCCAAGGATAGAATTTAGCAAAGCAACATCAAATTCAATATGAACTCCCCCAACATTAGTAACAATTCTATTCGAAACTTCCGTATCCATATTCGAATAAAAAACCTTGACTAAATTTTCATAGTAATGTTCATTAACAACCAACACATTCTTCCATCCCATAGCAATAAGTAAATCTTTAAGAGATTTATCACAAATTTCTAAATTCTCCATATTACTGAGATTGACAAAATAAGGAGTAATGACCGACCTTGGCTTGAAAATGTCGAGAAAACGTTTCCGAAGTAGGAGTCGTGGAAAATGAATCAACATAAATTCTGAATTATCACCATGATCATCCTTATGCTTCTTGGCCACGTGTTTTCCCTTGGACTTATCACCACCCGCCATTGTTGGAAGAAAAAAGAGCTTAAAAATGCAATTTCGGGTTTAACAAAATTTGAGTGAAATGGATTTGTTTAAGGCAAGAAAATCAATTCTAGAGATGAATGAGGCTAATTTATGATGTAGATTGAATTATAAATAGACTAAAGGAAGCTTGAAAATGAAGAGAGAGAAACGGTTAGAGTGAGAATTTTTTATTTTGGGTTTTATTTGGAGAATTGATGAAATGTTGTTTTAAGAGTGAAAATTGAAGGAGTAATGGATAAATAATGATTTGAGTGGTTGATTTTAACAAGAAAATGGGTGAGAAATAAAGAGATTTGAGAAAGAAAATGGAGGGGCACTATTCATGCGTGAATGAAATGGTAATGAAATGATGAAGAACAAGTGAAGAAATGATGATGGAGAAGTGTTTAATGAAGATGAAATGCATGGGTATTAGTTTGAATGGTTGATTTGGGCATAAAAATGGATGAAAAATGAAGAAAATTGAAGTGAAAATGGAGAGTTGTTTCACGGTTTGGGTAAGAGAAAGAACAAGTGCAGAAAAATACTGAAGGAAGAAGAAGAAGAAAAAAAAAATGACTTGCTCTCAAGTTTGGGACAGTTTCCAAGCGACTAGGCGACTAACCGCCTGGTGGCTGTCCATCTGCACAATACTTGCTTTTCGGCTAGTTTCGATCAATTTCGTGACCATTTTGTGATCCCGAAACATTTCAAGAGACAATTTAATGCATGATTCATGATTTTAAACATCCAAAAGATGATTAATTCAAACTAATAATCCATCCAACAAACATATATTCATGAAGCACATAAGAATTCAAAAATTAATAAATCAAACACCTCATATATCTAACATGCTTAAACACTTCATAAACATTAACAATCATCAAGCAAACAATTTTAATACATTCAATAACATAAATAGAGATGTTAATGCGAAAATTTCATCATCCCAAGTTCATGCCGAATTTTTGAAAATTGTTCTTCGCAAAGGGGTTTTGTAAAAATATCGGCAAGTTGTTTTTCCGTAGAGATAAATTCTAATGCAATATCACCCTTTTGTACATGATCTCTCAAGAAATGATGCATAATCTCTATATGCTTAGTTCTAGAATGCTGAATGGGATTCTTTGAAAGATTTATGGCACTAATATTATCACACTTGATAGGAATTTGTTCAAGATTAATGCCATAGTCTTTAAGTGTTTGTTTCATCCAAAGTGCTTGTGCACAGCAGCTACCTGCGGCAATATATTTGCCTCAGTAGTCGAAAGTGCAACCAAATTTTATTTCTTGCTAAACCATGAAACAAGTGAATGACCATGAAAATGGCAAGTTCAACTAGTACTTTTCTTATCGACCTTGTAACCGGCAAAATCGACATCCGAATAACAAGTTAAATCTATATGAGTTCCTCTAGGATACCAAAGGTCAATATCTATGGTTCCACTCAAATAAGGAAAAATTCTTTTAACAGCAAGCAAATGAGATTCCTTGGGACATGATTGAAATCTTGCACACAAACATACACTAAACATGATATCGGGTCCACTTGTGGTTAAGTAAAGTAAGGATTCGATCATACCTCGATACTTTTTAATATCAACCTTTTTACCTTTTTCATCTTTATCAAGCTTGATTGTTGTACTCATTGGAGTATTCTTGGTATTTGATTCATCAATACCAAATCTCTTGAGCAAGTCTTTGACATACTTAGCTTGGTTGATGAAGATCCCCTCATTGTTTTGTTTGATTTGAAGTCTAAGGAAATACTTCAGTTCTCCCATCATGCTCATCTCAAATTCCTTACTCATACAAGAGGAAAACTCTTTGCACAAAGATTCATTAGTAGAACCAAAAATAATATCATCAACATAAATTTGAACAACAAGTATATCTTGATTTTTATTTTTAATAAAAAAGGTAGTATCCGCTTTTCCCATCGAAAAACCGTTATCCAACAAGAAATTTTTAAGCTATCATACCATGCTCTAGGTGCTTGTTTTAATCCATACAATGCTTTTGATAACTTATAAACATGATTTGAAAATTTTTTATTTTCGAAACCAGGGGGTTGTTTCACATAAACTTCCTCCATAATATAACCATTTAGGAAAGCACTCTTGACATCCATTTGAAAAAAAATAAAATCTTTATGACATGCAAATGCTAACAACATCCTAATGGATTCTAATCTAGCTACAGGTGCAAAGGTTTCATCGAAATCGATTCCTTCTGCTTGGTTGTATCCTTGAGCCACTAATCTAACTTTATTTCTTACAACCACACCGGATTCATCCATTTTATTTCTAAAAATCCATTTAGTGCCTATAATGGATTGATGTTCCGGTTTAGGAACCAATTCCCACACTTTATTTCTCTCAAATTGATTTAACTCCTCTTGCATTGCTATAATCCAAGACTCATCATTTTCAGCATTCGCAAAAGATTTTGGTTCAATTTGAGAAATAAATGCAGCATGCTCACATGTGTTTCTAAGTAATGATCTAGTTGTAATACTTCTTGAAGGATCACCTAAAATTAAATCCTTAGGATGAGAAGAAACATACCTCCACTCCTTGGGGAGTGTTTGGGAAATACTTTCTTGTTGTTCCATATTTGTTTGTTCTTCTTGTCTATCCTCTTGATTTTCTTGTGGTGCATTCTCTTGATTCTCTTTTGATGATTTTTCTTGTAATTCTTCATCTGCATCATCATTAACAACTTTTTTCTCCGTAGAGGAGGGGTTAGATTCATCAAATGTAACATGCATGGATTCTTCCACAACTAAGGTTCTTTTGTTATAAACTCTATAAGCTTTGCTTGAGTTTGAATACCCGAGAAAGATGCCAACATCAGATTTTGGATCAAATTTACCTAGATTATCTTTTGTATTTAAAATAAAACATTTGCATCCAAAAACTTTGAAATAACCAATGTTGGGTTTTCTATATTTCCAAAGCTCATAGAGAGTTTTATTGAGATGAGGTCTAATCAATATCCGATTTAAAACATAACAAGCGGTGTTGATGGCTTCGGCTCAAAAATATTTTGGTAATGCATTTTCATTTAACATGGTCCTAGCCATTTCTTGAATAGACCTATTCTTTCTCTCAACAACTCTATTTTGTTGTGGAGTCCTCGGTGATGAAAATTGATGCTCAATGCCAAAATCATTACAAAAATTTTCAAATGCATGATTTTCAAACTCTCCACCATGATCACTTCTAATACAAGTAATAGAATAACCCTTTTCATTTTGAACCTTTTTACAGAAAATTCTAAATGCATCAATGGCATCATCCTTATTAGCTAAGAATAATACCCATGTGTATCTAGAATAATCATCTACAATTACAAATGCATAAAATTTGCCACTTAAACTAGCATATCTAGAAGGTCCAAACAAATCTATGTGAAGTAATTGAAGAGGTTTTGAAGTAGAGATATGATTCTTGTTTTTGAAAGAGGTTTTGATTTATTTTCCAAATTGACAAGTTTCACAAATTCTATCCTTTTGAAAACTAATTTTTGGAAGGCCTTTAACTAAATCATTTTTCGAAATTTTTGAAATTAAATCCATGCTTGCATGTCCTAGTCTTCTATGCCATAACCAACAATCATCATGCAATGCCGAAAAACATTTATCATGAGTAGATGCACACTCTATATTAATCGTGTAAACATTGCCACATCTATTTCTCATAAACAAAGTTTTCCCATCACATGCATTCTCAATAACACATCTTGATTTATCAAAAGCAACTTTATAACCTTTGTCACATAGTTGACTAATGCTAATTAAATTGTGTTTCAAATTTTCAACCAAACACACATTTTCAATTAGAGTTGAAGAAACTTTACCAACATTACCAATTCCGAGAATTTTTCCTTTTGAGTTATCTCTAAAGGATACATCTCCACTATTTTCGATTTTGGTGAAACTTGAGAACCATACATAGTTTCCGGTCATATGCCTAGAACATCCGCTATCCAAGTACCATTTATTTTTCTTTTTCTTCAAGCCCTGTAAAGAAAATCTTATGTCTTAGGTACCCAAACCTTTTTGGGTCCTTGAGCGTTAGCAACGGTTCCTTTTGGAATCCAAATACATTTGACACCATAATATGCATTCTTTTTCACGGGACATCTATATTTCATGTGACCATTTTGATTACAATAATGACAAACAATCTTATGATCACTTGTGGAGGTAGCTTTAACAAAATAATTCTTATAATACTTTTGCTTCAAGTTAGGCTTATACCCAAGTCCTCCTTTATCAAAAACACATTTTTGAGAGTTAAGCATATTATCCAACATCTTTTGCCCATTTGTAAATTTTAGAACAACATTACTAAGTTCAATATTCTTTTTCTTGAGCATTTCATTTTCCTTTTTCAAATCATCTACATGTGACTCTAAATGCTCATGTAAAGTGCTAGGTTTTTCATTTGATAATGCAACTCTATTATGCAAGGTTTTATTCTCTAATTCTAATCCTTTAATCTTCTCATTTAATGACTCATTGCATTTTTGCATGGCATCCTTTTCATTTGTAAATTCTAGCAATTTCTTTTTAAGGCATGCATTCTTTTTACCAATTTTCATCAACTCATCATGCATTTCTTTAAAAGTATCATATAATTCATCATACGTTGGATCACTTACCTCATTGAGATCATCATCATCTCCTATTGCCATAAGTGCTAGGTTTGATACTTCTTGCAACTCTTCTTCATCACTTGAATCTTCATCGCTATCATCCCAAGTAGCAACCATAGCTTTCTTCTTGAGTTTGTTGAGAAGTGGGCATTCTGATCTTATATGGCCGGGTTTTTTGAATTCATAGCATATGATTACCTCTTTTTTCTCCTTTTGGTTTTTGAAGTTTCTAAATTTTCTTCGATCACCGGTTTTCCTAAAAAAATTTCTGAACCTCCTTGCTAGCATAGCCAACTCCTCATCATTCGGCTCACTTTCCCTATCACTCTCATATTTTGTGGCTTTGAGAGCAATGTTTTTCTTCGTTTCCTCATTTCCTCTTTTAGCTGCCAAATCTTCCTCATAAGAAATAAGAGAACCAATTAAATCATCAATAGGTAAGATATTCAAATCTTTAGCTTCCTCAATGGCAGTCCTTTTTGGTCTCCATTCCTTAGGTAATGACCTAATGATTTTCTTAATTTTCTCACTATTTGAAAAGGTCTTTCTTAGGGCTCCTAGAGTGTTTACTATGTCCGTGAATCTAGATACATATAATACACACTCTCGTTTTGTTCCATTTAGAACAATTTATATTGCCGAGTGTACCTACTAATTTTAGACTCTTTCACTTGATTCGTGCCTTCATAAACAACTTCAAGTTTGTGTCAAATTTCATTAGCACTTTCACAACTAGGCACTCTATGAAACTCTTTCTTATCGACTGTACAAAACAAGACATTCATGGCTTTGGAATTTAGATAAGCTTTTCTCTTTTCCAATTCATTCCATTCCCGTGATGGTTTTGGAATATCTTCCCCTAATTCATTTTTAGTCAAAGGCATAAATGGACCATCACATACAACTTCCCAAATTTCATAATCTAGTGCTTGTAAATAAATTCTAATCCTAGTTTTCCAAATCGGGTAGTCATTTCCGTCAAAGAACGGTGGCCTAGTTGTGGATTGTCCTTCCCTAAAAGTTAAATCATTTTGGGTTGCCATGGATCTTTTAGTCTAGACGGTTAAGTCCTAACAAGAGAACTAAGCTCTGATACCAAATGAAATGCAAGTTACGCAACCCAAGAGGGGCGGTGAATTGGGTTTTTTAAAATTATACAATACAATTCACACAACAAATTAATCTAACGCCTTAATGGAATAGAGAACAATAAATTCAAACAAGCATAAAAATAAAAGAGTAAGGGAAGAGAAAAACAAACATATGAATTTTTACGTGGTTCGGCAATCCCCGCCTACGTCCACGCCTCCAAGCCAACCAAGCTTGAGGATTCCACTATCCAAGCCTCCCAAGGCTTCAAGTTCTTACAATTGACTTCCAAGGTGTCAATGAACCTTTACAATCAAGAGATTATCTCCCAATCTCTTCACCCCAAGTATTTGTCATACTTACACACTCACAATTTGATAAGAAATGAAAATTACAACAAAAACTCTCTTTAAGAGTATATATGCAAATAATAGCTCAACAATGATTCAATCTATGATGATTTGTGTTTTGGAAGCTCAATATATGTTGTATGATCTTATATTTAGTTGCATTAGTTCTTAGAATGAAGTTTGAGTTGAGTTTTTATAGTTAAAGCCCGAAAACTAGCTGTTATAGGCAAATTCCTGCGCCCAAGCGGTTAGCCGCTTGATTTATCCAGCTAGCCGCTCATAAACAGTGATATTACCGTTATTTTTGAATTTTGCTAAAGTAATATTGTTCACTAAAATTACACTTTGGCCCAAAACTTTCTATAATTATACTACGGCCCAAAATATCATTAAACTTTACAAATAGGTCCAATTTCAGAATTTCTTAAGAATAATTGTCTTTCCAAAACTTTTTAAAATTATGATATGACCCCAAAGATATTATTATTTCGCAAAAAGGTCATTTTCAACATAATACCCATATTTTTTAAAGTTCTCAAAACCTTTCACTTTAGTCCAAAATGTTCATAAATTATAGTATGATCCAAAACATTTCAAATGTTTGTAAAAATGTCCAACTCTGAAATTTAATCAAAGATTTCAAAACTTTACATTTAAGTCCAAATTACTCAAAACCACAAAGTACTTTATCTTATAAAAATAAAACCTTTTAGTTTATAAAAAGTAATTAATTAAATTAATCTCTTGAGCTTCTCAAATGCTAAATCATGCATCAATTAAATCATACCGGCTTTACAAGAATTTATCGCACTAATTTATCCGTTGAGCCCTAAACTTTATTCTTGATTTCGCCGTTGTCCGTTGAGTGTCTTGAGCTTGATTTCTCTTGATTCACTTGCATAAATATTATCCTTCAAAAACTGGTGAAAATGTGAAATACAATATTTATTATTTTTACTTAAGACACATGTTTGTTATCATCAAAATTACATTATGTGTAGCCCTTTAGGCTAACAGATTTTGCAAGGCTTGGTCATTTTCGTGCTCCAAAAAATTTTCAGCTCCTATATCAGCCATATTTAAGGGTGGTGAAGGTGATCTTCTAATTAGTCTGCCACTATTTGTACGAGACCAATGACGCATGCAATGCTAATTATGTGTGCTAAACCAATGATGTATAAAACGCTAAATGAAAATTTGCGAAAATAAAAATAAACTAGAAATTAAATAAGCAAAAATGCGAAATAAAAATAAAAAAACTGGAAATAAATAAATTAGGCGGTGAAACCATCCATAAACAACGAAATTAAAAGAAACAGTTTAGGCGGTATTTTAAAACCAGCCATATAATAAAATATAAAATTAAATAAATTAATGTACAAGAATAAATAAACTGAAATTAAAATGTTAGGCGGTAGAACCGACCATTTAAAATAAATGCATAAAGTAAATTGTATAAATTTAAGTAAATAAATTCGATTTGGGGACTGATTTGCAAAGGTTTATGGGTTAAGATGAAGTTTCTCACAAATTTTAATGTTAAAGTTTGAAAAGAGGAGGGATGCTAACTGAAGTTTTGCAAAAAGAGAATAAAATAGAATCACAGAAAGATAGTAACGAGAAAAAAAAATAAAATAAAATAAAAATAAAGTAAAGACAAACTAACACCAAATTTAGAAAACTCTCCGGCAACGGCGCCAAAAACTTGACATGGCTCAAAAGTGTATTACTTCCAAGTATAAGAGTGTCTAATTATAATATAACTCAGTGAGTCCGGGGTCGAACCACATGGAATTTAAAAATCTAATTGTCAATTTGTTTAAACAAAGAAATTTAATTGCGAGAAAAGAAATCACTAGAAATCAATTTAAAGACATGCTAAGGTTAAGAGATCCACTCTCAGTATTCAAACTATAATTTTACTATTCTCTCATTTTTATATTTTTGCTTGACTTTTGCCAGTTAATTATTATATCATTTAATTCTCAACTAACTATATGTGTGGATAAATATGGAATAAAGTACCTAATGTGCTACAACTATTTTAATGTGTCGACATTATGTCAAAATATCATACAGATCCAAGAAAATTTAGAAATTAACATGACATAAAAATAACTAGAAAAGAAGAAAATAAACTTAAAAACTCATTTGAGAAAATAATAAATTTAATAGTTTGAAACATTAAGCTTCACCTTTCACCTCAGGTTAGTAAAATTAGTCACTCATATTGAAAGAAAACACAACACCCTTTTTATTTGATAAACTTTTGAAATATATTATAAAGAAAATTGATACAAAAGGAAACAAGAAAAGAAAGAAAGACAAAAATTCTTCAGTTCCCTCTTGGCTAAACCTCTCTCTCGTGGCTTAAACTTCTCAATACTAGCTTTGCTCCCCCTGGCTCCCTACATTTCCTTGCCTTTTATAGGAAAGGAATGCATTGTCTTTATTTATTTTATTATTATTTTATATATATATATATATATATATATATATATATATATATATATATATATATATATATATATTATATATTGAAATGTGTGATGGTCAGGAGGCATGATAGCCTCCTGGCCATCACAAGCAATCATGGTTGCTTTTTGTTCTTTTGTTCTTTTTTTTTATTTTTTTATTTTTTATTTTATTTTATTTATTATTTATTATTTATTATTTATTATTTATTATTACATCTCTTCAATTGTGCTCCAATAGTTCTTCTTTATTCCCACTTTCAATTCAAATTCCATCTTTATTCCTGAAAAATATTTACAAGATAAAAATTAACAAATTGCAAATTAATTTAACATAAAATATATTTGGGGAGTATTAAAATAATTTAAAAATAATGAACGGATTAATCGACACAATAAGTAAAAAACTAATAATTTTATCCTTATTAAATGTACACTTTTAGTGTCAATCACTAACAGCTCATATTCTCTTGGTAAAAGAACTTCTAAAGAAGAATTAGTTAGAAAATTTTGAGATCTTTGCCGAAAAGATTTCTTGTTAAAGTTGTAGCAATTGAAGAATATTGTGATATAAGCACTATAACCAAAAATCAAGTGATTAGCAAACTTCAAAGTTTTGAGATTAATCATTTGAAGAAGAAGAAAGAAACGAGTATTGCTTTTTAAGCTAAGATTCCAAATTTTGAGAGTGATGCTGATGATGTTGATGACGCTAATAATGAAGTTGAAAACATGCAAAATTTCCTAGCTATGATCACCAAGAAGGTTCAAAATTTGACTCAAGGAAATTCTAGAAACAACAAGAAGAAGAAATTCGCATCAAAGCCACAACCTACACAAAAGGGTAAATTTTCTCATAATTTTAATTTGTTTGAAACTAATACAAACCGAAGTATTCAATATAGGGCTTGTGATGGTTTCAATCATATTCAAACTCAATGTCCTAATTACATCTTGAAAAAGAAGAAAGCAATGCAAACAATAAAAAGTTATAATAATGACTCGAGCATTGATGATGAGGATATTGTCGGGGGACTTGTTCATGATAAAAGGTTGAAACTTGAAGATTCTGATGATCAAATATTAAAATCAAGTGATATTTCTTCTCCTTGTGATTTAAGGATTCTTCCCTATAATAATGTTAAAATTTCGAGTATGAAGTCAAGTGATGAATAATCTAATTTAGAAGTTGAAAGGAGCCATAATGTTAATGTCGTTGCTAGAACTGCGAGTAAAGAATATGATCAAATGTATTTAGAATGGATAAAGATGAATTAAAAATGCAAGAAAATGTGAGCTTAATTATCAGAACTTTTTCGTGAAAAGTTAAAGTTTGAAAGTGAGACAATCAACCTTTAAACATTATTCCTAAAAAAAAAATTGAAGGCAACTTCAGCGAAGCTAGAAAGTACTCAAAAATATTTAAGAATGATGAATACTGGAATAGAGCAACTTGACCAAATTTTGATTGGGAAAATCTAGTTCAAATCATCCTGGTCTTGGGTATCAAAATAAAATTACTTCAAGTTCAAATATTGCTTTTGTTAAAGCCTTTCAACTGACGATCAAACTACCACTACCTATGGCAAAGCCTCCGAATGAAGTGGAAGGTAAATCAGTGGCATATTATACTTTGAGCTCATATACTTTGAGCTCATATGGTAAGTATGAAAGGTTTATTCCAACTTGTCACTTTTGCCATGTTAAAGAACACATTATACCTAGATACTTTAAGCTTATAAAGTAAATAAAAAAAGTTTTTTCATCTAATTTATCTTCAAAAAATAATTCTCAATATGCTTCCCATTCTAAACTTGAATCTGATGGTGATTTTATTATACCAATTTGGATTAGGAAACATGAATTAAAGGCATATATGAAATTTACATCTTTGCAAGCCTATACTAATTATTTCTGGTACTTTGATAGTAGTTGTTCTAGACACATGGCAGGTGATTTTAGTGTCTTAATTAATTATGAAAAACGCAGCCGAGAACATGCAACCTTTGCTGATGTTATTTAAAGTTGTGTGCTTGGAAAAGGATCTTTAAATATTGAAAGTTTTCCTAGATTTTAAAATATTTTACATATTGAAAACTTGAAAGCTAAGGGCTTGTTTGGTATTGTTTTTTAATTTGTATTTTATGAGAATAAAAACGAAAATGAAAATGGTGTTTTACAGTTGCTGTATTTCGAATTTAAATATGGGTCTGGTATCATTTTCTATATCCTATATTTTAAAATTGAAAACAGTAATATGCGTTTGGTAGACACAGTTGAAAATGATAAAAACAGAGAATATGTGTTTGGTAATGCTTTTTTCAAAAATAGTTTTTACTAATCATTTACATTATATTTATAGTCATAAAATAATTATTTTGCTAATACACACAAATACAACAAAATAATTTAACCAAATTTAATATAAAAAAATTACATGATAATAAAGTTTATGAATTAACATTAATTAAAAAAAGTTTGACATTGTCATTGTTTTTACACCATATAATTAAGATATATATTACAACACATGATTTAAACAAAATAATTATAAAAAAACTACATGATACACATTATGCATTACGTATGTAATCATGCCACATAAAAGCTGCAATTCCATCTCTTGTAGCATTCATCTCTGCGACAGTTGCTGGAGATAAATCAATATTAGTAAGTGGCCTACTAGTGTCTCCTTCATCGTTGGTAACCTAATCTTGCACAAAAAAGTCCCCAAATAACCTATCACTTGCATTTTCTCGTCGAATAAAATTATGCAAAGCACAACATGCAATTGGAATTAGACATTGCGTACGTAAATTATAATTATGCATGTCCCTTAAAATTGAAAATCGCAATTTTAAAATACCAAAGCATCACTCAATTACATTACGCAATGATAAATGTCTATAATTAAACAATTCTTGGGGACCTCTAGGTGCTCGACCTGGTCCTCTATAATCACGTAAATGATATCTCTCACCTCTATATGGTGTCAAAAATCCCTTCATATTTATGTATCCAGAATCCACAACGTAGTAATATCCTAAAATATAGAAACAATAAAACATAACTTAATTAAAAAATAAAAGCCAAACATATTAACACACATATATATATATATAAATATTCTTAGCTTCTTCCAGAAGTGAAAACCCAGATTCTGGTCTATTTAAGGCATCCATAAACACCCTTGAGTCATTGGCGGTACCTTCCCAGCCCGTATATACAAATGTAAACATCATATCAAAAGAACATGCACACAAGATATTTTGAGTTACCTGAGTCTTTCTATCTCGATATGATATCTATTTCTGTGCTGGTGACCATGCAGCAATGTGGGTTCCATCAATTGCACCGATACACTTCTGTGAAAATATGAAAAAATTAATAATTTATTAACCAAATTGTTAATGTCACATAAATATTGAAGTAATGTGTATTGAATTTCTTACCACAAAATATGGAAAAAAAATTTGGATTGTTTCTAATCTCTAATGGCGCTTCCCCTTGAGGTTTTGGTTTTATAATGTGATTTGCCAAGTGACAAAATGCTTTTAACACACGCTTAAAGTGTGTAAACACAGTTTCTAGTGAACGTTGAAAACGCTCAGATACAACCCGCACAACAGCACCGTGGGCCAATATATACAAGCACATTGCTACAGCCTCCTTGATACAAACATGTCTATCATTCTCTAATAACTGTAAATGTTCAAGTGTATAACATAATCGAATAGAAACTTCTTTATCCATTCGAAACATGTTATACATCCTGTCCGAATGACCATTTAACAACTCTTGAACAAATTCAATTCCAGACAATTGTCCTGTATAGCATTGCCTTCTAATAGAACGCTGTTGTTTCTCATAAATTTTTATAGCAATGGCTACCTCTAAAACCTCTTCTTCAATATCTGTTAAACTGTCAATATCATCATCTTCATTGTTGTTGTTATTCATTTTTTTGATCTGATTAAAAAAAATCCTAGATTATATTTCAAATATATGATAATTGATCTAAAAAAATAAAAAGTTCAACTCACAAAAATAAAATAAAATAAAGTTCAACAAACACATTTCAACTTATAAAAATAACATAAAGTTCAACAAACACATTTCAACTTATAAAATAACATAAAGTTCAACAAAAAAAAGTATTACAAAGTCCAAACTATAAAATAAACAAGCACACAGTTCATAACCAATAATATCCAAATAACATCCAAGTTAAACACATTATACCTTAAACAACAAACTATAAACTAGTTAACCAATATTTTTTCCTATGCTCAGGCATGCTCAGAAATGCTTTCCTCCACTCAATACTGGGCACTAGCTTATCCATCAATTTGTTGTATGTATCTCCATCAATGTCTCCCAATTTCTCGACAGCTTCAATACACTCTTCAATAGACCACTTTTCAACACATTGAGAAGTTGACTCCGCACTTTTTCACTTAACCATCTCCATTCTAGCATTCATCACTAAACTAGCCATTTTAAAGTAACTATCAAACTCACTCTTGTTGTTTTTACCACGCTCAGTTGCAATTGGCCGACGAGGCCTTTTTTCTGTCCTAGTCTCGGAAAAAGGTTCCATTGAATCATCATCCTCAATATCAACATGAACTCCATGACTAAGGAAATTCTCTTCCAATTCACGTTCCTCATCTGAGGACAATGGAACTTGGCTAGATGAAAAACGCAAATGGCCAGAAGCTGTGGTGGTGTTGAATATCTCCCCTAAGGTTTGGTAGTGCTCTAATCCTTTTTTACGATATGGCTTCACTCCAGGCACTCTCTGTGGAAAAAAATAAGTGTATAAAACCAAATAATAATACTTTAATTTTATACGAAACTATTTAATATACTGTGAATATAGTTTTACCTTAATATATTCAGCCCAAACAGCTTCCGATGCTGTGACCGTATTTGAAATAAGATCCCAACCAAACCCAATATGAGCTACTAAGTCAGAAAACTCTCGATGTTTTTTGCGCAACCTATTAAACTTGGACTTAAGTTGCCCTAAATTGAATCTTTTGTGGGATTGTTCAAATAACTCATCACTGATAGTGATCCAAATTTTCTTAGTAAAGGTTGATGTTTATAAATCACCCTTTTTAACATGGTCATGCACTATACGAATAAAAGCATTTTCGGTCCGGCTAGACCAATCGACCTTATCCTCAACATCAACATCATGTGGATCCATATCTTGAAAAGTTAAAAAAAAATAGTACATATCAAATATTAATCAAATTCAACATAACATGAAAGTAATTTCAGCAACATGTCATAGATTACAAAATGAATGTTACTCGAAAGATCATGGTGTGTATGTGCATGTCGGCATGTTTGCGTAGAAAAAGATAGCTTTCAAATGTGCAATGTTATTCAAAATTTGACAGTCCAAACCTTATTACAAGCCCTATCTCAAATTCTAATAATCACAACATCATAAAATGAATAAAAAAAAATCAAAGTAATTGCTTGCAACAAATGTCAATAAAATGCATATCGATATATTCAAGAGGAAATTCAAACTCAGAAGGACTGGAAGCTGCCAAAATTCACCAGAAAGTTACACCAAGTTCAATTGTATATGTTGGGTGCAACCTTCCAATACAAAATCATGTATTTCACAAACAAGTCTCTGAATATCTATACCTAGCAAGTTCTGTAAAGCAAAAATTCCAACAACTCAAAATAATTCAATAACATCTTAAAATAATTTCTGATTTTTCCATGAAGTTGTAGTTAATTTTCTCCCACAGCATTAGGTAATTGCCAAATGAATTTCAATTTCAAATATGAAATAAAGATAAGGCTCAGTAAGCTAGTCGGAGTAACTTGCTCCACGGATAATAAGTGCTAGGCTTCAATTACTGGATATATTGTCCATTATCAAATATGGGTACATCCAAAGAAAATAACAGTTTCCACATGCCACTTAAAACCAGAGCAAACACCAATACACAAGATAATCAAAAACTACACCCAATTAATTTGCCTAAAAACTAATTGAACATAGCAACATCTAATTTGCCTAATTGAATCCAATTTTGCCGAATTGAACATAATATGGGTCCAAGCTAAACAAAAAGAATTATACTCAAAATTCAGCCAAATAGAAAAAAGAAAGAAATATACCAATAAGAGACGGAGCGAAGATGGCGCCGAGTGAGTAGTTGCAGCAAACGAGTGGAAGAGCAGATTGCAGCAAGCACGCGTAGCTGGAGCAAAGAGCAAGTGAAGAAAGCAAGAGATCTGAAGGAAAGAAGCAATGGAAAGTGGAGCAAATACCAAGTGAAGAAATTGTAATAGCGAGATCTCTGAAGAAGTGGAGCAAATACCAAGTGAAGTGAGATAAAGAAGAAGAAGCAGCGGAAGTAATGGAGCAAATACCAAGTGAAGAAAGCAGAATAGAGATCGAGCAGCAGCAAATCGAGTGAGAGAGAGACATATGTGTTGTAGATCTAGAGAAAGAGGAAGAAGAGAGTGATAATGAGAGCAGAGAGTTTAGATCGAGGACTTTGGGAGCTGTTGATGAAGAGAATGCGAGCCAGAGATGTTTGAGATTTGTTCTGTAGTTTGTTCGTTAGTGTGAACTGTAAATTCATTTGAAAACACATTAAACACGTTTTCACCTTTACAACTGGAAAACTGAATCCGAATTTTTTGTTTTATAATATATTTCTGAGTTTAGCCCACCAAACGTGTTTTTCAATTGTATTTATAAAGCAAGAATGAAAATAGAGGTTTGAAAACGGTACCAAACAGGCCCTAAGCTTTTGAGTATTAGTCAAATTTGTGATCAAAACTTAATGGTAACTTTTGATAGATAGCAATAAACATCAAATATATAATAACAAGTGCGAATGTATGCTTGAAGGAATTAGATCATCTGATCATTAGTATAAATTGATCCAATCTATTACTTGTCATAAAGTACTTTTGATGAGACTGAGATATGACATCAAAAACTTGGTCATTTGAATTATAAATTATTGATCAAGCGGATAAGTGCAGAAATTGTACAAGGAATACCTAAGCTCAACAATAACAATTTCGAGTTTGTGATTCTTGTTAATTTGCAAACAACAAATAACATTGCACAAGGCTGTACAATACATCACCACATCTGCAGTACTTGATTTACTTCATATGGATCTTATGGGTCCAATGTCAATGGAAACTGTTGCTGAAGAAAGGTATGCTTTTGTTTGCATAGACTATTTCTCTAGATATATATAAGTTGATTTTATTACAGAAAAATTTGATATATTTGGTGTGTTTAAAAAATAATATGTTAAATTAAAAAAATTAAAAAGATCATGATATTGGAAAAATTAGAAGTGATCATGTAAAAAATTTGAAAATGCCAATTTTGAGGAGTTTTTTTATAGACATGGAATAACATATAAATTTCCAGCACCTGTTACTCTTGAATAAAATGAAATTTTTGAACAAAATGGCATGTGCGATGTTAGATTCTAAGAGTTAAGTAAACATCTTTGGGCAGAAGCTTTCGATACTGCATGTTATATTATTAACCGTGTACTTGTATCCAGGCACTGAGAAAACTTCTTATGAATTGTGGAAAGGTAAGAAACCTAATCTAAGTTATTGTCACATCTTTGGTAGTAAATGTTATATTTTAAAACATTATGAATACCTGAGTAAGTTTGATTCAAAAGTGATGAGTGTATTTTTCTTGGTTATTCTACTAATAGTAAAGCTTTTTATGTGTATAATGTGAGGACTCAAACTATTATAGAATTCGCTAATGTTATTATTGACGAATAATAATTCTTCCTAGTCGTCTCAAGAAAATAGTGAGGAAGAAAATATAAAATCACATATCAAAATTGATCATGATCAAGTGAAGAAAACATTATCTTCAAGCTTGTAAAGAACCACTAATTGGATCTTATTATTAGAAGTCCAGGAAACTCTATGGTAACTAGTAAGTATGAAAATCTTGTTCGATTTAATTGTTTTACCTCATTAATTGAACCAAAAAAAATTGTGAAGGAAGCTTTAGGATAAATTTTGGGTTAAAGCTATGCAAGAAGAACTTGAATAATTTGAGTGTAATATTGTTTGGACACTAGTTCCTAGGTAAAATCACATTAATATTATTAGTACCCAATGGATCTTCAAGGGCAAATAGAAGAATTTGGTAATATAGTGAGATATAAGGCTAGGTTAGTAGCACTAGGTTATACATAAATAAAAGGTCATGTGGCTAGACTATATTCTAATAGGCTATTACTTGTTGTAGCTGGTTTAGTTGGCTTTAAATTATTTCAAATGGATTTTAAAAGTACATTTTTAATGAAATTTTGAATGAAGAAGATTAAGTTAATAGGACAAGGTTATACATAAATTAAAGGTCTTGTGGCTAGACTTCAGTCTAATAGGCTATTACTTGTTATAGCTGGTTTAATTGGCTTTAAATTATTTCAAATGGATTTTCAAATTCCATTTTTTAATTGAATTTTGAATGAAGAAGATTAGGTTAGTAGGACAAGGTTATACATAAATTAAAGGTCTTGTGGCTAGACTACAGTCTAATAGGCTATTACTTGCTATAACTGGTTTAATTGGCTTTACATTATTTCAAATGGATTTTAGAAGTGCATTTTTTAATGGAATTTTGAATGAAGAAGGTTGTGTTGAACAACCCAAAGGCTTTGAAGATCCATATAATTCTAGTTATGTTTTCGAATTGAAAGAAGCTTTACATGAATAAAACCAAACTCTAGTGCATGGTATGAAAGATTAACTAAATTCTTAATTGAAAAAGGCTACAAGAGAGGGGGAGTAGACAAGACTTTATTTATTAAATATCTTTAATCCTAGAATTATGATTGCTCATATTTATGTGGATGATATTGTTTTTGGTTCTAATCTCTAATGCATGTTCGGGAATTTGTTGATCAAATGAAAAAAAATAATTTGAAATGAGCGTGGTCGGTGAGTCTTTTAGGGTTACAAGTGAAACAACTTAAAAATGGCATCTTCATTTCTCAAAGTAAGTATGCCAAACATTTAGTGAAAAAGTTTAGGCTAGATTTGGCCAAACATATAAGAACACCTATGAGCACTAATTTAAGACTAACAAAGACGATAGTGGTTCTAATGTTGATCCATGTCTATACAGAAGTATGATTGGTAGCGTACTTTATTTAACTGGATGTAGAGTGAATATTTATTTTAGTGTTGGTGATTGTGCTAGATGCCAAGCAAATATGGAGGAATCTCATTTATCTGCAGCCAAACATATCATTCATTTTGTAAATGGAACTATTAATGATGGAATTTGGTATGTTAAAGATACTAATTCAAGTATTGTAAGACATAGTGATGCTGATTAGGCAGGTAATTCTAATGAGAGAAAGAGCATCAATGGAGGTTTTCATTTTGGTGACAATCTTATACCTTGGCACAGTAAAACAATAAAATTCAATTTCTTTATCTACTCCTGAGGCCGAATATTTTGCTATTGGCAGCTATTATACTCAATTGCTTTGGTTGAAACAAATTCTCAAAGATTATAGTGTTGTTCAAGATATTTTTATTGCATACTGTGATAACACAAGCGTTATTAATATTTCAAAGAATCTTGTTCAACATTCTAGAACTAAGCCTATTGATATTAGACATCATTTCATTTGTGACTTAGTTGAAAGTAAGACTATTTCTCTAAAGTACATTAAAATAGAAAATCAACTTTTGGATTTCTTTACTAAAGCTTTGAAAGCGTCTAGATTTGATTCCTTAGGAAAAGCATTAGGTATTGGTTTAAGCAGTCATGTTCTACAACTTATGTATATGTATTATTATTTTTTACATCTCATGACATGGTTAATACATAATTCGCATGTGTTCTTACATGACATGTTCTTTATTTGAATCACTATGTGCATAAAAGTCTTGACTAGATGACTTGAAAGCTTGAAACATTTTTTTATTGCTTAACTTAGACTTATTTTTATACATATATATCTTTAAAGTCTTGACTCTAACTTGATTTTTCGATTTTAAGACTTCTAATGTTGAATTAATGGATTGAACATTGACTATATACTTTTGACTCTTATCTTAATTAAAGATATTAAGATGTGCAGGCACCTTAGTCAAACATAGCTACCTGCAACTCTTAAGAGTGAAGTTATCCTTAAGTAATATGAGTCTATATATCATAAATATGACAAATGACGGACTACCATGAGAAAAAAACCTACCTTAGAAGGTAGAGTGAAAGTTACTAATTGTAGGCAACTGAAAAAGAAAAGTAAGAAAATTCTTAAAAAATTTATCTATCAAGTAGAAAGAAAAATTTTATTACTACAATCTCTTATCATATTGCCTGGCACATTGAAAAGATCAATTTGGATATCAAGATGACAAGGTTAGTTTGACTTATTCATTCTATTTGGATACAAAAGTTGTGATTTTGAGAAAAATTGAGATTGAGCCTAGATAATTTGTATTGTACACACAAAGTTTAAATTTCACTATTCTGATATTGGTTTGAGTGGTTAGGGTTTGATTATCGTGATTTTGTATGTATTGTGATGATTATTGATGAACATGTCTGTTTAATTTTTCAAAAATTTACAAAATTGCATAATAAATTTTTTTTAAAATAAAAAAATTGCGTCTTGTTGCATAAAAATTGCATTATTATGTGTTTTATTCATTAAAGGTGCATTTTAGTCATTATTGCTTGGATATTTGCATAAAACATTTTTATATGTATTTTATTTTTAGGGTTTTTCTCGATTTAGGGTTTAAATAGATAAAACTTAGCCATTTAGGGATGCTCATATATTCTATAGTCTTCAGGGACCTTTCAGTAATTGTCCCATAAAACTTGAATGTTTTGAGATTGAGCATGAAACTTTCCTATGTTTAAGCTGTTTCCTGAATCTGATGTGATTTTTTATGTAGTCTTTCTTACATGATTTTGCATCTTAATTGCGATTTTTGTGATTCTACATTGATATAATCATTGTTTATGATTTTATTTCAGGTATATCTTAGCCATT
Source organism: Citrus mangshanensis (assembly GCA_030449895.1). Taxonomy (NCBI): domain Eukaryota; kingdom Viridiplantae; phylum Streptophyta; class Magnoliopsida; order Sapindales; family Rutaceae; genus Citrus; species Citrus mangshanensis. Next base: position 2,144,656 of record JASUUJ010000280.1, on the reverse strand, counting down.
ATTGTTATAAAAGGATTATATGGCTTTGTTTGAGTTGTTTTATTATTTATGAAAAATATAGGTCTTATTTGGGATGGAAGTGTTGTACCTTTTAAGCTACAGCTACTATGAAAAGAAAGTTGTAACTATGAAACAAAAATTAATAATATGTACTAAATATAAATTTTAAAAAATAATTTTGACAAAATTATTATTTAAAAATATAATAAATTTTTCATCAAACAAGTGAAAAATTATATAAATATAGTCTCCAAACTACAGCAGCTAGTGTTTACCAAACACTTTAGTATTGTAGCTTTTAAACTACAGCTGCCCAACCTCAATCCCAAGTGCACCAATAAATATTGATTCCTATCCAAAATACACTTTCCTACCAATATAAGGTCTAGGGTTATGTCTCAATATAAGGGCTCTTGTTTAGTTCATTTTTCTCATTTTTTCTAATCCAAACAACAACCTCTCTCTTCAAAGCTTCTCTATTTTAGTTTTTTTTTTAATTGTGCATCATGGTTTCCACAAGATCAAGTTCCATGAAGAAGAGACCAAAGATGCATGTTGAACAAGCAAAGGAAATGGATGCTCTTGGTGATTCCAACATGTATAAATCTAATCCAATTAATGTGATGAATGCTTTTCATAAAGAGTAGAAAGATGACAACCCATGGCCTATAACAGGAGCTACATCGAAATTGCTCAACACACAAAGAGAGGGAACTTATGCCGATTGCACCAATTCATGCAACAATCTTGTTGTATCTCATAAAGGTACTGTTGATTCAGTTGAAGAAGATTCTAGTGGTTCCAATTCAGATGAGCATGTCTAAAAGTCTCCAATTCATCATAATGGTGGCCACTCAATCTTTGGGTATGCGTTAGCTTGTGCTTATAGTAAAAGGTACTATACTTGTCGTCCTAGTGCTGGTCTTGATTTCTTACTTTTAAGAAAATTTTATTCTGAATGTAATATTGTTATTTCTAAGTTAATTCCTTTTGAGATTAAACCATCTAGTTAATGCTTCTAGTTTAGAAAACACTATTAAGAATATTTCTTCATATACGCCCAGGGGCGGATCCAGAACTTAATATTACCCCAGGTTAAATTAAAATTTTTATTTTGAAGCAAACATAAAAAATTATATATAAAAATAAGTACATTAAATAAGAAAGAACACTAAAAATCTTATCTCTCTAAATATGGACTATAAAAAAATAATTAAAAAAAAAAGACAACTCGAATATGAAAACATTACTTTTCAATGATAGAATCTGACATTGCAGCCTATAATAATATATAATTATATAAGGATTAAAAAATCAATTAAGAATTTTAAATTAAAATAGATCAATACATGTAATTACAATCAATTAAAAATTGCAAGTAAAACTTTTATATTTGAAGTGAAGTACTAAATTACCAAACTTAATAAATTAAACATAAAATTTATTCATCCTTTCAAATTGTAAAGGTATTATTAGTCAAAAGTTTTAATAATAAACTAAACTCAATTCAGTAAAAATGTATTTGGGTGTAGTTGTTTCTTTGTCAGCGCTCTATCTCTCTTTAAAGAACTAGATATTGATGATTATTCTATCAAAACCTCCTTAAAATACTCAAATTTTATTTTCTAACTTGTCCTCTTAGTTAATATAACTAATCTGAAAATTCACATAAAAATTTTATAAAAATATTGATAATTGTTACTACATGTTGTTTCTGTAAGTACTTTTACTACTAGTGACGATGTTATATTACATTGACATTTTTTTTCAATTAGAATTTTTTTAAAATAAATTAAAGCAGTAATAAAATTTTAGCTCCCTAATGTTTTCAATCTATTCAATAAATATATGATTTAATCATTTTATAGAATAAGTCACTAATTTCAATTGAAAATAATATGAGTGAATAAGGGACATATTTGTAAACAAAATAAAAACTCTATTGTTATATAAAATTGATGAAAACATAAGGGTAATTGGGTTAGGGACATATTTGAATATTAAATAAAAACTCTATTGTTATACTAAATTGATGAAAATATAAGGATAATTGAGTTAGGGAAATATATGAAAATAAAATTAAAACTCTATTTTACAAATTGAGGAAACATTAAGGGGTATAAACGATTTTGTCTAGACTAGACCGGGCTACAGCCCGGTCTAGCCCACGCGCAGGTCCACCACTGTATACGCCTAACCTGATTCGAGAATTCTATGCCAATTTGAATGAAAATATTACGGATAAGACTAAGCCAAGTTATCTCCATAAAATTTATTTTAGAGTTTGTATCTTGGGATTTTTTTTCCTACTTTAATCAATCCTTAGTTTCGATGGAAAGATTTTGATGATACCAATACCCAAGACACACATAATACTTTAGACATGTCTATCATCGTTATTTGACTTTCAAGAAGATGTTCTTCTTGGTCTAAAGACCTAATGGTTTCTAAGCTTGATTCTAAATATCAAGCTTTACACTGAATTAGGGCACACAATTGGTATTCTATTGAAGATTATGTTACAGTAGAACCTTTATTTGCTAAAGTCTTGTTTCTAATTAACAGCAACATTCCTTTTAACTTTGGCAATGTGGCTTTTGATTTGACTGTAAAAAATGAAGATGTCTTTTGGAAGTGCCATGCATTACTATTCCTTTTCTTTATTCATCATGTGTTGACATCTCTGGATTATAATTTAGTTGAACAAGATGGGGTTTTTACTTCTTTGCCTATTTATAATGAACAAACCTATCCTGTGTTAAAGTCTTTTGGTGTTGTTGGTGATCAAGATGAAGATACTCAAACTAAAAATTATCTCCTAGATTTCCACTGTCTATTTAGTTCGCAGTTGATAAATAAAGTTGGGCACTTTATTTAAGTATAGACTGTAATAAATTCATTGAATGATTTGTCTTAATCATGTATGAATTTATTGATGTAGCACGACTACATTGAACAGGATCACATATGAGATTTAATTAACTTTGTAATAACTGTCAGACTTATTAAATCTCATAGGCGTTGATTTTACTGTAATCTTAATCTTGAGTTAATTATGACTTCATGATTGTAATTGTTATTCCATTTGAGTTACCAATGGGCACGACACATCCTTGTGGTCAAGATTACCCGGTATCTTGGTGGGAGCAATTATGAGTATTGGAGTTATGGATTAACAATATAGAATTTGTACAACACATCTCTTGATGGGTTTTCGGCACTTGATCATAGAATTCTCTGGCCAGAGTGTGTCAACATATATAGTATGTTGAAAATGATCATTAGAGAAAACCAGTAAGGATCAAGGAATAAGATGTTATTAAATTGATTGGACAATTGAGATATCAATTTAATTAACGATTGTGCGATAAAGAAATCAATGTGGGGAAGAATTATTATTCGAGCATACAATTATGGAAGTCAGTTCCAATCTTTTAGTGGAGTAGATTTGGAATTAAATAATTGGGCTAGTTTAATTACATGCCTAATTATTGTAGCCACTATTGTATGTTCCCAAATGATCCCTATGTTAGCTCATTTAATTGACTGTACCACTACTGGACTAATAAGTAAGATAACTAGTTATTTGGGTCAAAAGCCTAAATATATCATTTAGTGGGAGGCTCCATTTAATTAGCTTTTGTGTAAGGGGCCTTATGTTATTTTATAAGGTGGGTCCCCTATTGAAAAAGAAAATAACGTGAGTTTTATTTAGGGCATTATTTGGAGCTTTTCACTAAAGGAGATATATAAGGCTTATTTTCTCAAAAGAAAAAGGAAGCCACTTTATACGAGAGAAAAAGATTTTTCTCTCCATTGTTGGGAGAAAAATTTTCACGTGCTAGTTGCTTTGGTAGTGATAAAGGCGCCCACACGTCAAGTGCAGATCGAACCTGAGTCATAACCTGGAAGATCATTGGTGACAGTTCGTGATCTAACAAGCGTGGTGGTGACGGATCGTGATCTCTCAGGAGTGGTGGTGGCAGATCGTGATCTAGGAGCCTAAATCACTTCAGCGGAAAAGCCAACTCGAATTTTCAAGGTACGATTTCTAGATTACGTATTCCTACATATTATATGAGAGCGGTCCTTAAATGGTTTTATAAAATTTTAAAAAAACCTGATTTTTCCCCAACAATTGGTATCAGAGCAGCCTCATATTAGAGTGGCACATTTTATTCAGATATATATTATTTATTTAATATATGAATAAAGCATGTTTATGGTTTGTCTTAATTCATGGTTAGATGTTCTATTGTATTTTTCATTTGGATCTGTAACAAGAGGGGTGGTTTATTATCACCATGTTTCTCTCTTGATTTATTTTAATGTAATTGAAATTTTGTAAGCCAAAATTTGCATTGAAAATTTGTAAATCACTGAAGAATCATCAATTGGAAAAAAGAAAAAGAAACAAGCAAGTGGCCACACAGCACAGCGGCAAGCGGCCAGGCGCCGCAGCGCAGCGCAGCAGCGCAGCAGCGGCGCGCAGCGCAAGCGGCGCGCGCAGGTTGGTTTGTTTCAGCCAGACGGCGGCATACTCGGCGTTGATGGCGGTTGTCCGGTGAGAAAGGCCTGAACAGTGGCCGTTTGTGAAGATGGCGGCTGGGGAAGAAGAGGAAAAGAAAAATGTGATTTTAGGGTTCCATGGTTTTTATCATGGAGGTCCCTATAGTTTCATATTTGTTTCTTGTTGGCAGAAAATTTTAATTTTTTGCATTTAAGTTCAAACATAGTTTTGGGCTTAATTAATCCTAGTTTTAGGCCCAATTTCAATTGGGCTTAATGGATTAAAATGCATAGATAAAATTGAATATATTAAATTTATTTTTGGTCCAAAAGTTTTATTTTAGTAAATTTTTTTTTATTTAAAAATTAAAATTGGACCAATTATAAATTTAAAAGCCCAATTTCCCCTAGTCTATTAACAAAGACAAGCTTATGGAAGATGGACATTGACAAGAAGCCCAATGAAGATTAGGCTTAGGATTAATGTATTTTTCATTATTAGGAAAGCCATGAATTAAGATTATTTAATTGTTTTTCTATATGTTATGTTTTGGATGATAACATGCCATGATAACATGTCATATAGAATAGGTAGTGCCACTCTATGCATAATGATACATGTCATTCATTAATTATGAATTTCATTATATTGTTTGAAATTTGCACATGCTTAATAATATTTGATATCATCTAGATAATATTATAGGAAGCATGCAATTAACAATATGTATGTTTTAAAAAGGAAAAACCAATTTTAAAATATTGAGTGGGAGAGGGAAAATTCAAGATAATTTTCCCACGGGCTCCATTGTTAGTTCAATAATAAAATTATATATATACCTCGACTTCATGATACGGTGATGCTCCCTTCGGAGGGTATATATATTAGATATTTTATTTGATGAACTTCTTAAAAGATAAAATTGAAATATTTTTCAATCGATTGTTCACCCCAACGGTGACTATTGATATGAAAAATACGTAGATTGAAACAATGGTTATACACTCAACTAAAGTTTGTTATTAACCTTCCCAACGAAGCTCTGTTAACAAATTTAGGCCCAAAGGGATAACGATAATTATTTATCATGTCTCTACATGAAAGTAAATAATCTAATGGATAATTGGGTCTAGTAAGTGTAGACATGACTTCCCCAACGGATAGCTTGTTAAAGCGGTACTAGATTATCGTTACAACAAATTAAAATGCATTTATGGTTTTTTGCATTTTTTGTCATTTATTGTGAATATTGTTTCAAAGTATTTATGCATGTTTATTTTATTTTTATTTTTTTTTCAGAAAATGTCTTCCATCAACCCATTATTAATTATCCTTATTAAAAATGAACTCACTGGCGAAAATTATTTAGATTGGAAACGCAATCTATTTAATATTCTCACTGCTAAGCGAAGCAAATATGTGTCCACCCAGCCTTGCCCTCCTGAACCATCGTTATACGATTATAGAAATCAGAGGGAGCCTTATGAGAAATGGTACGAAGCTAACAAAATGGCTAAGCGCTATATATTGGCTTCGATTTCTGTGGAAATGCATAAGAAACATCGGAGCATGGAAACAGCCACTGAAATTATGGCTAGTCTTCATCAGATGTTTGGGCAAAATACCCATTTTGCCAGAGAAGCAGCATTAAAACATATTACGGATACTAAGATGGAAGAGGGCACAAAAGTTTGTGATCATGTCCTCCAAATGATGGACTATTTGAATGAGGTAGAGATTCATGGTGTTCAAATCAATGATAAATCAAAGATTAACATAGTGATTGAATCTTTACCTGATACATTCAAAGAGTTTAAGGTCAGCTATATCTTAAACAATAAAGATATGACCTTAATTGAATTAATGCATGAACTACATGCTATAGAAGAATTTTATAATAGCAGAAAACTTCCTGAAAAAGGATTCTCTTCAAGGCTTAAGTCGAAAGACAAGAATGAGCAAGCAAGAGTTGGGATCGGCAAACTGTCCACTAAAAGAAGTGGCAAGCCAAAAGGCAAGTGTTACAAATGTGGACAGAAGGGTCACTGGAAGAAAGATTGTCCTAAGATTATTAAAATCAGGTATAGGAAATCTTTAAGCTTCCTAATTAGTTCAGATTTCTATTGATTCATACAATAATGAATTCTGAGATAACTAATCTTATTTGTGATTCATTTATTTGGTTTTCAGGAAACCAAGAGATTAAGTGAAGAAAGCTTTGTTGAGGAACGTGCTAGTTTATATCAATTGAAAGACTAGATCAATTTTACAAGACTTTAGTTTTGATATTTGTCTTTATTTTTCCAAATATTAGAGGAATTTAATTTCGGTGGCTTGTTTTAATAAACAGGACTACACTGTTATTTATGGATCCTCTGTTTATTACTTATTTTGGTTATTTATAAAGACAATTTATATCATAGAAGTACATTGATCTATTCAAAGTAAGATATAATGATAAAAAGTATATGCATTTATCTAAGAAAAGAAATGTTTCTTCTAACCAAAAATCACCTCTGATATTTATGCTTAAGTCATATAAACTATAATAAGATTTTAAGAAAATGATTAATGATAGACTTGTTGGCCTATTAAGATTGATCATTGTAACTCTATAAATCTTATTTAGAAAAGTAATATGACAAGAATGCTCTTTTTGAGCTAAAAGCATAACATTGTATTTGATGATTTAGCACATACAAATGTATACGAACTAATCAGTTTACATGTTATAAGAGGTTATGAGTATTCTATCAATCTTGTTGATGAATATTCATTTTATTTATGTTTGTCTAAATGCGTCATGATTCCATTGCTTTTGAAATTCAAAAGAGTACGTGGATAAGACAGAAGCAATTAGACAGGAACATAAAAGAACTTCGATATGATCGAAATAAAGAATATCTCTATGGAGAATTCAAGCACTATTTGGTTGTCAATGAACACTATGATACAATAGTGTAATTAAATGGAGAAACAAGATTCTTTTAGATAAGACAAGATATATACTAAGTGGTTTATCATTTACCTTTTTTATTCCAGATACTAGTATTTAAAACTACAAAGTTTATTGAACTTAGTTTCATCTATCTCGGTATCTACTACTCCAAGAAATTATGAAAAAGTCACAAACATGGTTTGAGACACATTCGTATTTGGAGTTTACTAGTATTTCTACTAGAATCAGAGATAGAGAAGATGGATTCGTGTTCAGAAGCTTACATGTTTTAGGTATCTTAAAGGAATAAGGGAAAGTCTGAATTATAGTCCTCAAGATAGGAATGTATTTATAGAAATATTCTTTACTTTCTTTGAGGAAGACTATATAATGACTTATAACCTAAGAGTAAGGTAAAACTAGAGAAATAAAAAAAGATCAGGTTGATGCTCAGCTTTCAACACCTGTTATAGAACAGGAAGAACGGCAACAACCAGCTGATCAGCACAGGATTATCCTTAAACAACCATCACTTTTAGAACCTCGTCGTAGTGGGAGGGTAACTAGGTTACCTGCGAGATACATGCTTTTGGGAGAAACCTATACGGCTATCTCAGATGAACATGTACAAGATCCCACTAGTTACAACGAAGCTCTAATAGATAGAGATGTTGAATTTTGAAAAAGGACATGAATCAAGAAATGGAATCTATGTATTTCAATAAAGTCTGGGAACTTGTAGAGGCACCAAATAGGGTAAAACCTATAGGGTGCAAGTGGATCTACAAGAGAAAAAGAGGAGTAGACGGAAGGGTGGAAACATTTAAAGCAAGATTAGTAGCCGAAGGGTTTACTCAGAAAGAATGAATCAATTATGAGGAAACCTTTTCTCCGGTTGCTATGCTTAAATCCATCAGGATTCTGCTCTCCATTACTGCAGTGCTAGATTATGAAATTTGGCAAATGGATGTCAAGACTGCCTTTCTTAACAGGCATCTTGAAGAAAACATCTACATGCAGCAACCAGATGGATTTATACAAAAAAAGGCCAAGAACACATGGTATGTAAGTTGCAGAGATCCATATATGGATTGAAGCAAGCATCCCGGTCATGGAACATAAGATTTGATCAAGCGATTAAATCGCTTGGATTCATTCAGAACATTGATGAACCATGTGTGTACAAGAAAATTCAGGAAAAATTTGTAGCCTTCCTAGTTCTTTGTGTAGACAATATTCTCCTGATTGGAAACGATATAGGAGTAATGACTACAATAAAGAGTTGGTTAGCAAAACAATTTGATATGAAAGATCTGGGAGAGGCAAGTTATATTCTTGGTATCAAGTTACTACGAGACCGGAAGAATAAAACTTTAGCCTTGTCTCAAGCGGTCTATATCGATAAGATATTGGCTAGATTTAGCATGGAAAATTCCAAGACTGGTTTATTACCATTCAGACATGGAATTACATTCTCTAAGGATCAATTACCTAAAACATCTGAAGAGATAGAGAGAATGAGACGAGTTCCCTATGCAAAAGCTGTGGGAAGTCTCATGTATGCCATGCTTTGCACTAGGCCAGACATCTGTTTTGCGGTAGGGATGGTTAGAAGATATCAATCTAATCCTGGAGCTGAACACTGGACTGCGGTCAAGCATATAATGAAGTATCTGAAAAGAACTTAAAATTATATGCTTGTGTATTCTGGTGATGAACTTATTCTAGTGGGTTATACTAATTCTGATTTTTTGTCAGATAAGGATTTTAGAAAATCAACTTCCGGCTATGTGTTTACATTGGGAAGTGGAGCTATTAGTTGGATGAGTGTGAAACAATCTTGTATCACAGACTCCACAACTGAAGCTGAATATGTGGCTACATCTGAAGCTGCAAAAGAAGCTATATAAGCTCCGCAAATTCCTACAAAATCTTGAGGTGGTACCTGTTGTAACTACACCCCTTAAACTATTTTGTGATAATGGTGGTGCGGTAGCTCAATCTAAGGAACCAAGGAACCACAAGAAACAAAACATATTGAAATGAGGTATCATCTTATAAAGGAATAGTGTAGAAAGGTTATATGACAGTATCCCAAATGGCATTAGATGCTAAATGGCAGATCTGATTACAATGGCCATTAGTGGGAAACCTTTATAACCTGCACTTAGAGCACTAGAGCATGTGCAATATACCAGATATGCTTTGAGAGCTAGTGGGAGATTGTTGGAAAATATGCTCTTGAAAAGCATATGTGTTTATTTAATTGTAATAAACAATTTTTCTGATTAATAAAATAAATGAGGTATTTTATTCAAATATCTTAATTGCATTAATATTTGTATTAAAGTCCATTTCATCATATTATATGTATTTATGTGATCACCATGTGGATTCACAGAAGACATAAATACAAGTTATCTTATGATTAAATAAATTAAGTTCGCAGTTGATAAATAAAGTTGGGCACTTTATTTAGGTATAGACTGTAATAAATTCATTGAATGATCTGTCTTAATCATGTATGAATTTATTGATGTAGTGCGACTACATTGAACAGGATCACATATGAGATTTAATTAACTTTGTAATAACTGTCAGACTTATTAAATCTCATAGGCGTTGATTTTACTGTAATCTTAATCTTGAGTTAATTATGACTTCATGATTGTAATTGTTATTCCATTTGAGTTACCAATGGGCACGACACATCCTTGTGGTCAAGATTACCCGGTATCTTGGTGGGAGCAATTATGAGTATTGGAGTTATGGATTAACAATATAGAATTTGTACAACACATCTCTTGATGGGTTTTCGGCACTTGATCATAGAATTCTCTGGCCAGAGTGTGTCAACATATATAGTATGTTGAAAATGATCATTAGAGAAAACCAGTAAGGATCAAGGAATAAGATGTTATTAAATTGATTGGACAGTTGAGATATCAATTTAATTAACGATGTGGTACAAAGGATTGTGCAGTAAAGAAATCAATGTGGCTTGGGACGAATTATTATTCGAGCATACAATTATGGAAGTCAGTTCCAATCTTTTAGTGGAGTAGATTTGGAATTAAATAATTGGGCTAGTTTAATTACAGGCCTAATTATTGTAGCCACTATTGTATGTTCCCAAATGATCCCCGGGTTAGCTCATTTAATTGACTGCACCACTACTGGACTAATAAGTAAGATAACTAGCTATTTGGGTCAAAAGCCTAAATATATCATTTAGTGGGAGGCTCCATTTAATTAGCTTTTGTATAAGGGGCCTTATGTTATTTTACAAGGTGGGTCCCCTATTGAAAAAGAAAATAACGTGAGTTTTATTTAGGGCATTATTTGGAGCCTAGGGTTTTCACTAAAGGGAGATATATAAGGCTTATTTTCTCAAAAGAAAAAAGGGGGAAGCCACTTTATACAGATCAGAGAAAAAGATTTTTCTCTCCATTGTTGAGAGAAAAATTTTCTCGTGCTAGTTGCTTTGGTAGTGATAAAGGCGCCCACACGTCAAGTGCAGATCGAACCTGAGTCATAACCTGGAAGATCATTGGTGACAGTTCGTGATCTAACAAGCGTGGTGGTGACGGATCGTGATCTCTCAGGAGTGGTGGTGGCAGATCGTGATCTAGGAGCCTAAATCACTTCAGCGGAAAAGCCAACTCGAATTTTCAAGGTACGATTTCTAGATTACGTATTCCTACATATTATATGAGAGCGGTCCTTAAATGGTTTTATAAAATTTTAAAAAAACCTGATTTTTCCCCAACACAATGCTTGGATGATCAAAGGAAGATGACATTAGGCGTGTTCATTACCCTTGATTTCTTTACTTTATACCACCTTTGCTTGTTAGTTTTCATTTTTATCTAATTTAAGATGCTATTTCAATTTTTTCGACTATGCCTCCATCATGCTTTGGCACCTTTTATAAAAAGGCTGAGAGTAATATATTTTAGTTTATTGCCTCGTGAAAGGGGGAGAGTAACGTATTTTAGTTGTTTCATATCTATGATGTTTTAGTCTTCTTCACTAAGTTTTTCATCATATCAAGTGTTTTATTAGACATTCTTTATATTTACTTTGGTCTTTTCGAGATGAAGATGTATGTTGTATTGAGAGGATATCGAGGAAAACTACAAACACAATTGAAGACGAGAAGTTCTTGTTAAGTAAGGTCGATTAATTAGATACAATGAGGTGATGGAAAGAGTAAAAAGGTGTCTAAAATTGTGTAAGAACCCAATAGATTGTAATCTTTTTATTACTTGATGAATTGCTTATTGTCTGGGGGCAGCCCCATGCATGTAGGATTGTGATCAAAACCATGTAAAAATCCTCTATGTGTTTTACTTTCTACAATTTATTGTTGTTAGCATATTTATAATGATTGAAGAGTAAACACGAATAGTGTGGTGAATAGTTACGTTGAACAGTCAATAAACAATACATGCGAACAGTAACTTGTATGAATATTATCACATGAATAGTAATCAATGAATAGTATTTTCAAGATTACTTAATTAGGGGAATTAATTTATCTATTGTTTTATTTTGTCTACATTTGTTTTAATAGATCTAAATTTTTAACAAGCTTGAAAAAATGACTTAACATATTGATATTTAACCAAAAATGTAAGAATATGATCAATGGCGGACCAAGCTAGTTGGATTGGGAAAGCTTGGCTCAAAAAGTTTAGTTCAGTTTGGAGGAAGTTGATTTTTTTAATTGTTCACTTAACTCAAATTATTCTTTTTTTAATTGCAAAAAGTAATAGTAATAAATTAAAAGAAATCTGCATAAATATTTGGATTTTATCCTTTTTTTAAATTTTGAAAAGGAAAGTAATAAATCAAAGAAAATATCAATAAATATCTTTTTAAAAAATTATGTGGTTGTAAAGATTTGAACTAAGGCCTCTAAAACAATAATAGTTATCGGTAATTATAATGTCTTATACTATCAACAAGATAATTATCTAATAATTATCCAATATTTTGATAAAAAAAAATTGCCCTCATATTGACAGCAGAGATTTGAATCACTCTATGTACATTGTGGGATTGATTTATTCTAAACTATTTTGAAAAAGAAAATTGATTCATTATAGGTGTATAGATATTCAAACTGTAATGCATTATTAAAAAGTTGATAAAAATATTCTAATAATTTTTATGCAAAATATTACTAAATTTATAAGCTATTATTAAAAATAATTTAATTAATTTATAATCAATTTTATTATCTTATATTGGAACGTCTGGAACATCTGTTTCATTAGCATAAAGTCATATATTTTTTATGTATATTTTCATGTTATTCAAAAAGAAAGAGAGAGAGAGCATATTTTCATGTAATGCTTGGGGTTCTTTGACAGTTTTATAGTTTAAATTGATTCGTTCGACATTTAGTTAAAAATTACCTATTAAAACCATTATTTTGGTAGCCCACAATATACTCGATTAGGCAAAAATAATAATGATAATAATAAACAACGACTATGTTAGATACAACCATTGTATATTAAGGAAACCCAATAACTGTTTTTTGATACACTGATATTACAATTAGAAATCTTATAATATTTACAATAAAAAATCTATCAGAACTTGTTTTGATGAGTTTTGTAGGATACAAATGAATTTTTTTATTTTCATATAAGACTAGAGGAATATTGACTCTTAAAAAATATCGACTTCATTCTGGGAGAGAATTGAGTCCCAACCATTGCTGAGACTCGAACCCAAGCATGCAAAATATGAGTGCCTCGGTTGCTACCAATGGACTCTTAGTCCATTGAACGCCTAATAATATGGTCCTGCTAATGTGGTCCATGTAGACTTGATTTATATACATCACCAGAAGTATTTGCTCAAAAAAAATATTTTACAACACTCTACAGTCGCTTTCAATATTGTCATCACTCCACGTGAAACACAATGAAGGTTGGGTTTCAAAGAGATTGAGTGTCTTTCTTACCCTTTCATGTGGCGATTATCTTTTGTTGTAAAAGAGGATAATGCTGTATGCACACAACCGGTACAACCGGTTTTTACACCGTTAATTATTTGTTTTTAATGTGAAAATTTTATGAAAAAAGAAGAAAGAGAAAATTTAAATTAAATGAGGTAAAAGATTTTAGTAATTTTAAATTTATAAATAGTGCAAAATTATAAAAATAGTATAAATATTTCACAAAATAGTTATATTTTCAATTTTTGTCACATTCCAATATTTATAGTCATGTTTTTAAGTTTATTTTTCAAATTCCTATTTCTGTTATCATTTATCAAAATTTTGGTAAGTTTTTCAAATCATTTTCACACCAGTTTTTGGTTATATAATTCTACTCTTTTTATTAAATTCCAACTTTTTAGATAGATAATTCAAGTTTACTTTTATATCCCAACATTCTCTTAGACTTTTCTACTTTTGGTTAGTTTTTTCAGTTCTTTTTCCGACCACTTCTAAGTTTTATACTATTTCTACTTTTATTGAATCCTAACATTTTGGATAGATGTTTATAGTTCATGGTGAGATCCCTACTTAACATTAGAATTTATCAAAATATTAGTAAATTATTCCACCTTTTTGGTTATGTTTTTTAGCTCTTGTTCCCACCATTTTTTAGTTCCACATTCCCACTCTTTTCATTAAGCACCAATATTTCCAATTATTTTTTTCAGTTTTATATCCCTACTTAGAATTGGAATTTACCAAATTATTAGTACGAAGTTTTAATTTTTTCGTCGAGCTCTTCAACTTTCATTCCCACCATATTATGGTTTCATATTCTTCTTCTTTTGACTAAATTCAAAAATTTTGACTGGATATTTTAAGTTCCCATTTTAGTTCCTATTTCTCATTAAATTTTACTTAAAATATTAATAAGCTATTCCAGTTTTTAAGTTAGAGCTCTCGTCTCTTTTTTTTCCCACTATTTTTGTTATACTATATTCCCATTCCTTTAATTCAATTTTAATGTTTTCAATGAATGTTTCAATACCTACATGCTGTTGGAACTTTTCAAATATTGTTAAGTGGTTCCAACTTTTAGGCTGACTCTTCTACTTTTGTTCCCTCTATTTTTTAGTTCAAGATTTAATTAAAACCTGGTCATTGATGAAATTGATGAAAGAAAGATGGGGCAGAGCATTTAGAGCTGTAATTGCTTGTGCTTGAGCAACATCATCTCCATTCTTCTCTAACTGATTTATCTGATAAATCAAAATAGTCATGTAAGATTGTTATCTATTTGTAAATACTGTTAAAAGCTTGTACTGTCACCATCTACTCAATAAAGAATAATAAAAAATAAAAACAAAGAAGATATCCCTTCACGAACTTAAAAAATTTCTCTCACTTTCTTGCCAACCAAACACGCCTTTTCTTCTCTCAAAACCTCGTCTTCCCACTCAATTCAACCAAACACGCCAATTTGCCGTCTTTCTCACGATGGCAATGTTGGGACAATGTGCTCTTTAAAAGCATATGTGTTTATTTAATTGTAGTAAATAATTTTTCTAACTAATAAAATAAATGAGGTATTTTATTCAAATATCTTAATTGCATTAATATTTTGATTAAAGTCCATTTAATCATATTATATGTATTTATGTGATCACCATGTGGATTCACAGAAAACATAAATACAAGTTATCTCATGATTAAATAAATTTAGTTCGCAGTTGATAAATAAAGTTGGGCACTTTATTTAGGTATAGACCGTAATGAATTCATTGAATGATTTATCTTAATCATGTATGAATTTATTGATGTAGTACGACTACATTGAACATGATCACATATGAGATTTAATTAACTTTGTAATAACTGTCAGACTTATTAAATCTCATAGGCATTGATTTTACTGTAATCTTAATCTTGAGTTAATTATGATTTCATGATTGTAATTGTTATTCTATTTGAGTTACCAATGGGCACGACACATACTTGTGGTCAAGATTACCCGGTATCTTGGTGGGAGCAATTATGAGTATTGGAGTTATGGATTAACAATATAGAATTTGCACAACACATCTCTTTATGGGTTTTTGACACTTGATCATAGAATTCTTTGGCCAGAGTGTGTCAACATATTTAGTATGTTGAAAATGATCATTAAAGAAAACCAGTAAGTATAAAGGAACAAGATGTAATTAAATTGATTGGACAGTTGAGATATCAATTTAATTAATGATGTGGTACAAAGGATTGTGCATTA
Source organism: Citrus mangshanensis (assembly GCA_030449895.1). Lineage (NCBI taxonomy): Eukaryota > Viridiplantae > Streptophyta > Magnoliopsida > Sapindales > Rutaceae > Citrus > Citrus mangshanensis. The sequence continues at coordinate 2,128,983 of JASUUJ010000280.1, read as the reverse complement.
AAGAAATCAATGTGGCTTGGGACGAATTATTATTCGAGCATACAATTATGGAGGTCAATTCCAATCTTTTAGTGGAGTAAATTTGGAATTAAATAATTAGGCTATTTTAATTACAGGCCTAATTGTTATAGCCACTATTGTATGATCCCAAATGATCCTCGGGTTAGCTCATTTAATTGACTGCACCACTACTGGATTAATAAGCAAGATAACTAGTTATTTAGGTCAAAAGCCTAAATATATCATTTAGTGGGAGGCTCCATTTAATTAGCTTGTGTGTAAGGGGCCTTATGTTATTTTACAAGGTGGGTCCCCTATAGAAAAAGCAAGTAACGTGAGTTTTGTTTTTCATTATTTGGAGGGGTTTTCACTAAAGGGAGATATAAAAAGGCTTATTTTCTCTAAAGAAAAATAGAGGAGCAGCTACTTTATATAGATCAGAGAAAAAGATTTTTCTCTCTGTTGTTGAGAGAAAAAATTTTTCGTGCTAGTTGCTTTGGTAGTGAAAAAGGCGCCCACACGTTAAATGCAGATCAAACCTGAGTCATAACCTAGAAGATCATTGGTGACAGTTCGTGATCTAACAAGCGTGGTGGTGACGGATCGTGATCTAACATGAGTGGTGGTGACGGATCGTGATTTGGGAGTCTAAATCACTTCAGCAGAAAAAGCCAAATTGGATTTTCCAGGTACGATTTCTAGATTACAAATTCTTATATATTGTATGAGAGCGGTCTTAAAAGGTTTATAAAAATTTTAAAAAAAAAATTTCTCCAACAGTTGGTATCAGAGCCATCTCATATTAATATATAAGAATATTGTATGAAATCAATCTTGAAATTTATGTATTAGTGTGGCACAATTTATTCAGATATATATTATTTCTTTAATATATGAATAAAGCATGTTTTGGTTTGTCTTAGATCATGGTTAGATTCTCTACTGTATTTTTCTTTGGATCTGTAACAAGAGAGGTGGTCTTTTAACACCATGTTTCCCTCTTGATTTATTTTACTGTAATGGAAAATTTTGTAAGCTAAAATTGGGTAGAAAATTTGTAAATCACTAAAGAATCATCACTGGAAAACGAGCTCAAAGAATCGAGGACGGAAATTTCAGCAACAAGTGGCCAGCAGCACATGCTACAGCGCACTGCACACGCGCTGTAGCATTACCAGCAGCACGGGCGAGGACTTGTGACGTGCGTGCGCAAGCTGCTGGCGGAGGGTGTCGTTTGGTGCATTTTCAGCTTGACGGCGGCAGCAAACTCGGTGTCGTAGATGGCTGGAAATTGTGACCGACGACTGGCTTTGTGTTGATGGCGGTTGGAGAAGAAGGGGAGAGAAAAAGATGGATTTAGGGTTTCAATGGTTTTTATCATTGAGGTCCCTATGGTTCCACCATTTTTCTTCTGGCAGAAAAGGTTTAATTTTTTGCATTTAAGTCCAAAAAATAATTTTGGGCTTAATGAATCCTTGTTTTCGGTCCAATTGAAATTGTGCTTAATGGATTAAAATGCATAGATAAAATTGAACACATTAAATTTATTTTTGGTCCAAAAGTTTTATTTTAATAAACAAATTTATTTATTTCCTTCCAAAAATTAAAATTGGACCAATAATAAATTTAAAAGCTCAATTTCCCCTAGTCCATCCAAAAAGACAAGCTTATGGAAGATGGATATTAACAAGAAGCCCAATAAAGATTAGGCTTAGTGTTAATGTATTTTTTCATTTTAAGAAATTAATGAATTAAGATTATTTAATTATTTTTCTATATGTTATGTTTTGGATGATAACATGCCATGATAACATGTCATATAGAATAGGTAGTGCTACTCTATGAATAATTATACATGTCATTCATTAATTATGAATCTCGTTATATTGTTTGTAATTTGCCTATGCTTAATAATATTAGATATCATCTAGATAATATTATAGGAAGCATGCAATTAACAACATGTATGTTTTAAAAGGAAAAACCAATTTTAAAATATTGAGTGGGAGAGGGAAAATTCAAGATAATTTTTCCACGGGCTCCATTGTTAGTTCAATAATAAAATTATATATATACCTCGACTTCATGATACGTGGATGCTCCCTTTGGAGGGTATATATATTAGATATTTTATTTGATGAACTTCTTCAAAGATAAAATTGAAATATTTTTCAATCGATTGTTCACCCCAACGGTGACTATTGATATGAAAAATACGTAGATTGAAACAATGGTTATACACTCAACTAAAATTTATTATTAACCTTCCCAACGAAGCTTTGTTAACAAATTTAGGCCCAAAAATGATAACGACACTACTAGAAAAATGGGCTACCATGACAGAATTTTTGTGATAGATATTAGAAAATTAGTCATTTATCATAAGAATATGATAGACATATGATAGAATTTTCGTACATCATAAATTCATGACAGATTTCTGATAGATTTTTTATATATCAGATAAACATGATAGCGTATTAATATTTAATCAAACCGTGGGTTTCGAGTGGAATTAATTTGGACATAAAACGACACCGTTTAACAGATTTAAAACATTTTTAAAATAAAAATATTTATTGAACATTTAAACGCTATCGTTTCAGTATATTGTAAACCACAAACACAAAAAAAATTCTAAGTGTTGGCACCTTTGACCCATCACTCCATCAGCAAGGGCTGAGAAACCAAAGCAGTGAAACCCCTCAAAATCTGTTTATTAACATATTTTAATCTGCAAATTGGTTTTGAAATCCGTTGCATGGAAACCGAAATCATAGTTTATGCTATTGAAGGAGCCTTCCCGTCCTTATTTTGAGCCCCCATTATCTTTAACCCCCATTATTTCGAACCCATTGTTTTTAGGAACAAAATCACCACATATGCTCATTGTTGCGCCTTCGCGTCCATTATTGAAGCCATCGGTGTCACTATTTCTTTGTATTGTTCAATCGGCGTTGGATAAGCCATCCTGTAATCGCTGAATCCCTAGGTTTGTCATCAATTAACTTTTTTAATTTTTATTCAGAATAAATTAATTGGTCATTATAAAATTAATTGTTAGTTTTGTTGTTATTTCCCTTATTTGTTCATAATTTATGCCCTAGGTTTATCTTTATTATTACTTTTTAATTCTCGTTTGTTTCTATTGTTATATTTTTTGTTTATTTTTTAATTCTAGAAGCTTATACTTTGTCCTTCTATTAAATCTAGAAATTGCTCAATCATTTAATTTAGCATGTCCTCATCTTTTATTTAAAAAAAATTTGTTCTGAATCGCAGGATTTCACTGCCCTATTCCCTTTCAAACTCAATTTCTAACATCAGGTTTGTTCAATTTTTTACTTGCCTTTCCGTTCAATGTTTGAAAAATGTTTGCTGCCAATGGTTTGTATGAATATTGGTATATTCTGTAAATTTTTAGTCAGAGCTTGCATGTGTGTGAAGTGATTTTGGTTGATGATATAGTACTTTTCATTTACTTGTGTCTTTTGTTGGGATGAATCCGAAACTGTGGTCCAATGGTGTTGACATTTTCTTTAATGATTGTGAGCTAGATTTTGTGTAATTTTATTGAGTTAAAAAGTAAGGCCCCCTTTTCAATTGTCTTTTTTATGTTTGAAGGAAATGGTACCATGTGGGGGCAAGTTTGGTCATGTGGACCAAGTAATGTTTAGTTGGTTATATATATATAGTCTTGTGGTCCATGAAATGCTGGATTGTTAGAATTTTTTTTTAAATAAATGTTAAATGTATGTGGGCCAAGTTATTTAGGATATTATTAGTTGGGTATGGTTAGTCGGTGGTTTTGGTCAATGATGATAGCATGTTGGTAAAGTTATATTTGTTGCACATGATGACAAGTTTTTTTTTTTAAACTTATTTATTTCATTGAATTTATAAATTGAATATTAATAATGTTTTGTTGCTTAATTTATTGATAATGGAAACCGTTTATCATTGCTGCCCATTAGTACATTATGTTGAAATTTATCTCAATTATATGTCAGGTACTAGACAAAAAATGGATAAATCTTGGCTTAAATATGATAGATTGTCCGATGAGTATGAGGCTGGTGTGGAAAAATTTATTAAGACTGCAGTTGAAAGTAATCAAGAAATTAGTGTTGTTAGGTGTCCATGTGATAAATGTCAGAATTTAGCATTTCATAGGCCTAAAGAAGTGAAAGATCATTTAATTATATGGGGTCTTGATATGTCATACAAAACATGGGTTTGGCATGGGGAAGATATCCGCAACAAATCTCCTAACAATATAGGTTGCCAAAATGACAGTGGATATATGGATTATGATGGTGGTAATACTGTTGAAATGGTTGAAGATGCTTTTAAGGATTGTGATAGTGATCCTAAAGCATTCAAAAAACTATTAGAAGATTCTGAGAAGCCTTTGTACCCTGGATCAAACAAATTTACCAAGTTATCAGCTTTAGTTAAATTGTACAATATAAAGGGCAGATATGGGTGGTCTGATAGTAGCTTTTCAGATTTGTTGAGTGCTCTTTCTGACATGTTACTGGAAGGAAATGACTTGCCTGTATCAATGTATGAAGCCAAAAAGACAATGAGTTCTTTAGGCTTAGAGTATATCAAAATTCATGCTTGTCCAAATGATTGTATACTCTATAGAAAAGAGTATGAAAGCCTTTCTAATTGTCCTACATGCGGTGAATCTAGGTGGAAGAAAAGAGATGGTAGTGTTGCTGCTTATAGGAAGGGGGTTCCTGCAAAAGTGTTATGGTATTTCCCTCCTATACCTAGATTTAGGCGTTTGTTTCAGTCCTCACAAACTGCCAAAGACTTAACTTGGCATATAAATGAGAGGGAAATAGATGGTAAGCTTCGACATCTAGCTGACTCACCGGCATGGAAGTTAGTTGATGAAAAATGGCCTACCTTTGCTTTAGAGCCTAGAAATCTACGTCTTGCCCTATCAGCTGATGGCATTAATCCTCATAGCTCTCTTAGTAGTACATATAGTTGCTGGCCCATTCTTCTTGTAACATACAATCTTCCACCCTGGTTGTGTATGAAACGAAAATTTATGATGTTATCCTTATTAGTTTCTGGTCCACAACAGCCCGGTAATGATATTGATGTGTACTTGGCATCACTAATAGAGGACTTACAAACTCTATGGGATGTTGGTGTGGAAGCTTATGATACCTACAAAAAAGAGTTCTTCAATTTACGGGCTGTACTATTGTGGACTATAAATGACTTTCCCGCTTCTGGGAATTTGGCGGGTTGTACGGTTAAGGGTTATTATGCTTGTCCTTATTGCGGTGAAGATATGCCAAAATGTAGACTTAAACACAATAAAAAAAATGCTTATATTGGCCATCGCCGTTGGCTTCCTCATGATCATCCCTTTCGAACTCAAAAGAAACCTTTTAATAATAAACATGAAAGAGAGCCTCCTCTGAAACCACTGAATAGTGAGGCCATTTTTCGAAAGGTGGAGAGTATTGAAAACAAATGGGGTAAAGTGAAAGATAAAAAGCGCAAAAAAAGAGGCGAGAAAAAGGATGATGATGACGATCGTGTTTGGTGGAAAAAAAAATCAATATTCTTTAAGTTAGAGTATTGGAAGTACTTGCTTATTTGTCACCAATTAGATGTTATGCACATTGAAAAAAATATTTGTGAAAGCATCTACGGAACATTACTAAATATCCCGGGAAAGACCAAAGATGGCATTAAGTCGAGGTGGGATCTAAAAGTTTTAAAGATTAGGCAGAAATTGGCACCTGATGTTAAAGAAAATAATCGTACTTTTTTGCCTCCAGCTTGTTACACCTTGACCAAAGAAGAAAAGAAAAGGTTTTGTGAAGTATTAAAAAGCATAAAGGTTCCTGTAGGTTATTCTTCAAACATTTAGAACCTAGTGTCAATGAAAGACTTAAAACTGCAAGGTTTAAAGTCTCATGACTGTCATGTTCTCATGCAACAACTTTTACCTATTGCTTTAAGGTCTATCTTACCATATCATGTTAAATATGCCATTATTAGATTGTGCTTCCTCTTTAATTCCTTATGCGCAACGGTTGTTGATGTGACCAAACTTGACCAAATGGAAGAAGACATTGCGCTGACCTTATGCTTGCTGGAAAAATGCTTTCCGCCATCCTTTTTTGACATAATGATCCATTTAACCATCCATTTAGTTAATAAAGTTAGACTATGTGGGCCGGTATACTTAATATGGATGTACCCATTTGAGAGGAACATGAAAGGCCTAAAGGCTTATGTTCGAAACCGTAATAACCCTGAGGGATGCATAGCTGAGAGTTACATTGCCGAAGAGGCTATGGAATTTTGTGCAGAATATGTTTCAAACATGCGTACAATTGGGCTTCCTCCTGGACATGTTGAAACCTCTTCAATTGATAAGCCTTTGCCTGGTGGAAAATTTGAGCATGTTGATCATTCTTTAATTCATCAAGCGCACCTATATGTATTGCAAAACATAGAAGAAGTTCAGCCATTTATTAGGTTTGTTAATGTTTAACCTTTAATTTGTTCCTTTACTGAATTATTTTTAAAGAATTTGAACAGTAGCTTAATATGTAAATGTCAAATATGTAGTGAGCACATTCAATGGCTAAAGGGTCATCATTCACAAAAAGCCAAGAATGAGAGATGGTTGAGCAATGAGCACAACCGTACCTTTTCAACTTGGCTTAATAAGAAGGTTAATAATATATGTTCCATTATATATTCTTTTTAGTAAAATTATTGTCATGTTTATACAATAATTCATTCATTACGATTATTATTATGTAGGTATATGAGATGATAGATGATGATGAAGATGTCTCGAACATCTTGAGGTGGTTATCTCAAGGACCCCGTCCTTTTGTAGTTAAGCACCCAGGATATGACATCAATGGGTATCGTTTCCATACTCGGGAACGAGACGAACAACGAGTTCATCAAAATAGTGGAGTTAGCCTTATTGCAGCAACTTTACAAGTAGCAAGTGCCAAAGACAAAAACCCTATTCTTGGTGACATGTCTTACTATGGAGTTATTAACGAAATATGGGACCCTGACTACCATATGTTTAGAATCCCTTTGTTCAAGTGTGATTGGGTTCAAAATAATGGGGGTATTAAAATTGATGAATTTGGCTTCACTTTAGTGGACTTAAATCGTCTGGGTCATAAATCAGACCCATTTATATTAGCTTCACAAGCAACACAAGTCTTTTATGTCACTGATCAACTTGATAAAAGATGGTCAGTTGTAAGTCATATGCATCGTAGATGTGTTCCAAAGAAGACAAGTGCTGAGCATATAGATATCATGATGGAACACAACCCTCTGACCAATGGGTTACCAAATATTGAAAATTTAAATGACGCGGACAGATATGCAAGAGATGGCAAGCATGGCATCTGGATTGATGCTTGAAAAAGCTGATGGCATTTACTGCTTGTATGTCTTATAATAGTTTTGTGTTACGTTATCTTTTATTATTATATTTTCCTTGTATTGACTTTAGATTACCTTTTTTGACATTATTTATATGTTATATAATGTTCTAATACTAAATGTTCATTTATTGCAGGAGCAACCTTATGGATAAAGGAAAAGGACTTGCTGATGAACTCTCTAACGAGGAAAGTATTGATTATTCGGGTAATGAAGAGGTTCCTGATGAAGATAATTCAAGGGATGAGGAGGTTCCTGATGAGTTTCCTAATTCAGAGGATGAAAATGATGTTCCGAAGAGCAGTTCCACTGTGAGAGGACCAACTAAAAACTCTAGCAGGATGAGGATGAGTGGCGGGAAGCTTGTAGTGAGGTACAATGGGCTCGGTGTACCTGTTGGCCCTGAAGCTACTGAATTAGCAAGCTTTATTGGGCTGTTGGGCCGTACTTCTATTCCAGATATTAACCAAGAATCGAGAAAGGTTACTCCAGATTTAAAAAGCCGTTTGTGGGAGTTTATTAAGGTAAAATGATTATTTATATTTATATATCAGAATTGAATAATGTATATGTTAAACTATTTGATCATTATGCTATGTATTTTTCTCAGGAACGTTTTATTGTTCATCCAAATAGTAAGAAGCAAGTTTTCCAAGCACTTGGTAGTGCATTCAGAAACTTCAAGTACCTGCTCACCACAAAGTATATCTTGCCACACAAGCACAATCGTAAAAGGCTGAAGTGGCCACCTTTTCAGTACAGTCATATTCCTCAAAATGTTTGGGATAAATTTGTGAATTCTAGATTGTCCACTGAGTTTGAGGTGAATACTTTTAAATGTTAAGCATTTAGACATTTCATAAAACCATCTTTAAATCTAATTATGGATTGTTTTATGTAGAGAATTAGGCATCAACAGCAAAATAAGAGAGCTAACAACAAGTGGAACCATCGTTTAAGTAGAAAAGGATATGCTGGATTGCTTGATGAAATTGTAAGTACTATGATACTAACTTGACCATTCTTGTATAGCTATTAGTATAAAGATGGTTGGTTTGATGATGATAAATTGGCAAACCTTTTGTTTTAATTTACTGCTTGCAATTCATGGTTAGTTAAGGATGCATACCAGCTGTGATATTATTTTTTTTTTAAACTACAGTGCTCGGAAACTGGACTTGTCGAAACTGAAGTTGACAGGAGTGTAGCATGGAAGCGTGCTAGGAAGATGAAAAACGGTGAATATGATCCTGATGTTGATTCAGTTGTGAAGAAGATTATAAGTAATAGCAAGGTTTTTTTTTTAAGTAGGTTCTGTTGGAAAAAAATTGATATTCATCAATATGATTATTATGCAATTAGGATGCACTGGAAGAGAAAGCTAAAAAAGTAGAATTTAAAGCTGATGCAAGAAATGATATTCTTGCACGTTCAATTGGAAGGCCTGCCACTTCTGGACATATGCAGGGTGTTGGGAAATTTATATCGCCTAAGATGTACTTTGACACCCCAAACAATTCATTTCAGATGCGACAAGAGCGACTAAGCATACTAGAGAGGTTAGATAAGCAAGAAGTAGAGTTGAGTGATCTGAAGAAGAAGATTAAAAAGTAACCTCGACATTCAGATCTTGGAAGCTCAAACTTTCAATTAGATAAGCAAACAATTGAAGATGAAGCTAAAGAAATGACTGCTCGTAATGAGGACAAGGTATGATACAGATTGTTATGCACAGTCAAGTTAAAAAATGACTTAAACATTGGATTTTAGACAATTTTAGCCATAGTCAAAACCGTAATAACAAACCTTTTTTTTTTTTTGGCTTGTCAGTCAATCGGCATGACAAGGAATAGATCACCTGCAAAGAAGAAGCATGAAACATTGACAAAGAAAAGGCAATCACCTAGGAAGAGGAATGAGTCACCAAAGAAGCAAGTGACTGCTGATTGTTCTGGAGACAAACCAGAAACTCCAACAAAAAGGCAATCACCAAGGAAGAAAAAAGAATCACCAAAGCAGCAAGTGATTAAGAAAAGGCAATCACCAAGAAAGAAGAAGGAATCACCAATGAAGCCTTACAAGAAACCAAGAATGACTCTTGATTGTCCAAGAGACAAACCATGCAGTCCAAAGAAGAAGACATCACCAAAAAAGCCTCAAGAGAGCCACTGTCAAGAAGAAGAACAAGGAATTATCATATTGTGCATATGAACCGGGTGCCTGGGCTTGTAATATTTGCAAATCTTTGTGAAAAGAAGTTGGCTCAAATGGGTTATTATGTACCTTATCAGTTGGATGAAGAGGTATACAAGCATCCAACTAAAGCACATATTGGTCTCGATGAATGTCAATCATTGATTTCGATGAAAGAGATAGGAGCAAATCATATGCATCTATACATCGTGTAAGTTTACAAAATCATAATTACTAGTTTATTTTCAATTTTTAGTTTATTGCTTCCTTTCTCTGGTTTCTTTTGTTTTAGTGATATTTTTTATTGGCAATATTCTCACTATTTCATCATCTTAATTGCATCAGGATGTTGCATGCACACATGGTGAATGATATAGTGGGCAAACCATTTGGGTTCATACACACAGGACTCGTATCATCAGCCCATGATAAGGATGCCTTTGCTACAAGGGTAAAAAGGGCACAATTTATTGCCGAACAGTTGAACAAAGCAAACAAAGGGCAAATGATTTTCATGCCATATAACCCTGGGTACAGTTCTATTTACTTTATATTGATGATCATTTACTAAAATTGATTCATAATTTCAATTTCTTTGTGTAATAGTTTCCATTGGGTGTTGATTGTAATTGATATGACGACAAAGCAAGCGTTTTATCTGGATTCTACGAACAACGATTTGGGTGACGACAGTGACCTGAAGGACATAGTTACCAAGTATGGTGATATTGTATTTCTAATATAATTTTATGTATCATGTTTATTTACTTACTGCATGTATTATAATGTAGTGGGATATCAATGCATGTTGCGGTGACTGGTAAAAAAAGGGTGAAACCACATATCACAAAAGTTTTGGTAAGCAATCATGACTTTCTTTTTTCTTTTTCTTTTTTTGGCAGCGCATGACTTGTTAATATTTAATCACTTGAAAGAATTCATATGCATATGTATTAATGATTATTTTGTTGATGATATAGTCCCCAAATCAACCAAGGAGTACTGAGTGTGGATACTATGTGCTGAGGTTTATGAAAGACATAATTGCAGACCCGAGTTTACTTCTCCATGATGTAAGTACACATTCTTTCAGATGCATTGTCAGATTACTTCACTTAATACTTTTAACTATATATAGTTTACTTTAGTCTGACATGTGATCATCATTTCACAGTTTAAAGGGAAATGTGAATACACTCAAAGTGAGCTTGATGAAGTGCGTCTCGAGTATGCTTCCTTTGTGTCTAAGCTGATAGTATGAGCAGTGGAGTTGATGATGATATTGTTTGATAAAGTCTAAGTGGCAATGAATTTTGTATGCTGGTATTGTTCCAGATGATAGTGAATCTTGATAAAGTCTAAGTGGTAGTGAAATTTGTATGCTATATTGTTTGATAAAGTCTTAAGTATAGTAGTGAATCTTGATCAACTTGGTAGTGTTTCAGATGATATATAGTGTTGTGATGTTTTTGTATGCTGGTAATGATCCAGATGGTAGTGTTGGGATGTAGATTTGTGATAATTGAATAGATGATGTTTTGACAATGTTATGGTTATTTCAAGTGATGATTTAGTGATGTTTTGATAATATTGTTGAGATAATTTGGATGTATTGATTTTATACATATTGTGATTTTTAAAATTCAATGGAATTTATAAAATTATAAAATAATAATAATATTAATATTATTTAAAATATTACAAATTTATGATTTTAAAAAAATTCTTTTAATAATATTATTATTTAAAAAAATTCACATCGTGACACCATATTAGAATCATAAAGTTGTGACACATAATTACGCGCCATAATTTAAAATTGAATTAATAATACCCGCCAAAAGATTTTTCACAATAAAACAAATTTACCACTAAAATATTAAAATGACGTTGCTTTTGTTGTGACACATTTGTGATAGCTAGAAGCTGTCACATATACCTATGATAGATAAATTACTGCCACAGGTTTGTGAGAGGGGCTACAATGACAGATAGAAACTCTGTCATAAACAGGGTCGGATGACAGATATTCTCTGTCATGGTAGCCCATTTTTCTAGTAGTGCGATAATTATTTATCATGTCTCTACATGAAAGTAAATAATCCAATGGGTAATTGGGTCTAGTAAGTATAGACATGACTTCCCCAACGGATAGCTTGTCAAAGCGAACTAGATTATCGTTACAATAAATTAAAATGCATTTATGGTTTTATGCATTTTTGTCAAATTATTTATGCATGGATGTTTTATTTTTCAGAAAATGTCTTCCCTGAGCCCACTTACTATTATTCTGAGTCAAAACAAACTCACTGGAGAGAACTATATAGATTGGAAAAGAAATTTATTCATTGTCCTGACTGCTGAAAATTATAAATATGTCTTAACCCAGCCATGCCCTCCGATTCCAGCAGATGATGCTCATAGAAATCAAAGGAGGTGAGAAATGGCAAAAGGCTAATGAAATGGCAAAATGCTACATTTTAGCCTTGATTTCTAATATTCTGCAGACCAAACATCAGAACTTGGAGACTGCCACTGAAATAATGGATAGTCTCCAACAGATGTTCGAGCAGAGTACTCGCTCGGCGAGACAAGTAGCGCTGAAAGGAATTATGAATAGCAAAATGGGGAAGGGCACAAGAGTTCGTGATCATGTCCTCAAAATGATGGACTATTTGAATGAGACTGAGATTCAGGGAGCATAAATCGATGATAACTCAAAGATAGACATGGTCCTAGAATCTCTGCCAGAAACATTCAAGGAGTTTAAGGTCAATTATAACATGAACAAAAGAAACATGATCTTAACTGAATTAATGAGCGAACTCCATTCTGCTGAAGAGATCTATCGTGCTGAGAAATCTCTGGGAAGCATAAATATTGCTGAAAAAGCTTCTTCTTCTATACCTAAGTCAAAAGGCAAAGGTAAGAAGAAATCTGAGAAAAAAGGACCATCTACCAAGAAAGATGGCAAGCCGAAAGTAAATGCTTCAAGTGTGGACAGAAAGGTCATTGGAAAAAGGATTGCCCTAAGATTGTGAAATCAGGTATGAGAAATCTTTTTGTAATTAAGGTCTGTTTAGTTCAGAATCCTATTGACACTTAGGTGTTGGATTCAGAAGCAACTAATCATATTTGTAATTCACTTTATTGGTTTCAGGAAACCAGGAAAATAAGTGAAGGAAGCGATTGATTCGTGTGAAAGACTGGATCTGTTTTATTATCTTTTAATAATGAGACTTTAGTTTTGAATAATTGTCTTTATGTTCCAGACATTAAGAGGAATTTAATTTCAGTAGCTTGTTTGTTAAAACAAGGGTACACTGTAAATTTTGGATCCTCTGTTTCTATTTTTTATAATAAGAGACTTATTTGTTCTGGTACATTGGAAGATAATTTATATCATTTAAGTTCAATGATCCATTCTATGCATGACACAGTGATCAATAATGATGAGCATACACATTTATCTAAGAAAAGAAATATTTCTTCCAACCAATGCTACCTCTGGCATTTACGCTTGGGTCATATAAACCAAAATAGGATACAGAGAATGATCAAAGATGGACTTTTAGATCCATTAGAAAATAAATCATTGCCACTCTATAAATCCTGTTTAGAAGGGAAAATGACCAAAAGGCCATTCTCGGCCAAAGGAGTACGTGCAACAGTACCACTTGAATTGATACATACAGATGTATGTGGACTAATCAATGTACAAGTTCGAGGAGGTTATGAGTATTTCATCACTTTTACTGATGATTACTCGAGATATGGTTATGTTTATCTGATGCGTCACAAGTCTAAAGCTCTTGAGAAATTCAAAGAGTATAGGGCTGAGACAGAAAAGCAATTAGATAAGAACATAAAGAAACTTCGATCTGATCGAGGTGGTGAATTTTTCTCTAGAGATTTCAAAGAGTATCTGGTTGAAAATGGGATTATATCTCAGTTGACTACCCCGGGAACACCACAATAAAATGGGGTAGCTGACAGGAGAAATAGAACTCTTTTGGATATGGTGAGATCTGTACTTAGTTATTCGTCATTACCAATCTCTTTTTGGGGACTAGCACTGGAAACTGCAGTTTACCTCTCGAACTTAGTTCCATCTAAGCCAGTGCCTAAAATCCCAATAGAATTATGGTCAGGTCGCAAACCAAGTTTACGACATGTCCGTATTTGGGGATCACCAGCACATGTGCTGAAACCAAAGGCAGAAAAAATGGATTCACGTTATGAGGTTTGTATATTTGTGGGATATCCTAAAGGAATAAGGGGAGGTTTATTTTATAGTGCTCAAGATAGGAAAGTGATCGTGAGCACACATTTCACTTCCCTCAAGGAAGACTATATGAATAACTTCAAACCTAAAAGTAAGGTAATACTTGAAGAACTGTCAGGTGATCAGGTTGATGCTCAGCTTTCAAAGCCTGTTGCAGAATATGAAAAACAGCAACAACCAGATGATCAACACAAGATTATCCCTGAATAACCATCACTTTTAGAACCTCGTCATAGTGGGAGGGAAACTATGTTACCTGCGAGATACATGCTTTTGGGAGAAACCTATACGGCTATCTCAGATGAACATGTACAAGATCCAACTAGTTACAACGAAGCTCTAATAGATAGAAATGTTGAATTTTGAAAAAAGGTCATGAATCAAGAAATGGAATCTATATATTTCAATAAAGTCTGGGAACTTGTAGAGGTACCAAATAGGGAAAAACCTATATGGTGCAAGTGGATCTACAAGAGAAAAAGAGGAGTAGACGAAATGGTGGAAACATTTAAAGCAAGATTAATAGCCAAAGAGTTTACTCAGAAAGATGGAATCGATTATAAGGAAACCATTTCTCCGGTTGCTATGCTTAAATCCATTAGGATTCTGCTCTCCATTGCTGCAGTGCTAGATTATGAAATTTGGCAAATGGATGTCAAGACTGCCTTTCTTAATGGGCATCTTGAAGAAAATATCTACATGCAGCAACCAGATGAATTTATACAAAAAGGCCAAGAACACATGGTATGTAAGTTGCAGAGATCCATTTATGGATTGAAGCAAGCATCCCAGTCATGGAACATCAGATTTGATCAAGCGATTAAATTGTTTGGATTCATTCAGAACATTGATGAACCATGTGTGTACAAGAAAATTCAAGAAAAATTTGTACCCTTCCTAATTCTTTATGTAGACGGTATTCTCCTAATTGGAAATGATATAGGAGTATTGACTACAATAAAGAGTTGGTTAGCAAAATAATTTGATATGAAAGACATGGGAGAGGCAAGTTATATTCTTGGTATCAAGTTACTACGAGACCGGAAGAATAAAACTTTAGCATTGTCTCAAGCGGTCTATATCGATAAGATATTGGCTAGATTTAGCATGGAAAATTCCAAGACTGGTTTATTACCATTCAGACATGGAATTACATTCTCTAAGGATCAATCACCTAAAACATCTGAAGAGATAGAGAGAATGAGACGAGTTGTGGGAAGTCTCATGTATGCCATGCTTTGCACTAGGACATCTATTTTGGTAGGATGGTTAGTATATATCAATCTAATCGACTGGTCAAGCATATAATGAAATATCGAAAAGAACTAAAAATTATATGCTTGTGTATTAGTGATGATCTCATTCCAATGGGTTATGATTCGACTTTATGTGATAAGGATTAAAAATCAACTGCTATCTGTTTACATTGGGAAGTGGAGCTATTAGTTGGAGGAGTGTGAAACAATCTTGAACTAGCCTTTTGGCATATTTAATGTAATTTTATTTTAAAAAATTCTTAACAATTATGTAATTATAAATGATGATAAAATTTATTCATTAGCATGTATTTAAGAATCTTAAAGGTACAAGTGTAAAATAAAATTTTTACCTTTTTAACTTGCACTTAGAAAATCCATAGACTTGAGTTTATTTTTCTATCATTTTCTCATAATCTTATTTATTTTGTACAATCACTAATCAATGGTTTATCAACTAATAAAATAATTATGTTAATCATATATTTATTAAATATGATCATAATAAAAATAATTTGAATATAATAAATCATTTTTAACTTATATGTTATTATTTAATGATATAGGAGTGATGATGGTGTGCAGTGGATATCAAGATAGTAAATGAGACATTAGAATATTATAATGATCTTATTCATGCAATTACTTTTTATCGATATTTTATTATCTTTTTTATTTGTTTATTTTGGTGTAAAAGTAGAAGCTACAATACTTATTAGATTTTTTGTACAAACTATATAATTTAATTGTTACCAATGCATTTTAGTCTTAAATTTTATTTCTAAAAAAATTGATCTCTTATTATTGAGATTTAGAATTCATGATGGATCTAGAGCAAATTTAGATTTTAATTTTTCAATTTGGATTTGGAGCAGATATAGATCTTTATTTTTTGTTTCGGATCTAGATATGGAGCGAAAAATATAGATCCATAACGAATCTGGAGCAGATACGGATCTTAATTTTTATTACGGATCTGGATCTGGAGCAATGTAGATCCAATCCATATCCGCTCCATTGCCATCCCTAGGTTGCAGCGTCCTTCCATGCTCAAATTGGCAAATCTTAAACTCACCGTTTCATTACTATATTAATATGCTATCATGTATATGTGATAGATAAATAAACTACCACAAATCTATCACGATTTGATGAATATGAAAACTCTATTATGTGATCATTTTTTTGTAATAAATGACTAAGTTTTTATTATCTATTATAAGAATTCTGTCACGATAATTTATTTTTTTAATAGTATATATTCCTACTCTTTTTACTAAATTATAATAATTTAGGTAAATATTTCAAGTTCACATTTTAAATCCCTACTTCTCATTGGCATTTATCATATTATTTTTTAGTCATTCAAAACTTTAGGTTGAATTCTTCAATTTCTCTCTTCCATCATTTTTTATTCTATATTCACACTCTTTTTTTAATTCCAACATTTTGGATACAAGTATCAACTTCAGTTTAGATCCCTACTTTTCGTTGCAATTTATCAAACTCTGGTAAGTTGTTATAGCATATGGTTTAAACTTTATAATATTTTTTTCAGTTCTATATTTCCAATATTTTCATTGAATTCTAATATTTTTATGGATGTTTCAAGTGCATTTTTGGTTTATCTCCACCTCTGGTAGCACTCACTGCCCTCACAATCCTTTCAGCAGCTGAAAAGACGAAGATGATGGAGACAAAGACCTTCCAGAGCAGCCGTTGTGGCCAAGTAGTGGAAGCTGAGACAGCTCGGCCGTTTCAACCCAACTTCAAAGCTTAAATGCCAGCAGGTTTCTTTTAATAATCTAAGATAAAATTCCTTATTTAATCTCTCTCTTGCATGGTACTCCCATTATTACCTTCCATGTCGCCTGATTCCAATGGCAGCGGGTCCCACTTACTGCAACGCCGTCGTATGCCTCCTTACCACATTGGTCCTTATCGGGGCCGGAATGAGTGTTGGTTAAACAATGTTCTGAAAGCAATGGCTTCTCTTAATGTATTCGCCTACCGCAACGTTATTATTATTATAACAGTTGTTCTCATTGTTTTTGTCGTGGCCATTTTCAGAGGCCGGTTGGGGATTTTGAGAATCAGGAGAAGCTAGTGTTTTGGGTGCGTTTTATGAATCGGGATCTAGGGTTTCTTGCGGTAACAACGGGTAGGGTTATTGACTCCATGGATTATGATTCTTTCGTGACGGCGAGCGAGAGAATGAGAGAGATATGTCGTGTTCGTGCATGCGTGCGTTAGTGAAGGTCTCTGTGAAGGCACCGAACAATAGGGTATAAATACAATTTTGTTCGAAATTGCCTCTCTCTCTCACCCAGTCGAAGGTGACAGGTGGTGTTTGGTTGGGAAGAGAGAATAAAGAAGAGGAAACTAATTTAAATTTTATTTTTATTTTTATTTTTATTTTTATTTTTATTTTTATTTTTATTGTTTAGTTGGACAAAATTTAATTTGCATTATAATTTAATATCCATCATAATACAGAATTTAAATTCCACATTAAGGTGTGAATAATTTAAATTTCTCTTATATTAGAAACCAAATCTTCTAAAATTACCCTTCAATTTTTTAACTTATTTAATGCCATTAATAATGATTATTAATAAATTTATTTTATCAATTTATTATTATAAATAATTCTATATTAATTAAATTTAATGAATGATTTAAGAAACTTAATAAAATAAATAAACTTATTTATTTATTTAAGATGAAAATATAGAAATATAAATTAACCGTTGTCAAAATTTCACCAGACCACCTCGTAAGTCGCCAGAACTTTGTCAAATAGTCGCCGGACCGACCGCCGTTTTATTATTATTATTATTATTATTATTATTATTATTATTATTATTATTATTATTATTATTATTATTATTATTATTATTATTATTATTATTATATGTGTGTGTATGTATATCATGAATTGTTTTAGAACTTTTTAAAATTAAAAAATTTGGTATTAATATTAAATTATATTTCATTACTTATATAGATAATTCAATATTTAAGACAACGGATAAATTTATCCAAAGAAAAAAAATGTAATTTCTTTCTTTATCAAATTTTATATCAAACCAAACAATAAAATTTAATTTCACTATTTTCCTCCACTCTTTTCTTTTCTCTTCCTCTCTATTTCACTCTTTTCCTCTATTCCTCTTTTTTCAAACCAAACATGGCCTCAGTTGACATAGACATCAAGGAGAGAAGAAAGCTTGTATTTGTTAATTAAAATTTCCTATTCTTTATTCATTTAATTTTTTTTTAATTTACAAATTCTATCTATTAATGAGATTTTCATTAAGAAAGAAATTCAAATTAACTTTAATTTCAGCCACTGGATTAATTATGATTTAGCTTTGAGATTTGTGTAGAAATTTATGTTTAGAGGGGCTCCTAATCCTCTCTCTCTATGTATATATGTATTCAACTCTAAAAATCCACAACATCAAAGTATTTTTTTTTTATCTAAATCATTTCGATAGACGACAATAAATATATGAAGGATTTTACTTTCCTTTACGTTGGTCGAATCAAAAGATAGTTTTAAAAAAGTTTAATATTTTTGTATTAGGTGACCTTTAACAATTTGCCAAGAATCAATAATTCTCATACTCTTTTCACTGAGTTAATAATTTTTTAATTAAAAAATTCAACCTTTTGTTATTGAAATTAGTACTTTATATAGTTTCATCAAAGAATCACAACTGAGTTATGCCTATTTATCATTTGATATATTATAATTGAAGGCATTATTTTTTAACTACAAATGAGTAACATTTTCTGATGTGAATGATTTTTTAAATTTCTGAAAAATATTTTTTATTGTTTCATGACATACAGCAAAAATTATCTTAATAAATTGCTAAAGTAAATTTTAAAAATGAGAAAAGAAAGTATATTTACATAAGAAATTATATGCATATTACTCGAAATATCAAATTAATATGCGGAATTATGGTAACTTATATTTATAGCATGTTACTCAAAATATCAAAATAATACTCCATATGATGATGCTTTATATTCCTATACAAAATTAATTTTGTTCTATTAATATTAACATAGTTTGATCAGTAATTATGATGTTTGTTATATTAATTATAATTGATTTAGGGTGAATTTGATTTTAAAAAGTATAAAAATTATCCTAATTAATATTAACGTTTCCTTATTTTAAAAAAATGTTTCCAATTTAACATTGTCCATGTTAAACCGAGGGGGCTTTCCACGATTTTCTAATTTAAATAGCTATATTTGGAGTACAGGTAACCAATTGATAATCACCGTTGATATTTGCCATCTTATCAATATTTCACCGCCTATTTCGGTAGCCAGATTTAATAGCAAAATGTCCCTACCGATGGATGGGCTCATATGAAATCCAACGATCAATAAATTTTAAATAAAAAATTCAAATACCGCTGTATGTGATACAGGCTCCGTGTCAGACGGACCCATTTGAAAGAACATTTATTCGGAACGGGTGCTCTATCCATAAACACGTGGGTCCCCGAATCTCCTCTCTTCTTTTGACGATCTTCAAGACAAAGACACTGACACTGGCACTGGCAATGTGACCCCTCCGCCCTTCTTTTCAATCTTATTTTTACACCACATACTCTTTGAAACCCATATTCCACTTTGTTAATAGAAGGCATCTAAGGACAAAGAATGGTTAAAGGTACTGTCTCTCTCTTTGGCCAGCTAAAATATCACTTCATTTTCGAATTATTTTCTGTACTCTTCCTTTTCAAGTTATTTTCTGTATTTCTTTGAACAAAAAAAGTTATTTTCTGTTAAGTTATTACCCACATTTTCATTAAAAATCCTTTGGATCTCGTTCTTAAATTCTTTTTAAATTGATAAGGGATGCGTTTGGGATTAAAGTGATGTAGTTTTTAAGTTACAACTGTTGTGGAGAAAAAAATTATAACTATAAAACAAAAGTTAGTAATATATAGTAAATATAAATTTTAAATAATAATTGTGGTAAAATTATTAAAGATGTAATATATTTTTCATTGTACAAGTGAAAAATCATATCAACATACCTTTCAAACTGCAGCAGCTAGTGTTTATCAAACACTTTAGTACTGTAATTTTTAAGTTACAGTTGTCCAACCTCAATTCCAAACGCACCCAAGATTCATTGTCACATGCTAGAAATAACTTATGGATGAGTAGTTTTTTAGTAATTATATTAATTGATCAGAGTTAGTATGTGGTTTTTTTGGGAGAAGTATAGATTAAAAAATTAATTAAAACTCTGCAAACTCCATATACCTCTTAAAACAAATAAAATAAAATAAATAAATTGACGGTCACATAAATAAACTATTATATGTGATTACTAGGTGCTCGAACATAAGATTCAGACATGATTTGAATAGAAAACCTAAACTTTTTAATTACAATAAAATTTTTCTATGTGATATTCTCTATAGGAATAATCTTTTTGTAGTAATAAAAATTTCTAGTCCCAATATATGATATTTATAAATAAAAATAAACTCTACATTATAATAAGTTATAATTTTTGTAAATCTTGCCTTAAGAAACTTGCCTCCATATAATAATAATTATCTTTATATTATAAAAAATACATGTTATGTATAATTAAAAGAACTTGTCTTTGTTAGTTAAAAATCATTTTTGCAATGAAAATCATTGAATCACAATTCCCATACTAACATATAGAATTATCATAATTTAAAAATTATACCTTTGCTTTTTTGTAATAGTAATTTAGGCTAGCAAATAATAAAATAGTCACCAATAATTATGTAGCTCATGAGCAATCACCACCAATCTTATTAAGTCACGGACCATCATCAACAATCTTCTAGGTTATAACTCAAATTTCATCTGCACTTAATTTGTAGGCGCCTTTATCACTACTGAAAGAAAATAACAGTAAAAAACTTTTCTCCTAAAGTTAGAGAAAAATTTTTATTTTTCTTTGTTTTGTATATTGTGGCTTCTTTACTCTTTTGTGAAAAAATAAGTCTTTTTATATATTTTCGATTGAACTTGTAGCTCTTTATTTTATTTTATCTCTATTTAATCTTATTAAATACAAAATATTTGATTTAAATTAAAAGATAAAATAACGCCAAAAGTGGCGCATCACTTGTGCTTGTTACATGGTATGTCTTGTAAAATAATACAAGTCCCCTACAAGCATATTAAATGAAGCCCCTCACTAAATAATGTATCTAAGCTTTTGAATCAAATAGCTAGCTACCTTACTTGTCCTTCTAGTAGTTATGCAATAAATTAAGTGACCTAAAAAGGAGATAATTTGGGTATATACAATAGTAAAAGACAATAATTATGTTTGTAATTAAACTAGCCCAATTATTTAATTTGAAATATACTCCACTAAAAGATTAGAATCGACCTCTACAATTTTATGTTTTCTAGGATAGTGTTCCGACCATATCACATTGATTTTATTATTAAACAATCTTTTGTACTACTTCATTAATTAAATTGGTATTTCAATAGTTCAATTAATTTAATTACATCTTATTCTTTGACACTTACTGATTTTTCTAATTATTATTTTGAACACACTAATTATGTTGACACTTTGTGACCAAAGAATTATGTGATCAAGTATTGAAAACTCATTAAGAAATGTATAATACAAATTCTAAATTACTAATCTGTAATTTCACTGTTCAAAATTGCTCTCACTAAGATATCAAGTTATTTTTACTACAAATGTATGTTGCGTCTATTGGTAACTCAAAAGACATAACAATTGTAATCATGTAACTATAATTAAGTCAAGATTGAGATTATAATAAAATATGAGATTTAATAAGTCTACCAGTCATTTTAAGGTTAACCAAATTTCATATATGATCTAATTTAATGTAGTTAGATTAAAAAAAAATTCATATATGATTAAGATAAATCAGTCAAATAGTTTACTACAGCCTAAATGCAAATAAAGCGTCTAACTCTATTTATCAACTAAAAACTCAATTTATTTAATTAAAAGATAACTCATATTTATGACTTCTATAAATCTATATGATGATTACATAAATACATATAATATGACTGCACAGATCTTATTCAAAATACTTATATAATTAAGATATTTAAAAAATTATCTCAAATATTTTATTAATTAGAAACTATATTTATTATAATAAATAAATAAAATTACTTTAAAAAGCACATAATCCCAACAGCCTTCACATAATACAATTAAACAATGAGAAAAAATATTAAAAAGAATGCAAACATTTTGAGATTTTTAAGAAAATTTTGTAAATTCTCAACGCTATATAGTTGCATATAATAGTTTTTTAAATTTTGTTTATCTCAATTATTAATATTTATGAATTGAATTTGGCGTGGTCTATTAATTAATTTTTAACATAATCGATACCTTAGCTCAATATTACTAACATTAAATTAAGTCAAAACAAAAACTATGTTTCTATTAAATTGTACTCTCTTTATAATAGTAAAATATATTTAATTCCAATATTGTAACTATAAAGAAATTGGGAAATTATCATTTTACTACTAAAGTTTTAATGACATATCATGTTAGTACCAATGTTTGTCGAAAAGTGCATTTTACTACCAAAGTTTTGAGCCGTTGTCAATTCGCTACCATTCCGTTAAGAAAAAAGTTAATATTTAATGAAAATTGAGTTAAAAGTCTATTTTACCCCCAAGAGTTTGGTAGTAAAATGATAATTCTCCTAAAAATTCGGTAGTAAAATGATAATTCTCCTAAAAATTTGATAGTCAAATGATAATTCTCCTAAAAATTTGGTAGTAAAATGATAATTTATCTATCAAATTAACAGATAATTTTACTCTTACAGCTGAAAATGTCTTTGATGCCCTTATGACATCAGCAAAATTTTAACATTGTTAATGGAATGGTAGTGAATTAATAATGGCGCAAAATTTTAGTAGTAAAATGCACTTTTTGGCAAATATTGGTACTGACATGATATGTCAGTAAAACTTTGGTAGTAAAATAATAATATCCCAAAGAAATTTAATGTACTTAGTTTCCATTCCATCACGTTGGTAAATATTAATTTTTTTATTTCTATATTGTCGGTTGGGCTCTTGATGCCCACCGATGTATCTGCAATCAAAAGAAGGATAGAAGAAAGAAGCAGAAAGTAGCTGGAGTGATCAATGGGGCTAAAGTGGTTTAGCTTTAGCAATGTAGGTGGAGTGAAAAAAAGTGGCTTTACACTTTTGTGCTTAATCGTTAGAAAACGAACAGAGCTGAAACTTAGCACAATTAAGGGAAAATACAAAGGACAAGAAAGATGGGACCAATATAAATGGATTACAAAGCATGGGCGATTGGTCCAGCGATTTCACGTGCTCTGTGCTCTATTGCTCTGCCTTTTTGTTTTTCAAAATCATGATTCATGATTGCGAGGGGAAAGGAATCTCTATTGCGATGGTTCAATCTTGTTTTAAGCACTTCCTTTGAATGCAATTTCAAGTTTGGTAAAGAGGAAAAGAGAACTTGAGAATTTTCAAGAATGGGACAGCTTAGACCGTGAGGGAATGATAATTGATGAGAATCGATTTTGCAATTTTTCATTCTCTCTTCTCAGTAAATAGCGACAGTTACATGTTCTGACATGGATTTCGCTGAGTTCCATCATCTTTAACTTCTGTAAATTCATTTATTTATTTTTTTTATACCTCAATAGTTAATTGTTAAATAATTGAAAGGTTATGAAAAATTAATTTTAGGTCAACAGTAAACTTATAATGTAATTATTAAAAAAAGAATAATCAATGATTATTTTCAAGCATAATTTTAAGTGAAACTCACCTATTATAAGTAAAAGGTCAGGAGGGATTCGAATACTCTTTTGTGAGTTCTTAAAAATAATATATTCATATATTTTATATACTCAAAATAATGTTTGAATGAATGAGAGATATTATCACTGAAGATTAAAAAATAAAAAAAAAAGTACTTGTCCACATAAAAAAGCTAAGATATGAGTGATTTATATATGTTTAACTCATGGGTAAGAACATAAAAATAAAAACTCTCTTGCTTTTTTTTTTAATATTTTCAGATGTAGTTTAACTTCTTTTTCATGGAGATGGCTAAGGTACAGACGCTGTACCTAGCAGCTGCCCCTTAGCCTGCTTCACAAAGGGTGCATTTGATAAGCAATTTTTATCTTCTGTCCATGTGTGTCCTTGCACCATTGGATATGTACGTAACAGATAATGTACTTCTTCATATTTTCAATAAGAAAATTATCCACCGTTCATTATTTTTTTAAATTTTTTTAAAACATTTTTTTTACTTATCCAGTTTCATTTGAAGACGGTTAAAAAAATTATTAAAATATTATATAAATAATTTTTTTACTCTTAAATATAAAAGATAAATTATTCACCGATCATTTTTTTATATTATTTTAAAAATACATAATTCTTAATTTTTTTTTACTGAACTTTACTTAAACTTATATTATTTTACACTTATCCACTACTGTATCGTTGTAAAATAATAATTTTACTCTTATGATAGCAAAATTTTAACAATATTATAATAAAAATAGACCAATAAAAAAATATTAACTTTTAGTAAATTTTAATAAAAAAAGAAATTACGTATTTTTAAAAAATAATAAAAATTAGATAAACAGTGGATAATTTTTCTTTTAATAATTATAATTTCCATACAAGTAACTTACAGTTGCCTTATCGCATTGAATATTTTCTCTCTCACTTTTCAATCAATCAGGCCTAAAATGACACATGTAGGAGAGCACAGGTGGCCGGCTCCATTTCATGATTTGAAATTAAAGGTATGGAGGGATTTTATCACTTATCACTTAATCTAATAATTATTTAAAATATTTAAAATATCACTTTGATATTTAAAATATTCTAAAAATAATTTTTTCTAATTAATATTTTAACTTCTGTTATTTTTTTACTAAATTATTAACTCTACTAATAAATTATTAATATCAAAAGAATATTTTAAGAATTACAATGTATTCAATATTTTACAAATTTTCATAATATATAATATTATTAATTTATCAATTAATTATTTTTCAATTTAAAATTTTAATACTATTAATTTTAAAAAAAATATCCACCGTCTACCTATTTTTTACACCTTTTTAAAAAATACACAATTCCTTTATTTTTTGACTGAAATCCACCTAAAGTTACATTTTGTTTCACTTTTCCACTTCCGTTTGTAATCCGTTAAGAAAACTAACGGAAACTTAATAAAATGATCATTTTACCCCCAAAAAAAATTATAATTTTACCTTTAAAATGTCAAAAATAATAAAATTTAATGATGAATATCATTATTAGTACGTTAATAAAGTATAAAAAAATCTTAATTACTAGAGATTATAACTCAATGAATAATAAAACTCTACTTATCTTAAATTCAATTGATGATTTGCGAGATTGAGCTATTTTTAATATTATTATTATAATTTAGCATTTTAATTATAAATATATTTAAAAAAAACCTGTATTTAATAATTGTGAAATTAATTTCTTTATTGACCGATAAAAAATAAATAAATTTTATCTAATTATTTTTGATAATTTTTAAGGTAAAATTATAATTTTTATTTTAAGAATAAAATAATTATTTTTTAAAATTTCCGTTAGTTTTCTTAACGAATTTCAAACGAAAGTAAAAAAATGAAATAAAATATAATTTTAGGTAAATTTCAGTTAAAAAATGAAAAAATTATATATTTTTTAAAAAAATATAAAAAACATATGGATGATGAATATTTTCCCTTAATTTTTTATTTTTTATTTAGAAGATCAATTATAATTTATAATCTATTATAATTTATGTTAAAAATTCTTAAATTTAATAATTTAATGATAAAATTGTGAAAAAAAAGAATTGAGAGAAAAATAGTTATTAAAAAATAAATGATAAAATAATAATATTTCAACTCTAACTTCATATAATTCACATATAATAGTATTGTCGCCGCCTAACTCTGTACTTTAACCAGATTGGCGGAAGAAAATGTAACTGTTAATATAAAAATTAAAGGTAGACCCGGTTAATGAAATAGACATCAAAGCAATTGAAGCGAGAGTAGAAATACAAAGCCATAGCCTGGGACTCCATAATTATCACGATACAATAATCCAGCAGCTCATGACGATGGAAACAGATCAACGGCCATAAATTAAACACAAATTAAAAATAAAAAGAAAGAACCTCGGTAAAAGCAAATTAAATACGACGTCCGTGCAAACTCACATAGATGGCAAGCTTTTAGCTTAGTACTCGGTTGTTGGGAGCTGCTCATGAGACTGGTTAATGAAGAAGAACTCGTAGATGATGCCAGCTAGCCCACCACCGATGAGTGGCCCGACCCAGTAGACCCAGTGGTTGTCCCAGCTCCAGCTTACCAAAGCTGGCCCGAATGACACTGCTGGGTTCATTGAAGCTCCATCAAACGCCGCGCCCGCCAAGATGTTGGCTCCTACAATGAAACCAATTGCAATTGGTGCAATTGTCCCCAAGCTTCCCTTCTTTGGGTCCAGGGCTGTTGCATACACTGTGTACACTAGTCCGAATGTCATCACGATCTCGAAAACGACTGCGTTCCATGCACCAACTCCAGATGAGAGAGCAAAAGCAGATGTGGTCTGCATACATAACACCAATATAATTAATAAAAGAGAATTATAATCACAGGAAAATCAGATGTTGGAAGAAACAGCGATACATAAATTAAATAGAAAAAAAGAGATGTTTTTCTAAATATTTTGTTACTTTAGATTTTTTATTTTAAAAGCAAACTAACTATAGTAAATAACTAACTTGAATAAATGAAATCATAGAATCACCTGGCCGTTGGTAACGAACTTAAGAAGCAAGCATGCGACGGTGGATCCAAGAAGCTGGGCGATCCAGTAGAGGATGCCACGTAGAAGGGAGATGTTACCTCCAACGAAGGCGCCAAAGGTGACAGCAGGATTAACGTGGCCACCGGAAATGTTGGCGCCAACGGCGACAGCAACGAAAAGGGCGAAAGCGTGAGCAACAGAGGCGGCGACGAGGCCGGAGGGGGTGTTGGCGCCGTTGTGAGTGAGCTTGTTGAAGGCCATGCCCGAGCCTTCACCGGCAAAGACAAATATTAGAGTTGAGATGAACTCTGCTAGGGCTGCCCTTAGGGCATCTGGGTGAGTCGCCTCACGGGGATGGCCAACGGCAATGTTTCTGATCGGCATGATGGAGATCAGACGATGAAGATTGAACCTTTGGGGTGTGATTACTACTGGTTCACGTAAGTGTACTGGTCTCCACTTCTCAACTAGGAGCTTCTACTTATATTCGAAATGCGGAGTTTTTGGGAGGCGGTTAAAGCCGGTTTCCGGTTGTACAATAAATGTTTATGAACGAAATTTATAAGTTGGTTAGCAGTGGATTAGCGATTATTTATTTGATTAAAGGGCAGCTACTACTCCTGCACCAGCAGCCGAGTCACTATTGATACAGCTAAGCAGTTCCTCGTTAAATGGCTAATTGATTGACACGTGTAAAAATATGATAAGAGACACGTAACGTGCGGCTGAAGTGGATTTTGTCTGCTCTTTTTGGCCTCTCGAATGGTCGAGTAGCTCTCAAGTGTACTAATTTCCCCAAGTATTTTGAACATTTACTAAAATATTTTATTGTAAATATGGTGAATGAGGATAAGTTAGAGGTGTGTGACAGTGTGAGATCGACCATAAGGTATGAAGGTCGATTTGACACGTGGCGCATCTCTAGTAAAAAAAGTTGAATAATCTAAAAGAATTAATTTTAATTTACTTTGAAGTAGAATAAGAATGATTAGATTTTTAACTTAGATAAGATTGAAATCCAATTTAAAATCTAATATTATGAAATGTAATATTTTTCAAATTAAGTTTTATCAAATAAAATTTTAGAAAAAAAAGTTTAAATCAAGCTTTGTTGATATAATTTTTTAAATAAAATTTATTTAAGCAAGATTTTGTTAGTAGAGTTTCTACAAGTAAAGATTTTATTTAAAAATTTTTAATTGTTTAATTATTAATGAGAGCTTTTATTAAAAATTATAAAATTATTTTAATAGACAAATTTTTTGAAATTATGTTATGAAAAGAATTAAATAAGATTATCAAATAAATAAAAGATATTTTATATATTTTAATATTTTAAAAAAATTCAACTTTTACTCTCAAAAATTTAAAATTGAAATTGTTACTAATACAAATAAAATAATTTAATCTTTAAATGCTCTACTTGAAAAATAATTATACAACAATAATTTTTTTTAAAAAAATTGTATAATTAAATCATTCAAACGAAAACACTAAACACTAATACTTCTAATCGTTCACATGAATTTTGGGTGAATGCGTGCCCCAAGCGTCATGGGCATGCCAATAGAGCTTCGCCTGGGGTATTTTATCTAATAGAGTTTATAAAATCCAAGTTTTTATCGCAAAAGAGAGAGTTTCGGGTTTCCTAATTCTTTGGTGGGCCATTTACCCTGATGTGATCTAACGGCTGATATGCAGAGTTCATGCTCCCAGTACTGACATTGATGTGATTGCATACACATTAATCTACCTCTTGAATTAATTGAACATTATCCGATAAATGTTATCGGAAAAACGTGGAATAAGTTCACGTTTTCTCAATGATGGGAATCTTTGAAATATTAAAGGGGATTATTTTTTAACTGATGATGATTGCAACAAGTCGGCATAACATATTTGATTTAATTTCTTGATTTATCGTTTTTGATGATATAATTGTACGTAAGATTTGAGATATAAAATGGAAATTATTAATTGCAGCTGCAAGTTTTTGGAGTACTTGTAAACCAGAGGCTGAGGTGATAATGAGTAATGAACTTAATAATTGCTACTGTGCTATGTGATTTGAAATCTTTTGCACTTTTTGAAAAGGGACGGGTGAAAAGGAAAAGGCTTTTAATTTCTAAGTATGAATGGAGTTTCTTTGAAGACATATAGTTACAAAGTTGCATGATTGACACCAAAATTACCAATATTTATGATTGTAACTAACAATCCTAGCCTTATTTTTTTTTTCTTCAAAAAAAGGCCTAGCTCGTGCCTAGCAGCTATTCAATTCTTTGAATGCCTAGGTGCTTTAACTTGACCACATGCCATCCAATGGGCAAAGCAATTGATTAGGTGGTGAAGAATTTTTTTTTTTTTTTTTTTTTTTTATGTTATGTTAACAAAAACCCTAGGTAGTGTACAATTAAATGGTAGCTATGGGTTTTCTCGTGACCGATATATAGTGAGATAATTATATATTTTATTATTATTTTAATTAAAATACTGATATAAATAATAATAAAAATTTTCCTAAAATTTCTTAAATCAAATTCTACAATACATACCAAATAATCTAAAGTTTTACCTGAAGAATAAATTAAAAAAGTGTTCACTACTCGATTAAAAAATAATTTATTTGTATTAATTTATCATGTAATGCATTCCTCCCGTGAAAATTTTGATAACTAATTTTACTACTATTTAAGACAAAATAATTACCAAACAAACAAATAAAATAATTCACAAAGTTTGGTTTTACCTTTCTAGTATTTAATTTACTATAATAAATACAAGTAATTTATTAAGGTCAGAAATGCATTTGAAATGAAATCTCAACTTTTTCAGACAAATACATTTGGTCCTAGTTCTCCGTTTCGATCCAAACCTATTTTTATCTTGTGGACAATATTATTCGAAGCCAATTAAAAAATGTGAAAAATTGCCGAAAGTTAAAACATATATCATGAGGTTTAACAAAAACACCAAATTCTTATTCCATCATGGATAAGGATGTCTCATAAAATACATGTGCCAACTTTGATTTTGTCTTCCATCGTCGATCCAAATCCTGTGAAATGGTCCCTTTCAATAACTCAACGATGACATCCTGCAACAATAACTTTCCTATTTTATAATATTAAAAAAGCTGTAAAAATAAAGGAGCTTTTAATTTTTTTTCTTTTAAATAGATATATGCACAGACACCACGATCACGTTGCAGATAGCGATAAACTGAGCTTCTTTTATTTATTTATTT
Source organism: Citrus mangshanensis (assembly GCA_030449895.1). Lineage (NCBI taxonomy): Eukaryota > Viridiplantae > Streptophyta > Magnoliopsida > Sapindales > Rutaceae > Citrus > Citrus mangshanensis. Next base: position 2,098,649 of record JASUUJ010000280.1, on the reverse strand, counting down.
TCCTAGTCCAAACAAGAAGCAAAAGATGGCACTTATACTGGGCATATTCTGACGAGTTACATAATTTATTTTAGTACACAATACTTGTGTAGTTGTGGTTGGTATCGCTTTGCGGTAATGGCAATTAGTGTGCCAAGGGGTCCCCTTAGATGACCTACTAATACAGATTAAAAAGTTTATTGATTATGACAGCTAATTTTATAATTTAAATAGATATAATTTTAATATTAAAATTTTATAATTTATTTGACGGAGTCCAAGTTTGCGATTGAAAATTATTCTCTTTAGGCTGAAATTGTATTTTGATTCATTCTATAAATTATTCAAATCGTGATGCACACTCTTTTGTACTTATTATTCAAAATCAATTATTCTCACATATAACTTGATTAACCTAATCCACTTCTATATTGTTGATCACTTGTTCAATACAAAGCTTAACTAAGATACTGTTTATTTTTTACTTTAAAGTCTGAATTCGACTTTCTTCACAAATTTACTTACATTGGATTGTTTGTTTTCTTAATTTATTATATTTTTTGTCAAACAATTTTATCTAAATAGAAAAATAAAAAGTTTACTTTCATCTAAAATCTGAAATTTAAATGAAAAAATTTAATTTCAAAACTCAAAATACCCTTACCAATTCATGTATTTTCAATATTGTGTATAAATCTAATATTTTTATATTATTCTTGAACTTATTTTTCGTAATTGCTTTAAATTATTACACACATAGTAATATTAACTAAAACAAAATATTGAACAAATCAGATTATATCCATTGTAATGAATCAAAACCAAAACAATTGTTGACTTTATAATAGAAGTTAATGTTATAATTACATCTTTTATTACAAAATTAAATTAAGAAACAATGATAGTATTATTTTTTAATGCTATCAAACTAATCGACTTGTTAAATTTCGAAATCGTGAAGAACAAATATATGCACCGCTTAAAAAGATATTTATGTCAAACTACTAACTTTTAAATTTTTCTATTCAAATGTTGAAGAAAGAAAAATAAACATGTCATTTAGATATTTTCATCAAACCAATTTAGACTTTAACTAAATTCAATACCATTCAGATTTCAGTAGAAGAACAAACACGATCAATTGAAATTTTAGTCATTATCTAGTAAGGGTTTCCTTACTTTAATATGGTAAAGAAAAGATTAAAAAAATAATAAATTTTAATATACGACAGAACAAAATACACTATATTGGAGTGTACGTTTAATTGTATTTGGCTTATCTCTTATTTTAATGAAGTAAAAGATCCTTTGTTAAAAAATTACTCACTAAATTTTAATTTGGACAAGAACATTCAAATGAAAGAAATTTTGCACTGAATCTTAGGCAAGAAAAACACACTTCAATGCAGCATAATTTGCCTTGTAATGTATTAAAATTTGTGTGTGTTTTTTTTTTAATTTATCCCTTACTATATTAAAATAAGAAAACACTTACTAAATAATGAGTATTTATATAATAGTGTTCTCATGCTGGATCTAAATATATATTGAATATTAACTGTTGAATATATCCAACGATTAATACATTTCATTAAGTTGTCCTCAACTCTGCCCATCTCCACGTGAAATCTACTTTCTTTTAGCAAGAATCTACATCAATCTATGTGTTTTCAACTGATTTTGGGGTAGGAAAAGTTAAACCAATCTAGAACAATAAATTTATATTTTTGGGGGAGATGGGGTACCTCACTAGTTTATTGTGTGCGGTGCGGTGTATCTAAGATTTGAGGGAGGTGAGAAAGGGAGAGAGAGTGGTAACAATGGTGAAAGATTTAGAACTAAGAGAGGTATCCTTCGAGATGGGTTCCACACCTGCAAAACAGTGAAATGGAGGTTAGAGGTGAAGCCGGGGTACTCCGGCGTTCACACTCCGACGCTCAAGTTAGCAAACTCAAGCTTTTATGGTAAAGAGAGCTAGCTAGCCCTCTGTAAATTAGGATTTAAGGTTGAAGAAAACATATTTTATGGAGTGTGAGTGTTTTTGGGCGAATGAGAGCATGATCGAGGATGAAACCTAGGCGCCTTTATATATGGAGTACCTCAGCTACCACGTGGCGTACCCTTTTTGGCTAACGTTATTTTACCTTTTTATAATTTTTTGGGCCGTTATTTGCATGTTCGCGGCGTATCTCATCTTTTGGAAACGTGGCGCGCGCTGGAGAGTGGTCCAGTACTGCTGCGGGTAGGCAGTGACCACCTGTCCTTGGGACAGTGTCCTTCACTTTTGGCAGAGGTAGCAGGCGGCTGTCCCTCATTTTAGCACGTCCTTTTACCCTTTTATTTTTTAGCCTCGTTCATCTTCCCTAGGCTTTATTCTCCCTTTACTCTTTTTCTTTTATTTCCTTCTTCTTCCGTTTTCTTTCTTTCCCATTTCCTTTCTCCCTTTTCTTTCTCACGTTTCTTCTTCCTTTTCTTTCTTTCTTCTTTCTTCTTCCCCTCTTTTCGTTTTTCCTTTCCTTTTCTTTCTTTCTTCTTTCTCTTTCTCTTTCGTTCGGCAAAGATCTGGTGCGTTTTTCGGCGTGGATCTCGGCTGCTGCAGTGGCGGTTTTGGGCTCCAGATCTGGTCGGTTCAAGGCGATTTTTCGGTGGCTCACGGCGAGATCTCGGTCCGGTGATACACACGGTAAACCTCCCTCTTTGAGTCTTCATTTTATCTCGCTTTCTCTCTCTTCTTTCTCTCCTTTTTAGCGATCTCCAGCGTCCGGTTTGGTGGTTGCAGCCATGGCAGCCGGTTCTTCTTGGTGGCTGCAGCTTCTCGGTTTTCTCTTCTTCTTTCTCTTTTTTTTTTCCTCCATCGTCGGTTCTCGGTGGTTGCTGCCATGGCAGCCGGCGTTCTTGGTTGCAGCCCTTCGTTCGTCATTTTATTCATTTACTTATTTGTAAATAATTACATATATATAAGCTTTATTTTTTATTTTTATACTTGCATATTTTACCCACTGTTTTTGGTTGCCTGCAGCTTCGTCTCCCCGCGATTTTCAATCTCGATCTACTGAGTTGGTGAATCATAGGTATCCCTCCTCGTTTCTCCTCCTTTGGCGCATTTATAGTGGCGCTATTTTGCATACTCTGAGAAAAAATTTATTTTTGTTTTTTTTTTTTGTTGGTTGGTATTTGCATTTGGTGGTTGATGTGTGGTGGGTGGTGCTTGGTATGAATATGTTGCTGTTTGGGAAACATGTGGCTTGTTGGATGTGTTGTTGGGGGCTTGTGGATGTATTGTTTGGGGAACTTGTGGATGTGTTATTGGAGAACTTGTGGATATGTTGTTGGGGACTAGTAGATAGGTAAGAAACATGTGGGACCCATGATGAAGCGACGTAAAGTTGGGGCTAGTAGGGTTGACAACCCCCCTGCGGGTTCCCCTTCCCACATCTCTATCAGCGAGGGGGATCGGTCCCCCCCAGTTCTTCTAGGAGTTGTAATTCTCGTTCTGAGCCCCCTCCCCCTAGGAGTATCCCTCGTGTCAGCCCACGTTTTCCCAGTAAACGGCCAACCCCCCATCCTAAAAAGAAGAGTAAGCCATCTAAGCCAAAGGTTTCTGCTCGTTCCTCGGGCCAGCCTCCTAAATCTCCCCCTGCCACACCTTCAAAATCTAGCAACCTTTTCTCCCTAGGCATTAAGAGGGCTAATTTGGAGGATTTGGAACAAATTAGAGCCAAATACAATATTTCTCCGTCTGTCCAGCTTAGGGTACCCCATGTGGATGAGCGACCCGAGTGTCCTAAGTCTGATGGGATTGCTCTCCATATTGACCTCTTCGATCTAGGACTCCGCCTGCCCCGCCTGCCCCTCCAACCCTTCTTTATGAAAATGTTTAATTACTTGGGGGTAGCTTCTGGCAGTTGTCCCTTCCGGGGTGGAGGACACTGACGGGCTTACATGTGTTATGGTTGGAGGTCGTGAAGCGCAACATTTCTGTTCGGGAGTTGAGGGGCCTTTACTAATTCAAGAAGCCTAAGGGTCCCGGCATTGCTTACTTCTCCCTTTGGGGTGATCATGGCCACATCGTTGAGGGGAACTCCGCCTTGAAGAAGGGTTACCGAAAGGGATGGTTTGTCGCTGAGGGTAGGTGGGGGACAGAGACTCTGAGTGAAAAGGGCAACCCCGTGGAGGTTCCCCATTCCTTCAATGTAGACTGTAAGTATCTCTCTTACTTACGATTATTTATCGTAATCCTTTACATGAATGTCTCGCTAACCTTGGGTTTTTCATTCTTTCGCAGGTGTGACATGGGCTAAAGGGTCATGCCCAGTTCAGGAGGTGGGGAGAGAGGTGAAGAAGTTTGTGGATAGGCTTCGCGGTGCACAGAGGGGTAGTGATGTGCTGGAGGAGAGTAGATTATGGAGAGCGGGGCTGATCGATCGAAGTCCTCCACTTGCTGCCGGGGGTGACTCATGTATGATTCGGGTGTCGAGGGGTACCCTATTATTATCTACGGGATTGGGGTACCCCATTATCACCGCATCTTTATTTTGCTTCCCCGCTTTTTATTTCCTATTTTTGCTTTTGTAATACTTGGTACTTGTCCGGCTAACATGAATTTTGTGCATTGGGTGCAGTTATGGAATCGACGGGTGACGCTTTCGACGCCTTTTTCCAAGCGGTAGTGGGCGGTGCTTCCGGATCTCAGGATTCAACGGTACCCCAAAAAGGATCCCAGCCACCTTGAATTCCCGGACCAAAGGGAAAATCTCAGGGTACCTCCCACAGCGGGTCGAAGGGTACCCCTCGCTCGAAGAAGAGAAAATTCGGGCAAGTTTCCACTTTCCTCGATGAGTTACGCGAGGGTGACCTGGACCCGGCTTCAAACAAGGAGATTTCGCACTTGACTCGCTGTTTTTACTACTCTGCCGAAAATGTTACCTCCGAGGTTGCTGAAGAGGCTGAAGAGATGAGTTTGAGCCATCGCTATGGTCAAGCACTTAGGGCTACCCAAGAGGTAGGCTTTCCCGGGGTACCCTTCATCATTTTTTTTTACTTATTTAATCCTTTTGTCATACACATATATTTTACATGTCTTTCATGACCCGCAGGCATCCTTCCTCCTTAGTCAGTGCCTTCCGGATCTCAACTCCCTTGTTGCCGCGCAGTCAGAGGTCGACAAGTTAAAAAGTGAGCTTCAAAGCCATCAATCTCGCGAGGATCAGCTCGCTCGAGAAGTTAAAACTCTGCAAGAACGCATTGCTGGCCTGTCGGGAGAGAAAGCTAGGGTGGAGAAGGACTGTGAGGAGTTAAGGGCCACCAACGGGGATCTGCTATCTCGACAAAAGACGATGACGGAGGATGCATTCTCACTCATCATGACGGAGGTGTGGAGTGTGGATCCAGAATTAGAGGCACCCCGCGTGCAGAAATTTGTCAACAAGGCTGCCATTCTGAGGACAATTGCGGAGCGGAAGAAGTCTTCCTGCAGGTGGGTACCCCCGCACTTCGACATTGCCTCGGATGCCCCTACTTCGCTCATATTCCGGTACCTGGGTCCTCTGATCGGCCTCTGGAGTCGGATGTTGGGGATGGCGTTCCCCCCTCGGTGTAGCCTTCTCACTGTGCTCTTGTTTTTTTGGATCTTTTGTTATTTGGACCTTGTTTCTTCCTTTTTGGTTTCTCGGGATGTTTTGTATTATTGAGACTTCTCTTTTGTTATGATATCATGCCATCAAATCTGCTTGTATTTTGCATGCTTGTCATTCTGCAAATGAATGCTTGGCTAAACTGTTACCTTGTAAATGTCTAGGGTACCTCTCATTTTTTTTGAAATGGGGTACCCCTGGTACCTTAACAAATATCCAACATTAGGTGGATTCCCCACGAATTTGGTGCATGTCCTTCTCGAAAACTATGGCCGATTCCCCACAAATAGGTAATCAAAATATCATCGCGACATCTCGATCAAACATTGAAAGCGCAATTGGTCCAACCAATCACTTTCTTATTCTTTCGAAGTTCTCTCCGAATTTTTTGAATAGCTTACCCCCTACTTTGCTCAAGTACGAGGACGGAGGTGTGGGTGTTCTCATACCTAAGCCGAACCTCGTGCCGCTAGGGTATGCCGGTTTTCTTCACCCTTGGGTCCTCTTTGACCCTCCCTCTCTTTGTCTAGGTAGCTTTGTCATGCTTCCGCAGAAAGGCTACCCCCGGGCTGTTCACTTCGTTGCCCATCTTAGTTTTACATAGATCGTCACGATCTAGGCATATGTCCCGTGATGAGTTAGTCATAATTGACAAGCGTACGGCGAGAATTGCATATTAGCAGATGCGAGGGTATATTAATGGCGATAAATGAATATAATCTGCATTCTAAGATCGAAATGGCGAAAAATAAAGGAGACATCATGCTTGCAAAGAAAGAAAATGCATTTATAGATAACGAAAGCGTTGATCAGTACACGACTTACCTTTGTTACCCTTGGGAAAACGGGAGACTGCAAGATCTCCTCTCCTTCTCATTTGGGAATTAAAGAAATTCTAAAGTTGCAACTGACCGACGTAGGGTATTTGGGGTACCCCATTTGGCCTACCACACAAAAACATTAAAGAAAGCAAATAACAACAAAAGACTAGAGGTTAAGACACTGTCCTTTAGTAATATTTCCGTAGCATTGCAGCGTTCTAGGGGTGCCTCACAATTGTGCCATCCATGTGGAGTAGCCTGTATGCACCTGTCCCAACGGGTTTGTCGATGCGGTAAGGTCCTTCCCAATTTGCCCCAAAAGCACATTCGCAGGGTACCCTAATGTTCGGAGTTACCTTTCTCAAGACCAAGTCTCCTTTCTTGAAAGATCGAGGGCGCACCCTTTTTTCATATAGACCCGAAATGCGATGCTGATAAATGGTTGACTTCAGTTATGCTCTAGCCCTTTTTTCAGCCACTAAATCAAGGTTTGAAGCAACCAAAGAGGTGTTCTCGGCCTTATCAAAGTATTCAACCCTGTGAGAGGGTACCACAATTTCCGCTGGAATCAGTGTGTCAACACCGAATGCGAGGGAAAACGGGGTCTCCCTGGTGGAGGTGTTTTGAGTAGTCCGGTACGCCCACAACACCCCAGGTAGCTCGTCTACCCATGCTCCCTTTCTTTCTTCTAGCTTCTTCTTCAGGATACCTTTGATAATCTTGTTAACGGCTTCGACTTGCCCATTAGATTGGGGATGGGTGGGTGTAGCAAATCGGTTGGTTATCCCCAACTCCGAACAAAAGCTTCGAAATTTTTCATTATCGAATTGCTTGCCGTTATCACTGACAATTGCATAGGGGATCCCAAATCTGCAAATGAGGTTCTTCCAAATAAACTCTATGGTTTCCTTTTTGTGATGCTCGTTAGTGGCTCCGCTTCCGCCCATTTTATGAAATAATCTACCGCTACGATTGCATGTTTTGCTTGCCCCTTCCCAGTAGGTAACGGGCCAATGAGGTCCACTCCCCATATAGCAAAGGGCCAAGGGGAGGATATAACTGTCAGCCTCTCTGGGGGTAGATGGGGTACCCTGGCGAACCTCTGGCATTTGTCACAGCTTTGTCCCATATTCTTGGCATCCTCCCGCATGGTTGGCCAGTAGTACCCCTGACGGAAAGCTTTTTGCACCAGTGATTGTGCTCCATAGTGATTGCCACAAATCCCCTCATGCATTTCCCTCATGACATACTCGGCCTCGACGATTCCTAAGCATCTAAGGTAAGGAAGACTGAACCCTCTTCTGTATAGGGTACCCTGGATCAGGCAATACCGGGCGGCTTTATACTTTAGTCTTCTTGCTTCACTTTTATCTGAGGGGAGGTCTTCGTCCTTGAGGTACCTTATGATAGGCTCCATCCAAAGCACCTCGTTGGACAGTGATCCGACTTCTAATGGCTCTGGGAGACCAACACTAGGTGCGGGTATGTGTTCTGTTGTGATGGGGTCAGATGACTGGGCTACCCCAAGGGATGCCATTTTCGCCAGAGTGTCGGCTTCGCTGTTCTCCAGTCGGGGTACCCTTTCCACCTTAACCTCGCAAAATTGAGACATCAACTCTCTGGTTTTTCTGAGATACTCCTTCATGTTTTCTTCTTTCGCTTGATATTGTGCGGTAATCTGGCTTTCCACCAACTGGGAGTCGCTCTTTACGTGTACCCTTTTCGCTCCCAAAACCTTCGACATCCTCAACCCCGCTATGATGGCCTCGTATTCGGCTTCGTTGTTTGAAGCCTTGAATCCAAATTGCAAAGCGTAGCATATTTTCACCTTATTCGGGTCGATTATAATAACTCCTGCACCACTTCCGTGTGAGTTAGAGGGAATGGCCCACATATATTTCCTGCACTCCCTTCATCGGTGGGGTATCTAACAGATATCTCGGATTACCTTCACCACTTGAGTCATTGGCGAATTCCGCAATGAAATCAGCAATGGCCTGAGCTTTAATCACCGAACGAGGCTTGAAGGTGATGTCGAACTCACTTAATTCGAGGGACCATCGGAGAAGCCTTTCGGACATATCTAACTTCTGGAGGATTTGCCGGAGGGGAAGGCTGGTGACGACTGCAATGGTGTGAGCCTGAAAATATGGTCTGAGTTTCCGTGCGGAGACAACCAATGCCAAAATGATCTTCTCAGAGGTGGGGTACCTCTTTTCAGCATCAACCATAGCCTTACTAGTGTGGTAGATAGGTCGTTGTACCCTATTATCATCCTCTCGGAGTAACACAGAGCTGGTGGCATGCTCGGACATGGCGAGATACAACAGAAGCACCTTTCCCGGCTCAGGTTTGGCAAGTAGTGGAGCATTCATGAGGTACCCCTTCAGTTCTTGGAAAGCTTCTTCGCAATCGGGTGTCCATTGGAGCTTCTTACCAGTCTTCAAAGCTTTGAAAAAGGGCTTACACCAGTCGGTAGCCTTGGAGATAAAGCGACTCAGGGCAGCTACCCGACCTGCCAAGCTTTGAACCTCCTTGATAGTGCTTGGCGATTTCATGTCAAGAACCGCGCGAATTTTATCGGGGTTGGCTTCAATCCCCCGTTGTTGTACTATGAACCCGAGAAACTTTCACGAGGTGACCCCGAACGCACATTTTTCAGGGTTAAGCCGCATCTGATGTCTTCTCAAAACGGTAAAGGTACCTCTGAGGTGCCCCAGGTGTTCCCCCGCATGCACTGATTTGGTGATATGTCGTCTACGTACACCTCCATGGTACGCCCGATTTGTTCCTTGAAAATTTTGTTCACTAGTCGCTGGTAGGTAGCCCTGGCATTCTTCAAACCAAACGGCATAACCTTATAACAGTATAACCCACGGTTGGTGATGAAGGCTGTTTTTTCTTGATCGGGTTCATACATCGGGATTTGGTTGTACCCGGAGAAGGCGTCTATAAAACTAAGCATCTCATGTCCCGCTGTTGCATCAACCAGCTGGTCCACCCGGGGAAGCGAGAAGCTATCCTTGGGGCAGGACTTGTTCAAATCGGTGAAGTCCACACACATGCGCCATTTTTCGTTTGATTTCTTGACTAGAACAACGTTGGATACCCAATCGGGGTACACTGCTTCTCGGATAAACCTTGCTGCTAATAAGCGGTCTACCTTTTGTTCAATCGCACTCTCTTGATCAAGGCGCGACGCCTTTGACCGGTTTATGATGCGGGCTGACATTGAGTTTGTGACAAGAGAGAGAAGGTGGGATACCCGACATATCCGAGTGGGACCAAGCGAATACATCGTGGTGCTCACGTAGGAAGGCGACAAGTTTCTCTCTTTTTTCCTCCGAGAGGTTGGAACCTACTTTCACTGTCTTTGTGGGGTCGGTGGCACAAATCGAGACTGAAATAAGGTCTTCAACTGGGGTACCCCTTTTTTCATCTTTCAATATTCGGGGATCCAGAGGTGCCTCAACTTCACATTTGGGCTCCTCCTGGTCCCCGTGTGGTACCCTCGAGCTATCCCCCTTAACTGCTTCTACCCCCATTGGTGAAGGCTCCAACTGTTTTCGTGGGTGGGCTACCTGAGGAGATTTTTTGAGTACTGCTCTTCGCCGTCTAGCAAGTGCTCGCTTTAAGGGGGAAGGTGTGGGTTGGCTGCCACTGGGATACCCCTTCATTGGCGGATCGGAAGCTATTTGGTAAGTGACTTTGGAGGCCACGGAATAACATCCACGAGCCGATTGCTGATCCCCTTTAATGGTAATAACTTCTTGGGCAGCCGGGACTTTCATAGCGAGGTAGTGCATGGATACCACCGCTTTAGTTGCTACTAAGAATGGCCTACTCAACAGATTCCAAGTCGCACTTCCCTCCTCTCAAAACTTTCTTAGAACTCCATTTTTCAATCAACTACACCATATTTCTCGGCGAAACCAAGATGGGATCATCAAATATCAGAAATTACACAGTACACTTCTTCAAAAAAGTAAAATTATTTAACTAATGAAGCAATAAAATATTATTATGTGTTGATTGAAACATTTGCCAAGCGCATTACTGCTATCTAGATAGAAGAGCACAATTGACAACGTCGCCAAACTATTTTCTATTAATTTCCTCTTACACTTCTTCAAAATTTTATTACAAATTGTCAGATGATGCTTGTTCTATGAAGAGAAAAAAAGGATTAGAAAGCTGACAATGGAAATGTTTCAGCAATTTGTCTTATTATGTCTTTGCATTTTCCATCTTGCAGCCATTGTTTATGCTCAGCATGAAGCAGGTTGGCAGCTGTCAATTTTAGGACCATAATTTTGTTCATAATATTATATACCTTTTGTGACAGGTAATAGCTTGAGGCTAAATTACTTTTTCTGTGCATATTTATTTCTGTCAGAATTCATTAGCTTGGATTGTGGTTACCAAAAGGTTCTAGCTACATTGAAGCCTCAACAAAATTAAAATATATTTCTGATACAAATTACATAGAAATCGGTCTTGCAAAGAGTATATTACTTCAATACATAAGAGCGAAGCAACAGCAAGTGTGGAGTCTCAGAAGCTTTCCTGATGGGATAAGAAACTGTTACAGATTCAATCTTACTAGAGATAGTAAATATCTAATCAGAACCACTTTTATACATGGAAATTACGATAAGCAAAATATTTTACCAGATTTTAGTGGATATTTTACCTAAATTGTGGGGTATAATAAAAATAGAAAATGTATCCGCTGATTATTCAGTGGAGATTATACATGTACTCTGATCGGATTATTTATCCGTCTGTCTCGTGACCAACAAGGGACTCCGTTCATATCATCATTGGAATTAAGGCCTCTGAAAAATAATACTTACATAACTCAACACTGGCTCGCTGGAACTACCTCTGCGGCTGGATGTTGGTTTCACATCAAATAGTACGTATATTGAGGTGGCTGTATAATTTGCATGAGTGGGACCAACATCAGAAGCTGTTGATGCTAATGGTAGCAATTATGATTCACCAATTTCATGGATTGAAGAAAAATTTGCAAGCAGATCCATGTGCTCCTCAAGATTACTTATGGAAGGGTCTTAATTGCAGCTATCCCAATGATGATTCACCTAGAATTACCTCACTGTTTGTTTGAGTCTTCGAGCTAGCAATAACATATTTTGTCCAGTCTAGATTATTATTTCAACCAGAAATTTGTCAATGAATGATTGAATTTCAACCAGAAATTTATCTATGAGTGGATTGCAGGGGTTTTGCTAATTATCTTACCAATTTCAAAATGCTTACATCTCTGTAAGTATCCGATCAAATCTGACAGTAGTTAAGTATCCAACATATGAAATAATGTTGGAATGAAATTGACTAACTGTTTTTAATCATTCTTTTATGGACTTGTTGAACAATAATTTGACAGAACCGGTTCCTAAATTTTTATCTCGATTGTCATCCTTGAAATTCTTGAAAGTTACTCGAAGTAAAATTTGCAATTTCCTTGGTCAGGAAACCTGAAGAAACTCGTATATATATATATATTGATTTATCTCTTTGCAGAGAAACTTAGGAAGAAACAATCTCACTGGTCCACTTCCTGTTGAACTCATTGGGAAACAGAAAAACAATGCCCTAGAACTGAGTTATGCATACAACTTATTGTTGTACTCTCCTCACCCACTAAAATATTTGAGCTAGAGTCTTACTTTATGACTTTTGTATGGATCGATTCCAAATTTCGTGGAAATCCAGAACTTGTCGATCAGCAAGGAAAAGAAGAAGTTTGTTGTCCCGGTAGTAGCATCTGTTGCTTAAGTTTTTGTTGTCTTAGCTGCATTAATTGGCTTATGGAGCCTTAAAAGAAGAAAGCAATTATCAGGTTGCACCATATTATTGGTATATTATTTTTAAACCCACAAGTTCTTATATAGCGTGTTAGAATATCATCAGGAGGAAGGTGGATGCTAATTCCAACAGCTCTACGAGTCCTTGGAGCTGAGCCGCCGACAATGCACTTACTTTGAAGTCTTGGGGTGACCAACAACTTTGAGAGGGTTCCTCATAAGGGAGGATTCGGAATAATGTACCATGGCCAATTGGTCAAATCTGAAGTAGCCATGAAGATGCTCTCTCGATCATCATCTCAAGGGTACAAGCAATTTAAACCTGAATGATGCTCTTCCAAGTTTCTGTTAGACATGTACCAATAGTTGAGTGCCATATTGGTGCCCTCATCACAATGTTAAACTTGCATGGAACTGCTTATTTGTATTGCTATTGAGTATTACATTATATACACGTTACAGCTAGCGTAAATAATGAAAGAGATAATAAGTAATATACTTCTTAACATAATGAACTACTACACTTCTAAACATAATGAAATACTACCAACTAAGAACGTGAAGATCACGTTAAGCTATTACGCCCCTGCAAGAGAGGTGTACCGTCGAGAGCACCGAGCTTGGACCGTGCATGCTCAAGGGGAAGCCGGGGAAGCAGCTTGGTTAAGATATCAGTGAGCTGATGCTCAGAAGGAACATGAGCAACAGACAGCAAACCTTGCACAATCTTATCACGAACAAAATAAAAGTCAATTTCCACATGCTTCATACGAGAGTGATATCTAGGATTTGTGCAAACATGAGTGGCACCAAGATTGTCACAGAGCAGCTTGGGCATAGGAGTCCGAATGCCAAGTTCTGAGAACAAGTGTCGAAGCCAACAAAGCTCAAAAACGGTAGCAGCAATGGCGCGAAACTCGGCTTCAGTAGAGGAACGTGCCACAGACTTTTGCTTCTTCGAAGACTAGGAAATGAGATTGCCACCAAGGAAGATAGCGTAAGCACTCGTAGAGCTGCGATCATCAAGATTGCCCCCCCAGTCAGAATCACTATAAGCAGCAAGTGTAGAGGATGAGGACTGACGAAGAAAAAGGCCATGAAAAATTGTAGCTTTCAAGTAACGGAGAATGCTCTTGGCAGCCTTCCAATGCAACTGAGAGGGACTTTGCATGAACTGAGATAGTTTGTTGACCGCAAAGCAGATGTCAGGACGAGTGAGAGTGAGATATTGCAAGGCACCAAGAAGCTGACGATAAGACGTACCATCAGTAGAGACAGAACCATCTGTTTGTTGAAGACCAATGGTGGCAGACAGAGGAGTGGCAATAGGTTTAGCATCAGTCATGCCAAACCGGTCCAAGAGAGAACGAACATAGTGATGCTGAGAGAGAAAAACACTAGACGGAGTGCGAAGCAACTCAAGCCCGAGAAAATGATGCAGAGAGCCAAGGTCCTTTAGAGCAAAAGTGGAAGTAAGACGATGAATGAAGTGCTGAATAACCTGGCCATGAGAACCAGTAATAATTAAGTCATCCACATAGACAAGAAAATAAATACGATGACCATCACGGTGATAAAGAAAAAGAGAAGCATCAGTATTGCTTTGGCGGAATCCATAGGACAGCAAGAATTTGTACAGAGTAGTAAACCATGCACGAGGTGCCTGCTTAAGGCCATACAGAGACTTGCGTAACCTGCAGACAAAGGAAGGTCGGTTAGAGTCAATAAAATCAGGCGGCTACTTCATGTAAACTTCCTCGTCAAGAGAATCATTGAGGAAGGCGTTATTGATATCCAACTGACGAATCGGCCAACCAAATTGCAAGGCTAAGCAAAGAATAACACGAACAGTAGCGGTCTTGACAACAAGGCTGAAGGTATCGTGGTAGTCGAGACCAGGACGCTGAGTAAAGCCCTTAGCAACCAGCTGCGCTTTATACCTGTCAGCAGAACCATCGGGGTGGCGTTTGACACGAAACACCCACTTACAACCAACCAAATTTTGAAAAGGTACAGGAGGAACAAGATCCCAAGTATGATTAGAAATAAGAGCATTATATTCAATACGCATGGCCTGAAGCCATTGCGGGTCGGCAAGGGCAGCCTTAATACTAGTTGGTTCAACAGTAGAGGGTAGCGGATGTGTGGAAATAATAGCAGCGAGGGTAGTGTGGTCAAGCCGTTTTGGTTTATAAATGTTATTGCGTGACTGGGTTATCATTGGATGGGTTCGGGTCGGCAGTGGAGGTGAAGGTGTTGGTGGTGACGGTGATGGGACTGTTGGTGACGACGGGAAAGTAGATGGGGCTGGTGATGAAAGATTGGATATGGGAGATGAGGGAGTTAGTACTGGTGCATGGACATGGGGAGGTAAAGAGTCATAAGTATGACGGTTATGAATAATACCTGAAGTAGAGGCAGAAGAGGCCGGTGAAGAATCGGAGCTAGCAGGAAGCGAATCCGAAGTTGCAAGATGGGAACCACTAGGAGAAGAAGAGTGAGCCGATAGAACCGGGACCGAAAAAATGGATGGAAACCAGGAGGTGAGTGAAACAGAGGAGGGAGAGGCAGTAGATGTGAGGGATTGATAGGGAAAATGAGACTCAATAAATTGAACATCACAGGAAACATAAATCTTACCAGACTGAACATCTAAACATTTGTATGCGCTTTGTTGTAGGCAATAACTGAGAAACACACAAGGCTTGGACTTGGGCTCTAGTTTGTTGCGCGCATATGGGCGTAACCACGGGAAACAGAGACACCCAAATACACATAGATTAGCATAATTAGGATGGGCATCAAATAAGAGCTGGAAAGGGCAGGTCATGGATGTAGTTTTGGATGGTAGACGATTAATTAAGTAGGTGGCGGTTTGAAATGCAAACGTCCAAAAGCTAAGAGGTAGCGAGGCTTGATGAAGTAATGCCAACCCCGTCTCAACAATATGTCGATGACGACATTCGGCAAGTCCATTATGTTGTGGTGTGTAGGGTGGTGTAAGCAGGTGATTAATGCCCGTCTGTTGAAAAAATGAGGTGAGTTTGAAGAACTCACCACCACCGTCGGTGTAAATATTACGAATAGTAGTACAAAAATAATTTTCAACAAGTGTTTTAAAACGAACAAATGTAGAGAAAACATCAGATTTTAGCCGTAACGGAAAAAACCAGACATACTTAGTAAAATGATCAACGAAAATCACGTAGTACTTATAATTATCAAAGGAAGTAACAGGGGCAGGACCCCAAACATCAGAATATATTAAATCCAAGGGACGAGTACTACATAAAGAAGATTTGCCAAAAGGGAGCCGATGACTCTTATTGCATAAACAAGACTCACAAGACTCAAAATCCAAGTGCGAAGACAAATTGAAGGTACGAAGAACAAATTTCAAAATATCCCTAGACGAATGGCCTAGATGCTGATGCCAGTGAGGGGCATCAGTTTTTATTGTAGCATTTGAAGTCGGCAAGGCTGGTACGGGGAAAGAAGAAGTTGCCGGTCACTCATATACACCCTGATTATTCCGGCCTTGCAAGAGGACCTCCCCCGTGCTCAAATCCTTCACCTGAAAATGATCACGAAAGAATTCAATGGAGGCTTTATTAACATTGCAAAATTGAGACACGGAGATTAAATTTCTGTTGATAGTCGGAACATAAAGAATATTTTGCAAATAAAATTTTGAGTTAGAGGTACATAAGGAAGTTGAGCCTGTGTGAGATATACCAAGACCCATGCCATTACCAACAATGACGGAATCAGAACCATGGTAAGGACTATGAGTGCTCAAATTTTGGAGATCTCCTATAACATGATGTGAGGCGGCACTGTCGACTAACCAATTGGGGTTGGATATGCCTGTAGTTGCTGTGTGGTTCATAGTCGGACTGTTTTTGTGGGAGGTAAAATCTGGACAATCTCGTGCTGTATGGCCCTTGGTACCCCAAAGTTGACAATAGCCCTGGTACCTGGTGGGCTGCTTCTTTTGATATCCTCCATTGTTGCGATACTGGCCTTGTGGGTTGCGATTTTGAGATTGGTAATTTCTGTTGTTGCCATTTTGATTTGGATACCCACGGTTAGGACCATTATTAAATCCCGAATTGCTGTCTCTTCTCTGGTTCTGATAAGGGCCACGCTTATTGTTTGATCATGCATTGGCGTGATACTTGTCGTGGATTTTTCCTCTTGCTTCAACATATCTTCGAAATCTACAAGCTTTTTATACAGCTCGTCAAAAGAAAGTGGTGTCTCACGGATCCGAACACCAGCAATAATTTCTTTGAAATCTTTGCCTACGCCATTAATAATTTGTACCACGAGATCATCATCTGTAATAGGAACATCAATCAAAGTAATTTCATCAGAAATAGAACGTAAGTTATTTAAATATTCAGCAACAGGTTGTCCATCACGACGAGGTCGTGCAAGTCGTTCTCTAAGAGAGATAACGCGACTACGGCTACGATTGGAGTATAGCCGTGCAAGCTTATCCCACGCTTGCTTGGATGTTGTGGAACTAACTATGACTGGGGCAACTCTTTCGGTACAGGAGGCTAGGATGGAATGAAAGATCAATTGATCTTGGCGTTTCCATAAGGTATAGGTTGTGTTGATGGTAGGCGGACCATTACTGCTACCAGTTTGATACGGAGAAGGGCACTCAGATGTGCCATCAATGTAACCTGTCAGATTGTAGCCAAAGCTAAAGAGAGGAATTGCGCTCTCCATGTAAAATAATTTTCAGGTGTAAGCCGTATAGGCAATTGGGCAACGGCGTTGATTGAAACAAAATCATTAGCTTAGTTATTTGATGAGTGGGGACTTTGGCTGGCTAGTGAGGTATAGGAGATGGCTGAGGGTTCGGTGGCCATGGTGAGAGAAAAGAGAAACAAAAAAAAAAGAAAAAAGAGAAGGATCGATTTACTCTTGTTAGAGAGAGAGAGGGCTCTGATACCAAGTTAAACTTGCATGGAACTGCTTATTTGTATTGCTATTGAGTGTTACATTATATACACGTTACAGCTAGCGTAAATAATGAAAGAGATAATAAGTAATATACTTCTTAACATAATGAACTACTGCACTTCTAAACATAATGAAATACTACCAACTAAGAACGTGAAGATCACGTTAAGCTATTGCACAATACCCAAGGAGGGTTGTTAAATTTCTAGGGTGAGCTCTCAAAAGAAGCTTGACCTATATATTTAAGAACCGTATCTTAATTTGTTATCCGAAAAAAGTCCATATCATAGACTGAAAAATTTGATTTGATAATCACGGCTGTAAGTCAATTAATGTAATTCAAATGCAGGACTGGAATATCTGCACCAAGGTCTTAAACATCCAATTATTCAAAGAGATATGAAGTCTACAAACATCTTGTTAAATGAGAAAGTCCAAGCAAAGTAAGCTGATTTTGGGCAGTCCAGAATATCTCCAGTTGAAGGTGGCACTCATATGTCGACTACCATTGCTGGCACTGCAGGATTCCTTAACACTGAGTAAGTTACTCATGCCCTTTATGCTCATATAGATTCCTATGAAATTTACTTATGAACAATTTTCCTAACCAAGAAAAGCTTACTACATGTTTTTTGCATTCTAATTACATCCACCTTTCAGCAGCCACAAATAAGTTTCCATATACATTATTCTGCAGATAAAAACTTTAATTTGTTCACTTTTATTAAAAAAAAAAAGAAGAAGATAAATGAAATAATATTATTTAACATAAATGAACTCAAAAATGAAAATAATAAAACACAAATAGAGAGTGAAGAACAGAGTGCTCTAAAATTACAAAGTATTTAGCATTATACAAAACAAAGAACCCTGTTTTATACACAACTAAATCCACTTACATTTTACTGGTGCAGAAAATCCTTGAACAATTTCAAATGCTGCATCTTTTACTTGCAGGTGATTATATATCAAATAGGTTGACTGAAAAAAGTGATGTGGACAGTTTCGGGATTGTTATTTTGGAGATAATAACATGAATCCTGTAATTTCAAAATCAGTTGAGAATGGAAATAGTCACTTAAGTCAATGGGTTATTTTCATGCTGACAAAGGAGATAAAAGCACTGTTGATCTAAGCTTCAAGGGAGAATTTGACATCATTTCTGTCGGGAAAGCTGTGGAAATAGCAATGGCCTCTGTTTCTTCGAAAGTTAATAGAAGACCACTTATGAATCAAGTAGTGATGGTAAGGGAGTAAGGTAGTGGAAGCAGAATAACTGTAAAATAAAACTACTCACTCGAAGTGAATGCAAGGATCTAAGTTTGATGTGAGGATAGTAACGAATGAATCCAACTTTGTGATCGATTAGAATGTGAGATTTTTACAATAATACCCAACAACGTGAGGTTAAGGATAAAGAAAATAAAGAACGAATGAGGGAACAAATTAAGGGGGATTATTAATTAGGAATTTATCAAAATAAAGACAATACCTCTCTATTTATAATAAGGCAAACCTACTTTTCCAAGTTAGCTTACAAGGAAAATTAAATCAAAATTCGGATGGAAATAAAATACTAAAACATATACCATAATTGATTGTAATTAAAAAATATATATTAAAAGACCTAAAATAATAAAATCCTAAAATCCTAAAATAATGTCCTACATCAGTCTCCCTATCTTAAAAGAAAACTCACCCTCGTGCATCTAGAGAACATGACAAATCTGCTAGATTATGGGATAAAGCTTTCCTGTGCTAGGATCGCAAATCCAATTTTTCATGTTCATCAATGCATCTTGGAGCTTGAACTCATAGCCCTGTTCATCAATTATGCTTGAAACTCAAAATTCTCGATGCTTCATCTTGTTCTTGTGCTTATGAGTAACTCTTCGAGAAGATGAAATCTTGTGCGAATGAATCACTTCCAAGACTGTCAAGTCTTTTGTCAAATCTTGCTCAATGGTCTCACTAATTAACTTGATCTTTACTGCCAAATCTTCTTCAAGAATAACCTTCTTATCATCAAAATGGGTAGGCATAATCATATAAATCATTGCTGGGGTCTCTTCAACTGATTTTGCTGCAAAACTTGATCGTACTAGTAGGCTCATTATCAAATCAAGAATAGGTTGTACATTTTCTTTAAAAATCTCAGATAGATCAATAATCTCTTCATCTTCTTCTTTTATCAGTGTAAAAATAGATGGTTTAACATCATCACAATGAACAGATAGTCTTCCATCAATTGTCTCATATGAAACCATTCTTTGTTTTCTTCTTGACCTAGTCAAATACTTATTCTTGTAGTTGTTCCCACTAATAAAGCATCAACTTTCAACTTAAATGATGCATGAGTTACAACAACTTTGATGAGACAATTTAAGTAAAATCACCTAAATTCAGTGAAAAATATCATCAGAATTACCATATAAATCTAGGATATCTTCAAACTCAAGGAGACAATATGAACCCCGATATCTTATCTGTATTATTTGTCTTCTTAAATAAAAAATATAACCAATGACAAAAATGTTAATAACTTGACTTTCAGGATTTGTGGTGGCCATTGGATGCTGGCCGTGATTTATTGTGATGATGGTCGGATGTAGAAGAATTGTGGTGAAGAACACGAAGGTCGCCGATGATTAGCCAAAATCATTATGGCTTGGTTAGAAACTACTTGAAGTAACAGTTGTTTTATGGTGATGTATTGTACGATTTTAAGGTTTTTATGCAATGGTTATCGGATGAATTTAGATGGTAGCACTGGAAATATGTTCGGCGGCTTAAGGGGAGGCAAATAAAGGTGACGATCGATGAAAAAAGGTGGTCGTTTCACGACAGCAAGTAGGTAGATAGCTCACAATTTTGGGTGATTTGCGTCGGCTGCATTCCTGATCAAGAGTAGAGGCTAGTCGGGTTTTAGTTGGTGATGGCTCATAAGTTTTGGCTACAACGACTAGCGGTGATGTCGGCAGGATTGTGGGGGTAGTGGTGGCGAGATGGTGGCTATCTTTGATGGTTTAGGGATTATTATTATTATTTTTTTCAATGGTGGACTCGGAGGGGATAGATGTGGGTAGCCAGGGAAATTGTACAATTAGCACAAAATTAGTCAGATACCAACTAATGAAGTAGGGTAGTGGAAGCAAAATAGCTATAAAATAAAACTAATCACTCAACTCGAATGCAATGATCTAAGTTTGATGTGGGGTAGTAAATCACTCTATCGAACAAATTCGTCTTTGTGATGGATTAGATATTGTCCTAATTTAAACGGCTCAACACGTGCAATGTGTTGAGTATTAGAAAATGTATATTTATAAAGGAGAAAATCATCATTTTACATTTCAAGTCTTACTAACAACCTTTACTTTTATGTATTTAAGTTTCTTGCAATTTAATTATGTGTGTTTGATTTTAATTAAGTATTTTATGTATTTTAGGGGTATTATAGTCATTTCAGAATAAAGGAGAGATCATACGGAAAAACGGACATCACTTTTTGAAAACCTTGAGGAGCATAAAAGGAAAAAATGCTTCACATATACGGTACTATTCACATGTATGCTTCACGCATTCATTCACATAGACGGATCGATGGCGTGGCATTGACGTGGCATTGATGAGGTGTCATGATCCTGTTGACTAAAATTTTATGCGTGTGCGGCGATATCGGACGAAAAATCTCGCGTACATGCATCACACAGATTATTGTCAATCAAACCGCATATCGTTTCACCCGCGTGGTCAAACCGATGATGACGTGGCGCAATCAGCCCAAATTTTTAATGGCTATGATTTACTCCATGTATCTATAAAAGGGCCTCCCCTAATTTGATATCTACAATCCATTTTTGGGATCCATTTTCTGTAATTCTCTCTCCATCTTGTATTTTCTTCGTATTTTAATAAATTCCCATTTTGCCTAGTTCAATTATGAGTGGCTAATTTCCTTTCAAGCTTGGGTCAAGGTGAAGTCTCAACATGTGTCATGAGCTTTATTTGGTAAATTTATTTTCTCTTCCTCTAGTTTTTGTGGATGTTTTGACTTCTCGTCGACAAATAATACTAATCTTGTCGCCTTGGCCTCAGTACAAGGTTATTATTATTTGGCACGATAACTTAGCACCATATTGATTAGAGCGTGGTTCATGAGGTGTGGATTCCCCCTCATGATTTAATTGGTATTAATACGGATTATTTAGCCCATGATGCATGTTGATACGGATCGAATACCCAAGTACGTCATTTCAATAAATTATCTTCAATTTATTCTCGCCATTGCAATTCCAATTTTAATTTATTCTCGCCATTTTAATTTAAGTTTTAGCATATTCCAAATTATTTCCACCACAAATCCAATCACCCATTTACAAAATTAATTCTACACACAATTAAAATCCACCTCCTCGGGATCGACACTCACCATTGATCTATACTACAAAGTACATTAAAATTTGCACAACAAGTTTTTTGGGAGGTAAGTAATTTTAATTCATAGAATTAATTTTTGTGCATAATTTCTTTTAAATTGCTTTCTTGTATTTTTTTATTATTAAAAAAATAGAAAAAAAGTGGATCTCGCATTTAGAGGTTAGTATTTCTTTTCTTTCTCTATTCTTTACAATTCTGCAATTTAATTTTCGATTTATTTTTCTTTGTAATTTTTGTTTATCTTAATTTAA
Organism: Citrus mangshanensis; assembly: GCA_030449895.1. Taxonomy (NCBI): domain Eukaryota; kingdom Viridiplantae; phylum Streptophyta; class Magnoliopsida; order Sapindales; family Rutaceae; genus Citrus; species Citrus mangshanensis. Next base: position 2,076,717 of record JASUUJ010000280.1, on the reverse strand, counting down.
TTTTCTTTATTAAGTTTTAATTTAATTTTTAGTTAATTGCACGTATTTATTTTTGTGTATTTTTATAGAAAGGTTGTAATAATAAGGTTAGTATCGTAATTTCTCCCTCTTCTTTATTTTTATTTGTTTTGTTTCCATCATTATTTTTATTTTATTTGTTTTGCATGCATGGTCGAAGGTCATTATTACCTAATCTTGAACCTATAGACCTTGAATTAGAGAAAACACTTCGCACACACAAACAAGTAAAAAGTAAAATGGATTTACAAGCACCACAGGAGAGGCCATTTAAGGATTATTTCAGTCCTTTAGCAAATTTGAGCACATCATGCATAAGATACCCAAATGTAGCTGCTAGGAGTTTTGAACTAAAACCTAGTGTGCTAAATTGTCTCCCCACATTTTATGGCTTAGAAAATGAGGACCCATATAATCATCTGAATGATTTTCATGCCATTTGTCAAACTTTTAAATATGAAAATTTTTCAGACGATGATGTTAAACTCAGATTATTCCCATTTTCTTTAAAAGATAGAGCTCGTTCATGGCTTAATACATTGCCTGCCAATAGCATTTCATCATGGGAACAAATGGTAACTAAATTTTTAAATAAATATTTTCCAGTGCATAAAACAAATGCTATTCGCAGGGAAATCTCGGAGTTTACCCAGAGAGAGGACGAGCAATTTTTTGAAACGTGGGAGCGATTCAATGGGCTACTCTTGAAGTGTCCACATCATGGGTATGAGAAATGGCACCAATGCCAATACTTTTTGGAGGGATTACTACCGAATGTGCAAGAATGGCTAATGGCAACAAGTGGAGGAGAGCTAATGTCAAAAAGTGCATCAGAAATTTGGGAATTCTTCCAGCGACAAGCAGATAATTCCCAACAACGGAGTCGATCACTCAGGAATACTAAGGATTAAAGGAGTGAATGAGGTTCACATTAGTCAACTTCGGAATCAAAGAAGTCAAGGAGATGGTTGAAGGTCTTGCTCGACAAATAGCATCGTTATCAATTGCTAAATCAAGAACCACATGACTCATACTCGAGCCAATGCCATAGGTGTAATGAGAAAGCCATCAAATTACAACCCATACTCCAATACATATAACCCTGGATGGAGAGACCACCCCAATTTTTCATGGTCTCAAGGATTCCAACAGAATGGACCTACAGCTCCAGCTCCACCAATGCAACAAATTCCTCAAAATCCTCAAGCCTCTCAGCCACCATTTAGCATACAACAAGAATTACTCTCAACACATAAGTTGGGAGGTTTGATTCCAGATTCTCAAGTTTGTTACTCATTCTAACATTGAGCAACAGAATCGCACTATTGATGGACTACGAAATGAGTTGAGAGCGCGCTTCAAGCCCAATCAAGCCTCGAGAAGATGGTGGGACAACTTGCTTGATTCGGACCTTGGCAATGACCGTTGATAAAGGTAAATTTCCAAGTCAACTAAAGGTTTAATCCTAAAGGAGTGCATGAAGCAAGTACCTCACCACAAATAAAGCATGGAGAAGTTAAAGCGGTCATGACCTTGCCGAAAAGGAAAGAAGTCGACAACAAAGTGGAGATGTGACAAAAGAAAATCAAATTGTTCTGTGAGTGTTGAGGACTCACCACCTGAGGAGAAAGAAGAAACCAACCCACGAGAATACGTTCCCAAAGCTCCATTCCCCAGAGGTTACTAAAGGCGAAGGAAAATCCACGGTGAGATTCTCGAAATCTTCAAGCGGGTAAGTGTTAACATCCCTTTACTTGATGCTATTAAACAAGTTCCATCTTATGCCAAGTTTCTTAAAGACCTTTGTACTAAAAAGAGAAATATGCATGTTCAAAAGAAGGCATTTTTAACAGAAAACGTTAGTTCTATACTCCAACATAAAATTCCTATAAAATTCAAAGACCTGTGCTCCCCATTATCTTATGTAGTATAGGGTACCAAACTTTTGAGAATGCTTTGTTGGATTTAGGTGCTTGTGTAAATCATTACCTTATTCAAAGTGTTTGTGAAACTTGGACCGAGAATTACACCCAACTCCAAAGTGGTGTTACACTGCAGATCGGTCCACTATAATACCTCTTGGTATTGTTGAGGACGTGCTTATCCGTAGACAAGTTTTATTTTCCCGTTGATTTCATTGTAATTGACACTCAACCAATACAGATTCGAAGCACATCCCCATTATTCTAGGCCGACCTTTCTTGGCAATGCGGATGCTCACATTCAATGTAGAGGAAATATGCGGCAATTGTCCTTCGGCAACATGACTATGGAGTGAATATCTTCAACATTGCCAAACAACCTCACAAAGGCGAGATGATGGAATTGTTGATGTGGATTTAATTGAAACAATAGTTGATAATACTTTTCTTTCAAACCTTAGTGATGATCCTTTACAAACGTGTTTAACTCACTTTGGTTTGGATTTTGATATTGACAGATCGGTCGATGAGGTCAACGCCCTGCTTGACTCAGCACCATCTATGGATACTAATAAATGGAAGTCAAGAGTTGAACAACTAGCACCATCAGAGAAGCAACTCATCCCATCATCAGAATTACCACCGAAACTCGAGCTCAAACCATTGCCCAACACATTGGAATATGCATTTTTGGGGGAAGAAAGTACTCTACCGGTAATCATCTCATCATCCCTCAATGACGAACAAAAAGGTAAGTTGTTGGATGTTTTGAAAGAGCACAAAGGGGCATTAGGATGGACCATAGCAGACATAAAAGGTATAAACCCTGCAGATTGCATGCATTACATTCACCTCGATGAAAATGCTAAATCTACTAGGGAAATGCAACGTCGGTTAAATCCTAATATGAAAGAAGTTGTTAGAACTGAAGTCCTTAAGCTATTAGATGCAGGTATCATTTACCCCATTTCTGATAGTTCATGGGTCAGTCCTGTACAAGTTGTCCCTAAAAAGTCAGGAGTCACAGTAGTTACCAATGCTAATAATGAATTGATACCCACTAGAGTGACTACAGGATGGCGTGTATGCATTGATTATAGAAAGTTGAATTCTGTCACACGTAAAGACCATTTTCCTTTACCATTTATCGATCAAATGCTTGATAGATTAGCAGGCCATGAATTTTATTGCTTTCTAGATGGCTACTCAGGATATAATCAGATTCCCATAGCACCAAAAGATCAAGAGAAAACCACTTTCACTTGCCCTTTTGGCACTTTTGCATATAGGAGAATGCCATTTGGATTATGTAATGCACCTGCTACATTTCAACGATGCATGTTGAGCATTTTTTCTGATATGGTTGAACGATTCCTTGAAGTCTTTATGGATGATTTTTCTGTCTTTGGTGACTCGTTTGATCAATGTTTACGTCATCTAACACTAGTTATGCAGAGATGTATCGAGAAGAACTTGGTCTTAAATTGGGAGAAGTGCCATTTTATGGTAAAACAAGGTATTGTCCTCGGTCACATCATTTCAAGCAAAGGTATTGAGGTTGACAAAGCCAAGGTGGATCTCATTTCTAATCTTCCTCCACCCAAAACAGTCAGATCTTTCCTTGGGCATCTTTGGTTTCTATAGACGTTTCATTAAAGATTTTAGCAAAGTTTCTAGACCCTTATGCAATTTACTTGCTAAGGATGTACCTTTTATCTTTAATGATTCATGTCTTGTGGCTTTTGAAAAATTAAAGCAATTGTTGACATCATCACCCATCATTCAGGCCCCAAACTGGAGTTTACCATTTGAGCTCACGATGCATCTGATTACAGCGATATTAGGACAAAGAGTTGATCGAATTCCCCATGTTATTTACTATGCTAGTATGACATTGAATGATGCACAGTTGAACTATTCAACTACTGAAAAAGAAATGCTAGCAGTAGTGTTTGCATTAGAGAAATTTCGATCTTATTTCATTGGGTGTAAAATAATTATATTCACAGATCATGCTGCTCTTAAATATCTTCTCACAAAGAAAGATGCAAAAGCTAGACTAATTCGTTGGGTGTTACTTTTGCAGGAGTTTGACTTGGAATTCAAGGATAAGAAAGGCACAGAGAATGTTGTGGCGGACCATCTCTCTCGTCTCCATTTTGACACAATTACAGAATCATTACCATTGAATGAGTCATTTCCAGATGAACAATTAATGAGTGTGGAAGTATTACCTTGGTATGCTGATATAGTTAATTATCTTGTTACAGGTAAACTTCCAGAGCATTGGACCAAGCAAGATAAGGCTAAATTCTTTGCAGAAATAAAGAATTTCTTTTGGGATGACCCTTATTTATTCAAGTATTGTACAGACCAAATAGTTAGACGATGTGTCCCGTAGTGAAATTAATATCCTTTCATTCGCCATGAACAAGCATGTGGAGGCCATTTCGGTGCTAAGAAAAAGCAATGACTAAAGTTTTACAATGTGGTTTTTATTGGCCAACTATATTTCGAGATGCTTACACTTTCTTCATGATAAAGGTGTCAACGAATGGGGAGCATTACACGAAGGAACATGATGCCACTAAATCCAATTTTAGTGGTTGAGATTTTTGACGTATGGGGTATCGACTTCATGGGACCCTTTCCCCCTTCTTTTGGCCATCAATACATATTGGTTGGTGTTGACTATGTATCGAAATGGGTAGAAGCAATTCCATGTAGAACCAATGATCACAAGGTGGTGATAGGATTTTTGAAAAGCAATATTGTTTCACGCTTTGGATTCCCTCGAGCAATAATCAGTGATGGTGGTGCCCACTTTTGTAACAAAGCATTCAAAGCTCTTTTGACAAAGTATTCAATCACACACAAAGTGGCGACTCCGTATCATCCGCAAACCAGTGGCCAAGTTGAGATCTCCAATCGAGAAATAAAGCACATATTAGAAAAGACGGTGAGGAGAAAAGATTGGTCATTAAGACTTGATGATGCATTATGGGCATATAGACGGCTTTCAAGACCCCGATTGGGATGTCACCCTGTGCTAGTGTATGGAAAAGCTTGCCACCTACCTGGAACTCGAGCATCGTGCGTATTGGGCCATCAAGAAATTCAACTTTGACATGCAGCAAGCCAGCTCAGAAAGAAGATTACAACTGGCAGAACTTGAAGAAATTCGCAATGACGCATATGAAAATGCCAAGATTTACAAGCAACGGATGAAAGTCTTCCATGACAGCACGTTATGAGAAAATCGTTCACTCTGTGTCGAAAATACTTTTTTATTCAACGCTTTATTCCCGGTAAGTTACGCTCTCGTTGGTACGGTCCCTTTATTGTTCATCTTGTTTTCCACATGGGGCAATTGAAATTAAGGACCCAAAGAACGGTGTCACGTTTAAAGTTAATGGTCAAAGATTAAAGCCATATCTAAGTACCAACCACATGAGAAGACACCGAAATAAATTTGAGTGACCTTTGATTTGAATTGATTTTTTTTTCTTTTCGTTGATTTGATTTTCTCTTTCTTTATATTATTCTTCTGCTAATTGAAATTATTTTTGCATAAGTGTGTTTGTTTAACTATTAAGTTTTCTCTTATTATTGTTAATCATGAGTCTCATGCTTAGACCGTTCCTCCTGAACATTCTTAAACCACTTCAACGTGTCAAAACTCATCTCAAAAGGCAGATTCAATTTTGTAAAACACATCGTATTTGGGCTCTACAACCACCAGAGTTAGTAGCCTATGTTGAGGGTTTAGAAAGCCAACTCAGAGACATTGAGAGAAGTGTTTACGACATCCAGTTGGAGCTTGAGGTAAATTCAATAAGAGGACGATTTTAATTTTCTTTGTTTGTTTTAATTTGTTTTTCTGTTTGTGTGCTTTAGTTTGTTACCCCGGTAAAGTGGCGGATAACGGTACTCCGTGACAATCAAGTCGGTTACTTCAGTTTCCCATAAAAACTGACATTCTGAGGCGAAAGTATGGACAGAAATGAGATTCTAGCGAAGCTTCACAAGCGATTCCCTTCACTTCCTCAGAATGCCCTCCTTACGATCTATAAAGCTCGGTCCGAACGCATGCGATTACTCATGAGGAATAACATACCTGCTGACATCCGTTGGTTAATCGAGGCTAAAGTACGATTAGCAGGTGAGTTACCTCCAAAATTTATTGCATTCATGCCTGGTTGTGGTAAAGGAAATTATGCAAGAAAACGACGAGCTCGAAGAATTTCTGTTGCTTGTCATAAGTGTGCCAGAATGAGTTGCGATAGAAACCCATGTTCTTTAGGAATGGTGTCTGATAACAGGGAAGATAAGATTCAATTCATTAGGGATGGCTTGAATAAGCGAGTCATTGGATGATATTCTTGTCTCTTGAAACGCATCCTGGATATGTGCAAGGAGCGATTCTCCGCTTATGGCCATTATTCCGAAAAGAGCATGCACGATATAGTCTCGGGAATCGACTATAAACGACCTGTTTGCTAGTTTATAAGAAAACCGGATGAAGCCTATCCTCGACCCATAGAGGGCGTTCGCCGTTTCGGACGTAAAACCAGGGAAGATGTGAGCCACGCAACTACGTGTAAATATCCTTTTACTTTATTGTTATTTTATTTCACTATTGTCTTATTGTTTGCATTATTGTCTTTAATAATTTTATTATCTTGTTTACTTTTTCCTTTTTAATTTTCTTTTTGACTTGCGAGCCACGTGCTTTACGCGTTCTTTGACACTGACATATTACCTCATACACAATCATGACCCACTATCACCAAGACTCTTAAATGTGATATCTTTTGTCAAGCACTCACAAATTATTTTTGAGAAGTATCACAATGGCAGCTACTCCAAATAGACAATTCAAGAACATTTGTGTGCTTTCTGGATTTACCTATGGCAAACATAAAGAGTTCGTTGAGGCAGCCATTGATCTTGGCCGAAGCATAGCAGCGAGAAAATTACACTTGGTGTATGGAGGAGGTAATCGAGGGTTATCAAAAATGGTCTCAGAAGCAGCTTTTATCAGAGGCAGCCAAGTGTTAGGCATCATCCCAAGAGTTCTAAAACCATTGGGCAGTTCGTCTGACTCATCAACTGGAGAAGAGTTAGTCGTCTCAGGTATGCAAGAAAGAATAACTGAAATGCTTAATCATGCTGATGCTTTTATTTTCCTTCCAGGAGATCTTGCAACACTAGAGGCACTTATCACACTAGCATCTTGGGCCCATCTCGCACATCCACCGAGAAACCCACTCGGTTTGTTAAATGTCAATAACTTTTATGATGGCTTTATCGCATTTCTTAACCATGCAATAAAAAACTACTTTATTCCTTCCCATGCGAAAAAACTTTTTATTTGTGCTCACACTGCTAATGAGCTACTTGATCTGTTACAAGCTTTTAGACCGGAGCCCAACCCCTGGACCTTTGTGTTGGAGCGACCAAATAATGATGGTAACAGTAGCGGCAGTAAGAAGTACAAATTAGATTTAACTCTTCTTTGCCCAAATATTTTCTTCTGTGTTGCACCACCCAGGTGATGTCTTCTAAACTCTACTTCTTTCCTTTTACACATTGAGGACAATGTTTCGTTCTGGTTGGGGGGAGGGAATAGTCGACAAATGTGAAATCTTGGTTAAGTTTTTACTAATTTTTTGTTGTAGAAACTAACTGTTGCTAACTTTTTGTGTTGAAGATGGCTTAATATGGAGTGTATTTACTCTATAAACGAATCTTAATTTTTTTAAAAAAAAAAAAAAAAAACCAAAAAAAAAAAAAAATAAAATAAAATAAAAATTTCTTTTTCTTTATTAAGTTTTGATGTTCATTTTTCTTCTTCTTTTAATTTTCTCCTCTATAAATATACATTTTCCAACTTTTGAGTCGAAGATGGCTGAATATGGAGTGTAGTGCCTCTAGAAACGCATCTTCTTAAAAAAAAAAATCATTTTCTTTTACTATCATTTTAAGTGTAACTTTTCTAATTAGTTTTTCTACATCATTTTCACATTTCTGCATGCATATTTTTCTTTCTTGTTTAGAATAGGTTGGGGGGTAGAATAATATTTAAAAAAAAAAAAAAAAAAAAAAAAAAAAAAAAAATTGTGTGATTTTTTTTAAAATTGGATTAAATTTTTAATTTTAAATTTTATTATTTTTATTATTTTTGGTGATGTTACGCTATGTTTGCTACTTTACATGTTGATGTCGGAGATAAATATGAGTTGCTTGAAGGAATGAACATGTCATAAATAAGTGCCAAGTAAGTTTTTGAGCCTATCATTTTTCTTGGAGAGTAACCCTTTTGCCCATTCTCTATACAGCTTAGCAGTTTATTATTTTATACACGATCTCTAGATTTCTTTTGAGTTAACCCTTTAAAAAAAATTGTAAAAAAAAAAAAAAAAAAAAATGTGTGTTGTTACATTGGGAGGCCCATCTAACTAGTAGATATGGATGATTATTTAGAGCCCTAAAAGACGATGGAAAGGCCATCTTTGATCCGTTTGAGCCTTTCTAGCCATCCCTTTTATTAAATATCCATAGTTAACCATTTTGAGCCTTTAAAAAAAAAAAAACTTTTTCTTTGTCAACTTATCATCTTGACCCACTCTGATTTGGAGTATTACCCGATATCTTATAAGTTCCATCACCTATTTATGTTTGAGAAAAATGTAAATAATTATTTTGTTCAGTGAAGTTATGCCAAAAAAAAAAAAAAAAAAAAAAACAAGAGTTGTTGTTTCAAAAGAATAAAAATAAAAAAATAATAGGTGAAATCCACCTTGCAACTTCCAAAAAAAAAAAAAAAAAAATCTCTGCATTTTTCTCAAATATACACTTTGTTTTCCTTATTTCCCTTCTTTGTTAGCCATGTCCCTAGCCTACGTTACGTCCTAATAAAAGTCCTTCTTGATTTTAGGGAACTATAGTTTGAAGTAGAAGCTAGTTATATGGGCTAAAAAGATGTAGTGATGCATAATAAAAAAAAAAAAAAAAAAAAAAAAGATAAATAAATTGGGTTGACTAGCATTTTTGTTTGACTTGAGATCATATTATTTCTAAGCTGAGGGAATAATTATTTCATTTTGGTGAGAGCATGTGATATCACTTCTTTATTATTTTCTCTCAATTATCATTCATTGGAGTGACTATTTTTATTGGGTTTAATTTCTTTGTGAGAGTGTCACTACTTCCAGTGAGATTTTGGGGTTTGACATGTCATTCTTGAAAGTAGCGATAACAAAGTCTATTGGGCTGATTCATGTGGATGGTTGATGTGGGTGTGATGTTGCTTTAGACTGGAGATAATGCTTATACTTTTATTTGATTGCTATTATTAATCATGAAATAAATACGAGTGTTTTATTAAAAATATATATATATATTTTGAATTTGAATTTTATTTTCGCTTTATTTGCTGTGTGACTAGCAATGTGTGTTGAGTGTTAGAAAATGTATATTTATAAAGGAGAAAATCATCATTTTACATTTCAAGTCTTACTAACAACCCTTACTTTTATGTATTTAAGTTTCTTGCAATTTAATTATGTGTGTTTGATTTTAATTAAGTATTTTATGTATTTTATGTATTTTAGGGGTATTATAGTCATTTCAGAATAAAGGAGAGATCAGACGGCAAAACGGACATCACTTTTGAACTCAGGACGGTCGAAAACCTTAGGAGGAGCATAAAAGGAAAAATGCATTCACATATACTATTCACATGTCTGCATCTTTCACGCATCGCTGATCGCTTCACATAGACGGATCGATGACGTGGCATTGACCGATGGCGTGGCATTGGTGATGAGGTGTCATGATCCTGTTGGACTAAAATTCTTATGCATCGCTTATGGTGACGTGGCGGCGTACGAAAAATCTCGCAGTACGGTACATGCATCACACAGATTATTGTCAATCAAAGGCAGTTATTCACCCGCGCAAAACCGATTGATGGCGATGACGTGGCGCAATCTCGAAAGGCCCAAATGTTTTTAATCCGATGGCTATGATTTACTCCATGTATCTATAAAAAGGCCTCCCCTAATTTGATATCTGAATCCATTTTTGGGATCCATTTTCTGTAATTCTCTCTCCATCTTGTATTTTCTTCGTATTTTAATAAATTCCCATTTTGCCCCTAGTTCAATTATGAGTGGCTAATTTCCTTTCAAGCTTGGGTTGAAGGTGAAGTCTCAACATGTGTCATGAGCTTTATTTGGTAAATTTATTTTCTCTTCCCCTCTAGTTTTTGTGGATGTTTTGACTTCTCGTCGACAAATAATACTAATCTTGTCTAGTACCGCCTTGGTTTCACCCTACTCAGTACAAGGTTATTATTATTTGACACGATAAGCCCTTAGCACCATATTGATTAGAGCGTGGTTCATGAGGTGTGGATTCCCCCCTCATGATTTAATTGGTATTAATACGGATTATTTAGCCCATGATGCATGTTGATACGGATCCGAATACCCAAGTACGTCATTTCAATAGAATTATCTTCAATTTATTCTCGCCATTGCAATTCCAATTTTAGAATTTATTCTCGCCATTTTAATTTAAGTTTTAGCATATTCCAAATTATTTCCACCACAAATCCAATCACCCATTTACAAAATTAATTCTACACACAATTAAAATCCACCTCCTCGTGGGATCGACACTCGTCACCATTGATCTATACTACAATAGATTCGTGCGCTTGCGAGTACATTAAAATTTGCACAACAAGTTTTTGGCGCCGTTGCCGGGGAGGTAAGTAATTTTAATTCATAGAATTAATTTTTGTGCATAATTTCTTTTAAATTGCTTTCTTGTATTTTTTTTTTATTATTAAAAAAAAATAGAAAAAAAAGTGGATCTGCATTTAGAGGTTAGTATTTCTTTTCTTTCTCTATTCTTTACAATTCTGCAATTTAATTTTCGATTTATTTTTCTTTGTAATTTTTGTTTATCTTAATTTAATTTTCTTTATTAAGTTTTAATTTAATTTTTAGTTAATTGCACGTATTTATTTTTGTGTATTTTTATAGAAAGGTTGTAATAGCGCAATAAGGTTAGTATCGTAATTTCTCCCTCTTCTTTATTTTTATTTGTTTTGTTTCCATCATTATTTTTATTTTATTTGTTTTGCATGCATGGTCGAAGGTCATTATTACCTAATCTTGAACCTATAGACCTTGAATTAGAGAAAACACTTCGCACACACAAACAAGTAAAAAGTAAAATGGATTTACAAGCACCACAGGAGAGGCCATTTAAGGATTATTTCAGTCCTTTAGCAAATTTGAGCACATCATGCATAAGATACCCAAATGTAGCTGCTAGGAGTTTTGAACTAAAACCTAGTGTGCTAAATTGTCTCCCCACATTTTATGGCTTAGAAAATGAGGACCCATATAATCATCTGAATGATTTTCATGCCATTTGTCAAACTTTTAAATATGAAAATTTTTCAGACGATGATGTTAAACTCAGATTATTCCCATTTTCTTTAAAAGATAGAGCTCGTTCATGGCTTAATACATTGCCTGCCAATAGCATTTCATCATGGGAACAAATGGTAACTAAATTTTTAAATAAATATTTTCCAGTGCATAAAACAAATGCTATTCGCAGGGAAATCTCGGAGTTTACCCAGAGAGAGGACGAGCAATTTTTTGAAACGTGGGAGCGATTCAATGGGCTACTCTTGAAGTGTCCACATCATGGGTATGAGAAATGGCACCAATGCCAATACTTTTTGGAGGGATTACTACCGAATGTGCAAGAATGGCTAATGGCAACAAGTGGAGGAGAGCTAATGTCAAAAAGTGCATCAGAAATTTGGGAATTCTTCCAGCGACAAGCAGATAATTCCCAACAACGGAGTCGATCACTCAGGAATACTAGAAGGATTAAAGGAGTGAATGAGGTTCACATTGGCGAGTCAACTTCGGGAATCAAAGAAGTCAAGGAGATGGTTGAAGGTCTTGCTCGACAAATAGCATCGTTATCAACTGCTAAATCAACAGAACCACATGACCATGACTCATACTCGTATGCCAATGCCATAGGTGTAATGAGAAAGCCATCAAATTACAACCCATACTCCAATACATATAACCCTGGATGGAGAGACCACCCCAATTTTTCATGGTCTCAAGGATTCCAACAGAATGGACCTGCAGCTCCAGCTCCACCAATGCAACAAATTCCTCAAAATCCTCAAGCCTCTCAGCCACCATTTAGACCATACAATCAGAACCAGAATTACTCTCAACCGGACCATGGGAGGATTCATTCCAGATCTCAAGAATGTTACTCATTCTACCATTGAGCAAATGAATCGCACTATTGATGGACTACGAAATGAGTTGAGAGCAATTCACAAGCCCAACTGGTTTCAAGCCTCGAGAAGATGGTGGGACAACTTGCTTCCTTGGCAATGACCGTTGATAAAGGTAAATTTCCAAGTCAACCGCCTAATCCTAAAGGAGTGCATGCAAGTACCATTCACACCACATGGAGAAGTTAAAGCCATGACCTTGCGAAAGGAAAGAAGTCGACAACAAAGTGGAGATGGTGACAAAAGAAAATCAAATTGTTGTGAGTGTTGAGGACTCACCACCGAGGAGAAAGAAGAAACCAACCCACGAGAATACGTTCCCAAAGCTCCATTCCCCGTGAGGTTAGCTAAAGGCAGAAGGGAAAATCCACGTGAGATTCTCGAAATCTTGAAACAGTAAGTGTTAACATCCCTTTACTTGATGCTATTAAACAAGTTCCATCTTATGCCAAGTTTCTTAAAGACCTTTGTACTAAAAAGAGAAATATGCATGTTGAAGGCATTTTTAACAGAAACGTTAGTATACTCCAACATAAAATTCCTTTAAAATGCAGCAGCTCCCACTATCTCATGTAGTATGGAACCACACTATTGAGAATGCTTTGTTGGATTTAGGAGCTAGTGTAAATCATACCTTATTCAAGTGTTTGTGAAACTTGACCTGGAGAATTACACCCAAGCAGATCGGTCCAAAAATACCTCGTGGTATTGTGGAGGACGTGCTTATCCGGTAGACAAGTTTTATTTTCCTGATTTCATTGTAATTGACACTCAACCAATACAGATTCAAGGAAGCACATCCCCATTATTCTAGCCGACCTTTCTTGGCAATCGGATGCTCACATTCAATGTAGGAAATATGCTTGTCCTTGGCAACATGACTATGGAGTCAATATCTTCAACATTGCCAAACAACCTCACGGCGATGATGGAATTGTTGATGTGGATTTAATTGAAACAATAGTTGATAATACTTTTCTTTCAAACCTTAGTGATGATCCTTTACAAACGTGTTTAACTCACTTTGGTTTGGATTTTGATATTGACAGATCGGTCAACGCCCCTTGACTCAAAGACCATCTATGGATACTAATAAATGGAAGTCAAGAGTTGAACAACTAGCACCATCGAGAAGCAACTCACCCCATCATCGAATTACCACCAAAACTCGAGCTCAAACCATTGCCCAACACATTGGAATATGCATTTTGGGAAGAAAGTACTCTAGTAATCATCTCATCATCCCTCAATGACGAACAAAAAGGTAAGTTGTTGGATGTTTTGAAAGAGCACAAAGGGGCATTAGGATGGACCATAGGCATATAAAGGTATAAACCCTGATTGCATGCATTACATACACCTCGATGAAAATACTAAATCTAATATGGAAATGAAACGTCGGTTAAATCTAATATGAAAGAAGTTGTTAAGTCCTTAAGCTATTAGATGCAGGTATCATTTACCCAATTTCTGATAGTTCATGGGTCAGTCCTGTGCAAGTTGTCCCTAAAAAGTCATGAGTCACAGTAGTTACCAATGCTAATAATGAATTGATACCCACTAGAGTGACTACAGGATGGCGTGTATGCATTGATTATAGAAAGTTGAATTCTGTCACACGTAAAGACCATTTTCCTTTACCATTTATCGATCAAATGCTTGATAGATTAGCAGGCCATGAATTTTATTGCTTTCTAGATGGCTACTCAGGATATAATCAGATTCCCATAGCACCAAAAGATCAAGAGAAAACCACTTTCACTTGCCCTTTTGGCACTTTTGCATATAGGAGAATGCCATTTGGATTATGTAATGCACCTGCTACATTTCAACGATGCATGTTGAGCATTTTTTCTGATATGGTTGAACGATTCCTTGAAGTCTTTATGGATGATTTTTCGTTCTTTGGTGACTCGTTTGATCAATGTTTACGTCATCTAACACTAGTTATGCAGAGATGTATCGAGAAGAACTTGGTCTTAAATTGGGAGAAGTGCCATTTTATGGTAAAACAAGGTATTGTCCTCGGTCACATCATTTCAAGCAAAGGTATTGAGGTTGACAAAGCCAAGGTGGATCTCATTTCTAATCTTCCTCCACCCAAAACAGTCAGAGAAGTAAGATCTTTCCTTGGGCATGCTGGTTTCTATAGACGTTTCATTAAAGATTTTAGCAAAGTTTCTAGACCCTTATGCAATTTACTTGCTAAGGATGTGCCTTTTATCTTTAATGATTCATGTCTTGTGGCTTTTGAAAAATTAAAGCAATTGTTGACATCATCACCCATCATTCGCCCCAAACCGGAGTTTACCATTTGAGCTCATGTGTGATGCATGCAGGAGCAGGACAAAGAGTTGATCGAATTCCCCATGTTATTTACTATGCTAGTATGACATTGAATGATGCAGTTGAACTATTCAACTAAAAAGAAATGCTAGCAGTAGTGTTTGCATTAGAGAAATTTCGATCTTATTTCAGGTGTAAAATAATTATATTCATGATCACGCTCTTAAATATCTTCTCACAAAGATGCAAAAGCTGACTAATTGGTGTTACTTTTGCAGGAGTTTGACTTGGAATTCAAGGATAAGAAAGGCAGAGAATGTTGTGGCGGACCATCTCTCGCTCCATTTTGACACAATTACGTAATCATTACCATTGAATGAGTCATTTGATGAACAATTAATGAGTGTGGAAGTATTACCGTATCGATATAGTTAATTATCTTGTAAACTTCCGAGCATTGGACCAAGCAAGATAAGGCTAAATTCTTTGCGTAAATAAAGAATTTCTTTTGGGATGACTTATTTATTCAAGTATGCACAAATAGTTTATGTGTCCCAGAAAGTGAAATTCAGAATATCCTTTCATTCTGCCATGAACAAGCATGTGGAGGCCATTTCAGTGCTAAGAAAACTGCGACTAAAGTTTTACAATGTGGTTTTTATTGGCCAACTATATTTCGAGATGCTTACACTTTCTCTTCATGATAGGTGTCAACGAATGGGAGCATTACGAAGGAACATGATGCCACTAAATCCAATTTTAGTGGTTGAGATTTTTGACGGGGTATCGACTTCATGGGACCCTTTCCCCTTCTTTTGGCCATCAATACATATTGGTTGGTGTTGACTATGTATCGAAATGGGTAGAAGCAATTCCATGTAGAACCAATGATCACAAGGTGGTGATAGGATTTTTGAAAAGCAATATTGTTTCACGCTTTGGATTCCCTCGAGCAATAATCAGTGATGGTGGTGCCCACTTTTGTAACAAAGCATTCAAAGCTCTTTTGACAAAGTATTCAATCACACACAAAGTGGCTCCGTATCATCCGCAAACCAAGTTGAGATCTCCAATCGAGAAATAAAGCACATATTAGAAAAGACGGTGAGAAAAGATTGGTCATTAAGACTTGATGATGCATTATGGGCATATAGAACGGCTTTCAAGACCCGATTGGGATGTCACCCTACAAAGCTAGTGTATGGAAAAGCTTGCCACCTACCCGGAACTCGAGCATCGTGCGTATTGGGCCATCAAGAAATTCAACTTTGACATGCAGCAAGCCAGCTCAGAAAGAAGATTACAACTGGCAGAACTTGAAGAAATTCGCAATGACGCATACGAAAATGCCAAGATTTACAAGCAACGGATGAAAGTCTTCCATGACAACGCGTTATGAGAAAATCGCTCACCTGTGTCGAAAATACTTTTATTCAATTCTCGCGCACCTATTCCCGTAAGTTACGCCTCGTTGGTCCGGTCCCTTTATTGTTCATCTGCTTTTTCCACGGGCAATTGAAATTAAGGACCCAAAGAACTGTCACGTTTAAAGTTAATGGTCAAAGATTAAAGCCATATCTAGAGTACCAACCATGGAGAAGACACCGAAATAAATTTGAGTGACCCACCAGATTTGAATTGATTTTTTTTCTTTTCGTTGATTTGATTTTCTCTTTCTTTATATTATTCTTCTGCTAAATGAAATTATTTTTGCATAAGTGTGTTTGTTTAACTATTAAGTTTTCTCTTATCATTGTTAATCATGAGTCTCATACTTAGACCGTTCCTCCTGAACATTCTTAAACCACTTCAACGTGTCAAAACTCATCTCAAAAGGCAGATTTAATTTTGTAAAACACATCGTATTTGGGCTCTACAACCACCAGAGTTAGTAGCCTATGTTGAGGGTTTAAAAAGCCAACTCAGAGACATTGAGAGAAGTGTTTACGATATCCAATTGGAGCTTGAGGTAAATTCAATAAGAGGACGATTTTAATTTTCTGCTTGTTTTAATTTGTTTTTCTGTTTGTGTGCTTTAGTTTGTTAGAAAGTGGCGGATAACGGTACTCGTGACAATCAAGTTTCCCATAAAACCGACATTCGAGGCGAAAGTATGGGTAAATGAGATTCTTCACAAGCGATTCCCTTCACTTCCTCAGAATGCCCTCCTTACGATCTATAAAGCTCGTTCCGATCGCTTGCGATTACTCTTGTGTATTAACATACCTGCTGACATCCGTTGGTTTATCGAGGCTAAAGTACGATTAGGAGGTGAGTTACCTCCATAATTTATTGCATTCTTGCCTGGTTGTGGTAAAGGAAATTATGCAAGAAAACGACGAGCTCGAAGAATTTCTGTTGCTTGTCATAAGTGTGCCAGAATGAGTTGCGATAGAAACCCATGTTCTTTAGGAATGGTGTCGATAACAGGAAGATAAGATTCAATTCATTAGGGATGGCTTGAATAAGGAGTCATTGGATGATATTCTTCTCTCAAACGCATCCCTGGATATGTGCAGAGCGATTCTCCGCCATGGCCATTATTCCAGAAAGAGCATGCACAATATAGTCTCAGGAATCTGACTATAAACGACACTATTTGCTAGTTTATAAGAAAACCGGATGGGAAGCCTATTCTCGACCCATAGAGGGCGTTCAAGCCGTTTCTTGACGTAAAACCAGAGGAAGATGTGAGCCACAGTCGCAACTACGTGTAAATATCCTTTTACTTTATTGTTATTTTATTTCACTATTGTCTTATTGTTTGCATTATTGTCTTTAATAATTTTATTACTGTTTACTTTTTCCTTTTTACTGTTTTCTTTTTGACTTGCGAGCCACGTGCTTTACGCGTTCTTTCGACATATTACCTCATACACAATCATGACCCACTATCACCAAGACTCTTAAATGTGATATCTTTTGTCAAGCACTCACAAATTATTTTTGAGAAGTATCACAATGGCAGCTACTCCAAATAGACAATTCAAGAACATTTGTGTGCTTTCTGGATTTACCTATGGCAAACATAAGTAGTAAGTTGAGGCAGCCATCGATCTTGGCCAAGCATAGCGAGAAAATTACACTTGGTGTATGGAGGAGGTAATCGAGGGTTATCAAAAATGGTCTCTTTTATCGAGGCCAAGTGTTAGGCATCATCCCAAGAGTTCTAAAACCATTCGACTCATCAACCTGGAGAAGAGTTAGTCGTCTGTATGCAAGAAAGAATAACTGAAATGCTTAATCATCGATGCTTTTATTTTCCTTCCGGAGATCTTGCAACACTAGAGGCACTTATCACACTAGCATCTTGGGCCCATCTCGCACATCCACCGAAACCCATCGGTTTGTTAAATGTCAATAACTTTTATGATGGCTTTATCGCATTTCTTAACCATGCAATAAAAACTACTTTATTCCTTCCCATGCGAAAAAACTTTTATTTGTGCTCACACCGCTAATGAGCTACTTGATACATAAGCTTTTAGGAGCCCAACCCCGGACCTTTGTGTTGGAGCGACCAAATAATGATGGTAACAGTAGCGGCAGTAAGAAGTACAAATTAGATTTAACTCTTAGCCTGTAAATATTTTCTTCTGTGTTGCACCACCCAGGTGATGTCTTCTAAACTCTACTTCTTTCCTTTTACACATTGAGGACAATGTTTCGGTTGGGGGAGGGAATAGTCGACAAATGTGAAATCTTGGTTAAGTTTTTACTAATTTTTTGTTGTAGAAACTAACTGTTGCTAACTTTTTGTGTTGAAGATGGCTGAATATGGAGTGTAGTTACTCTAGAAACGCATCTTCATTGTTTGAAAAAAAAAAAAAAAAAACCAAAAAAAAAAAAAAAATAAAATAAAATAAAAATTTATTTTTCTTTATTAAGTTTTGATGTTCATTTTTCTTCTTCTTTTAATTTTCTCCTCTATAAATATACATTTTCCAACTTTTGAGTCGAAGATGGCTGAATATGGAGTGTAGTGCCTCTAGAAACGCATCTTCTTAAAAAAAAAAATCATTTTCTTTTACTATCATTTTAAGTGTAACTTTTCTAATTAGTTTTTCTACATCATTTTCACATTTCTGCATGCATATTTTTCTTTCTTGTTTAGAATAGGTTGGGGGGTAGAATAATATTTAAAAAAAAAAAAAAAAAAAAAAAAATTGTGTGATTTGTTTTAACATTGGATGACATGATTAATTTCAAATTTTAGTATTTGTATTATCTTTGGTCTTAAGTGATGTTACGCTATGTTTGCTACTTTACATGTTGATGTCGGAGATAAATATGAGTTGCTTGAAGGAATGAACATGTCATAAATAAGTGCCAAGTAAGTTTTTGAGCCTATCATTTTTCTTGGAGAGTAACCCTTTTGCCCATTCTCTATACAGCTTAGCAGTTTATTATTTTATACACGATCTCTAGATTTCTTTTGAGTTAACCCTTTAAAAAAATTGTAAAAAAAAAAAAAAAAAAATGTGTGTTGTTACATTGGGAGGCCCATCTAACTAGTAGATATGGATGATTATTTAGAGCCCTAAAAGACGATGGAAAGGCCATCTTTGATCCGTTTGAGCCTTTCTAGCCATCCCTTTTATTAAATATCCATAGTTAACCATTTTGAGCCTTTAAAAAAAAAAAAAAAAAAAACTTTTTCTTTGTCAACTTATCATCTTGACCCACTCTGATTTGGAGTATTACCCGATATCTTATAAGTTCCATCACCTATTTATGTTTGAGAAAAATGTAAATAATTATTTTGTTCAGTGAAGTTATGCCAAAAAAAAAAAAAAAAAAACAAGAGTTGTTGTTTCAAAAGAATAAAAAAAAAAAAATTCGTCAAATCCACCATCAAACCACCAAAAAAAAAAAAAAAAAAAAAAATCTCTGCATTTTTCTCAAACATACACTTTGTTTTCCTTATTTCCGTTCTTGGTTAGCCATGTCCCTACGTTACGTCCTAATAAAAGTCCTTCTTGATTTTAGGGAACTATAGTTCAAGCTAGTTATATGGCTAAAAAGATGTAGTGATGCATAATAATAAAAAAAAAAAAAAAAAAAAGATAAATAAATTGGGTTGACTTGCATTTTTGTTTAACTTGAGATCATATTATTTCTAAGCTGAGGGAATAATTATTTCATTTTGGTGAGAGCATGTGATATCACTTCTTTATTATTTTCTCTCAATTATCATTCATTGGAGTGACTATTTTTATTGGGTTTAATTTCTTTGTGAGAGTGTCACTACTTCCAGTGAGATTTTGGGGTTTGACATGTCATTCTTGAAAGTAGCGATAACAAAGTCTATTGGGCTGATTCATGTGGATGGTTGATGTGGGTGTGATGTTGCTTTAGACTGGAGATAATGCTTATACTTTTATTTGATTGCTATTATTAATCTGATGAAATAAATACGAGTGTTTCTATTAAAAAATATATATATATATTTTGAATTTGAATTTTATTTTCGCTTTATTTGCTAGGGACTAGCAATAAGCTGGTTGGGGGGTGTGTTGAGTATTAGAAAATGTATATTTATAAAGGAGAAAATCATCATTTTACATTTCAAGTCTTACTAACAACCTTTACTTTTATGTATTTAAGTTTCTTGCAATTTAATTATGTGTGTTTGATTTTAATTAAGTATTTTATGTATTTTAGGGGTATTATAGTCATTTAATAAAGGATAGATCATACTGAAAAACGGACATCACTTTTGAACTCGTGATCGAAAACCTTAGGAGGAGCATAAAAGGAAAAATCTTCACATATACGGTACTATTCACATGTACGGCATCGTTTCACGCATCGCTTCACATAGACGGATCGATGACGTGGCATTGACCGATGGACGTGGCATTGACGATGAGGTGTCATGATCCGTTGGACTAAAATTCTTATGCATCTTGTTTATGGTGACGTGGCAAAGATATCGGGACGAAAAATCTCGCAGACGGTACATGCATCACAGATTATTGTCAATCAAACCGTTATTCACCCGCGTGGTCAAACCGATTGATGACGTGGCGCAACTCAGCCCAAATTTTTAATCCGATGGCTATGATTTACTCCATGTATCTATAAAAAGGGGGCCTCCCCCCCCTAATTTGATATCTCTGAATCCATTTTTGGGATCCATTTTCTGTAATTCTCTCTCCATCTTGTATTTTCTTCGTATTTTAATAAATTCCCATTTTGCCCCTAGTTCAATTATGAGTGGCTAATTTCCTTTCAAGCTTGGGTTGAAGGTGAAGTCTCAACATGTGTCATGGGCTTTATTTGGTAAATTTATTTTCTCTTCCCCTCTAGTTTTTGTGGATGTTTTGACTTCTCGTCGACAAATAATACTAATGGTTTCACCGGCCCTCTAGTACAAGGTTATTATTATTTGGCACGATAAGCCCTTAGCACCATATTGATTAGAGCGTGGTTCATGAGGTGTGGATTCCCCCCTCATGATTTAATTGGTATTAATACGGATTATTTAGCCCATGATGCATGTTGATACGGATCCGAATACCCAAGTACGTCATTTCAATAGAATTATCTTCAATTTATTCTCGCCATTGCAATTCCAATTTTAGAATTTATTCTCGCCATTTTAATTTAAGTTTTAGCATATTCCAAATTATTTCCACCACAAATCCAATCACCCATTTACAAAATTAATTCTACACACAATTAAAATCCACCTCCTCGTGGGATCGACACTCGTCACCATTGATCTATACTACAATAGATTCGTGCGCTTGCGAGTACATTAAAATTTGCACAACACAATGTTCACAATAAACCTTAACAGTGTGAGTTTAAGGATAAAGAGGATAAGGAATCAATAAGGGAAAAAATTGAGGGACATTTTATTAATCAGAAAGTTAACAAACAATAACAAGACCTCCCTATTTATAACAGGGTAAACCTACTTTTCCAAGTTAATTTCATATTTTTTATTTTTAATTTCAGTCAATTATGGTATGTGCTTCAATATTTTATTTCTATTGGAATTGTGATTAACATTGTTGCACATCTATTACCTTGCTTATGAAGATAATTCACTATAGAGACTCAAGCAGACAAGAAGAAATAATTTTGTTTTGTAATTATGTTACAATGGGTTACGAACTTTGTATCTATAATGATGGTTCTGGTATTTTTTGCTTTTTTTGGTAATTAAAAAAAACCAATTCCATTGTCTATAATCTAATAAAAAAGCCTTTTTTTTTCCTTACTCGGTTTCCCTCAAAATACCCAAAATATACCTCCATATATTAAAATCGCTAACTTTACACATACATACTTAAAAAGATCAGGGAAAATACAAAAATAACCTTAATAAAATGCCAACAAAACTGAATTGATTCCCTCCCAAAATCACAAAGTCGAGTAAACGAAAACAAGAGAGAAAACTCCTTGAAGAACAAGCCGCCCCCTACTCATTCTGCACTTTAGCTATCACCATCGCCTTGTCTTGCCTCCGTCATTGGTTACTAGGTAAGTAATTTTCATTTTCTTCTTTCTCCTACAAATATTCAAAGAAAATTTTTAGGGTTTTTGTTGAAAATAGTAAGTGATTTAGTGAATTGGGTATACTTTATGGGATTACTGAAAATGGAAAGAATTAGAAGTATAACATGAACAATGTAATACAATATATCATGAAGAGACATACAAAAACAAATGTCAGACAACATATTTTTATTTGATGAACTTCATATTTATTTTGTTTCCTCTATGGATTTTGTATTCTTATTTTTGTTTGAGTGCAACAATTAAGATTTGGCAACAATGTGGTTAAAGAGAAGTTGATTAAAGAATCATGTGGGCTAGTTTTCCCAATTTTTGCTTTGTGGTTGGAGAAAGGATGTGTTTAGTTTTGAAACATTATGATCCAATTTTAAAGGTTATTTGATTGTGTTCATTGGATCTGTCTTTTATTGATTATTGTTTTGAATTTTGTTATAAACATATTGTTTTGGAAATTTGTGAAATCAAGGTTGTGGTGTAAGAATCTATATGTGTTGTGTTCTAAATTCTATTCATCACAGGAGATAAGTACTATATTTGTGCAATTATTAATTTTAGGGAGTAAATACAACAATGATTTTGTGTTTTCAGACCAACAAATTGTATACTATATTGCAACATAAGGTGATTGTCGAAGATAATATCATAAATTCATAGAATAATCATATTGTTTTCATCTTATCTAGCGCGACATATTTCTCATGTTGTAGAAAGGCATAATAATAAACACATAAAGTAACAGCCTACATGTTCATAATCATATTAGTTTTGATTATGGTGCCACTTCATATGATTAAAACTAGGTTGTAGGTGTTTTGGTACTGACCCAAATGCAGGCTAGTTATTTTTCATACTCTAGTAAAAATTAGAGTCGGATACCTAAAATCAGGCTTAGAGTTCAATTATGAACTGGAAAATAGTTGTTGGCATGTTATTAGCCTCATAACATTTGAATTGTTTAGTATCAGGCTTCATATGATTAGTTTATGACCCATTTAACCTCTTGGTAAAACCTTTTGCTTGATCCTGTAGGTTCTGGACTATATACCAAAAAAACCATGCCATCCGATGATAATTTAGATAACAATGATCAAAAGGCGGTTTTAGTAAAAGTGTCTAATATGTCATCATTAAAGGCACTTTTACTTATAAATCAACGTCTCATAGAGCAGCAGTATGAAGTGTTTAAGGAAACATGCTTTGGTCATTTTGTGTACCTTCAAGATCTACAATTTGTTGGCCAAATTGTTCATGCATTATTATTACGGTATATGAGATCAACTGATAAGGCAATGTACTTCAAAATAGGACAAAAATAGTGCATATTTTCTATGCTTGAGTTTGCCTTAATTACGGGATTGAAATGCCATAAAGAACATGATCTTCTAGTACATGAGAAAGACAATGGTGACAATATATGTGACGTGTTCATGGGGGCCAATCATGAATTTACTCAAAAGCAATTACAGAAAGCTTTTTCAACAGCCCAGTCCAATGATGATACCTTGATGGTAAAGTTTTCCATGCTATATTTCTTAGAGTCTGTGCTGCTAGGAAATGAGCCCAAGAATAAGATTGATGACCTCCATATTCGTCTATTAGAAAACTTTAAAGAATTTAATAATTATCCATGGGGTCGCTTGTCATTCGAGGCAACAATGTTAAGCTTGAAGAACACAGTTACAAGGAGAAGCAAAAGAATTGGTTCATTAGATACAAACACAGAAGAGAAATACAACCTTTATGGTTTTCCATTTGCGTTTCAGGTGAGAATTCTTATTTATTTATTTTTATAATAAATACATGAATTTTATATGATATTGATGTAGTGTGTGGACATACGAGGTCATTTCTGAATTCGGCCAAAAATTTGCAATCGAAAAAGGTGATTTAAAGGTTCCAAGAATTCTTAAGTAGTTTTGTAAGAACAAGATTATGGCTAATGTAATTAATAAAGCCTTGAAAGAGGAAGACACCATAAGTGTTTCACGCTTATTTAAGTGCGAACTATTAACATGAATTATTTAGTTTAACTTAAGTTATTTAGTTAAAGCATTAGTACTTTCTTGGTATAACTTAATTAACATCTATATTATATAGTTTATTGTAGCGACAGCATTGCATGCCACTAGAAGTGATGGAAGTAATGAGATTGTACAACATTACATGCAATGGTTCTTGGCTTTGGAAATTGAGTGGAAGCAAGAGCTTGGCGAACTCAATGTTGTGAGTGGTGATGAGCCTAACAACGAACCAAATTCTGCACATTCAAATGTGCACATGCAGTAGCAAGTTGATGTTGTTATGGATGATAGGCATGCAACCATCACTGATGATATTTCACACACACCATTCTATGCACCCTCCTCAGGATTTTTTCCTACGCCACGTAATGCATCTACTTTTCAGAGGACAACACCATTCCACGAAAAAAAAAGCAAAAATGTAAGTTAGTTGATTTGTTTAAAGACATTTTGAGATTTTTATTTATGAAATTAACTTAGCTGTATATCTTAAAACATGTTCGTAGTTCACTCCGCCTTGTCGTGTCTCCATAGGTGATTATGTTGCTCCAACATTTCAGAAAATTTATGACAGATTAAGCAAAATTGAGGAAAAGGTGCAAAAGATTGATGTGTTGGAAGCAAAGCTTGACAACATTACAAAAGACTTATGGAGAACGACGAAGTTACTCGAGGAGTTTCTAGCATCTTCTAATGTAGGCAAAGATAGTCTCACCGATCAAGTTTGCAACATTTTAAACACCTTTAGAAGCAATTTTTATTTATTTTTATATATTTTTACATTTACTTCAGTGGCTTAGATAAAATTGAAGTTAAATTCAGTTGACAATAATTACGAGAGAATTCTAAATTTTGTTATATTTATTCATAATACAGCCATCTGCACATGATCCTCATACCTCAGTGGCTTCTGATGTAGTCATAGATAAAATTGATATTCAGGTTTGTAATATTAAATCTAGTTGAAGTTAAATTCAGTTGGTAACGATTATGTAAAGAATTCTAAATTATGTTGTATTTATCTGTAATATAGCTATCTGCACATGATCCTCATATCTCAATGGCTTCTCATGTAGACCATGATAAAATAGATGATCAGGATGGTAATATTAAATTCAGTTTGTGTTGAATTTAATTGACAGCAATTATGTATAGAATTCTAACTTTTGTTGTATTCATCCGTAATACAGCCACCTGCACATGATCATCAAACCGCAGGGACTGCTCATGTAGATGCCAATAAAATTGATGTTGAGGTTGGTAAATTTAAATTTAGTTCGTGTTGAATTTAGTTACTAGAAATTATGTACAAAATTCTAAATTTGATTGTATTTATCCGTAATACAACCACCTGCACATGATCATCAAACCGTAGGGGCTGCTCATGTAGATGCCGATAAAATTGATGTTGAGGTTGGTAAATTTAAATTTAGTTAGTGTTGAAATTAGTTACTAGCAATTATGTACAAAATTCTAAATTTGATTGTATTTATCCGTAATACAGCCACCTGCACATGATCATCAAACCGCAGGGGCTGCTCATGTTGATGCCGATACAATTGATGTTGAGGTTGGTAAATTTAAATTTAGTTCGTGTTGAAATTAGTTACTACCAATTATGTACAAAATTCTAAATTTTATATTATTTACCTATAATACAGCCACCTGTACATGGTGTAATTAACATTACTGATGAAATTTCTAGCAAATCTCACTACAAAAAAGGATGCAAAGAACAAGATTGTGTTCCATTGTAACAACATTATCTAAGAAAAAAGATAAAAAAAATTAGTATATGTTAGCACACCTTACACTGACCCTTATAAGAAGTCATGAAATGATGCAGTAACTGAATCAAAAGGTCTAATAAACTTTGATGATTGGATGCGTGATGATAATATGGAGCCGTAAGTTTCTTTTATTCTTTTTTTTGTTTTAGGCTTAATTATATTTATTCAAGTTGCTATGTAATAATATATTTTGCTTTTTATGGTCGTTTGACAATAAGGTGGCCCGTCCACGACGCAGATAAAGACTGCTTCTGTCGATTATGCAAACCAAGATCATGGATATCTAGCGCAGTAATAATTTTTGTTAGGTACTTTAATGAATATGTCAAACAATGCATATAATGAACTGTTTTTTATTATCTACAGCACTTGGACTCTTTTTTTATGCTCTTTGACACAGCTTGGTAAACTCCCCACCTTGTAGTATGCAACGATGTGCCATAATGGACACTATATATCAAGTAAGTTTGTTATTACATTTATAAAACATATAGGAAAATATAAAATATATAAGACACTTACACTTTTGTTTTCTGTAATGATAATGAAAGTTAGAGCATCTGTTTTCAGTTTATGTGATCAACCCTGAAAAAGTATGGACAAATAATGCTACTAATTATGTCATTGATTATGCCAAGGGTGAAAAACTTAAATGTGTTGTTCATTGGAAAGATGTTTCCAAAGTAAGTTGCTTATATTTATTTGACGTGTTGACTATAGTTTTTTTTTCTCCATTTAGTGGTTTACATGGTTTTTTCTGTCGGTATATATTCCGCTTCATCCTAAGCAAGATCATTGGGCACTAGCAGAGTTTGACCTTCAAAAGGAGATAATTTTTGTGCATGACTCCATATTAGATTATATGAATGACAATGCATTTGAGAAGGAATTGTTGCCGTTTGTAGTTATGATGCCATTGATTCTAGATAAGATATCATGGTATACTTCACATTATGATGATAATTCTCTAACTCGTAAGTGGAAGGCCGTGCGAGTTTTAGACATCCCACAACAAAAAAACAAGTAAGAAATATTGTCGCCTCTCTTATATTATCCCTTGAGTTATGTAATATCAAATAACTATCACTTTCTATTTATCTATTGCAGTAATGATTGTGGGGTTTTTGTTATGTTTTATTTGGAGGCACTTGTAAATGGTCTAGACATTCTATATGACGTTCCTACACAAGCAGGCATTAATTCATACCGAAAACAACTGGCGACAAGGTTGTTTTCTGACAAGAAGTTGATAGAGGAATACGATTGATGATGACAAGAAGTTCATTGTTTTGGATAATCAATAATACTTGACTTTGTATTAGTTTGTAGTTTAACTTTTGGGATAATGTTAATTAAAACCTTATGAATTGACTTGTATTATTGTAAATGTGTGAACAAGTTAAATATTTTAGTTTTTGTTATTATTTAGTTAGCATTAAGTCTCCTAAGAAATTATGTACTTCTTTATGTAGGTCGTGTAAAGAGTCGAGTATACTCAACTTATTTCATCGAAGTCTGATATTTTGATTCCCATACTTCAATGTAAGCTTGCCTAAAAAATTCTCCTCTGATTGACTTAACTCTCGACTTCCTTCAGGAAAGTTAGGAAAATAGTCGAGAATACTCGACTTTTAATGTAATCTTGCCTAACATTAAACAAAATTTCTCCTCATCGAAGTCGGGTAAATAGTCGAGAATACTCGACTTGTATTGCAATCTTCTCTAACGTTGAACAAAAATTCTCCTCTCATCAAAGTCAGGTATGAGGTCGAGAATACTCGACTTTTAATGTAACATTGCTTAAGATTGACCGAAAATTCTCGACTCATCAAAGTCGGGTATGAGGTTGAGAATACTCGACTTTGATGTAACCTTGCCAAATATTGAACAAAAAATTTCATCTCCTCGAAGTTGGGTAAATGTAGATAATTTTCATCGAAGTTGAGTAAATGACAGAAAATACTCAACTATGATGTAACATTGCAGTCCTTGCCTAATATTCAGTAAAACTCTCATTTAATCAAAGACGGGTTAAAAGTCGAGAATACTCGACTTTGAATGTATCAATATGTAATCATCTATCAAAAAATGTAATAGCCACTAAATATTATCTGCAATAACTGATCATGAAATAGTATCTGTAACAACTTTAAATTATCTAGGAAACATTAAATATAATTCTATTTTAATAGGTAGCAACTAGTAAATTCATCCTTTATACAATTTCAATATGAAAATCCTTATACAATGACTTAGCATAGTCTTTTAATTGCTCCAAGAACTCAAGCAATAACCCAAAAATCTACGATGCCACCATTTAAAGACAATATACAAGCTAAATCCTCCGTCAAGCCCTGTACACATAATGTTAAATTTAGTACATATTTAAACAGCATTAACGAAATAAATAAAACATAAATGAATACCAAGAATTGAGACACTTACATTGCATATAAATTTGAAACAAGGTATCACTCATGTAACGACATTGGCGTCATGCATTTGAGTCGATTGTGTCCATGACTACCACACCGACTGCATTTATAAGGCACCTTTTCCTCACCCCTAGATGGTATTCTATTATTTTTTGGACGCCTACTTGACCGCTTTTCTAGAGGAGGATGTACTTCGTGGGCACTTACATCACTAGAAACATCCCACCCCTCTTGAGGACCAACAAGTACCTTATCAAGATCACCATCTTGTAAATAGTCTCAGAATATGCTAAGACCCATGCATCACTTGAATAGTAATGGGAGCAGTAATCATAGATTGAAAAATCCTGATGCTTACACACCGCCACAACATGTACACATGGTAATTGTTCAAGTTGGAATTCCCGTAAGTGCAAGTTTTCTCTAATATGTTCACATGCCCATCAAGATCACCATCTTTGACAATAAATTCTTATAGATTTAAGTTGATCACTCGAAAATTTTGAGAGGCAATTTGTCTACTTCTCACTACTTTATCTGCCCATTTTGTCAGTCGACTATTTGTAACCGCAACTTCTTCACGACGCTTACAAAACCACTCTCGTAGTTTGTCAATTATCCCATCCATTAGTTTATGAATAGGTAACAATCGATCAGATTTTAAAATCCCATTCATGCATTCAGCAATGTTGGTATTCATAATATTGTAATGTCGTCCGTCGAAGTGCGAACGTGCCCACTTATCAATCCCTGTCTCCTCAAGATACTTTCCAACTGCTTCGCTGACCTTGTATATCTCATTCATATAATATGTGAAGTGTGTTAGTCGATAAGCTTTTGAAGCCGCTTCAAATATACCACCAACATCAACATCTAGGTTTTGCTTTAAGTGGTATGTACAAACTCCATAGGTAGCACTCGAGAACACAGTAGATACAAATTTCTTAATACTTGGATAACGGTCAAAAATAAAAACTAAAATTTCAACTTTCCTAATTGATTTCCTCAACTTTGTGAAAAACCACAACCAAGATGCATCATTCTCACTATCACCGACACCGAAAGCTAATGGATAAATCTGATTGTTACCATTCTTCCATGTGGCAATGAACATAGTTCTTTTATATTTTCCTTTGAGAAATGTACCATCAACTGCAATAACTGGCCTAATGGAAGAAGAAAATCCCCTCAAAGAACTACCTGTTGCCATGAAGAAGTACTTGAAGCGATTTGTGTCATCAACCTCAAGGAAAGTTCGAGTCCCAAGATTCTTTTTCTCAAGCATTGCCATATATTGTGGAAGCAATTTGTAAGACTCTTCAGGTGAACCTCGAACAATTTGCATTGCACATTCCTTTGCTCTCCATGCTTTGTGATAACTTATATCGTAACCATATTGTTGCTGAAAATCCTGCCTAATGTCTGTAGCCCTATATGAAGAAGATGAACCATCATACTTACACTGAATATTTTGGGCAATTAGTTTCGCAAAAGCTTGGCGATGATCTTTTTTCGAGACATCATGGGAACAAGAATGTACATGGCAATACTTCCTAATTTCGAACATACCACAATTATTGACCTTAACAGCACGAATACGCCACTACAGTTTTTATCCACGCAGGTGACAACAAGTAGATTCTTACTAGATTTAAATGTTTTATATTCAATTTTTTTGTTATAGCATATGCACTGAGCTTGCCTTACAAGACCTCTTTGGAAGAAAATTATTGTCTTTCCATAAATCCATCGCTATCATCACCAACTTCATTTGATGCTAAATTATCAACACTAAGGAACGAATCATTTGTGCATATTGAATTACTACTAGCCAGCAAACTAAGTCTCGGCAAATAGTTGTTACTACACCGTGGCTGAGTTATGGTCAACACCGGTGGACTATCAGTTCTTGCTTCAATATCCGGTAGTGTCATGTCTTCGGCATCAAGATGAACAATTCGTGCTTCAATATCCGGTAGCATTCTGTCTTTGACATCAAGATGGACCTCGGTTGAATCAGGAATAAAACTATCATATTCTATTCTAACTCTGTCAACTTCAGGTTGGGAAGTTGATAAATCAACAATTGGATAATATTGACTCTCCTCCCAAGAATTGTTTCTTGCAGGTGGACTATTCTCTACCCTTATATCGCCATTAGGCTCGATAATATTTACACTACGTTCATAAGTGATGCAGAGAGGATTTCTGAAACCGCTATTAGCTTCTTCCAAAAAAAATTCTACACCACAATCATTCAAAATTTCCATAGGTGTCAAAGGCTCTGACGATGTTTTGAACTTGAACTTCATGCTAATAACAAATTCAAAAAGGTCAATAGAAATCACTTTTGCCACTTTTTCGACAAGTTGCTCAAGTGTAGTTGAATGTGGCGCTTTAATACCCCGTATCTCAGTACCAGTAAATCTATATTCACCATTTTCCTGAGTCCATTCACCAATATACAATATAGGAACACGTACAGTTGCCATTAACGAGTGGAGACACTGCCATCATTAGAAATTTTTTTTTTTAAAAAATATGGATCAAGTGACTTACTCGACTTTATTACTCGACTCATACTCGACTTGTTCATAAAACTTACTTGACGTTTAATCGACTTATTTTTAAAAATTACTTGACTTAATACTCGACATTCAATATACTAACTCGATTTCTTACTCGACTTCTTACTCTACTTACTCAACTCATTTCTTACTCAACAAAATACTCGACTTCTTTAAAAAATTACGTAACTCTTACTTTAATTGTAATAAATTACTCAACTTTTACTTGATTTGTTGTAAATATTACTCGACTTAATGCTTGACATATTCAACTTGATCAAGTGACTTTTTGCTGAACATTATTACTCAGCTCTTACCTGATGTGTTAAACAACTTACTTGACATTTACTCGACTTCTTTAAACATTTACTCGACTTAATACTTGACTTATTCAATACACTTACTTGACTTGATTACGTGAATTTTTACTCAACATTATTACATAGCTCTTACCCGACGTGTTCAAAAACTTACTTGACATTTACCTGACTTGTTTAAAACATTACTCAACTTAATACTCGACTCATTGTACCTGCTTACTCGATTTCTTATAACACTGATTTCTTATCAAACCTCATACTCAGCTTCTTTAAAAAATAACATAACTGAGACTCCATTTGTCCAAAAACGTTACTCAACTTTCACTTGATTTGTTTTAAATTTTACTTGATTTAATACTTGATTCATTCAATATACTTACTCGACTTGATCAAGTGACTTCTTACTTAACATAATAACTCATCTCTTCCCTTACATGTTCAAACACTTAGTTGACGTTACTTGGTTAAAAAATTAATACTCGACTCATTCAATCCACTTGACTTCGTGCTCGACTAAATACTCGACTTATTCAATTGTCTTTATTTTTTACTCGACTAAATGCTCAACTTACCAGACTTCATTCCTGACTTAGTAGTCGACTAGATACTCGACTTATTCAATGCGTTCATTTCTTACTCAACTGAATGCTCAACTTACCAGACTTTATACCCGACTTTGTACTCGACTACATACTCGACTTACTCAATGCATTTACTTCTTACTCGATTGAATGCTCAACTTACCAGACTTCATACCCGACTTTGTACTCGACTAGATACTCGACTTATTCAATTGCCTTCACTTTTTACTCAACTGAATGCTCAACTTACCAGACTTCATACCCGACTTTGTACTCGACTAGATACTCGACTTATTCAATTGCCTTCACTTCTTACTCGACCGAATGCTCAACTTACAAGACTCCATACTCGACTTCTTTAAAAATATTAGTACTCGACTCAATATACTTACCCGACTTAATACTCGACCTCTTTAAAAATTACATAAATCTTACTCGAGTTGTTCAAAAAATTTACTTGACTTTTACTTATTTCTTGACCCTTAATACTCGACTTATTTAATATGCTTACTCGACTCATTTAATATTCTTACTCGACTATTTACTAAACCATATACTCGACTAACTTATCTTCAATACTTACTCGACTAAATTCTCGATGTACCCGACTTCGTACCTGACTTCTTCCTGCACTGATTCTTCAATCACTCATAACTTAAATGGAATCTTAAATCCTTACATTCTATGAAATAGTGTGTGTGTGCAAGCACAAAAAATGAATAATGTACTACTAAAATTCTTAAATCATTAGCAACTACACTTTTAATGAAATGAAATCAAAACCTAACCATATAAATAGAATGTATTTCAAACATACCTTGATAATGCACCTTCTTAACAATTTATTTTTATCAAAAACCTTTGTATTGGAGTTAAATAATGAAATAGAGAGATAGAAGGAAACTATTAAAGAGAGAAAATGGTGAGAAGAGAACAAAACCGTTAAAGAGGGAAAATGTTGAGAAGAAAAATACAGAAGAAGAGAATGGTGAGAGAAGCCCGAAAGAGAGAAGTCATGAGGGGAAGAAAGGTGTGGATTCTTGGTTTTTTTAAGGTTATTTTTTACCTTTCCTATCTTCATGAGGTATATGTATGTAATAGGGTATAAATTTGATATTTAAGGGCAAATTGGGGATATTTAAATAAAAAACCCGCAATAGTAGTATACAAATCAAGTTGGAGTTGCATATAAAAAGTACTTGCATAATGTTTTTACTAAAAGTGTTAAATGATAAAATGAAATTCTTTATCCTGATTCTGAATTGATTTAGTTTGGCTGTTCTACGAATTAATTCTCAGGAATATTTAGAAATTCACAGTTTATGCATAATTTTTATTTTATTTCAAAAAAAATTAAAAGGTCCTTAAAGGTAATTTTATTATAAATTATATTAGTAACAAAAGCTTTTATAAATTGAAAGGTACTTTTGGGGGTTAAAAAAGCCCCACTCATTTGGCAATATGTAACATCAAGGTATATCAAACACAAGTGACTGTGTGATTTAATATTTGAACACGAACCCTTAGGTCAAGCCTGCTCTAATATCATGTGGAGTTACCAGTAACACTTGGCGCTCACGGCGGATAATCAATCATACATACATAAATAAGCACCGACTTTGAACAATTGGAAAGATTGTTTCTGCTTGGTCAATTATCCACTGCATAGCAAATATCTTGTCTTCAAGAATCATGACCAACAAATCAGTATGCCGACATCAAGTTGCTATTAATACTCCTCTCTTACAACTATGGGTGGGCAATAACTGCGGTTATTTGGTTTGGTTCCATAATTTGATTTGGTTTAATGCTACTTAGTTTAAGAAATTTTATAATTTTTTTCTTATTAGCTAAAAGTTTTAGATTTTTATCTAAATTTCATCCACTTTTTTACTTTAGTTCAATTATAACTACTATGATTTATGATTTATAAAAAATACTAATGTAATATAATTTTATAACAATAAATATTGTAGTTTATAGATAAATAATAATTTTATTCAATTTAAACAGAAAACTGTTTCTGAATTTTTAAACCGTTTAGTTCAGTTAAAAAAAAAAGAAACCGAATCGATCAGTAAACAACAATTTGAGACTGGGACATTTGAGTTGAATATTGTACTAATCAATTATATATAGGCGCGAGATGAATAAAATATTCAACTTTAATATATATTGTGGCTCCAAATGCTCCTATACTATCGTAATTCTATATGTTACGTGAGAAATGCGATCCAAATATTTTCACCGTAAAACATTTTTGAACCAACACTGAATGCGTCAATAAAATCAGTGAACAACAATTCTTGAATCTGAGAAGCTTCCCTAAAGGAACAAAAAGTTGTTGCACCATAAAACAGTCTAGCAACTATGATAAGTTTTTTTATGAGAGCCAGATCATGTATGGAAATGATGATGGCCAAAGATATACTACCGAGTTTTGATTCTGGAAGCTGATTTGTGGGATTCAGTAGAATTCAAAGGCGCATCGAGCATTGTTATGAAGGAGATCATCCACGCACCTCAGAAAAATTTTATGTGTATCTGTCTGGTGAACACATGCTCTGGGACACCTTACATTTCAGCATTAGAGTTTAGGCCTTGGAAAAATTTAACCTATGAAACTCGATCAGGATCACTACAGCTCTTCGGGAGGTTAAATGTTGGTTCCACAAGTGACGAAACAATCATGTAATTAAGCATTTTGTATGACATAAAGTTTTCGCATGCTGAATTCTAGTTACTGAGTAGTGAGTACTAAAACAGGTTGACATTATGCAGGTATGAAGATAAAAGACAATGATCGCATTTTGTCTCCCCTCAATGTCCAAGCCAAAAAAGCAAGACCAGAGAAATAACCATTATTTATAAATGGAATTCAGTGGTTTGAACCTTTTCTCTAGATTACTTATACACAACTATTGTATCCAATGGCAGTGCATTGTCCTTAAGTGCAGAAACAATATGGTTTTCAATCAACAAAACTGAGAATTCAACTCTACCGCCGTCCTCAATGCCCTTTAGAAATCCCAGATAAAAGAATTTTGTAATCACTAATGAACCAACAAGATCTAATTTTTATTTTCGTTTTATGAGGATATAGATGCCAGGATTCTGATTCTTGCTTCTTTACCTGTAAAAACATTAGTTCATGCAATAATGAATATCAATCAAATCAGGTTATAATGTGGAAAGGAATTGACGAGAAAATCCATTTGCCCCTATCGTTCACATGTGGCAAGGTCTTAATTGCACCTACAATCTTTATGAATCACCAAGGATCATATTCCTCTTTAAGGATAATTTAAAACTTGATTTCTATTTGTCAACTGTTGGGAAAAATCAGGTTTTTAAAATTTTATAAAACCTTTTCTTAAGATCGCTTTCATATAATATATAAGAATTTGTAATCTAGAAATCGTACCTTGAAAATCCGATTTAGATTTTTCCGCTGAAGTGATTTAGGCTCCCAGATCACGATCTGTCACCACCACGCCTGTTAGATCACGATCCGTCACCACCACACCTGTTAGATCACGATCCGTCACCACCACGCTTGTTAGCACGCGAACTGGCACCAATGATCTTCTAGGTTATTACTCAAGTTTGATCTGCACTTGACGTGTGGGCGCCTTTATCACTATTAAAGCAACTAGCACGAGAAAATTTTTCTCTCAACAGTAGAGAGAAAAATCTTTTTCTCTGATCTGTATAAAGTGGCTTCACTATTTTTCTTTAGAGAAAATAAGCCTTTTATATATCTCTTTAGTGAAAACCCTAGGCTCCAAATAATCAAAAAACAAAACTCACGTTACTTGCTTTTTTTATAAGGGACCCACCTTGTAAAATAACGTAAGGCCCCTTACACACAAGCTAATTAAATGGAGCCTCTCACTAAAAGATATATTTAGGCTTTTGACCCAAATAACTAGTTATCTTACTTATTAGTCCAGTAGCGGTGCAGTCAATTAAATGAGCTAACCAAGGGATCATTTGGGAACATACAATAGTTGCTATTAGGCGTGTAATTAAACTAGCCTAATTATTTAATTCCAAATCTACTCCATTAAAAGATTGGAATTGACCTCCATAACTGTATGCTCGAATAATAATTCGTCCCAAGCCACATTGATTTCTTTACTGCACAATCCTTTGTACCACATCATTAATTAAATCGATATCTCAATTGTCCAATCAATTTAATTACATCTTGTTCCTTGATACTTACTAGTTTTCTTTAATGATCATTGTCAATATACTAAATATGTTGACACACTCTGGCCAGTGAATTCTATGATCAAGTGCCGAAAACCCATCAAGAGATGTGTTGTACAAATTCTATTTTGTTAATCCATAACTCCAATACTCATAATTGCTCCCACCAAGATATCGGGTAATCTTGACCACAAGTATATGTCGTGCCCATTGGTAACTCAAATGGAATAACAATTACAATCATGAAATCATAATTAACTCAAGATTAAGATTACAGTAAAATCAATGCCTATGAGATTTAATAAGTCTGACAGTTATTGCAAAGTTAATTAAATCTCATATGTGATCCTGTTCAATGTAGTCGTGCTACATCAATAAATTCATACATGATTAAGACAAATCATTCAATGAATTTATTACAGTCTATACTTAAATAAAGTGCCCAACTTTATTTATCAACTGCGAACTAAATTTATTTAATCATAAGATAACTTGTATTTATGTCTTCTTTGAATCCACATGGTGATGACTTAAATACATATAATATGATTAAATGGACTTTAATAAAAATATTAATGCAATTAAGATATTTGAATAAAATACCTCATTAATTTTATTAATCAGAAAAAATGTTTATTACAATTAAATAAACACATATGCTTTTAAAGAGCATATTTTCCCAACATCAACCTCTTAGTCCGTGCTTTTTAAAGAAAATTATTTAGTAAGAGAGCAGGAACTTATCATCAAGCGAACTAACAAGGGACATATATGCTAACATATCCAATCTCACATCTATACGAATTCTTTAAGCTTCTTAATCTCACACATATTCTCTAAGTTGAAAACTTATATTAATAACACTCATCAATGTTGCTGACTCTTATTCCAAGTCGGTGCCTTCCTGGACATAGCTCTGATTCTTTGATTCATGCTAAGACTACTCATTGTGGCATTTCATCAAGCATGTAGTTCATTTTATAATATCATTGATGTCATTATTATTATTTTAATTATAATTATAATTTTCATCAATTTCACTATTATTATTATTAAAATTTGTTAATTTTATCATCATACCATCATTAATGTCATTATTATTATTTTAATTATAATTATAATTTTCATCAATTTCAATATTATTATTATTAAAATTTGTTAATTTTATCATCGTATCATCATTAATGTCATTATTATTAATATTAATTTTTGTAATAAATAAGGTAATAATAATTAATAAGAAAGTAAATTTAAGAGAGAAAAATAATGGTTATTAATATTGGATAAAGAGATAATAAGAAGGTGATGCCATTCACTTAAAATCTCATAGGTGTTTATAGTGGAAGTTTACATCAACTTTAATTTGTAAAATGTATGAACCGTGAGCTTATTAAATTTAAGTCATAAATTAACTACATTAAAGTGGTTATAAACTAAGCATTCTTGCACTTGGAAATAATCAACCACTTTTGAGTCGTATTATAATAATCTCTCATATTTATATTTTGTGCTTTTCATCAATTTGAAAATTATGTCACTCAATTCTTAATTAACCACTCGATAAATAAATATGGGGATTAAGTACATAAGGTGCCAAAAACATATTGGAATGTTCCCACTACTGCATTGTGAAATAATATCTAACCAACCCAAAAGTGGGGTGAATTGGGTTTCTAAAAAATATGCAATTCTTTAAACAACACTTAATGCAAATTTTAAACGAATTCAAAACAATACTAAATAAATCAATCAAAATATAAAAAGATAAGGGAAGAGAGATTCAAACACATAGATTTTTACGTGGTTCGGCCAACCTTGCCTACGTCCACACCTCCAAGCAGACCGAGCCTGAGGATTCCATTAGTTAAGCTTTCAAGGCTTCAAGAACACTTACAATTGACTTCTTAGATATCAATCAACCTTTACAACCAAAGATTATCCCCAATCTCTTAACCCAAGTGTATCCCAACACTTACAATCACTCAAAACCAAGATTACAAATTTGTTTTTCTCTCACACAATATATAAGATTACAAATCAATGCTTAATGTATGAATAAATGAATAAGAATGAATTTTAAGCTCAATGAATATTGTATTCTTGATTATAAGCTCAATGATAACAATGTGATCAATCCTTGTGTGAATTTGAATGAGTTTATTTATAGTTGGAGCTGAAAAATAATCATTGTTGACTTTTTGCGCAAAATCGAATCGTCGTAAACTGTTATTGGTTAACCGTTTTGACTGGTTCAAGTGACCGTTGAGCTGAAATTCAAATAAATGGTTCATTGTTTGTCACTATCGGTTTGTCGTTAATTTCTAGAGACCTGCAAAACAAATTTCTGCTATCCGTTCTTGCTAAACGGTTGAAGGTTAGAATGGAATGACATTCTGAAAATTATTGGTTAGCTGTTTGAAGTTAACGGTTCGTCGTTTAATTCCAGTAGCCTAAAAAACTCATTTTTATTAACCGTTTTTGCTAACCGGTTCAAGCTTAAAGATTTATTCCTCTCTGGAAATTATCGGTTAACTGTTTCAAAGTTAACGGTTCACCATTTACTACAAGAATCACAATTTTAACTAAAATTTACAGGGAATGATTTTTCAATTAAAATTAACGATTATCCATATTTCATGAACACATTTAGAAAGATTATACGACGTTTGAGAAATTGTTTATCAATGAAAAACTCCAACATTTTAATAAAAAATAATTAAAGTTTGTTATCATCAAAATCAATATTAATGAACATATACATGTTAACATTCTCCCCCTTTTTGATGATGACAAACGCTTTCAATATTTTACTCCCCCTAAATGTATGCTTCCCCTAAATGTATGGCCAGTTATATTTTTAATCAAAATCAAATTTTAGCCAATATAAAATTTTTCAAAAGCATATCATTCAAAACATATTATTGAAAATTTATTAAGATTCAAAATGCAGACATATCATATTTATCTCCCCCTTCATCATCAAAAAGAAAAGGAAAAGGATAATTGGAACATGGTTAGTAAAAAAATAGTAAGATATAATACCTAGTTTATGGAGTAAAAATTTCGACAGAGTCTCCCCTTAAAAATAAACATATCCTCAAATACAAAACATGGTTAAAACACTTCCATAAAAGCTTAAACAAGTTGCACAAACAAACAACTTCAGCAAATCATTAATCCACATACAGATAATCATCCATAATCAAAATCATCAAGAACTAGTCATGCAATCCAAACAAAAACATATATGTCAAAGCACACATATAAACATAACATGAAATGTATGTGCGAAAAACAAATTCAAAAACTAAGAAAGAGGTCGAGAAGATGAATTGCCAGGGTCATATCCAAAATAGCGAAGGAGGGTGCGCTGTCCAACAATGAGCTCGAGCTACTGGTCTATACACTGCTCCTGAAAGGTTTGAAATTTGGATTGGAGCTGTTGTTGTTGCATAGAGAGGACATCCATTTATTCAAACAATCAATTTATATAAGCATTCAAAAGTTAATAATTCAAACATATCGCTTTTATATCATGCTCAAACACTTCATAGACATTAACAATCATCAATCAATCAATTTTAATAGACTCAATAACATGATTAGAAATGTTAATGCGAAAATTTCATCATCCCAAGTTCATGCCAAATTTTTGAAAATTGATCTTTGCAAAGAGGTTTTGTAAAAATATCGGCAAGTTGTTTTTCTGTAGAAATAAACTCTAATGTAATATCTCCCTTTTGAATATGATCTCTCAAGAAATGATGTCTAATCTCTATATGCTTGGTTCTAGAGTGCTGAATGAGATTCTTTGAAAGATTTATAGCACTAGTATTATCACACTTGATAGGAATTTGTTCAAGATTAATGCCATAGTCTCTAAGTGTTTGTTTTGTGCACAACAACTACTTGCGGCATATATTCTGCTTTGGTGGTTGAGAGTGCAACTGAATTTTGTTTCTTGCTAAATCATATAACAATTGAATGACCTAGGAAATGACAAGTTCCACTAGTACTTTTCCTATCAACCTTGTGCCCGGCAAAATCGGCATCAACAAGTTAAATCTATATGAGTTCCTCTAGGATACCAAAGACCTAGATCTATGGTTCTGCTTAAACACTAAACATGATATCGGGTCTACTTGCGGTTAAGTAAAGTAAAAAGTCGATTATACCTCGATACAATTTGATATCAACTTCTTTGCCTTTTTTATCTTTGTCAAGCTTGGTTTTTATGCTCATTGGAGTGCTTTTGGTCATTGAGTCATCAATGCCAAATCTCTTGAGTAGGGCTTTCACATACTTGGCTTGATTTATAAAAATTCCTTTCTCATTCTATTTTATTTGCAGCCTAAGGAAGTACGTCAACTCTCCTATCATACTTATTTTAAATTCTTTACTCATACAAGATGAAAATTCTTTACACAATAATTCATTAGTAGAACCAAAGCTAATATCATCAACATAAATTTGAACAACAAGTATATCTTGGTTTTTCTGCTTACCAAAAAGAGTAGTATCTGTTTTACCCATCAAAAAATCGTTATCTAACAAGAAATTCTTAAGCCTATAAAACCATGCTCTAGGTACTTACTTTAATCTATACAATACTTTTGACAACTTGTAAACATGATTTGGAAATTTTTCATTTTCAAAACCAGAGGGTTGTTTCACATAAACTTCCTCCATAATATAACTATTTAAGAAAGCATTCTTGACATCAATTTGAAATAAAATGAAATCTTTATGACATGCAAATACTAAGAGCATCCTAATGGATTCTAGTCTAGCTAAAGGTGCAAATGGTTCATAAAAATCAATTCTCTCTTCTTGGTTGTTTCCTTGAGCCACTAATCTAGCTTTATTCCTTACAACCACACCAGATTCATCCATTTTGTTTATAAATACCCATTTAGTGCCTATAATGGATTGATGTTCCAGTTTAGGAACTAATTCCCAGACATTATATCTCTCAAATTGATTTAACTCCTCTTGCATTGCCATAATTGAAGATTCATCATTTTCTGCATCCGCAAAGGATTTTAGTTCAATTTGAGATATGAATGCATGCTCACAAGTATTTTTAAAAGATAATCTAGTTGTTATGCCACGTGAGGGATCTCCTAAGATCAAGTCTCCACTCCTTGGGGAGTGATTGAGAAGTACCTGCATTTGTTTCTTCATGTTGCTCCTTTTGATTTCCATGTGGGGCATCCTTTTGGTTATCCTTTGATGACTCTTCTTATAGTTTTTCATCTGCATCATTATCAACAACAACTTTCTCCACAGAGGAGGGGTTAGATTCATCAAATGTAACATGCATAGATTCTTCCATAACTAGAGTTCTTTTGTTATAAACTCTATAAGCTTTGCTTGAGTTTGAATACCCAAGAAAGATGCCAACATCGGATTTTGGATCAAATTTGCCAAGATTATCCTTTGTGTTCAAAATAAAGCATTTGCATTTAAAAACTTTGAAATAACCAATGTTGGGTTTTTTATATCTTTCCAAAGCTCATTTAGAGTTTTATTGAGATAAGGTCTAATCAACACATGATTTAAAACATAACAAGTGGTGTTGACGGCCTCAGCTCAAAAATACTTAGGCAAATAATTTTCATTCAACATGGTCCTAGCCATTTCTTGAATCAACCTATTCTTTCTCTCAACAACTCCATTTTATTGTGGAGTTTTAGGTGATGAAAATTGATGCACAATACCTAAATTATTGCAAAAGATTTCAAATGCATGGTTTTCAAACTCTCCTCCGTGATCACTCCTAATGCATGCAATACCATACCCTTTTTTATTTTGAATTTTCTTACAAAACACTTTAAATGCATCAAGAGCATCATCCTTATTAGTTAAGAATAATACCTATGTGTATCTTGAAAAATCATCAACAATTACAAAATCATAATATTTTCCACTCAAGCAAGCATACCTTGAAGGTCCAAATCACTACAAGAAAAAGTACCTACTATGACAGTCCTCTCTGTGACAGTTTTTGGTCTGGAGGCCTAAAACAATAGAATCGTGATAGATTTAGTTTCTGTCATACACTTATGACATAGCTGTGATAGAAATATCGTTTATCAAGAAATTATGATATATTGGTGATATAAATATCATATATCACGAAACTATGATAGACTAGTGATAAATTATTTGGCTATCAAGAATGAAAGACTGATTTTTTATGTTGACTTTAATTGATCGAGTTTGACTTAATTTTTAAAAATGTTATATTACTAAAATAGAAGTGAAATGATGCCGTCTCAATTGTATGTTTTGCAATTGTTTGAGGAAAACAGAAATGTAAATAACAAAAAACAATTAATAAAACGTTGCGTTTTGTAAAGGGGGGAAACATTTTTGTGAGAAAAGAGGGAAATTTTTTTCTAAGTGTTCAGAAAATTTACAAGTGTTATTGTGGAATCTCAAAATCAATTAGCACACTTGCAGAAAACCCTCAAAGGCTGGCCATAACAAACTAACGACACCCAAACACCCATAGTTTCAAAATCATTCTGGTTGTTTCACTGAATCGTCTCTCTTTGCTGCGGTTGTCACTGAACCGTCTCTCTTTGCTGG
The DNA here is from genome assembly GCA_030449895.1 of Citrus mangshanensis. NCBI lineage: Eukaryota > Viridiplantae > Streptophyta > Magnoliopsida > Sapindales > Rutaceae > Citrus > Citrus mangshanensis. The sequence continues at coordinate 2,034,087 of JASUUJ010000280.1, read as the reverse complement.
GACAAAGTTAGTGCTAATCGAAACCCAAATTGGAATGAGAACAACATCCATGGTACTTTTATTAACCGAAAGAAACCCAATTACTTACCGTGAAAGAAGACCCAAATCGTTGTTGTCGAAGTTGAAACCTTAGGCTTGACGGTTAATTGAAGCTTCACACCTACTGGTGAGTCATTGCTACATTTACATGTATTTAATTTTGACTATTTATTCAACTTTTATGTAAAGTAGTAAATAATTTGTAAAAAATTGAAATGTATTTGCATGTATTGCATATATTTCGGTAATGAATTTACTAAATAATTTTCCAGGAAGATATAATGTTGTTAATTTTGAGTTTTGTTTTGAGTTGTAATCGTCCATTGCATAATGTTGTTAATTTTTTTTTATTCTAGGTAATTCTGATTTATATTCATGTGTTTGTGTGTGAATTTTTTTTTCTAGCTATTTCTGATATTGAAGCTTCATTAAGTTCAATGAGTGTTAGTGTATAAAGATAGTGATATTGGCCTGAAATGTCTATAACAAAGCCTGAGGAGGGATTCTTAGTAACTGATTCTGTTATGTAAAATTGAGGGATTCGCACCTCTCATTGTCATCTACCTATGCATGTGGTGTTGTAGCTATTTTGCATCTGGTGGTATTGTTGTTACTGTTGTTGTCTTGAGTCGTAACATTTGCGTGTCAGATATAAATAGTTGTGATTGCTGCATAAACGTGACAGTTCGATGTTCTTGATTTGTTGAAGGCATTGTATTAAGGTACTTGAAGCTTTTCTTTGTGTTTGCTTTCATTTTTGTTTTACTGATGTATATTATTTGAAGTTGTAGTTTATTATTTCTTCTTAGGCTTACTCATATGATTGATGTAATTTATTGGTACCTTTTTAGCCCTCTTGAATCCAAGTTTTGGAATTCTATCAATTGATCATTCAAAATATATTTTAGTAATCAATATTGTTGCTGGATTTGTACCTGGAATTGGATATAACAGCATATTGTTGTGTTTAATCTGGTAAGTTCCATTTCTTATCCTCTATTATTTGAATTTTTGAAGTTGTTATACACTTGCTTAAAATTTACATATCTTTAAATTTATAATTATGATACTATGTAATGTGTTTGTTGTGGGGTTTGTCTTATTTATTATATTTATAGTATAGTAGGAGAGTGAACTTTTGAAAAGTATGAAATTCAGTTTATCAGCTTTCTTGTATGCTATATTTGTAATTTTAAAATTTGTTTATGGAGCATGACCATGCTTTTCTGTAAAGTAGGTTGTTCCTTTAATATAAAAGAGAAAACTATATGGGCCAAATTGTGTTTAATTTGAAAGGCCTCATGTAGGTTTAACTTTGTTTATTTCACATGGTGCTGTAACATTAGACAAATATTCTAAGTATGTACATTCTTTCTTTGTTTTATGTATATGTCAGGAACATTAATTATTAAGCCAGAAATGGATAAATCTTAGATTCAATGTAATCGACTGTCGACAGAATATGAAGAGGGTGTCCATAAATTTATAAATTTTGCTATAAAAAATGCTGGAGGCAGTAGCGTCATTAGGTGTCCATGCCTTGATTGTGGGAATTTATCATTTGAAACACCTACAACTGTAAAAGATCATTTATATATGCATGGTTTTGATGTGAAATACGACAATTGGTTTTGGCATGGGGAAGAGATTCGTAAGAGTCCTTCTCCTCAAAGAGAAAACCATTTTCAATAACAAAATATAGAGTTTGACAATGGTAATAAGTTAGAAATAGTTAATGATGCTTATAAGGGTTGTTGTGGGGACCCTAAGGCATTCAAAGAGTTGCTAGAACAGGCTGAGAAACCCTTGTACCTAGGATGCATAAAATTTACTAAGTTATCCTTTTCAGTGAAATTGTTCAATGTGAAGGGTAGATTTGGGTGGTCTGACAGTAGCGTTTCTGCATTGTTGAGTGTTTTAACACATGCTTTCCCTGAAAATAATGAAATTCCAACCTCTATGTATGAGGCCAAAAAGACAATGTCAGCTTTGAGCTTAGAATATATTAAAATTCATGCTTGCCCAAACGATTCCTGTAAAAACTTTATGGTATTTTCCTCCTATACGTAGGTTTAAGCGCATGTTTCAGTCATCCGAAACTGCTAGGGAGTTGACTTGGCATGCAAATGAGAGGATGGTTGATGGTAAACTCCGACATCCGGCTGACTCCACATCATGGATACGAGAAATGGCACCAATGCCAATACTTTTTGGAGGGATTACTACCGAATGTGCAAGAATGGCTAATGGCAACAAGTGGAGGAGAGCTAATGTCAAAAAGTGCATCAGAAATTTGGGAGTTTTTCCAGCGACAAGCTCACAATTCCCAACAACGGAGTCGATCACTCAGGAATACTAGAAGGATTAAAGGAGTGAATGAGGTTCACATTGGCGAGTCAACTTCGGGAATCAAAGAAGTCAATGAGATGGTTGAAGATCTTGCTCGACAAATAGCATCATTATCGACTGTTAAATCAACAGAACCACATGACCATGACTCATACTCAGATCAAGCCAATGCCATAGGTGTAATGAGAAAGCCATCAAATTACAACCCATACTCCAACACATATAACCCTGGATGGAGATACCACCTCAATTTTTCATGGTCTCAAGGATTCCAACAGAATGGACCAACAACTCCAGCTCCATAAATTCCTCAAGTTCCTCAAGCCTCATTTAGACCAATCGAACTACTCTCAACCCAGACCATGGGAGGATGCATTCCAGAATTTCAAGAATGTTACTCACTCCACGATTGAGCAACAAAATCGCACCATTGATGGACTACAAAATGACTTGAGAGCGGGCTTCAATTCACAAGCTCAATCAGTTTCAAGCCTCGAGAAGATGGTGGGACAACTTGCTTCTTCAGTTCAGACCTTGGCAATGACCGTTGAGAAAGGTAAGTTTCCAAGTCAACCAGTGCCTAATCCTAAAGGAGTACATGAAGCAAGTACCAGTTCACCACAACAGCATGGAGAGGTCAAAGCAGTAATGACCTTGCGAAAAGGAAAAGAAGTCGACAACAAAGTGGAGATGCCGGTGACAAAAGAAAATCAAATTGTACCTGTGAATGTTGAGGACTCATCACCGGAGGAGAAAAAAGAAATCAACCCACGAGAATACGTTCCCAAAGCTCCATTTCCTCAGCGATTAGCTAAAGGCAAGAAGGGAAAATCCACAGGTGAGATTCTTGAAATCTTCAAACAGGTAAGTGTTAACATCCCTTTACTTGATGCTATTAAACAAGTTCCATCGTATGCCAAGTTTCTTAAAGACCTTTGTACTAAAAAGAGAAATATGCATATTCAAAAGAAGGCATTTTTAACAGAAAATATTAGTTCTATACTCCAACACAAAATTCCTCTAAAATGCAAAGACCTAGGCTCCCCCACTATCTCATGTAGTATAGGGAACCACACAATTGAGAATGCTTTGTTGGATTTAGGAGCTAGTGTAAATCTATTGCCTTATTCAGTATTTGTGAAACTTGGACTGTGAGAATTACACCCAACTCCAGTGATGTTACAACTTGCAGATCGGTCCACGAAAATATCTCGTGGTATTGTGGAGGACGTGCTTATCCAGGTAGACAAGTTTTATTTTCCTGTTGATTTCATTGTAATTGACACTCAACCAATACAGGACTCGAGGAAGCACATCCCCATTATTCTAGGTCGACCTTTCTTGGCAACTGCGGATGCTCACATTCAATGCAGGACCGGAAATATGCAGTTGTCCTTCGGCAACATGACTATGGAGCTGAACATCTTCAATATTGCCAAACAACCTCATAATGCAGATGATGGAATTGTTGATGTGGATTTAATTGAAGCATTAGTTGATGATACTTTTATTTCAAACCTTAGTGATGATCCTTTACAGACATGCTTAACTCACTTTGGTTTTGATTTTGATATTGACAGATCGGTCGATGAGGTCAACGCCCTACTTGACTCAGCACCATCTATGGACACTAATAAATGGAAGTCAAGAGTTGAACAACTAGCACCATCAGAGAAGAAACTCATCCCATCATCCGAATCACCACCGAAACTTGAGCTCAAACCATTGCCCAACACATTGGAATATGCATTTTTGGGAGAAGAAAGTACTCTACCGGTAATCATCTCATCATCCCTAAATGACGAACAAAAAGGTAAGTTGTTGGATGTTTTAAAAGAGCACAAAGGAGCATTAGGATGGACCATAGCGGATATAAAAGGTATAAACCCAGTAGACTGCATGCATTACATTCACCTTGATGAAAATGCTAAACCTACTAGGGAAATGCAACGTCGGTTAAATCCTAACATGAAAGAAGTTGTTAGAACTGAAGTCCTTAAGCTATTAGATGCAGGTATCATTTACCCAATTTCTGATAGTTCATGGGTCAGTCCTGTGCAAGTTGTCCCCAATGCTGATAATGAATTGATACCAACTAGAGTAACTACAGGATGGCGTGTATGCATTGATTATAGAAAGTTGAATTCTGTCATATGTAAAGACCATTTTCCTTTACCATTTATTGATCAAATGCTTGATAGATTAGCAGGCCACGAATTTTATTGCTTTCTAGATGGCTACTCAAGATATAATCAGATTCCCATAGCACCAAAAGATTAAGAGAAAACTACTTTCACTTGCCCTTTTGGCATATTTGCATATAGGAGAATGCCATTTGGATTATGCAATGCACCTGCTATATTTCAACGATGCATGCTAAGCATTTTTTCTGATATGGTTGAACGATTTCTTGAAGTCTTTATGGATGACTTTTCTGTCTTTGGTGATTCGTTTGATCAATGTCTACATCATCTAACACTAGTTCTGCAGAGATGTATCGAGAAGAACTTGGTCTTAAATTGGGAGAAATGTCATTTTATGGTAAAACAAGGTATTGTTCTCGGTCACATCATTTCAAGCAAAGGTATTGAGGTTGACAAAGCCAAAGTGGATCTTATTTCTAATCTTCCTCCACCCAAAACAGTTAGAGAAGTAAGATCTTTCCTTGGGCATGCTGGTTTTTATAGACGTTTCATTAAAGATTTTAGCAAAGTTTCTAGACCCTTATGCAATCTACTTGCTAAGGATGTACCTTTTGTCTTTGATGATTCATGTCTTGTTGCGTTTGAAAAATTAAAGTATTTGTTGACATCATCACCCATCATTCAACCCCCAAACTGGAGCTTACCATTTGAGCTCATGTGTGATGCATCTGATTATGCATTAGGAGCAGTATTAGGACAAAGAATTGATCGAATTCCCCACGTTATTTACTATGCTAGTATGACATTGAATGATGCACAGTTGAACTATTCAACTACTGAAAAAGAAATGCTAGCAGTAGTGTTTGCATTAGAGAAATTTTGATCTTTTCTCATTGGTTGTAAAATAATTATATTCACAGATCATGCTGCTCTTAAATATCTTCTCACAAAGAAAGATGCAAAAGCTAGACTAATTTGTTGGGTGTTACTTTTGCAGGAATTTGACTTGGAATTCAAATATAAGAAAGGGACAGAAAATGTTGTGGCGGACCACCTCTCTCGTCTCCATTTTGACACAATTACAGAGCCATTAATATTGAATGAGTCATTTCCAGATGAACAATTAATGAATGTGGAAGTATTACCTTGGTATGCTGATATAGTTAATTATCTTGTTACAGGTAAACTTCCAGCGCATTGGACCAAGCAAGACAAGGCCAAATTCTTTGCAGAAATAAAGAATTTCTTTTGGGATGACCCATATTTGTTCAAGTATTGTGCAGATCAAATTGTTAGACGATGTGTCCCAAAAAATGAAATTCAGAATATTCTTTCATTCTGCCATGAACAAGCTTGTGAAGGCCATTTCAGTGCTAAGAAAATGACGACTAAAGTTTTACAATGTGGTTTTTATTGGCCAACTATATTTCGAGACGCTTACACTTTATGTTCTTCATGTGATAGGTGTCAACGAATGGGGAGTATTACACGAAGGAACATGATGCCACTAAATCTAATTTTAGTGGTTGAGATTTTTTACGTATAGGGTATCTACTTCAGGGGACCCTTTCCCTCTTCTTTTGGCCATCAATACATATTGGTTGCTGTTGGCTATGTATCAAAATGGGTAGAAGCAATTGCATGTCGAACCAATGATCACAAGGTGGTGATAGGATTTTTGAAAAGCAACATTGTTTGACGCTTTGGATTCCCTCGAGCAATAATCAGTGATGGTGGTGCCCACTTTTGTAACAAAGCATTCAAAGCTCTTTTGACAAAGTATTCAATCACTCACAAAGTGGCGACCCCATATCATCCGCAAACTAGTGGCCAAGTTGAGATCTCCAATCGAGAAATAAAGCACATATTAGAAAAGACAGTGAGGTCGGACAGAAAAGATTGGTCATTAAGACTTAATGATGCATTATGGCCATATAGAACGGCTTTCAAGACCCCGATTGGGATGTCACCCTACAGGCTAGTGTATGGAAAAGCTTGCCACCTACCTGTGGAACTCGAGCATCGTACATATTGGGCTATCAAGAAATTCAACTTTGACATGCTCGAGAAAGAAGATTACAAGGCGAACTTGAAGAAATTCGCAATGACGAAAATGCCAAGATTTACAAGCAACGAATGAAAGTCTTCCATGACAAGCAAATTATGAGAAAATCGTTCACTCCAGGTCAGAAAGTGCTTTTATTCAATTCTCGCTTGCACCTATTCCCAGGTAAGTTACGCTCTCGATGGTCTGGTCCCTTTATTGTTCATACTGTTTTTCCACATAGGGCAATTAAAATTAAGGACCCAAAGAACGGTGTCACGTTTAAAGTTAATGGTCAAAGATTAAAGCCATATCTAGAGTACCAACCACATGAAAAAGACACCGAAATAAATTTAAGTGACCCACCAAATTTGAATTGATTTTTTTCTTTTCGTTGATTTGATTTTTCTTTCTTTCTTTCTTTATATTATTCTTTTGCTAATTGAAATTATTTTTGCATAAGTGTGTTTGTTTAACTATTAAGTTTTCTCTTATCATTGTTAATCATGAGTCTCATACTTAGACCGTTCCTCCTGAACATTCTTAAACCACTTCAACGTGTCAAAACTCATCTCAAAAGACAAATTCAATTTTGTAAAACACAACGCATTTGGGCTCTACAACCACCAGAGCTAGTAGCCTATGTTGAGAATCTAGAAAGCCAACTCCGAGATATTGAGAGAAGAGTTTACGACATCCAGTTGGAGCTTGAGGTAAATTCAATAAGAGGACGATTTTAATTTTCTTTATGTGTTTTAAATTGTTTTTCTGTTTGTGTGCTTTAGTTTGCTACCCCGGTGAAGTGGCGGATAACGGTACTCCGTGACAATCAAGTCGGTTACTTCAGTTTCCCATAATAACTGATATTCTGAGGCGAAAGTATGGATAGAAACGAGATTCTAGCGAAGCTTCACAAGCGATTCCCTTCACTTCCTCAGAATGCCCTCCTTACGATCTATAAAGCCCGGTCCGAACGCATGCGATTGCTCATGAGGAATAACATACCTGCTGACATCCGTTGGTTAATCGAAGCTAAAGTACGATTGGCAGGTGAGTTACCTCCAAAATTTATTGCATACATGCCTGGTTGTGGTAAAGGAAATTATGCAAGAAAACGACGAGCTCGAAGAATTTCTGTTGCTTGTCATAAGTGTGCCAGAATGAGTTACAATAAAAATCCATGTTCTTTAGGAATAGTGTCTGATAACAGGGAAGATAAGATTCAATTCATTAGGGATGGCTTGAATAAGAAGTCATTGGATGATATCCTTTTGTCTCTTGAAACGCATCCCAGTGGATATGTGCAAGGAGCGATTCTCCAGTTATGGCCATTATTCCAGAAAAGAGCATGCACGATACAGTCTCGGGAATCTGACTATGAACGACCTTGTTTGCCAGTTTGTAAGAAAACTGGATAGGAAGCCTATCCTCGACCCATAGAGGGCGTTCAAGCCGTTTCTGGACGTAAAACCAGAGGAAGATGTGAGCCACAGTCGCAACTACCTGTAAATATCCTTTTTACTTTACTGTTATTTTATTTCACTATTATTTTATTGTGTGCATTATTGTCTTTAATAATTTTATTACTGTTTGCTTTTTCCTTATTACTGTTTGCTTTTTCATTTTTACTGTTTCCTTTTTGACTCGCGAACCATGTGCTTTACGCGTTATTTGACACTGACATGCCACCTCATACACAGCTGTGACCCACTGTCACCAAGACTCTTAAATGTGATTTCTTTTGTCAAGCACTCACAAGTTGTTTTTGAGAAGTATAGCAATGGCAGCTACTCCCAATAGACAAATCAAGAATATTTGTATACTTTCTGGATTTACCTATGGCAAACATAAAGAGTTCGTTGAGGCAGCCATAGATCTTGGCCGAAGCATAGCAGCGAGAAAATTACACTTGGTGTATGGAGGAGGTAATCGAGGGTTATCAAAAATGGTCTCAGAAGCAGCTTTTATCAGAGGCAGCCAAGTGTTAGGAATCATCCCAAGAGTTCTAAAACCATTGGGCAGTTCGTCTGACTCATCAACTGGAGAAGAGTTAGTCGTCTCAGGTATGCAAGAAAGAATAACTTAAATGCTTAATCATGCTGATGCTTTTATTTTCCTTCCAGGAGATCTTGCAACACTAGAGGCACTTATCACACTAGCATCTTGGGCCCATCTGCACATTCACCAGAAACCCATCGGTTTGTTAAATGTCAATAACTTTTATGATGGCTTTATTGCATTTCTTAACTATGCAATAAAAAACTACTTCATTCCTTCCCATGCGAAAAAACTTTTTATTTGTGCTCACACTGCTAATGAGCTACTTGATATGTTACAAGCTTATAAACCGGAGCCGAACCCCTGGACCTTTGTGTTGGAGCGTCCAAATAATGATGGTAACAGTAGCGGCAGTAAGAAGTACAAATTAGATTTAAGTCTTCGCTTGTAAATATTTTCTTCTGTGTTACACCACCCAGGTGATGTCTTCTAAACTCTACTTCTTTCCTTTAAAACATTGAGGACAATGTTTCGTTCTGGTTGGGGGGAGGGAATAGTCGACAATTGTGGAATCTTGGTTAAGTTTTTACTGATTTTTTGTTGTAGAAACTAACTGTTGCTAACGTTGTGTGTTGAAGATGGCTGAATATGGAGTGTAGTGACTCTAGAAACGCATCTTTATCGTTTGAAAAAAAAAAATAATAATAATAAAAAGTATAAAAAAAAAATTTTGCAGACATTTCCTTTTTCTTTATTAAGTTTTTATGTTTCTTTTTAATTTCTCCTCTATAAATATACATTTTCAAACTTTTAAGCTTATAAAAAAAAAACCATTTTCTTTTTCTATCATTTTAAGTGTAACTTTTCTAATTAGTTTTTATGCATCATTTTCACATTTCTGCATGCATATTTTCCTTTTATGTTTAGAATAGGTTGGGGGTAGAATGTTGTTTTAAAAAAAAATTGTGTGATTTGTTTTAACATTGGATGACATGATTAATTTCAAATTTTAGTATTTGTATTATCTTTGGTCTTAAGTGATGTTACGCTATGTTTGCTACTTTACATGTTGATGTCATAGACAAATATGAGTTGCTTGAAGGAATGAACATGTCATAAATAAGTGCCAAGTGAGTTGTTGAGCCTATCATTTTCTTGGAGAGTAACCATTTTGCCCATTCTCTATACAGCTTAGCAGTTTATTATTTTATACACGATCTCTAGATTTAAAAAAATGGTAAAATAAAAAAAAAGAAGAAAAAAAAAATGTGCGTTGTTACATTGGGAGGCCCATCTAACTAGTAGATATAGATAATTATTTAGAGCCCTAAAAGACGATGGAAAGGCCATCTTTGATCCGTTTAAGCCTTTCTAGCCATCCCTTTTATTAAATATCCATAGTTAACCCTTTTGAGCCTTTAAAAAAAAAAAACATTTTCTTTGTCAACTTATCATCTTGACCCACTCCGATTTGGAGTATTACCCGATGTCTTATAAGTTCCATCACCTATTTATGTTTGAGAAAAATGTAAATAATTATTTTGTTCAGAGAAGTTATGCCAAATAAAAGCAAAAAAAAAAGAGAAAAAAAAAACAAAAGTTGTTGTTTCAAAAGAATAAAAAATAATAATAATAGGTGAAATCCACCTTGCAACTTCCAAAAAAAAAAATCTCTGCATTTTTCTCAAACATACACTTTATTTTTCTTATTTCCCTTCTTTGTTAGCCATATCCCTAGCCTACGTTACGTCCTAATAAAAGTCCTTCTTGATTTTAGGGAACTATAGTTTGAAGTATAAGCTAATTATATGGGCTAAAAAGATGTAGTGAAGCATAATAATAAAAAAATAAATAAATAAATAAAGTGGGTTGACTAGCATTTTTGTTTGACTTGAGATCGTATTATTTCTAAGCTGAGGGCATATTTATTTCATCTTGGTGAGAGTATGTGATATCACTTCTTTATTATTTTCGCTCTCAAGTATCATTCATTGGAGTGACTATTTTTATTGGGTTTAATTTCTTTGTGAGAGTGTCACTATTTTCAGTGAGAATTTGGGGTTTGACATGTCATTCTTGAAAGTAGCTATAACAAAGTCTACAGGACTGATTCATGTGGATGGTTAATGTAGGTGTGATGTTTCTTTAAACTAGAGATAATGCTTATACTTTTATTTGATTGGTATCATTAATCTGATTGAATAAACACAAGTGTTTCTAAATTTTAAAAAAAAATCATTTTGAATTTGAATTTTGTTTTCGCTTTATTTTAGGGCTTAGAAGTGTGTTGAGTGTTAGAAAATGCATATTTATAAAGGAGAAAACCGTCATTTTACCTTTCAAGCCTTACTAACAACCCTTACTTTTATGTATTTAACCTTCTTGTGATTTAATTACATATGTTTTATTTTAATTAAGTATTTTATGTATTTTAGGGGCATTATAGTCATTTCATAATAAGGAAGAGATCAGACGGTAAAACGGACATCACTTTTGAACTCAGGACGGTCGAAAACCTTAGGAGGAGCATAAAAGGAAAATGGCACTATTCACATGTACGGTACTATTCATTATCTTGTATCGTTGCATTCAGCACTATTCACATAGACGGATCGATGACGTGGCATTGATCGATGATGTGGCATTGACTGATGAGGTGTCACAATCCTGTTGGACTAAAATTCTTATGTACTGTTGATGGTGACGTGGCAGCATATCAGTGGACGACAAATCTCGCGTACGGTACATGCATCACACAGGAATATTATCAATCAAAGTATTCATCCACGTGGTAAAGCGTCTTGTTGGTGATGATGTGGCGTAATCAGCGTCGCTTTTTTAATGGCCATGATTTACTCCATGTATCTATAAAAAGGGGGCCTCGGCCGCTATTTTGATATCTCTGAATCTATTTTTGGGATCCATTTTCTGTAATTCCTTCTCCATCTTGTATTTTCTATGTATTTTAATAAATTTCCATTTTGCCTCTAGTTCAATTATGAGTTGCTAATTTTCTTTCAAGCTTGGGTTGAAGGTGAAGTCTCAACATGTGTCATGGGCTTAATTTGGTAAATTTATTTTCTCTTCCCCTCTAGTTTTTGTGGATGTTTTGACTTCGACAAATAATAATAATCTTGTCAGATACCGCCTTGGTTTCTCTAGTATAAGGTTATTATTATTTGATATAGCACCATATTGATTAGAGTGTGGTTCATGAGGTGTGGATTCTCCCCTCATGATTTAATTGGCATTAATAAGGATTATTTAGCCCATGATGCATGTTGATACGGATCCGAATACCCAAGTACGTCATTTCAATAGAATTATCTTCAATTTATTCTCGCCATTGCAATTCCAATTTTAAAATTTATTCTCGCCATTTTAATTTAAGTTTTAGCATATTCCAAATTATTTCCACCACAAATCCAATCACCCATTTACAAAATTAATTCTACACAATTAAAATCCACCTCCTCGTGGGATCGACACTCGTCACCATTAGTCTATACTACAATAGACTCGTGCGCTTGCGAGTACATTAAAATTTGCACAACATACACAACAAGTAATATACTGATCAGTACTTAGATCGTCTCTACAGGGATTGATGTTATAAGATTTGCTGTAACAATTTTAACAGTGCAATTTTCAGGAAAAATTAAAATAAAATAATTAATGAAAAGGACAAACTCAATGGGAAAAGAGTAGTTGAGTGATTAAACTCACTTAATGGCATTGACTGTTTTTCTAATTAAGATTCTGTTGCTACAACATCTATGACAACAATGGGAAGAATCCCTCATGCATCCTCAACTGTCGTTTGTTGGATATCTTACATCTAAATGTAACCTAACAATGACCAGTTGTTACACTAATATTAGATATAACATTCTACGTCTAGGTTATATTTTTCCTATAAGGTGAATCCTTATGTCTAGTTCTTCATTAATTTTAAATCAACTATGGCCTTATTCAAATTAAGATTAACTCAACTTTGAAAACCCAATCTAAAACTATGTGTTGTATTAATTTTTTCCACCAAGTCATACCATTTTGAGGCTCCTTTTTTGCTAGTTTCTACTAAATGGGTGGTCGGCTGAAATAGGGAATTGCAATATGTAAACTCAAGACAAAATGCTACAACAGATTCAGAGCAACACATATATATCAGTCAAATGATCATTAAGTTAGTTTATCACTCAACCAAAACAAAGTTTAGTTCATGATTTGTGATGAAATAGTAACAAGAATTGTTTTGGCCATCAAATACATTCCTATAAATAAATAAAAACAAAAGAATAAAATGAGAAATTGAGTTCCACTTAGTCTTGGTGATTTCTCCTTCTTTTTCTCCTTGAATATTTTGTTGCAACCTTCAAATCTTTTTTTTCTTTGTTTTCTTTTTTTTTCTCTGTTATACATTCCCATAAATAAACAAAAACAAGAGGATAAGATGAGAAATTGAGTTCCGCTTAGTCTTTGCGATTTTTTTTCTCCTTGAATCTTCTATTGTAGCCTTCAAATCTCTTTTTTTTTCTTTGTTTTCTTTTTTTTCTCTATTATTTTCCTTGAGTGACGAATTTTCCTTTTTCTTTTCATGTGTGCTCCTTTTATATCTTGGGATTAGGGCAACCAAAAGCGTGTGGCCTCGTGTCTTCTATTTTTGGAAACCTTGGATCGCAATCTTTCAGTTAACACCCGCGTAATCTTGTCTGCAATGGCTACAAGATTGCTTCTGCAACGGCTACAACATCTTCTCTATTCCAGAAAACAACTACTAAAGTTTTACAATGTGGTTTCTAGTGGCCAACTATATTTCAAGATGCTTACACTTTTTGCTTTTCATGTGATAGGTGTCAACGAATGGGGAGAATTACACAAAGGAATATAATGCCATTAAATCCAATTTTAGTGGCTGAGATTTTTTATGTGTGTGATATCGACTTCATGGGACCCTTTCTCCCTTCTTTTGGCTATCAATACATATTGGTTGTTGTTGACTACGTATCGAAATGGGTAAAAACAATTCTATGTATAACCAATGATTACAAGGTGGGGATAGGATTTTTGAAAAGTAACATTGTTTCATGATTTGGATTCCCTCGAGCAATAATCAGTGATGGTGGTGCTCATTTTTATAACAAATCATTCAAAATGCTTTTGACAAAGTATTTCATCACTCACAAAGTGGCGACCCCATATCATCCGCAAACCAATGGCCAAGTTAAGATCTCCAAACGAGAAATAAAACACATATTAGAAAAGACGGTGAGACCAGACAAAAAAGATTGGTCATTTAGACTCGATGATGCATTATGGGCATATAAAACGGCTTTCAAGACCCCGATTGGGATGTCACCCTACAGGCTAGTATATGGAAAAGCTTGCGACCTACATGTGGAACTCGAGCATCGCGCATACTGGGCCATCAAGAAATTCAACTTTGACATGCAGCAAGTTAGCTCAGAAAGAAGATTACAGTTGGCAAAACATAAAAAAATTCGCAATGATGCATATGAAAATGCCAAGATTTACAAGCAGCAAATGAAAGTCTTTTAGGACAAGCAAATTATGAGCAAATCTTTCACTCCAGGTCAGAAAATGCTTTTATTCAATTCTCGTTTGCACCTTTTTCCAAGTAAGTTATGCTTTCAATGGTCTGACCCCTTTATTGTTCACACCGTTTTTCCATATAGAGCAGTTGAAATTAAGGATCCAAATAACAATGTCACTTTTAAAGTTAATGGTCAAAGATTAAAGCCACATCTAGAGTACCAACCACATGGAGAGGACACCGAAATAAATTTGAGTGACCCACCAAATTTGAATTGAGATTTTTCTTTCTTTTCGGTGATTTGATTTTTTTCTTTCTTTTTACTAATCTTTTGCTAATTGAAATTATTTTTGCATAAGTGTATTTATTTAACCATTAAGTTTTCTTTTATCATTGTTAATCATGAGTACCTCAGCTAAACATATCCTCTTGGACCTTCTTAGACGACTTCAACATGTAAAATCTCATCTCAGAAGCCATATTCGATTTTGCAAAACACATCATATTTGGAATCTACAACCACCGGAGTTAGTATCCCATGTTAAGCCTTCAGAAAGACAACTCAGAGACATTGAGGGAGGTGTCTACGACATCCAGTTGGAGCTTGAGGTAAATTCAATAAGAGGACGATTGTAATTTTTTTTTTGTGTTTTAGTTTGTTACTCCGTTTGTGTGCTTTAGTTGTTACCCCGATTAAGTGGCAATCAAGTCGGTTACTTCAGTTTCCCATAATAACTGATATTTTGAGGCGAAGGTATGGACAAAAATGAGATTTTAGTAAATCTTCACAATTGATTCCCTTCACTTTCTCAAAATGCCTTTTTTACAATCTATAAAGCTCGGTCCGAACGCATGTGATTGCTTATGAGGAATAACATGCCTGCTGACATCCGCTGGTTAATCGAGGCCAAAATATGATTGGCAGGTGAGTTTCCTCCTAAATTTATTGCCTGGTTGTGGTAAAGAAAATTATGCAAGAAAACAAAGAGCTCGAAGACTTTCTGTTGCTTGTCATAAGTGTGCCAGGATGAGATGCGATAAAAAACCATGTTCTTTACGAATGGTGTATGATAACAGGAAAGATAAGATTCAATTCATTAGGGATGACTTGAATAAAAAGTCATTAGATGATATCATTTTGTCTCTTGAAACGCATCCTAGTGGATATGTACAAGGAGAAATTCTCCAGTTATGGCCATTATTCCAAAAAGAGCATGTACGATATAATCTCGGGAATCTGACGATAAACAACTTTGTTTGCCAGTTTATAAGAAAACTGGATAGGAAGCCCATCTTCAACCCATAAAGGGCGTTCAAACCGTTTCTGGGCGTAAAACTAGAGGAAGATCATAGCCACGGTCATAACTACCTGTAAATATCATTTTACTTCACTGTTGTTTTATCATGTGCATTATTGTCTTTAATAATTTTATTTTACCATTATTTTTTCCTTTTTACTGTTTCCTTTTTTACTCTCGAGCCATGTGCTTTACGCGTTAATTGACACAGACATGCTACCTCATACACAGCTGTGACCCATTGTCACCAAGATTCTTAAATATATTTTTTTTGTTAAGCACTCACAAATTACTTTTTAGAAGTATCCCAATGGTAGTTACTCCGAATAAACAATTAAAGAACATTTTTGTGCTTTCTGGATTTAACTATGACAAACATAAAAAGTTCGTTGAGGCAGCCATAGATCTTGGTCAAAGCATAACAAAGAGAAAATTACAATTGGTGTATGGAGGAGGTAACCGAGGGTTATCGAAATTGGCCTTAGAAGCTGCTTTTTTAAGAGGAAGCCAAGTGTTAGGCATCATCCCAAGAACCCTAAAACCTTTGGGCAGTTTGTCCGACTCACCGACTGGAGAAGAGTTAGTCATCTCAGGTATACAAGAGAGAATAACCAAAATGCTAAATCATGCTGATGCTTTTATTTTCCTACCAAGAGATCTTTAAAACATTGAGGACAATGTTTTCTTCTGTGTTGCACCACTCATTTACCGCTTGTAAATATTTTCTTCTGCATTGCACCACCTAGGTGATGTCTTCTAAACTCTACTTATTTCCTTTAAAACATTGAGGACAATATTTTGTTCTGGTTGGAGGGAGGGAATAGTTGACAATTATAGAATCTTGGTTAAGTTTTTACTGATTTTTTGTTGTAGAGACTAACCGTGGCTAACTTTTTGTGTTAACGATAGCTGAATATAGAGTGTAGTGACTCTAGAAACGTATCTTCTTAGTTAAAAAAAAAATTCAAACATTTTCTTTTTCTATCATTTTAAGTGTAACCTTTTTAATTAGTTTTTCTGCATCATTTTTACTTTTCTGCATCCATATTTTCTTTTCATGTTTAGAATACGTTGGGTGGTAGAATCTCATTTGAAAAAAAAAAATTGTGTATTTTTTTTTAACATTGGATGAGATGATGACTTTCAAATTTTAGTATTTATATTATCTTTGGTCTTAAGTGATGTTATGCCATGTTTGCTACTCTATATGTTGATGTCGGAGACAAATATGAGTTGCTTAAAAGAATGCACATGTTATAATGAATACCAAGTGAGTTTTTTAGCCTGTCATTTTTCTTGGAGAGTAACTTTTTTTGCCTATTCTTTATACAACTTAGCATTTTATTATTTTATACATGATCTCTAGATTTCATTTGAGTCAATCCTCTAAAAAAAAGAAGGTTAAATAAAATTTAAAAAAAAAGAAGAGAAAAATGTGTTGCTACATCTGAAGGTCCATCTACCTAGTAGATATAGAAGATTATTTAGAGTCCTAAAAGACGATGGAAAGACCATCTTTGACCCACTTGAGTCTTTCTAGCCATCCCTTTTGAGAAATATCCATAGTTAACCCTTTTGAGCCTTTCATATATTAAAAAAAAAACTTTTCTCTATTAACTTATCATCTTGACCCACTCCTATTTGGAGTATTACCTGATGTCTTACAAGTTTCATCACCTATTCATGTTTGAGAAAAATGTAAACAATTATTTTGTTTAGTAAAGTTGTGCCATACAAAAAAATAATAATAACAATAATAATAAATAAACGAAATGCGCCTTGTAATTTTCAAAAGATCTCTACTTTTTCTCAACCATAGATTTTTGTTTTCCTTATTTTCCCTTCTTTGTTAGCCATATCTCTAGCCTACGTTACGTCCTAATTAAAGTCCTTCTTGATTTTAGGGATTTATAGTCTAAAGTAGAAGCTAGTTATATGGGCTAAAAAGATGTAGTGATGCATAATAAAAAAAATAAATAAATAAATAAATTGGTTTGACTAGTATTTTATTTGACTTCAAGATCGTGTTATTTCTAAGATGTGGGCATATTCCTTTCATGTTGGCGAGAGTGTGTGACAATATTTCTTTATTATTTTCTCCTAATTTACCATTCATTGGAGTGACTATTTTTATTGGGTTTAACTTCTTTGTGATGTCATTACTACCAGTGAGCTTTAGGGTTTGACATGTCATTCTTGAAAGTGGCTTGATTATTATAGCTATGATAAAGTCTGTTGGATTGATGCATATGGATGGTTGATGTGGGAGTGATATTTCTTTAGACTGGAGATAATGCTTATACTTTTATTTGATTGCTATCATTAGTCTGATTGAATAAACACGATTGTTTAAAAAAAAAAATCATTTTGGGTTTGAATTTGCTTTTCTCTTTATTTGCTAGGGACTAGCAATAAGCTGGTTGGGGGTGTGTTGAGTGTTAGAAAGTATATATTTATAAAGGAGAAAACCATCATTTTATACTTCAAGTTTTACTAACATTTCTACTTTTATCTATTTAAGTCTCATGTGATTTAATTATGTGTGTTGTATTATAATTAAGTATTTTGTGTATTTTAGGGGTATCATGGTCATTTCACAATGAACGAGAGATCAGACAGCAAAACGGACACCACTTTTGAACTCAGGATAGTCGAAAACCTTAGGAGGAGCATAAAAGAAAAAATGATACTGTTCACATATATGGTACTATTCACATGTACGGTATTGTCTATGTTACTGTTCACGACATTGTTCACATATACAGAACGATGATGTGGCATTGACCGATGATGTGGCATTGACGGTGTCACGATCCTATTGGATTAAAATTCTTATGTACTATTGATCGGTGACGTGGCAGCATGTTAGTGAACCGAAAATCGTGCGTACGGTACATGCAAAGACACAAAATTATTTATAACCAAACCGCGTCACTATTTAAGCCGTCTCATTGTTCATACCGCGTCACTATTCGAGCTGCCTCACTGTCCCAATTTACAGGACAAAGATGGCATGCAATACATGACAAGCATACTATTAATTGTCATCTATTAGTTTAGATGACCTTTATTTATTTTTGAAAGTCATGTATTATAAAATTGTTTTTACTTATAACATAAAATGGCTCCCACAAAATAACAAGTCATCTTTAAATAAATAACAGGTGATTCTTATTTTTAAAATTTGTCATTTATTTTCAAGTGCAAAAACCCAACTTCCCTCTTTATTTTTTTTGTCTCCCGCAAAATACAATCTTTCTCTCTCTTTAGGCCTCCATTCCTCTGGGACTTCATAATCTTTATCTGTAAAATTCCCTTTCCCCCATATAAAACATCTTACTATCTTCTACTTCTAAGTTCCAAACCCTTAATTTCACCCATTATTTATATAGGCCCAAAATCGTAAATCCTAACTGTTTACACATAGTCAAAGTAAAGACAAAGAAGAAATCTTGAAGCTCTGGACCACAAATATTGACGAGAAGATTAAAAGGTTGGGACCTCAACACTATCAATTAAAATGTTGAACCATTCAGCTAACTTTAATATTGGATTTTAAAAGTTTTGGTCCCCACATAAAGGTACTTTCTTTACTTTTGTTTAATCATGCTTGTGAAAGAAAGTGATAGATTGTTTGATTGTGAGTGGTCTATATGTGCTTTTTTTTTCTTTCTTTGTCCAATTTATTCTGTTTGAATAACAAATATTGACAATATGCATGAACACTAAAGTTATTTCTAGGGATTAGAATTTATGAAGGAGTTTGTAATGTTTATACTTGCATATTTTAGGGAAGGTACAAATACCAAAGTATTTTATCATCATATATATGCTCAGCACTTAATACAAATGCTCTCCACCGTAGTAATCATTTTTGTTGTGCTTTTGTGCTTAATCTCTGACGCTTCATGTCCATTAAGCGTTGGTTAATTTGTTATGTTATGTGCTTTAGCAAATTAATGTTTTATTGATATTATTTTGCTAGGATAATAATATTAAGGTCCTATGTTTTACTTTTTTTCAAATTAGGACATAGATAATCATGAGGAAATTGTGGAAAATATTTTAGAATGATATATTTATATTTTACATTCAGAATGGAAAAATCTTGGATGTCTATGGATCCAAGATCAAAAGATTATGAGATTAGTGTTGAAAGAATTATAAATTTTGCAACGGTTAATGCAACAAATTCTAATCACATACTATGTCCATGTATGAAATGTGGAAATGTGAAACATCATATTGTTAATGAGATTATGGACCATTTGTATTTGAATGGTACAGACCAAAGTTACAATAATTAGATTTTTCATGGTGAAACACTTGTTAAGAAGCCATCAGCTACTAGCAACGCTTGATCTACAAGAGAATTTGAAACAAGAGCCTTTGAAACTGAATATGTGGCCAGCACCGTAGAGATAATTCAAGGAGCTTATGATCATTTTGAAAGCAATCCTAAACAATTTGAGAATTTATTGGCTGATGTTGAGTGTTAGAAAATGTATATTTATAAAGGAGAAAATCATCATTTTACATTTCAAGTCTTACTAACAACCTTTACTTTTATGTATTTAAGTTTCTTGCAATTTAATTATGTGTGTTTGATTTTAATTAAGTATTTTATGTATTTTAGGGGTATTATAGTCATTTCAGAATAAAGGAGAGATCATACGGAAAAACGGACATCACTTTTGAACTCAGGACGGTCGAAAACCTTAGGAGGAGCATAAAAGGAAAAATGATGCATTCATATATTATTCACATGCATCGTTCACATTCACTTCACATAGCGGATCGATGGACGTGGCATTGACCGATGACGTGGCATTGACCGATGAGGTGTCATGATCCTGTTGGACTAAAATTCTTATTTATGGTGACGGCGGCATATCGGTGGGCGAAAAATCTCGACGGTACATGCATCACAGGATTATTGTCAACCAAACCGCATTCACCCGGGTCAAACCACGTTCTTGTTCAAAAGCGGGTCAAAATCGCTGATGACGTGGCGCAATCGAGCGCCCAAATTTTTAATCTGGCCATGATTTACTCCATGTATATATAAAAGGGGGACTGTCACCCATAATTTGATATCTCTGAATCCATTTTTGGGATCCATTTTCTGTAATTCCTTCTCCATCTTGTATTTTCTTCGTATTTTAATAAATTCTCATTTTGCCCCTAGTTCAATTATGAGTGGCTAATTTTCTTTCAAGCTTGGGTTGAAGGTGAAGTCTCAACATGTGTCATGGGCTTTATTTGGTAAATTTATTTTCTCTTCCCCTCTAGTTTTTGTGGATGTTTTGACTTCTCGTCGACAAATAATAATAATCTTGTCTAGATACCGCCTTGGTTACACCGGCTCTCTAGTATAAGGTTATTATTATTTGGCACGATAAGCCCTTAGCACCATATTGATTAGAGCGTGGTTTATGAGGTGTGGATTCCCCCCTCATGATTTAATTGGTATTAATACGGATTATTTAGCCCATGATGCATGTTGATACGGATCCAGATACCCAAGTATGTCATTTCAATAGAATTCTCTTCAATTTATTCTCGCCATTTCAATTCTAAATTTAGAATTTATTCTCGCCATTTTAATTTAAGTTTTAGCATATTCCAAATCATTTCCACCATAAATCCAACAACCCATTTACAAAATTAATTCTATACACAATTAAAATCCACCTCCTCGTGGGATCGACACTCGTCACCATTAGTCTATACTGATAGATTGCGCTATGAGTAAATTAAAATTTGCACAACAAGTTTTTGGCGCCGTTGCCGGGGAGGTAAGTAATTTTAATTCATAGAATTAATTCTTGTGAATAATTCCATTTTAATTGTTTTCTTGTATTTTTTTTTCTTTAAAAAAAAAAAAATGAATCTACATTTAAAGGTTAATATTTCTTTTCTTTCTCTATTCTTTACAATTCTGCAATTTAATTTTTAAGTTATTTTTCTTTTTAATTTTTGTTTATCTTAATTTAATTTTCTTTATTAAGTTTTAATTTAATTTTTAGTTAATTTCACGTATTTATTTTTGTGTATTTTTATAGAAAGGTTGTAATTGCGCAATAAGGTTAGTATCGTAATTTCTCCCTCTTCTTTATTTTTATTTGTTTTGTTCCCATCTTTATTTTTATTTTATTTATTTTGCATGCATGGTCGAAGGTCATTATTTCCTAATCTTGAACCTATAGACCTTGAATTAGAAAAAACACTTCGCACACACAAACACGTTAAAAATAAAATGGATTTACAAGCACCACAGGAGAGGCCATTTAAGGATTATTTCAGTCCTTTAGCAAATTTGAGCACATCATGCATAAGATACCCAAATGTAGCTGCTAGGAGTTTTGAACTAAAACCTAGTGTGCTAAATTGTCTCCCCACATTTTATGGCCTAGAAAATGAGGACCCATATAATCATTTGAATGATTTTCATGCTATTTGTCAAACATTTAAATATGAGAATTTTTCAGACGATGATGTTAAACTTAGATTATTCCCATTTTCTTTAAAGGATAGAGCTCGTTCATGGCTTAATACATTGCCTGCCAATAGCATTTCATCATGGGAACAAATGGTAACTAAATTTTTGAATAAATATTTCCCAGTGCATAAAACCAATGCTATTCGCAGGGAAATCTCAGAGTTTACCCAGAAAGAGGACGAGCAATTTTTCGAAACGTGGGAGCGATTCAATGGACTACTCTTGAAGTGTCCACATCATGAGAAATGGCACCAATGCCAATACTTTCTGGAGGGATTATTGCCGAATGTGCAAGAATGGCTAATGGCAACAAGTGGAGGAGAGCTAATGTCAAAAAGTGCATCAGAAATTTGGGAGTTTTTCCAACGACAAGCGGACAATTCCCAACAACGGAGTCGATCACTCAGGAATACTAGAAGGATTAAAGGAGTGAATGAGGTTCATATTGGCGAGTCAACTTCGGGAATCAAAGAAGTCAAGGAGATGGTTGAAGGTCTTGCTCGACAAATAGCATCGTTATCGACTGCTAAATCAACAGAACCACATGACCCTGACTCATATCCAGATCAAGCCAATGCCATAGGTGTAATGAGAAAGCCATCAAATTACAACCCATACTCCAATACATATAACCCTGGATGGAGAGACCACCCCAATTTTTCATGGTCTCAAGGATTCCAACAGAATGGACCTGCAGCTCCAGCTCCACCAATGCAACAAATTCCTCAAAATCCTCAAGCCTCTCAGCCACCATTTAGACCATACAATCAGAACCAGAATTACTCTCAACCCAGACCATGGGAGGATTCATTCCAGAATCTCAAGAATGTTACTCATTCTACCATTGAGCAACAGAATCGCACTATTGATGGACTACGAAATGAGTTGAGAGCAGGCTTCAATTCACAAGCCCAATCAGTTTCAAGCCTCGAGAAGATGGTGGGACAACTTGATTCCTTTGGCTGAGAAAGGCAAATTTCCAAGTCAACCAGGCCTAATCTAAAGAGTACATGAAGCAAGTCACCACAGCATGGAGAGGTCAAAGTCATGACCTTACGAAAAGGAAAGAAGTTGACAACAAAGTGAGAGGTGACAAAAGAAAATCAAATTGTTCTGTGAGTGTTGAGGACTCACCGGAGGAGAAAGAAGAAACCAACCCACGAGAATACGTTCCCAAAGCTCCATTCCCGGAGGTTAGCTAAAGGCAAGAAGGAAAATCCACGGTGAGATTCTCGAAATCTTCAACAGGTAAGTGTTAATATCCCTTTACTTGATGCTATTAAACAAGTTCCATCTTATGCCAAGTTTCTTAAAGACCTTTGTACTAAAAGAGAAATATGCATGTTCAAAAGAAGGCATTTTTAAGAAACGTTAGTTCTATACTCCAACATAAAATTCCTTTAAAATGCAAAGACCAGCTCCACAACTATCTCATGTAGGGAACCACACAATTGAGAATGCTTTGTTGGATTTAGGAGCTAGTGTAAATTACCTTATTAAGTGTTTGTGAAACTTGGACTGGGAGAATTACACCCAACTCCAGTGGTGTTACAGCTTGCAGATCGGTCCACGAAAATACCTCGTGGCATTGTGGAGGACGTGCTTATCCAGGTAGACAAGTTTTATTTTCCTGTTGATTTCATTGTAATTGACACCCAACCAATACAAGATTCAAGGAAGCACATCCCCATTATTCTAGGCCGACCTTTCTTGACAACTGCGGATGCTCACATTCAATGTAGGACCTGAAATATGCAGTTGTCCTTCGGCAACATGACTATGGAGCTGAATATCTTCAACATTGCCAAACAACCTCACAGTGCAGATGATGGAATTGTTGATGTGGATTTAATTGAAACAATAGTTGATAATACTTTTATTTCAAACCTTAGTGATGATCCTTTACAGACATGCTTAACTCACTTTGGTTTTGATTTTGATATCGATGAGGTCAACGCATTGACTCGGACCATCCATGGACACTAATAAATGGAAGTCAAGAGTTGAACAACTAGCACCAAAAAAACTCACCCTATCATGAATCACCAGAAACTCGAGCTCAAACCATTGCCCAACACATTGGAATATGCATTTTTGGGGAAGAAAGTACTCTAGTAATCATCTCATCATCCCTCAATGTGAACAAAAAGGTAAGTTGTTGGATGTTTTGAAAGAGCATAAAGGAGCATTAGGATGGACCATATATAAAGGTATAAATCCGATCGCATGCATTACATTCACCTTGATGAAAATGCTAAATCTACTAGGAAATGCAACGTCGGTTAAATCCTAACATGAAAGAAGTTGTGGTATTATTTACCCAATTTACGATAGTTCATGGGTCGATCTGTATGTTGTCCTAAAAGTCGAGTCACGAGTTACCAATGCTAATAATGAATTGATACCCACTAGAGTGACTACGGGATGGCGTGTATGCATTGATTATAGAAAGTTGAATGTCACACGTAAAGACCATTTTCCTTTACCATTTATCGATCAAATGCTTGATAGATTAGCGAGCCATGAATTTTATTGCTTTAGATGGCTACTCGGATACAATCGAGCACCAAAAGATCAAGAGAAAACTACTTTCACTTTTTGGCACATTTGCATATAGGAGAATGCCATTTGGATTATGTAATGCACTGCTACATTTCAACGATGCATGTTGAGCATTTTTCCGATATGGTTGAAGCGATTCCTCAAGTCTTTATGGATGATTTTTCCGTCTTTGGTGACTCGTTTGATCAATGTTTACGTCATCTAACACTAGTTATGCAGAGATGTATCGAGAAGAACTTGGTCTTAAATTGGGAGAAGTGTCATTTTATGGTAAAACAAGGTATTGTCCTCGGTCACATCATTTCGAGCAAAGGTATTGAGGTTGACAAAGCCAAGGTGGATCTCATTTCTAATCTTCCTCCACCCGAGAAGTAAGATCTTTCCTTGGGCATCTTTGGTTTCTATAGACGTTTCATTAAAGATTTTAGCAAAGTTTCTTATGCAATTTACTTGCTAAGGATGTACCTTTTATCTTTAATGATTCATGTCTTGTGGCTTTTAAAAAATTAAAGAAATTGTTGAAATCATCACCCATCATTCAGGCCCCAAACTGGAGCTTACCATTTGATCTCATGTGTGATGCATCTGATTATGCAGTAGGAGCATTATTAGTACATTTGGTTGATCGAATTACTCATGTTATTTAATATGCTAGTATGACATTAAATGATGCATTGAACTATTCAACTGAAAAGAAATGCTAGCAGAGTGTTTGCATTGGAAAAATTTCGATCATATCTCATTGGTTGTAAAATAATTATATTCACGGATCACGCTCTTAAATATCTTCTCACAAAGAAAGATGCAAAAGCCAGACTAATTCGTTGGGTGTTACTTTTGCAGGAGTTTGACTTGGAATTCAAATATAAAAAAGGGACAGAAAATGTTGTGGCGGACCATCTCTCTCGTCTACATTTTTACACAATTACCGAGCCATTACCATGAGTCATTTCCAGGATGAACAATTAATGAATGTGGAAGTATTACCTTGGTATGCTGATATAGTTAATTATCTTGTTACAGGTAAACTTCCAGAGCATTGGACCAAGCAAGACAAGGCCAAATTCTTTGCAGAGATAAAGAATTTCTTTTGGGATGACCCATATTTGTTTAAGTATTGTGCAGACCAAATTGTTAGACAATGTGTCCCAGAAAGTGAAATTCAGAATATCCTTTCATTCTGCCATGAACAAGCTTGTGGAGGCCATTTTAGTGCTAAGAAAACAGCGACTAAAGTTTTACAATGTGGTTTCTATTGGCCATCTATATTTCGAGACGCTTACACTTTCTGTTCTTCATGTGATAGGTGTCAACGAATGGGGAGCATTACACGAAGGAACATGATGCCACTAAATCCAATTTTAGTGGTTGAGATTTTTGACGTATGGGGTATCGACTTCATGGGACCCTTTCCCCCTTCTTTTGGCCATCAATACATATTGGTTGGTGTTGACTACGTATCAAAATGGGTAGAAGCAATTGCATGTCGAACTAATGATCACAAGGTGGTGATAGGATTTTTGAAAAGCAATATTGTTTCACGCTTTGGATTCCCTCGAGCAATAATCAGTGATGGTGGTGCCCACTTTTGTAACAAAGCATTCAAAGCTCTTTTGACAAAGTATTCAATCACACACAAAGTGGCAACTCCGTATCATCCAAAACCAAGTTGAGATCTCCAATCGAGAAATAAAACACATATTAGAAAAGACGGTGAGGAGGACGAAAAGATTGGTCATTAAGACTTGATGATGCATTATGGGCATATAGAACGGCTTTCAAGACCCCTGGGATGTCACCCTACGGCTAGTGTATGGAAAAGCTTGCCACCTGTGGAACTTGAGCATCGTGCGTATTGGGCCATCAAGAAATTCAACTTTGACATGCAGCAAGCCAGCTCAGAAAGAAGATTACAACTGGCAGAACTTGAAGAAATTCGCAATGACGCATATGAAAATGCCAAGATTTACAAGCAACGGATGAAAGTCTTCCATGACAAGCAAATTATGAGAAAATCGTTCACTCCAGGTCAGAAAGTGCTTTTATTCAATTCTCGCTTTATTCCTGTAAGTTACGCCTCGGTGGTCCCTTTATTGTTCATTTTTCCACAGGCAATTGAAATTAAGGACCCAAAGAACGGTGTCACGTTTAAAGTTAATGGTCAAAGATTAAAGCCATATCTAGAGTACCAACCACATGAAAAAGACACCGAAATAAATTTGAGTGACCCACCAAATTTGAATTGATTTTTTTTCTTTTCGTTGATTTGATTTTTCTTTCTTCCTTTATATTATTCTTTTGCTAATTGAAATTATTTTTGCATAAGTGTGTTTGTTTAACTATTAAGTTTTCTCTTATCATTGTTAATCATGAGTCTCATACTTAGACCATTCCTCTTGAACATTCTTAAACCACTTCAACGTGTCAAAACTCATCTCAAAAGGCGATTCAATTTTGTAAAACACATCGTATTTGGGCTCTACAACCAGAGTTAGTAGCCTATGTTGAGGATTTAGAAAGCCAACTCAGAGACATTGAGAGAAGTGTTTACGACATCCAGTTGGAGCTTGAGGTAAATTCAATAAGAGGACGATTTTAATTTTCTTTGTTTGTTTTAATTTGTTTTTCTGTTTGTGTGCTTTAGTTTGTTACCCCGGTAAAGTGGCGGATAACGGTACTCGTGACAATCAACTTGATTTCCCATAATAACTGACATTCTGAGGCGAAAGTATGGACAGAAACGAGATTCTAGTGAAGCTTCACAAGCGATTCCCTTCACTTCCTCAGAATGCCCTCCTTACGATCTATAAAGCTCGGTCCGAACGCATACGATTGCTCATGAGGAATAACATACCGCCGATATCCGTTGGTTAATCGAGGCGAAAATACGATTGGTGAGTTACCTCCAAAATTTATTGCATTCATGCCGGTTGTGGTAAAGGAAATTATGCAAGAAACGACGAGCTCGAAGAATTTCTTGCTTGTCATAAGTGTGCCGAGAATGAGTTGCGATAGAAACCCATGTTCTTTAGGAATGGTGTCTCGATAACAGGAAGATAAGATTCAATTCATTAGGATGGCTTGAATAAGGAGTCATTGGATGATATTCTTGTCTCTTGAAATGCATCCCGGTGGATATGTGCAAGGAGCGATTCTTTATGGCCATTATTCCGAAAAGAGCATGCGATATAGTCTCGGGAATCGACTATAAACGACCTGTTTGCTTTATAAGAAAAATAGAAGCCTATCCTCGACCCAGAGGGCGTTCAGCCGTTTCGGGACGTAAAACCGAGAGGAAGATGTGACGCAACTACGTGTAAATATCCTTTTACTTTATTGTTATTTTATTTCACTATTGTCTTATTGTTTGCATTATTGTCTTTAATAATTTTATTTGTTTGCTTTTTCCTTTTTTGTTTTCTTTTTGACTTGAGCCACGTGCTTTCTGGCGTTATTTGACACTGACATATTACCTCATACACAACCATGACCCACTATCACCAAGACTCTTAAATGTGATATCTTTTGTCAAGAACTCACAAATTATTTTTGAGAAGTATCGCAATGGCAGCTACTCCCAATAGACAATTCAAGAACATTTGTGTGCTTTCCGGATTTACCTATGGCAAACATAAAGAGTTCGTTGAGGCAGCCATCGATCTTGGTCGAAGTATAGCATCAAGAAACTTACACTTGGTGTATGGAGGAGGTAATCGAGGGTTATCAAAAATGGTCTCAGAAGCTGCTTTTATCAGAGGAAGTCAAGTGTTAGGCATCATCCCAAGAGTCCTAAAACCATTGGGCAGTTCGTCTGACTCATCAACTGGAGAAGAGTTAGTCGTCTCAGGTATGCAAGAAAGAATAACTGAAATGCTTAATCATGCTGATGCTTTTATTTTCCTTCCAGGAGATCTTGCAACACTAGAGGCACTTATCACACTAGCATCTTGGGCCCATCTGCACATCCACCAGAAACCCATCGGTTTGTTAAATGTCAATAACTTTTATGATGGCTTTATCGCATTTCTTAACCATGCAATAAAAAACTATTTCATTCCTTCTAATGTGAAAAAACTTTTTATTTGTGCTCACACTGCTAATGAGCTACTTGATCTGTTACAAGCTTATAAACCGGAGCCAGACCCCTGGACCTTTGTGTTGGAGCGTCCAAATAATGATGGTAACAGTAGCGGCAGTAAGAAGTACAAATTAGATTTAACTCTTCGCCTGTAAATATTTTCTTCTGTGTTGCACCACCCAGGTGATGTCTTCTAAACTCTACTTCTTTCCTTTAAAACATTGAGGACAATGTTTCGTTCTGGTTGGGGGGAGGGAATAGTCGACAAATGTGAAATATTGGTTAAGTTTTTACTAATTTTTTGTTGTAAAAACTAATTGCTAACTTTTTGTCAAGATGGTGAATATGGAGTGTAGTTACTCTAGAAACGCATCTTCATTGTTTGAAAAAAAAAAACCAAAAAAAAAATAAAAAACAAAAAAAATTTCTTTTTCTTTATTAAGTTTTGATGTTCATTTTTCTTCTTCTTTTTATTTTCTCCTCTATAAATATACATTTTCCAACTTTTGAGTCGAAGATGGCTGAATATGGAGTGTAGTGCCTCTAGAAACGCATCTTCTTAAAAAAAAAAAATCATTTTCTTTTTCTATCATTTTAAGTGTAACTTTTCTAATTAGTTTTTCTACATCATTTTCACATTTCTGCATGCATATTTTCCTTTCTTGTTTAGAATAGGTTGGGGGGTAGAATGTTGTTTAAAAAAAAAAAAAATTTTGTGTGATTTGTTTTAACATTGGATGACATGATTAATTTCAAATTTTAGTATTTGTATTATCTTTGGTCTTAAGTGATGTTACATTATGTTTGCTACTCTACATGTTGATGTCGGAGACAAATATGAGTTGCTTGAAGGAATGAACATGTCATAAATAAGTGCCAAGTGAGTTTTTGAGCCTATCATTTTTCTTGGAGAGTAACCCTTTTGCCCATTCTCTATACAGCTTAGCAGTTTATTATTTTATACACGATCTCTAGATTTCTTTTGAGTTAACCCTTTAAAAAAAAAAAATGTGTGTTGTTACATTGGGAGGCCCATCTAACTAGTAGATATGGATGATTATTTAGAGCCCTAAAAGACGATGGAAAGGCCATCTTTGATCCGTTTGAGCCTTTCTAGCCATCCATTTTATTAAATATCCATAGTTAACCATTTTGAGCCTTTAAAAAAAAAAAAAAATTTCTTTGTCAACTTATCATCTTGACCCACTCTGATTTGGAGTATTACCCGATATCTTATAAGTTCCATCACCTATTTATGTTTGAGAAAAATGTAAATAATTATTTTGTTCAGTGAAGTTAGTTCAAAAAAAAAAAAAAAAAAAACAAGAGTTGTTGTTTCAAAAGAATAAAAAAATAATAATAATAGGTGAAATCCACGTTGCAACTTCCAAAAAAAAAAAAAAATCTATGCATTTTTCTCAAACATACACTTTGTTTTCCTTATTTCCCTTCTTTGTTAGCCATGTCCCTAGCCTACGTTACGTCCTAATAAAAGTCCTTCTTGATTTTAGGGAACTATAGTTTGAAGTAGAAGCTAGTTATATGGGCTAAAAAGATGTAGTGATGCACAATAAAAAAAAATAATAATAATAAAAAAAATAATAATAATAAAAAAAAAGATAAATAAATTGGGTTGACTAGCATTTTTGTTTGACTTGAGATCATATTATTTCTAAGCTGAGGGCATATTTATTTCATCTTGGTGAGCGCATGTAATATCACTTCTGTATTATTTTCTCTCTTAATTATCATTCATTGGAGTGACTATTTTTATTGGGTTTAATTTCTTTGTGAGAGTGTCACTACTTCCAGTGAGATTTTGGGGTTTGACATGTCATTCTTGAAAGTAGCTATAAAGTCTACTGGGCTGATTCATGTGAATGGTTGATGTGGGTGTGATGTTTCTTTAAGACTGGAGATAATGCTTATACTTTTATTTGATTACTATCATTAATCTGATTGAATAAACACGAGTGCTTCTAAATAAAATAAAAAAAAAAATCATTTTGAATTTGAATTTGAATTTTATTTTCGCTTCATTTGCTAGGGACTAGCGATAAGCTGGTTGGGGGGTGTGTTGAGTGTTAGAAAATGTATATTTATAAAGGAGAAAATCATCATTTTACATTTCAAGTCTTACTAACAACCTTTACTTTTATGTATTTAAGTTTCTTGCAATTTAATTATGTGTGTTTGATTTTAATTAAGTATTTTATGTATTTTAGGGGTATTATAGTCATTTCAGAATAAAGGAGAGATCATACGGAAAAACGGACATCACTTTTGAACTCGTGACAGTCGAAAACCTTAGAGGAGCATAAAAGGAAAAATGCATCGCTTCACATATACGGTACTATTCACGTATGCATCGCTTCACGACCTGTTCACATAGGCGGATCGATGACGTGGCATTGACCACGACGTGGCATTGCCCGATGAGGTGTCATGATCCTGTTGGACTAAAAAATTGTATGGTGGACGCATATCGGACGAAAAATCTGCATACGATCACACAGATTATTGTCAACCAAACCGCTATCGCTTCACCCGTCAAACCGCTATCGCTTCAAATTGGTCAAATTCTTGTTCACCCGCGCGGTCAAACCGATCGATGACGTGGCGCAACTCGAGCCCAAACTGCTTTTTAATCCGATGGCCATGATTTACTCCATGTATCTATAAAAGGCCTCCCTAATTTGATATCTCTGAATCCATTTTTGGGATCCATTTTCGTAATTCCTTCTCCATCTTGTATTTTCTTCGTATTTTAATAAATTCTCATTTTGCCCTAGTTCATTATGAGTGGCTAATTTTCTTTCAAGGTGAAGTATCAACATGTGTCATGGGCTTTATTTGGTAAATTTATTTTCTCTTCCCTCTAGTTTTTGTGGATGTTTTGATTTCGACAAATAATAATAATCTTGTCTAGATACCGCCTTGGTTACACCTCTCTAGTATAAGGTTATTATGATACTTAGCACCATATTGATTAGGCGTGGTTTTAGGTGTGGATTCCCTCATGATTTAATTGGTATTAATACGGATTATTTAGCCCATGATGCATGTTGATACGGATCCAGATACCCAAGTATGTCATTTCAATAGAATTCTCTTCAATTTATTCTCGCCATTTCAATTCTAAATTTAGAATTTATTCTCGCCATTTTAATTTAAGTTTTAGCATATTCCAAATCATTTCCACCATAAATCCAACAACCCATTTACAAAATTAATTCTATACACAATTAAAATCCACCTCCTCGTGGGATCGACACTCGTCACCATTAGTCTATACTACAATAGATTTGTGCGCTTGCGAGTACATTAAAATTTGCACAACAGCTGATGCTGAGAAAAAGTTATACCAGGTTGTAGTAAGTTCACAAAATTATCTGCATTGGTAAAATTATATAGCCTAAAAGTAAGAAATAGGTGGTCAAATCGAGGTTTTTCAAATTTGTTGAAATTGTTAAGAGAAATGTTACCAGACAATAATGAAATGTATGTTCAATGTACGAGGCAAAAAAACCTTAAATGCATTAGGGATGGAGTATGAGAAGATACAAGCATGTCTAAATGACTGTACACTTTATAGAAAGGAGTATAAAGATGTTATTATATGTCCTAATTGTGGTGTAGCAAGGTGGAAGCTGAAAAACAATTCAACTGAGATGAAGACAGGTATTCCAACAAAGGTTTTATGATATTTCCCACCTATCCCAAGGTTTAAAAGAATGTTTTGAAGTGTTGAAACTTTGAAAAATCTAACATGGCATGCCACTCAAAGGAAAACTGATGGTCTATTACATCATCCTACAGATACCCCGGCATAGAAACTAATAGATCACTTTGGAGCTGAACCAAGGAGCTTGTGAGTTTCGTTATCTGCAAATAGGATTAATCCATATAATTCTCTTAGTAGCAGGTATAGTTGTTGGCCAATGATACTAGTGACATACAATCTTTCTCCATTACTTTGTATGAAGAGGAAATTTATAATGCTAAAATTGTTAATTTCAGGTTCCAAACTACTTGGTAATGATTTTGATGTCTACCTAGCACCATTGATTGATGATCCTAAAATATTATGGGAGGTAGGTGTTGTGCAAATTTTATTGAACTTGCAAGCGCACGAATCTATTGTAGAATAGATTAATGGTGACGAGTGTCGATCCCACGAAGAGGTGGATTTTAATTACTTGTAGAATTAATTTTCTATGTGAGTTGTTGGATTTGTGGTGAAAATGATTTGGACTATCCTAAAATTTGAATTAAAATGGCGAGAATAAATTGAAGAGAAATCTATTGAAATGAAGTACTTGGGTATCTGGATCCACATCAACATGCACCATGGGCTAAATAATCCTTATTAATGCCAATTAAATCATGAGGGGGGTTTCACTCCTTATGAATCACACTCTAATCAATATGGTGCTAAGGGCTTATTGTGTCAAATAATAATAACCTTATATTAGGGAGCCGGTGAAACCAGGGCGGTATTTAAACAAGATTATTACCATTTGTCGATGAAAAGTCAAAACATCCACAATAATTAGAGGGAAAGAGAAATTAAATTTACCAAATAAAGCCCATGGCACATGTTGAGACTTCACTTTCAACCCAAGCTTGAAAGAAACTTAGCTACTCATAATTGAACTAGGGGCAAAATGGGAATTTATTAAAATACTTAGAAAATACAAGATGGAGAAGGAATTACAAAAAATAGAACTCAAAAATGAATTTAGAGATGCCAAATTAGGAGGGGAGGCCCCCTTTTTTATAGATACACTGAGTAAATCATGGTCATCGAATTAAAAATATTTTGGACGCTCAGGATTGCGCCACATCATCAGTCAACAGTACGCGGTTTGGTTGTAAATAATCTTGTGTATATGCATGTACCGTACGTGCGATATTTGGTCCACTGACATGCTGCCATGTCACCGATCACCAGTACATAAGAATTTTAGTCCAATAGAATCGTGACACCTCATCAGTCAATGCCACATCATCGATTAATGCCACATCATTGTTCCGTATGTGTGAACAGTGTCGTGACCAGTAACATGGACAGTACCGTACATATAAATAGTACCGTATTTGTGAACAGTGCTATTTTTCCTTTTATACTCCTCCTAAAGTTTCCAGATTTTGTTTCAATTCTTTTGTAGCCATGTTCTTCCTCCTTTTCACAACCTTATTGTATCAGTATTCCTTCCATGAAATATAAGCTTTTGGATACCTAAAATTATGCATACAATTTGAGCATGAATTACTCTAAGTCAAACAAAATTTATTAAGATTAAACTAAAATGAATGTTTATGCAAAATGTAACAAAAATGCAATAGAAACACATCATTTACTCTCTAAGTAATCTTTATTTTAGTCTAGAATTGTTATAATAACTTTCATTTCATAGAGTTATCAACCATCACTGATTATTGCTCGCGGGAATCCAAAGCGTGAAATAATGTTGCTTTTCAAAAATCCTATCACCACATTGTGATCATTGGTTCTACATGGAATTACTCCTACCCATTTCGATACGTAGTCAACAACAACCAATATGTATTGATGGCCAAAAGAAAGGGGAAAAGGTCCCATGAAGTCGATACCCCATACATCAAAAATCTCGACCACTAAAATTGGGTTTAGTGGCATCATATTCCTTCGTGGAATACTCCCCATTCGTTGACACCTATCACATGAAGAACAAAAAGTGTAAGCATCTCGAAATATAGTTGGCCAATAGAAACCACATTATAAAACTTTAGTTGTTGTTTTCTTAGCACTGAAATGGCCTCCACAAGCTTGTTCATGGCGGAATGAAAGGATATTTTCAAATTCATTTTCTGGGACACATCGTCTAACAATTTGATTTGCACAATACTTGAACAAATAAGGGTCATCCCAAAAGAAATTCTTTATTTTTATAAAAAATTTAGTTTTGTCCTGCTTGGTCCAATGCTCTGGAAGTTGACTTGTAACAAGATAATTAACTATATCAGCATACCAAGGTAATACTTCCACACTCATTAATTATTCATCTGGAAATAACTCATTGAATGTTAATGGTTCTGTAATTGTGTCAAAATTGAGACGAGAGAGATGGTTAGCCACAACATTTTCTGTGCCTTTCTTATCTTTAAATTCCAAGTCGAATTCCTGCAAAAGTAACACCTAATGAATTAGCCTAGCTTTTGCATCTTTCTTTGTGAAAAGATATTAAAGAGCAGCATGATCTGTGAATACAATTATTTTACAACCAATGAGATAAGATCAAAATTTCTTTAATGCAAACACTACTGCTAGTATTTCTTTTTCAGTAGTTGAATAGTTCAATTTTGCATCATTCAATGTCATACTAGCATAGTAAATAACATGGGGAATTCGATCAACTCTTTGTCCTAATACTGCTCCTACTGCATAATCAGATGCATCACACATAAGCTCAAATGGTAAGCTCTAGTTTGGGGGCTGAATGATATGTGATGATGTCAACAACTGCTTCAATTTTTCAAATGCCATAAGACATGAATCATCAACGATAAAAGGTACATCTTTAGCAAGTAGATTGTATAAGGGTTTAGAAACTTTACTAAAATGTTTAATGAAACGTCTATAAAAACCAACATGCCAGAGGAAAGATCCTACTTCTCTGACTGTTTTAGGTGGAGGAAGATTGGAAATGAGATCCACCTTGGCTTTATCAACCTCAATACCTTTGCTTGAAATGATGTGACCGAGAACAATATCTTGTTTTACTATAAAATGTCACTTCTCCCAATTTAAGGATAAGTTCTTCTCGATACATCTTTGTAGAACTAGTGTTAGATGATGTAAATATTGATCAAAGAGTCACCAAAAATAGAAAAGTCATCCTTAAAGACTTCAAGGAATCGTTCAACCATATCAGAAAAAATGCTTGACATGCATCGTTAAAATGTAGCAGGTGCATTACATAATCCAAATGGCATCCTCCTATATGCAAAAATGCCAAAAGGGCAAGTGAGAGTAGTCTTCTCTTGATCTTTTGGTGTTATGGGGATCTGATTGTATCCTGAGTAGCCATCTAGAAAGCAATAAAATTCATGGAATACTAATCTATCACGCATTTGATCGATAAATGGTAAAGGAAAATGGTCTTTACGCGTGACAAAATTCAAATTTCTATAATCAATGCATACACGCCATCCTGTAGTCACTCTAGTGGGTATCAATTCATTATCAGCATTAGTAATTACTGTGACTCCTGACTTTTTAGGGACAACTTGTACAGGACTGACCCATTAACTATCAAAAATGGGGTAAATGATACCTGCATCTAATTGCTTAAGGACTTCAGTTCTAATAACTTATTTCATATTATTATGGGGAATGGGTAATTGGATATTATAAATTAATTAATTAATCATGAATTTCTTACTTTTTGTTTATGGAGTATGAACAATTTGAATTGAAATTACTAATTAGATTATGTTAATAATATTTTTGTGTTTTGATTTTTGAATTAATGATTATTAATTATTATTTTGTATATTCAGATGCTTGGACACTCAAGATCGAATTCGATGAGTGGCGATAAAGAACGAAGTGTGCAAATGGAAGGAACCCAAAGAGGAAAGGAAAAGGCGAAGCGGAAAAGACAGCTAATTAAGAAAAGATCAGAAGTATGGAATCATTTCAGTTTACTCGAAGATAATCCAAACAAATGTAGGTGCAAATATTGTGGTAGAC
This sequence comes from Citrus mangshanensis, assembly GCA_030449895.1. NCBI lineage: Eukaryota > Viridiplantae > Streptophyta > Magnoliopsida > Sapindales > Rutaceae > Citrus > Citrus mangshanensis. The sequence goes on along the minus strand of JASUUJ010000280.1, from coordinate 1,997,781 downwards.
ATATGACAAGGCATATAAAGACATGTGAAGCATTGAAGACATTTTGGGAACAACAAAGTGGAAGTCAACAAAATTTGACAGCTGAGGGCGGTGAAGAAAATGCAAGTAATTTGGTTTTGGGTAAAGGATGTAATCCAGACGCGTGTCGCAGGGTAGTAACTAAAATGATTATTATGGGTGAGTTGCCACTCATTTTTATAGACAACAAAGGATTTAGGCATTTCTGCAATGTAGCTATCTCGTAGTTCATTATGCCATCTCGAAGAATGATTGGTAGAGATGTTATGGAGTTATTTTTGGAGAAAAAGGCAATGTTGAAGAGTTTGATTTGAAACAACAAGCAGCGGGTGCCTCTTACAACTGATTTATGGACTTTTGTTCAAAATATGAGTTACATGGTGATTACAGCTCATTTTATTGATACTGATTGGTGTTTGAATTGAAGGATTATTAGTTTTAGCGCAATTGAAGATCATAGAGGAAAGTCGATTAGCAAAAAAATTGTGGCTTGCTTACAAGACTAGGGGATTGAGAGGTTGTTTACAATAACTGTTGATAATGTCACTACAAATGATATTGTTGTTGGTTATTTCACTATACAGTTGCTTGCTTGGAGGAATGATAATGACTTGTGTTGGCGAGACAATATATGCATGTGCGTTATTGTGCACATATTTTGAATTTGATTGTTGTTTCAGGGTGGTGAGTTGCATGCTAGTGTTGCCGCTATTCAAAATGTTGTGAAGTACGTGAGATCCTCCACCATGAGGTTGTGGACATTTAAACCATGTGCTGAACAGGTGGATTGTCCAAAGGGAATTGTTGTTTTGGATTGTCCTACCATGTGGAATTCTACTTATTTGATGTTGATGACTACGCTGAAATTTTAAGCGGCATTTGATAAAATGGTAGAAGTGGATAAACCTTATGAGGCATACTTTGCTGAGAAATGAAATAATGTTAGAAGGCTGGGCCCGCTTGGACTGGATGACTGGAAGAGTACTGAACGAATTGTGAAGTTTTTAAAGATATTTTATAATGCACATTGTTGTTTTCTGCCTTTTTGAGTGTGACTTCTAATCTTTGTTATAATATTATTGGCTTAATTGAGAGTTCATTGACTGCACTACAAGAAAGTATAGATCTTTGGGTGTCCTCTGTGGCTTATAGTATGAGAGAAAATTTTAATAAGTATTGGGAGTCCACATGAAAGATAAACAAAATGTTGATTGTTACCTCTATTCTTGATCCACGAGCAAAAATAGATTTTGTTAAACATATTTTTCAGATCATTTTTGGCAATGATAGTTTGATGGTTGAACAAATGACCAAAGTAATGAAGGACTTGTTGAATGAGTTTTATGATGCATATAGTGCATTCTCCGCTAGTTCCACACCATCGATGTATAGTGAGAGTGGTCTTAGTGGCAGCTATGGTGGTACAAGTTCTTCTCAACGTTTTACAACTGAGGCTAATTTGGTGGATGTTGCTGGTGGTGAAGGTGATGACACTTTTCGAGTTGCTCGCCCTTTCCTTGGATATGCCAAGAGGGTTTATGTTCAGAATGAGAGCTAAAGAGTAGCATCTAAGGTGGAAAGGTACTTGAAGGACCCAGTTGAAGATCCCAACAATCTTAAACTTAATGTTTTGCTTTAGTGGAAGGTGAATAGATCGAGGTATCCAATTCTAGAAAAAATTGCAAGGGATGTCCTTGTTGAGTGTTAGAAAATGTATATTTATAAAGGAGAAAATCGTCATTTTACATTTCAAGTCTTACTAACACTTCAACTTTTATGTATTTTAGTCTGTTGTAATTTAATTATGTGTGTTTTATTTTAATTAAGTATTTTATGTATTTTAGGGGCATCCTGGTCATTTTATAATGAACAAGAGTTTAGACAGCAAAATGGACATCACTATTGAACTCAGGACAGTCGAAAACCTTAGGAGGAGTATAAAAGAAAAAATATGTACGGTACTGCCTACGTTACTGTTCACGAAACTGTTCACATAGACGGATCGATGACGTGGCATTGATTGATCATGTGGCATTGACTGATGAGGTGTCACGATTCTATTAGACTAAAATTATTATGTACTGTTGATCGGTGACGTGGCAGCATATCAGTATTCAAACCGTGTGGTCAAACCGCGTCACTGTTCAAACCGTGTGGTCAAACCGCATACTGTTGACCAATGACGTGGCACAATCCTAAGCGTCTGAAATGTTTTTAATCCGATGGTCATGATTTACTCAATGTATCTATAAAAAGGGGGCTCCCCCCTAATTTGGCATCTCTGAATTCATTTTTGAGTTTTATTTTTTGTAATTCCTTCTCCCTCTTGTATTTTCTATGTATTTTAATAAATTTCAATTTTACCCCTAGTTCAATTATGAGTAGCTAATTTTCTTTTAAGCTTGGGTTGAAGGTGAAGTCTCAACATGTGTCATGAGCTTTATTTAGTAAATTTACTTTCTCTTCCCCTCTAATTATTATGGATGTTTTGACTTTTCGTCGACAAATAGTAATAATCTTGTCTAAATACCGCCCTGGTTTCACCGGCTCCCTAGTACAAGATTATTATTATTTGGCACGATAAGCCCTTAGCACTATATTGATTAGAGTGTGGTTCATGAGTAGTGGAAACCCCTCTCATGATTTAATTGGCATTAATAAGGAATATTTAGCCCATGGTGCATGTTGATACAGATCCAGATACCCAAGTACGTCATCTTAATAGATTTTCACTTCAATTTATTCCTGCCATTTTAATTTGAATCTGAGGATAATTTAAATCACTTCCACCACAAATCCAATCAACCACCATAGAAAATTATTTCTACACATAATTAAAATCCACCTCCTCGTGGGATCGACACTCGTCACTGTTAATCTATTTTATAATAGATTCATGCGCTTGCGAGTTCAATAAAATTTGAACAACAGTCCTCGTTGTTCCTGTTTCCACAGTGGCATCTGAGTCTGCCTTTAGCACCGGGCTATGGTTGAAGCATTGATATGCACTAAAAATTGGCTGTAATATAAACTTTTTGTCAATCCCGTCTACAACCTCCAAGAAGACATTAAAGAGCAAATGTTTGATATGAAATTACAAGAAGGTAATGTTTTTAATTTTTTATCATACATTATATACATAATATATTTAAAATGCATTATAACTTTATATAGAACATCTACATGTAGTCATGTACTTGAGTTACTTACTAATTTCTTTTTTTTTTTGGATTTTATAGAGTTTATAAGATCGCAAGCTTTGACAGTGGAAGCGGTGAGCGCCGACATTGGTGTTATGGATGTTTGAAAGGTAACTTTTAATATATATTATTATTCATAATTTGATATTATAGTACTATTAGGTTGTAATTTAAACTATAATTATAGTTGTTATAGTTTTAAATTTTTAAGTCTAATTGTAGTTTGTAAAATTATAAATTTGTAATTGTTTTAGTTAGACAAGTTGAAGTTGATAGAATAATATTATTGTCTAGTATTATTATTAACTTGATTTGGTGATGAATGTCATAAAATAAGCATAATTGACTTAATTTTTTTATTATATATATAATCAAGTGTGTATGTAATGAAAAATTTGCTAAACATATTATATTTATTTGTAATTATAAATTTATAATGATATAATAGAAATTAGAAAGATTGTAACACCCCTTTAGCTCAATTAAAGATATTGGATTTATTTATTTGTGTTTGTGTTTGATGTGTAACCTTGTGAATTTAGTTTATTTGCTCAATTTTTTTATATGAATTGAGTTTATTTATTTGCAACGTGACTTAAAGAAAATAGTTGTTGTACATTTCTTCAATCCTTCTCTAGGCAATCGGCGCTTGAACTTGGAGTTCAAGAATTTGAATTTAGAACTTGTCAAATTGCTTGCGTGGAGCTGTGGAGGAACCAAGGAAGCTTATTTAGTTTTTATGTTTGAATTTTGTGATTTGTGTTTCCGAACAATTTAATTATGTTTAAATTTTGTGACTTTGTGAGTTTGTGTTTCAAACTTTCAAAGACTAGTATTTGGAAATTCTGCTTTGAATGGAGACCAATAGCCTATTCACTTTGGATTTTGTAAGTTTGTATTAATTTTAACTTTTATTAAGTTTGGACTTTGTTGGTTCAGCAAATAATAATCCTAGTCCTAGCATTTTAACTTTATTCATTTGATTTCATAGAATTTTCTTTTCTTTTTTTGGTTGAAAATTAGTAAAAAGGACTACAATTAAGAAAAATGTCATAAAACCACCCTAAAACTGCAAAAATAGGGAAAAAAGAGCTCAAAATTGCATTAACCGAAATTGACCCGAATTGACCCAATTTCAACTGACCCGAACTAACCCGATTAGACCCAAAATGACCCGAACTCAATCTGACCCGTTTTAAATCCGAACCTGATCCTACCTGAATTTAACCCGAGTTATTGACCCGACCCGATCCGATTCTAATATAATTCGGATCGGGCCAGGTCAACAATTTGGGTTTCATTCATATTGATATTTGTGTAATATTCGGATCGAATCGGGTCGGGTCAACAATTCGGGTTTCATTCGAATTGATTTTTGTCTAACTCAAACAACCCGAACCCGATTTTGCCCACCCCTATTAAAAAATATTGAAGTTAAAGTACATTTTTGGTACCTTATAAGGGTTAAAAAAGTCAAACTTAAACTTAGGCTAAAATAATCTTAGTAGTCAAGTATAATAAAATAAGTTAAGTTACAAAAAAATAAATTAAGATAAATTTTATTAATTAATTCTTTAAAATTCTTCTTTGTTTGAAATTGTTAAAAGGAATGTAAATTTTTTGTAATTATTTTCTAGAAGTGGGGTGGGTTAACGAAAAAGTGTGGAGTGAAAATAACATCAGCCTAATTCTATTTTAAGGGTTAATTTTGGATTACCCCGTCGAATTGATTATCCTTGAATCACTCCTGTATTTTTTAACAAAAAATAAGGTAACTTGAGGTATTCAAAATTAAGGGGTAATCTAAAAATAGTTTGTTCATAAGGAAGTAATCCCATATTTACCATAATTTAAACTATGTTGCCATAAAGAAATGAATAGTGAAGTTTTGAGTACATGGTGGAAAAATCTCTATGAAAGCCAGCTCTAATATTGAGGGTTACCAAATTTTATATACTTAATCCATGGTCAATTCTTAACCAATATGAAATGATGTCCCTAACACCCCATTTCACATCGAACCAATGTTTGGTCCTAATATAATATATGAACCTTAAAGCTTAACTCATACTCAATAACTAACTCATGCTCATTATTAGTGACTATCATCATTTAAAAATGGGAAGTTAAAGGTGTACTAATCCGGGCTGCAGCCGAGGTAAGTATTTTGAAAAAAAAATATTTAATTTTAAAATTACCTCTATATTAAAAAAGAATTAAAAAATAGTGAAACCTATTTTATTTAGTATTAAGTGAATTCATCTAAAGTTTCTCTTTCAATGTATTTAAAAATTGGTAAGTGAATACACAAAAGAAAACGGAGCATGAATTAAAAAAACAAAAAGAGAAGAAATAGAAATGATGCAAAGAATTGCGCAAGGAGAGAGACAGCTGCTTCTTTATTCATTTATTGAATTCGAAATCAATGTAATCAAGTAATTATTACACACATATATAGTAATTTGTGACAAATGAAAATTAGCATTTAAGTGAACGAGTGTAAGATCCAAACTTGAGCTTATCACTAACTATTGGTGGTAAAATTTTAATAAGGAATGTTGTAGGATATGACACGTTGGAAGACATTGCTCATGACCTTTGAGCCCTTGGAAAAAAATGGATGGCAAATGAAAGAGCAAAGGAAGAAAAGGAAGGTCCTAAAAAATAAGTTTCAACCACCTAAACCACCTAAAAACTACAGAAATTGTCTCCTACAATGTACTAAATTTTGAAATACAAGTGTGCAACCCAAGAGGTGGGGTGAATTGGTACTTTAAAAAATTATCCTATCAAAGCCACACAACAATCCAATCTAATGCCTTTATAAATTCAAAAGCTATAAGTTCAATAAACGTGCAATAACAAATGAGTAAGAGAGAAAAGAAACAAACAAACGAATTTTTATGTGGTTCGGCAATTCCCGCCTACGTCCACACCTGCAAGCGATCCAAGCTTGAGGATTGCACTATCCAAGCCTTCCAAGGCTTCAAACGTTTACAATTGACTTCAAGGTGTTAATAAACCTTTACACCGAAAAGATTATTTCACAATCTCTTCACTCAAGTGTCTCACACACTCAAACATTCACAATTAAGATGAAGAAATAAAAGTTACAATAAAAACTCTCTTAAAGAGTAGATGTACAAATTGAAGAACAACAATGATTCAATCAATAACGATTTGCGAATTGAGAGCTCAAGATATGTTGTATGCTTTTTGTTTTTGCTTGTTGGAGAGCTATAAAATGAATTAGATTTGAGTTTTTTATAGTTTGAACTCAAAAACTAGCCGTTATGCACATTTTGGTCATAATTGGCTTACCGTTTATGGACATCCGGTTAGCCGCTTAATGTTACCGTTACAGCCACAATTTTGAATTTCTGAACATCCCATATGCCGCTTGTGAAATCCGGTTAGCCGTTTAAGTTCCAAAAACATTCTGCCCGAATTCGGTCTACCATTTGTCAAGATCCGGATAACCGCTTGCTACAGTAACTGCTACAGTGAACTATGTTTCAAAATTATAGTTTGACCCCAAAACTTTATAAAACTATGTTATGGCCCAAAACGTTATAAAAAGTTTCAAATAGGTCTAATTTCAGAATTTCTAAATATTACTTTATTAATTCTAAAAGTTTTTGAAATTAAGATATGACCCAAAATATGTGAAATTATAGAATGACCCAAAACATTTAAATATTTTCAAATAGGTCCAAATCCGAAATTCAAAACAATAATTTATTAAAATCAAAGATTATAAAAACAACTTAACTACATAAAAATATTTTCTTATTGTAAAAGCACAATACATAAATCTTTGTTTAATCAACACATGTGGTTTGTTATCATCAAAATCAATATCTATAGCCATATAGGCTAACAATCTCCCCCTTTTTTATGATGACAAAATACATTATAAAAATTTAATCTAGTTATGAAAAGCTCCCCCTTAATTAATGCAAGGTTTAAAGACTAGTTTCAAAAAGATTTAAAAGCTCCCCCTGCATAAGTGCATATGAATATTTTTCATAACAAATGAATATTTCCCCCTTACATTTTACATCCTCTTTAGAACCTTTTCAACCAATTAAAACCGGTTTTTTACTTCAAAAATTGAAAATCCCAAATTGAAAACCCTAGAACCAGCCGCACTGCTTTTGCTAAATTTGACCCAAATTTCTTCCATTTTCTATCAAATTTCAACTTGTAATCACTCTCTCATCTCTTAAACTTCATTTCTACCGATTTAAATTCCTCTAAAATCACCAATGGCTTCACAACCGCGGCGTGCCCGAACCAAACAAGCAGCTCCACGCAATCCCAGTTCCTCTAGACCTCTTTCTCAAGATTTTGACAGCCTGCATTTTCCAAATGGTCAACTGGCTCAACGATTTCACGAGAAATTCATGGGAAAAGCGGTAACTCCCTCATTCTATATTGAAATTAACGATTTCTCTGATATTATTATATGTGGTAGAACTTTGCCTCAAATGCTAAGACAATGGGATGAAGCTTTAGGCATTAAAGAACGAGTATATGAAAATTTAGTTAAGGTGTTCTACTGTAATATGGAGATTTCTGTTAATCGAAAAGATAGAGTCGTAATACATGTTGGAGGTGTTAGGATTGAGTTCGATATGTTTGAGCTTGATCGTATTCTTGAAATATCATGTAAGGGGCTAAATCTGTATACTGCTAGAAAAGAACTTCATTTTAGTCAGTTTACTCACATTGAGGGTGTTAGGAATATCTGTAGACATCGCGATCTCTCTGACGAGGTTTGCTCTTTGTCCTTTCGGTCTCAGTTGTTACCTTTCCAAGTCCGTATTCTTCACAGTATTCTCCAGCACATGATTACACCTAGGCAGGGACACACTGATGAGGTGACTAGATTAGATGTCGATTTACTTGACTCTCTTATCCGAGGAAGGCAAGTGCACCTTTCATTCACTCTTTTGCGTCATATACTCTCTACCCCTGCAGTATCTAACAGGTCTCTTCCATATGGTAGCATTATTAGTAAGATTCTAAGACATTTTCATGTTCCTCTGACTGAACCCGTCTATGTTGAGACCAAAAAGTTGGGTAGGAAAATAATTTCAGGGATTGGTTTTCATTTGAGGCAAGGCAAGTGGATCAAGGTTACCTCCTCTAAGAATGAGGATACTTTGGTAGCTCTGGATGATAACCGCCTGCTCAATGACATTTACTCTGAGGATGAGTTACCCGACCTTCACCTTGGAGCTAAACCACGTGTCCCTCATCGTGCAGCAGCAGCATCCTCTCAGAATGACGAGCCAGCCGTGCCAACTGTACCTCCTGCAGCATTGTCTTCTCTTGAGGACCGTCTTCAGCAGCTCTTCGACAAAGTGGATGCACTTCAATCAGACTTTGCGACTTTTCGGCAGCAGATATTAAATCAGCAGATGGAGTTACTTGTTGGACGACGCCGCATTCTTGGACATCTTGGCTATGATCTCGGCAGTTCCCCTTCACCGCCCTATCTTAGTTTTCTGCACCTATATTTTCGCACAGGCATCACTCAATTCATGTAGTTATTATGATGCTATTTGTCTTTTGATTGTGCTTGTGATGCTTTTATTGTGATTTTGTTGGATACGTGGACTTTGCTTATGATTGAGTTGATTTTGATGATATGTTTAGTTGTTGCTTATGATTATGTTGAATTTGTTGGTACGGCGGTTGGTTGCTAAATTGAAATTTATATGGGAGTGTTTTTAACTATTTTGTTGTTGAGGATATGCTCATTTTTAAAGGGAGATTCTGCAAAAAAAAATTTTCCGCCATGGGTAATCTCTGAACTTCTCTTTTTAATCTTTTCGCGCTCATTTCTTTTTGATGATGAAGGGGGAGATAATTTATATCACATCTGTTGAAAAATTTTCTCTTTATTTTTTGTGTGGTTAAAAATTGACGGGCACATATTTAAGGGGAGCAAAATTCTACAAATATTTACTTAGGGGGAGCACATATTTAGGGGGAGCAAAATTGCACAAGTATTTTCTTAAAAAGTTTGTCATCATCAAAAAGGGGGAGATTGTTAACATAAATATTTTTTTATTATTGATTTGATGATAACAAACTTGATTAAGATTGATTAATCTTTTAAAAGCTCAAAATAGTTTTATATATTTTTAAATCATCATAAAGGTTTTATATTCTAAATGTTTTTATAAAATTGGTTATTCTCATGTTAATGGTTTCAATTGAAAAAGCTTTGAGAATTTTGATAATAACAAGTATTGCTCAAAATCCTAAAAATGGACCTATTTGACAAGTTTTATAAAGTTTTGAGAGATAGTATAATTTTATAAAGTTTTGGGAGATAGTATAATTTTATAAAGTTTTGAGAGATAGTATAATTTTATAAAGTTTTGGAGCCAAACTGTAATTTTACAAAATTAGTTCACTGTAGCAGTTACTGTAGAAAACGGCGATCCGACATCTCGATAACGGTGATCCGATATCGAACAGAATTGAAGAGTAGTCTCTGGACACTAACGACGATCCGACATCTAGCAAACGACGATCCTACAATTTGAAAATTCAGCCCAACGGTCATATTGACCAGTCAAACGGCGATCCGACATCTAGTTAATGACGATCCGATAGTGAGCAGAAAGTCAATAACGGCTAGTTTTCAGCCTCAACTATAAATAAGCTCAATCAAATTCAAATAATAACGATTCCAACAATTATGATTGAGCAAAGTATTGAGCATACAATATTCATTGAACCTTAAATTTGTGTATTCATCTCACACTTTGGATCTTCATTTGTAATCAAACACATTGTGTGAGAGAGATTTATTTTGTAATATTCTTTAAAATCAAATTGAGCGATTGTAAGTGTTGGGATACACTTGGGTTAAAAGATTGGGGATAATCTCTTATTGTAAAGGTTTATTGACACCTTAGAAGACAAGTGTAAGAATTTGAAGCCTTGGAGGCTTGCTTAGTGGAATCCTCAAGCTCGGAAAGCTTGGAGGCGTGGACGTAGGCGAGGTTGGGCGACCCACGTAAAAATCCTCGTGTTTGAATCTCTCTTCCCTTATCTTTTTATATTGTGATAAATTTATTTGTTATTGCTTTAAATTCATTTTAGATTTGCATTGAGATTTGCTTTAGAATTGACTAATTTTTAAAATTCCAATTCACCCCCCTCTTGGGTTGCATAACTAGAATTTCATATCAGCTTGGGACCACAGAGGCAGTGATAACTTCACCATTAAGGCCACAGCACATCATCACAGCATGGTCTCTACCTAGGTTGTCTCCAAATAACTCATTACAAGTCACGTGAATTAGATATAGGAAAGGGGGACTAGAGACACTGTTGTTTGCACCTTCAGTAAAATCAGATATTTCTGTCTAATTGGTTCATTTAAAATGAGTCAATTAGGGTTGAGGCAGAACACCCTACCAATAAAGATAGTCCCTCAGAGGACTATTGCCCAGCAAAAAAAAAAAAAAACTAAAGGCCTGAACAGAAAAAGGCTAAATTACTCGTAAATCTTGTAGGCTCCATCTCATTTCAGTGGACCAAAATGTCCAACGTCCAAATAGGTTTGCTTAGTTGTAATTATTACTAAGATTTGGACTTAGATAAAATTTGCCATGAAATTTAGGCTTAGAAAACATGGCTATATAAAGAAGAATAAGTGGAGGCAACATCAACTTTTGTGCAGAAGCAAAAGACGAGAGAGAAAGACAGTGGCATTGAGGTTTTTTGGGGTCAAGGGTTTTTAACTTTTAATTGGACAATTGGAAGGCGAAGTTAACTTTGTTTTCTCCCAATTTTGAGGGTAAGTTCTTGGCATCGCCTTGTATAATTCTACTTATCTTGATTTTTATTTTATCCTCTCGTTGGCTATTATTTGAGATACACACTTGTTGGAGAGACAGTTATTAGGCTGGTACCGTGAGCCAAGAATATTGAGATTCTTGATGTTGTTAGCCTCTAGTATTATTTAGAGAAGAATTTATGCTGTAATCACATTAATATAGTGGAAGATTATATCGGACTACGATCCTGTGATTTTTCCCGCTTTGGATTTTCCACGTAAAAATCTGTCTCTTATGGTTGGTTTTTACTTTGGATTTTGTTGGTTTATTTTTCTACTTATTTACTTGTGGTACAAATCCTATTTTAATCACACACAAAAGGGAAAGAGTTTTTTTTTCCGCTTAATTTGCAACTGGTTGTGGTAGTACCTTTCCCAACAAATCCTTATCTAAGGCAGGAAATAACTAATAGCGGTCTACCAAGTGTCCAAAAAGACATTGATTAACACTTAAAAGTGTACATGTAATAAGAATAAATTATTAGTTTTTCACTTAAAGTGTTGATTAATATGCTCATAACTTATAAATTATATGAATACTCTCCTAATAAATTTTTATGTTAAATTAATTCACAATATGTTAATTTTTATCTTATAAATATTTTTCAGAAATAAATATGAAATTGGAATTGAAAGCGGGAACAAAGAAGAATTGTTAGAGCCATTTGGAAAGTATTATCGATGAGATGTAATTAAAAAAATTTTAAATAAAATAAAATAAAAAGAAAAAGAAAAAGTGGGCAATCATGTTGGTGATGGTCATGAGGCCATTATGCCACCTGACCATCACCCATGTTTTACTTGCTTGTTTATGTGATAATAATAAGAAATAATAATAGAATAAAAGAAGTTGAAGTTGAAGATCGCTTATAAATAGGAGAAGTTTTTGCAGAGGAAGAGAGCTGGTAGAGAACAGAGTGAAGCTAAAGAATTTCTTTCTTTCTTTCTTTCTTTCTTTCTTTCTTTCTTTCTTTCTTTTCTTTTCTTTTCTTATTTTCTTCTGTATCAATTTCCTTTTAATATATTCCAGAAATTTGTCAAATAATAAAAAAAGTTTTTGTTTTCTTTCAATATGAGTAGCTAATTTTACTAAAGTAAGGTGAAATGTGAAGCTCAAGATTTCAAATCATTAAACTAGTTATTCTCTCAAGTGATTTTTAAGTTTATTTTATTCTTTTCTAGTTATTTTTATGTCATGTTAATTTATATATTTACTTGGGTCTGTATGGTATTTTGACATAATGTCGACACATTAATATAGTTGTGGCACATTAGATTCTTGATTCCATATTTATCCACACACATACTTAGTTAAAAATTAAATGACATAATAATTAACTGGTAAAAGTGAGGGAAAATATAAAAATGAGAGAGTATTTAAACTATAGTTTGAATACTGAGAGTGGATCTCGTAACCTTAACATATTTTTAAATGGGAAATTTACACTCGTCCACCTGTTTGTTTTGTCTTTTTTAAAAATACACAAACGCTTTTGTATTTCAGCGCGCCACCTGAAGTTTGTTTTTTGTTGCATTCGTCTACTTCCGTCTAATTTTTGTTAGTGGATTTAACGGAATGTTAATGAAATGACCTTTTTACCCCTCAAAATTACAATTTAACCCAAAATAAATAGAAATTGGAGATAAATTGGATGGATTTAATTTTTTTTTTCAAAAGTGGATGCTAGAAATTGGAGGAAAATAGTGTTTGTTACTTGCTAAATTTAGAAAATTTGTATTTATTTTTTTTGAAAGAGAAAAAATAAATATAAATTTTCTAAATCTAGCAAGCAACAAACACTATTTTCCCCCAAAAAAAATAAATAAAAATTTTCTAAATTTAGCAACAAACATTATTTTCCTCCAATTTCTAGCATCCACCTTTGAAAAAATTAAATCCATCCAATTTATCTCTAATTTCTATTTATTTTGGGTTAAATTGTAATTTTGAGGGGTTAAAAGGTCATTCCGTTAAATTCGCTAACAGAAATTAGACAGAAGTGGATGAATGCAACAAAAAGCAAACTTTAGGTGGCGCGCTGAAAAAAAAAAGTGTTTGTGTATTTTTGAAAAAGGCAAAACAAACAGGTGGATGGTTGTAAATTTCCCTTTTCAAATTGATTCCTAGTGATTTCTTTTTCCGTAATTAATTTTTTTGTTAATAAATTGACTACTAGATTTTAAATTTCTTGTGGTTCGATCGCAGACTCACTAGATTATATTATAACTAGACACTCTTATACTTGGGAATAATAACACTTTTAAGTCGTGTCAGATATAAAGACACTCTTAGGGAGCACTCTACCTTATAAGGTCAAGTTAGTCTTATAAAGGAGGCAAATTCTCTCAATCACACAAACACTCAAATTTTCTCCCATACAAGGGTTTCTCTGAAACTCTTCACCTCCTTAAACCTCTTGACTATAGAGGCATGTATAAGCCAAAAACCATTTAGGATAATTGGCTATATTTCTTAAATATGCAAAACGGCGGCTGAATTAATTAAGTTTCATGGGAAACGTGTCATCATTAGGGGTGGACAAATCGGGTTTCGATTCAGGTTGTTCGGGTTTTGGTTTTGGTTTCAACCCGTTCAGGTTGGAGAATTGAACACAATCGGGTTGAAAACGTTAAACCGAACCAAACGGAACCGAATTTAATTCGGTTAGGTTCGGATTAGGTTGGCAATTCGAATTGGATTGGGTTGATAATTCGAGTTAAAATTTTGGTTCAGGTTAATTCAGGTTAGAATGGGTTGGAACAATTTAATCTAAAAATTCTAATAACAACCACTTAAAATCTAAAAATCTCAATTCCAAACATTCTTAATAACAAATATCAACTACAAATCATCCTTAATAACATTCCAACAATTTAAAAATCTCAATTCCAAACATTCCAAACATCCTTAAGGAACAATTTAATCCAAAAATTATAACAACCACTTAAAATCCAAAAATCTCAATTCCAAACATTCTGGGAAATTTACAAAAATAGCCAAAAAAATTAGGCACTTTTCAATTTTAACCCCTCAAACTTTTTTCTATCATAACTAGTCAAACACCCTATTTTTGGACTACATTACCCTCATCATTTTCATCAAATTTACAAAGGCATGCCACTATTCCCTTTTCAATTCCAGCACTTCCACTACTTTTCTCTTTTCAACTTAACAAATTTCATCACTCAACAAACTCCATTACTCCCAATAAATTAGCAAATTTCATCAAACAAGCATTACATAATTGAAGATATAATTATCAATTGGAGAGCTTCTTAAGGTTAGTTTATACTCTTACCATAACCTAAACTTTTAATCTATTGATTTTATCATTCGAGTTCGAAATTGAAGTGAGTTTTTATTGCAAATGTTGTTATTTTTCATTAACAAAACAATGTGACTTGTTAAAGTAGTTAGTTTGAGTTGAGAAATGAAAATCAATCATTGAAACCCCTGAAAAATCAAGTAAAACAAGCCTGAACAAGTGACATCTCACATAAATCTCGGTTTTATGTGAGATCCCACTGTCTCACTAAATTTAAGTTATTTTCCGAAAGTAATAACTTGGGCTACATGTGTCCGTTTTAGGCGTATAATATATTATTTCGAAGCTTACGATGAGACAAAGTAAATCCAAAATTGTATACTTCATTTTATCCACATAAATGTATTGCATATTCATTTTTACTAGGTTTTTTAGTGTGAAATCTTATCTCTTTTGTTTTTCTTTTTTAGGTTTAATGGATTCCGTTGTACTTCAATTATGTTACGACGGTTGGTGGGAGACATTAGCAGATGGCCATACGGAGTACGTGAATACGAAGAATACAGCATTTTTAGTTCGAAAAGATTGTACGTTTGAGCAATTTATGGCAAGGGTGTATGAAGTTTTACAGATAAATCCTAATGAATATAGTTTGTCAATGAAGACAACTTTGAGATCCAGTAACACAATGTATCGTGCATGTTCACTACCTATGGATATATTTAATGATGAAATGGTTAATGTTGTGCTGCACATGGCCTCTGATATGGTCAATTATGGATGCATCCCTATATTTGTCACCACACATTCTCGAGTTCCGGCTGAAAATCCTGAGCCACTTGTGGAAAGTGAAAGTTCGTTTAGAGCAAACGAGTCTGTCCCCGATATTGAGTAAGAGGTGTTACCACAATAAATGTCGTTCCAACAACATTACTCACCAGTCAACGAAAATAATGACATTATTGATGATAATCGCATTACGTTAGCGGATGTTGAAGATAATGTGTTACCATTAGGGACATCGTTAGGGCAACATTACTCTCCATTTCAGAATAATGAGTTCCGCAATTATGATGATCCTGGTTATGACACCAACAACACATAAGCTGATAATGTGCAAGGCATGAACTCCAATACTGAAGTTGATGATAGGGACACTGGACATTCTGATATTCCTATCAATGATGAGGATGAGCATCAGTATGATATTTCTGTTAACAATAGAGAGAACCGACCTATTCTTCCGATGGCCCGTTTGAGGAGGAGGACAACAGTTGATCCCCTGGTGAGTCTTGCTCTAGTTTTTCCTTCAAACTTGGTTGCTCCAGACTTAGTTAGAAGCTGTAATTCTGCTGACATTGGTGTGGGAAAGTTGTTCGCTAAGAAGAATGAGTTAATACTGGAATTGCGTAAAGTGGCCTTGCGGGAAAAGTTTGATTTCAAGATTGCACGGTCCACAACGACACGCTTTGAGGCTCACTGTTCTTCGGAATCATGTAATTGGCATCTTCGCACAACGAGAGGTTCGGATGAGCATAATGTTCCTTGGGTAGTGAGAAGAGTTGACAATGTTCATACGTGCTCTAATGAAGTTTTACCTAGTGGCCTCCGTCAAGTTAGGAGTCGGGTTGTTGGCCATCTTATCGCGGATAAATTTATTCAGGATAAACGGATATACACACCGAATGACATTAGAGCAGACATGCAGCAAGAATACGGGGTCCAGTTAACATATCAGCAAGCATATCGGGCTAAAGAAGTCGGTCTTGAAATAGTACGAGGGAACCCTGCAGAGTCATACAACTTACTTCCCAAATACTCTCACGTTTTGACCAAAGCGAATGAGGGCACAGTGACACACCTCCAGCGGGATGGAGATGATAATTTCTTATACTACTTTGTTGCGCTTGGATCTTCCATCAAGGGCTTTACACAGTACATAAGGCCTGTGATCGCTGTAGATGGCACTCATTTGAAGGGGCTATATCGTGGAAGTATGTTTGTAGCAACATGTCTGGATGGTAATAATCAACTGTATCCGTTAGCTATTGGGGTCATGGATTCAGAAAACAATGATACTTGGGAATGGTTTATGACGAAGTTACATGGAGTGATTGGCGATAGGCCAGAGTTCGTATTTATCTCTGATCGATGCACTGCCATCAAGAGAGCCGTTTTAAAAGCATTTCACACTGCTGGTCATGGAGTTTGTTTTTACCATGTCAAAGGCAACATTAAGTCTAAATTCAGGATGTCTAAAGCTATTTGGGATCAATTCAAGCCATCTTTTATTAATGCAGCAAAGGCATATGGACACGAAGAATTTAAAAGACAACTTGAAGGGTTGTGGATGCTCCACTCGGGCACGGCTGCTTACTTAGAGAATAATGTGGGCACGTGTAATTGGGCAAGGTCCGAATTTGAAGGTAGGAGATACAGCATACTTACCTCCAACATTGCGGAAAGCGTGAATTCTTTAATGAGGGAACCGCAAAAATTTTATGTTACTCATCTTGTTGATCACTTTAGAAAAATATTACAACAATGGTTTTATGATAGGAAAATTGTGGCTGAATCGATGAGCACTCGTCTAACGACGTGGGCAGATGAGATAGTCGGCGAAAGGAGAATTTTGGCTGAAAAAATGACCGTTCGGCCAGTGTCTCAACATCGATTTCATGTTTTGGGTGGTGGTATGAAGGAAGCGATAGTTGACATTCATGAAAGAACTTGCTCCTGTAGAGTATTTCAACTCGATCAGCTTGTTTGTGCGCATGCAATTGCTGCTTGTCTGACCGTTCGTGTGGATTACATATGTCTTTGCTCTGATTATTACTCTAAAGATTCATTGGTCATGGCATATACAGAACCAGTGGAGCCGGTTGGGGACATGACAGACTGGGACATTCCAGAAGAAATCCAGGAAATCAGAGTTAACCCACCGATCGAAGCACCACCACCTGGCCGTCGTCCAGAGTTAAGAATTCCTTCTATCGGTGAGGATGTTAACCGAAGAACTGTGAGATGCAGTCGATGCAACCAACCAGGTCATAACCGCAAGAGATGTAAAAATCTCATTGTGTCGAATCCAAACTGACTGTGTCATTGTAACTAATTATGGATTCTGAACTCTTATTATATTTTATATTACAATTATATGTAATGAGGTATATTATGTTATGTTCATTTGCATAATGAGTACTAAAGTGGATCAATAATTACTTATAACTAAATATATGAATATATCAAAAGTTTATATCTATTAGAAAAATAATCTACATCCATACAACAAGTCTGAATACAATACAATGACTTACAAGGCAATATCGCCCGTGAATATATCTACAGCAATTTTCTTCCTAAAGTAATGCCCGTGGCTATCATCAAAATCAAGTTTTAGCCCGAACATCAAATACATTGTAAACATCAACATAAATACACTGCAATCACCACTTCCAGCTTCTTGTTGGGGCACATCCTTAACGATTCTTACTTTCCAAGGGTCGGCACTCTGCAGCTCAGGTCGAATGTTGTAAAATCCAACATCTTGAAGCCATTGAGGGAAGACGACCTGAAGAGGTTTGAATTAACGTAAATATGTTTTGTCCTCACACAAGGTAACCAACGAGTCGTAAATCCGCATCCTCCTCGCTCGAAGGTCCGCTCGAGCTAGTACCCAATGATCGCCGCCCAAATTCACAGGGATGAATATCTACATAAATAAATTGCTAAATTAGTATATTTTATACACAATTACCATAAGATTGAGTGACAATTCTTACCATATCGACGTTCGTAAACGGTTTGGACATGAGATCTTCCCGCCCATCCATATAGCTGTTCAAGTTGCTGCCATATTGTAATGAATGGACATCACAACTACCATTGTTCCATAATTGCTTTAGGAACACCTATTACACGATGAGTAAAAAATTAATAACATTTCGAGATATTTAAAACATCGAAATTATAGTTAATGATTATAGAGCTCGGAAACATGCCCAAAAGTATGTATTTGTATGCGTGACGCGTTGCGATAGTGCATTTGGAAACCGCCGTTGCTTCTCGCTGATCAAGCGGTAATACGTGTGAATATGTTGTGAATGGATTATACCAAGTAAATTTATATCATTATCCATGGCAGCGGAAATATTGTTGTGTATTGTAATGTACTGACCATTAAACACACTTACCTCGTCACTAAGCCACCCCATCGAAGCATTGTCCATGAGTATTTCAAAGAAATTTCGAGACTGTTGTACGGGCCGATCCACGGAAATGTTGCCGGCAAACCACTAATCAAACTCCTCACATAGCCTTGAGTCTTCTAGTCCCCTAAGCGGATTCATATCCACACTCGATCTTTCATCAATTTCATAGTCCGTAATGTTGAGTGCGGGTAGAGGCCTGACATTCCTAACTCTCTTGAAAGGAGGAATGAAGTAAGGACTGCCAAATATATATGACGGTCGGTACGGACGCCCAAACTTACTAACTCCGGGAGGTGCCTCCGTGAATATCTGTACACTGTCATCACTTATGTGCCCATATAGACTGTACAATGACATAGGGGTGTGCTCATCGTCATTACCAGCATTAGTATGTGTACCATAGCCAGCATCAACGTTCGGACGATAGCCATCTGGGGCCTGTTGTTTCGAGGAGATGACCGCTGCTCTATATTGTTGTGCTTCTCTGCGTTCCGCCATAAGTTCTGACCTCAGTTCGTTAATGGAACTGTGTCCAGTCTGAAGTTCCGACCTCAACTTGTGAATGGAAGACTCTATTTTATCCAGTCGTTCAACGAAATAATCATTGCGGAACTTAGTCCTTGCATACAATTTACTCAAATAAGAAAGTAATGACAAAATGCCGGATAGGTATATGTTCATTGTAAATGTTCAGGACGACATAAGTTACCTCTGGCTCATTTCTGTCATCTGAATCATGTGCGGATTCATAATGGTCGTCGGCAGCACCAGCATCCTCAACAGGACTCTGCTGCAGTCCTATTTGGCTCGTGGAGTCAGAATCCACCTCGTTTGGCCCTGTAATAGATGGCGCGTTGATTGAAGGCTGGTGCTACACCAAGTAAAACAGAAAACAGTAAATACCAAAAAAACAAACATATAAATGACTTTGCATCCGATTTTCAATGATACTGTAGAGGATACCCACATTACGAACCCAACTTGGCAAATATGGCACGTAATCCTTGACACTCTTCCAATAATTTGTGGCTCTCTCCTTTGCATTTGGTTTGAGGGTTTGAAAAATGGTGCCATCCTGTCGTAAAGATTACCAAATTTCCAATTAATATAACCATATATTATGTAACAGTTATATACAGACATACATATAAATGACTTACAAGACGCTCGTTGAGGTATGAATACACTTCGCCGAAGTTAATATTTGAAGAAGCCACGGGCTTCCATCGCACGATCCGAGGACCCTTCCTCCTAATTTTATCCACCCACTCTAATGGTAGTTCTCCAATCGCTTCAAAAATCCATGCCTTCAACAAGGAAAGATATGAAGTAAAAAACGTGTCATTAAATATTTATTATAACAAAACTAAGTTATAAAAAAATTCCTCACTCACATGCACTGCATACGTAAAGCCGTAAAAATTGTATTTCTCAATTCTATGCAAGGGATTTTTTGTGCTTGCCTTCTTAAATTTTTTGGCTTTGCCGTTCAATGCATTATCAATGCCCTTATATATTGTTTCCCATGACAAACGACCCCACGGAATATTTCGAAAGTGATTTATGTCATCTACCTCATTAAGCAAATTGAAATTGAATTGACAATGATCCTTTCTTCCGTGTAGTAATCTATCAGCAAAGTAAAACATGGCGATTTTTAACGCATCGGTGTCATCCATAGTCTTGAAGTCTAAGTTCATAAATCTTTCCTCGAACTGGCCAAGATTTAAATCGTGATTCCTGTCGCCAAAGTACTTATTAAGTAACCTATGCATTGTTTTATGCCTCGTCAGGAACACATTTTTGCCATAGCAAAGTCCAGTTACTAAGCACCACTCTCCAATCGATAGCCGTATCAAATGGTCGCCAACTTGAAACCATAACCCATCTTTGCCTTTTCCATCGCCATGGGACACTTGCCGAAGCAAAATATTATGCACAATTACGCCACTGAACGGATAGCTCTGACACTGTAGGAAATGCCCAAATATATTGTCTTTGAACAGTTTCAACTGTTGCCTTGTTAATTTTTCCCGGATGGCATTAACAACGACATCTAACTAGCACATACTCGTGATACGCCCGGGAAAGTGATCAACATAAGGTATCTTCATCATTCCTGGTTCTTTCATCGGTTCGGGCGGGTTATGCAATGCTATTTTTGATTTGCCCATTTATTTGGTATAAGTAAAAAGACATGTTAATAAATTATGAACAAAAGAAAAAAAAATAAAGGCAACACCATGCACTGCCTCTTGGTGCGACAGGCAGGCGTGGGATGCGCGAACTGCGCGCGCGAGTTGCTTCGCGCAGGCTGGCACGCTGCACGTAGCTCACGTGCGCACGTTCCGCACACGCTACGCACATCTCGCGTGCGACGCACTGCCTGTCGCACGGGAGATGCACGCAGCATGCGCGGCATTGCGCTCGGCCGGTGCAGCGCAGCGCGGCACGCATCTCACCCACATGCATCTACAACACCACACCACCAACAACCGCCATTAAACACCACACCACCAACAACAACGACATTCCAAACAACAACAACAACAGCAACAGCATCAATAAATCAACAACAACAAGAATGGCAATGACAACTCACCTAGGGTTTTCAATTTCAGCCGCCGCCGACGATCTATACAACTTCTGGTGATGAGATTTTGGTGAGAGGGGGAGGAATTTGCTTGAGGGAAACGTGAGAATGAGGAGGGCAATTTCGTCCACAATTTGATGATTTGGCTAATGTTGATAGAAAAAAGTTTAAGGGGTTAAAGTTGAAAAATGCCTAATTTTTTTGGCTATTGTTGTAAATTTCCCAAACATTCTTAATAACAAATATCAACTACAAATCATCCTTAATAACATTTAAACAATTTAAAACTCTCAATTCCAAATATTCCAAACATCCTTAAGGAACAATTTAATCTAAAAATTCTAACAACAACCACTTAAAATCTAAAAATCTCAATTCCAAACATCCTTAACAACAAATATCAACTACAAATCATCCTTAATAACATTTCAACAAGTCTTTTTAAAGTTAACAAAACATAAAACATGTAGTCAAGTACAATAAAGCTACAAAAATTACAATTCTAAAAATTAAAATGGCAAATGGAAAGCATGATTAAACATCTCCACATGACAAATAAGGCTAATAATCCATCTCCAACACCATCAATACTCAACACAACATCTCCAAATTAGCAATAATTAACCACCACAATAGGGTTTTTTTGGTTTAATGTATATATATTTTTAATTTTAAAAAGCTGAATCTTAAAAAAAAAAAAAAAACTTCAACCCGTTCGGGTTAAAATTCGGTTCGAGTTCTTTGAATCCGTTCGGGTTTCACCGGTTAACCCGAACGCCCACCCCTAGCTCAGCATCTCAAGCCTTTACCAACCCTAATGATTGGGTAAATTAAAGTATACAAAATTTAATCAAATAATTATTGGATCGTAGAGCCGGCGTGATTTTAGGGTTTTTGCCCTTCTAAGGATTTATCCAAGTCGATTGTGAAGCGAATGGGGTCAACTGCCTATCAACTGCTCGATTGATTAAGCCTAACTGCAGCGAAAGCACAATTAGTTAATACTCACAAATAAGTTAAATTAAAATTTATATGAAATATCTTCTCTAACAATCACAAATCACAGCCTTTTTTATTTTTTAAATTGTATTATCAATATATTAATATTTATCATGGAGGGTCTATTTGGAATCATTTGTATGATGACGTAGTCGGAATATCTACTGCTAATTATACACAGACATGTAGTCTAAATATCAGATTTATTTTCAAATATTGAAAAAAAATCAGATTTATTTTCAAATATTGAAACAAAATCAATCTCTATAATAATGACTCGGAAGACTGAACATAAAAAATGAGGTGAAGAAATGCCCAAACATAAACAAAATGTCTTGCCATCACCTGATCCAACTCAATTAATTTAGCATTATGTTTATATGTGAAAAGGCGTTTTATGTTATTGAGAAGTAGTGTAACTAGCAAGTAAAAGTGAATAACAGAAACATAAGCAAATAAAGCCAAAAAAAAGGAGAGAAAAAGGAGGGAAAATTATGTGGTTCCAGGCTTGCAAAGCAATCCACCAAAAGGGAATCGTTAGAAAAAAGTAATGGGTTTGCTTGAAAGCCAACCGAATCTTACTCGTTTCCTAGCCTCCTAATACTTGCATTGCATCTTATTAATTCCCCTTTCCCTCTCCCATCTCACTCCATTCTCTATGCCCTCTGTATTTTGCCTATATATATACATATTCTAACTTCCAATGTTGGAAAACGCAAGACTGGCCACGGTTACTACTCTTAATCATCCTTTGACTCTCTTTCTTTTCATCTCTTTCTTTTCATCTATATATTAACACCAATATCCTGCTTTTGCTCCCACCCCATTCTTTCTTCCTCTTGAATTTTCGTGATATATATGATGATGATGGCCGATGAAGCTCATCAAGAGGAAGATAAGATGATGGGGCCTAAAGACCAAACGCAAATAATAATGAAAGGGAAGCGAACAAAGAGGCCAAGGCCGCAGTCTCCGCTAGCATTGGCTATGGTTTATAGCTGTTCTAGTTCCCTAGAAAGTGGGGGTGAAGGTGAAAGAATATTCAGTACTAATTCTCCTACCACCTCTGTTGAATTCGCAACGACTACTGAACAAGAAGAGGATATGGCTAATTGTCTGATACTTTTAGCTCAAGGAGATGCCAAGAAAATTTCATCATCATCATCATCTCATCATCTTGACCAACCGGCTACAACTAGCAAGGCTGAGGCTGTGGCTACGGGTTTATATGTTTACCAGTGCAAGACGTGTAACCGATGCTTTCCTTCGTTTCAAGCACTAGGTGGACACAGAGCGAGTCACAAGAAACCTAAGGTAATAAATAATAACAACATTGAAGCAAGTAAGAAAGCCTTTGTGTTAATGGATGAAGAAGATGATCGTTTCAGCAATATGAGCACAACCCTTTCTTTACAAATGGCAAACAATAGAGATGCTGCTAATTTATGTGCGAGAACCAACAATAAGGCTAATAAGGTTCATGAGTGTTCCATATGTGGTGCTGAGTTCTCTTCTGGGCAAGCCTTAGGAGGGCATATGAGACGGCACAGGGCTTTTACGACCTCAACAACAGCATTGAGTATGGGTACAAGTAGTAGTCTCGATCGTCAATATCTAAAAGCTAAGAAACCAAGAAATATTCTACAATTAGATCTTAATCTCCCAGCCCCAGAAGATGATGGCCGCGAATCCAAATTTGCCTTTGCTTCCAAAGAACAAGTTATAATCTTCTCAGCATCTCCTTTGGTTGATTGCCATTACTAAAGGGCAACAACCTTTTTTCTTATAATTTTCTGAAATTCTGTCACAAATTAAAAGCCAAATGTGAAATATTAACATTGCTATTTTCTCTAATTGATGTAACTCACAATTACTCATTCTTTTTAATCTTTGTATTTTTTGGGGAATCAAGTGATTGATCGTACTTTAATTGATTAATTAGTGACGTTTCTGTAACTTTTGATTGATCAAAGTGTCGAAAGATGAAAAAGAAAAGATGTAATTATCTTGGAGAATGTGTTTGGCGCCACAAAATCACAAGAAAGAAAGTGGTGGTGGATTAGATTATGTTGCTGTTGTGTTTGGTTTGCGAGAAAGCTAAACCCACCGTCTTTGTCTGTCAGTCTCATTTAATATGATGCAAATTTAAAAGAATGGTATGCAAAGCCAGAGCCAGTAGCTATCTAACTGCCCTTTCTTTAAGGATCCATATCTGTATATCTTTAAAACTCTTCCGTTATACTCTCCATGCTAGTAACGAGTGAAGTAATCAATTAACAGTATTTGTTCTTACCCCCCTCCATGGTTTCAAGCTGAGAGTGTGATGGACATATCACATCATTGCTATGTTCGTTCAATGAATGAAAGTTGTTATCACACTTATATATGAGTAATACGATTTTTCTACTAGTTCGCTGACTTTTTCTCAAATTGCTCCGTGCACCACAAAATAGTTCTTTGTCAAATCTTAACATGTTAATTAATTTAATCTGTCCCATAACTTTTGCCAATCACAAAAGGGTAAAAGTACTTTTCATCCCTATAGTTCAGTCTCATTAACGATTTCTCTTATTTTCATCCCTATATATATACTGTCAATGTTTTACCATATTATGATTGGTAACAATTTATGAGATTAAATCTTATTGATGTCTTGTTTTAAACATAATGTGGTATGAGATTTTTATAACATAGCACAGTTTAAATGAGTTCAATATTCAAATTTATAATTGACATTTGATGATTTCCTGATTTAATAAAGGGAGGATGTTCCATAAATACAAAAACTCAAATTTATTAAAAGGTAGTATATTTTTATTTTATGTAGGAGTTCACATTTTCCATCTGCCATAACACCTGTATCTTAAAATCTGTGAGTACGTTCGTACGGGACTATATGTATATACATACAAATCAAGATTAATCGGCTACCATATAAACTTATAATTCAAAATTTAATTGGTTTTTTTCCCCCTTTGATTCTTGAACAAATAGAAAATAAAGACTATCGAGCGAACCCATATAAATGGGTATCATAACCACCATTTTTTATTTAATGCAAGCATATTGGTGAGATTCGAACCTAGAAAAATCATTCCTAACAATCGAGTTAGTTCCTATGTATAAACCTACAAAAAGAAAACAAAAATGTAATCATCAACTAGGGAGGACCTTCAAGGTGAAGCCGTGTCATAATTTATCCGTTAAAATAATCTTTAACCAATGATCTATAGTGTTATTTATATACAAGCCATGTGATTTCATAAAGCAAAAGCTTACACAACTTAAGTTCATCAAATTTTACAAGGATCCAAGTTCTCCAACTTATAACTAGTTTTTCCTTTTGTCTTGTTCTCACTCCTAAGCAAGTGGCCAAAAGAAAGAGAAAGAGGATTTTGCTATGTTTTATCATTTTTTTACATGCTTATGCAACCAACACACATGTGATGTGAGTATGATGTGAGGACTTTGCATGAATCGTGATACATATAACGACAATTTAATTTCTGAATTCTACATGTAATATGTTGTTATCTACGAGTTAGTACTAGTTTTCTTAATTCTGCCTGTTGTGTAACAAGAAAAGAAGGTGGCTAATTAAATTTATCAGGTCTGTTAGAGGGAGCCTGAACTTCCAAAACTACAAGTAGTTTTTACTTTCAAATCAGAGTCTATCTCTGAATTATTATTCCATAACTTAAATAATGAAGAACACAATTATCCTTGCAAAACTCTAGGCACGTGCCAACAAATTAGTTAACTAAACAACGTGGACTCTAATTTTCAACAAGTGGCAAGACTTATTCAAAGAATAAAAGAAACAAATAAAATAAATAAACTGGAATAAAATATTGGACATGTAACAACTTTCCACCCTTAAATTGCAACCTTGTCCTGAGAGCTAAGATCAGAGAATTGATTTTTGATGAGTGATGAAGTTACGTTGTTGGAATATTTCGTAGTGGCCCACGTGCCACACTATTGAATTAGTAATAATTTAAGATTTAAATAATAAAATAAATAATTGGACAAAATCTTATTTGTCAATTGGAAAAACCTAACTGACCATTTTGATGGAAAACGAGAATAAGAGTTTTATTGAAATTGGTTCTCTCTCCACCCATATACATACACTTACACACACACACACACATATGTCATGTTAATTTTTTCTCCATCAAGAAAGTGAGTCACTCAAAAGGAGTCGAGAGAGAAGTCAATTTTTCTAATCTTTAATTCTTTGCAATGAGATTTGATCAACAAAATTGCTATGGATCAAGGTATGTTTCCTCTCAATTATAATATTTTATGATCTTAGGGATTAAAGTTTATGCAAATTAGGCTTCATTTACTTTATCAGAGTTGTAAAAATTCCCAACAATTGGTATCAAAGCATGGTTTAAGAATTCATGATTTTCGATTAAGATCTATAATAAGCTTCTCTTAATTTTCACTTGTCCTTATGGGTATATGTCAATTTAGATTTTATTCCACATATACATAACATATAAAGAAAATTATTGGCATAGAAATTTTTGTATATATTTATGTTTTAAAAAAATTGAATTTTTTTTTTATTTTCCATTAGGAAAATTTGAATTTTTTCCAAGACGTTTTTGAATGTTGGAGGCACAATAGATAAAGGTGAAATTCGAGTTCTCTTGGATTTTTTCATAAGACGCCCTAAGGTTATTTGGTTTATGTTTTTAACCAAAGTTTAGAATTTTGTTGCATTTAAGTCCATAGAATTGGCAACAGCCATCAAGTTGAATTTTAGGAGTAATTGAATTTGAAATTTCAGTTTAGTCCCTGATATTTTATTTTATTAAATTATAGATATGATTGATTGGGTTTATTATAATAAAGCCACTGACTTTATGTGCATCAAGCCTTAAAAGTTTTGTTCTCATATTTTTGAATGCTTCCACTCATTAATTAATAATCTCTAAAATTTCTTAATATTCCAATTTTAATGTTTGAAATTTCAGTTGATGTCTATGGTTTTATTTATTTTATTGAGGAAACTGCTTTGTTATAAATGTTCAATTTAACACTCATATTATGATAATTTGTTAGTCATCAAAGTGGCCAAATTAGAAAGCCAAATTAGAAAGTTTTCATAGATGTCAAATTTCAAGTACTCATAATTATTGTGATGCTTATTATTTAATGACATGATGATTTGATGTATAAGTATATTGAAATCCATAGATTATAAAATATTTAGGAATCATCCAAAGGTTGATTAATTAATTTTAACCTACGATCATGATTGTGGATAATTAGTATGCTTGATTAGATATGTTTAGTTTATCTATATCCAAAGATAGCAGGCATGTCTAGTTAATGTGTATTTGATTACTAATTATGTAAAAATTAAAGTTAAACATCAATTATGTTTATTGTAGTGTATTGTTGTATAGCCCAAAAGAGAACTTCAATATGCGCTTAAAGTTTATGAGAATTTTATCTAAATCTAATTATGTGTTTAAATTCAAAGCATTAATGTGTGAGCATATATATATATATTTACAGCATATGTACCTATTGCTCTTCATTCGCAAGCTTCGTCTGTTATTACAGTCAATGGCCTTAATTACCCAAATTGGTCTGAGTAAGTCCAATTTCACTTAGGTGTTCCGGATCTTAACTTAGCACTATTAACTAAAAGGCCATCTACTATTATTGATGAAAGTAGCGTTGAAGAGAGATTTCTCCATAAGACTTGGGAGAAATCAAATAGATTGAGCCTAATATTTATATAGATGACAGTAGCCAACAGCATCAAGTCCACAATCCCAAAAACTGAAAGTGCTAAGTAATATATGGAATTTGTGAAAGAGTGTTCTCAATCTGAATTAGCTGATAAGTCCCATGTAAAGGCATTAATGGGTATGTTGACCACATGTAAGTTTGATGGTACACATATCATTCGTCAACATGTGACTAAGATGATAGACATAGCAGCAAAATTAGGGTCCATGGGGATGGAAGTGAGTGAGAGTCTCCTTGTACAATTCAATATTAGCTCCCTGCCTCCTTAGTTTAGTCCATTTCAAATAAACTATAACACTATTAAGGATAAATGGAGTACAACTAAACTCCAAACCATGCTCATTTAGGAGGAGGCAAGACTTAAGAAACAAGGAACTCACTTAATTAAATTTATGAGTCGTAAAGGAGATGAAAAGAAGCCTGAAAGAAAAATTATCGTGAGGGTAAAAAAGAAGCATCAAAGCTGAAAGTGCAAACCATCCAAGTCCACATGAAGGACATCGAGTATGAAAAGTGTCATTTTTCGAATAAATATGGACACTTCACTAAAGATTGCCTAAAGAGTAAAGGTCAGTTCGAAAAGAAATGTAAGCCTAGTGCTTCAGTATGTTTCAAATCAAACTTAGTTGAAGTTCATTATAACATGTGGTGGATTGATTATGGTTGCACTACGTACGTTTCAAACATGATGCAGGGATTTTTTACAATTCAAATTATAAACCCAAATGAGAAGTTTAGTTTCATGGGGAATAGGGTTAAAGCTGTAGTTGAAAGCATTGGGACTTACTGTTTGATTTTAGATACTAAACATCATTTAGATCCTTTTTAAACTCCTTATGTTTCGTCTGTTTCTTGCAATTTAATTTCCTTGTCCAAACTTGATTTTGTTGGGTAATCTTTTTACATTTGGGAATTGATATTTTAATTTATTTAAACACAATAATAATATTATTGGTTATATAATTCTTTCTGTTGGTCTGTATAAATTAAAGCTTGATAATATTTTTGCTGAGGCTCTGTCGACCTTGCATCATAATGTTGGCACTAAACGTGGTTTAGTGAATGAAAGTTCAGCTTCCTTGTGGCATAATTGTTTGGGTCACATATCCAAAATAAGAATAGAGAGATTAGTAAAGAATGAAATCCTTTTAGATTTGGATTTTAGTGATCTTGATATTTATGTAGATTGCATTAAGGGAAAACAAACAAAACATTCAAGTAAGAAAAGAGCCAAAAGAAGTACATAGCTTCTTGAGATGATATACACTAATAGACTTGGGCCTTATGACATTCCATCTTTTAGTAGAGAAAAGTATTTCATCACCTTTATTTATGATTTTTCATGTTATGGTTAAATTTATTTGTTACATGAAAAATCTCAAGCAGTGGATGCCTTAGAGGTATTTATCAATAAGGTTGAAAGGCAACTGGATAGAAAGGTGAAAATTGTCAGGTCTGATAGAGTTGGTTAATATTATGGAAGATATACTAGAATGGACAATGTCATGGTCCATTTGCTAAGTTCCTTGAAAAATGTGGCATATGTGATCAATACACAATGTCGAGTACACCAAAACAGAATGGTGTAGCAAAAAGGCGTAACCATACTTTAATGGATATGGTTAGGAGTATGTTAAGTTACTCATCTTTATCCTTATTGTTGTGGATGGAAGCATTAAAGATCGCCGCTTATTGGTTAAACAAGGTTCCTAGTAAGGCAGTTCCAAAGAGTACTTTTGAATTGTGGATGGGAAGGAAACTTAGTTTAAGATACCTACATGTTTGGGGTTGTCAGGATAGAAGTAAAGATTTATAATCAACTTGAAAAGAAATTGGATTCAAGAACAACCAATGAATATTCCATTAGTTATCTAGAAAAATCTAAAAGGTATAGATTTTATTGTCCTAACCATAATACAAGAATTGTTGAATTCGGAAATGTTTGGTTCATTGAAAATGGAAAAATTAGTAAGAGTACGGAACTAGGAAATGTAGAAATCCAAGAAGTTAAGAGTGCAAGTTCTTTTGCCTATGACTTCTTCTAAAGTCATTGTGACTGTGGTTGTTGAATGCACTAACAACTTTCAAGAATAACAAATAAATGAGCTAGTACCCGATAATAAAGTCATCAATGATGAGCCTATGGCAACTGAACCACAAGAAATGACATCAAGAAGATCTCAAAGACAAAAAAGATTTGTTATTTCTAATTATTATGTGGTTTACTAATAGGAGTCAGAATTTGACTTGGGAATTGATGAAGATCTAGATTCATTTTCACAAGCCATGGAAAGTGCTAATTCTGATAAATAGTTAGACGCCATAAAAAAAGAGTTGAAATCAATGGATCACAATGGTGTTTGGGACCTTGTTGAATTACCTGAAGGTTGTAAAAGAATCAGTTGTAAATGGGTCTATAAGACCAAGTGCGATTTAAATGGCAACAACGAACAACATAACGCTAGACTTGTTGCAAAGATTTTACTCAAAAGGATAACGTTAACTACAGAGAGACCTTTTTACCAGTCTCTAACAAGGACTCTTTTAAAATTATTGTGACATTAGTGGCTCATTATGATTTAGAGTTATACCAAATGGATATGAAAATTGCCTTTCTGAATGGGAACTTAGAGGAAGATGTTTTATGGCCCAACCTGAAGGATTTTTAGCTGAAGGAAAGGAACACCTCGTGTGTAAATTAAGGAAGTAAATATATGGACTTAAGCAAGCCTCCCGATAATGGTATCTTATGTAATTAAGGAAATAAACATCGTTGATCAATGTACATATCTCAAGGTCAGTGGGAGTAAGATTATCTTTTTTATTCTATATGTTGATGACATTTTGCTTGCTGCTAATGATTTTGGTCTACTTTATGAGACCAAGGAGTTTCTCTCTAAGAACTTTGAAATGAAAAATATGGGTGAGGCATCTGATATAATTGGAATTGAAATAGTTTATGATAGAGCACAAGGATTATTAAGGTTGTCTCAAAAAGTATATATTAATAAAGTTTTAGAGAGATTCAGAATGGAAAAATACTCAGCAAGTGTTGTACCAATTCAAAAAGGAAATAGGTCCAGCCTTATGTAATGCTCAAAGAATGAATTGGAACGTAAACAAATGGAAAAGATTCCTTATGCATCCATTGTTGGAAGCTTGATGTATGCACAGACGTGTACCAAGCCAAACATTAGTTTTGCTATCAGAATGTTGGGCAAATACCAAAGTAATCCTAGATTGGATCACTAGAAAACTGTAAAGAAAGTATGAGATACTTGCAAGGAATGAAAGATCACGTGCTCACTTATAAGAGATATAATCATCATGAAGTGATAGGCTATTCAGATTCAAATCATGTTGACTGCATGGATACAGAAAATCCATATTTGCCTATTTGTTCATGATGGCTGGAGGAGCCATCTCATGGAAAAGTGTAAAAACAGCCTGTCATTGCTACTTGCACTCTAGAAGCTGAGTTTGTAGCATGCTTTCAGGCCACTATTCATAGATTATGGCTACGGAGCTTTATTTCGAGGTTTAGAATTGTCGACAGTATTGGAATTGAAATACCTTGAAGTTAAAACAGAAGTTCAAAAATGAAGATTGTCAATTGAGCATATTAGCACTAACTTTATGATTGCAGATCCTTTACCAAAAAGATTAAACCTGAAGGTTTTCAGTGAACATGTTAAAAGAATAGGTATTATCCGATGCCATCATTGACATTATGTTTAAATTTTTAGACTCTTAATGTATTTGATACTATGAGCTCCTTTAAGTATTGTTTCTAATTTTTTTATATCATGTTTGATTTAATGGTATATACATGAATGATGATATGATTGTTAACATGTTTTCTCTCTGACTAAAACATTATTGTTAAACCGTTATTAATTCTCTTTCCCATTACAGGTCATGTTAAGTATAAAATTGATATTATGATAAATAGAAGGAATTATGTCAAAATGCTGATGTGGAACTATTATGATCCTTATTAGTTTTTGCTTAATGATGATTTTATGGTTTGACCAATATAAGTAAGGATTTAGCTCTTACTATGCACATAACATTTATTATTATTAAATCATTAATTTGAATGTGCCACATGGGCTTTAGTGGCCCACATGCCACATTATTAAATTAGTAATAATTTAAGATTTAAATAATAAAATAAATAATGGGCCAAAATCTTATTAATCAATTGAGAAAACTTAACTGTTCACTTTGATGCTATATATATATAAAGAAAGTAAGTCACTCTAAAGGGGTCAAGAGAGAAATCAATTTTGCTAATTTTTAATACTTTTGCAGTGAGATTTGATCAAGAAAATTGCTATGGAGTAAGGTATGTTTCTCTCAATTATGATGA
Organism: Citrus mangshanensis; assembly: GCA_030449895.1. Taxonomy (NCBI): domain Eukaryota; kingdom Viridiplantae; phylum Streptophyta; class Magnoliopsida; order Sapindales; family Rutaceae; genus Citrus; species Citrus mangshanensis. Next base: position 1,965,483 of record JASUUJ010000280.1, on the reverse strand, counting down.
TGTGAAAATCATGATATTTTATGATCTTAGGGATTGAAATTTATGCAATTGGGGTTTATTTGCTTTATAAGAGTTGTCAAAATTCCCAGCATACATTACTCCCAAGTTGGATCTGCAAGTGACAAGCCTTGTCAATGAATTAATACTTGGTGCTTGTTCCTTCTAACTCTGCAGTCTAGAACAACTTGCGAGGTTGGGACTATTCTTTATTCTATGACGTCAAGAGTGGGAAATTAAAGTTGTACCATCTCTTCTCCAATACTTTTCTTAAGAAGTGAAATGTAGAACACATGATGTATCCATGAAGTGCTTGACAACTCTAATTTATATGCAACCTTGCCAATCCTCTATAGAAATTTGAAAGGTCTAAAGTACTTGGCCGAAAGCTTCATATGCTGGGACTATAGGATTACATGATCTTCAAAGCATTTTGATTTATTTATAAATATATTTTCTGATTCATAAAATATTTAAGACATTTTTTCATATATCTTAATTGTATAAATATTTTGAATAAGGTCTACGTAATCATATTATATGTATTTTATGTGATCATCATATGGATTCCAAAAAGACAAATATAAGTTATCTTATGAATAAATAAATTGAGTTCGCAGTTGATGAGTAGAGTTGAGTGCTCTATTTATGTTTAGACTGTAGTTAATTTATTGAATGATTTGTCTTTATTATATATGAATTTACTGATATTGTTTAACTATATTAAACTGGATCACATATGGGATCTAATTAACCTTAAAATGATTGTCACTCTTATTAAATCTCATAGACATTGATTTTAAACTAAAAACAAAGTACTAGTACCTTGTAAATAGCTTGTAAACAATTTCTTTTTGTTCATAACTACATAATATAACAAGTACACACACTGACACATATATATAGTTGCTAATGGAACTGAGGTAAGTTCATAGGGAAAGTTGATCACATTTACAGTGCAACATGGTAAAATTTTACCATATTTATAGTAGTTCATTCATTAAAAGACAATATAAATAGGCCAAAGACATTATAAATAAGGGATTTTTTCTTGGGGTACAGGTGGCATCTATTGACTTGATTTTAAGGAAAATTGAAACCAAACTAAGAAGTAGATTGGGCAAAAATATAAAACCCAAAGTTCAAATTAAACCCAACTCAGGTTGATTTGGCAAAGTGACAATGACAAACTTTCTTTTAAAGTAAAATTAATACAGCACAACAAAATATCAAACATAGAAAATCATAATATTAATACAATATAATGAATTTACTAAATCCAATCTACATAAAACAATATATTGCACTACAATGCAATATATGCTGACAAATGCACCATTTGTTATTCTCTCATTTGTCTATCTATTGTTTATTTACTGTTTAAGTTCTTTGTATATAGATGTAGTTTAGTGTTAGGATAAATTAGTAATTATAAAAGTATGGACGAGTATAAAGAGTTATGGCCTTTTTATTTCAAAATGTAAGGAATAGAGTTGACATGAACCCATAATTTTATTATAAAATCTTTAAATTCATTAAAAATTTTGTTACAAAATCCTCCTTAATCAAAATCACTCTTAATTATAAGGACAACAAATAAGTCTTATGAACAAAACAACTTCAAGAATAAATATGATGAATATCCAAATAACTCTTTAGTTTTTGGTTTAATTACTAATGGGAAAACTCACTACTTCAAACATAGTTTGGTTTCTAGTTCTTTTAGAAACATGTCGGGAGCTTTTCTCTTAAAATACAAGAATTTATTTTCTTTTATTTTATTTTACTTTTTTCAAGTAAACAAGTTTATCAAGTTTAGATCAAATCTGAACTATTAGAAGTTCTTAGTTTTTTATTTACATACAATGGCAATGAAGCTTTTTCCAAACTACGAATATCATATAGAGAAAAAATAAATAATTTATTATGATTTTTTTAATCTCTATATTTTAATAATGAAAGTCAAATGAGAGAATGAGTAGTGGTCAAATATTGCGGATTCGGAAAAAAATTGTAAATGTTGAAGAAAAATATAAGTTGAAGACTAATGTGTGATCAAGGTTGTATTTGGGATATTTAGAGGTGTAATGAGTAAAAGAATGATTTTTGAATTTTCATAATGGCTATAATGAGTAAATGATTTAAAGGGTAGTTTAATGGGATAAAATAGTCCTACCAAATTTTAAATAGTACTTTAATTTATTATGTATATAAAAAAAAGAAATAATGATTCCTCTATGATGGTATAATTTTTTTATCGTATCAATAATATTTTAATTGTGTACCATTATATTTAATTAATGATATACAATACTTGTATTAAAGAAAAATAAATAATTTAAAAATAACTGTAAAAATAAATAATTTAAAAATAATTGTAACTAGTTTGTTAATGGTTTAAGGGGATAGAGAATTTTTGTAAAACAATTGTGACTACTCTTAAAGTTCGAGAACAATTTTGCTTGAATAGCATATTGTATTTAAAAGTCACTTTTCAATCCTCCTTTAAATTTGTAATGTGATAATCTTTTTTAAATAAATGTTTCAAAATCTATTACTATTAAGTATAAGATATAATATTAGTAGGTTATCTAACACAAATCAAATAAATAAGTTGCAATTATAAAATTATATATGATATAACACTAATAAATGACACAACTAGAGATGGCCAATGGGCCGGATGGCACGTGCCACGGCACGTGTCCGTACAGCACGTTACGATACAAGCACATTTCGGTGGGGCACGCGGCATGAGACGGCACACACGTGGGCCGTGGCCATGCCCGGCTTAGAATTTTAGGCACGCATACCTTAAAAGCACAGCACGACACAAGCACATTTCGGTGGGGCACGCGGCACGGGACGGCACACACGTGGGCAGTACCCAGCTTAGAATTTTAGGCACACGGACCTTAAAAGTATAGCACGATTAGCGATGAGTTAAGCACGGCACGATAAAAAGGCCCGCAATAAGCACGTTTTATTTTTTAATGAAAGTAAACTATGATTTTATAAATAACTTGAAATTGAATTTTTTAAATTCATTTAATTCTTAGTTAAAAAAATTATAATTGATTTCTATTTATAATTTATTAAATAAATAATTGATATCATGATTTTATAAATATGCATTACTATTATTATGAATTATAATTTATGACTCTATATAAGTCCAAGTTAACAATTAAGTTAACCCATAAGAAAATTTTATTATTATTGTTGTTGTTAAGTATTAAAAAACTTCTAATACTACAAGGTCAAACTTAATAATTAATATTATATTTTCTAACTATTATTAGTTTATTATTATTAAATATAAACTTGAGTTTTGAATTTTCGATTTTAGTAAATTTGAATAAAGGCATAAACCTAAGAAAAGTATATAGCTTGAAAAAAGTATGCCAACAACTTAGCATGAGCTCTTAAAAAATAAAAAATAAAAAATAAAAAAGCTTATTGGGCTTTTTATAACACGAATGAGCATGGTACGTGTGCCGGGCCGGGCCTAAATTGCCTAAGCAAAAAAATTTAGGCATGGCAGTCGGGATGACACGAAACACATAGTGAGCACGGCACAACACAGGCATGAGCACGCATTGGCCTTTTTTTGGTGGCTGGCACGGCCCATTGGCCATCTCTAGACACAACTAAGTATGTATATTTAACTGAATGTCATAATTACATTAATAAACTCGTCGGTGAGATTGCTACACATGTTTTAGTAAAATTTAATATCGCATATTAAAATACTCATTATTTTGTATACTATTAATGACTATTTTATAATTGATCATGAAGTATATATTATTTTTAACACCCATTTAGCATACCTATTCCATGAATTAATTATTTAACGTACAATAAATATTCTTAAATGGTCGGAAATATAAGTTTTGCAAGCCTATATATTTTCATTTTATTTTCAAATATCACTTTATTAATTTCATAAAGTTAAATTTAATATATATTCCTAATTAACCTTATTTATGAATCATGAAAGAGTATTTTATTAATATGCTTTGATTGTAATTATGAAATTTTATGTTACTAAGGTCATTACTTTTATTACAGTAATTAATAGTGACAATAAATAAAATATTACCTCTAATAATATTTATGTGGGAAAGAATAAGAAGAAATTTTTTTGTATATTTTTATATTCTTATTTACATGATAGGAAATTATTCAAGCCTTACAAAATTTAAGTTTCACAAGCTTGTTTTCATTTTATTTTCAAATATCACTTTGTTAATTTTATAAAAGTTAAATCTAACATATACTCCTAATTAGCTTTAGTTTATGAATTATGAAAGATTGTGTTATTGTTATCCTTTACATTGTAATTATAAAATTTTTATGTTACTAAGTCATTATTTCATTAATGGTGACAACAAATAAAATATTACGTCCAATCATATTTAATGGACAAAATGGAAAAAAATTCATTGTATGCGTTTATATTTTTGTTATAAAAACATGGTTCATGATATTTTAACTTAAAATTTTGATACAAAATTTGAGCTAATAATCTATCACAGTCTAACGGTCGATATTGAAAGTCAAAGTAATAATTTATAATATTATATCATTCACTATTGAATTGCATGAAATTAATAGTTTAATTTTGTGTTAAAATTTTAAATTAAAACATTTCTCATTATGTAATTATATAGACATATATATTTTTCAATAAAAATTCTCAAGTAAAATATTTCTCATTTGTTTTGGCTCATATAATTAAACATATATAAAAATTTTATTACAATGCTTTCTATTATCATTGTTGTTTAACTATTAATGGTTTTGTTATTAAATTCATACAATAAAAATTATTATAAGACATTATGTAATATCGTCATATAAAGTATTATTAAAATAACATTACTTGTTAATTACATTTATTTTAATGCTATTATATATATTTCTAATGCTAAATGTAAAAGTAAAAAATGTAATATTGTAAAGTGATAGAATTAGTGCATAATAATTTTAATTCTAAAATTATTTGTATTTTTTTCATTTTTTTGTGACTTAAAATATTTATAAATTTATTGGATAAAAATAATTTAAAGTATGAAGAAATATCACAACTTGCAAATTAATTGTTATATAATTACTTGTCCATTAAATTTAAATTAAGGGTAAAATTCTAATATTAAATCCAATAATGCCATTATTAAATTTGGAATTTTTATCTAACATAATATAAAATTTTCTTTAATTAAAAATTAAAAAACATTATATTTACTTACGACCTAAAAGTTGTCTGTTATTATTTAAATAATTAATTTTTTATCCACTATATCAAATAAACAGTAGCAGAGATTAAAACATTAAAGCTCAAGAGTCTACAAAATCCTTACAGCATTATAGCGAAATCTAACAAAATAATTATTAAAAAAAAAGTGTAAGAAGAATAAAATAAAATGCGGAGACGGAGAAAAAAATGATAAAAGTAAAACCCTACTAAAAAGCAGCACTGCACTTCAAATTGGACCTTTTTTTAAGTTTTCATTCTACTTTTCTCTGCAAAACACCGTTATAAAAAAGTTAATTAGGAGAAAAAATGGCGGTACCGCGCAACGGAATGATGGAGGAAGATGATAGCGAAGAAGATAACGCTCTCTTTGAAGAAGACGGCGTTAATATGGACCTCGAATCGGAAACTCCACCTCACCTCCGTGACCTCGCCGCCGCCGCTCAGCTCGGCGACGTTCATTCCCTCCGTCTCGCTCTAGGTTTGATTTGATTGTCCTACCAATTTGCTTCTTTTTTCAGAGTGCATCTACACCCCCTGGCCCCTGTGGTTTTATTAATTTTATGCTATCTAATTACACTAATGAAAGTAGAACAATTTTAAAATAAAACATGTCATAATTGTATTTGTATCTGATTTTAGAATGTGTAGCAAACAAATATGAACGGGCATGTGATTAAGATTTGAGTGAAAAGATTTTTGAATACAGTGATTATTTGGACTAAAGTCTTAGGAAAGGCAATTTTAATTTTATTATTTTGTAATTATTATTCATTTGGTTTTTTATATTTTGTATAGATAACTTGAGTGGTAGTATTGATGAACCAGTAGAAGACGGGGACACTGCTCTCCATCTGACATGCCTCTATGGCTATCTGCCTTGTGTTCAGGTCAGCGAGCATTTAATTTTGATGAATTTATATTGTCTACTCTTTAATGTACAAACAGAGTTTTGATTTTTCTCTTGAATTATTTATTTTTATTTTTTTTCTGGTCTAGCTACTCTTGGAACGAGGGGCTAGTTTGGAGGCCAAGGATGAAGATGGAGCAATTCCTCTGCATGATGCTTGTGCTGGGGGTAGGCTATTAAACATCATATCATTTCATTGCTCATGAGTCATGCCCGAGTTTTTTTTTTCTTTTAATGGTTTAAGATTTGTAATACCATATTTGTTTATCTCTTTCCCTTTATCAATGATATCTGCAGGGTTTATTGAGATAGTTCAACTTCTAATTAATAGTGCTAGCGGCACTGAACGTGTAAAAAGGATGTTAGAAACTGTTGATGCTGAAGGTGATACTGTGAGTACTACTTGTTCCATTGGGGTTTCAATTGTTTCATTAGCTGATTAATACCTTAGTCAAATTAGAGGAAATTATGGTTTGCTCTGAATGTTACAATGAAATTTTCTTTGAACAATTTTTCCTGTACGATATAAGTGCTTAGCTGCATTTCCTCCTCGCTACCACCCAGGACTGTGATGACCAAAATGATTTAGTTAGGTGAAAGCAGCTGCGTTATTTTCCTTATTCACTGGAAACCTTACTTGTATTCTTATGATCTAACTTTCTATAATGCTTCTCCTACAGCCTCTTCATCATGCGGCAAGAGGTGAACACGTGGATGTCATAAGATTGTTGCTGGCTTCTGGTGCTTCTCCTTCAAAGGCAAACCTATATGGAAAGGTTAGTGTTCTAAATTATCATTTTGAATCCCCTCCATTCATTCAATTATCCTGTTTCTAATCGGTAGTGATTCAGCAGACCCCAAGTGAGTTACCCGAGCCAGACACCGAGGCTAGGAGAATTCTAGAAGTTGCTGCTAGTGGTCAGACCTGCCAGTAATCTCTATCGAAATAGCTGATATTATGTGAACTTTATTTCTGTTTTGACTGCTCTCATTACTTTTTTTTTTTTTCATAGATAGGTATGTTTAGAATTAGATTAAAACTTTGTTATCTATTGATTTCAGAACCCTAAATGAGATAGGGGGCCATACATCTTGATTGAGTTAATATAGATGATACTCATTTTCTTTGCCATATTTGATGTATGCTTTCCACATTAAAATCAAGGGCATTTTGGATTTGCAAATTTTTGAGAAGTCTAAATGTCTTTGTATAGATCCGTCAAAAACTGTTAAAATTATAGTTGTCAATAGCATGCTGCAAATGCATTGCTCTTAACTAGGACAGGAATCCACGACTTCACATTTTTAATTGGATTGACAATTCTCAACTAAGTTGAGAACTTTTATGTGTTGGTTATTGCAATGTTCTTACAGACATAAAATCTCTTCATATAATGGTAGTAGTAAAACTCTTTCAACATCTTTCAATCAAATCGAAGTAGATTTACTGTCGATTTGATTTGGCGGATTCACTTAAGAAAACTCAGAGATTACATCTGAATTGGACTACAGGCAACTGAAAATTAACAGATGATTGTGATTATCTTGGCTTCATCAAGGGCACATCAACATTAAAATTTTTCTTCAGCGGCCAGCCCTGTAAGATTCAATATTTCTACATCTGAGTGCGCTGAGCTAAAGGACTCCATAGCTGCTTCAGGCCTTCAGGCCGTGTCTGAAATTTTTCTATTCAGAGCTGGATAGTAGGCAGGGGTGGGCAAAAACAGATTTGGGATTGGAAAAAGGTCATCTGAACCCGAACCTTAAACCCTGAAGAAGTTTGAAGATGACAGCAAGCAGAAAAGTGAAAGCTGGGATTAAGTTATTTGAAGCAGGATCAAGAGTGGGAGAGCTGTAGCTGAATACACAGTTCTGCATCAAAGTAATCCTGCAAATACCACCCGAATTATTCTCTTAACAAAAAGCCAGCAAAAGTCTATTTTGGTATGGAAAACTTAAAATACATACCCAATGAGGCCAGGAAGAAAGACTTTACTAGGAAAGCAGAGGTCAGGAGGGGCCGATTACATCCTATTGGTATTCTTACTTACAAGGAATGAGAATGGGAACGGGGGAACTGGAATGAATGAATTACTTGTAAGTTTGAAGCTAGAAATGAGAATGAAATTAGTGTGGGGCCATAAAATCGGGAATCATTACTAGAGCTTTGATTCGCTAGGAGGGTTAGGAATTAGAGCACAATCACATTCCCAGGTTTGACATTTTTTATCAAGGGTAATTTTTAAGGGCCTCCCTTGAGGTTTGACGTATTGACACTTAGATAGAAAGTATACCCGTAATTACAGAGACCTCTCCTGCCGTCTGTAATCAGTTTTGTATATTGTCAGTATAGGACGGTAAATTAGTAAAACCGCATTTAAAATTGAAATAAGTAAAAAGCTAATTTCAAGATAAACCCACTGAAACACTCAAACAATCCCGATGAAAATCAGTAACCACTAACTAGAGGATGGAAGAATGCTTGCTCTCTTTCATCAACCTAACTCATCACAAAACCATTTTCTCTTTCAATCAACCGAGGCTCACATGCACTCCTCATCTCTAAATGCTTTGAAGATGAAAAAAATCAGATTTTTATTGCCAAGTTTCGCAACTTTAACTTAGATTTATTAACAAGAAAATCATCGATGGTGGCCTAAGGGTGGTGTCAGGTGAAAATAGCTGACTATTCGGCGTCGGACATGACTGTTATTGACTTGAATTCAAAGAAGGTTAGTCTTTGAAACAATTTCGGATTTAATTTTTTTGGTTTAATATTTATTATGTTTTAAAATAAAATTTTATTTTATTTTATTTTAATCATAGATTGGGTTTTTTTTTTTTTTGAAAATGAAAATGGGCTGAAGTGTTGGAGAACGGTTGGCATTGTGTTGTTCATAATTGGAAGCAAAGAAGACAGGATATGCTGAAAAATTGAAAAATAAGGTAGCTATACGTCACAAAGAAATGGAAGAGGAAGAGGCAATAGTTGAAGTTAGTGGTGGAGATTGAATTCTTGAGTCAAAGGAGATGGTTGAAAAAATCGGTGTAACTAAGAGCACTTTAATGATCAATGGAATTAAACAAATGTTAACAATAGGTTGTTGTCTATTAGATATACCAAATTTGGCTTTGAACTGTTGTATTATGTTAAATTTTTAAAATTTAATTCACTGTATAGTATTGCTAGCCCTAGTTTCCCTAATATATATTTTTCTTTTTACAATTGATGAATATTTGATGTCAATTTTTTATTTCCCAAAGGTGTTAAAAGTGTAATGATTAATTTGATATTTAGCACCAAGGGTACTTAATTTTTAAATTTTTTTTCACTGTATACTATCGCTAGCCCTAGTTTCCTAGTAATTTTTTTTAACTTTTTACAATTGATGAATATTTGATGTCAAATCTTTGTTTCCCAAGCGTGTTAAAGTGTAATGATTAATTTGATAGTTAGCACTAAGGGTGTTGAGGTCTTTTCTCGAATCAAGGGTATTTTTGACATATCACCAGTCAACTAACAGTCAAGGAAACTGAGTACAGACGGTAGGGGAGGTCTCTGTAATTACAATTATACTTTCTATCTAAGTATCAATACGTTAAACCTCAGGGGAGGTCCCTAAAAATTACCCTTCAATCAAATTTTAATCATTTTTGTTTTATCCTCAATTAAAAAGTTAAAAAAAAAAAGTAGACCTTCATTCACTATTGTCGTCATTGCTACTGTTCTCGGTCGTTGTTGTTGTGCTTCTGATAGTCATTGCTACTACTGCCGGCCATCACTGCTAGTATTTCTATTGCTATTGAGTTGCCGATGTTGCCATGCTGTGTTGCTGTCAGTCAGTGTTCTTGCTACTGAATTGTTGTCGACAACCAATTTTTGTTATTCATTATTTATTATTATATTATTATTACTTTTACTTCTACTATTATTATTGATTTTTGTGAACCTTGATACATTAATTATTGGATGCTGTATCTTATAATAAATCATTTTTATTACTATTAACAATAATTTTAATAACAATAATTTTATAATGATAATAACTACAATTATTATAATATATAATTATTATTATTATAGTATATATAATAATAATGATGACAACAGTTAATTAAGAGTTTTTTTTGGTAATTTGTAACAATTCAATTTATTTCGATTCATATTCCTAAGAGAAAATAAATACATAAATATGTAGTTTATTGAGTGCTGGAGAATGTATATTTATAAAGGGTAAAATTGTCATTTTACATTCTAAGTCTCACTACATCTCTTCTTTTATGTATTTTAGTTTTTTGAACTTTGATCGTGTGTGTTTTGTTACAATTTGAGTATTTTATGTATTTCAGAGGTATTTTAGTCGTTTCATGATTAATGAAAAAGCATACAGTAGAAAAGATAGCAGTTTTTAGCTTAGAATAGCTAAAAACCTTAGGAAGGGTATAAAGGCTAATTGTAATTTTTGGTGGAGCCCATCGATGTGGCTTTGACTGATGCGTTGCAGCATCCTATTCGACCTACATATGTGCTTACTACATACCTACACATACTGAATCAATACCTCGCTGACTTTTGTGCTAACTGATGACATGAAAGCATATTATTGGACCGAAAAATGCACACACATTATATGCAATACACTAAATCAAAGCTTCTTGACTTTTGCGTTGATCGATTACGTGGTAGCATATTATTGGATTGAAAAACGTGCGTATGATATGTGTATATATAGGAAATGATAGTCCTAGTGACGTGTTCCATTTAATCAAAGTTTGTCATGTAGTGCAATCCTATGCTTTCGAATTGTTTTCATTCAAACCGTTGTATCTATAAGTAGGGGACCCCCCCCCCCAATTATACAGCTCTAAATTCAAATTTGAGCTCCATTGTTTATAGTTCTTCCTATATAACTTGTGCTTTACATGTTTTAATAAAAAAAATTACATATTTAACCCTAGTTCAATATGAGTGGCTAAATTAATTTCAAGCATGAATTAAAGGTGAAGCCTCAACATGATCAATGGGCTTAATTTGGTAAGTTTATTCATTCTCTCACTCTGATTTATGTGGGTTATTTTGACTCATTGTGCTAAGTTAATTTCAATCTTGTCTAGATTTTGCACGATATACTGACTCCCTATGCAAGATCATTAGTGTTTGGCATGATAAACACTTTACACTATATCTATTAATTAAAACTCCCCTCCAGCACTTATGGTTCGTCTTGATGCAGTGTTGACAAAGAGTGTATCTAAGTTATTTAGTGGACGGTCTTGCCACATTGTCGACAAAAAAATTGTTATCACTGGCACAACGTGTCTTGACACCACATTAAGCAAAAGATAATTTTCCCCTAGAACAATGAGTGCTTGATATTATATTTACCAGAATGAGACTTATGAGGAGTGCAAATTCTCCTCTCATAAATTAACTGGAACTAAAAAAGAACATCAAGTCCATGGTGAAGTGTTGAATGTAAATTCAGAGAATTAAATACTTCATTTGCATTGTTTCTTCTTTAATTTATTCCCAACATTTTTTTTTATCTTGGTACTACTCAAAAACCACATCCAACCAATTCATAAACAAACTTGGAAAATTAACCCTAAACATGATTAAATTTACTTCCTTGTGGGATCGGCACTCGTCATCATAAATCTATTCTACAATAAATTCGTGCGCTTACGAGTACAATAAGGGATTGTAACATAGTCTATTCTCATTGTGCTTTCTACAGCTCAAGTAAACAACTTATTCTTATTCTCGTTCCTATTCCCAATTAGTAAACACCAAGTATATAAATAAGAGTGTATTTACTTCTTGGATTTAGGAATAACTTCTTGGATTTAGGAATATGAATGAGGATCATCCGATTATGTGTATTTACTTGCAAATGTTGAATCAAGGAATAGGAATAGAAATGATGGGATTCACTAAATTTGGGAATAAGGAATTGGAATCCCATTTCCATGGGGTTGGGAATGAGATTCTCATTTCTTTTAGTGATTTTATTGCCCCTAATAAAACATAAAATTCCCTTTATGCCCCCTTAAAAATATTAAAATAATAATAGTAGCAGTAATAATAATAAGTAGCATTATTATAATTTTGATAATGATAGTAATATCAATAGTAATTTTTATTATTATTATATTAACAGTAATATAATATAATAGTAATAATCATAATTATAATTATAATTGTAGTATTAGTAATAATATTATTAATAATTACTATTATTAAATAATACTAAACAATAATATACTTAATTTAGAAATGTTTACTTATTATTTTGTTAGTGAACAATTACATAATTTTAACTAAGGGCATTTTAATACTTGTAACAATATGATTCTAAGACAAAGTAAATATATCAATGAGAATACAACTCATTCCGATTTTGATTGTTGTAACTCAAGTAAACAACTTATTTTAATTCTCATTTTATTTTAATTTCAGTCTATTACGATCCTAATTCATTCAATTCTTGCGAAATAAATGCACCGTAAGAAAGCATTCATGGGCTTTGTTTGTTGATTTTATCAAGTACAATGAGATTAATTAATTAGTTAGTTACTCACTTCTTGAGGAAGAAAGAAGAAGGGACGAGTATGAGAGAGCAATATCATTTTCTTTATCTTAAGAGCTAGTAATTTTTGTCATCGGCATGCAGTTGGTCAACTGAGCATGGATTGTTGGCTCGATTCGAGCCTTTAGGGGTGGGTAGGGTTCAACTAATTTATGATTTTGGAATTTAGGTTAGATTATGTTTAACTTTTATCTTATTTAGTATATTTTTCTTTAGTAGGATATTCGACCAAATTGATCCAGATATGAATAAACTCCGTTGAATTAATTTCCATCTAATCAAATTTGGAACTTAATCCAAATCCGATCGAAAGCACAACCTATTAGTAGGCACTCTTAATTAGAATTTTCCTCACACCTTCAAAATGATACAACATTTGGTCTTTATTAGTAGAATGAGGAAGAAGTTTTTAATATTATCTATTAAAATTTAGTCCAAAAATGCCAGTCTAGCCCTATGCGGGTTTAATTCCTACCGAATAGGAAAATTATTTTTAAATTTTTATTGAAAAGATAATAATTGTTATGAAATAAATAAATAACACAAAATTTTGAACTAAAACAAAGCACTTTAAGTACCATGTGGATAGCTTATTATTAGTAACCTTTTGTTAATTGATTTTTCTATGATATGATCTTGAGACATAATACACATATTTATACGTTAAATTAAGGGGGGATGAGATGCCAACTTTCCTCTGTGGGACTTTTGCTCGACCAAAATGTGAAGCTAGCATTTACAACACTCCCCTTAGATTCACCATTCTTTTACATACAATCTTTTAGATAAAAAATGGAATTAGATATGATTAACACTGCCTTGTCAAAACATTGCGAGTAAAACTTAATGAGAAAAAAGCCTAGTCGAAGGAAAAGGAACATAGTGCATATTCATCCAATATAGTTACAGAATTCTTCTCTTCAAAATATGCTCCTCTAACAAAATGCCCTCCCGTAATATCAATTTAGTTTGTTGAATCGACACATGCCTATACTGCGGACTAACTTCTCAAATGTTGACGTGGGCAAAGCCTTAGTAAAAAGATCAGTAAAATTACCAATGTAGCATATTTACTTGAAATAAGTTTTCTTATCTTGTTGGAGCTCATGAGTGTAGAAGAATTCTGATGAAATATGCTTAATTATATCTCTCTTAGTTAGGACTGGGCAGAATTGGGTTGGGATCTATTTGGGTCAACCTGATCGGGTTTTGAGTTGGTCAGGTTGGATAAAAATACATCAAAACTCAACCCGAACTTATAACTTGATCATGTTGAGTTTGGTTCGGATCGGGTTCGGATTAGATACAATTTAAATTGAGTTCAGGTCAATTCAGGTTAAAATGGGTCAATTTGAGTGTCTTTCCACTGCAGATGCTACTTTTTTGCCCTCAAGGTAAAGGTGAACAACTCAAAAAGTGTCATCACCTTCACTACCAACAACATCCACCAATCTAACCTTAGTTGTAATATGTGGAGAAGAAATTGTACCACCATAGCTGCCACTAGGAACACTCTCGCTACACATCAATGGTGTGGAACTGGAACACAATGCACTGTATGCATTATAAAGCTTATTCAATAAGTCTCTTTTCACTGCCTTAGTCATTTCTTCAACCTTCGAACTATCACTGTTAAAAATGATCTCAAAAATATGTTTAGCAAAGTCCATTTTAACTCAAGGATCAAGAATGGAGGCAAAAATATTTTTCAAATTTATCCCTCATATTATAAGCCAATGAAATCGCTTGAGGATCCTTACTTACTTGCAATACAATTAACGAACTCTCAATTAAGCCAATAGTATCATAACAAAGATTAGAAGTCATACTCTAAGAGGCAGAAAACAACAATGTGACATCATAAAATACCTTTAAAAGCTTCACAATTCATTCAATATTGTTCCAATCTTTAGGTTCAGGTGGGTCCACCATTTCAATATTATTATTTTTTCTTGAGAAAGTAAGCCTGATAAAGTTTATCTCTTCTGCCATTCTATCAAATGTTGCTTGAAACTTCAATGCAGTCATCAACATTAAATAGGTGGAATTCTACTCGTAAGATAATCTAAAATGACAGTTCAGTTCGGGCTTTTCACCTGTGCAACACAATGTTTAAATGTCTGCAACTTGTAGTGGAGGATCTCATATACTCCACAGTATTTCAAATAGCAGCAACAGTAGCATGCAACTCATTCAACCCTGAAACAATAATCAAATTCAAAATATATGAACAACAACACTCATACCAATACTATCCCACCAACACAAGTGCACCATCATTTTTACAAGCAAGCAATTGCATATTGACATAACTAACAGCAATATCATTTGTAGTGGCATTATCAACAGTTATTACAAACAACCTCTTTATCCCCTAGTCTTGTAAACAAGCTACTATCTTTTTACCAATAATTTTCCCTCTATGATCTTTAATCAAGCAAAACCTGATAATCCTCATATTCAGACACCAGTTACTATCAATAAAATGAGTTGTGATCACCATGTAACTCATGTTTTGAACGGAAGTCCATATATCAGTTGTAAAAGACACTTGCTGCTTGTTGTCACAAATCAAACTCTTCAACATTGTCTTTTCTTCCAAAAATAAATCCATAACATCCAAAAATCATATGGCATAATGAATTGTAGAATATTTACATTCCAGAAATGCCTAAACTCTCGATTATCCACAAAACTAAGCAACAACTCACCCATAATAATAAGTTTAGTGACTACTCTTTTACAAGCATCTTGACTCTATCCTTTAGCCAAAACCATATTACTTGCATTTCCCTCGCCACCCTTAGTTATGAAATTTTGTTGACTTCCATCTTGTTGTTCTCGAAATATCTTGTATGCATTATAGGTCTTTATATGATTTTTCATATTTTTAATCTCATCAAACCTTGAATGACATTGATATTGTCTACCATAATAGTTGCACTTGCATTTGTTTGGATTGTCCTCAATCAAAGTGAAATGATTCCATGTCTCATATCTTTTCTTCATTGGTGATCTTTTCCGCTTTAAATTTTCCTTTCCCTTTTGAGTTCCTTCCATTTGTATACTTTGTTCTTCATCACCACTTATCGAATTCGATCTTGAGTGTCCAGCCATCTAAACATTCAAAATAATAATTATGAATCATTAATTCAAAAATTAAAACATAAAAATATTATTAACATAATCTAATTAGTATTATAAATCAATTCAAATATTTATAAATTTAATTTAATGAAACTTGTTTAATTCGACATTTCCATCAAAATATTTCTATATGATTAATTGATTAGGTGTATAACTGTATATGTAAAAATTCAAAATTGTTTATACTCCATAAAGGAAAAGCTAGAAATTAATGATTAATTAATTTATAATATCCAATTATCTATTTCCCTGAATAATAGAATATTATTTGCATAACTATATCTTAATTCTTATTATCACACCTTAAATTTCAAGCCCACATTTCATGTACTTACTAATTAACGATTTAACATACACTTAATGTACAGTTAATTGAATTAGTTCATTTTTGTTGAAATTGAAGCTATTGCATCACATATCATATATATCAAAATGTTTAATTTTAATATCTAATCTACCTAATCTATCCATACAAAAAAAATTAATAATTGACAAAAGAATACACGAATATTCTTGATTTATTATTAAAATTCAACAATACATATTATTAACAATTACTAATTAAAAATTTAACATATAATATATAATATATTACACATTACAACTATTTGAACTATATAGTATATACCATCGATTATCGAAGGCTCGAAGCTTCAAAATTCAAAACAAAAATTTGGGTTTCTGCCTGCCGAGTTCGGATGGAGCTTGGAGGAGGAACTTGGTGATGCTGTGTGTTGTGCAAATTTTAATGTACTCGCAAGCGCACGAATCTGTTGTAGTATAGATCTATGGTGACGAGTGTCGATCCCACGAGGAGGTGGATTTTAATTGTGTAGAATTAATTTTGTAAATGGGTGATTGGATTTATGGTGGAAATGATTTGGAATATGCTAAAACTTAAATTAAAATGGCGAGAATAAATTGACGAGAATTATATTGAAATGACGTACTTGGGTATCTGGATCCGTATCAACATGCATCATGGGCTAAATAATCCGTATTAATGCCAATTAAATCATGAGGGGGGAATCCACACCTCATGAACCACGCTCTAATCAATAAGGGCTTATCGTGCCAAATAATAATAACCTTGTACTAGAGAGTCGGTGAAACGAAGGCGGTACTAGACAAGATTAGTGTTATTTGTCGACGAGAAGTCAAAACATCAGCAAAAACTAGAGGGGAAGAGAAAATAAATTTACTAAATAAAGCCCATGACACATGTTGAGACTTCACCTTCAACCCAAGCTTGAAAGAAATTAGCTACTCATAATTGAATTAGGGGCAAAATGAAAATTTATTAAAATATGAAGAAAATACAAGATAGAGAGGGAATTACAGAAAATGGATCCCAAAAATGGATTCAGGATCTCTGGGGAGGCCCCTTTTATAGATACATGGAGTAAAAATCATCGATTCATGATTCATGATGAACACGGTTTGACCGACTTTGAACAGCGGTTTGGTTGACAATAATCTGTGTGATGCATGTACGCGAGATTTTTCGTCGATATCGCCACGTCACTATATAAGACATAAGAATTTTAGTCCAAGGATCATGACACCTCATCCAATGCCACGTCATCGGTCAATGCCACGTCATCGATCCGTCGTGAAGCGATGCGTACATGTGAATAGTATATGTGAAGCAGTACCATTTTTCCTTTTATACTCCTCCTAAGGTTTTCACGAGTTCAAAAGTGATGTCCGTTTTTCCGTATGATCTCTCCTTTATTCTGAAATGACTATAATACCCCTAAAATACATAAAATACTTAATTAAAATCAAACACACATAATTAAATTGCAAGAAACTTAAATACATAAAAGTAAAGGTTGTTAGTAAGACTTGAAATGTAAAATGATGATTTTCTCCTTTATAAATATACATTTTCTAACACTCAACACTGTGATGATGGAGCGTGGAGCAGTAGATTTAGGAGGTGGTAATAGCAAATTCACTCGCAATCCTCTTGGAGCAGGAGATCGAGTGGCGGTTGGCATTAGCGGTGACTATGGTGAGCATGTGTCGGCTGTCGAGTGAATAGATATTGGCTGCATGTGTGTTTCTACTAAGGAGCAGCAGTCGTTCTGCTATTGTGTTGAATGTTGACTTGAGGGTGAGGCCGTGAGGGAGGGGAGCGGAGGGGAGGCTGTTATGCGCTTTTGGTTTGTGGTGTGTGCTGTATACGTGTGTGGTGTGTGAGACTGACTCCTAGTGTATTCTCATCTAATTCAAGCAATACAAGCAAGATTGTCTTCATATATAATTGTTGAAACATCTATTGCTTCATGTACCACTAGGATCTTTGAGTGATTAAAAGAGGTGGCAAAGAAAGTCTGGTTAGCAAATCAACATGAAACTACTATGCCATTATAAGTGAAAACATATCTTATTTGTGAATTGGTTTTGTAGGATCAGAGAGGTAGCCTGAGTCTACATAACTAATGAGACCAGAATTCTCCGTTGGCTCACTTGAATAAAATAAACCCAAGTTTGCCGTTCCATGAAGTTATTGAAAGATATGTTTGATGCTATTCGAATGTCACTATGTTGGCATTAAGCTAAATCTTGCTAGCAAGTTCACAGATAATGCAATGCATAGTCTGAAGCGTTGAGTTAAGTACAATAAAGCACCAATTACATTTAGATATAGTACATCTGGACTAAGTATCTTTTCATCGTTCTCTTCACGGTGGAATGGATTCTTTTTAGGATCAAGAGACCGAACAACCATAGGACTGCTTAATGGATGAGCATTATCCATATTGAAACATTTTTAAAAGTTTTTCAACATAAGCAGATTCATGGATAAGCACTTTGTTTTGTTTTTTTGAAGCTCGATCTGCAGATCGGGACAATATTTTGTTTTCCCCAAATCTTCCATTTTAAGTTCTCTATTTTAATATTTAGTTATTTTCAAGAGCTTTTCGGGAATTCTAATTAGGTTCATGTCTCATCATAAACTACTACAATTGCAAATCCAAACACAAATTTTCTAATGAATATGTATGGATAAAATGGATCGTTTTTAAATCTTTTTTTTATCAAATATTCATTTAGGTGATTGTACCACATGCATCCTGATTGTTTCAATCCATAGAAGGACCATTGTAGCTCGATTGAACACAAATTACAATGTTTTTATTTATATGCTTCAGGCATTCTGAATCCTTTAAGAATTTTCATGTTAAGATAAGTGTCAAGTGATCGATATAGACATGCAGTCACTACATCCATGAGATGCATGTCGAGTCTTTTTTAGACCGCTACGCTGATTAAAAATTAAAATGTAATAGTGTCCATCACTGAAGAATACTATATCCGTATAATCAATATCAATCTATGTGAGAAACCTTGTGCAACTAATCATGGTTTGTATCTAATGATTTCACTATGCTTATTACATTTTCTTACAAATAACCATTTGTATCAATGGGTTTGACATCTTCAGGTGCATAGACTATAGGTTCAAAAACTTCACAACTAGGTAGAGAAGTCAATTATGCTTGTATTGCTTTTTTCATTAAGGCCATCATGTATTTGTCTACATTCATCAACAGTTTGAGACTCAAAATCATTTGTAATTTTAGTACCTACTGTGAATGAAAATATATTATTGATGTTTATTTCATTACGATCCCACATTTCTCTTGTATAAATATAATTTGTAGACTTTTCCTTGATTTTATGTTTTCATAGCTCTTTAGGAGTTACGGTCTCTTTAGGGACCATCAGTTCTTCTGAAACTAATGATTTAGATAATGTTGATACATTTATAACTTGAGCATTATTTTCAATAAGATCCTAAGCTTTCATTCTCCTTTTTTGAGGAGCATTATCTTTGGAACCAAGTTGTTTACCACGTTTCTAATGTGTAACAGATAACTCATTAGCTGCTTTGACACTTGTTAGTAGGAACAACTATCCAAACTGGTATATTAGTAGTTGGAATATGTGACTTAGTTACCTTTGCTGCATATATAAATGCATTTGGTAATTGATATGAGAATCTCAATGAGACAAAGCAAAAACTTTTCAAGAAAATTCATGCTTACTTTAAGCAGCTTTCTATTCCCCAATAATGGAAAATTTTTCTCATCAAAGTGAAAATTCGTAAAACACGACATTGAAATGATCACCCATTAAGGATTCAAAATATCTGATAATTGAAGGTGAGTTAAAACCGACATAAATCCACAAACAACATTGAGGTCCCATCTTTGTAAACTGAAGGGGTGATATACAAACATGCACAGCACAATGAAAAATGTGTGTTGGGATATGTCGGGTTGTTAACCAAGTACAAGCTGTGATGGAGAATATTGATGCTAAGCATTGGGTCTAAAACGAATTAATGTCGTAGCATGTAAAATAACACGATATATATGCAGATATTGGTAAAGTTCTTGCAATTATCTGCAACCGCTAATTAATGCTTCTACCTAGGGTTGAAAAAGGCAGGCTCAAGCCCATCTTATTGATAACAAGCCTAGGCCCTTCAAAAGCCCGTCCAAACTAGCTGGGCCTAGGCTTTTCCATTAAATATAAAATATTTTTTTAATAAAGTAAAAAAATTTAAATTAGAGATGATTATCCAATAGATAATAGAATAATAGTCCAATATACAAAATATTAGTAACACAACATAATAAATCACAAATACTAATATAAAAAACATATTAATTTAATATTTTGAGTTTTTTATTTAAATTTAATTTATTTTTATTTATAAATTAAAAAACTGAGGCACTTTTCCTAGGCCTTTATCCAATCCCAATCTATGTAGGTTTTGTTGTACTTTTAGGCCCATGTCCAAGCCCAACCCGTATAGGCTCGCAGATTGGCTCTGGCCTTTGTGCCAACCCTACTTCTATCACTCAATTTTGTATACGTACATGTAAAACAAGATTTTCGAGATTGACACCAACTGATGTATAATAGTCATCAAATGTTTTAATGTAAACTCACCAGCATTATCTAGACTGAACTGATTAGATAATCTTAAAGCCCTTAATCTTATAATTTGGGCAAGAAATCTTGCAAATGCAACGTTGCTTGTGGACAATTAAATAAAGATATGACCATCGTATAGATGTGTCAATTAAAACCATAAAATAAGAAAATGATCCACAGGTGGATAGATTGGTTCATATATCTCCTTGAATTCTTTGAAAAAACATTGGACATTCATAATCAACCTTAGAAAGAGATGATCTAGCCACAAATTTTCCTTGTGAGCAAGTGGTACAAACAATTTCATTGGATAATAGAATCTTCTAGTTCTCTAATGGATGTCTATAAGAATTTTCAATAATTCTACGTATCATTGTAGATCATGGGTTTCCAAGTCGATCATGCCACAATATAACATTTTTGGAACTATAAACTAATAGTTCATCACTGCATAGCGTTTAGTTACATTAATGATTTTATAATATAATCCTGAAGAGAATGCTCAGAGTTTTTCTAATATATACTTCTTTCCTGAGACATTTTTAGTACATATTCCACATTATTTTTATTTAAAGTATCAATACGATATTCATTTCAGTAGATATCTTTGAAGCTCAGAAGATTTCATTTAGATCTTGTTGAATATAAAGCATTTTAGACTATTAGTTTTATTCCACTTGTTAACAAGGGTATAGCTCTTCTGAATCCATGTATTAGGTTTGTAGGACTAGAGACAATATTTACATTTCCTCAAGTACTTTATTTCTAATAAATATTTTTATCTTGAAGAATAGTGTGTGTGGTTGCACTGTCAGCCAAGCATACATCTCCAGATTTCAATTCCAAAATGAATAATTTATTTCTAAAATCCATAACCTTACATCAAACAAAATTTTATGTTAGATATCAAGATTATATATGAACATTAAGTACATATGATAAAACTACAAAAATATAAAAATTAACATATTAGTAACTTAATAATTATGGAACAACATCGAGAGCTTAATTAATGTGGACATTTTCATTACCAATTAAGCGATCACTTTTCCTTCCGTGTCCTCAAAAAATCAGAGACATCAAGATGAGTCAAATTAATAGGATTTGAGTTATCAATTAAATTAGTCTCAAATTTTTTTTCCCTTTCTTAGATGCTTGTAGAGGTCTACTAAATGTTTGTCCATACTATAGGTACATGACCAATGACATTTTCCTCCACATTGATAATAAATTTCTTCATTGTTATATCTACTATTTTTTTTTTCATTATGCTTCATTTTCTTTACTACTTCCCTCATAGATGTTCCATTTTCTAGCATTTTTTCTTTATACTTCATTTTCTTCACTATGTCCCTCATAGATGTTCCATTTCTAGTGGCGTCCATTCTTGTTGTTTTGACGTCTTGAATGCCTATGACCACCATGAGGGTGATAACCATGGCCTCTCTTGCCTCCTCAATTATGTCCACTATTGGTATGTGTATTAGCATTTGCTTCTAGGAATGGTTGTGAGCTAGTTGGACGTTATTCATGATTTGTCATAAGGACTCATTGTTTTGTTCAGCAATTAAAAGAGATGTTATTAGCTCAGATTATTTTTTGTATCGACGCTCTCGATATTGCTTTTACAAGACAACGTTTAATGCATGAAAAATAGAGAGTGTCTTTGCAAGCTTTTTTTTTAATAATTTTTTCTCCATACAATATATTAGTTCTGAGATGATGTGGAATAGAGTAGAGTGGTATCCAAAGACTCTTACATAGTCTCATAACCTCAAGTTTAGCCACTTATGTTTAGCTTTTAGAAAAAAAATATGCCTATGGTGGTCAAATTTATCCTTGAGGTTATTCTACAAAATTAATGGATCCTCCACTGTCAGATATTAAGCTTTTAGGCTCTCATGTAAACGATCGTGAAGAAAAATCACGGCTTTTGATATTTCCTGTAGGGATGTTTCGCTTTCTTTTATTATAGTGCCTTCCAGACTTATAGCTTTCAGGTACATTTTTGTGTCTAACACCTAAAAAAAGCTAGTTTCTTCTAGAAACTTTAAGAACGAGAATTTATAGATTCGTGAGATTTGCCATTTTTTGAAAACCTTGTATTAATTATCAAAAGAAAAAAATCAAAATATAAATATAAAAATATGTAAATATAAACAAAAACAAAAATTATGAAATATGTAGAAACCTCATGCGTGTATTTAGAACTTCATATTCTAACTTTTAAAATCATGACTAGAACTTCTAGTTTTGATTTTTAAAGAGGTTATAATTTTAGGTTCTCACCACCTCATTTGTGTTGTAAACTTCAAGTTACAATAATAATATTCACTGATAAATATAAACAAGAGCAAATCTTAATTTTATTGAAAATAAAATAATTTGATAGGTGGTTAAACCAATCATATAAGCAAATAAATTAAGTAAGCTATATTAACAAAGTAATAACATACTAAAAAATAATAACAATACAGATGGTATTATAGAACCAACTATTAAAATTATTATAAATAATAAATAATTAAATTAATAATATAAAATATAATAATAAAGTTTAAATAAACACAAATAATAAAAATTAAACTGTCCACGTCAAATAAACTATCGTGCGTTCTTTAAGTATCTTGTTGATAGTTTATTATTAATAGACTTTTGTTAATCGATTTTTTTGTGATATGATTTTGAGAAATAATACAATTATTTGTAGGTTAAATGACGAGGGGGAAGACGCTAATTTTCCCACGTTGTGTCTTTTGACTCGCTAGAATGTTATAAGCCATCCTTTACAAAAATAATTACATAAGTGTAAACAAGTTTTTATTCAAAAGACGATAATTTCTCAATAATTAACCAAAGGAACAGGCAACAGCCAGTAACTGATGACCATACTGCCACGTGAACAGGCAACAGCAGATTCCTCCCGAGCGAACTCTGGTTACTTGTATGGTTAAATTGAGGTTAGCGAGAGGGAAGAGGAGAACGAGAATTTGTTTGTTTGATTCTTGATTCACACACACCTCAACTTCTCTTTGACTTCCTGTCACAGCCCGCCAGCCAGCCAGCTTTGCCTTGCCTTGCCTTGCCTTAAGCTGCAGATCCGAGTGAAAATAAACACTTAAACAGTCACAATCACAGAGACAGACAAGGAGACCTGTTTCTTATTATTTATCGAAGAAAAAAAAAAGCTTAGATGGCGACTGCGCCGGCTAGAGCTCGTGCCGATTACGATTACCTGATCAAGCTGCTTCTCATCGGGGATAGTGGCAAGTACCTTTGTTAATTCAATATTATTATTGCTCTTAAGTTCATCAAATTATATCATGATATTTTCGGTATTGTTTTCGATCAAACAATAGGGTTGGCTTATTTCATATGGTGTTAACTTCTATTCGCAATTATGTGGCTTCAGCATTATTTTTATACTTAAGATAAATCTTTTTATGCGCACAACTGCGGTAATATAAAAAGCTTTAACGTGTTTGTGAATATTGCGTTCAAGTAATAAGAAATTTCATATTTGTCACACAACTTTTGGGATAAATCGTCTTAGCTTCCAAACTAACTATAGTTGCCAAACACTTTTTCTCTAACAGCAGTACCGAACAGGGCCTTAGTGCGCATTTTGGATCGTGGTGGATTCTTAAATAATCACTTATTTGAGAATCTACTCTCAAATTATGTTTGATTATCACTTGTTTGATGATTGTCAGCATAATAGATCTAACAGAATAACTCAAATAATTTAATAATCCAAACATAATTGGGGAATAGATTCCCAAATAATCACTTATTTAAGAATCCACCACAATCCCAAACATGCTCTTAGTCTAGTTTTCCTCATTTGTCTTGTGAGATTGAGATGGCTACTTATGCTACGATTAGTAGCTTTTGGGATTGAATTCCTCTACATGCTTGTTTTTGCTTCTTGTCTTCAGTCTCTATATGCTAGGCCGACTATCTGTTTAGCTTGCTAGTGAGGGGAGTGATAAGCTACAATAGGTGTCCTTCTAACTATTGTCCTTTCGCTTAAACTTGGAGAGTACAATAGTCAAAAGTGTTTGGTAAACTCCCACTTTTACTTGGTAGTTAAAATTTTAGCAATCACTTATCCGCTCATACTTGAAAGTGACAAGCGATCTCGTTCTACAATAGTTGTGTTTAAAAACTACTGCACCTCAATCTCAAATATATCCTACATGTTGTTTAGAATTTTAGATTGTGTGCCTACTTATTCTATCATTAGCTCCCAGACCTGTCAGCTTAGGTGTTAGTTTTTCTTTTCAGCTCTTTGAAATAGTAAATGATATTAGCTTCTATTTTAGCTTACAGCAAATCAATACATGTTTATTTGCATATGATAAAAATATGTATCTCATGCTATGTACCTCTTTTTATCCTCATTACTTTGTAAATTTGCAGGTGTAGGAAAAAGTTGCCTGCTATTGCGTTTCTCAGATGATTCTTTCACAACAAGCTTCATTACCACAATTGGGTCTGATTTTAAAACCTTGTGACTTGTTATAATTTTTTAATTTTATAGTTTTCAACTGTTTCCTGAACATTTAATACATTTAATATCTCTTCAGGATCGACTTTAAGATCAGGACCATCGAGCTTGACGGGAAGCGCATTAAATTACAAATATGGGATACTGCTGGACAAGAACGTTTTCGAACGATTACAACAGGTACCTAATAATTTTTTGTAGTAATCTTCAAGGTTTGAAGGACTATATTCTAATTGAGGAACAAATATGTTATTCCTTAACCTGAAATATATTGGCTTGGTTGATCAATTTTGGGTAACTGATTGTGTTTTGTGAAAAGTAGTCATTTTCCCGAGTTCAAGAGAAGAAAAAGAAGAATATAATTGTCAGCTTCTAGTAACTATGACCGCTTCTTTTGCACATATACAAAGAGCATACAGTCAGAGTCAAATGTATAAGAAAATGCAGATATATGTTATATTGGATGGTTCCTGGTAATTGCTTATTAGAGGCATAAATATTACTTTTGGGGTGCATTAGGTATTTATTATGATGCTTAGAATCTTCTAGACCAAAGATTGACCTCATTGGATAATTACTGAACATAAATAATATCTTCTTCTTCATTGGGAGTTTATGTTCTGTGGTATACAATTTAAAGATAACCAAACAACCCTTGGAGTGGCTCACTGTCATTAAGCTTGTTTGTACTAGATTGTTGATTTACAAGGCTAGATTTTTGGTTTTATATGCATATTTGCTCTAGGCGTTGAGTTGTTTCTGTCGTCTTCTAGATGACCTCCTTAATGGTTATTTGTTATTATCATGGTTCAATGTTTAACATAAATGATTCAAACCAGATGATCTTGAATGTGCAACTTAATTGTTCTATTCAAATAATTTAGACATTGTTTACTTTTTTCTTGCGTAGCTTATTACCGGGGAGCCATGGGCATATTGCTTGTCTATGATGTGACAGATGAGTCATCTTTTAACAGTATGCCTCTCTCTCTCTCTCTCAATGTTCTGTTCCTACACATTAGGCTTATTTATTAAAAGATAATTGACAGGAAACTTTCTATTGTTTTGTCCCACACCCCCCCCCCCCCCCTTTTCTGATCCAATTATTTTGTAGACATCAGGAACTGGATGAGGAACATAGACCAGCATGCTGCTGATAATGTTAACAAAATATTGGTGGGCAACAAAGCTGATATGGATGAGAGCAAAAGGGTACTGAATGAATCATGTCTATAAGATTAGCTTCAGCTCTATTTTTCTAAGGCTAATGGTCTCCACCATTTAATTCTTTCTTATAGGCTGTTCCAACAGCAAAGGGCCAAGCATTAGCTGATGAATATGGTATCAAATTTTTTGAGACGGTAAGTATGTTCAATAATGAGTGGTGATTGGAAGTCTGTAACATCCGATGTAAATAAATTTTGTTGTTCCTTTGCTTTTGTGGGACTCAATTATATAACTGTTGAGCAGCTGCCTACTTCTTTTAATACCCTTAAAAATGTTGAGCAATTTGTGCAGAGTGCAAAGACAAATTTCAATGTGGAGCAGGTGTTCTTTTCAATTGCAAGAGAAATAAAGCAGAGACTTGTGGAGAGTGACTCGAAAGCAGAGGTAAATAGTTTGTTTCATAAACTTCTTCTGAGGATGATTGACATGATATTTTGTATTGACGTTTCAAAATTTTGATGTTGTAATTCTAGCCCCAAACTATTAGGATCAGTAAACCAGACCCAGCCAATGGGTCGGCAGCTACTCCGGAGAAATCAGCTTGCTGTGGTTCTTGAGGTTTGAGAAGACCTAGATTGTTTGCATTAATCTTTGCATTTGTTGCAATCAAATTCTGGGGGAAGTCATTTCCAATTCACCAAGGCACGAATTGGTGTTACCATGTGCTTGTAGGATTGTAATTTCTCCTAACAACTATGGGGAATGAATCTTTCAGATGCTTTACCAAAATTATATACCTGACATTCAGCCTGCTGAGGTTGATAATGATGTTGTATTGGTGTGATATTATTATTAAGCAGGTCTTTGTCCTTAAGCTAAAAATATCATTGTATTGCAATTGAAAAGACAAATTGATGGTTATTACATTTACTTGATTTTGTTGGGATGTTTCGTCGTTACAAATTAACCTGGAGAGCCCAGGTAGAGATGTTATATCTACAAGTTCAGTTTCCCCCCCTCCTCTCTGCTTGGAAGTTTGAACCCCGTTAAAATTCTTAACATAACTTGAAACAAAATGCCTCATATTTCACAAGTAAAATAAATCAACTATTGAACTGAGAGAAAGAACTTTGATTCGATGGGCTTTAAAGAAACTACGAGCTTGAAAGGTAAAATAAATAACACTTCTTTTTAAAGGAAAGGTAAAAACACTTTGAAATTTGGGGGTTTAAGTCATATTTTATAAGATAAAAAAGTATTAAATCAAAATCGCCCAATAGTTATATATTCAGCACATTATCTATTTGGTTAAATAAACAAAACAAAAATTTTAAAAATTAATCATTAAATTCTGAAAAGTTCGTTGTATTTATGCAAAGTGAAAATCATTTTGTCACATACAAATAAAAGCCCTTCTAAGATTTGAAATTTAATTCGATGGGCTTTAAAGAAACTACGAGCTTGAAAGGTAAAATAAATAACACTTCTCTTTTTAAAGGAAAGGTAAAACACTTTGAAATTGGGGGTTTAAGTCATATTTTATGAGATAAAAAAGTATTAAATCAAAATCGCCCAACAGTTATATATTCAGCACATTATCTATTTGGTTAAATAAGCAAAAAAAAAAACTTAAAAAATTAATCATTAAATTCTGAAAAGTTCGTTGTATTTATGCAAAGTGAAAATCATTTTGTCACATACAAATAAAAGCCCTTCTAAGATTTGAAATGAAAATGCAGATGAATTCCATTCAATCTGGATATTTGCAGAATCATCCATTCATCAAATAGTACCAATTATATAAGCCATTGTTTTTATATCCTAAAGAAAAATTTTGGTGCAGTTTCTAGTTTTGTTCAAATACCAAAGTAAATATTATAACTCAAAAGCATGAAGTAGAAAACTCACACATAAAATCAATAATCCAAGCAACTTTGTGTTTCTAACATGGATCAGTAACGAAATTCAAAGAAAAACATTTACACGAGCTAATATATATGTTTTTTGAGTGCCAGCATTCCCCAGAGAATAGCAGTAAGACATAACGGAAGAAGTTATACATACACATGATCTGTTCATAATGTTAATAGGGAAGCAGCGCATTAGCAGGCAGCTTATGGCTTCTGTTGATATGGAGACCTCCACAATGCAGCATCTTACGAGCAACAACCGCCAATAGGAGGTGACTGGTTTTCTGGTTTCTGCTTTAAAATGTTTCTTTTTACTACATTGGATCCTTCTTCCAAAAGACTAGGAACCTCCATTATCTGCACAATGATCCCACACTGTGTCAATAATATTGAATTATGACATGGTAGCTCAGCAGTAGATAAATTATGCAAAGGATGCATAACACTATTTCTACAATTGAGACCCCGGTTCAGGTATTGGATTATAGCTAACTTCTGATGAAGCTTGCATGTTAATCATTAGAACTGAAGGAAAAAAGACCAAAAAAACAAAGAGGAAAGTTAAAGAATTAAGAATCAAGGGATTCTACAGAGAGCTATCACTTGAGATTAAGGAATTTCCTAACCATCAAATTGGTGTGATCCCAATAAAGTGCTCTTGGCTGGTTTACGGGCATCGGGAAAAAAGGAAGAAAATAACAACCTACTGTCATAACTCCAAGATATAGCATACATCATATTCCCACCCTATACAAGTATATCAAATTGATGAAACCTTATTGTGGATTAAAGTGCCGAACATTTTACCGAAGCATCAAAATGCTTTCTGAAAAAGTACCTTCAATGCAAGCTGCTCAAAGCACTGCTCCACGTTTTCCCTGGTTTTAGCACTACATTCAAGAAACAAAGATCCATGCTCTTTTGCAAGAGCAATCCCCTCTTCTCTACTTACAACCCTTTCAGAATCCTGAAATCGTACATCAAAGTGTAAAATAGACCATAAAACTTGGAAAATAAATATATACAAATTAATAATTATGTGTCAATTAGCAGCAGGTGAAAGATAACATAAATTAGAGGACTTATACCATATTCTTCAAGTGATAAACTATTTATTAATAATGTGCTAATACGGTATGTGCAAATACATACTGGAAATTGAGAGACTTTAATTATTGAGTTCCATTCCAAGTCCAAATCTGATTGACATCATGGTTCAATTGTTTCAAATGAACAGCAAGGTAAATGTTATATTACTTATAGTCATGTGGGTGAGACAAACATAAGGAAAGTTCTCTTTTACTGCTAAGATCAAACGAGAATGGAGACATTCATCAGTTTTCATATTAATCTCGACAACAAGAAAAGCGCAGGAAGCCCTTTAAACTCTTATAAGGACCTCGAAGTTTCTGCAATGTCATATCCGGGAAAGAGAGAAATAAAGAGTCTACATTGATTAGCTAGGGGTTGGTCCTCTATGATCTCATAGTGATTAAAATCTTAACTAATTTAATAGAGATAATAGAGATTATGACACTTACTCTGTCGACTTTATTTCCAACAAGCATCTTGACACAATCCTGATTGGTAGAGTAAAGGTCCACTTCTTTAGCCCACACATCTGACAAGTTTGTGAAGGTTTCTCTCCTTGTCACATCATAAACTGCAGTTAAAGAAAAATGAATAAATAAGTTAACACCAATATAATCTACGATATGGTGGAATTATATTAAAAAAAAAAATTCAAGAAGAATAACTCAAAAAAGCAGGCAGTGAATTAGTTAAAGTCATGATTGAACGTTTTTTCATCATGGTGAAAATTAAAATTAGTTCTAGGCTTACAAGCTAACAGCAGCGTCACTCCTTAATAGTAAGCAACTACAATATGCTTGCCTTACATATGAATCTTAAATAATAGAAGAAAGAGCTCCAGAAAATGCTTGCTGAAACATATTCTGGTTCTCTGTGATCAAGAACGACAAATCCATGCGAAATAATGTTACATAATTTGAATGGATGAAAGAAAAGGTAAAAGCATAGAATGTTTTCAGAAAGCCTTGTTTCAGTAGGGCCTGGAAAGAACATTGTTGCTCTGGTTGTTATGAAGATAAAAGCAATAACAGAAAGAAATTTAATGTTATTTGGGACATATGAAACTTTTCAATAGAAAGAAGAGCTAGAATGCACAAAGTCATTGATTGTATTTACTTTTTCCTAAGTATGTTAACATGCATTCTAGTAAGTCCCAGTCCTAGTTAATTTCTCTCCCGCCATTTTAGGGGAAAACTGATCAGAACTTATACATACGTATGGTAAAATATACAAGATTGCAAATAAGTTCATCTTGGCAGTCAACCTCACATAAACATTTATTTTTGCTTGTTACTACCAGACATGTCGATGCCTTTTGTATTCTGATGCCAACAATTACTCTTGTAAGTTCATATCATTGCCAAAGGCACAATAAGGTTAATCAAGAGAATAAAATTCTTCATTTTGAAATTACACAAACACATTTCGTTGAAGGCATACCAAGAATGATTCCTTGAGCACCTCTATAATAAGAACTGGTTAGTGTTCTGAACCTCTCCTGTCCAGCTGCGAGAAACAGATGATTTTACAATTAACCATGATCCATCCACATTGTCAAACAATTTCCGTAATGTGTATTGTGAAAAGTAGGCACTTGACTGAGCAGACAAAGGAAAAGTAATGTTTATTAAATGCAGAACCTTAAATTAGTAGAAAGGTAAAATTTTGTTGAATGAAAAATTATCCTGAAGATCAAGATAAGATGCAATGTACAGATTGAAAATGGGATTGAAAAAGGATCTTCATCACTCAAGTTCAGAATTTGAATTCAATCAACTGTCTAATTCAGCTTAAAAAACAAATTTCAGTGAATGCAATCAAATACAGTTGATCAATCTTTTTTATAGAACTTGCCCAAAAAGGCAGAAAATCATCATACCATGTGGAAAAATAAATTACGTTCAAGGCAGTGCATTTTTAATAGATTGTAAAACAGGATCTTTGTCACTCAACTACAGAACTTGACTTCAATCAACAGGCCAATTCAGCTTAAAAGGAAATTTTATTGAATGCAATCAAATAGAGTCACCCAATCCTTTTTAATAGAACTTGACAAGAAACGGCAGAAAATCATCATACCAATTACCATGTGGAAAAATAAATTATGTTCAAGGCAGTACATTTTTAATAGATTGAAAAACAAGATTGGCAAACATGGAATGTAACCATTTAAGCAACAGTAGGAATAAGACATGGATGGTAATGGTGACAATGAAGAGGCATTATGACATAAACAAGTAAAGTGAAGCACAGGGTTATGGTTGGTTTATTTTCCCTACAAATGGTAGACCTGGATTCTAAGGTAAAACTGAAACAATTGCTCTCTATCAAAGAAGACGTTAAGAGTAAAGCAACCACTGGGGCCTATTAGGTGAGCCCATTTTCTCAAGATGTAGATTTATATATTTTATATCAGTTAGATTCTAGCATCATCTAAGCTTAAAAAATTGGCAATGACAATGACATATTAACACAAACTCATTTCCATAAGAACATCAAACATTCTCTGAATGCCTAATTTTCTAATAGTATTTGGATTCAAGATAAAGAATCGATGACAATGATTGCATACCGGTGTCCCAAATTGTAAGTTTCAATCTCTTCCCAGCCACTGTCAGCAGCTTGATCTTAAAATCCACACCTGCAAATAGTTAAGATTAAAACAACACAAAAATATCTAGTATTAATAACTAATGCATCCACAATTGAAAGCACCAAATAAAAATTACGTTACCTACCAAGATCCAAAAATCAAGTAAGCTAACAAAAAATTCTCCAATTTCTACCAAGTATACACTGAATAGCTAAACTCCAAAAGAAGATCCCAACACGAAAATCTCTCAGATTTAAGAGTTAAAAAATTATAACTGCAATTTTGTACCAAGTGAGGAAACTGGAAACAGAATGTGAAACTTAAAAGAAAGAGATAGTACCAATAGTGGGTGAAAGATCGTCAACAGAAGAGGAAATGAAGCTGACAAGAAGACTGC
Organism: Citrus mangshanensis; assembly: GCA_030449895.1. Taxonomy (NCBI): domain Eukaryota; kingdom Viridiplantae; phylum Streptophyta; class Magnoliopsida; order Sapindales; family Rutaceae; genus Citrus; species Citrus mangshanensis. The sequence continues at coordinate 1,932,954 of JASUUJ010000280.1, read as the reverse complement.
TTTTACCAACACCAGAATCACCGATCAAAAGGATCTTGAATGAAAGATCGTAGCTGTTGCTCTGCCCTGAAGACGATCCCATTATGAATCCACACGCACACCCACCCACCTAAGCTTTCTTTTCCTTTTTCGTTTTTCTCACTAATAAATATGAAAAAAAAAAAACTCAAATCGCTCACTTTTTTTCTTTTTCTTTTTTATCTTTCTTTGTTACTAACCGAGTCTGTCCTGTGCTGTGCTTTGCTGTTTCTAATGATGATGATCAAGAGACTTCTGTCTTGAACTTGAATGATGTTCTTCTCTTCTCTTTTCTCTCTAAAAAGTACAAATAAAAAAGAAATGTATATATAGATAGATATCAAAAAAGAAAGGTTGGCAGAGAGCACCAGTGGTGGGCAACTGGGCATCAATGCAATGAAATGAAATGTACGAGTATATATGCTTTGCTGAGAGAGACAAGTTAAAGAAAACGGCTAACTCACCTGATGCACACCAATGTTATTCTTTACTTTTCTTTCCATCTCGGATTGGGGGCTTTTGTCTAAATTAAAAGAGTAATGTCATAATTTAAAAATTTTTATTTCAAAAATTTGTTTTACAATATGTGAATCTATTGATTTTTTTATTTTTTTTTTAAAGGGAAATAAAACTTTCATTAAGGAATAATACCGGCTCTCATCATGATCTTGTTGGTTTGGTGGCTACAGGTTCTGCATGTCACTAACCACGAGTTCCAGGAGAGCTGGTACCAAACCGGAAGCAACGTACGGGAACCATAAATATACATATATATATATATATATATATATAATCTATTGATTAGTTGATCAGATAAAATAATTAATTTATTTAAATATTATAAAAATTATCAAAGTACTTAAGGAATAATATATCATTTAAAATAAAATTTAAGATAAAAAATTTAATATGTCTATCTTCACTCAAATTAAAATATCATGCTTTATCCGATCGAGTGGCTTTTAACCTCTTAGTTTAACAAGTCTAGCCATCCAAATCGACCCTTAAAAAATTAAAAATTTCTGTTTGGACTCTGTCCATTTCTACTTAAGAAAAAAGTTATATCAAAATATTAATCATATTTAAATTTGTTATGAATATGCATATTAAGTGACTTTCAGCCTCTTTACATAGTTAGCCTAATTATCGAATTTCAATTACCATATTTTATATTTTAAGTTCTGCAGAGAATCAATTTCCGTTTTTTCACTTGCAATTCAAAATCAAAGATAATCAAAATAAAGGATATCCTTAATAGAACTCGAAAGCACAAAAGTTGTATGAGTGTATATACATTGAGGGGAGGTGTCTTTTAAATACATTTTGTGCATCCATTTTCTTCATGCTTGTTAGTGTCATCTCAATGCTGCAAGTAAATTGATCTAAATGTGTGTGATAGGCTTATAATCAATTGTATTTCGTACTGCCACCATATACAGCATTTGATATGCATGAAATTAATTAAATTATTTTAAAAAACAAACTTAGTTATGCGAGAGTTGAAGGCGCGTGGGTAAAGAAGCTTTTCCTCCTACAGGTGAGGGGCTGTTTTCAATTTTAGATTTAGGCCAACCGTTGGCATCTTTATCAGCAGGAGCATGAGCAGGTTATTCATCCAACTTTTGACAACATTAATGGAACAGTAACACTTGGGTTTGTTTGTTTGTTTGTGAACTCAAAATCCTTTTGTCCTTTGATCATCTTCTTGATACTAAACTTACTATGAAAAATATGAGGTTTAAATGGTGATAAAAACAATCTGAATCTCATGCTTTATCCTATTATAAAATGTGTGCATAATTTATACACCATTTATTGTAACAAATTCGAGAGCCATAACGTGCCCATAACAATGGGTATGGCGCAGTCCGCGTGGAGTTGTTTACATTCTAAAAATTACTTTAAACATTCATATTTTAATAAAATTTTAAAATATTATAATATTCCTAAGTTAATTTATTATTAAAGAAGATATTATAATTATTAAATAAAACTCTTTTTCTTGACACTCATCACCAGTCAACTACCTACACCATAAATTAAAAAAAAAAATCCCAATCTTAACAATATTCCCTCAACTCGTCATGAGTGGCTTTAAGTATAAGCGAACAAGACGGTCGCCTAAGGCCCTAAATTTTAAAAAGGCCTCAGTTTTTTAATATTAGTAATAATTCTCTAGTTAATAAAATCTTTTAAAAAAATTATGTGTGGTAGAAAAGCCTATTAGACATATATCTAATTAATAATTATCCTATAATTAATAATTATTTTTTTATATAAAAACCTATAATTGGTTATCTTATTGTTAAATAGATATAATTAATAATATTGTCTAACCATTAACTTATTCATTATTAATTTTTCTAATAAAAATAAGTAAGTTTTTTATCTTTTCAACTTCTTAAAAAAGCTCAATTATTCAACATTAGAATCTTTGACTTTGAGTATTCCTTTTAATTTCTACTAAAACTCTTATAATCTAGAAAATTATAGATGAAAAATTTCTTGTTCTCTTCTCTACAATGAAGATTATTACATGCATTAGTTCATTCAAAAAATAAAAAGAAAAAATTAGTTACTTGAAATACAAAGTCCATATCCATTATCTAACCATTAATTCATGATCTCAACTTTTTATGTACTACCATTCTAAATATTATATTTGAAAATAGTATTGTTCTCATTTATTCGTTTGCTTTTTTTTTGTATAATTTCTAATGGTAAATTTTAGATTTTGTTTTTGAAAATTTTTAGAATCTTCTTGATTATTTGTTGAAATTCAAGAATTAAAACTGAAATGGATTTTCAGTTCTTTATTATTTTATTGAGTATTGAAATTACTAAATAAAAAGAGGCCTCATAAAAAAAAAAAAAGAACAAGTTCGCCTAAGGCCCCTAATACTGTAAAGCCGGCCCTGCAACTCGTCATTCAGTAATCTCTATTCTATTTCTCTGTTCTTCCAAATTGACTTTGTGATTTCAATTACAAAGTACATAAGTAAATAATATGATGAGAAGAGATAGTCAGATACACCATAAGTTATAATCCTTAAGACTGGGTTTTATTTTATTTTATTTTTTTATTGTCACAACCTTTGGAGCATGCCTAGAGAAAAGTTTGCTCATTATTCATGTAAATTGTCCGCATGTACACATATCAAAACTAGAAAGGTCATCTAGCCACCTCCGAGGGAGTAGCACTGTAGTTGTTGACATGGCAAACCTTTGCTATCTCTTTTTTGTAGTTTGCTCGCTCATTAATTCCCTTTTTTTAGTTAACGAGACAATATTCCCTTTGGACATAATGACCTCTTACATGATCCTAAATAAACTAATTTTCTTCCTACTTTGCCCTTATAGCCAAGACAATATTACTATCACTACAGTTCTTATAATATTTCATTCGTCATTGGCATCCTTAATGTAGTCTAGCTCCCCCTGCTACTCAATTGTTCCTTGTTTATAATGACATGGCATCAAAATGCTGGTCATCGATTTTTCCCCCAAGCAACTTTTATTAGGATGATTTATAATTGTTCAACCTAATCAGATTTTTTGGATATGCATACCTGATGATGAGGTAAACGATGTCATTCAATTTTTCCATTCCAAAGAACGTTTTTGTTGGTGTAAATTTTGTCCCAACTTATGATATGGAAATTTCGACTGATGACGACCCCCTTAGGACTTGGGTTCCTCTTTGTTGGATTTGATGATGGTGAGTTTTTTTTGGGCTGATCTTTATGGGCCTTTATATATGCTCTTCTGAGTTCACTTCCTTAGGCAATCAGAGTGTCTTTATCTTGTGATACTCTGCAAACACAAGAAAAAGATAGGAGAGCCGGCAAACCCTCCAACAATCAAGTCAGTCACCGGACTTTTGGAAATATAAATTTAGAAAGAAAAAGATTAGAGGGAGAAAGTTAGCCTTTTCTCTTTTTTTTAGTCTCTTTTTTCTTCCCTTTTAGTGAGAATGAAAGACATATTTATCAACCAAACTGATTTGACTTGAGCCCTAATTATTTTGATGACAAATGTCGTTGTTCTTGTGACATTTGGCAACACTTGTCCTCTAGTGCTCATGTTGATTGACACATTGATATACAAACTTGTCTACAGATTAGAGAAATGAACGTTTTATCCTTATGTTATTTTTATTAAGACCTTGGGATCATAAGAGCTTTCAAACTTAGGAGATTTGTCTTAGGATAAGAGTCTATAACCTCAGTATGTTTTGGACTTTAAATCCTTGCCACCTAGTTGATTTATCCTAGGTGATTTGTCTTAGGATAGGAATCTAGGACCTTGCTCCTTTGTGGGGTTTGAAACCTTGTTACTTAGGAGGATCATTCTAGGTGATTTGTCCACCACTTCGTGAGCTTAATTGAGAGAAAATTTATTAGATGAGCCTTATTGAGATTAAATTTATTTTTGGTCCAACAGTTTTGGTTACTTTTCATCAAAGAAAATAGTTGTGAAAATCTTGCAGTGTTGATTTTATTAGCCCACACTATTTAAAGATTCACATATATTTTATAAAAAGTGTGAGAACATTCAAATGTCGGGAGTCTATTTTTATGTGAAACATGATGCCTTTAAATCCAATCTTTATCATTAAAATTTTTTATTTTTGGAAAATAGATTTTATGAGCACATTTCCATTATAACTTGTAATTATGTATATCTTGGTTGTTATTGTTTATATCTCAAAATGAATTGAAGTGATTCCATGTTGGCACAATGTGTTGGGGAAAAATTAGGTTTTTAAATTTTTTATAAAACCTTTTAAGGACCGCTCTCATATAATATATAAGAATTTGTAATCTAGAAATCGTACCTTGAAAATCTGATTTGGCTTTTTCCGTTGAAGTGATTTAGGCTCCTAGATCACGATCCGCCACCACCACTCCTGTTACATCACAATCCGTCACCACCACGCTTGTTAGATCACGAACTGTCACTAATGATCTTCCAGGTTATGACTCAGGTTCGATCTGCACTTGACGTGTGGGCGCCTTTATCACTACCAAAGTAACTAGCACGAAAAAAATTTTCTCTCAACAATAGAGAGAAAAATCTTTTTCTCCGATCTATATAAAGTGGCTGCTCACTTTTCTTTTGAGAAAAATAAGCCTTTTATATCAAAAAAGCCCAAATAATCAAAAAACAAAACCCACGTTATTTGCTTTTTCAATAGGGGACCCACCTTGTAAAATAACATAAGGCCCCTTACACAAAAGCTAATTAAATGGAGCCTCCCACTAAATGATATATTTAAGCTTTTGACCCAAATAGCTAGTTATCTTACTTATTAGTCCAGTAGTGCTGCAATCAATTAAATGAGCTAACTCGGGGATCATTTGGGAACATACAATAGTGGCTACAATCATTAGGCCTGTAATTAAACTAGCCCAATTATTTAATTCCAAATCTACTCCACTAAAAGATTGGAACTGACTTCCATAATTGTATGCTCGAATAATAATTCGTCCCAAGCCACATTGATTTCTTTACTGCACAATCCTTTGTACCACATCGTTAATTAAATTGATATCTCACATGTCCAATCAATTTAATAACATCTTATTCCTTGATCCTTACTGGTTTTCTCTAATGATCATTTTCAACATACTAAATATGTTGACACACTCTGGCCAGAGAATTCTATGATCAAGTGCCGAAAACCCATCAAGAGATGTGTTGTACAAATTCTATATTGTTAATCCATAACTCCAATACTCATAATTGCTCCCATCAAGATACTAGGTAATCTTGACCACAAGGATGTGTCGTGCCCATTGGTAACTCAAATGGAATAACAATTACAATCATGAAATCATAATTAACTCAAGATTAAGATTACAGTAAAATCAATGCCTATGAGATTTAATAAGTCTGACAGTTATTACAAAGTTAATTAAATCACATATGTGATCCTGTTCAATGTAGTTGTACTACATTAATAAATTCATACATGATTAAGACAAATCATTCAATGAATTTATTACAGTCTATACCTAAATAAAGTGCCCAACTTTATTTATTAACTACGAACTAAATTTATTTAATCATAAGATAACTTGTATTTATATCTTCTGTGAATCCACATAGTGATTACATAAATACATATAATATGATTAAATGGACTTTAATACAAATATTAATGCAATTAAGATATTTGAATAAAATACCTCATTTATTTTATTAATCAGAAAATTTTTTTATTACAATTAAATAAACACATATGCTTTTAAAGAGCATATTTTCCCAACACAATGATCATAAAACAGTAATCCATTTTTTAAAAATAAAAAATCTTCTAAGTCAATTTGAAATCTCTCAAGGCATTACCAATGATGGAGGTAAGCATTTTTATAATAAATTATTTTGTTTTTTATGAAGAAAAAACCCTCAAATAAGTAATTAAATTGAATTAGAAATTAGGAAATAACTCATATTTTGAAAAAGACGGTTAACACAAACTACAAAGATTGGTCTCTTTGAATTATTGATGGATTTTGCACTCGTACCACATTCAAGACATCTTTAGGAACGTCTCCCTAATGTTGGATTTATGTTAAACCTTGTCACTTTCTTATTGGACTTGAGTATCAATATTTTTGGGCTATTAAATCTCTTAATTCAAATCTTGATGATATTGATAACATGCGCAAATTGTAATTGAATGAAATTAAAGAACTAAGGAATGAAGCATATGAGAATAAAAAAATTATTAGAGCAAAAACCAAAGGTTTTTTTATGACAAATGAATTTTTTGAAAAACTTTTAAGGCTGGTCAAAAAGTGTTATTTTATAATTATCGTCTCCGTTTATTTCTGGGAATGTTAGAGTCAAAGTGGAGTGGCTTATTTATTGTAAAAAAATGTATACCTATATAGGTCCATAGAATTTCAAAATCCTAATAATGGCAACATAGTTAAAGTGAATGGACAAAGATTGAAACTATTCTTGGACAACTCATTTCCTCTGGTATCTTTTCTTCTCTTTGATATGTTTATTATGGGAATTAAGTCCTATTTTTTTCTCCTTTTTCCTTTTTTGTGTTTTTATGTTTCTTTTTTTTTTTTGTTTTACAGTTTGATTATGTGTACAATTTCTCCAACTAGTTAAATGGCAAATGATGGTATTTTGTGATTTTGATAGTCAATTCTTTCATTTTTCCACAACAATTGATACCCTATAAAAAAGCATGGAAAATTTTGTAAAGAAACTGCATCCATACTTTCCTTCACTCTCTCCCTACTCTCTGGTCAAAATTTATAAAGCATGAGTCAAAGAATGAGGCCATTAATGATTAACACTATCCCTGAAGATGTTCATTGGCTTATTGAAGCTAAAATTCAGCTAGCTAGTGAGATATTAGACGTATCATTTGTTTCTCATATGCTTGGTCTAAGGAAAAGCACCTATGCTAAAAAGTGCAAAGGTAAAAGGTTAGTCATTTGTTATAAAACTACACCGTTGACTTGCAACACAAGTTGTCACTCATTGGGGTATGTATCTGATAATCGTGTGGATAAGGTTCAATTCGTAAGGCATGACTTTAGTAAGGAGACATTAGATGACAATATCTCATCGGTTCTTGCGATACATCTTAGTGGTTATGTGCAACATGAGATCCAAGGATCATGAACATAATTTCAACATGACAGAGTACAATTTAGTACTCGGAATCTAACTTTAAAGGACTCTATTTGCCTATTTATAAGAAATTGGATATCCTCAACCATAAAAGGTGTTTAAAACATTATTGGACATAAAACCATAGAAGATGTAAGCCATATACACTACTATCCGCACGTTTCCTTTCTTTTCCTATTTTACTTTAATTTTGTTCACTTATTCATCTAAAATTTCCTGCAACATTTGACTTATTCGTCCTTTGTACTATTTCTAAAACTCTATTTAACAATTGCTAGCCTCTACACTTATTATCATTAATCACTACCTTTCCTAAATCTATAGATACCTTGCTATATCTATCTCTTTCTCCTATGATCCCAATCTTTAAAAGAGAGAGAATCATAATGGCAATAGTTCCATTTTGACAACTTAAAAATATTTGTGTAGACATACTTCATATTTTTATAATGCTACAAAAGACCTTAGGAGAATATTGTCCAAGTGAAAAATACATTTCATATATGAAGGTGTTGACCTTTAGATTAAAAGGGTAGTCTCACAGTTGCAAACACTGAAGGAAGTCAAGTTTTAGGTATAATCCCAAAGGCTTTAACTAGTAAAAAAATAACCAAAAAAATAAACGGAGAAGAACTCATTGTCCAAATATGCATGAATGACTTATTGCAATGATTGAAAATACTGATGCTTTTATTGCTTTGCGAGGTAGACCTGGCACTTTGAAATTTCAAAATTGTATCCTAGGCATAGATGAACATCCACAAAAAAACTACTGAGGTGTTGGATGTAAATCATTACTATGACCTCCTGATGATGTTTCTTGATAATGCTGTGAGGCACGATTTCCTTCTATCATGATATCACGAAAATCCTTGTTCATGCCAAAACAGCTATTAAATTGATTGATCAATTACAAGAATACAACATGAGATTCACCAAATTGTCTCTCAATTAGATTAGCCAGATAGTGACAAGAAGTTTAAAATGGTGGACTTGAATCTTAGTTTGTGGCTCTTTTCTATTTTCTTATACACTAATTATACATGTTTGCAGGAGATTTTTTTTTAAAAGTTTATTAAGTATAATCTTCTAAACTTTACCTCTTTTTATTGAAATAGTGGGGGCAATGTCTCAACCTGATTGGTAGGAAAGGATATTTGACATAAAATATTTGTTGTATGTTTGTTTAAAAACAAAGAGAATCAATCTTTGTTCGAAATAACAGAGCAAAGAATTCTTTTTGTCACTCTTAAGATCTATCTTTGTTACCATTTTATTTTTTCAATAAAATATGTTTTTGTCTCTTTCTTTTCAAACTAATTAAATTCACGAGCTTCATTTTAATAACATTTTGATCCATTTTGTTTTATTTGATCATTTGACATAAGTTACTAAATCACCACATCACATACAAGTCGAGACAAATACTTTTAGGCTATAAGTAGAGATAGCCAATGGGCCGGACGGCATATGACACGACACGACACGAACACGTTTTGGTGGAGCACGCGGCACGGCACGACACACACGTGGGCCGGGCTGGGCTTAGAATTTTAGACACGGGGGCCTTAAAACCACGGCACGATTAAAGATAAACTAAACACGGTACGATAAAAAAACTCGCAATAAGCATGTTTTATTTTTTAATGAAAGTAAATTTAAAATTTTATAATTTTACAAATAACTTGAAATTGAATTTTTTAAATTCATTTAATGCTTAGTTTAAAAAAACTATAATTGATTTATATTTATAAACTATTAAATAAATAATTGATATCATGATTTTAATGAATAAAATTATAAATATCATGATTTTATAAATATGCATTAATATTATTGTGAATTATGATTTATGACTCTATGTAAGTCCAAGTTAACAATTAAGTTAACCCTTAAGAAAAATTTATTATTATTGTTGTTGTTTAGTATTAAAAAAATTCTAGCACTATAAGGTCAAAATTAGTAATTAATATTATATTTTCTTACTATTATTATTTTATTATTATTAAATATGGACTTGAGTTTTGAATTTTTTATTTTATTAAATTTGAATAAAGGCATAGACCTAAGAAAAGTACATAAACTTGAAAAAAGGACGCCAAAAACTTAACATGCACTCTTTAATTTTTTTTTAAATAAAAAGCTTATTGGGCCTTTTTTCTTAGACAGGCATGTGTGAGCACAGTACAAATGGGCACGGCACGTGTACCGGGCCAGGCCTAAGTAGAATATTTAGGCACGGTACGGACACGAGCATGCATGGGCCTTATTTTGCCGGCCCGGCCCATTGGCCATATCTAGCTATAAGTTGAAAATTCTAATAATTAGTTCTCATGGTTTATTGGAGGTTACATCTAAGACAGTGAAAAATGTTTGTTTTATCTTCCAAAAGAAAAATAACCAAGCTCCTACTTAGTAACAAGGCATTTCACATAATTAGTAGTTCATGTAAAATGGAAAAGTTTTGGTTAAAGTAAAATAGAAAAACAAATATAGCAAAATGTTTGCCTCGTAACCGAGTATCTTGCCTAATTAATAGTCATTGTTTGCATAAGAGGGGTAAAGTTTTGGCTAAAATAAAAGAATTGTGTGAATTGGTTCAATTGGAAATTCAAGTAACTAAGCATGTAGAGGTGTTTCTACAACTAGTGCAAAGCTTGAAGATATATTGTGTACTCATGCACTTGTAAATAATCAATTGCCTAACAATAAAAACTCTAATGAACTCCTATAATAAAGATATTACTATGTTTCAATAAAACTCATATGTTAGTGTTTATTTATTTATTTTTTATTACATGAGACTATTGCTCAAAATACAACTCATATACATGAGATTATAACTGATATTTACAAATCAGACTATTACTGTGACCAACTTACATCAATGCTAATAGAGCTCGTTCTAGATTTTAACCCTCACAAATATTCGAGGGATGTCTACTCCTCACTCATTGGTAAGGGAGAAGACTACCTTCACTCAAAATAATTGAGGAAGTAAATACCCCCACAATGCGCCTCCAAGTTGAGCCGAGTGGTTTAGTGTTTATTTATAATTGAACACAAAGGAAGGTTTGTTGATATCTAGTTATACATTATTATTTTTTTCAAAAAAAAAAAAGAAATTGGGGGAGTTCACTTATTTGATTGTTTAGAGAGGAGAAGAACAATTACAAGCTTTTGCATAAATTTTGCTTATCAATGTTAGGCTTTAAGCTTGTTGGGGATTATGATTAACATTAGAAAAAAAAATACAATAAGTAGATGTTAAAATCAAAATTTTTGTTAACGTTACTGAGAACATTAATAACTTTTTCACATTTATGAATCCCTAGTCCATTTTAGGAATTATTTGCATTTATTTGTTCTTACGTGTGATTTTGTAAATTATAGGAAAATCCTAGATTTCATAAATTTTTGGTGCTCGGATTAGAATCCGGACATGAAATTTGGATTTTGGAGACTAAAAACCCTTTGGAAGATTTGGTAGAATTTATCACATCAGGTTAACTCTTCAATTTTACATTAATGATTCTAAAAGGTTGAGATCGCATCATGTGCTTAAGCTCACATGCAACCCATTATGCTAGATTCAACACATCTCACTTTATTGGTTAAATCACCTTGACAAAAATGTCCGACGGAGGGTCCTTATTTGACTTTATTTATATCTATTGATTAAGTTGAATCTAATGCTCCATAATACATCACATTGGCTATAAACTTAAACTATTGGATTATATCATTAAAGCTCATTCGAAGGTTGTAGTTGCAAGCTCAATAGAATTACCATGCAAATGTCCACACTTAATCAAGATCATAATATGCCCTATATAAAGGCAAGGTAATCACTAATTTGATTGTGTAGTTGACATGTGACTTTTCTAGAAAATATTTTTCTTTTTTGTGTGAAATTTGTTCAGAAAAAGTTTAGTTAATAAAAAGAGACTTTTTTTTCTCTTTTTGCTTTCAATTTTTTCTTATTTTAATTTTACAATTTAATTTATCAAATAAAATAATTGTTTTTCTTTAGCAACATGAGCTGCAAATTTTCTAAGTTAAGATGAAGGGTGAAGTATAAGGGTTCAAATTGTGGATTCAATTATTCTCTCAAGTGAGTTTAAAGTTTATTGTTTTTAATTTATAAGTTATATTTTCTACTAATTATTTTCATTCTATATTTATTTGTAGATTTTGATCCCCTTGGATATATGTGAGAGTTTAGACTTAATGTCGACACAACAACACGGTGGTGAGAACACTCCAATACAGTTGTGATACATTATATATTTAACCCCTATATTTGTTTGTAGAGTGGTTAATTAAGAACTAGATCACATAGTATCCAAAAAAAAAAAAAAAAAAGAGAGAGTATTATGTCCATTTTCTTTGATTTTGATTTTTTTTCTTAACTTATTTTTCTATAGTTATTTTCATTTAATTATCGACTATCGAATTTTTTTATTTCTTGTGATTTGACCTCAGACTTATCGAGTTATATCATAACTAAACATTTTTACACTTGAGAGTAATCAACTATTTTTAAGTTGTATCATTTGCAACCTTAATGTAAAATCTCTTTATTACATTCTCCGGAAGAGACCAATCAATTAATGATGTCTAGCAATGGACAAAGATGTATAAAAAACATCAAGAATAAAAGTCCATGATTAGTTGTGGGAGGTATTGTTTACGGTTCACTAATATGATTCACCAACAGTATTCATAGCATTGATTCCCATCAGTATTCATGCATTGTTTATCCGCACCAAAATGCTTCTTTACTTATGGTAAACTATCTTCAATATGTGGAACACAACCCTATTTATAGGGAAGGATTATACTCCTATAATAAGTTAGTAGAATCCTTGTGTCCTAAGTATTCTCCCTAAAATAAAAGACAATAATGCTAACTTTAGAAAAATAACTAAATTAAAAAGTCTTTCACTTAGGTGGCGTTTGTTTTTTAACTTAATGACTTAAAGTGACTTAACTTAATTAATTAAGTTAATTAGAGGTGTTTGTTTTTATAACTTAATGAGACTTTTTAGATAATTTTGACTTAATAAAATAAGCTAATTTTTTTGGCTTTTTACTTAATGGAGAAATCTGAATTAAGTCACTTACTTACTAATGTCAAAAATATCCATGTTTTATAATTTATTTTTCATGTCTATCCCAAAACTCACCCATAGATATTTACCCCACATAATAATATTCTTGTTTTTTTTCTTATATTATATACGATAAAATTTGAAATTTATGGTATTTTCTATATTAAAATTCTAAAATAATTATGTATTCACTTGAATATAGTTTTACTTATAAATATTAAAATATTGTAGTATTAATATATTATTTATTTGACATTCAAATTTAATAAGGATACAAATGTAAAAGTACATATTTTCAGCTTTTTTAGTTGAAAAAAACAAACAACTTAATACTTATTTTTCGAGATTCAGATGAAAAAACAAACATATTATTCAGATTCAGACATTCAAACCTATTTAATTAATTGATTTTTAAAAACAAACACCACCTTAATGTAGACTTCAATTTAAGAATTAGAATGCAATAAGGACACAAATCTTAAATTGTCACAATATACTAATTCAAATAATAACCTTCTAGGAAAGATTAACAAAACTCTGTTGCTTCAAAGCGTTAATTATCGTTGTGATAACCAATTATAAATTTCCTCAAAACCTTTTTCAGTTGTCGTGGAGATTTGGCTCGCACTTGTAAAATTAAAGTTGTCATCCAAATTATAAATTTATATACTAAAGATTGAAAAGGAGGTTGTGCTGTGCTTACGTCTAATGCAGGTAATGGTATAAAATCTTTGAAAAATAATTTCAAACATTAATATGCAAAGCTAGAGAGATTCCTTGAACAACATAGCTTGATATATAAAATTAAACTAATTTAATTTGTTCATATCTTTCTTTAGCGTCGAAGAAAAGTACCGCACTTATTCTCATACGAAAGCTATACTGATCATTTCCGATTAGACATCCAAATTATTTTGGACAATATGGGGCATGGACCATAATGAATTCAATTGAGATTTCAGACATTTTGATGCCGTGAAGTGCATGCATGCTTCGACAATTCACTTTTAATGGCATATTTTCAATTTGGGGTGGCCATAATTTGTTTCAATGGCAGACCCATGTTTGGTGATGAGGACCCAATGCTCAGAGAATCCACTACATATTGTGATCATCACTTTTATTAGTTTTGTAAAAAAGCATTATGGAATTAGAAATAGTATTAGAAATAGTTACCTCATCTGAAAACTATACTATTCAACTCTGAAAGAGATAAGTTTCTTTTACAAATTTGCCTAGGATTTAGTCAAGTGGTTTTTAAATATATATTTTTAATTTATCACTTGAATTAAGATAATCTTAGGAGAGGTAGAAGAATAAAAAAATCAATTTAAATTTTATAAAATTCAAATTAATTAGAAATTTAAAAAATTAATATGTGATAAATTGAACTTCATTAAATAATATTTTTATCCGATCTTGATAAATTTATTAAACAAATTCATTATTAAAAGTCCTTATAGTTTCATATAGGATCCGCTTGCAAAATAAATTGATAATTACTGCTAACATTCAATTAAATATGTATGATATGACATAATCAATTCGCTTAATTACAGTAAAACTGTATTTTGTGTGGGGGGGGGGGTGGTTGGTGAGGAAAACAGCTTCAAAATATCGCATAATTTATGGATTTTGAAAATGGGGTTCTGTTGGGCCTTCCTTAGGCCCATTATTTGTTAAACTCAAATCCATTATACTTATAGGCAAATTTCAAATTATCCCCCACCTATGGTAAGTATTCTCAATATACCTTCCAAAGATAAGAAAATATCAATTTATCATTTAAATGTTGTTATTCATTTTTTATTTTTTTTATTTTTTTGACGGCAAGTGATTTCATTAAAAAAAAAGAAAAAGAAAATGACAATGATTCTTCAATCTCTTTCGGAACCACCTTAAGCCATACTAAAAGCCACTAAATTACAAGATCTAAACCATTGTTTATTGATTGTTCTTATCCACTAATAATCCACTCCTACTCTTTTCTACTAGAGATCCCGTTGAGAAAAAAATGCACAACATTCTTTGAATTTGACTCTATAATTAGAGGAGAAAGACCAGTTTCTGCTGCCATCTTCACACCTTCTAGAACAGCCAAAGCCTCGGGGGTTTTCACGTCTCCTAAACAAGGCTTCTTCGTTGCTGCAGCTGCCATGACAGCACCTCCGTAACTTCTGATGATTCAACCGAAACCAACAATTCCATCTTCTTTTTTTAGAGCAGCGTCAGCATTATATACTAAGAAGGTTCTGGAGGGCACCAATAGTTTTGCTAGAGATAGATTGACTTGGTGCCCCTACTTTGATAGACTCTAGCAAAATTTCAGCCCTATTTAAAACTTGATGCCAATCCTCCCTTGAATTACCATACAAAACCTTGTTCCTAGATTTCCAAATTTACCAAGCCATCCCTATCAACAAAAAAAACTCCTCCCTTGACAAACGTTCAGCTTCTTTCTTAGCAAAGCAAGAGAATGGCATATAAACTGAACTTTCAAACCATGAAAAGCAAGGCTTAAGCTTCCAGATATTCCTTGCATTTTTACAATCAACAAGGCTATGACAAACATCTTCAACACTAGCATAACATCTTTGACATATTTCATTATTCAAGATTTTCCTTTTTGCCAAATTATATTGTGTGGGTAGAATTTCTTTCAAGGCTCTCCAAAAAAAGATTTTTATTTTTGTGAGAATTGGGAGGTACCAGATAAATTTCCACCAACTAGAAAAACTCTCTGAACAAGAAGGAAACTCTGGAAATCGTAATCTTAACGCAGCTTGGTACCCACTTTTCACCGAGTATACTACTTTGTGGTTAAAATCCCATAGTAACTCATCTCTCATAGGCACGTTAGGCACTGGAATCTTAAGAATTTCATTAACATCAGCAGGAACAAAGTTTGCTCTAATGAGATCTTTATTCCAACCTCCATTATCGCTTAACAATGTTGCTACATTAGAATCTAAAGGCAATGTGTGAGGAGAGCAAGGTCTGAAAATATAAGGTCTAGGGATTCAATTATGATGATATACAACGATGTCCTTTATATCAACCACTCTCCATCTCGAACCACTCTCAATTATCTTCGTATCCCATAGCAAACTCCTCCAAATATAAGACAAATTACTACTAAGCTTATTCTCTAGAAAGCCAGAATAAGGAAAATACTTTGCTTTTAAGACTGTAGATGCCAAAAACTTCAGTTGAATAAGAATTCGCCAACATTACTTGGCCAAAAGAGCTTGATTAAAGGCAATCAGATCCTGAACCCATTCCTGCTCTTTTTGGTTAGCAAAGAGACCTCCACTAAAGCCAACGAATACCCTTGGACGAGGAAGAATGACTCCACCAATAATTAGCCACCATTTTTTGCAATTCTAAACAAAAACCAAGGGGCAGTCTAAAACACTCATAGAATATGTAAGGATTGCTTGTGCCATAGCCTTTAGCAAGACTTCTTTTCCTCTACAAGAAAATAACTTAGATTTCCAACATAACTCATGATTAAGTTCACCCATGTTTTTGAGAACCCAAGTTTCACCATTGCTTGCTCAAGGAATTGCCATTCAACTCTGTCATAGGCCTTACTAATGTCTAATTTAAGAGCCACCGGGCCATTCTTTTTTCCTTTACTATTCTTAATTTTATGGAGGCATTCATATCTAATAATAATATTGTCAGTAATGAGTCTATTAGGAATGAATGCACTTTGATTTAAGGAGATAATTTGGGAAAGAATTGGTTTTAGTCTGTTTGCAATAGCCTTAGTAACAATTCTGTACACAACATTATAGAGGCTTATGGGTCTATAGTCGGTAACCTTCCTAGGCTTGGCTATCTTCGGGACTAGAGCTATGTATGTATGGTTAATAGGGGCTGGATTACCTTGCCCATTGAGGAGGTGCAAGCATCTCTTTACCACTCCATCTTGAACTGTTTGCCAATGTTTTTGGAAGAAGGTAGCCCGTAAACCATCTGGGCCCGGACTTTTTGTGGGGCACATCTAAAATAAGGCTTTTCAGTTTGATTTATTAAATAGTTTTATAATAGAAATTTTTGACAAAAAGTTTGAGTGTTTGGTTGTCGATAAAAAAGACTTTTAAATTAAACTGTGTGATATTTTTTATATTATATATTTTTAGAAAAGCTCTATAACCTCTACTCCCAAAAGCTCAAATTTTAGACTTTTGCTAGTAGAGGTAAATTAGTTTATTTAAGCTAAAAAAACTCTACTAAAAAAATAACCAAACACCATAAAATTTTTTAAAAAGTGCTTATACGATTAAATAAGCACTTATGGCTCTTAAATAAGCCATACCAAACAGGCACTTCTTCCTGTGTGAAAGGCTCTTCAAGCTGAGAATTCATTTCTGGGGTAATCTTTAAAGGCATTTCTTGTAGGGCTGCTTGGATTTGGCTTTGATTAGGCTTGGATGACTTGAATAAATGCTGGAAATATCCATAGAATTCCTTCTCTATTTCTTCTCGCTTCTCTATCCAGCCCCCTCCAGGAACTTCAACCCCCCAAATTTTATTTTTCTGCTTCCTCGCAGAGGATTTGGCATGGAAGAACTTCGTGTTTTTGTCTCCTTTTCTAAGCCAGTCCACTCTCGATCGTTGCTTCCAATAAATCTCCTCGTCAACCAGTAAGTTGTGAATTTGACTCTCAATCCTCCTAACTTCCTCCCCATCTGCCGAGCTGAAGTGATTTTGTTTGATGCTCTGCAACTGTTGGACTAGCTTTTCATGCTTTCGCTGCCTATTTCCAAATTCCCCCCAACTCCACCATTTTAGCTGAGCTAGTGAGCTTTTTGCAGTCCTTTGGAAGCTTTGCACTGGGTCCTCCCAACTCTTTTCCCCATATTTCTCCCACTCTCCCTTTACTATTCTTTTGCAGCCTTCGTATGAGCTCCACATGTCCTCATAATGGTCTCGGTGGAAAGCCCTACTAACATGCTTCGCATCATTCCCCCTCTCCTTGACTTCGAATACAATTGGGCAGTGATCAGAGACCCAACTGATAAGGTTCGTCGCTGTGGAGTTCTGAAAATGGCTACCCCAATCTTTACTGCACCAGAACCTGTCTAATCTTTCCTCAATATAGTTTCCCCCATATCTCCTATTTGACCACATAAAAGGATACCCTTATAGCCCATGTCTAGCAAATTATAAACTTTAACAGTCTCTTTGAATTCAGCTATTATGTTTAAGTTCTTTCCATTGCCTCCATTTTTCTCGACTAAGTGTATGATTTCATTAAAATCCCCAAAGCAGCACCAAGGGAGGAAAGATTGAGTTGCTAACCTTTTAAGAATAGTCCATGTGTGGTGCTTCTAGCTAGCCTCTGGGTGGCCATAGGCTCCGGTACATCTTCATGCTTTCCCACCCTCGTTACACACCACTGCGTCTATATGGTAGGGGCTATATGACTTCACTTGAACATCCACTTCCGAGCTCCAGAACAGAGCTAGACCCCCTCCAATTCCAGTTCTATCCACCACAAAACAACTTTCAAAGTTGAAATTCCTACATACTGAACTGATTTGCCCGGCCCTCATTTTTGTTTCACAGCAAAAGAAGAGTTGAGGCCGATATTGTTGGAGAAATATTTTAATGGCTAGGCCCGTTCGAGGCTTCCCCATACCTCGAACGTTCCAACTTAGGATCTTCATGGCTGTCGGCGGGGATGCCCACCAGCTCCCGCCGATAAATCCTCTTCCATTGCCTCCAGTATTCCCCTGCATCCAGTTCTTCATCTACAAGCTTCAGCTCCCTTGCTGCTCGGTGGGGGCTTAATTGATTATGACTATAAACTTGTGTTGATGGGCTTAAAAGGTAGTCTTCATATGGCTGTTTTAAGGGGCTTGATAGCCGCTTCTTTTTTATTTTCTGGGCTTGGCCAACTAATTTCGTTGCTGGGTCTTTTAACATTCACTGGCCCATTGACTCCCACTTTCTCAGCTTTTGTACTTCTTGCTCGTAATTTCCATTTCCTCCCTCGCAACTTTCCTTTGGATTTTGTTGGCCCATTATCCACCTCCTCTTCCTCTGAAAGGGCATCTTCATTAACAATCTTTTTTGTGCTCTTTAAGTCCTTCAATAATTCACCATTCCCAACGCTCATGTTTTCCCTCCAACTTTCATTTCCCGCTTTCATGCTTTTGTTTCTGAACTGGGTGTCATTTTCATCCACCTGCTCTTTTCTGATATCTCTGCTCTGACTTTTCACTTGTTCAATGTCCAGCTCTGTGTCTGTCAACATTAATTGCACCTTCTCTGCCCCTTGCTTCTGATTGGTGTTCATTTGTTCCGTATTACTCTCGAGCTCCACACCCGTGTTGTTTAGATGTGATGTGACTCGCTATTAGCAGTCGGACTCGGTTGGACTTGGTTTGTCTCTGGAGTGTTAACTGCTGCAGTATTGGTTTTTGACTGGAAATGTTCGCAATTGGCTCTCTCTCTGGTTCGGTTTTGCTTTATTCTTTCATCTTGTGTAACTGCCCTCATCCATCCTCCATAAGGCAGGTCTTCCTTTTGTTGGCCCTTATACTTCAAGCACTCCCTATGTTGATGGCCAATATGTGCACAACAGAAGCAAAAATCTGGCAACTTTTCATATAATATTGGCATCGGGATCCTGGTACCTTCATATTGGAGGAACACAACTTTTTTAAGAGGTTGCGTTATGTCAATGGATATTCTAGCACGGGCAAACTGCCCTATACAGTCCCCAGCTTCATCGGTTTCTACCTCCAATACCTCTCCGATTTTTCCTCCCAACTTTTGAATGGCTTCCTTATTCATACACAATATGGGAATGTTATGGATTTGCACCCAAAATGTAGAATGTGTAAATGTTTGGTAATTGATGTCACCAATATCCGCTGGTCCAGCTAGCACTAACAAGGATCTGTCGAAGTGTCATGGTCCCCCCATTAAGACCCTTTTCTTTTCTTCTTCAGTGCCAAATTTAAACAGGAAGATGTTGTCCCCCATGCTTTCGATCTTAACTTCCTTCACTGTTCGCCACGCTTGTTGCATTACCGCTTTCAAGCCTTCCCTGTTGATACTTCGTGTGAGTAACACTTTGCCAACCAGGCAGTTTGCCACGACTTTCTCACCTTTTATCTTCATTCTTCCCATGATTGTCACTATGTCATCCTCTTCTTCTTTTATGGCTACTGCTTGACATTTGCGAATAAGTTCTTCCGTATCCATTTATATTGTAAGTTCAGCAATAAAAGCTCTCCACCTACCTTACCCAGCTTTATACAATGATTGAACCCAAAGGGTAGCTGTTCCTAACCTTCGATTGAGAACTAAATAAGAGAATACTACGAGAAAGAAAAGAAGAAAAACACCCAACTGATGGGTGACAAAGTAAGCCAGAGGGGCTTCAATCTTCTTTCATTCTAGCACTTTTCATAGAAAAGTACTGTAGAAGAAAGATCGTAACTTAAATGGCCACGATACTTAGCTTGGGAATTAAGACAACATGGACGTGATTAAGCTTGTGCAAATCATCCCCTCCATTCAGAAATCTCAGACATGCATCAACAACCGAATCACCAATCAAACCCCAATAAGATTGGAAGAAAAATACTGAGAAACTATCAGGGTCTAGAGCTTTATTAGGATTCATTTGAAACAGCGCATCGCGAACCTCTTCCTTGGAGAAACATGAGTAAGCATTACTTTCATGTCATCAGTAACTTTTGGCTGTAAATAGACAAGAGCTTCCTCAATATTTCCAGTTGGTGGATTTGAAGATAGAAAAACACTAGAAAAGTAATTAATAAATTCAGCTTCAACCTCTTCGGACTCATCCTTCCATATATTGTGTTCATCCAAGATCCCTTCAATCAAATTCCTCTGCCTTCTTGAACTTGCATTCGCATGAAAAAATCTCGTACTTTTGTCCCTAGGCCTGAAGCCAAGCGATCCGGGATCTGTGATGCCAATACATCTCATCATCCCTCATAAAATCTTCAATCTGCCTTTCCAAGATTTTAATTTCAATTGAACTCTGAAAGCACGTGGGACCACTTTTGATGACCACAAGCATATCTTGAAGGTGTTTTAATAATTTTTTTCCTTTTTCCAAAATGCTGGGCACTTCACTGCTTCAATGACTCTCTAGTCATCTCAATTCTGCTGAGGAAATTATCGATCAGATTAAGGATTTCAGATGCATCGATATTACACCGAACGTCACTAATTAAATTCTTGCTTTCCTCATGTAAGCTCCAGTAGTTCTCATAATTGAACCTTCTACCCCAACCAGCTCTTCCAATCCCCCAAAGAGAAGGCATCTTTGGGACTATCAAATGCTAACGTGCTGTGTGCTTCAAGAAGGATAATTTTAGATTACTCTCCTAAGATTTTGCGTATTTGCAAATAGATGGCGGTTATTTTTTGGCTGATCGCGTTGACCCCGAGAGTATCATATTGCCCCCCCCCCCCAATGCAGATTCGAAATAATAAAAAGATCATTTTGTTTTGCCTATATCTCGGTTCTCGCTAATTTTTGCACACAAACTAAAGTCTTCTTTTTTTTTTCTTTTTTTTTTTTAATCTTTGATATCAGAGTCAGCTCAAACAAAAATTTCCCTAATGAATATCCCCAGAATTTTGCCAAGCCAAACCCTCGTGCCCAAATGCAAGACGGGTTGCACAGACAAATCCTCTACCATTCGACTAAGACAAAACCTACAGCCAGGGAGGGGCCAAAGCACCGAATCTGGTTTCAGAGAGGAAAAAAATTAAAAATTTGAATTGCATAATTTCATCTAGAAACTCATGGATTTAATTTTTATTTTATTTTTTGGGAAACTAGAAACCAAGGTCTCATATCTTGACTGTCATAGATGTGTCGCGATTGGAGATGGATTGTTGAATTGTTGAAGTGAGGGATTGAGTAATTTCAAAATTTTTAAAGCCAAATGAAAGAGCATCAAACGTTGTTTCGGCTATTTTTGGAGATCTTGACAGTTCAAATAACGGAAAGCCGCGGCAAGGCAATGTGCGGCGACAGTGTGTGCGGTGGTTGTGTGAACTGTGAAGAGTTGGGGATTATTGATTTTCAAAATTTAGGGATTTGATGATACGTGTTAGATTGTTGTTTGGATTGTCGAAAGGAAACAAAAAATATTAAATGGTAAAAATCGAGGGTTTGATTTTATTGTGTAAAGAGTCGTAAATGAAATTTGAGATTGCCAAATTTTTATGAATTCGGAGGGGAAAAGATTTTTATATCTGGGTGGAGGATTTCGGGTGGTTTTTCTTTGGGGTTAAAGGGAAATTGGGAAAATAATTGGTTTATCAATTAAAAATTTGGAAATTATCGTTAATGTACTTTAAGGGTCATAATGGGTGATCCATTCAAATTCGAAAAAATAAATAATAATCACGCTTTATCCGTACTTTAAGTTTAATTTGTCATAAAAAGACTATAAAATTTTAAATTTGATAAAAATTTTAACTTCAGTTTATAATTTGTATTAATCATTCATCAAAATATTAACTGCCTTTATAATTGATGATCTTATAAAGTTAATTTATACATTTAACATGCAAAATAGAAAAATTATTACCCATTTACCTTAAGTTTTCTTCTATTATAAAAGTTATCACAAAAGTTCAAAATTTATTTAATTCTTACTGTAGCTTTATAATTTGTATTAACTATCTACCAAAATATGAATACCATTAGTTCAACAGAATTTAAGTAGAATGATCATTTTATCCTTGAATTCAAGGTCTTTTTTTTTTAACTTTGCGCCATCAATAATAAAATAAAATTAAAAAAAATAAGTCAACAGACTCGGCAAACTCTCTTTTTTTCAAAAACAAAACCACCAACAATTTTTTTCCCTAACCACAATTTGTATCAAATCCTTCATCAACCATATAATTATAAAACCAAAAAAAAATAAAATATATCTCACTATCTTCCACGTTACCTTCTCTCTCTAAATTTTTAGAATTCACAAAATCAACGTTGAATTGGTATCAAATCCTTCAATCATTGGCAGTAATTGACAAAAACTTACATTGCGCTATGAAGATTGACTATTGAAGAGTTTTGTGGTGGTCGTAACTATTCACAAGGCTAGTGGAAGCACCGACGGCAATGGTGGTTATAACATTGCCAATTGGATTTGATTAGATGTTTATGAAATTGAATTTAAAGATTGGAATGATCGTTGTTTATGAATTAATGTTTAGGGTAATTTGTGGATCTTGGATTTGATTTTGTTAATTTGTGAAGGTAAATTGAGAAGAAAAATTAGTGCTTTTTTTTTAATTGTGAAATTGAATTTAAGGATAGGATTGATTGGGTGTTTATGAATTATTAGGATAATTTGTGCATAGTGTTTGATTATGTAAATTTGTGAAGAAAAATCATATATTCTTTTAATTAAGGGAAAAATTATAGTTTCAAGTGTATTTAATTGAATATTAGTTATGAAAAATAATTTATTATTTTTATAGTTTAAACTATTATTTTATTTCTTTAGTATAGTAAATATCTAAATTACCCTTATGAAGCCATCAAGTATAAAAAGTAGCTGATATTTTTGTTGATAATTGATACAAATTATAAATTAAACGTGAAAATTTGAATAATTTCTATAGTATTTTTGATAACATGTTAAACTTAGGATGAATGTCTGATAAATTTTTAAATTTTATTTTATTATTTATGGTGTAAAGTTAAAAATGCCATTGAATTAAAGGGTAAAATTAGTTATTTACTAAGATTTTGTTAAATATTTATTAATATTTTAGTGGATGATCGATATAAATTATAAATTTAGGGTAAAAAATTAAATAAATTAAAATTTTTGTAGTATGTTTATAACGAGGTAAACTTAGAGTGGATGGCTAACAAATTTTCTTAAAAATTGAAAATAAAAGAAAAAATAATTTAATTTTGCATTTGGGTATTTACGATTTTAATTGGCAAAATTAAATTTGTGGGTTATTATCATTTCACTACTTAAAAAATTATTAAGTATTAAATAATTATAAAAAGTATTATCTCCTATCATTTTCCTGCTATATCTTTATAAAAATATCATTTTATTACTTTTTCGTTATAATCGTTAGTTGACCAGTTAATTGACTAATAAAATACTAATTTCACCCTTCATGATTAAAAAAATAGTTGAAACTTCTTTACAAAATAAATTTGTAATATATTTATTAAAATGGATATAAAATACCAACATAATTCTTTTTACTGGAATTATGATATATGGATTATAAATTTATCTTATTATTTTGTTAATTATAAAAGATAAAATTAATATTTTATTAGTCAATTAACTGATCAACTAAGGGGTCAACTAAAGAATCAACTAACAATTATAACGAAAAAGTAGTAAAATGATATTTATTGTAACGAAAAAATAGTAAAATAATATTTTATAAAAATATAATAAAAAAATAATAAGAAACAATATTTATTATAGTCATTTAATATTTGATAAATTTTGAAGTAGTAAAATGATAATAACCCTAAATTTATTGAAATTTTAGTGCGTAGAAGTTTGCTAAAATGTTTGGGAGCAGCCAAAATTAACCTCAAGGGCACTAACCCTGTATATATACAAGCCGAAGGCTTGTTAAAAGTTTCTTTTACAACTCCCAAAGCTAAGCTTTGAACACATACCTCATCAAAATCATGGACAGAGAGTGGGGTTCGAAGCCCGGCAGCGGTGGCGCCGCCTCCGCTCAGAATGAGGCCATCGACCGGCGAGAGAGGCTCCGGAGGTTGGCCTTGGAGACCATCGATTTAGCCAAAGATCCTTATTTTATGCGGAACCACCTGGGCAGGTAAATCGACAACATCTTCGTTTGATTGATGTGATTTGATTTGATTAATTAAATTATTTAATTAAGCTTGGGGTGGCTTTACTGCTTCTTGTTGTTGTACTTGTTGTAGTTACGAGTGTAAGCTGTGTTTGACACTTCACAATAACGAGGGAAACTACTTGGCACACACACAAGGGAAGCGCCATCAGACCAATTTGGCTAAGAGAGCTGCCCGCGAGGCCAAGGATGCTCCTGCTCAGCCCCAGCCTCACAAGCGAAAAGTCAACGTTCGTAAAACAGGCTAGTTTTCTCTTCTAACACGCACTTATGCATGTTTTTTTTTTAATTTCATGTCTGTGCGTACCGTTACATATTAATATATTAGGGTTACACATTACATAAGTTTCAGCCATTAGGATGACATCCTGGATTACGAATACATCATCCACAGTTTCAGCTATTACTATTAGGGCGACATGCTGAGGAACACTGAAACAATTTATTTCTAAGCACTTAATTTTTGGCCTAGAATTAAAGGTTGGAGGGGTCCAAGGGTTACCCAAAGTATTGTGCCTTGGTTTTTTGGGGGGGTACTGAGTGTTGTATATTTGACTTTGATTTAAAAACTAGGATAGGATAGGTTTATTGCTTATCTGGAATAATGGCTTATATGAACTTGCAACATTGATACTTTGGTGTGTTTGGCAGCCATTTTGTTTCAGTGTTGATATTGCTGAAATTTTTTTGAGGCGTTGTTATTGTATATCTCACTGATGCTCTCCCCTCCCCCCCCCCCACAAAAAAAAAAACCTGGTCTATTGTTTATCGTAGAGTTTAAGAACGTGTTTTGTAAAATCTCAACTGATGAGTATTTATGTATACGTGTGGTGCGTATGCAGTCAAAATTGGTAGGCCTGGGTATCGTGTGACAAAACAGTTTGATCCTGAGACAAAGCAGAGATCTCTTCTATTCCAGGTATATATATATTTTTTGTTCATACTTGAAATTCCATTATATAGCATCATATATTATGTATCAGAAGTAATGATTTTCTTTCAAATGCAGATTGAATATCCTGAGATAGAAGACCTATCAAAGCCGAGGCACCGATTTATGTCATCTTTTGAGCAGGTATATTCCATATTTGAGTTGAGTTTAATACCAAACAGATTTCTCATGATACCAGTGGTCATTATTATTTCCTTTATGGATTTAATCTCACTCCTTGTAGATGAATTGCATGTTTTCTTCTTTGTAGTCAACCATATCCTAATCTCATCTTTTCATGATGCAGCGAGTTCAACCATTTGATAAGAGATACCAGTATCTTATGTTTGCAGCAGAACCATATGAGATCATTGCTTTTAAGGTAACTTGACTATATTATATGTTTGTTGATTTTCATTTTACCATTAATCATTACTGGAGATAGTTATGATTATTGAGTTACGTTTATGTTTCAGGTTCCCAGCACAGAGATTGACAAATCTACACCCAAGTTCTTTTCCCATTGGGATCCAGACTCAAAGATGTTCACGGTTAGTCTGTTTATACTTGCCCTTTCTCTTTCGACCCTCTTTCCATTTTCTAGCACTCGGTCCATTTGGATGGATTAGTCGGTAAACGTGGTTGTTTATCGGCTGTTTTAAATGTTGTCGGAAGTTGCCCATAAGTCCAAAACTCAGGACCACCTCTGTGACTTATTTGGTTCAGCTATTGGATCGGCTCTTGGTTTTAACTTCTAATGTAGGTTATACCTGCTATTTACTTACATATGATATGTCTCGATGCCTCTATTAAAGATGAGACATTAATCTTTGTTCATTGTTTTTTTGTTTGGCACTTTTCCCTTTTTGTGGGAGTTTTCTGCGACTATTAATTTTTGTGTTTGTTTGAGATGTGCAGCTGCAGCTATATTTCAAATCCAAACCAGTGGAGGGGAACAAACCTCAAACTGCCCCTGCAGCCAACGGTGCAGTAGCTCCACCACCGCCACCTCCACCACAGGGGCCACCACCAGGTGTGTCTGCAGGAAATGCTCCTAGAGCCCCACCCCCGCCAATGACTGGAACATTACCGCCTCCCCCACCTCCAATGGCAAATGGTCCTAGGCCTATGCCTCCTGGTGGAGCTCCACCTGCTCCTCCTCCGCCTCCAGGTGGTAGTGGTACAATGGCCAATTTCACTCCTGGTACTCAAATGGGTAGGCCTCCGACAATGCCTCCTCCTCCCCAAGGTTATGGGGGCCAACAGATGCCGATTCGTCCACCCCCACCACCTCCTAATATGGGACAATAATTGACCATATTGTAGCACATCTTCATGTGGTTGTCCTGCGACCAGTCCTGTTCCCGTTTTGATTCATGTTGCTTAATCTCAGGATATAGTTGGTTGTCAAATTGGTATGTAGTGAAATGGAAAACTGGATCTCTTAGAAAATTAGGTAGCTTGAAAGAACTCTTGTAATTTTGATTTGTATGCTATTTAATGATACTGTTCTTTTGAAAGAGAGAGAGGGTTAAAAAAAAAAAAAAAAACAGAGAAAAACATTATCCTTGTTGGTTCAGAGTTATGGTATCAAATGCAAAACTTAATTTGGCTTCGCAACCGCATTTTGTAAACACAGAAATCTCTTGAAATGCAGGAATTGTCCCTTGCCAAATGTTCAACTGAGGCTATTGGCTTATTGTGAATCATAATAATACATGATAACATGACATACAGTTCAGTTAGAACTATAAATAAACAGAAGCTTCTATTTTACCAGCCATTGAATTTGAATGCAACGTTTAGTCTGCATGCTTCAGTTTTCCTTACCGTAAGAAGAAATACCTGGGCTCGCTTTAATGCGTCCGGGCTTTTGAGACTTCATGTTGATGATCAAATTAAATTCGCAAATCATAATCTAAATAGCACGTGGAATAAAAGAAGAAAGCTGCGCAAGTTCCAATTACCAGAAAATGGAACAAATTGTTCGGAAGACAACACTAAGCTCTCTGATGGCTCCTAGAAGCCACTTCTTCACAACACTTAACAAGTTACAACCCAAGATAACTATTATCACTCTGATTATCGCCACTTAAGGGATGTGATGGCAGCGTGGATCACATTAACAAATCACTCATATCAGCAAAGTAGCCAAAAAATTTTAACTTGTAACAGGGAACACCTTCTCAATAAATTCCAGGAAGCGATGTGAGTAGAATGTAGGGTCCACTGCAGAGATGGATATCGAATCAAATTGAAGAGATTTGTATGCGTGTTCAATCTTCTTGGACATGTTGTACTCTTGCAATATATCAATTATGCCCAGGTAGAGAACAACATCGTAAGATTGATGGAATAGATCTTCCTGCTTCCCAGGGATTTGCTCCGCCCTTGCTGGCATATTCACACCAAGCTGAATCTGTAATCTGCTTCACAAGTAACAATTTTAGAATATTAAACACAAAACTAAAACATGAAATTTTATTTGATGTCTTAATCGCTGTACAAGTATGCACTACATCTAGGGAGGATAGAGAGTTCAAGCTTAGCACGTAAAAATACAAAGGCAGACAAAACTAGTTCTTTTGTTTTCTTTTCCTTTGTATTTTATCTATTAAATTATAAAAAGCAAACATGCTGAATTTTCTCATTTCTGAAGCCAACTGCACAGTCTGTCAATGCATTCAATCAGGCAGGGTGCAAAAAGCTGCTTAGGCAACTCATAAGAGATGAATTAATGGTCTTTTAACATTGCAAAGATTTTAATGGGCTTCTACGGTGGTATAATTGAAGAAACCATTGAGGTGCAAAGATATTGTACCTTGCTGTGCCAGGGAGAAGGAGATCAACTTCCTCATCACCAGCAGATGATGCTCGCAGTCGGCTACCTCTAATGTGTGGGCCTGCAATGACACTACTATCATCTGTTCCGCGAGGGACCAAAACAAGGCCTTGTGGGTAGTTGGAGATTTCATCCTCTAGAGAGTTCAAGATTTAAGCACCACCAAAATTGTGTATCAGTTTTTTATATCCAAATAGACCATACAACCATGCAACCTATACTAGCAAGAATTTCTAACTCAGATCAAAGCATAGACTGAACTTGATGCATCTGGGTTATAAAACAATGCAAGATATATAGTTCTGTTTGTGACCCATTGAAACACAATGCAGTCAAGAAACCAAGAGACTCAATTCAGTATACGCAAGAAGTAAAAGGAAAAATTTCTGTTTCTAACTTGAATCATACAATTAATTCACTGCTTCAAATATGTCCTTAATGAGAATTTGACGGTTGCTACCTTGGCTAAATTAGAGGCACGACTACTGTTAATTTTTTTCTCGTGAGTACTACCTAAACATTTCATCTTGACATGCACTTTCACTATGCTTGGTAAGTTCCTAACCATGAAAGGACAATCAAATTATTCATCTCTTGAATTTTATGTCGAGCAGATTTAGCAGGCTCAACTCCCAACTTCAGACTAAAGATAATGCTTACCTTCCTCAGCAACAATTCCCAATCCATCTTCCCGTATAGTCATGAGTGATCGCAGGTGCTGTGGAGCTCGATAATGAACACCCAGCAAAAGGCTGTAATCCATAATCTGCTGAGCTTCCAAATATTTGCTGTCAATCTCTATCTGCCTGCATAATGATACAAACATTAAAAAGTATTAAGACTAAAACATGGCAGTACAAATGAGAATAAGTGCATCAAATAAGAAAGAAATTATTTCAAGTACAGCTTAAAGCAGTAAACAAAGTAAAGTTAATTCAACTGTCTGATACTTGGAAGGTCAGCCATCTTAAGTTCTTGCAAATGAAAATTACGCTGCCATTTTCCCATTAGTTATTTCCCTATATTTATAAAATAAACAACTGGTAAACCTACAATTGGTCAATTTGAAACTGTAACAGAGTGACAGAACAACACTGGAGCATTACTTACTTTAATAAATCTTCTCGCCAAGAAGGTTCTAAATAAAAGCAGTAGTTTAGATCTAAATCTTTAAGTGTTGTGTTCTCATCAATTTCAATGTTGTCCGCAGATCGCCCTAGTGATGACCCCTTCAAATCAAACCTTCGATGGATCCTTAGTTCCGTGCAGAACATATTTCCCATCACCACGAAGCGAAACTGCAATTTAAGGGATTAGTTTATAGCTATCAATTTCCTATGAAAAAGAGAAAAAAAAGTCAAAGTTCATGATAGCAAGCTCCTTTTGTGATAGCAACGAGGTAATCAAGGGAAAATACTCAAGGTAACATCATATCATAGTAGAAAATAGTTATACATATCAAGGCAAACAAAAAGAGTGGTCGGTACAAAGAAAGCAGTAATAAACCATGTGCACCACCTTTTGACCACTTGAAGGTTTGATTCTGTGAAGACCAAAAAATTTTGTTACGAGTGTGTTTTCATACGATCTCACATGATCATGATAAGTTGGAAGCATTCGTAGAAGAACCTACATGATAGAACTTTGGTTAATAGAATCATCAAAAGGGAACAAAAAGGGAAAAAAATATTCCGAAAAATATAGAACTGAAACATGTAAGGAAAATGTGGTATGTTCTAAGAATTAAAGTTTAACAATTAGAGATATGTTCAAGTTGCAATTCAAGCTATTTCTCTGTTTCCATATACTAAAGAATACTATCATCACATTAAGCAGTTCCTTTGTTCAACATATACTAATGATAGCACTTCAGGGCCTTATATCACAGTTGACCATTATTCTGCGAAGAGGTTACCCTTCCATTTCAAAAAGAAGCAAATTCTTGAATGTACAAAGGAGTGCTAAACAAGTAGTTGGCATTAGTAATTTTTTTTAATAAGAAACTATAAATTATATTAATGATGAAGAATCATTACAAGGAGAGGATGAGCTGTCCAACAGACGAAGTAAAAAATGAAAAGTATTCTATGCTATACAAAATATACCAATCAACCCTCTACAATACCAGACTGGCCTAGACACCTATCTCAAAGTACTCTCCCAACTTAGATGAATGAAGAAAAAAGATGAAACTTGGAACTTCTTAGAAATTAAAGCCCAAAGCGAAGCTAGAAGACAGACTCTATCCCACAATTCTGCCATATTACCCAAAAGAGAGCTGCCACAGCACAGATCCAAAGAGTTTTTGGCTTTTCTCCTTTACCAAAAGCATAAGAATTCTCCACAAGAATAGAGTGACAAGAACCCCAAAAGACCCACAAAACGTAAGCCTCTTTGCGCAACCTATTCCACAACTTTGAGGCCACAAAACAATGAAGAAAAAGATGATTAGAAGTTTCTGCACTTGTTTTGCACATCACACACCAAGACAAAGATAGACAAATATTAGGGAACTTTCTTTGAATCACTTCCCCAAAATTTAATTTTTCTTGTAGCAAGGCCACAAAAAGACTTGAATTTTAGTAGGAATACTAGCCTTCCAGATCGTTTTTCGAGGGTAAAAAAATCAGCCAAGGAGACATCATTAATCAGCCAGTTAAGATAAGATTTGCAAGAATAATGTCCTGGTGTCTCCAAACTCCACAATCTTTTGTGTTGTTTCATTTCATCGATGTCGATATCGTTGAACAATTCCAAGAGAGAAGCATAATTCTGGATCTCTCTATCATTCAAGTTTCTTTCGAAGTTGAAATTCCAATGCAAATTCGAAGAAGAGGAAGATGGAAAAAAATTTATAGAAGCATTTCGTATTGGACAGAGCTTACAGAGGCAAGGGAAGCGATCACACAAAGTGAGAAAGAAAAGAGGGATGTTCATTTGAGATTGCTTTCCAAGGGCTTCTAAGACTTCCATTGTTAACCACATTAGAGTCCCAACCATTTGAGCGGAGGCCATATTTACTTCTAATCACCAAAGTAAAGTGAAAAAGGCAAGAATTGGAAGGCAATAAAAGTTCAGAGATGTTGCATCAATATCAAAACTGAATGGAATCAGCCTTATTGTATAAACTCTATTGATCCCACTACCATTAAAGGCAGCGATATCTCCAGCCTATAGCTGGATCCTCCAATATCAGGCTAAAATGCTGAATGGGAGGGAATGCCCAAAATCTTCTTAGCATGACCCCACCTCTAGTTACTGATATAGAGCAAGCCAATGGCCTTGATTCTGAGCAAATCAAGGTAATAGAACATATTATATCACCAATCAGTGATGCCAGAAGTCTATTAATTGGAAGAAGAGAGTTTCACTCAACCATCCACTTTGTTACTTCTTCAAATTTGGAAGTAAATCCTATTTTCCTACAGAAGCACAAGATCAAAGTAATTATAAAAGGTCAAAAATGTCTTCTAGTTTTGGAACTTTACGGCAATATTCCTCCCATTCAAGCTTCAAAACGTAAAACAAACAATAGGCAGAAAGAATGAAAAAGGAAAAAAGTTTGAAAGGTTCTAAATGCAATAACTACAGCAGATGTCAAGGTACAAATTGAGATGGCAAACCTTCACTTCAGATTTTCGAAGTGTCTTAATCATGAAACGGTCATCTTGCGATAGGAAAAAGATACTACCGCTTTTCCCAGGGGAAGAAAGTTCCCTGAGAGCATCATTCCCGCAAATGGACATCATGTAGTCAGCAGCATCAATCTTGAACATCTCCCTTAAATTCCTGTAATGAGTTTTAAGAACAAAAGGTATAAAAACATGGAGAAAAAGGTAAACCAAGATCCCGTGATGAATATACAATGCATAGTTTCAAAGTTAAAGCAGAGAATTACAAACCAATTGTTTATTCAAATAGCATTTTTCTTTTCTTCTAAACTCTAAAGATTAGTCCCTGCATGCTAGGTTCCCAATAACAGCATCTTCTATGGCATGGCAAGAGAAATAAATTCAAAAAATCAGTGCTGAATGTGTGCTCCCCTCTCTCATACACTAACATATGTGCAAATAACATTTGACTACATACTGAGTAATCATGGCTTTGAAGATTACAGAGTTATTAAAAAAGATTCTTTGTAGAGCTTACAGAGACAACAGATAAAACATGCTAGTCCTTTATATTTATTTTGTATAGGTTTAACCACCAAGAATGCCACAACAGTACTCCTCTGCTCTAAAGTGATCACATAACATAGGTTTGATCCAAAAAAGTTCAAGAGCAAGCTATTTCCTGAAAAGATATGCTTTGTGTGCTATAAATAAGTTTAACCAGAAACACTGAAAAACGAATTAAGCTCGGAACAAGAATGCCAAACCAACCCATTGAATAAAATATATGGGAAGGAAATGAAAGAATATTATCTACAAACCTGAAAACCATGGGGCAATAATCTTTCCACTTAAAATCCTCTGACTGATGAGGTGGTGTTAGTTGAGACCCTTCTTTTGGAAAATTCATCCAAAAGCTAGCCCGGGGACCAAAGTCTGATGCCCGAACATCTCGCCTCTGTACAGGTGTAATTTTCCCAACTGTATATCTGATTACATTCTTAGCATGTTATAACTTTGCTTTTTCTGGAAACAATGGAATGAAACATATATAACAGATATAACATTTAAACTACTTCTATTCTATCCAAGTAAATGGAGGACTTGTCACAAGTTACACGCAAGGAACACCAAAATTTAGAAGTTATGCAAGCAAATTGTTCAACTAATGGCTGAAAAGGTTCAGATGCATACATGCTAAATATATACTACCTATCATTTCTCCAGAAAAGAATCTGACTACAATGTTACTGAAGGGAAAAGCATAGAGCATCAAACCTTGTAAAGGATCTAATTACAAAGAATGCATAAAGTTATAATGAATCACCCAATGAACTTGCATAAAATCCTTATTTATTTATTAAATTCTTTTTTTTTTTTTGGTTGGGGGGGGGGAGGGAGGGTATCCTCTTGTAAAGACAAGTTTTCTGAATGTGAAACATGAAGCAGTCTAAATAGAGAACATGATACTGACTGGCTAAATTGTACCTGATTCCAAGCTGTAAACTAAGCATTAAATCATAACTCCTGTGACCTTTGATGATTGTTTCACCAGGCCTCTTAACCTCTTTCACTAGTTTCCTTTGTCGCCGTTTTTCTCTTCTAGAGGATTGTGAAAAACTGTTATTTAACACAAACTCACTGATTAAAACACCTTGAATATATTCACGTTCCAAGATTGGTGCAACATTTTTGTCACTTGCTTTCTCCATGCCTTCTGAGATTGATTCGGATAACTCTAATGATGAATCATGTCCAATAACTTTTTCAAAAGATACCTCAAGGCTCCAACGCCTTTCCAGGGACACATTTCCTCTATGTGACTGCTCCAAATTTATTAAGTTCCCCTTGGAGATTTTATCGGCAGAAATTCGTCGAGATCCTCGGTTCCCAGGAACCTTTGCATTTGCCATTTCCACTGAAGAAGCATGATGGGCATGTGCATGGGTTTGCCTTCTCATATCTGGTAGCAGCCCTCTAATTCTGAGAGCATTAAGGTATGGCTCTTGTAATACTGAAAGCTGAATTCCATTTGGATAAAATGTTCCTTTTCCATCCTTCAAACCCCTTGACCAAGTTCCAACATAGGAACCACCATCACTCCATGTGTAGACACCAAATCCATGCATCATACCGTTTAACCAGTTTCCTTCAAACGAGTCCCCATTAGTCCAAGTAAGAGTTCCTTTACCTGACATTTTCCCTCCTTTCATATTTCCCAAATAAACATCTCTATTGGCCCAAGTATATTTACCTGGACCTTCTGCAGCTCCTTGGATCCAAGAGCCTTCAAAGACATCTCCGTTAGGGTAAACTTGATAGCCTAACCCATGTTTGAGATTCAAGCGCCATCTTCCTTTATAGGTCAACCCATCAGAGCCAATATAAGTTCCCGTACCATGGATATAACCACCAGAAAATTCACCCTCATAAACAGTCCCAGAAGGCCATCTAATTTTTCCATTGCCATGCCTCATCCCACGTCTCCACTCACCTTCATATATGCAACCATCTGACCAGATATATTTGCCCAGACCCTCTGGTAGGTTGCCAAGCAATGACCCAGAATAAGATTCCCCATTGGGAAGTGCAAGCTCCCCAACTCGAAAGCCAGAGGTTTCAGAAGAAGTATGGACAGCTTCACCATTGTTTAATGCATATACGCGGTCTCTGTCAGAGATGGCATCCAGAGATGTCGTTCTCTCTGCACAAGAAAGTGCTCTTTCGACGTCACCAACAATGGCCACAGGGCCAGACATGCATAATGCCAATAAGGTTACAGTTCTTACAAGATTACGAGTCACTATATTATGACAGTTTGAGATGTCAAAGAAAGAGCTTACTATGAAATTGCGATGGTATCTTTAAAAATTCCCACCCTTCAACCCCTGAAAAGAAAAGAAAAGAAAAGAAAAGGAGCAAGGACTTATCAACAGTGGCAAAATAATGAACTCTGCTTCTTGATCACAAATTCATAATCACGGAAAAGATCAGTGTTAAAAGGACACACAAAAAGCACTGACAACCAGAATATGGTCGTTCAGATGTAAAAATATTAACAAGAGTCAATGAAGAGGCAAAAGCAGGGCGTGTTTCGTTCTAGAACAATGCCATTTTCAAATTGTCATTACCTTTACAAATAGAAACTAAACAAATCCATTAAAATATTCCGTCTTTAAATTTATTTAGCTTCTCCAATAACAATGCACAGAACTTATTCGCGATATTTAAAAACAGTCATACTTTTTCAGACAATAATAAAAAATAATAACTGAATAGATAGATCGTTAGGGGGAAAATAAAAAGAGCATCTAATTTAAGGAAGTAAAAGAAAAAGCAATTCAATTTAAACAGATAAACATGAAAAACAAAAATTGAAGATAAAAGTTAAATAATGAATTTAATTTGAAGCAAGTAAGACCGTACCTTTCAAAAGAAACTAACAAGTTGCAGAAGGTGAAGTGTGGTAGTTAAAGACTTGAGAGGAGGAGCTGACTATTTACTATTACCGATGCAGATGCCGACGCGGATGCCCACTCTTTACTTAAAAAAATAAAGAAAAAGATCTTCTTTTATTTTATTTTATTTTTTTGGTCATTTTTGTCTCGACGGTGATGGTGATAACGACTTTTTGCATTGAATACCAAGCACATAGAAAAGTACTTAAACCTTTTAGTCTCACATAACAAGTCTTCTGACTGCTGTAAAGATGAAGCTAAAAGAAAAATTATAAAAAGAAAAACGACCGAGTGATTAATAGAGTTAAAACCATTTTTTATAAATAAATTTGTATAAATTAATTTAACATGAGAAAATTAATTGTACAAAATTATTATGACTTTACATAATTAAAAAAATTATTATTATCACTTTTTAGTTCATTCATTCATCTTACATTCATTTGTACATATTAATTGTTATAAAAACTGCTTGTAATTTGTCATTATTAATAAATTAAATATTTTAAATTATTAGATATTTACTGTACTCGTTTAATACGGTAATAACTGCTAAATGATTGTGTTAATGAGCATTAGGACCCAGATTAGCAAGACAGTGACTTTGCCATGCTAACTTCTTTTGGAAATTTAATAAGTTCCCGTTTGATTTATTTATTTATTATTCATCTAGTGGTGACTTTATGTGAAGATGTTAATTGATTTTTTATGGTAATGTTTTTTAAATAACAATGCGATAAATACGTCGCTCGCGGATGCTCTGTTTCTTACGTACGTAAAGTTAGACTTAGCATGATTGTGCTTTGATTGTGATGTGTGGGATCGCGCCCAGCTCTATCAACGGAAACTACCGAAAATCCTTATATTAATATGTATACACACACGTATACATACATATATATATATATATATATATATACATCTACATGTATATTCATTCTCAAATGAGGACACTTTTTCTTTTTAATACAGACATCTTTTTAAACAGTTTAATAGAGTTAATTTAATAGTGTGCCCATATAAAAAAAATTATGACACATGCATTAAAGAAAGACTATATACATATACATATATATATGTTTCCGATTAGGATCTCTAATCATATTAAAGAAAAAAAGAAAATAAACTTATTTTATGCGTGATAAGAGTTAAATTAAATATCACATGATTTATTTTTATTAATTTATATTTTCATTCAACCAATCTTATCATTAAAAAATAAATATTACTCAAAAAAAAAAAAAAACATAGATCTCAATATATTAGAGGACAAATAAATTGCAGTAGAATCTTTTTTTTTTCTTTTTTAGTCTTTTAGCTTATCTTTTTGGAAAGCACAAGTTAGATAAGATATAAATTCCTTATTTAAGAAGTAAGATATCAATTATAAAAGACGCAAATACTTTTTATAAACTTCCAAAGTAAAATTGAAATAAAAAAATAAAATTATAATAAGATAAATTTTTTGAATTAAAAAAGGCATAAATTCTTAGTTTATAAATTCCAACGTAAAGGTGAATTAAAAATATAAAATTGTAATAAGATAATTTTTTTCATTACATTACAATTAGAAGTTTATTAAAACTTTCTAAATTAATTTTATGATGATCTAAATATCTAAATTTAGATTGGACTGATTCTACTTCTAAATATTTATAAGAATTTAAATTATCGAACTCAAGAATAAGGTGGAAAGATGTCTCATTTTTCAACAAATTTTATTTTTAAATGTTTTAGTACATTTTATGCATAGGAGTGGGTCCTTTAATTTAATAGTAAATTAGCTAGTGATAATCATGACAACTTAATTGTTATCATTTGAAAATACGATTAATATTAATGATAGTATATTTCTAAAGTTGTTCAGCTTTTTAAAATGTGAATGCCTTTTTATCGTCTTTTATATTTTGTAGATAAGCGTGAAAAGATATATTAAAGTAGAGGTTTGTACTTGTTAGGTTTGGCGGCTGAAATATTGTTTAGAGGGGCATGATTAGAAAGTTCATGTCATTTTCATGTTTAATAATATAATCATTTGTGGCTTATATCTCTAAGCTCACATATTAAAGATATTTTAATATTAACAAATTAAATAAATATTGACTATAATTGTTGCATTATCTAAGATATTTTTCTCAATAGGATTTTTTTTTTCTATTAATTTGTTGCTTGAGAGTGAGATATGATAAAGCTATCACATAATTTGTCTGTTATTATTTGTCAAGAGTAATGATAGATATTTCAAATTTTTTAATTTGGCGCTTAATAATTCTATACGAGATTTAAATGAATTAATTGTATTTTCTTATCAACCAATCAATGATTTCATAACATCTAGATAAGTTTTTATGATAAAAAATTTATGGTGTATAATACTACTCATTTGTAAAATATAATTTTAACATAGGGTTCTGATACGGAGGGCAAGAGAGCAAC
This sequence comes from Citrus mangshanensis, assembly GCA_030449895.1. Taxonomy (NCBI): domain Eukaryota; kingdom Viridiplantae; phylum Streptophyta; class Magnoliopsida; order Sapindales; family Rutaceae; genus Citrus; species Citrus mangshanensis. The sequence continues at coordinate 1,894,999 of JASUUJ010000280.1, read as the reverse complement.
ATCCCACCTATTAAATTCTCAAGAAGGAAGTAATTATGTTGAAATATCATTTGAAGAGTCATATCAACAAAGAGAGTTTTAAAAAGTTTCTCAAATGAGATTTTTCAAATAAGATATTATTTTCTCTCTTTAATATTAAAGAGAGAGAAACACTTTTTCATTTGAAAAAATTTATTTTTTGAGAGTTTTTTAGTCTTTAATTTAGTATTAAATTATTTTTTATCTCATTATTCTTGAAGAGAGAGAAGTGTTATAATTGCTATTATTTTGGTGGAGGAAAAAGTTTGATTAAAATAATATAAATTTATTTTTATTTAAAGAGTTTTTTGGGAGAAAACTTATTTTTTCACTCTTTTATTTATCACATAAACAAGTGTTTAAATAGTAAAATTCGAAGAGTCTTTTGATGATACTCTAACATGTAAGCCATCACTCTCCAATTAAATCAACTCCTTAAACATAATCATTATACTACTTGATTCAAGTGGTAAGATTCTTTTCAAACTCTGGGCTATCACCTCAAATTTTTTTTTTAAGATGTTATAAAAAAAGACCTTATTTTCTTTGAATTTATAAAAATATCTCATATGAGTTTTGACATAGAGCGGAAGCGATACTAGTTGTCGTTCTAGCATACGTTCTTGAAACTTAAGAAACAATAACTCTCAACGAGAGAAAACATTGAATTAATGACAAAGATAAACCCGAAGGAAATAATATGAAATATTATTAATAAAAAATTTATATTTTACAATAAACAATGAATAACAAGCCTAAATATACTAATAGATAGTTTAATTCTAATCCTTCTCAAATAAGAGAAATTGTTTCTTAAGGGAAATTTTTAGTCTAATTAATCTAAAATATTAATTAGACTAAAATTATAAATATGACTCAAATAGACTTATTAAAATAAGATAAATCCTAATAAAGTACTAAATAATAAATTAATTGTAAATTTAGAATTCCTAATTTATTCTATCATGTTTGCTTCCTATATTAATCTCATTCTCTTTGTAAAAAGCTTGTCCTTGAGTTTTGCTAAAAATAAAGGACAATTTGGAGGAAGAAACTTTTAGTGAAGGAGTAAATAATCTTGTAATTTGAACACATAGTGCTTTGCATCAACTTTTATTGAAACTCAAAATGCTCCACATTTCATATTTTTTTCATAATCTTGTTAGTCGCCCTACAAAAGGTTAAAGTCTTGTACAAACGAATAACTTCCAAGTCTCTCAAGTCTTTTGTCAAATCTCGCTCAATGTTCTAGCCATTTAACTTTGTCTTGGTAGCCATATCTTCTTCAAAAATAACTTTCTTGTCTCTGCTATGAATGATCTCTGCATGATCTTTTTTAAGCATATGCTTTTTTCATCAACTTGATTTGATGAACTCATATCAATCATATTACCCATTATAATGATTGATGCGTCTTTAACTTGAGTTTCAAGAACTTAATTGTACCACTCAACTTAGTGCTCAAATTAGGATCAGAAATTACCTCATCTTGTGTAATTTTAGGCTCGCGTTCAATTATTTTATGATTCTCATAAGCATATCTTTGTCTAAGTTGACATTCTAATAATGATTCTTCAGATTCTCCCGTTAAACTCTCCAATGCCTCAATCAAATGTTGCACCGATCGCAATGCCTTCATTGAAACTTACAATGCCTTTGATGATCCTTCAAGATACTTTATTGTATGAGCTTCAAAACTTTCCCTAGAAACCATTTTTTTTAATTGTCCCTTCTTTTTTGGTTTTTTATAATAACAGAAAATTATAGGAAAATATTATGATTAAAAGAAAACATTAGGTTAAAATTGCAAATAAGTAAAAGATGGTGTTGTCGACGATGTTAATCAAAAAGAGGACGAGGAAGGGTGGATCTCAAATATTTGAGATCAATCAATGTGATAGTGGTGGTGGTTTGACTTGGATCGTGATGGTTTGATTGGAAAATTAAAGTAAGGTGGCAATTAGAGGTTTGGTTTAGGTTTTCGGTGAACGGAGCAGCAACTAGAAGTTGGTCTGATCTGGAAAGAGAGAGTTGACAATGAGGAATAATTTGGTAGTGGCGAAGGTCGATGAATTACAGCAGAGGGCAGCAAATCGAGCGACGGTGTTAGTGGTAGTTTAGTAGCTGGTTGGGTAGCATTAGGTTGGTTACACCATCGAATCGGTGGTATTGATGGCTAGGGTATGGTTGGTGGTGTGTGAGTGTTCGGATGGTGGTGGAGATTGATGGAAAAGAAGAAGAACAATAGCATCAATGGCTGTGAAGATGTTTTTTTTTTTCCTATTTTGATGGAATCGATTCGTTTTTTTCCCCCTAAATTGATGGAATTAATGGATGATGGAGGAAGGATTTGTGTGTGAAGGGTGGTTGGTGGCCAGGAAAGCTCTAGTCGGCATAGAGAGGTTACAATACTACTTGACACAATGTGAAAGCGATACTCAATGTCACTCTACCATACGTTCTTGAAACTAAAAAAATAATGGTTCTCAAAGATAGAAAACGCTGGATTAACGATAAATATAAATTTAAAGGGAATGATTTGAAATATTATTAATGAAAAGCTTCTGTATTAAAATTCTAATTGAATTAAAATTACAAATACAACTTAAATAAGCTTACTAAAATAAGATAAATTTTAATAAAATACTAATTACTAAATTAACTCTAAATCTAAAATTCATAATTTATTTTATCCTATATGCTTTCTACATTAAGTTTTAAAACAAAAGATAAATAGCTCAATTGACTTTGAAAATCCTTAATTCCTTGGTTCAAAAGTCTAATTCTTTATAATTTAATTAGTTACCTTTATTTGTAAAAGTATATAACCCATCCTAATAAGTAACAACAGAGTTTTTATTTTAAGAGAAAAGACAAAAAAGTAATCACTAAAAAAGAAAAATCTCTTTATTTTTTTTTATTAGTGCTTCGTCTTCCAAAACAAACAACAAATATAAATAAACCATATATTATGGCTGTCAATTCGCATCATCGTATCTTATTTATGTCATGTTAAATTTAGAGCAATGAAGATATAACTTATTTATTAATTATGTTAGAAAATCAAAACCCAGATACAACTGTTTATTAAACATTTCTAAACATGCTGGCACATTTAGCAAAATAAATATTAAAAAATAAAAATTAATTTAAAACATGACAAATGTGTCAATATTTTCTTAAATAAGTTATAAATGGATTGACAATATGACATGAAAAATTAATTTAGGGAGTATTACATATTCGGTTCTTTACAATAATATTTTTACATAGTAATTGATATTCATATCATAAACGTTATTGAGATGGTCTAACACAGATAAAATAACATTTTAACAAATGAAAAGTGGGAGATTTTAACAAAACTTCAAAACCCATCTTAATTGTCATTGTTGATGGATTTGACATGTTTAGTCTTTGATAAAATTTATGAAAGTGGATATTGTAATTCTTGCCAAGAGAATTTCAGAAGAAATACATTGACACAATATTTGGTAAATTTGAATTCTCTGAATTTTCAGCAAACAACAAGGACTACAATGTTAATAATGAAATAAACACGTATCTGTCGTTAAAAGTACTTTTGTGTTGGATCCAATTGTGAAAACACACAAAAAGAAGAAACTAGAGGTATGCCGACCTGCTGCACAGCGCAGAGAAACCATATCTTTCATTTTAACAACTAATACTCCACTAAATTAATAATGGAACTTTTGCTTGTTGGGTCCTGTACAGGTACCTAACTCTAAATTTCATAAAAATTCAAGAAAAGTGGCTATAAATTTCGTTACAAACGACAAAAAACGGTAATATAAAAATATCAAAGGAATAAAAGGTTCTATTGTCACGAATCCTGATTTAATTTCCAAATATTGATAATGTTCAATACTAAATGTCGTTTAATGCAAATGGCTATTTAATTTGTCCAAACAATCTTGGGTGGATTGATTTAAATATAATTTTCTATATATAATATGAACAATTATAGAAAGAAATTAAAGAAACTTTCCACCCAAATAACATGCAGTTTTGTTTTGTGGGTCAGGTGGTCAACAGTCGAGTTATATCAACTAATTAATTAATTAAAAACTCTACAATTTTTTTTTTTAAATTTCAAAGTTATTATAGGCGTGAGAAATGAACAAAAGGCTACGGATTATTATGGCGTTCGCAACTTGCAATATTTCTTTTGTGTGGAAACTATAGAATTGAAAATTGAATCATCAAAAATGCTAAAGTTCAAATTATGCGCTGAATGCATCATTTTCAGAACAAGATTTCAAAGACAGTTATGATAACGCTGTTTTAACAAATTCAAGTTTACAGAGTGGTTAAAAGTGTAATCTCAAGTATTAGTAGGACATTGTGTAAATTTAAAGGCTTTAAATTAAAGGAAAAATACTCTTTTAGTTCCTATATTTTGACTTGAGTGTTCGTTTAGTTTTTATATTTTAAAAAATATATTAAATTTTATTTGCTAAAATACATCGAAACACCCAAGCTCTTACATCCTATCCTTATTTTTTCCACAATATCTTGTAATAATATTATTGGGGATATTAATAAAAAATAATAATTTATCAAATTAACTTAAAAGTATCATAATAATTTACACAAACCTTTACATTATTAGTTTACTTTTACGATTAATTTGCTTAATTAATTTTTTATAAAATAATTATACTTAAGATTGTTGTAAATATATTTAACATTTCTTTAAGTTAGTTGATATTAATTTATTTATAAATAATTATTCCTACGATTGTTGCACAAGTACAAAAAATAATAGGTCTTTCATATTAATATTTATTTTTTAATTTTCTAATAAATAATTATTAGTTAATTTGCTAATTAACCTTTATAAATAAATAAATAAATAAATTAATTAATGTCAAGAATATTGTTGGAAGGATATTATTGTAAAATGAAGAAAAAGTAAGGGTAAGAATGTAATATATTTAACTGTATAGTGTTTTATCTTAAATCATAACTAAATAGGTACTTAAATTTAGGGGTGGCAATTTGGGTCGAAGCGAATTAAATGAGTTTGAGTTTAAAAAAATTGATTCGTTTAATAAATAGGTGAATTCAATTTGATTCGTTAATTAAACGAATCGAATCCGGATTTGAAGACCTTGATTCGTTTATTCGTTTAGAATTCATTTAATAAATGAGTTATAAACAAACTGAATACAATCTATTTGTTTAAAATTCATTTATTATTCGTTTAATTAAATTACTTATTTTTCTTAAATATTTATGAAAAGTTTTAAAATTTGAAGGTTAATCTAGTAATTATAAATAATAATAAGACAATATATAAATGAGATGAAAAAGTTTATGGTTTGGATTATTTATTTTAATTTTTGTATACGAATTCATATTCAATTTGATTTGTTATGAATTCGTTTATTTTTAGTATGAACAAATAATAAATGAATTTGGATTCGATTCGATTCGTTTATTAATTCTATTAAACTAACTAAATGAATCATCCTGAGATTTCGATTCGTTTAATAAATGAATCGAATCCGAATCCACAAAATTTTGACCTAATTCGTTTAAGATTCGATTCGATTATTCATTTTACCATCCTTACTTAAGTCAAAATGTAAGAAATAAACTAATATTTACTAAATTAAGTTATTTGTTTTATTTATGTCTTTATGCTTATTTGTCTTTGGCCAAGTGTGACAGGCAGGCAGCTAGCTAGAGCGATCATGCTAAAGCAGCTAAGCTAAGCATGTCAAATAGGAGAAAGAGTGAAACGTCAAATGCAAGTTGTAAATGTATGAGAGTAAAAATTAAAATTCAAGGAGAGCATTTTGCAATAAAATTTAAAAAAAAAATTGGTAGCTTGAAGATATTTGACATGAAATTTTCGAAATTTCAAGCGAGGAAGTCTGGAAGTGTCTAGCCACGTCTTTATGTGGCTCTTCCCCGGTTTATAGAAAAATAAGGTATGACCTTTAGACATGCGATTAATTAAAAGATTTCATTATTTAATTATTTTAGATGTTGTTTTTAAAAATTATTGCTGAAGAAAAATATGATATAATAAGTAGTTTAAACTTTTACCAACAATTTTCTTTTTTGGTAAAACATTATGAATTTAGTTAATTACTTTTAACATTTCAACCACAATTTGAGGTGAAAATTAAAATCAATTTACATATTATTATAATTACTGGTTGAACCAGAGAAGAAGGAAGAGATTTTTGAAAAGTGTATTTTTATGATCTAATAAATAATTAAACTCATTTAAATGTTTCTAATTTTATATATTTTCTCGACAAAGGCGATTACCCACATGAATTAAGGCGATTACCCACATGAATTATCATGATATTTTAAAAAAGTGGGGGCTTTACAGAACCTAGTCTTAGTAGGATGAAATTCTATCAAGGAATAGAATTAATAAAGAATTAGTTGAAAATTTAGAGATGGCCAATGGACCAGGCTGGAAAGGTCCATGCATGTTTGTGTCCGGTTGTGCCTAATATCTATTTCGTGTTCTATCTAATTTTTTTTGCTTAGGCTTGGCCCGACATACGTGCTGTGCCATGGGCTGTGCCGTGCCATGTCTAAGAAAAAAAAACCAATAAGTTTTTTTTAAAAATTTTTTAAGAGCGCATGCTAAGCTGTTAGTATATTTTTTTCAAGTCTATATACTTTTTTAATAGGTCTGTCTTTATTCACATTTAATAGAATCAAAAATTCAAAACTTAAGTCCATATTCAATAATAATAAACCAATAATAGTGAGAGAATGTAATATTAATTACTAAATTTGACCTTATAGTATTAGAAAAATTTTTAATGCTTAAATAAAAATAATAATAAAAATAATTTTTTTAAGGGTTAACTTAATTGTTAACTTGAACTTACATAGAGTCATAGATCATAGTTCACAATAATATTAATACATATTCATAAAATCATGATATTTATAAAATCATAATATTTATAATTTTAGTCATTAAAATCATGATATCAATTATTTATTTAATTAATTAAATCAATTATAGTATTTTTTTAAACTAAGAATTAAATGAATTTAAAAAATTCAATTTCAAGTTATTTGTAAATTCATAAAATTTTAAGTTTACTCTCATTAAAAAATAAAATGTGCTTATTGCAGGCTTTTTCATTGTATCGTGGTTAGCCCATCTCTAATCGTGCCGTTCTTTTAAGGCTTGTGTGTCTAAAATTCTAAGTCCGGTTCAGCCCACATGTGTGTCGTGCCGTGCCGTGTGCTCCGCCGAAACGTGCTCATGTCGTGCCGTGCTGTACGAACACATGCCATTTGGCCCATTGGCCATTTCTAGTTGAAATCATTAAAATTAACTGTTAATGATAAAGAAAAATAAAAATCGGAGAACAAAAGATATTTTAGAGTTTAGAGAATTATTACATTCTACGATGGATGTTGCCAGGCATCAAACTTTCACCTTTGTGCGAGGTACTTGATTCATGTTAAGATGTTATTGTTTAAAAACTAAGCAACTATTCCGTTTTAGAGATGGCTCCAACTTAGAGCAATCACAGTTGTTATTTCTTTACAGATAATATGCATTTCATATTTTTAACCCGCATATATTTTGAAATTTTAACCATTGAAATGACAACTACGATTGATCCAGTTCTTATACCAAACTCTACGTTAATCAGAGATGCTCTAACTTAACCAGACCTTAAAAGTTAACATAAAAATAATGAATTAGAAAGATCTCATATGACAACTAGCACCACAACCAAAAATCCAAAATTATAAACAACTATTTTAGATCCACTTGCAAGATGCCCAACCCATATTCTCCACTTTTAAATGCAACAAAATTTGGTTTTGAAGCTAATTACCTAATTAATTATTATTCAATCCCTTGTACATTGCCCATCAATTACTAAGCAATAAGCACGCTTTATATGCTTCACAATCAAATGTTAATTGGTCGGTAGCATTTGAATAAGACAGCTTATCTTACAGAATTTTTATTATTATGATACATTATTGAGATTATAGAATTACATGTCGGTTTATATTTCTAAGTATCCTGGCCATTGATGACCTTATACTTACCTTGTGCAGGCCACCGGTCATTTCCACCGCGGATCTCTTTTTTTTTTCTAATTTATTTTTGATTTTATACGTAAAGTGGTACGTTTACTTAATTAATGGTGCATTTGGGAGTGATGTGTGGCAACTGAACTTTAATGATTGGTAACACCTTAGAGCTGAGTTTTGGTAGTTTAGCAGTCTTTTTTCTCAGTTCTATTCCATGGCTATGACTTTTACTCTACAGTAGCTGCAGTTTAAAAGTTACAATATCTTACTCCCAAATGCACCCAAGTCTTACCCTTAAAAATTTGTAAGCTTGAATGACAAGAAAAGCTTAAACAACATGTTAATGCAAAAAGGAAATTAAAGAAATCAAGCAAGGAAAACCATTTGCATCCTTGCACAGCATATATAATAGTTATTTGATTCGGAGGAGGATATCACCACTTAAAGAGAGTTGTGTGTAGGACAGTCCTAATTGTGCTAAAGCATCAGTGACGGCAATCAGTGTGAGAAATCCACAATTCCATAACTTGTGTGGTATAAAAATAAGAAAATACCATATACGGATCAGATAAGTTTCTTTGCACCTTACGAAGACATGTTTCATAACTAAAAAAGTTCTTGAATTCCCCCTATTGATAGGAGATTAATTAATGGAACTACCCACTTGTTTTCATCAAAGAAGTGGATTAAGAAATTAAATACTTTTATCACTTTCATTTAGAAGTTAAATAATTAAAGTCCACCACTGTCCTTAAAATGAGGGAGTGGGTAAGAAATATGAGTTTGCCTTTATTTTAAACCTATTCAATAATTCTATTTATCTTTTGAGCCATAAAGTAAATTTTACATTTTTTTCCACGTGGCTTACATGTTAAAATGAATTAATTATAAATAAACTTGTAACTTGATATGGTAACTAAATTTAAAATATCCAAAAATTTTTGATAGTAATACTTTATAAACTTGAAAGAACATTTCAATACACGAATCATGGGGTTTGTGTCTCAAAAAAAAAAGGCATTTTCTTCCATTTAATATTAGTATGAAATTTTCTAAGGGAGTATTTTATCACTTTATGAATGAAATTACATTAGTGATTTAGGACAAGGGCAGATTTAGGAGTTTTAATCAGTTTGGTCTAATGTATAACTTTATTATAAATATCTATATGAATATTAGTGCTTATAAAAAAGCTAAGAAATACATATATCAAACAATGCAACATTAAAACTCTTAGCAAAATACATATATTGAATGAAGAATGAGAATAATGTGATAAATAAGCTTATAATATAAATTATTAAAATTATGCCATAAAAATTATTTACTAAATTCTTTTTTATTTTACTTACAGAGTGTGAAATATTTGAATAATTTGATGAAAAGAACACATATGATTGTGAAGAGAATAAATCATGAAATGAAAAAATATTGTTAATTGTTATCATGTGCAATCTTGTAAATTTATGATACTAGTGACGATGTTATATATTGACATATTTTGCTTTCAATTAGACCATACCATAATAATTTTTTACAATAATTTAAAACAGTAATAATATTTTAGCCCTTTATGATATCAATTTATTCAATACATATATAATTTAGTTATTTCATAAAATAAGTCTCTAAATCTAATTAAAAAAAGAATACAGAGTTGAATTGAGAATGTACTTGAAAATCAAATAAAAAGTCTATAATTACATAAAAATTTAGAAAGTTAAGGGATATTAATGAGTTTTTCCTGGGCTAGAGCGGGCTGTAATAAGTTTGCCATTGATTCAAGATCCTACTTAACGAGTCCTACTGCACTATACAAAAATTTATGCGTGCGCAAATAACATATATAACTTTCTTGTAATTACAAAAGGGTAATTTTTAAAAATCTACCCTGAGGTTTGAGGCTATTGCAAGTAGATGGTGAAAATCATTTTATTTCGTTAGTTTTTTATTGTTGACTTTGAAAAGACAATATTACCCCCAATATTTACAATTCCAAATATTTACAATTTCATAAGTAATTAAAACAATTATTTTCACGATTAAGTTATTGATATTTCCTTAAAATCTTAAAAAAATAAAATTACAAATCTTAAAATAATTTTTTTATTACAAATCTTAAAATAATTTTTTTTAAGTTTGTAATAAAATTACAAATCTTAATTATTTGATATAAAAATTTAATTTTTTAAAGTTTGTAATAAAATTAAAAATCTTAATTATTTGATATAAAAATATAATTTTTTTAAGTTTGTAATTTTATTTTTTTTAAGATTTTAAGAAAATTTTAACTAACGTAAACTATTATTGGGTTTTTTTTTAAGTTTGTAATAAAATTACAAATCTTAATTATTTGATATAAAAATTTAATTTTTTAAAGTTTGTAATAAAATTACAAATCTTAATTATTTGATATAAAAATATAATTTTTTTAAGTTTGTAATTTTATTTTTTTAAGATTTTAAGGAAATTTTAACTGACGTAAACTATTATTGGGGGTAAATTATTATTGGGGGTAATATTGTCTTTTCAAAGTCAACAGTTAGTCAATGGAAATTTTAACTAACGGTAGGGGGCCTTTTACAAATAAAATGATTTTTACCATTTACTTGCAACAGCCTCAAACCTCAGGGGAGGTTTTTAAAAATTACCCAATTACAAAACCACTAGAGAGGTCATTGGATATTAGAGCTGAAAACAAAACTAAATTTAGCTAATAACACCATATAATCCACGTGACCGTTATACACTTTAATAGAGTAAACTTTTATTCAATAAAGTTTTTCATATGTTGCATTTACCTTATTTGCCCTAACAACATTGTTATGTCCAATAGGTAATTATATTTCACCGTTGTTTTTGCATCCCATCATGGATGTCAGCACTATTAAATCACTTAATTAGGCTACGTTCTGTTATGACTAGTTGGTAAAGTCCATTTGCAGATTTAAGAATCAACAAGCAGCATGCATTGGAGATTGTTTGCACTTCCTACAAGTAACATGGTTTCTGCACTAAAGCTACGCATATGCTTACCATTAATAAGTCAATAATATTATTTTCTTAATTATAAGTTGTTCATGTAGATCTTTTATCTCCATAACGTTGCATATGACAACATTCGGCCTGATAGGAATATACTTCCTATTGCATTTTAGAATGAATTAAGGATCAAGGAGTTCATGAAGTGGCTTAGATCTAAAGGAGGGATTGGAAGCAATAAAGTAATCTCTTCTTGTAGGGTACTTAATAGTTTTAAACACAGAATATTATTTGCAGTAGAGATTACAGGCATAAAATCCTTCTCTATGTCAATTCATTCATAATTTTATTCCAAATTCTCTAATAGATTATCATAAATTTATTGATACATTACTCATGTTTATTTTTGTATTCAGATTTTATATTACAATATCTAATCTATAAAATATTCATATAGTTGACATAAAAAACGTTCGAGAAAAAATTAGAAAAACACTTTAGGGGTGATCTGGTACACTTTCGTATGGCACAAATAGTGCTAAGCTTTGTCTTTTAAGTGGACAGTTAGTCCACTTTCTATTTTACATCTTGTTCATTAATACATTTTTGAGTTTCTTATAAAAAAAAATGAAAAAACACTGTAAGTGAAAAAATTTTGTATTCCAATTTATCCAAATTATCTTCACCAAAGTAGTATTTATTTTTTTATAGTGAATTGGAAAAAAAGTCTACCAATAATTAAAGGAATAATTTTCTTTTAATTATTAAAAAGATAAGATAGTTACTTATTACCCATATAACTAGACAGTTTTAATTCATTAAAATGAAGGGCGGAGATATTTACCCTTAAATCCAATAGACAATTTAAAAAATAAAAAAATAACATTATCAATGTTGTAAAAATGGATACATCCTAAAATTTTCCGTCTTTGGCATATTGACATTTTCCTAGTTCTTTGATGTCATTCATTTTGTGATTAAATAGATTAAGATGTGTTATGTTGACACTAGTGAATTCTCTCAGCAAAACATTGTTGGATGCCCTAACTGTGAAGAAATAATTAAGAAATAGTGTTTTGCACTTAGGATATTGACCCTTAAGGTTGATGAGATAATTGAAGTCATCTTTGATCAAACTACACTTCTAAATGAAGTGTTACATTTAAGGAAAACTACACTTCTAAATGAAGTGTTACATTTAAGGAAAACTAGGGGCCATTCTTCATCTCCTATCAACCGTCCCACCACAGTTGACATTCAAAATCCAACCCTCGACTTTGTTTCTCTGCAAGAAAAAAATCATGGGACTTTGGTTGTGGAAATCTTATCAACTGAAGGTTTAATCTCATGTCGTCGGGTCAATCCTTGTGATGACTCCATCTTAGATTCAAAGTAAAGGCAATTACATGATTTATTTTGTAGATTAGAAGGGACTTTGAACGGTGAAAGTAATGATAAATTTCAATCAAAACCATTGGAAATGGAGAAGCAAACATCAAAAGTGATTCTTAAGGAATATAAGGTAGTGAAGTGTATTTGTTACACTTGGTGACATTTATTGCACTTGGTGACATTTCTTTACTAATGTAAATTGTAGTTTGTGCTATTCATAGGCTGTGCATATTCAACATTCTCGAGACAAGAATGTCATTTGTAAATCTACCTGACCGCTATTCTCTCTTGGTCTATTCACTATTCTAGTCCCAATTTCCGAGAATGCAAAACATCTTATTCTTTATCTTTTTGATGACAAATAGAATGACATGTATGATATGATATATATGAAATGCTTTTACGACTAGTTTATTTGTAAAGTGTGCATATATATCATTATCTTGCTATTATTTGTGAAATAACACTGTTCTTTCATGGTGAAAGGGAAATTGTGGTGGATATATGAGACAACAATATAACTCAAAGCAGCATGCGTACTCTTCTGCCAGATGAATGGATTAATGGCGATGTAATAGTTGATGCCTATTATGTTTAATATTTAGGACTGTTCAATACTAAAGACGACTATCATGTTATATTAATAAGTACGAGCATAAATCTTACTAATGTGTGCACTTTGTTTGTAATTGTTCATACTGTTCCAGATTATACAACAATGTACACAGATTATAAAAATATGAAAGAGGTTGAAAAAGATGTTGTTGTGCAAATTTTAATGTACTCGCAAGCGCACGAATCTATTGTAGTATAGATCAATGGTGACGAGTGTCGATCCCACGAGGAGGTGGATTTTAATTATATGTAGAATTAATTTTGTAAATGGGTGGTTGGAATTATGGTGGAAATGATTTAGAATATGCTAAAACTTAAATTAAAATGGCGAGAATAAATTCTAAAACTGGAATTGCAATGGAGAGAATAAATTGAAGAGAAAATTCTATTAAATTGACGTACTTGGGTATCTGGATTCGTATCAACATGCATCATGGGCTAAATAATCCGTATTAATACCAATTAAATCATGAGGGGGGAATCCACACCTCATGAACCACGCTCTAATCAATATGGTGGTGAAACCAAGGCTAGACAAGATTAGTATTATTTGTCGAAGTCAAAACATCCACAAAAACCAGAGGGGAAGAGAAAATAAATTTACCAAATAAAGCCCATGACACATGTTGAGACTTCACCTTCAACCCAAGCTTGAAAGGAAATTAGCTACTCATAATTGAACTAGGGGCAAAATGGGAATTTATTAAAATACGAAGAAAATACAAGATGGAGAGAGAAATACAGAAAATGGAGTCCAAAAATGGATTCAGGGATATCAAATTAGGGGGGGAGGCCCCCTTTTTATAGATACATGGAGTAAATCATAGCCATCGGATTAAAAAAGCTTTGATTCGTCACGATCGGTTTGACCACGCGGGTGAAACGGTTTGACCCGACTTTGAACGATAAGCGGTTTGACCGGGTGAAATGCGTTTGGTTGACAATAATTACGTGTGATGCACGCGAGATTTTTCGTCGATATCGCCACGTCACCATAAACATAAGAATTTTAGTCCAATAGGATCGTGACACCTCATCAGTCAATGCCACGTCAACGGTCAATGCCACGTCATCGATCCGTCTATGTGAAAGAACGATGCATGTGAATAGTATAAAACCATTTTTCCTTTTATGCTCCTCCTAAGGTTTTCACGAGTTCAAAAGTGATGTCCGTTTTTCCGTATGATCTCTCCTTTATTCGAAATGACTATAATACCCCTAAAATACATAAAATACTTAATTAAAATCAAACACACATAATTAAATTGCAAAAAACTTAAATACATAAAAGTAAAGGTTGTTAGTAAGACTTGAAATGTAAAATGATGATTTTCTCCTTTATAAATATACATTTTCTAACACTCAACACACCCCAAACTTATTGCTAGTCCTAGCAAATGAAGCGAAAATAAAATTCAAATTCAAATTCAAAATGATTTTTTTTTATTTAGAAGCACTCGTGTTTATTCAATCGATTAATGATAGTAATCAAATAAAAGTATAAGCATTATCTCCTTAAAGAAACATCACACCCACATCAACCATTCACATGAATGAGACTTTGTTATAGCTACTTTCAAGAATGACATGTCAAACCCCAAAATCTCACCGAAGTAGTGATACTCTCACAAAGAAATTAAACCCAATAAAAATAGTCACTCCAATGAATGATAATTAAGAGAGAAAATAATAGTGATATTACATGCTCTCACCAAGATGAAATAAATATGCCCTCCTTAGAAATAATATGATCTCAAGTCAAACAAAAATGCTAGTCAACCCAATTTATTTATCTTTTTATTATTATTATTATTTTTTATTATGCATCACTACATCTTTTTTTTCATATAACTAGCTTCTACTTCAAACTATAGTTCCTAAAATCAAGAAGGACTTTTATTGGACGTAACGTAGGGACATGGCTAACAAAGAAGGGAAATAAGGAAAACAAAGTGTATGTTTGAGAAAAATGCAGAGATTTTTTTTTTTTTGGAAGTTGCAAGGTGGATTTCACCTATTATTTTTTTATTTTTATTCTTTTGAAACAACAACTCTTTTTTTTTTTTTGGCATAACTTCACTGAACAAAATAATTATTTACATTTTTCTCAAACATAAATAGGTGATGGAACTTATAAGATATCGGGTAATACTCCAAATCAGAGTGGGTCAAGATGATAAGTTGACAAAGAAAAAGTTTTTTTTTTTTTTTTTAAAGGCTCAAAATGGTTAACTATGGATATTTAATAAAAGGGATGGCTAGAAAGGCTCAAACGGATCAAAGATGGCCTTTCCATCGTCTTTTAGGGCTCTAAATAATCATCCATATCTACTAGTTAGATGGGCCTCCCAATGTAACAACACACATTTTTTCTTTTTTCTTTTTTCTTTTTACAATTTTTTTTTTAAAGGGTTAACTCAAAAGAAATCTAGAGATCGTGTATAAAATAATAAACTGCTAAGCTGTATAGAGAATGGGCAAAAGGGTTACTCTCCAAGAAAAATGATAGGCTCAAAAACTCACTTGGCACTTATTTATGACATGTTCATTCCTTCAAGCAACTCATATTTGTCTCCGACATCAACATGTAGAGTAGCAAACATAATGTAACATCAATTAAGACCAAAGATAATACAAATACTAAAATTTGAAATTAATCATGTCATCCAATGTTAAAACAAATCACACAAATTTTTTTTTTTTTTTGAACTATGAAGATGCGTTTCTAGAGTAACTACACTCCATATTCAGCCATCTTCAACACAAAAAGTTAGCAACAGTTAGTTTCTACAACAAAAAATTAGTAAAAACTTAACCAAGATTTCACATTAGTCGACTATTCCCTCCCCCCAACCAGAACGAAACATTGTCCTCAATGTGTAAAAGGAAAGAAGTAGAGTTTAGAAGACATCACCTGGGTGGTGCAACACAGAAGAAAATATTTACAGACGGAGAGTTAAATCTAATTTGTACTTCTTACTGCTGCTACTGTTACCATCATTATTTGGACGCTCCAACACAAAGGTCCATGGGTTCTCGGTTTATAAGCATCAAGTAGCTCATTAGTGTGAGCACAAATAAAGAGTTTTTCGCATGAGAAGGAATGAAGTAGTTTTTATTGCATGGTTAAGAAATGCGATAAAGCCATCATAAAAGTTATTGACATTTAACAAAGATGGGTTTACGGTGGATGTGCGAGATGGGCCCAAGATGCTAGTGTGATAAGTGCCTCTAGTGTTGCAAGATCTCCGGAAGGAAAATAAAATCATCAGCTTGATTTAGCATTTCAGTTATTCTTTCTTGCATACCTGAGACTTCTAACTCTTCTCCAGTTGATGAGTCAGACGAACTGCCCAATGGTTTTAGGACTCTTGGGATAATGCCTAACACTTGACTTCCCGATAAAAGTTCGAGACCATTTTTGATAACCCTGCGGTTACCTCCTCCATACACCAAGTGTAATTTTCTATGCTTCGGCCAAGATCGATGGCCTCAACGAACTCTTTATGTTTGCCATAGGTAAATAAAGCACACAAATGTTCTTGAATTGTCTATTTGGAGTACATTGCGATACTTCTCAAAAACAATTTGTGAGTGCTTGACAAAAGATATCACATTTAAGAGTCTTGGTGATAGTGGGTCATGATTGTGTATGAGGTAATATGTCAGTGTCAAAGAACGCGTAAAGCACGTGGCTCGCAAGTCAAAAAGAAAACAAGAAAAGGAAAAAGCAAACAATAACAAAATTATTAAAGACAATAACGCAAACAATAAAACAACAGTGAAATAAAATAACAATAAAGTAAAAAGATATTTACAGGTAGTTACGACTGTGGCTCACATCTTCCTCTGGTTTTACGTCCGAACGGCTTGAACGCCCTATGGGTCGAGGATAGGCTTCTATCCAGCTTTCTTATAAACCGGCAAAGGTCGTTTATAGTCGATTCCCGAGACTATATCGTGCATGCTCTTTCGGAATAATGGCCATAACTGGAGAATCGCTCCTTGCACATATCCACTGGGATGCGTTTCAAGAGACAGAAGAATATCATCCAATGACTCCTTATTCAAGCCATCCCTAATGAATTGAATCTTATCTTCCCTGTTATCAGACACCATTCCTAAAGAACATGGGTTTCTATCGCAACTCATTCTGGCACACTTATGACAAGCAACAGAAATTCTTCGAGCTCGTCGTTTTCTTGCATAATTTCCTTTACCACAACCAGGCATGTATGCAATAAATTTTGGAGGTAACTCACCTGCCGATCGTACTTTAGCCTCGATTAACCAACGGATGTCAGCAGGTATGTTATTCCTCATGAGTAATCGCATGCGTTCGGACCGAGCTTTATAGATCGTAAGGAGGGCATTCTGAGGAAGTGAAGGGAATCGCTTGTGAAGCTTCGCTAGAATCTCATTTCTGTCCATACTTTCGCCTCAGAATGTCAGTTATTATGGGAAACTGAAGTAACCGACTTGATTGTCACGGAGTACCGTTATCCGCCACTTTACCGGGGTAACAAACTAAAGCACACAAACAGAAAAACAAATTAAAACAAACAAAGAAAATTAAAATCGTCCTCTTATTGAATTTACCTCAAGCTCCAATTGGATGTCGTAAACACTTCTCTCAATGTCTCGAGTTGGCTTTCTAAACCCTCAACATAGGCTACTAACTCGGTGGTTGTAGAGCCCAAATACGATTTGTTTTACAAAATTGAATCTGCCTTTTGAGATGAGTTTTGACACGTTGAAGTGGTTTAAGAATGTTCAGGAGGAACGGTCTAAGTATGAGACTCATGATTAACAATGATAAGAGAAAACTTAATAGTTAAACAAACACACTTATGCAAAAATGATTTCAATTAGTAGAAGAATAATATAAAGAAAGAGAAAAATCAAATCACTGAAAAGAAAAAAAATCAATTCAAATCGGTGGGTCACTCAAATTTATTTTGTCTTCTCCATGTGGTTGGTACTCTAGATATGCTTTAATCTTTGACCATTAACTTTAAACGTGACACCGTTCTTTGGATCCTTAATTTCAATGTGGAAAAACAAGTATGAACAATAAAGGGACCACCATCGAGAGCGTAACTTACGGGAATAGGTGCGAGAATTGAATAAAAGCACTTTCTGACCTGGAGTGAACGATTTTCTCATAATTTGCTTATCATGGAAGACTTTCATTCGTTGCTTGTAAATTTTGGCATTTTCATATGCGTCATTGCGAATTTCTTCAAGTTCTGCCAGTTGTAATCTTCTTTCTTTGCATGTCAAAGTTGAATTTCTTGATGGCCCAATACGCACGATGCTCAAGTTCCACAGGTAGGTGGCAAGCTTTTCCATACACTAGCCTGTAGGGTGACATCCCAATTGGGGTCTTGAAAGCCGTTCTATATGCCCATAATGCATCATCAAGTCTTAATGACCAATCTTTTCTGTCTGGCCTCACCGTCTTTTCTAATATGTGCTTTATTTCTCGATTGGATATCTCAACTTGGCCACTGGTTTGCGGATGATACGGGGTCGCCACTTTGTGTGTGATTGAATACTTTGTCAAAAGAGCTTTGAATGCTTTGTTACAAAAGTGGGCACCACCATCACTGATTATTGCTCGAGGGAATCCAAAGCGTGAAACAATGTTACTTTTCAAAAATCCTATCACCACTTTGTGATCATTGGTTCTGCATGGAATTGCTTCGACCCATTTCGATACATAGTCAACGGCAACCAATATGTATTGATGGCCAAAAGAAGAGGGAAAAGGTCCCATGAAGTCGATACCCCATACATCAAAAATCTCAACCACTAAAATTGGATTTAATGGCATCATGTTCCTTCGTGTAATGCTCCCCATTCGTTGACACCTATCACATGAAGAACAGAAAGTGTAAGCGTTTCGAAATATAGATGGCCAATAGAAATCACATTGTAAAACTTTAGTTGCTGTTTTCTTAGCACTAAAATGGCCTCCACAAGCTTGTTCATGGCAGAATGAAAGGATATTCTGAATTTCACTTTCTGGGACACATCGTCTAACAATTTGGTCTGCACAATACTTGAACAAATATGGGTCATCCCAAAAAAAATTCTTTATTTCTGCAAAGAATTTAGCCTTATCTTGCTTGGTCCAATGCTCTGGAAGTTTACCTGTAACAAGATAATTAACTATATCAGCATACCAAGGTAATACTTCCACATTCATTAATTGTTCATCTGGAAATGACTCATTCAATGGTAATGGCTCTGTAATTGTGTCAAAATGTAGACGAGAGAGATGGTCCGCCACAACATTTTCTGTCCCTTTTTTATCTTTGAATTCCAAGTCAAATTCCTGCAAAAGTAACACCCAACGAATTAGTCTAGCTTTTGCATCTTTTTTTGTGAGAAGATATTTAAAGATGATCTGTGAATATAATTATTTTACAACCAATGAGATAAGATCGAAATTTCTCTAATGCAAACACTACTGCTAGCATTTCTTTTTCAGTAGTTGAATAGTTCAACTGTGCATCATTCAATGTCATACTAGCATAGTAAATAACATGGGGAATTCGATCAACTCTTTGTCCTAATACTGCTCCTACTGCATAATCAGATGCATCACACATGAGCTCAAATGGTAAGCTCCAGTTTGGGGCCTGAATGATGGGTGATGATGTCAACAACTGCTTTAATTTTTCAAATGCCACAAGACATGAATCATTAAAGATAAAAGGTACATCCTTAGCAAGTAGATTGCATAAGGGTCTAGAAACTTTGCTAAAATCTTTAATGAAACGTCTATAGAAACCAGCATGCCCAAGGAAAGATCTTACTTCTCTGACTGTTTTGGGTGGAGGAAGATTAGAAATGAGATCCACCTTGGCTTTGTCAACCTCAATACCTTTGCTCGAAATGATGTGACCGAGAACAATACCTTGTTTTACCATAAAATGACACTTCTCCCAATTTAAGACTAAGCTCTTCTCGGTACATCTCTGCAGAACTAGCGTTAGATGATGTAAACATTGATCAAACGAGTCACCAAAGACAGAAAAATCATCCATAAAGACTTCAAGGAATCGTTCAACCATATCAGAAAAAATGCTCAACATGCATCGTTGGAATGTAGCAGGTGCATTACATAATCCAAATGGCATTCTCCTATACGCAAAAGTGCCAAAAGGGCAAGTGAAAGTAGTTTTCTCCTGATCTTTTGGTGCTATGGGAATCTGATTATATCCTGAGTAGCCATCTAGAAAGCAATAAAATTCATGGCCTGCTAATCTATCAAGCATTTGATCAATAAATGGTAAAGGAAAATGGTCTTTACGTGTGAATTCAACTTTCTATAATCAATGCATACACGCCATCCTAGTTGGTATCAATTCATTATCGGCATTGGTAACTGTGACTCCGACTTTTTGGGGACAACTTGCAGATGACCCATGAACTATCAGAAATTGGGTAAATGATACCTGCGTCTAATAGCCTAAGGACTTCAGTTCTTACAACTTCTTTCATGTTAGGATTTAACCGACGTTGCATTTCCCTAGTAGATTTAGCATTTTCATCAAGGTGAATGTAATGCATGCAATCTGCAGGGTTTATACCTTTTATGTCTGCTATGGTCCATCCTAATGCTCCTTTATGCTCTTTTAAAACATCCAACAACTTACCTTTTTGTTCGTCATTGAGGGATGATGAAATGATTACCGGCAAAGTACTTTCTTCCCCCAAAAATGCATATTCCAATGTGTTGGGCAATGGTTTGAGCTCAAGTTTTGGTGATGATGGGATGAGTTTATTCTCTGATGGTGCTAGTTGTTCAACTCTTGACTTCCATTGATTAGTGTCCATAGATGGTGTTGAGTCAAGTAGGGCGTTGACCTCTTCGACCGATCTGTCAATATCAAAATCAAAACCAAAGTGAGTTAAGCATGTCTGTAAAGGATCATCACTAAGGTTTGAAATAAAAGAGTCATCAACTCATGCTTTTATTAAATCCACATCAACAATTCCATCATCTGCATTATGAGGTTGTTTGGCAATGTTGAAGATGTTCAGCTCCATAGTCATATTGCCAAAGGACAACTGCATATTTCCAGTCCTGCATTGAATGTGAGCATCCGCAGTGGCCAAGAAAGGTCGGCCTAAAATAATGGGGATGTGCTTCCTTGAATCCTGTATTGGTTGAGTGTCAATTACAATGAAATCAACAGGAAAATAAAATTTGTCTACCTAGATAAGCACGTCTTCCACAATACCACGAGGTATTTTCGTGGACCGATCTGCAAGTTGTAACACCACTGGAGTTGGGTGTAATTCTCCCAGTCCAAGTTTCACGAAAACAGAGTAAGGCAACAAATTTACACTAGCTCCTAAATCCAACAAAGCATTCTCAATTGTGTGGTTCCCTATACTACATGAGATAGTGGGGGAGCCTGGGTCTTTGCATTTTAAAGGAATTTTATGTTGGAGTATAGAACTAACGTTTTCTGTTAAAAATGCCTTCTTTTGAACATGCATATTTCTCTTTTTAGTACAAAGGTCTTTAAGAAACTTGGCATAAGATGGAACTTGTTTAATAGCATCAAGCAAAGGGATGTTAACACTTACCTGTTTGAAGATTTCGAGAATCTCACCTGTGGATTTTCCCTTCTTGCCTTTAGCTAACCTCTGGGGGAATGGAGCTTTGGGAACGTATTCTCGTGGGTTGGTTTCTTCTTTCTCCTCCGGTGGTGAGTCCTCAACATTCACAGGTACAATTTGATTTTCTTTTGTCACCGGCATCTCCACTTTGTTGTCGACTTCCTTTCCTTTTCGTAAGGTCATTTGACTTCTCCATGTGGTGAACTGGTACTTGCTTCATGTACTTCTTTAGGATTAGGCACTGGTTGACTTGGAAACTTGCCTTTCTCAACAGTCATTGCCAAGGTCTGAACTGAAGAAGCAAGTTGTCCCACCATCTTCTCAAGGCTTGAAACTGATTGGGCTTGTGAATTGAAGCCTGCTCTCAACTCATTTCGTAGTCCATCAATGGTGCGGTTCTGTTGCTCAATTGTGGAATGAGTAACATTCTTGAAATTCTGGAATGCATCCTCCCATGGTCTGGGTTGAGAGTAGTTCTGGTTCTGATTGTATGTTCTAAATGGAGGCTGAGAGGCTTGAGGAATTTGTTGCAGGGTGGAGTCCATTGGAGTCCTTGAGACCATGAAAAATTGGGGTGGTCTCTCCATCCAGGGTTATATGTATTGGAGTATGGGTTGTAATTTGATGGCTTTCTCATTACACCTATGGCATTGGCTTGATCTGAGTATGAGTCATGGTCATGTGGTTCTGTTGATTTAGCAGTCGATAACGATGCTATTTGTCGAGAGAGACCTTCAATTATTGCTTTGACTTCTTTAATTTCTGAACTAGATTCGCCAATGTGAACCTCATTCACTCCCTTAATTCTTCTAGTATTCCTGAGTGATCGACTCCGTTGTTGGGAATTATCCGCTTGTCGCTGGAAGAATTCCCAAATTTCTGATGCACTTTTTGACATTAGCTCTCCTCCACTTGTTGCCATTAGCCATTCTTGCACATTCGGCAATAATCCCTCCAGAAAGTATTGGCATTGGTGCCATTTCTCGTACCCATGATGTGGACACTTCAAGAGTAGTCCATTGAATCGCTCCCACGTTTCGAAAAATTGCTCGTCCTCTCTCTGCGTAAACTCCGAGATTTCCCTGCGAATAGCATTTGTTTTATGCACTGGGAAATATTTATTCAAAAATTTTTTTACCATTTGTTCCCATGATGAAATGCTATTGGCAGGCAATGTATTAAGCCATGAACGAGCTCTATCTTTTAAAGAAAATGGGAATAATCTGAGCTTGACATCATCATCTGAAAAATTCTCATATTTAAATGTTTGACAAATTGCTTGAAAATCATTCAAATGATTATATGGGTCCTCATTTTCTAAGCCATAAAATGTGGGGAGACAATTTAGCACACTAGGTTTTAGTTCAAAACTCCTAGCAGCTACATTTGGGTATCTTATGCACGATGTGCTCAAATTAGCTAAAGGACTGAAATAATCCTTAAATGGCCTCTCCTATGGTTGCAAATCCATTTCAAATTTATTTTTAATGTGCTTTTGTGTGCGAAGTGTTTTCTCAAGTTCAAGGTCTATAGGTTCAAGATTAGGTAATAATGACCTACGACCATGCATGCAAAACAAATAAAATAAAAATAATGATGGAAACAAAACAAATAAAAATAAAGATGAGAACAAAACAAATAAAAATAAAGAAGAAGGAGAAATTACGATACTAACCTTATTGCGCAATTACAACCTTTCTATAAAAATACACAAAAATAAATACGTGAAATTAACTAAAAATTAAATTAAAACTTGATAAAGAAAATTAAATTAAGATAAACAAAAATTACAAAGAAAAATAAATCAAAAATTAAATTGCAGAATTGTAAAGAATAGAGAAAGAAAAGAAATACTAACCTCTAAATGCAGATATACTTTTTTTCTATTTTTTTTTAATAAAAAAAATACAAGAACGCAATTTAAAAGAAATTATGCACAAAAATTAATTCTATGAATTAAAATTACTTACCTCCCCGGCAACGGCGCCAAAAACTTGTTGTGCAAATTTTAATGTACTTCGAATCTATTGTAGTATAGATCAATGGTGACGAGTGTCGATCCCACGAGGAGGTGGATTTTAATTATATGTAGAATTAATTTTGTAAATGGGTGGTTGGAATTATGGTGGAAATGATTTAGAATATGCTAAAACTTAAATTAAAATGGCGAGAATAAATTCTAAAACTGGAATTGCAATGGAGAGAATAAATTGAAGAGAAAATTCTATTAAATTGACGTACTTGGGTATCGGATTCGTATCAACATGCATCATGGGCTAAATAATCCGTATTAATACCAATTAAATCATGAGGGGAATCCACACCTCATGAACCACGCTCTAATCAATATGGTGCTTTATCGTGCCAAATAATAATAACCTTGTACTAGGGGGTGAAGACAAGATTAGTATTATTTGTCGACGAAGTCAAAACATCCACAAAAACACACGTGAAGAGAAAATAAATTTACCAAATAAAGCCCATGACACATGTTGAGACTTCACCTTCAACCCAAGCTTGAAAGGAAATTAGCTACTCATAATTGAACTAGGGGCAAAATGGGAATTTATTAAAATACGAAGAAAATACAAGATGGAGAGAGAAATACAGAAAATGGAGTCCAAAAATGGATTCAGGGATATCAAATTAGGGGAGGCCCCTTTTATAGATACATGGAGTAAATCATAGCCGGATTAAAAAGCAGATTGCGCCATGTCATCGATCAATCGGTTTGACCACGCGGGTGAATACGGTTTGACCCGACTTTGAACAGCGGTTTGACCGGGTGAACGATGTAGCGTTTGGTTGACAATAATTACGTGTGATGCGTACGCGAGATTTTTCGTCGATACGCGTCACCGCACATAAGAATTTTAGTCCAATAGGATCGTGACACCTCATCAATGCCACGCCAACGGTCAATGCCACGTCATCGATCCGTCTATGTGAAAGTGAAGCGATGCAACGATCGTACATGTGAATAGTATATGTGAACCATTTTTCTTTTATGCTCCTCCTAAGGTTTTCGACCGTCCTGAGTTCAAAAGTGATGTCCGTTTTTCCGTATGATCTCTCCTTTATTCTGAAATGACTATAATACCCCTAAAATACATAAAATACTTAATTAAAATCAAACACACATAATTAAATTGCAAGAAACTTAAATACATAAAAGTAAAGGTTGTTAGTAAGACTTGAAATGTAAAATGATGATTTTCTCCTTTATAAATATACATTTTCTAACACTCAACAGATGTCACTTCCCCTCGTTGTCTGTTCTTAATGTACATAGATTATAAGAATATGAAAGAGGTTGAAAAAGATGTCACTTCCCCTCGTTGTCTGTTCCTACTTGCATATTACTATGTAAGATAGCCAAAAAATTATATATTTCTGAAACGACTTAAAAGTTTTATTACTGCCAAGTATAAGAGTGTCTAGTTATAATATAACCAGGTGAGTCCGGGGTCGAACCATAGGGAATTTAAAATCTAGTAGTCAATTTAAAATAAAGAAAATTAATTGCGAGACAAAGAAATTATTTGAAATTAATTTAAAAATAAGCTAAGGTTACGGGATCCACTCTCAGTATTCAAATTATAATTTTAATACTCTCTCATTTTTATCCTCACTTTTATCAGTTAATTATTATATCATTTAATTCCCAACTAACTATGTGTGTGGATAAATATGAAATAAAGTACCTAATGTGCCACAATTAATGTGTCGACATTATGTCAAAATACCATAAAATCCGATGAGATTTATAATTTAACATGACATAAAAATAGCCAAAAAAAATAAAATAACTTAAAACTCACTTTAGAAAGTAATTAATTTTATGATTTGAAACTTTGAGCTTCATCATTCACCTCAGCTCAATAAAATTAGCCACTCATATTGAAAGAAAACACAACACTCTTTTTATTTGACAAACTTTGAAATATGTTATAAGGAAAATTGATACAAAAGGAAACAAGAAAAAAAAAGAAAGACAGAAATTCTTCTGTTCTTTCTTTGCTACAACTCTTTCGGAAATTGGCTTCTCAATGCTCAGCTTCCCCCTGCTCCCTGCATTTCCTTGCCTTTTATAGGCAAGGAATGCATTATCTTTATTTATTTATTTATTTTATTATTATTATTATTATTATTATTATATATATATATATAATGTGTGATGGTCAGGAGACGTGATGGCCTCCTGGCCATCACAAGCAATCCTTTTGTTCTTTTTATTTTTTATTTTTTGATTCATTTTCATTTTTTATTTATTTATATCTCCTTAATAATGCTTCCAAATTGCTCCAGCAGTACTTCTTTGTTCCCGCTTTCAATTCCAATTCCATCTTTATTTTTAAAAACTATTTACAAGAAAAAATTAACATTTTACGAATTAATTTAACATAAAAATATATTTAGGGAGTATTAAGATAATTTATAAATGATGAGCATATTAATCGACACAATTAGTACAAAACTAATAATTTAATCCTTATTAAATGTACACTTTTTAGTGTTAATCACACCCCCCAACCAGCTTATTGCTAGGCCCTAGCAATTTAAGCGATAAAAATTTAGAGAAATTTCAAAACCAAAATGAATTTTTTTTTTTTGAAAAATTGTGTTTACTTCTTTCATCAGATTAATGACAACAATAAAATAAAAGTATAAGCATTCTCTTCAGCCTAAAGAAAATCACACCTTCACAAAACAATTCAGTAAAATCCTGTAAAATGATCAATTATTAGAGCTACATTAATCAAGCCACTTTTAAGAATAATACATCAAACTCTAAAATCTCACAATTAAAAGTGACTCTCTCAAAAGAAAGTATACCCCAAATTAAATTGTCACTCTAAAAATGGTAGATTTGAGAGAATAATAAAATAATATCACATGCTCTCACCAAGATGAAAAAATAATGCCCACAACTTAGAAATAAAATGATCTCAAGTCCAAGGAATTACTAGAAAAATTTATTTTTATTTTTATGCATCACCACATCTTTTAGTCCATATCATCAGCTTTACTTCGGACTATAGTTCCCTAAAATCAAGAAGCTCTTTTATTAGGACGTAACGTAGGCTAGGGTTATGGCTAACAAAAAAGGGTAATAGGAAAAACAAAATATATGTTTTGAAAAATAGGGGACTTTTTAGAGGTATCAAGGTGCTTTTTTTTTTTTCGCTTGGATTTTTTTCTCTTTTATTTCTTTTTTATTTTATTTTATTTATTTATATATACATATCATCTCTTTTTTTTTTTTTCATAGCACCATCATTAGAAATACATAATCATCCCTATTTTTAAACATAATTTGGTGATGAAAAACATAAAATATAAGATGATACTCCACATTGGAGTAGGAAAAGATGATAGGTTACCAAAGAAAAAGTTTGTTTTTTTTTTTTCAAAGGCTCGAAGGGGTTAACTATGAATTCTTTATAATAGGGTTGGTGAGAAAGGCTTAAATAGATCAAAGATGGCTTTCTGTCATTTTTTAGAGCTCTAAATATTCTTTCATATCCACTAGTTTAATGGACTTTTAGATGCGGCTGCACAAACTTTTTCTTTTTTTTATAAAGAAAATATTGAGATTTTGTACAATAAATTGTGAAGTTATATAGGCAAACATGGTTACTCTCTAAGGATAATAGGCTCAAAAACTCGCTTGGACTTTTCATAACATGTACATTCCTCCAAATGGCTTAATCAATTTCACTCATCCAATTTTTCAATTTACGTTTCAACATGCAAAGGGGAAAACATAGTGTAACATAACTCAAAGCCAAAGATAATACAAGTACCAAAATTTGAAAATCATCATGTTATCCAATGTTCAAAAATTACACCAAAAAAGAAATTTTTTTTATAAGAAAAACACTGAAAAATTGGGACTGATTGCAAAAACTTAAGGGAGACGAACTAACTCTATCCCAGTTGGTGGGTCTGGTAGACATCCTAAAGGTTTTAAAGCTTTTTGAATGATGCCTAGCACTTGGCTTCCTCGAACGAAAGCAGCTTCAGAGACAATCTTTGATAACCCTCAGTCACCTCCTCCATATACAAGATATAGTTTCCTCTCTGCTATAACACGACCAAGATCTATGGCTGCTTGAACGAACTCCTTATACTTTCCATAGTGAAATCCAGAAAACACACAAATGTTCTTTAGTTGTCTGCTTGATGTTGCTGCCATTAGAACAATTCTAAAAAGAAATAATTTGTAAGTGCTTGAAAAGGAGCTCTATTTAAGGATCTTGGTGACAGACATAATGATATACATATGTAAATGGGGTGGTATGTTTGTCAAATGATGCGTGAAGCTTTTAGCTTAATAATTCAAAGGCAAACAATGAAAAGAAAAAAAAACAAACAAACAGTGATTAGATATAAAAAAAACACCATAATGCAAAAGATAAAAGTATAATAAAATAAAAGGATATTTACTTGTAGTTGTGATTGTGGCTCACATCTTCCTCTGGTTTTACGTCTAGTAACAGCTTCAACGCCCTCTATGGGTCGAGGATAGGCGTCCCATCCAGTTTTCTTATAAATTGGTAAACATGGTCTTTTAGAGTCAGATTCCCAAGACTAAACTGTGCACTTTCCTTTTGGAACAACTTCCACAAATTTTGAATTTCACGTTAAACATATCCGCTCGGATGTGTCTCAAGAGATTGTAAGATATCATCTAAGAATTCTTTACTCATGCCATCTTTAACAAATTTGATTTTATCTTCACAATTTACAGAAACCATTTTTAAAGTTTTACAACTTGGCTTTTTGCAAGCAAGTCTTACACAGTGAGAACATTCAGAGCCAAGTCGCTTATCTCTTCTTTTCTCAGCAAATGAACTTTTACCAAAACCAGGCATGTAGGAAATGAATGGATCAGAAAACTCACCTACCAATTGGACCTTTGCTTCAATTAACCAGCGAATGTCAGCAGGAATCCCATTGATCATTAACAAACGCAGTCGTTCACAACGAGCTTTGTAAATCTTCTTAAGAGCATTTTGAGGGATAGAAGGAAAACGTTGATGCAATTTTCATTGTATTTCTTCCATGCTTGACATTGAGGTTTCAATTATTGTGGGAAACTGAGAATACCGACTTAAAAAGTCACAGAGTACTGTTATCCGTCATTTATACGGGAGAGTGAATCAAAACAAAATGAATCAAATCTGCAAAATCAAATCAAAAGTGAAAAAGAACAACAAAATAAAACAAAAACACACAAGGAATATAACTTACCTTCATCCTTTTATTGAATTTACCTCCAGTTCCAATTGTAGATTATAAATACCATCCTCTATTTTCTTGAATTATCTTTCTAAATCTTTTACGTGAGATACTAACTCTGGTGGTTGTAGATCCCAAATGAGATGTGATTTACAAAATTGGAGCAATTTCCTTAGGTGAAATTTTACATGTAAAAGCATTTTAAAATGATCGAAAAGGAAATTTCTCATGGAGGTACTCATGACAAGTATAAAAATTTGGTGAGCTAAATCACAATTGTCAAACAACACACAATTAAAACAATGCAATGCACTTCATTCAAGATATAGGGAAAAGAAAAAAGAAAAAAAAATCAAGCAATTCAAACGATAAAGTAACAGTAAATCAAATTCACGAAAAGTTAAAATGGAAAGGCTTAATTAAAATTTGGTGGGTCACTCAAATTGATTTCGGTATCTATTTCATGTGGTTGGTATTCCAGATATGGTTTTAGTCTTTGACCATTAACTTTAAATGTGACAAAATCTTTTGGATTCTCAATTTCTACGGCTCCATATGGATACACATTTTTTACAACAAATGGACCATTCCACTTTGACTTTAACTTCCTTGGAAATAAATGAAGACAAGAATTATAAAGCAAAACTTTTTGATCAATTTCAAATGTTTTCCAAAAAATTCTTTTGTCATGAAAAAATTTAGTTCTTGCCTTAATAATTCTACAATTCTCATATGCATCGTTCCTTAATTCCTCAAGTTTATTTATTTACAATTTACGCACATTACTAGCATCATCAAGACTTGAATTAAAAGCTTTAATGACCCAAAATGATTTATGTTCAAGTTCAACTGGTAAGTGGCAAGATTTTCCATAAACAAGCCGATATGGTGACATTCCTAAAGATGTTTTAAAAGCAGTACGATATGCCCAAAGTGCATCAGTTAGTCGTGGAGACCAATCTTTACAGTTTGGATTAACTGTATTTTCTAAAATTTATTTTATCTCCCTATTTGCTAATTCAACTTGACCACTTGTTTGAGGGTGATAAGGGGTAGTAACTTTGTGTGTAATTTCATATTTCTTCATTAAGAACTCAAATGACTTATTACAAAAATGTTTACCTCCATCACTAATAATGGCTCGAGGTATTCCAAATCTACTCAAAAGATTTTCTTTTAAAAAGTGGATCACAATCTTGTGATCATTGTGCCGACAAGGAATCGCCTTGATCTATTTTGGAAACATAA
The DNA here is from genome assembly GCA_030449895.1 of Citrus mangshanensis. Classification (NCBI taxonomy): domain Eukaryota; kingdom Viridiplantae; phylum Streptophyta; class Magnoliopsida; order Sapindales; family Rutaceae; genus Citrus; species Citrus mangshanensis. The sequence continues at coordinate 1,864,795 of JASUUJ010000280.1, read as the reverse complement.
TCAATAGAAACCAAAATGTATACAAATCCAAATGATGATGGAAAGAGGCCCATAAAATCAATTCCCCAACAATCAAATATTTCAATGACAAGGATGAGGTTTAAAGGCATCATGTTTTAATTTGAAAGAGCGCTGCTACTTACCCCGATTTTAAACCCCGAATAGTGCCCCGAATTTAAAACGCACCGTTTTAATTAAATTAAAAACGGTGCGTTTAACACGTCACCATATGAGAACAGCTGCTGCTTCCTTCTAGCTTTGTTGCCGCTGTTACGTAATGAGTCAGTGTCTCTCTGTTTGCATATAAAGGGCTAAGAAAATCTCAGTTCTTTTGTCACCCATTCAAATCAGACTAAGTAAACACAGTGACCAACAAAATGGCCACCGCCGCCCGCAGCTCTAGTTTTTTTTAATTTGTTCTTTAAATCTTTTTCCAAAACCTAAATCCGACCAAGACGTGGCAATGGAAACAATAAAAGAAACAGTTGAAACAGAGAATGAGATACGCTTGGTTAGACGAAGAGGAAGAGAAAGAATCGTCACCATATGAGAACAGCAATGGCGGTGGGCCATCCTCGTCTTCTTCATCCATGCCGACTTTAGCCACAATCAAAGAAGAAGAACAAGAATAAGAAGAGGAAGGCGCTGTTGATGATGAACTTGTCGGTGGTGGATCGTTGCCAAAGCCAATGGAAGGATTAAACGAGGTGGGTCTACCGCCGTTTTTGAGGAAAATATATGAGATGGTGGAGGATCCGGAAACCGACCCGGTTGTTTCTTGGATCAAGCAACCGAGGAAGCGAGCAAAGTGATAAGAGAATCAACTCTAAAGAAATTATGAGCTGTCCACTTCAAATCTGGTGTTGTTAATAACATTTTGAGGTCACAAAATTTGCACTACTGGAAACAATAAAGGAAGCAGTACTAGAGATATGGTCACCAGAAATGAAGAGTGCCTGGTCCGAAGCTTATGATCAATTGGTTACAGCCATTAAGTTAGAGATGAAGCCCTCCTCTTAGAGTTTCCTGAACAAATTTCTCTTCCCTTGTAATATTAAAGAATTTCAACAAGAGCATTGTTTATATGTTAATCTTTGCATTGGTACCCATGTGTGTTTCTTATGCCTTTTTGTATTAATCACTGGTGTTCAACTCTTAAATCTTAATAATAAAAGTTTGTTCCTAATATTTGCATTTAAATATTAACATGTGTGTTAGATGATTTGCCTTTTTGATTCTGTTGCTTCATTCCCGTGCATCTATCCAACTATACTAATTAGTCCTAAACTGGTTTCAATGCTCTTAACAAGGAAAAGCTTCAAAATAAGCTCTTCTTTTTTAGTTGTAAGTGTGTTCTCTTCTATTGTGTTATTAATGGATCAGTGAAAAGGGCTAACAATTCTTCTGGAATGTGTTTGCACTATGTATAACAGCAGTAAATGAACTCAAAAGATTCACGTATAATGAAGTTATTTGTATAATGAAGTTTGTTGTGTTTCATTTATATCATATTTGTTCTTTTCTATTGACAGTGATCCAGTTGAAAGAAAAGCAGGGGAAGGAAAAATGGACAACATCTAAGAAGCATCTCATGGCTTTAAGCCGGTAAAAATTTCGTGCTTCTAATGTTTTCTTGCTGCCGAATTCTTGAATGTAGAAGTTCAGCAGTCAATTTTCACGAACCAATTGGCGTTTTGCAGCTTGGAAGCTCTGTACTTGAGGTTTTGCAGTCTGCAGATTGTAAGTTCTTAGCGGAGTGTTATGGTTCACGCTTGCGCAAATAGAAGGATAAAGAGAATGCTCACGTGCTGCACAGGTGGAATTAAAAGGAAAGCAATCAAAACCAAAAAGCAATCAAAGCAAAAGAAAAGTAATCAAAGCAAAAAGAAAGCAATCAAAGCAAAATGCACCGTTTTTACCAATATTCGGGGCGCGGATTCGGGGTTTAATTCGGGGTAAGTAGCTTTTTCCAATTTGAAATAGACCCTACCATTTGAAAATTCTTACACACTTTACAGAATGCATGTGAATCTTTAAATAATGTAGGCCAATAAAATCTAGACTGCAATATTTTTGCAGCTGTCTTTTTTGAAGAAAAATGGCCACCGTATGCTTCAGAATGACAAAATTGAATTACCCTACTTACCTCGTCGTCTGGTATGCACTTCGAAAGATTTGATCAGAGCAGTATTTGAACAGGTATGGATCATCCCAGTAAAAACTTCTCACTTCTGTTAAGAATTTCTTCTTGTCGTGGGAACTCCAGTCACATGGTATTTCACTTGTTGCAAGATAATTAACAATATTAGCATACCAAGGCATTTTGTTTATAGAAAATAAAAATTCATCAGGGAAAGAATCATTGATGGGTATTATTTCAATTGAAGACTCATTCGTGAGTCTTGAAAGATGATCTGCAATAACATTTTCAGCACCTTTTTTGTCCTTGATTGTCAAATTAAATTCTTGAAGTAGTAAAATTCATTGTATCAACCTTGATTTGGCATCCTATTTTGACATTAAATATCTCACAACAGCATGATCAGAATAAACAACAGTAGATGAACCAATTAAATACGAACGAAATTTTTCCAATGCAAATATTACAGCAAGTAGTTTTTTGTCAATTGTAGTGTAATTCATTTTAGCACTATTTAAAGTTCTACTTGTATAATAGAAGAAAAATGGCTTACCTTCCTTTCTTTGACCCAGAACAACGCCAACGGCATAATCACTAACATCACACATTAGCTTAAAAGGTAAAGACCAATCAGGGGGTTGCATTATTGGGGCTGATGTCAAAAGACTAGTTATCTTTTCAAAAGCTTGTTGACAATCTTTAGTCCATTCAAATTGTGTCTTTTATTAGGAGGTTACAAATTGGTCTAGATAAGGTACTAAAATCTTTTATTAACCTCCTATAAAGTCCTGCACGTCCTAAAAAAGAACGGACTTCTCTAATTGTCTTTAGTGAGGGTAATTTTGAAATGACTTCAACTTTGGCTTTATCAACCTCGATTCTTTTTGACGACACGACATGGCCCAAGACAATTCCAGAAGTGGTCATGAAATGACATTTTTTCCAATTTAAAACTAGTCCTTTTTCTTTGCACCTTTCCAAAACTTTTTCTAATTTATCAAGACATGTATCAAAAGAATTACTAAATACAATCAAATCATCCATAAAAACCTCTAGAAAATTTTCAACCATGTCACTAAAAATGCTTAGCATGCACCTTTGAAATGTTGTAGGAGCATTACAAAATCCAAAGGGCATTCTCCTAAATGCAAATGTTCCAAATGAACATGTGAATGTGGTCTTTTCCTCGTCTTCTAAGGCTATAGGGATTTGATAATTGCCAGAGTAGCCATCAAGAAAGCAGTAGTAGGGATGTCCAGCTACTCTTTCGAGAATTTGGTTTAGAAATGGAAAGGAAAAATGATCTTTTCAAAAATGATCTTTTCTAGTAGCATTATTTAATTTTCTGTAATCAATGCACATGTGCCAACTAGATGGAATTCGTGTTGGGATTGGTTTACCTTTTTCATTTTTTACAACAGTTATTTCAGATTTCTTTGGTACTACTTGTGTTGGACTTATCCATTTATTATCAGAGATAGGATAGATAATTCCTACATCTAGTAGTTTAAGGACCTCATTCTTTACCACTTCTTTCATATGAGGGTTTAATCTTTTTGTGGTTGACGGGTTGTTTTTGTATTTTCCTCTAAGTGTATTCGGTGTGTGTAAATTAAAGGATTAATGCCTTTTATGTCTTTTAAGGTCCAACCAAATGTAGTTTTATGTCTTTTTAGTACAGATAACAACTTACCTTCTTGATCATGCGTGAGTTGGGAAGAATTACCACCGGATATGTCTACTGCTCTCCAAGATAGGCATACTTCAATTCTTCTGGTAAGGATTTTAATTCGAGCTCTGGTGCTTCCTCTTCGTTTGGTTCTTCAGGTTGTACCATATTTTTAAAGTTTTATTGGTCATCGTCACCTATAGGTACCTGCATAGAATCAAGTGCAGGGCAAATGTTAGCAATATTACAATCTAATTCCTTGCTTCATTCAAAAGAACTAGTAAAACAAATTTCTACAGAGTTTGTAAAATTCTCATCCTAAATGTGTTCCTCAATTATTGGCTCGATGAGATCAATCTTCTTTTTCTCATTATCATCATCTTCTTGGTGGTGAGGTTGTTTACACATGTTAAACACATTGAGTTCCAATGTCATATTTCTGAAAGATAAATTCATTAATCCATTCCTGTAATTTATCAAAGCATTAGCAGTAGCTAAAAATGGTCGACCCAATGTAACAGGAATTTATTTGCATTCATTAGCAATTAGTTCCATTTCCAAAATAATAAAATCCACATGATATATGAATTTATTGACTTGGACTAATACATCTTTAATTATTCCTTTTGGAACCTTAATCGATCTATCAACAAGTAAAAGAGTGGTAGAAGTTGGTTTTAACTCACCAAGACTGAGTTGTTGGTACACTGAATAAGGAAGCAAATTAGCACTGGCACCAAGATCAAGTAAAGCATGTCCAATTTTATGATCTCCAATAGTGCAAGAAATAGTTGGACAACCAGGATCCTTGTATTTCAAAGCTCTATTGGTTGAGCAAATGGAACTTACATGTTCTGCTAGAAAAGCTCTTTTTTGCACCTTATGTTTCCTTTTCACCGTGTACAGATCTTTCAGAAATTTAGCATAAGAAGGCACCTATTTAATAACATCCAGCAGAGGAATGTTAACCTTTACTTGTTTAAAAACTTCATGAAAATCTGGACTATGGTTTGATTTCTTTGTCTTGATTAGTGCTTGAGGAAATGGGGGTACAGAAAGAGAGTTGGTTATTTCTTTATAGGTTAAAGGTTCGATAGACTCTTCCCTATTTTCTGAAATTGAATCTTTACTAGTTTCACGAGGGTCCACAATGTGGTTTTCGACCACTTTACCACCACGAAGGGTTATAACTGATTTGACTTGACTCATGTTTTGGTTTCATGAATTTTCCATTTGAGGATGTTGTTGACTCTTGGGGTTTGGTTCAGGTTGAGCAGGAAACTTTCATTTTTCATGCACGGTCAGAGCATATGTAAGTTTAGAGATAGTTTCTGTCAAATTAGTTAAAGTTTGCATCGTTGGGTTATTGATCGACTCTTATTTTTCAATAAACGAATGCAATGTGTCTTCAACAGTTTTTCTTGGTTGTGGGACATATAGTGGGTAACTAAGAGGGTTTTGGAAATTTTGACGTGGAGGAACTAGTTGTGAAGGTTGTGTATGATTGTCATTTCTCCAACTGAAATTTGGGTGGTTTCTTTAACCCGAGTTGTTAGTTTAGGAGTATGGATTTGGATTTGGCCTTTTGAAATTGTCAATGATATTTACTTGTTCGTACAAACTTTCTCTCAGAGCTGTCAATGTTAGACAGTCTTGCATAGAATGGTCACTAGCATCGCAAACATAACATGAAATATTTTGAACAGACTTTACATGATCATTCTTTTTCGACTCTAATACTTCAACTTTTCTAGCTAATGATGCAAATTTGGCTTGAAAATCATGGTCTTCCCTAAGGTTATGTATGCCTCCACTAGATGGAGATGACTGGAATTTATTCGATGACTTATAAGACCCAACTGTATCCCAGTGTTATGCATTCTCTGTTATATAGTCAAGATAATCTAATGCATCTTCAGGACTTTTATCCCTAAACTCACCATTACACATTATTTCAACGACTTGTCTACCTTGGGATGTTAATCCCTTGTAGAAATAAGACACTAATCTCTATGTTTTTAAACCGTGGTGTGGGCAAATGTTAAGTAGTTCTTTAAACTAATCCCAACATTGGTAGAGGGTTTATCCTGGTTTTTGAGTGAAGGTGGTGATTTGTCTTTTGAAAGAATTTGTTCTGTGGGGTGGGAAGAATTTTTTTAAAAATTGTGCTTGCATTTCATCCCAAGTTCTGATAGACCCTCACCTAAGATTTTGTAGCCAAGTTTTAGCTCATGCTACAATTTTTATCAGTACAGGTGTTACAGACTTTCTCAAATTCCCTTAAATGTAAATATGGATTTTCAGACTCAAAACCATGAAAGGCAGGTAAAAGTTGAATGATACTAGGCTTGAAATTAAAACGTGATGCATCAGGAGGAAAAACTATGCATGATGGTGACCATATTCTAGTAGGATGCATGAAGTCTCTAAGGGTCCTAGGCTGTTCATGAAGATTTTGTAAGGCTTGATCATTTTCGTGCTCCGAAAAATTTTCAGCTCCTATCTCAGCCATATCTAAGGGTGGTGAAGGTGATCTTCTAATTAATCTACCACTATTTGTACAAGACCAACGGCGCATGCAATGCTAATGATGTGTGCTAAACCAATGATGCATAAAATGTTAAATGAAAATAAAAATAAACTGAAAATTCAATAAGAAAAAATGCGAAATAAAAATAAACAAATTGAAAAATAAATAAATTAGGCGGTGAAACCAGCCATAAACAAAGAAATTAAAAGAACAGTTTATGCGGTATTTTAAAATCAGCCATATAATAAAAAATAAAATTGAATAGATTAATGCATAAAAATAAATAATCTGAAATTAAAATGCTAGGTGGTAGAACCGACCATTTAAAATAAATGCGGAAAGTAAATTGCAGAAATTTAAAAAAATAAATTTGATTTGGGGACTGATTTGCAAAGGTTTCTGGGTTAAGATGAGTTTCTAACAAATTTTATGGATAATGTTAAGGTTTGAAAAGAAAAGGGGTGCTAACTGAAGTTTTATAAAAAGAGAATAGAAAAGAATTACGGAAAGATGATAACGACAAAACAAAAAAAAATTAAAATAAAATAATACCAAATTTAGAAAACTCCCTGGCAACATCGCCAAAAACTTGACACAACTCAAAAGTTTTATCACTCACAAGTATAAGAGTGTCTAGTTATAATATAACCCGGTGAGTTCGGGATCGAACCACAGGAAATTTAATGTCTAGTAGTCAATTTAAAACAAAGAAAATTAATTGCGGGGTAAAGATTTGAAATTGATTTAAAAAAAAGCTAAGGTTACAGGATCTACTCTCAGTATTCAAACTATAATTTTAATATTCTCTCATTTTTAGCCTCACTTTTACCGATTAATTATTATATCATTTAATTCTCAACTAACTATGTCTGTGGATAAATATGAAATAAAGTACCTAATGTGCCACAATTAATGTGTCGACATTATGTCAAAATACCATAAAATCCGGTGAGATTTATAAATTAACATGATATAAAAATAGATAGAAAAGAATAAAATAACTTAAAACTCACTTGAGAAAGTAATTAATTTTATGATTTGAAACTTTAAGCTTCACCATTCACCTCAACTCAGTAAAATTAGTCACTCATATTGAAAGAAAACACAACACTCTTTTTATTTGATAAACTTTAAAATATGTTACAAGGAAAATTGACACAAAAGGAAACAAGAAAAGAAAAGAAAGACATAAATTCTTCAGTTCCCTCTTAGCTACAACTCTCTCGCAAATTGGCTTCTCAATGCTCAGCTCCCCCCTGCTCCCTGCATTTCCTTGCCTATAATAGGCAAGGAATGCATTATCTTTATTTTATTATTATTATTATTATTATTATTATTATTATTATTATTATTATTATTATTATTATTATTATAATATATTGAAATATGTGATGGTGAGGAGGCGTGATGGCCTCCTGGCCATCACAAGCAATCCTTTTGTTCTTTTTATTTTTTATTTATTTATTTTATTTATTTACATCTCCTCAATAATGCTTTCAAATTGCTCCAGCGGTCCTTCTTTGTTCCTGCTTTCAATTCCAATTCTATCTTTATTCTTGAAAAATATTTACAAGAAAAAATTAATATTTTACGAATTAATTTAACATAAAAATATATTTCGGGAATATTAAGATAATTTAGAAATGATGAGCGTATTAATCGACACAATAAGTGCAAAACTAATAATTTTATCCTTATTAAATGTACACTTTTTAGTGTTAATCAATTTCTTTCATTTAAACACTTCTATTGAAATAAGGTGGCATAGTTAGTTGGCTGACCTTTTTTTTTTTCTTTATCTGATTTCACTTTTCTTCTAAAGCAACCTACACTAGCTGATTGCAGTAGCCTTAACTTTGGACAAGCTGCTGGTTTCTGAGATTGATGCATGGGTCGTTTGGATACTTGTTAAAAGGTTAGCACATAACATGACTTTTTTTTGTTTTTTATTTTACTGTTATTCTTATATTTCTTTTTCATTTCAGCTGATTGATAACAAAACCTTTTGCATTTATTAATGTAATTGAATGTTGAATACTTTCTATCATGGTAGATTTATGTTCCCATAAATTGATAAGGAGCTACGCAAGTCCAAACGAGAACCCAAACCCAACAACAAGTATAACGAATATGCATGGGCACATGCACGCAACCATGCAAGCCATGCATGAGGTGGGCATCAGGTGGAAGTATGTCTTGACTCCTTCAAGGACTCTTCAAGAAAGCAACAGAAAGGCTTTACTACGTCAAGCCGTATTGATGGAGAATTCAGATTTAAACATGTTTCCTTTAAGATTATTATTTACTTCGAAATTATAGCTAAGTAGTTTATTTGATTTTAACTACTTTATTTCATTAATTTTGTTCTATAAATAAACTCGAATATTTCAATAAAAAGGTATCAGACTTTTATCTAATTCGATTAGCAATTGTGGTAGTTCTCACCCTAAGAAGAACAAATTATTTACTTGTTATTTCCGCTGATTCTAACTGGGACGTATCATAAATTGTGTTAGTGGTACATGATTCTTGTTGACATTTCCCATGGAACTGCTAGTATTTGGGATTCATTGGAATCACCGAGCTGAAGGGAGAAAATGGTTAATGAGTCTTTGGCAATTGTATGTTCTTAAAATGATTGACCATGTTCGTGCATATTTCACACTTAAATATTTTAAATTTTGTGAGACTTATGGCTTATTAATGTTGGCAGTTTGTCTCACTGGATTTTGTACTACGTCAAGAAGCTAGAGCTCTTTTTGCTAATCGATTTAGTTTTTTAAATTCTCAAATCTGTCGTCAAACTAGTCTACCAAAACAGGCAAATGGTTTTGATTGCGTCTACTATGTCATGAAGTATATGGATAGTCGTTTTATTGTTGTTGATGACTCTTATCAAGTTAGTATAGTTGTTTCTTCTTATTAGATTAACTAATAAGGATTTATATAAGTAGTAGTAAAGGTGGACTTATTGAAAATGTTTTTTTTTCCTTACTATATCAGCATGACTCGGATCATACTTGCCTTCTTATGGCTCTTTATTTGGTGCAGTCTCCACTTAACAAGATCATGCATCAACTTATTCAAGAGGTGCGTAAATTATAGGTTACCTATGTAGTTTTTCTTTTTTTTGGTTTGCCAAACCATTTGGTAGACACTGCAGCAAAATTAGGGTAAAAGGTTGGCAATTTTTATGTAAGGCCATCCCTTTTTTTTGGTATTTTGTATAGAAACTAGTTTTGTTCTAAAAATTATGTCAGTTCACTAACCTGTTAAGCATATAAGGCATGTGTGGCCCTATAAGTTGATGGGTGGCCCTCTTATTTTTTGTGTGAGGGTGCTTATTGAACAAACATATGTTTTCCTTGCAAGAAGAAGGTGTCGTGCATGCATACAGTAATAGTGATGGCCCTATTATTTTTTGTGTATGTGAGGGTGTTTATTTAATAAGAAATTATATATATAACGCTAAATCCAATTGGTATGTATTTCTTGTGTACATGTTTTCTTACTTGCTTAATTTTAGTGTTTTCTTTTTACTTTTTTTAATTTAGTGCAAGACTAAATAATGGACAGAGTTTAGACTTATTGTTTGGTTGTTGAGAAATTAAAAAGGACAATGAAATACTAACGTGGGCCTCTTTTAACTTGGGAAAAATTTGCTAGGTGGAAGAAAAAAAGAGTATTGTAGGTTTGTGCAACTTAAGGCCCTTTGGTTTTTGATATGAAAACAATCTTCAAAATTTTTAAAAAAGGCAGAGACAGGAATATATGCTTTTTAAAAAAATAAATTTATTTATATATAGACAGACTTAAAGCACACGTAAAATAGTATCAAAAATGATAATCAATCGTTTTCTGCACATAATCGGATCGCTATTAACCACTGTCGAATTGCTGTTATTACTCGAGCAAGTGATCGTTGTGCCATAATTTCATATTGGAGGATCACTGTTTTTCTAATTTTGGATTGTTGTTAGTGTTTAGTGACCTGTAAGAAGTTGTCGGCTTACTGTTTTATGATAAACGGTCTTCCGTTAGCATCTAGAAGCTGAACTCCAGTTCTGTGAGATGTTGGTTAGCTGTTTACCCATTAACGATTTCCCGATTTCATCCAGAATTGATGAAATCTTTCCTCAAGGTAATCAGTTAACCGTTTTCTGAGTTAATGGGAATTTGTTTGTTTCTAGAAAGTTATTCAATGGTCAATTCATTATAAAGCCTTAGTATTTTAATCCAATTAAAGATTTCTTCAAACTTAATCAGTTTGAAAGCATGTATGTTATCATCAAAATCACCATTATGGAAACTTATATGTTAGCATTCTCCTCCTTTTTTATAATGACAAACTTTACAAGTAATATAGAGAAAGGTTACGATTAATCAAGATCACAACTTCTCATTAATATCTCTCCTTTCATTATTAAAAAGAAAAGAACTAAATGGAATAGAGAGATGAGTGCAGACAATACCCATGTCGTTTGGCAAAAATTTCGACAAAACCTCCCCCTAAGAACAAGCATTCCCTCAAACACAAAGATTGTTAATAATAATTTTGAAATATCACAAACCATCGCAACTCCAAACCAACTCAAATCATCACCAATCCAACAACCAAAACAAATATAATCTTAAAATATCAAACCATCAAATTTGAAGTACAATCATGCAGACCAATCAACATATAAAACAAACATATATATGTTTCGACATAAACTGAAAACATAAAAAGAAGTGCATAAATGTTTGTGAGAAATACATAAAGACATAACTAACAACTATTGAGGTGGTTGGGACGATGACTCATATGCAGGGAAACCAAGTGCAGAGAGAATGCGCTGCTGACCATCCAAAATCTGTCGCTGAATTTGAAATGCCTCGAACTGAGACTGAAGTAATTACTGCTACTAAAAAATAATCCGAACCTCTCCAAGTAACTGCTACACCATGCTTTCAAAAACTGCAGGTGTAAGATTCAATTCTCTCACCTAAATATAGTAGAATTCATTTTGAGCTAACAAGCCCCTTTAAGTATTAAAATAATATTAATAATATATAATATTTAATTTTTAAGAGAAGTAATGACATAAGTGATGATGCAATGACTAAGTAATAATAATATAATCTATGACATACGTGATGATATAAGAGAAGTTGTAGAGATAGATAAGAATTCTAGAAACTAGTAAGGTATTTATGAAGGATAATTTCAACCATTGATCAAGAGTTATGGTGGCAAAATCCGAGCCATCCATTAGCCTTAAGGAATCCTATAAATACCCCCTAACCCCCTTTCATTTTCAATCCAACCTAGGAATTAAAACATTTGTTTAGGAGAGAATCAAAGCAATTGGTAAGTTTACTCTCCTTATTCTCCATGAGATTTCCAATCACTCTATTTAGGGTTTTTATTAGCATGATTTTAGATTGATACAGATTATAATACATGATTTAAGGTGTGTTTAGGTTCTGTTTAGGGTTTTGATTTATTGTGGGTTTTAATAATCAACCCTTGGTGTATTGAGCGCACTAGATAAAATCTGGACAATATGAGTATCTCGAATTCAAACATATATTTTCTGAATGATTTTTCTTAAGAACTTTATATTTCTGACAGCTAGACATGAAGGGCTTATTGATTAAATTTTGTTTCATAAGATTTGACTTTTTTTTTTCAATTTTATATGGATTTTTTAATCGGACACTAATACATTGGAAAACTGTGATTCCAGCAAGGCAATCATATTCATAAACTTATTTGCACTATTAAATGAACTCAAACCATTTTGAAATTTTATAGAGAAGTGGATACATGTGTCTAGTATTCTCAGTTTTAATTTCATAATTTTCAGATCAGTATATGATGTTATAAAATTCTCAGAATACGGTCTGTTCGGTTAAGGTACTGTGAAACAGTTTTGAATTTGTCAAGTAATAAATAGTTTTGAAAATATTTTTGGTATCAGATCGTCTTGGAACTTTTATATGAGGTGCCCTTAGTAGTCCAGAATGGTTCTATAGAATATTATGTCATTTTGATTTTTCGATTAAGAGTTAAAATTCTAAGAATCAAACTAGTACATGTATGAATTAGCAAATCAGATTCTTAGAATAAGTTATTAATAGTTATATCTTATATTTGTTAAGGTGTTGGAGGTGATTGAGCCTTTTAGAGGCTTAAAGGTGTGTTAGTTCAAATCCCTTTATCAGTAACTTCATTCCTAATATACTAGATATGTATAAGTATTTTGATATTATTATAAGAGTTTTTATACTACTTAGAAGATCAATAGATTTTCATAACAAAATCAGTTTATGAAAATGTTTTTAAATTTAAATCCTTTTAACAAAATATTTCATAAATGCTTTTCAATATGTAAATTATTTTATGACATGACTATCTTTTATAATTTTGTCTATAAAATATTCTGCAAGCCTAAATTATTGTTATAGACTTTTACGAATCTGATACGAATGTTTTGTACACATGTCTGATTTCAATTATTGATGATTGTATGGGATTCCTAATATTTTGGCTCATTCTCTATAGTTATTCTGATTCTAATTCTGATAATAATATATGATACATGGACCGATCGGGTTTATGTTACGAGTGTGCACCGATATTTTTTTTGGTCGGACTATAGGTGATACTATGTGACATGAGCTAACTATCTACTTTCTGTGTACGCGTTATATGATTTGCTTTCATAATTGATTATTCTTTTGATATTCTGAATTACCATGAATTTATGTGATTGAAATATGTTGTTTTATGAAATTTATGAATTGTAACATATGTTTTAAATAGAAGAAGGCTTGCAATATTTTTAGTATCGGTTGGGCTAGTGTGTTATGAATGGTTTTACTTACAGAGTTGACGGCTCACCTCTCGTCATTACTTTTTGTAGATTAAGTTCTGTTTGAAACCGCCTAGCTTTGGAGTTAGTGATTTCATTTTCGTTTGCTATTTGAATAAGAAGAGGAATGAACTCATGTTTTTATTTACTTTATTTCTGTTATGAACTTGTAATTTAGAGTTTGAGACTTTTATTATTTTTGGGAGAGACTATTTAGTGTAGAATGTGTGAATTTATGGATTTATTTGAATAAGAATTTAAGGTATTTCAGTTTGAAATTTATGAGTAAGAATTACGATTTGTAAGTAATCTCCTTCTTCACATGCTTTGCACGTATTAGATTTGGGGTGTTATAACAGGCACCTCAAGAACAGGGGGCTCATCAAGCTTCGTTGGCTCTTCAGTGTAGGACTGTGCTGCTGCAGCTCAGCGAGGTGCTCGGGTCTAGCTCCTAATCTAAATTCTGGTAACTGATCCACATAATAGATATCATTGAGCAGTCAATTATCCTCAGGAGCTACCAAGGTATCCTCATTCCTAAAAGATGAAGTCTTAATCCACTCTCCACGTCTTCTACAAAACCTAATCCCAGAAGTAATCTTTCTACCTAGCTTCCTGGTCTTGATATAAACAGGCTCAGTCAGAGGTACATTAAAATGCCTCAGTATTCTTGTAATGATGCTACCATAAGAAAGAGATCTGTTGGTCACTGCAAGTGTGGACAACATATGACAGAGGATAGTGTATTATAAGCTCACTCGCCTTCTCCGGATGAGGGAATCTAGTAAACCAACATCTAACTTAGTCAATTCATCACTATGACCATGTCTAGGAGTGACCATGTGTTGGAGTATACTATGAAGAATACAGACCTGGAAGGATAAAAGCTGAGACCTAAAGGACAATGTACAGAGATCGTCAAAAAGGTCAAAATGTCTGCAAATGTTCTTTACAACATTTACATGACCAAAATTAATAAAATTTTGTTCTTTTCTAGTCGTGTAAATGTCTGAAACCTCATAAGATATCCTAAGGATACAACTTAGTTCAATATCATCAAACTCAATACGAACCCCACCTACATGTGTTACTATCCTATTTTGCTGGGTAGCGAAAAGTGTTAACATTTATGTATTCATAATGTTGATTTTGATGATAACAAACAAAATTAAGAATGATTAAGTTTTTAAAAGCTCAAATTATTTTTATACATTTTAAATAAATCATTATTTTCACATCTTAAAGGTTTTATATTTAATGGAAAAATGATTTTATGAAATTAGTTGTTTTTCAAGTTTATGGTTTAATTGAAAGAGTTTTGAAAACTTTGAAATCAACAAGTATTGCTTAAAATTTTGGAGAAGGATTTATTTGAAAAGTATTCAGAGTATTTTGGGTCATATCATAATTTTAAAAAATTTTGGGAATAGTAAGCATTATTTAGAAATTCTGAAATTGGACTTATTTGCTAAATGTATAACGTTTTGGGCCATAGTATAGTTATATAAAGTTTTGGGGTCAAACAATTATTTTATAAAATAGTTCACTGTAGCAGTCATTGTAGCAGTTACTGTAGAAAACGGCGATCCGACATCTTGATAATGGCTCGCCGACATCTAACAGAATTGAAGATTAGCCTCTGGACCTAAACGACGATCCGACAATTTTGATAAATGGCTCGCCGATATCGAATAGAATTGAAGATCAACCTCTGGACCTAAACAGCGATCCGACAATTTTGATAAACGCTCGCCGATATCTAATAGAACTGAAGATTAACCTCTGGACCTACACGGCGAACTGACATCTAGATAACGACGATCCGATAATTTGAAAATCAGCCCAACGGTCATATTGACCAGTCAAACGGTGATCCGACATCTAGTTAACGGCGATCCGACAGTGTGCAAAAATTTAATAACGGCTAGTTTTCAGCTCCATCTATAAATAAGCTCATTCAAATTTAAACAATAAGAATTCCAACGATCATCATTGAGCAAAATATTGAGAATACAACTTTCATTGAGCTTTAAATCCTTATATTCATCTCATTGATTCACACATTGAGCTTTCATTTATGATCAAACACAATGTGTGAGAGAAATTCATTTATAATCCTTTCTGTAAAATCAAGTTAAAAGATTATAAATATTGTGATACACTTGGGTTAAGAGATTGGGGATAATCTCTTATTGTGGAGGTCCATTGACACCTTGGAAGTCAATTGTAAGCATTTGAAGCCTTGGAGGCTTACTTAGTGAAATTCTCAAGCCCGGTGAGCTTGTAGGCGTGGACGTAGGCGTGGACGTAGGCGGGGATTGCCGAACTACGTAAAAATCATTGTGTTTGCTATGTCTTCCCTTACTCCTTTATTATTGTGCTTTATTGAATTTATTGTTTTTGATTCCATTAAGGCATTAGATAAAATTGTTGTGTGATTTACTTAGCGTAATTTTTAAAATTCCAATTCACCCCCCCCTCTTGGGTTGCATAACTAGAATTTCAAAAAGTTTCATATTCGAGTAAAACACTCTAACTAAATTATCAAAAAGTTTATTGTCTATACTTAAAGATGCCTCCCATTGAACTAGAATATCTCTAATGGTACTCCCACATATAGTTATATTAGCAAAATCATCAATACCAGTATAGCAAGAGGGAGTTACCAATTTATCCATTAACCTCGTATGAAATCTTATAGTTGGTTGAGGGAAGGGGAAGTGGATTTTTTCGAAGCCTAAAGTAGTGGGCCTAGATGTCTTAGGTGGTCTCTGACTGGTTTGTTTGACTATTTTGCCTCTCTTTGATGGTTCACTGCTAGCCATTATAGAGGAATTTTGGGAATTTCTGAATATAATGAATTTGGAGGAAAAGGAATTGATTAAAATGAAGTTTGGGGAATAGGAAGGTGCTTTTGGACTCAATTCGATCAAAAATGGAAGAAATTCTAGCCAAAATAGACGAAGAATGTGTCGCTAAACTTGCGTTTTCAATTTGGGATTTTCGGTTTGTGGGCTTGAAAATCAGTTTTGATTGTGAAAGAATAAAGTTTAAGGTGTTTAGAAGAATTGTCAATAATCAATTTTGTAAGAAATGAAGAAAAATGGTCAATTGTTGAGAGAGAAATCACAGCCACTGGCTAGAGAAAGAAAACGATTTATTGCCAAGTGAAAATAAAGAAGAAACGCTCAGACTGTTCTGTTATTGTGCGATAATGGCAAGTCATTTTTGTGTTATCGGCAAACCATTAGCGTCCAAAGCCATATACAAATTTTAACATGATACTGGTTTACTGTTTTAAGTTTAATGGTTAACCGATAGTGGGCAGAATCCATATCAAAAGTGTCTTCAAGGATGATGTCATGTTATCGGTGAACCATTAGCGTCCAGAGACATATACAAGTTTTAACATGATATCGATTTACCATTTTCAATTTAATAGTTAACCGATAGTAGGCAGATTCCATATCGAATGTGTCTACACAAACGATTGGTCGTTATTAGGTTATCGGTGAGCCGTTATCGCCAGAATGTGGTCCTTTGATTTCTGCCTAAAAATGGTTATCTATTTATTATGTAAACGGCTGTCCGTTTTCCTTAACAATGATTTGGCACATCTATTTTAATGTATGGCCAACAATTAATCCCTTCCAAGTCCATTTCATTGTTTCGAAATATCTTAAAGACCAGTTTACGGTATGATTCATGAATTGACACAATTCAAACATAACAACCAATTGAAACAAATAATCATATCATGAAGAGCAAGATAGTCTTGATGCCATATAAAGCTATACTAATGTGCAATATTCATCATTCCGAGCTCATGCCTAATTGAAGTAAAATGTTCTTTCATAAGTGCATATTTTCTCTATATTTTACTAATTAATTTCTCCATCTTTTCCTTGTTATTGGCCTCAAATATTCTAATTACTTTAGTTAATTTTTTAAATCACAATAAAATTTTATTATGTTAATTTTTATCTTAATTTTTATATTTTGTTATTTAGGTATATTATGGGATTAAAGAGAAATTAAATCAGGACATTCAGGAACGGAATCTGATTGAAAGAATCAGAATAGGAAAAGAATTGAAGATTGGGAACAAAAGTGCGTAAGAGATCAAGAATTGGAAAGAATTAAACAAATAAAGAACATTTTCCAATTAGATAATCTTGCACATGGAGCTAAAAATGGACAAAGGAAGTCAAAAAGGAAGCCAAGCCAACTAACAAGCTAAGCCAGCACGTGAAAGCAAAATTGGAAAAAAGAGATTGCCATATTTAATCAAGCATGCACGTGAGGAACAATGGCGATTAAGTGACTTTGATTTGAAAACCAAAAGTGGCCAGCACGTGAGATGAAGGAAAATAAGGCCTTTTGGCTTTAGGAAATCATGGCCAATCACAAAGCTTGTGCATGAGGATGAAAAAGGAAAAAAAAAGGAAAACAAAAGTTCAAACCTTAATTACGAAGGTCGGTGGCTTAAGCACTATAAAAGTCAACTTCTGGCTTTTGATTTGGGGACAATCGGCAAACACGAGGAATTAAAGAGAGAGTAGCAGCGAGAAGAGAAGAAAAAAATATAGGAGGCAGTCGCTTGAATTAATCTCTATGTCTGGTTTTATTAATTCTTTTATTCTCAATTTAATTATGTTAGACTAGATTCTTTATTTGGTTGAGGGTGAATTCAAAACCCCAAACATGTCATATGATTAAGGTTCAATTTGTATCATTCAATTTATTTAATTATGATAGTTTATTTTCTTCTATAATTAATGTTTATGATTTTATTCTTGTCGTAATTGAATGGCAAATTAGATAAGACTTGAATAAATTCTATTGCTAGATTAAAATTCTTGATTCGTAATTGTCTTGATATTTTAATCATTAGTAGCAGGTTGGAATCAGTGATTTCAAATAGAGAACATAACCTAAGTTAAATAATTCGAGATTGTGTGTTTATTACTTAGATAAGCCTAATATCTTTCTCTGCTTAATGCTACCATTATCTTAAATTTAAAGACCTTGTTTTAAATTATTTAATGCTTGTTTTGCCTAATGACACACTAAGGAAAGATTGAGATTAATAGAGCATATTGTTATCTACGGTTGATAGTTTCAATAGAAATTGATGATAGAATTGATATATTATATGCATGTCTGGTGGTGGCGAATGATCCGTTAACCAAAGTTTTCATCATTATTATTTCTTTCTCCTTTAATTAAAGTTTTTATTAAATTATTGTTTTATAGTTTAAGTTTCTTTATTTCTTGCTATTTATTTAAAAATTCATAAACTTCTCTTTTTTATTTATAATTGACATTTTCTTTAGTTAGATTAATTTATATTATTATTACTACTATTATTTTATTTTAAATCCTACTTTAGAGTCGATGATAAATATAACTAGTATAGTCTTCGTATCCTTACTCGCTCTGTACTAGTTATTTATACTAGTAGAAATGTTTTAAATTTGGTGCACCCTAACGACACTATCATTCTTTGCTAAGGGATTTTGTGAAGATATCTACAAGTTGTTTTTCAGGTGAAACAAATTATAATGTAATATTCCCTTTTTTAACATTATCTCTCAAGAAATGATGTCTTATCTCAATGTGCTTAGTTTTAGAATGTTGAATGAGATTTTTTTACAGGCTTATGGAACTAGTATTGTCACACATGCTAGGTATATAATTAAGATTAATACTGTAGTCTCTAAGGATTTGTTTCTAAATTCCTACAATATCATTTGCATACCCTACAAAAGTTTAGTTTGCACACTCTTTCTAATGTGAAATTTGATTTCTATTAAATTTTGGATGTATTTACTAGGGATGGCAATTTTTCCCGTTGGGACGGGATCCTGCGGGATCCCGTCCCGTTTAGGATGGGATTGGGACATATTTTTTCATCCCAAATTGAAATGGGATGGGATAAGGATAAAAATAAATCCCGCTTTTATTTATGGGACGGGAGGAGGACTAATTATAAAATCCCGTCCTGTCCTGTATATCCCGTTAATATTATAATTTAAAATAAAAAGTGAAAAAGCCACAAATAAAATTAATAATTTATAGCAATAATTACCCTTCAAAACTCAACCAATTTCCTAAATTAACACTGCACCCTAAGTGTTGACCGCCCAACGCCCCTTGCCCTTACCACAAAAAATTTTACTCCGCCACAAAAGTTCCCAAGCAGCCACCCACGACTTGCCCACTGCGTCTCTGTTAGCAATTCAACCACAAAATTCTCGCTTTTTAGCCTCTACACCGTAAGTTAACATTCATAATTTGGCTTTTTTTGTTTTTATTGTTCATAGTTTTGTACTCTTTCCATATAATTGATATTTGTTAAATATTATTATATTATATACGGCAATCTAGTTGAACTATTGAAGTTGTTATATTATAATGATTATTATATTTGTTTAAGTAGTATTGAGTTTTAAAATAAAGGTTCTTGTGGTCCCATATTATTATTACTTTTGTTTTATATGGTTTGATGTTTGTAAAAGGTTAATTTATATTTAATTCATTTATTTGAGTTGTGGATTGTTGTTTTCTTTTTGCTTTAAAGGATGGCTTCTCCTCCAGTAGTGGACAATGAGAGTTTAGACAACGATGATGTGCATGTTGTTGAAGAAAACGCCAAAGACAATGATTTAACATCAAGATTAAGATCAGTGGTCTGGAAACATTTTGAAAGAAAGATAAAAAATGGAAAAATAAGAGCCTTTTGTAAGCACTGTAGTAAAGACTATGTTGGAGGTCCTAGAGATGGAACAAGACACTTGAACGATCACATCAAAATATGCCCTCGGCGTAATCAAATTGAGATAACACATTATTCAAAGAAGTTAAAAACATTTGAGGACGATCAGGGAAATGTGAAGGTAGAGACTTATTCTTTTGATCCTGATGTCACTAGGGGATTTATTGCACGTATGATCATTATGCATGAGTACCCATTAAGTTGCGTTGAGCATGAATGGTTTAGAAAAGTGTTGTCTTCTTTAAACCCAATGTGGAAAAACATATCTCGCAATACTATAAAAAGTGATATTATGGAGCTATATGAGATGGAAAAGGCTCAAGTTGTGAGTTTAATAGAGAGTAACAGTAGTAAAGTTGCAATCACAACCGACATGTGGACTTGTAGCTCCCAAACAAAAGGGTACATGGCTATTACGGCACACTTTATTGATGATTCTTGGACCTTACGGAGTCAAATTTTGAGGTACTATGTTTAATTCTAATTAACATTGAAATATTTAGCGCATTATATTTATTTATTGAATATATTTGTAATTAATTGTATTTTTTCTATGTAGGTTTATTCATGTGCAAGCTCGACATACTTCTCAAGTACTTTGTGATGTACTATTGAGATGTTTAATGGATCTTAATCTTGAGCATAAGATATCTGCATTAACTGTTGATAATTGCACTACTAATGATCGAATGATTCAACTTCTACTAGATAAACTTGATAAAAATGATTTACTTATGGGTGGCAAGTTGTTTCATATGCGATGTACTGCTCACATTTTAAACTTGATTGTCAAAGAGGGGTTAAGTGTTATTAGTGAGGGTGTTGCTAAAATTCGTGCTAGTGTTGCATTTTGGACAGTTACCCCTCAAAGAAGGGAAAAATTTAAAGAGATTTCTCGTAGGTTGAATATTCCATGTAGTAAGGAGTTAGTTCTTGATTGCATCACTAGATTGAACTCTACTTATCTCATGATTTCTGTTGCCCTGGAGTATAAAAATGTCTTTTATAGATTGCATCAATTGGAGGCACAATATAGGTGTTTGCCAAGTGAAAGTGAATGGGAGTTAGCTCGTATATTGTCAAATAATTTGAAATCGTTTTATAATGTGACTGAGGTATTTTCTGGAACTAAGTACCCCATATCCAATTTTTTTTTCATTCATATTTGTGAGATTAGATTATCATTAGGTAGTTGGCTTACATGTGAGCATGATGAAGTTAGACAAATGGCAATTAACATGATTG
The DNA here is from genome assembly GCA_030449895.1 of Citrus mangshanensis. Classification (NCBI taxonomy): domain Eukaryota; kingdom Viridiplantae; phylum Streptophyta; class Magnoliopsida; order Sapindales; family Rutaceae; genus Citrus; species Citrus mangshanensis. The sequence goes on along the minus strand of JASUUJ010000280.1, from coordinate 1,843,573 downwards.
ACAAATTTGAAAAATATTGGAAAGATGTTAATGGGCTATTAACCGTGGCAACAGTGTTGGATCCTAGATATAAAATGAAATTGATTGAGTTCTACTTTCCATTGTTATATGGTGATGAATCAAATATTCATATTGAGAGAGTTCGGATGCTTTTTAAGGAATTAATAAAGGAGTATGAATTTAAGGCCAAATTATCTATAAGCGGTTCTAGCGCGGGTGCTTTTAGTTCTAGTATAGGAGAGTCCTCAGTCGTTATGTCCCATGTTGAGGAACAACTTTCAAGTAGGTATGATGATTTTTTGAAAGCCAATATGGTTGAGAACCGTAAGACTGAGCTTGAGTCATATTTAAGTGAATACGTCTTGATTACCAAGGACAAAAATTTTGATATTTTGGGGTGGTGGAAAATAAATGCAATACAATATCCTTTGTTATCTACTATTGCTAGGGATATACTAGCAATCCCAGTGTCAACAGTTGCTTCCGAGTCAGCTTTTAGCACAGGTGGTAGAGTAGTTAGCCCACATCGTAATAGACTACACTCACAAACAGTGGAGGCATTGATGTGCACTCAAAGTTGGTTGAATGCTTACACAAGAGGTAATTTATTTTATTGTAATTTATGCATATTTTAAATCTTCAAACTTTTTTATTTTCTTTTCTAGTTTTTAATTATTCTTTTTTTGTTTTCTAAGACAATGGGCATACAACTTCTAGTGAAATTCCTACATTTGCAGATGAAGAAAAAGTTGATACAGAGATTGAAGAGGTAACCAATTTTATTAATAATTTTGAACATTAATGATTAATTATTATGTAATTATCAAAATATTAGTCTTACTCTAACCTCTCTTTATTAAATTCATGTAGGTTTATACAAAAATTTAAAAGTGCGGTCTTGAAAGTGTGGTTAGAGTATGAAGTTTTCTTGTCTAATGAAGTGGGAACCGGAATTGAAGTCAACTTTTGAAAGATTATGTTAATTTTTAACTTTTGCTTGAACTTTGGAACTTAGATTGATTTGGATTAGCTTCGGAGCTTTGAATTTTTTGTTTCTTTATTTGCTATATATTGATTTATGATGATCCTTAAAAGAAAAAATTAAAATTTATTTATTTACATTCAGGACTATTCGGGATAATGGGATGGGACGGGATATTTAATGGGACAGGATTGGGATAAATTTTTATCCCAAAAAAAATAAAGGGACGGGATTGAGACTTTTTTTAGTCCCAATTCAATATACGGGACAGGACTGGGATTGACAAACTCCGTCCCATCCCATCCCATTGCCAACCCTAGTATTTACTAATAAGTAATTGAAATCGCCTAAAATTAGAATAAAATGGAATTAGAGTGGGCTGCAATAAGAATGAGGAATGACAAATAAAATAAGATGTTTATTGAGGTGAAGGAAACACAATTAGAATGTTCTATATTACTATTAATATATTTACTTTATCTTATAATCTGAATGAGCTATTAGAAATTACTAAATTACCCTTAATTAATTATTATCATTATTATTATTTGTTACAATAGTTGTGATTATTATTATTGACAAAGTTAATATTAAAATTGATATTGTTACGGGTGAAAAACAATGTATAAAGGACAAAATGAAATTGAAAAAATTGAGTAACGGGAGAATAGTCACTTAAGATAGCAAGCGTCTCCCATTCTCCCATCCACAAGAATGAAAGCACTAGTAATCATTGTCAATTTTGAATGGAACCCACTGCTTTTATTCTAATCCTGATTCTTAAGCAAGTAAACACATTATTTCTTTGTATTCATTGATTTTCATTTCGATTGTTGTTTAGTTAACATATCATTTATCAATTAATTATTTTACACATTTTCATTAGAATAATAATATTTCCTTCACTTAAATAAAATTATCTTTGCTGAGAAACAATTTTTGATTTATTGTTGTTATAATGTTTTAACTAAAATTTAGAGGTTGAATATATTTTGTTAAGTGTATTAAAAAAAATAAATGGTGCAATCAACTTGAATTTCCACGCGTGGAAATAAAATTGATATCGCCCGCCTATTTTTTAGGTCTTATTCTACAATTACCCATATTCAGGCTTGCACCATGCTAGAAATAGAATAAACTGTTGGATTCAACTTGACTGAAAGCAACAATTGTTATTTATAATTATTGTTACTATTATTATTTTAACCATTTGTCTGGTATCAGAGCCACGAGAAGGATAGTGTAAAATAGTATAGAGACTTTGTGTTTAAAGACTTGTGTTTTAGTTGAACTTTGTGTGTGTGGTGAGTGTTACCTCTAGGTGCCTTGGTAGCATTTGGTCGTAAGTCCCGATTTGGTTGAAGGGCAGTAAAACCAATTCTTAGCCTTGGATTGTAGCCATACCTACAGGACTAAAACTAGAATATAAGTTTTTACCATGGATTCTCTACTCTGTAGAGTATCGTCCTTTTCTAGCTCTTCCTCTGAAAGAACTAGTGCTTCAAAGAATGTTGTGAATTCAGAAGAATTCGTAATTGAAGATTTTAATAAAGCAATTGATTGTTGGGAACTTCCTAATGTTTCTAAAGAAGTGATTTACAAAATAAAAAAGCTTGATTTTTTAAAGAATGATTATGTAATAAAAACTGAAGAACGCGACATAACCCTTTCAAAGCCTTTTGAAACAATTCAATTATTTACAGAACATTCATTAAAGAAATTAAAAGAAAAGAATTTTAATTATGTTCACATCGGCTTAATACAAGTTGGCATAAAACCCCTTACTAAGGAAGGTTTAAATACTTCCATCCTTGCCGTCCTAAGAGATGGACGATTCATCTCTTTTGATGATTCTCTACTTAGCAGTATTGAATCAAGCCTCTGTAAATGACCCATTTCCTTTAGTTGTTATCCAAATATAACAGTTTCCCTTAAAGATAAAAACATTCTGAAAAGCATGATTTTACAGATCAAAACCCATAATTATAACATGATTGAAGGATCTGTTCCGATTGCCCTAATTTTCAGAATATCTTACAAAGCCATGATATCTGCGTTTACCAATACAAAACATCTATTTCAGTCAAAAAGAGATGAAACTCTTCTCTTGCAGACTGACTTGTCTAAAGCCAATACTATTATTCCTAGACCTATCCAATGGAAGGATGTCAACCTCCCTGAAGAATGGATCTTAGAAGGAGCCACTGAACCAGTGATTCCTAAACAACTTGAGCCAAATACAGAGTTACAAAATGTGACTCAGTATTCTGATGGTAAAGTCAAATTATCCTTTAGGAGATCTACATCATCTAGATTCTCTGATAAAGATTCATGCTCAAGTATTCCTTCATTAGAAAGAAAATTTTCAAAGATTCCTTCCGTTATAAATCTCCCTATCCAACCAATAAAAAGTCAACCTAGGTTTTCCACATCGGATATACCTAGTTCTTCTATACATTCTGTTGATTATACTACTAGTGTTCCACATCCCATTTACACTAGCCGTCAACATGAACAAAGCCAGGAAGAGAAGGAACATTCTCCTCCAACTTCTCCTACATTCTCCGCTGTCACGGAAAATGTAATCAATATTCTTGAAAAAGATTTTGAATTAGATAAAACTCTTCTTCACAAAGATTTTTATTTTGACACTAATAAAGAAAAAAGACTTTGGTTTTTCAAACATTTCTTAAATCAAAGAAAAGAGATCCAACAAGTCTATTATGAGTTTGTAAATCTACATAAAGTACATATATTGTTTTTTGATTGGTTTGAGATGTATGCTTCGGATAATAAAATTGCTTATCCTTTTAAAGAATCAAATCCTATTACTGTTAGGAAGAAAATCACTGAATGAAATCTTTCTGATAGTGATAACATTATAGAATCTGAACATCCTCCACTTAGGAGTTTAACCATTGATCATGGAAAACCTCATGTTCAGATTAAAGCCTCACCCTATAAAATCCATAAACCTAAAGATCCAGAAACAGATTTAGATATCATTATTCAACAGAATAATTTATGTATTGTCAATCTGAATACAATAGGAAAACAGTTGACTAGGATAGAAAAACAATTCTAAAAGTCAACCATAGTTATCTCTCCTAGTATTACGTCAAAGACTGACTCTGAAAAGAAACTCAAAGAGCCTATTTTCAAACCCTTCCAAGTCTCGAAAACTAGTCAAAAGTTAGTTCAAGAGTCAAAATCAGATTTTACTAAAGCCATTAGAGAACAACTAGATAGAATAGAAGCTTCTTCTTCATCTTCTAGTAAAATTCAAATAGCTCCTGATAGTGCCTAATCTAGCAAAATTGGTGTATTAGAACAAGACCAAATGTCTATAGCCTCTTCTGACTTAGAAGCCTTTAAAGACGAACCTGTTCCTAAAACTAATAAAATCCATTGGGAATTAGCCCTTCATACTACTAGTTCTCCACCTGACTTAACCATAGACATCAGACTGAGTGCCTTAAACCAATCTCGTTTTAATGCCTCTTCTGTCAATGAATGGAACATAGATGGTATGTCTGAGTATAATATCCTAGGATTATTACAACAGATGACCATGGCAGCTAATGCCTATAAAACCCAATAGGGAACTTCTGACAAAGCCATAACAGAGATTCTCATTGCTGGCTTTACTAGTCAGCTTAAAGGATGGTGGGATCATCTCCTCACCAAACAACAATAATTAGATATTTTAAATTCAATTCAAACAGATGAGAATGGAGCCCTCATCTGTGACGAATTCAATAGCCCAATTCAGGATGCAGTTGCTACCCTGATTCTGACTATATCCCTTCATTTTATAGGTGATCTTTCACACCTTAGGGATAAGAATGCTGAGTTACTACACAACCTGAGATGTAGGAAGCTTAGCGAATTCCAAAGCTACAAAACCACATTCTTTACCAGACTCTTCCTTAGGGATGATGCAAATCATATAACTTGGAAGGAAAAATTCCTTGCAGGTTTACCTACCCTATTAGGAGAAAAGGTTAGGAATTCTATTAAAGCCCTTTATGACAATCGTATTCCCTATGATGAGCTCACCTACGGTGAACTTGTCAGTTTTATTAACAAAGAAGGTTTAAAGATTTGTCAAGACTTGAAATTACAGAAACGTTTAAAATGGAAACTTAGAAAGTCTAAGCAAGAATTAGGCAGTTTCTGTAAACAGTTCAATTATGATCCTTTTAAAGCATCTTCTTCTAGAGATTGTAATGGTAAGTGCTCTTCCAAACCTTACAAGAAATATTACAAGTCGAAAAGTCATAAACGCCCCTTACCTGACTTTAGAGAACCTTTCCATAAGAAACCATCGAAACCTTATAGGAAACCCCATTTCTCTAAAAAGAAAAACTTTAAAGTCACATCAAAAACCCCTTTTAATTATAAAGAAGCCACATGTTTTAAATGTGGAAAGAAAGGCCACACTGCAAAATTTTATAGAATGAATAAAAAGCTCCATGAGCTTGGCCTTGATAAAGAAATACTTTCTAAAGTAGCTCCCTTACTTGTAGAGTCTTCTGACTCTGAGTCTTCCATGACGGGAGACAGTGAGCCCCTACAGATTGATGAGTTAAATGACTCTGAATCTGTATCCTCTAGTGATTCTGACACTAGTGACACATAATCCTACTTAAAGAAGATTAATGTGTTGACTCATGAACAAGAAACTTTCCTTGAATTAGTTAAACATATTTCTGATCCTAATCTCCAAAAAGAATACCTCGATAAACTTTTAAAAACCCTAGAACTCAATAAAGCAGAAACCTCAAAAACCCCTAATGTTAAAAAGAATACGTATGATCTCACTGAAATCCTTGATAAAAAAAAACAAAGAAAACAACTCCTAATATTCAGGATCTTCAATAAGAAATTAAAGAAATCAAACTTGAGATAAAAGAATTAAAAGAAAAACAAAAGAATGATTCTGAAACCATTCAACTCCTCTTACAAAAACAATTACAAGATAATTCTGATAAAGAATCTGATGATGGTGACAATGAAGAACAAAGTCTAGAAAACATTGAATCTATACCCAATGATTTTTTGTTTGTTTTAAAGCAAATCACCACAAGAAAATATTTGATCAAAATCACCTTAATTCTTTCTAAAGACTTTGAAATTGACACCATTGCCCTTTTCGATACTGATGCCGATTTAAATTGCATTAAAGAAGACATTGTTCCTAAAAGATTTCATGAAAAGACTAATGAAAGACTCTCAGCTGCCAATAAAGAATGCATCTTCAGAATAAAGCATTAAAACGGACTAGGTATCCCATACCTAATAAAAAAGATTTGCTCCAAAAACTTCATTCTGCTTTTATCTTTTCAAAATTTGATATGAAATCAGGATTTTGGCAAATTCAAATTCATCCAAAAGACCATTATAAAAAATGTTATGCCATTCAGATTAAAGAATGCACCTTCAGAATTTCAAAGAATTATGAATGATATTTATAACCCTTTCTCTGAATTCTACATTGTTTACATTGATGATGTGTTGATCTTTTCTCAGACAATTGACCAACATTTCAAGCATCTAAAGACTTTCTATCTTGCCACTAGAAATGTAGGTCTAGCCATTTCTAGTTCTAAAGTCTCCCTGTTTCAAACAAGGATCAGGTTCCTTGGTCATTATATTTCCAAAGGAACCATAACACCTATTGACAGATCTCTTGCTTTTGCAGAGAAATTTCCTGATAAGATTCTGGATAAAACTCAATTACAGAGATTTCTAGGTAGTTTAAATTATGTTCTTGATTTCTGTCCGAACATCAATAGGATTTCAAAACCATTGCATGATAGATTAAAGAAAAATCCTGTTGCTTGGACTAATGAGCATACCAAAGTTGTTAGACTAATAAAAGATTCTGTTAAAATATTCCATATTTATTTCTTGCAAATCCTGCATTACTTAAAATTGTTGAAACTGATGCATCAGATTTAGGTTATGGAGGAATACTAAAACAAGTTGATAATCATAAAGAACAGATAGTACAATATGTCTCTACACATTGGAATGAATGTCAAAGAAATTTGATTTTGATATTGAGTTTATTAAAGGAGATACAAATTTTATTCCTGATTTTCTAACCAGGGAATTTCTCCAAAACAGATAATGTCGCCCAAAAAGAAAGACAAAGGCAAAGCCATTCTTAAAGACTCGGCACCCCAAACAATCCCAAAAGAAACCCAGACAACCCATCTTAAAGACAAATTACTTTCTTCTGCCATGCCTATTAAATCATGGATTGACATGGTCGAGGAACAAGAAGCACAGTCTAAAGCCATTGCCTCTAATGAACAGGTAAAAGAATGGATGAACTCCATTACAAAGTCCCCTGAACTTATGTTAGCCTTACAAAGTATTTCCCAAAATAAAGCTCTTTCTCAAGTTTCTGAGAAAGAAAAATTTGTTTCTAAAGCAATTTCAAAGCCTTCTTCTTCTAAAGAAGTTATCTCTTGTGAAAGCTGTTCTTCACAAATTATTGTTTCTCAATCGAAGCTTTCACAAAAATCCTCAGATTGGATTAATAAAACCTATCATCAAAATGTTTTATCTATGGAAGATGGGTTTTATCACTCTGATCCATTTTAAGCCATTACAAAGATTTTCCTAGTGTAAAATAGTATAGAGACTTTGTGTTTAAAGACTTGTGTTTTAATTGAACTTTGTGTGTGTGGTGAGTGTTACCTCTAGGTGCCTTGGTAGCATTTGGTCGTAAGTCCCGATTTGGTTGAAGGGCAGTAAAACCAATTCTTAGCCTTGGATTGTAGCCATACCTACAGGACTAAAACTAGAATGAAAACAACTCCTAATATTCAGGATCTTCAAAGAGAAATTAAAGAAATCAAACTTGAGATAAAAGAATTAAAATAAAAACAAAAGAATGATTCTGAAACCATTCAACTCCTCTTACAAAAACAATTACAAGATAATTCTGATAAAGAATCTGATGATGGTGACAATGAAGAACAAAGTCTAGAAAACATTGAATCTATACCCAATGATTTTCTGTTTGTTTTAAAGCAAATCACCACAAGAAAATATATTATCAAAATGTTGTCTAAGTTCAAAATCAGTATTTTGTCACACTTTTCTCCCAAAATTTTGTACTTTTTTCATTCTTAAATCTGGTTTGTGTCTCAAAGCAAGCACCCTCTTGTTGTAAACAGATTATCTTCAATAATCTAATGGGTTACTTTCAACATTCAAGAAGTTCTTATTATCTTGGTTTACTAATATTTTGGGTTCTGGTTTTTGTTAGTGTTTACTTATTCAGTCAATTAAAAGGGGCACGAATTGATTTGGTAAGGATTAACACACTTTTTGCTTTGCTTCCATTATACCAATAGTCACAACACACATATGGTGTCTGTATTTGTTCTGTTGTTGAGTTTTGTTTGATTGAAATAATAACACTACAAGTAAAGGAGTTTGATGATTAGAGTAAATGTTATTCCTATAGTTGGTGGTTATACTTGCTTTTTATGTGACAAATTCAACATAAACTCTTTTCTTTGTTCAAGATATGTTTGTTTTAATATTCCTAGTGGCCTAAATTATTTTGACTTGTTTAACATGTCAATTGCTCTCAAACATTCTATATTCCAAAATTGTTTATGGCAAAAGCAGACTGCAAACAAAAGAGACGGTCAGATGATGTCATCAATCACCAAGAGGAGAATGTTGATACTATCATATGGTTTTGTGTTCTACTAGTAAGTTGAAGTTATTATTTTGTTAATCTATCTTTCTTTATTCATATTATTATATTGAACATAGCAAAAGATATCAATTTTGATTGTTAAAAAAAGATAGAAAATCTATTTAATGCAGTATGTGTGGTGAGACTCATAGTGTCTTTGTTAAAATTTCACGTTATAATTTGAATGATTTTTTTCTTATTGGGAACTCAAGTCCTTGGCTCTCTTAAAGGGCCTCCACACCTAGAGATAGATGTTGTATTGCCTTCATATCTAACTAGTTAATGGTCCATCATCTCTATTACAGCAATGAGCTAGTAAAGCGTATAAAGACTTCTGATGAAAGTTTTGTTCTTACCAAAGACGTATTATATAGCCATATTTTCCATGTTACATGGTTCATTCTATAATATGTAACACACCGCAAATTGACACCTGATTAACACTAATATGTGAGGTACTTTTATCTCTGACAGATAAAAAAAGGTTGAGTGAAACATACAAAAGCCTACCCCCAAATGAAACGGCCAAGTTCATGAAACCCTTAATAAATATTGCCGATTATGATCTTCAAACCGATGATGGCGAAAAATTGCAACAAAAGATAGCTAAAAATGGAATAAAATGTCGGTGTGCTCTAGATCAGTTACATGAGCTGGTTAAAACTTTCAGTCTTGAAAAAAAATGAGTTGTACGGGAAATTGGATTTGAGAGCCTCTTACAGTTGTGAACTGGTAGGCTGTAGAGAAAGTTGTGTGCATGGTTGGTTGAATAGTTCTTACCAAATGAGTGTGTAATTATTTTGAACAAACAACACATTCCAATGACTGCAACAACGTTTTATAATATAATGGGAATATATGATGGATGTTTATCTGTGTCTTTGTCTAGTGAAGTTAATAAAATTGCAACATTCAGAGACACATTCAAGTGCATTGGTCTAGGAATGAACATAAAAAACTTGGAAGATTTCCTAAAGCAATCAGATAGTACTGGCAATGAGTTCAAGGTACTAATTATATTGGTATAATATAGTTGGTAAACACGTGAAAGCTTTCATTTTCTTTGCTCATCTGATATACTAAATAAATTTTAGGTTGCATCTGTTCTGTTTACATTAGCCATTGTATCCCATCAAGTGCACCAATTATATCAGCTTCTTTCTTGCACACACTAAGCGATACATGTGCCATAAGAAAACATAATTGACCTTTTTTTTGTGACGATTGACTTGTAATGATTATCTCCAAGTTCAAGTCAAATGCTTCAGCTCAAGTTGGAGGTTGTCTGTTATTTCTTCAGGTTGGTAACTTATGTAGTTTGATTATGGGTTTAGGTTTCCACATTTATAATAGAATAAAATAATTGTTTCTATTAATGATCAAGCAATTGATACACTAACACATGTTAAATGGTAAAATCATTAGTTATTTTACATGCAAAATGTTGAATACAATAAAAATATCCATTGTGGCTCTTTACTACCTCTGATTATAGCTTAGAATAAAGAAAAGATTAAAAAGTTCATGCAGTAATAGAAAAGACAAGGTAGTGTGAATTCTGAGAAGGTAATAAATGTGTTGACTAGTTTTATACCATTGCTACTTTATTGACTAGATTGAAAGTGGTAAAGTTAATTTATATGAAGGTAATAAAGATAAAATTGTGAACTACAATTTATATTCAGAAGAAAAATTTTAATTTTCTTTGAAAAATCAACATTTGCACATCCTATGTTATATATTTCATATGTTTTATAGTTCTATTTGAAAAGAGTACTATTTTTTACTAATAGCATTGATATTGAATTATTAGAAGATTTTGTAGCGGTATTACAAGGATTATCTGTTAAAATTCAGCCAATTTAAAAGCACTAAATGACCTAAAGCTTATAGGTATGAATACGTAATAGTAAAAACGTTGGATCTTCTTCCCAACCACCAATAGACATAGCGCAGTTGCTACAGCGCATTATAAAGTAATCTAATGCAATCCAGAGTTTAACAACGAGCATTAACAAACTAAGTAATGTTATTGTAGATTTTGTAACCATGGTGCTTAAGGTCAGAACCCTACCCCTGAATTTACACTAGTCTATGCAAAAGAAGATCCTCCACCATCACCTAAATTAAGACCCCTATGAGAATCTTAATAAGAACAAAGATCTTATGGTTGCACCACATGACTTGTCCAACAATCCTAGTAACATAACAGTTGAGAAAATAAATCTCACTATAATGGAAAATTTTTTTAATGATGATGTAGGTCCATTATTTGATGGTAAAGCCACTAAGACCAATTTTGAAAAAAATGCAGAAACATTGAATAAAAATACATCGTTGGTTTTGTAATACTAAGTGTGATATCATCTTGATTGATCCTATAATGTTTTCTTTCTATAGAAGGATAACGTTATGGGAAATCTAAATGAGCCAAAGTTGTCTAAAACAATTCATAGTCGTTATGAGTTTCGATCGATAAGAGAACCTAGTTGGTTCCAGCACTCGCCATTTGAAAAGGTTAACGACAAGCTTGTTACGCCACAATATTAGGTAGGTCCTTGTGTGGTGACCTCGCCTGTCATTGATGATGAACTGCAACTACTTAGCTATATATTTGATGATAGCCTATATGAAAAGTAAGTGTTAAATCATGTATAAATTTAATATTAATATACGTTTTCATGGAGTTCATTTTTACTCTTTATCGTACAGGAAAATTACAGTTTAGGTTACTTTTTAAAATATGTACTTATTATATATTTCGTTTACTTGTTAACAACAAGATTCTCGTGTGTACAACATACACCTCTATGTCTCGTAGCAGCATGTGCTTATTGAAGAGATAAAGAAATACAATGCATTTGTTAGTTTTTTCAACTTAAAAAACAAATATAAAAATGACTGCCACACTTATCTACCTTACTATTTTCTTTGGGATGTTCTTTAATTAAATATGGTGGTTTGTTTGCTAACTATAAGTGACACCATGACATCAATATGTATGCTGAGTACAAGACAATTGAAGAGCTACAAAATAAGGCAACTGGACCACGAACATGGTTCTTACCAGCTTCTTTCTTGGTAAATTATTTATTGTTAGCATGGATAGTGTTTTTCAAGACCAATTAGTATAGTAACATATTGCCTCGTATGTTTAACTCTCTTATGGCATCTTTTTCCGAATTGTGTATTAACCTCTGCTTGTACAAACTTAACTTCCTTTTGTAGAGGCAGCGAATGGGCTAATCGATTCATGCCAAACATGGAGACATACAAGAAGGTTAGCATGTGGCATTCATAGTACCTATGATTGGTGAAACTTGAGCACATGTTTCAACGTATTTAACATGTGCATGTTATCATGATTGAAATCATAATTTAAAAAAAAATGACTTTATGGGAAATTTGCAGATCTTCATACCAAGGCACAATAGTTTAAATCGTTGATTTATGCTTGTGATTAACTTCCATGTTAACTTTGTTGAAATATAGGATTCACTACAACCTGGCAAGCATAAAATGGAGATTATAGAAAGTTGTGTATCTATGGTAAGTGTTATGAATTTGAATTCATTTCTTTAATAGAGGTACATGTGTAAGACATAGTACGGGATAAACATTTATCATGTATCTAAAATCAAAAGTGCAATATTCTGTTATAACTTATGTCATTGGATCATGTACTAGGTGAGGAAAAACAATAGGTGTATGGTGCAAATTTCAAGTTCGTACATTTTGAGGTATGTCAAATGAGTTAGTTGCCGCAACAACCTTACAACAATTATTGTGGCCTATATGTCATGATGTATATGGATGAGTCTCCTATTGTTGCAACCCAAAGTTACAAGGTAATTTGTTATGGACAACTGTGTTGATGAAAACTACTTATTCCCAAAGAATAAGCAAAAGAAAACGTTCAAACATCATGGTTATTGTTTTTGTCAAATCTTAATGTACATCTTTATGAATATTAACATGACTCAAATAAGGAACGTCTTAAAATGGCATTGAAGTTGATATTGTAGTAGTGTTGTGCAACTTGCTAGTGAGTATTATTCCTAGATAATGGCTGAAATCTCATATTTGCCTCCAACAATAGGGAAAATTCAAGCGAAGACGGGTGATAGAGCAAAATTAAAGATTAGTGGTAAAAAGAACATGCTGAGGCCTAAACCAAAAGGTCATGGAAAAAGCAGATAGTTTGTATGTAAGTGTTATGTTTTTAATTTATGTTCTTAATAACATTCATTGTCAATTTTTTCACTATGTTTTGTCAATGCTTGCTATTAAATCAGCTACAAAGTATAATCTAAATTGCTATTCAAATTACTGGCAGTTGATGTACTAATATTTTAAAATCGCGTCCACTTAAGAACCTTAAGAGAAATAAATTTCTTCATTTATTTCTTTCCTCACACCATTCTTAGATATCGTATTCTATTGTTTACTTGAGTTTTTTTTTAGTACTTGCATTCATATCCCATAATTTATTTTGCAAAACTTTTGAGGAAAATAATGATTGAATATTATGTATATCTTAAGTTACTTAAGGAATTAGTTCATTTGAAAACATGGAAATGTAAATTGTGGTATATGTAACTGATTGAAAGTTGTAATTGGTGGATCTTAAACTGGTGAAAGAAATGCCAATAAAATCAAATATATCATAACATTTATCATTTTGTACTTGATAATTAGTTAACCATACTGCTATTATCCAAATAGGATATGTGTGGTGCAGTACTTGTACAAGATGATGCATGAAAAGTTCTTTTTGTTGCAATGGTTCATTTTTCATGCAAGCTGGCTATATGGTCCAAATGTCCATAGATAGTGCAAATTAAACTACGAAGTTATGTACTGCACAAGCACAAGTGTAATCCACCAAGCTTTTTTTGTGTATTGGGCAATTAGGGTAAATAACTATAATCAAGTTAATGTAGATATGTTATTTTTGGATGTAAAGATGCACAGGGCAAATAGATGTGAAGATGGTACAATATGATGTTGCAAAAGTTTTTAGGAAAATGATAAGCATTGTGCTAGATTATCAAGAAGGCTTAGACTGAATAGTTTGTATTCAACTTATTTGACTTCATTTGTCGTTTAAATGGTGTCTATTCACTAGTCACTTCTTTTAGATAGATTATGTATTCACAGGAGAAACCAAACCAATTTAATAGTAGAACTTTGGACAAGATTGTTCCTCCAACTATCATAATTCCAACGAAAAGAATTATGTTGGTATTACATATCGATTTTAATAAATATATTATAAATTTATTTTGTAAATAAGTTTCAAGTATTTTTTTTTAAATCATGAAAGGTGAAATTGGTATTTTATTAGTCAACTAACTGGTTAACTAACGGTTATAACAGAAAAGTAGTAAAATGATATTTTTATAAAGATATAATAAGAAAATGATAAGAGATAATATTTGTTGTAGTCATTTGATATTTGGCAATTTTTAAAGTTATGAAATGATAATAACCCTTAGATTTATTAGAACAATATGAAAAGCAGCCTTACATGATGCCTCTATTAAAGGTTTGTCTACTGTTTTTCGATCACTTTTATTCAAATACTTTTTAGACCTCTTACCTTCTTTTGAACAACCCATCTTCTTATTGTGACATTGCCTTTTGAGTTTTCTCTTTTAATATCTCTCTGAACACTGAAACCAATTTTTTTTGCATAGGTGAAGTAAAACTCTTTTACATCTTCTATTGATGAAAACTCTCTACCCATTACATCAAACCTAGACAGCCTATCTTCACAGACAAAAGAAGAAAGAGGTCTATCACTATCCATGTGGTCCTCTAAGTTGGCAAAGGAGACCAAATGTGCTAGTCCAGATTGGTCTGAGGATGTCGAATTATGAGCATAGGAAGCAAAAGAAACGGAAGCACCGCTCATGGCACCCTCTACTGACACTATAGAAATATTCATGTCTATATTGAAACCTAGAGAAAGTTCATTACTTATGTTACAATGTCTTTACATTTATAAGTCAAATGATCTTTGAGCTAAATAAATATTTTTCAATTTCACAATCATAGTGCAATATTACGAAGAAGCAGGAAATAGCTTAGATTGACTACAATTCAAAAACTTGCCTGTAGTAGTCGAAATTAGGAGCCAACAAGATGAGGACGGTACTGAGTTAATCAAACGATCTTTGTTCCTTTAATAAGCAATGAGTCAGAAAAAAAAAATAATGAAGTTACAGGCATTAAATGATTAAATTAACCGTATGCTTAAAGGCTATTACCTTTTTTTCTTCCCACAAGGTCTTTCAATGCAAATACAAGGCTACCTTATTAGCGAACTTTATAAGTAAACTCGAGTGCAATGCAATGAGCCTAATAACAACTTGAATAATTAAAAAAAAAAAACTAGTGTACCAGTTTGTTGAAATATTTAAACCAAGATATGAGAAAGTTACATGTAAGAGTCATCTTGTAGCACTATATTAGAGTTTTGGAATAAATTTGGAAATAAATAAGTAAAATTGACTTATCAGTTGGTACTTACAACATTATAATACTGGGTAATTAGTTGGATATACTCAACCTAAATCTAGTAAATCTACTAGTTGAAATAATATAACAGAAATTTAAGAAAATTTAATGGGAATTAGACACTAATTCAACCGAAAACAATAGTCAAAAGCATGGTTGGTATTGAACCTGAAATTTTGAAATATTACCTACTAGAATATTCAACACAAAGCTTATAGAACTAATAAATGAAACAAATGAACTAAATGAGAAAGCTGAATGGAAAATCAGTACTACCCTAACAAAAATAACAATACCAAAAAGTAAATTTGAAATCCAACAAAAATTATTGATATGTTGGCTGCATAGTAGGGTTATTCAACAAAAAATTCAAGAAATTTTAGTTGATTATTAAGTAATAATTGAGAATATTTAACGAAAAGTAGGTATAATTTAACCCAAAAAAATCAAGAAAGCATCTTTGGCATCCATCTAACCCATAATATTACAATATTACTTAGTTACTCAGAATACTTTAACACAAAACTAATGAAATTGTAGGTGGAGCATCGTAACCATAATCGAGAAAGTTTATAGAATTGTAATGAGGAAAATTATCCATTGATTGCTTGTTCTTTCCATTTTTTCAAAAATACACATTTCTTTTTTTCCACTAGAAATTACATTTTCTTTCACTTTTCCACTTCTGTTTGCATTCTGTGATAACCCTGCTGATGTCATAGAGGTAAATTTTTCATTTCACCTGCATAGCAAAAATCAATGTCATTTAAATGCGGTAGAAAGAGGGAAAAAAAGGTAAAAATATTATAGATTATTTTGTTTAACTTCTTATCTAATGTCTAAACTGCAAAGAAAAATTGAAGTAATTTAATTTTTTTCATTTAATTAGAATGAAATAGTAATTTTACATTAAGGGGTAAAATAGTCATTTTGTTAATATTATGTTAACTTCTCTCACAGAGTTTAGATGGCCGTGGAAAAATGATACATTTTGTAACTTTAGGTGGAAATCAGCCCAAAAAAAATGTATATTTTTTAAAAAGTTCAAAAAAAAGGTGGTCGGTGAATAATTGCCCTTATGATAATCAATCAAGCAAAAAAATAATCTATAAATTATTTTCGGTATCTAACTAATAATTTACAAGGAAATACAGGAACAAATCAAACACAAAGAAAACCTAAAATGCATATCTGGCAATTAATCCATTGTAATAGAATATATAGTAATTAGTTGGAATTCTCAACACAAACCTAAGTGAAATTATCAGGTAAAACATTGAAAACGTAAATTGAGATAGTGCAACAAATTTCAAGAACAAATCAAATGAATACACACATACACACCCAGAATACTGAGATATTACTTACTTAGTTGCAATACACAACACAAAACTAGTGAAATTATTAGGTGGAGCAAGAGAATCAATATACGAGAGAGTCTAACGAAATATAGGAATAAATCAAACTCCAAATAAACTTATAAGGCATATATGGTAATCAACCTATTAATACTGAAATTTTCACCAGTTAGTAGGAATTCTCAACACAAATATAGTGAAACTAATAGGTGAAAGATCAAACCGTAAATTGCGAAAGTATAAAAAATTTTAGGAAAAAATCAAACCAAAAATGATATATAGAAATCATATTTGGTATTTAACCCAGAACAGTGAAATATTACCTAATTAGTTGGAATACACCACACAAAATATAGTAGAATTGTTAGGTAGAGCAAATCAAAGTAGGGATGGCAATTTAACTCGGACCGGACCCAGACAAACCCGGATAATCCGAACCGTGCTCAACGCGTATCAGAAAATTTTAAATCTAGTATCCAGATGTTTAACCCGGATATATCCGGGTCCGGTTCTGGGTTTGGGTGAACCCGTAAATCCGAAACCCGGACCTGGATATCTTCATTTTAATATTATTTTTTAAATATAAATAGAAACATCAAAGGAGAAAAATTAGCCATGCCCTAGTTTCACTTTCAAAGTCGCGGCCACCAAAGCCCAAAGCAAAAAGTTTCCTCATCAAATCACCGTGAATGTGTTGTGTTCCTCATCCTCACTGCCAAAGCCCAAATCAAATCAACGTGCTTAACCACCTTTGCGACCGATGACTGTGATACGGGTTGAAAATGCCACCATCATCATCAACAGCTTGAGGGCGATTGTAGCTGCTGTATATAACCACCATCCCGATATCGGTACCTTCAGAAAGGCCATGGGCATCATGAACAACTTCACCAATGATATTTTTGGGAAGTTGGCCCAAGAACGTGATTTCATTCTCTTTGGGTTCTGGTTATTGAAAATTTGAAATGGGTATTGGATTGTGATTTAATAGGAGTGTCATATAAGGCAATTGTAAAACAAGTAAAGGCTATAAAAGGGATTTTGAAAATGTTTTTTTTTCTTACACGATTGTGGCTTTGAGAAGCTTCTGGTTGATGATCTAGTACTGATTGTTATTCCTTGCGACGAGTAAAGTTTGTTAAAGGTTTTTTCAAAGCAAATAAGATAAATTAGGTTTTAAAATATCCGGGTTTAAAACTTGGAATTCGAAAACCCAAATTTTTCCAAGTTAAACTCGTACCGGACACGGAGTTAAAATATGCAGGTTATTATCCGGATACGATAAGATGAATTCACATCCGGGTCCGGAACTGGAAAGACCAAACCCGGACTTAGAATTTTCCATCCCTAAATCAAACTGTTGGTTATTTTTTTATAAGCAATTACTACTAATGCCAATGTGCAAGTATACACAACAAGTAATAAAGTGATAAGCATTCAAGATCATCTCCACAGGGATTGATGTTACTCGAAATGCTAAAGCAATCACAATAATGCAATCTCAACTTAAGACCGAAGCAAACAATTGTCAAGTAATTTCTATCGTAATTAATGATTGAGAGAGAACTAAATAAAACAATACCATAATGAAATAAACTAGGTTAAATGTGTCTAAGATTCAATTGAGATTATGATAGTTGAATGATCAAACTCTCCTTAAGGGTTGACTGTTTTTCATCAAATTAGCACCAGTTGTTACGACCAGTGCTGCAGCACTGGGTAGAGTTTATCTGCATCCTCAGCTGTCGTATATTGGAAGTCTCATACCCTTAAATCTATTAACAATGACCAGTTGCTAATCTACTTATGGTATGACATTATGATCCTTAGTCTTTCCACCCTATAAGGTGAACACCTATGTCTAATGTGTCACAAATCTTAAGTTCAAGTATTACCCTTATGAGATTCAAGATAATTTAATCCAAGAAACTTGACTTAAGATCAAGTAATACTCTAATAATATCCGCTAAGACATGCCCTTTTGCTGTTCTATCTTAACTGAAGCTATTAAATGGGTGGTCAACCGAAATAACAGTTATATTCATAAACACTACTAGAGTAAAATGCTATAGCAATGTCATAACAACATATAAGAACAGTCAAGAACTCATTGGTTTGTTTGTCACTCAACTACAAGTAAATTTAGTTCATATTCTGAATGAGAAAAGTAAACATAAATATATTGATCACGGGATACATCAAAATAATTAAAGGAATAAGAGAAATCTGAGTTAAGTACGGTGAAAGAAAAATCCAAATAATTCTGCACGATTCTTCAATGTTGCCAAAAACAACACTCTCCAATTTTGATCTTCTTCTTCTTTCCTTTGCAATTATTCTGATGATAATTCATTTGCCGCCTTTCTATGTGGTGCACGCCTCCCTTTCATATTACAAATTAGGGTAAACGAAAGCCCATGAGCGTGCATATGTTAAATTAGGAAACATACAGATTGCGATTCTATGGCTGACCCGCGCCTAACTTTTCTCCCGCATTGCTCCCAGATTACTACAGCACTGGTTGCTCTAACATCCGCAATAACACTGCATTATTTCCGATTGTGCTTTACTTCTTTTGTGGCCATCTTCTTTTCTCCTCTTGCTCATCTAATGTCTCAACATCCCCTCATGAATTAAGACTTTCTGAAAACCTACAATTATGCATCCGTTTTTAGCACAAATTTCTTTGATTCAAGCAAAACTTATTAAGACTCAATTAAAATGAATGTTTATGCAAAATGTAATAAAAATACCTTATTTGTTCTCTAAGTGATCTTGATTCAAGTTTAGAATTGATGTAATAACTCTCATTTCCTAGAGTTATTACAAACCCAAAAATAACCTAAAACGCCCATCTCGTAATTAACCCATTGTACTAGAATTTTTACCAATTAATTGGAATTCTCAACATAAATCTAGTGAAACTAATAGGTGACCATAAATTGAGAAAGTATAACAAATTTTAGGAACAAATCAAACCAAAAATGATACATATATATATATATATATCATAGTTGGTTTTTTACCCAGAATAATGAAATATTGCCTAGTTAGTTGGAATATATAATACAAAAATAGCAAAATTGTTAGGTGGAGTTAGAGAACCAATATACAAGAAAGTATAACGACATACAGGAACAAATTAAACCCAAAAATGACTTAAAATGCCTAACTGGTAATTAACCCATTGTACTAGAATTTTCACCAATTAGTTGAAATTCTCAACACAAAGCTAATGAAATTGATAGGTGAAACATCAAAACCGTAAATAGAGAAAGTATAACGAATTTCAAGAACAAATCAAATTGAAAATAGAATATTGAAATATTAGCTAGTTAGTCAGAATGCACAACACAAAAATAGTGGAATTAGTAGGTGGAGCAAGAGAACCAATATATGAGAAAGTGTAATGAAATACTGGAACAAATCAAACACACAAAAAACCTAAAAGGCACATATGATAATTAGCCCATTGTATTGAAATTTTCACCAATTAGTTGGAATTCTCAACACAAACCTACTGAAACTGTTAGGTTAAACATCAAAACCATAAATTGAGAAAGTATAACAAATTTTGGTATTTAACCCAGAATATTGAAATATTAACTAGCTAGTTGGAATATACAACGCAAAAACAGTGGAATCATTCGGTGGAGCTAGAGAACCAATACAGTAGAAAGTCTAACATAATATAGGTACAAATCAAACCCACAAAAAAAAAAAAACCTAAAAAGCATATTTGATAATTAACCCATCATACTGGAATTTTCATCGGTTAGTTGGAATTCTCAATAAAAACCTTGTGAAAATATTAGGTGAAACATTAACACCATAAATTGAGAAAATATAATGAATTTTAGGAACATATCAAACCGAAAATATAGATAGGTGTAAATCATATTTGGTATTTAACCCAGAATATTGAAATATTACCTAGTTAATTGGAATACACAACACAAAAATAGTGGAATTATTAAGTGAAACTAGAGAACCAATATGCAAGAAATTTTAACGAAATATAGGGACTCTCAAACCCCAAAAAAAAATCTAAAAAGTATATGTGGTAATTAACTCATTGTACTGAAATATTACCTAGTTAGTCAAAATACTAAATACAAAGATAGTGAAACTATTAGGTGAAGAAGTTAATACCATAAATTGAGAAAGTATAACTAGCTGTAGGAACAATTCAAAAAAAAAAATCATGTTTGGCATATAACCCATAGAAGTAGAATGTTACCTAATTAGTTGGAATATTTAACATGAATTTGGTGAAACTTTTAGTTGAAATATTAGAACCATAAGATGAGAAAAAATAACGGAATATAGGGAAAAGTAAATTAAAAAGAAAGGTAAATCTAGTGGATTTATTAGGTAAAAGTATAGAACCATAAAATGATAAAGTTTAACGAAATATAGTAATTAATTTAACCAACTACGAATGCCTATAATATAATCTTGAAATCTAACCGATTTAATTAGAATTTGACCTTGTTAATTGAAATATGTAACACAAAACCACTTCAAAATTTAGTTGAAGCATTAGAACCAATAATCGAGAAAGTTTTACCAAATTCAGAATTTATTGAACGGAAATAGAAGTTATAGAATCTTAACTTGGAACCTAAGCTAAATTGTTGAATTTAAACATAAAAATAGAAATTATAAACATAAAACTAGTGGAATAATGAATTGAAATATATGACTGGATAATTGAGAAAGTGTAACCAAATTATGAAACATAAGAAATAAACTTGGAATAGTTATCCAATGTATTGATATTTAACCAAATTATCTGAAATATAATTATTTCATAAATGTTTTTTTACAATTCATTATTTTTTTGGAAACTAATTTGCTCAAATATTTTACAGCATTCCACTACTTTTCTGGTAATTATTTGTAATTTTTCTCTAATTTTTAGTATTTTTTCTTATACCAAATCAATGAAATAAATGTAAAAAATATTTACAACCGGTGGAATGCCGGTTGTCCAAGTTACCTTTTCAGTGCTCAACTGTCTGTATTTCATACAGCCTGTACTGTAAGATGACTCCACTCCTTGAAGGCCCATTGTTGCTGGTAATTTAGGCCTCGTAATCCGACCCAACAATAATAATAATAATAATAATAAACAGTTACATACATTAAACCCTTGCAAAACCTCGCTGAAGGAAGGTTTCAAACAGAAGCAGTAGCGATGGTGAAGGCGTACCTAAGGTACGAGCCGGGGGCTGCCTTTGGTGTAATCGTATCCGTAGATTCCAACATCACATACGACAGCTCAGGCAAGCACCTGCTCGCTGCCGCACTCGAGAAACTCGGAGTCTGGCACGTGCGTCAAGGCATCTGCTCCAAAACCCTAGCTCCTTCTACCTCCTCTCGTGCCGGCCCCCCTCTGGCCGTCACATCCATTGCTTCTTCCCCTTCTTCTCTGGTACCTATTAAATTCTTAATTTTTAGTTCGTATTTAAGATTTTTTTATTTATTACTATTTTTTAAGTTTTTGAGCTCCTTTAGTATATAAGAAAGTGAAAAAATGATTTGATTGTAGGTAGCTAGTGGATATGCAGATGGTAGTATAAGAATTTGGGATACTGAAAAAGGGACTTGTGAAACAACATTGAATGGACATAAAGGGGCTGTAACCGTGCTACGATATAACAAGCTTGGTTCTTTGCTTGCATCTGGAAGCAAAGATAATGATGTTATCTTGTGGGATGTGATTGGAGAGACGGGCTTATTTCGTCTTCGTGGACACCGTGACCAGGTTTGTTACTTACAGCCATGTAGTATGATTGTTAGCTGTTTATTCTGTGTTAATGTGTTTATATTGCTTTGTGTGTTGCAGGTTACTGACCTTGTTTTCTTGGAGTCTGGTAAAAAGCT
Source organism: Citrus mangshanensis (assembly GCA_030449895.1). Taxonomy (NCBI): domain Eukaryota; kingdom Viridiplantae; phylum Streptophyta; class Magnoliopsida; order Sapindales; family Rutaceae; genus Citrus; species Citrus mangshanensis. The sequence goes on along the minus strand of JASUUJ010000280.1, from coordinate 1,821,096 downwards.
TGTCAGTTCCTCTAAAGATAAATTTTTGAGAGTATGGGATCTTGAAACCCAGCACTGTATGCAAATAGTTAGTGGTCATCACAGTGAAATATGGTCCATTGATGTTGACCCTGAAGAAAGATTCCTGGTCACTGGTTCGGCAGATGTGGAACTGAGATTTTTCACCGTTAACCATGAGTTAAATGAGGATCACTCCGTATCTGATGCCAGTGGAACTGAAATTGTGAACAATGGAGATAAACCCTCTCTAGAAAAATGGCAAATTCTGAAGCAGTTTGGTGAAATTCAAAGACAAAGCAAGGATAGGGTTGCAACTGTAAGATTCAATAAGTCAGGAAATTTACTTGCCTGTCAAGTAGCTGGAAAAATGGTGGAGTTATTCCGTGTATTGGATTCAGCTGAAGCTAAGCGTAAAGCAAAACGCAGGCTTCACCGGAAGAAAGAGAAGAAATCTGCAAAAGGGGCGGTTGAAGTAATTGAAAATGGAGATATTATTCACAGAAGTGAAGGAGATGGAAATAACCCAATGGTTACAGTCCCTGATGTTTTCAAGTTGCTTCAAACAATTCGAGCTACTAAAAAGATTTGTTCCATTTGTTTTTGTCCAATTACACCAAAGGGTTCGATGGCTGCTTTAGCACTATCTTTGAACAATAATTTATTGGAGTGTTATTCTATTGAGAGTCATGCAAATACAAAAACAGTTGCTATTGAGCTCTATGGACATCGTTCTGATGTCAGAAGTCTTACACTAAGTTCTGACAACACTCTTTTGATGTCAACAAGTCACGATGCTGTGAAGATTTGGAATCCCAGCACCGGTTCTTGTTTGAGGACTATCGATTCTGGGTATGGACTCTGTGGTTTAATTGTTCCTAACAATAAGTATGCATTTGTTGGAACTAAAAGTGGAAGAATAGAAGTTTTTGACATCGGGAGTGGTACCTGCATTGAAGTATTGGAGGCCCATGGTGGCTCTATTCACTGGATTGCTGCCATTCCAAATGAAGATGGTTTTGTCACTGGAAGTGCAGATCATGATGTTAAGTTCTGGGAGTATCGAGTTAAACAGAAGTCTGGCCAAGTGTGTGCTTCATACCTTATCCTTTTTGTGTTTATTTTATTTATTTATTTTTTTATGCTTCTTTCCATAGTTCCAAGTTACCTTGTACTTACTGTTCAATGATAATTATTTGAAAAGATTCACATTCTGTTAGTGTTATTTTTCAATTGATAAACAGTAGATCGTGACACTTGTATGTATTAGTCCATAACTATCTCTGTTATTAACTGTGAAAGACAAAGATTGGAAAAGAGAGCAATGACATTGAAAATTAAATTTAATTCCTTGTGTTACGTGGATGCTTATGTTTCATTGATGAGATAGGTATTTTTCCTTTGGACCTCACAGTACATGGATGAATGCAAATTCATCTCGCAATTTTATCATAAACTTTCTGGCTGGGGAGTGGCAAATATGTTGGTTTATTAATTTTATGAATTGCTATACTGAATGTAATATCTAAGCATTTTTTTCCCTTTTTTCTGCTTCCTCTTTCTCTCCTTTTTGGTGAGTTTTTGTATGTAATTTCAACTTTCTGAGTGTTCTATAAAATCTTCTGAAGATATACTGCAGCTCAAACTTGAAATCAAGATTCTTGCATCTTCCACATGATATCTGATGAGTCATTTTCTGTTTGGTTTTCAGGATTCTAAGTCTCTGATGTTGTCAAATGTACGAACTGCAAAGATGAATGATGATGTTTTGGCTGTTGTTGTTAGCCCTGATGCTAAATACATTGCTGTTGCTCTATTGGATTGCACAGTGAAGGTTCAGTTGATTTCTTTAAACTTACCTACCTTTAGTTTTATTTCGTCTTCTGTTTCTGGGTGCTGGTTTGTTGTGTTCAACTTTTCTGTGTCATAATCTGACATGTCAATTAATTTCAAATTCATCATATTGAACATAGGTGCACAACCGTAATTTTTGTTTTCCATTACAGTAATGAGGATGGGGGATGGTGCAGTGGTAGATGGAAGAAATTTGGTTTTCCAGAGATGCTTTATGATGACGTTATATTTGAAATTCATGGTTTGTGATCAAGTCATGGATTGATACATCACTTAAATGTTCATATTTATCCTATTACGCATAGAGGCAATGTAGTAATTTTTTTCAAGTTTAGTACGGAGGATGGGGGTGGTGGTAACAGATGGAATGTTGTTAATTTTTCAGCAATATTTTATGTTGGAGTTATATTCCAATAAATCTGGTTTACAATTGCTTGGATCAAAATAATGCTTCGGGGAAAGATCTCGTTTCTATAACTAGTTTTTGTCAAATATAACACCTCTTCCCACATAGCACTGGTATTCGTGGTATCGATCATTCTATCTAGTTTTTCACTCAGTATTCTTGTCTTTTATGTGATTTCATTTAAATTTTCTATATTTCCCCTTTACTGTAAGGTGTCTAATATTTTGAAGTATTTCTATTAACTTTTCTTTTTATTATTATTAATAATATTACATTTTCTTTTGTGCACTCTTCAGGTGTTTTTTGTGGATTCGCTTAAGTTTTTCCTTTCCTTATATGGTCATAAGCTGCCAGTGCTATGTATGGATATTTCATCAGATGGAGATTTGATTGTGACCGGTTCCGCAGACAAGAATTTGAAGATTTGGGGTTTGGATTTTGGTGACTGCCACAAATCCATATTTGCTCATTCTGATAGGTGCTTTGTTTTTATGGATGAATTTGAAAATATAAATATTTCCTTTTATGTTTGGATGATGTAGCTGTTTTGTTTACACAAGCTATTTCTGTGGCAGTGTTATGGCAGTGCAGTTTGTTCGAAACACTCACTACATGTTCAGTGTTGGAAAAGATCGTCTTGTCAAATACTGGGATGCTGATAAATTTGAGTTGCTTTTAACTCTTGAAGGGCATCATGCTGATGTTTGGTGTCTTGCGATCAGCAATCGTGGGGATTTCGTGGTCACTGGATCCCATGATCGGTCCATTCGTCGTTGGGATCGTACTGAAGAGCCATTTTTTATTGAGGTATATTCTTAATAAAAGGGACTTGGTTGGTCTTTTCTCATCATTGTCCACATGTTAAGATCTTAAGCATTTTCTTTTCCTTATTTAATATTAGTTTCATGCCGGAGTAAATTCTTGAATGTGCAGGAAGAGAAAGAAAAGAGGCTGGAGGAGTTGTTTGAGTCTGACCTTGACAATGCATTAGAAGGCAGGTATGAACCCAAGGAGGAACTTCCTGAAGAGGGAGCAGTGGCTGTAGCTGGGAAGAAAACTCAAGAAACCATTACTGCAACTGATTCAATAATTGAAGCCTTAGATATTGCAGACGAGGAACTGGAGCGTATCACTATAAATGAGGTATTTTTGCATTACAGTTATCAAGCGGCCATATCAATTACTTAATAGGATAAGAAAATAATCACTGTGCTATGTGCTTGCTTACCCACTTCAAGGGAACACTCCTTCCATTAAAGAAGAATGAATGAATGCCCTAAGGTTGCCGCAGTTAATGAGTTTTATCCATAATCTAAATTACCCTTGTTACACTCCTTCAAAATGCATTAGTTTTTCTCAAATGATTTAATGATTTCTGATTAGGAGAAAGTGAATGCAAATTAGGTTTAGTGCTGTGTGTTAATCTGCAACAACAATGCTTGTTTTCTTTGATTTTGGTTTTAAGCAATCTTATTCTGTCAACTTCTTATTCATAATGTAACTTCAGTGATCAGGATTTACTTTTGGCCTGCCTGTTGCCTTTTTGTCCCTTTTTTATCGCATCAAATGATTCTCATATGTGAATTAATGGAGATGTTACCAAATATAATCAGAACACTTTATGAAGAGCCATGAGCTAATAGACTTAAGTTATTTGACTTAAAACAAATTTTACCAAACATTTGATCTATAACTGAAATACCAGTGTTTGTAAATTTGTGGGTTTGTCAGAACTTTCAAAAAATAACCTCATAAAGTGCTCAAAATGGGAAAATGATACATTAATTTTTATTTATGAACCGAATTCTCCTTACAATAAGTGCAAGAGAGCCATTAGCATGAACTTAGTGTGTGTAAAGTGCATTTCATAATTTATTTATGTAACATTCAGGAGGAGAAAATGAGGGGAAAAGTTGCTCAGTTTCAACCAGACATGAGAATGCTTGGGCTATCTCCGTCTGATTATGTTCTGCGTGCAGTCTCAACTGTTAACACCAATGAATTGGAGCAGACATTGCTGGTAAGGGTTTCTTGATTTTTCTTTCCATATATATTTTAGATGGAAACTACTCACTTATTAGCTTTGAGTTCATTTTAGTTATCTCCATGTAAATTTTATTTTATTTTTCAGAAAGGCTACATGAAAAATATGGCAGCTGCTAGGAATGTCCATTTGGTTTAAAGTTTTACCATTTTGATTTGAGGATGTCTTTTACTGTATTTCTTTCTGGAAATCTCCTTTGATGAGCATGTACTTTTTTGATAAGCTGACCTTTGTGGGCCCGTGCATTTCAGTTATTCTTACTACTGCTTCTTTGCCATTTCATCTTGGCAAAGTGTAGCATATGGCCAGTGCATCTTGCTTTCATCCTGCACACGTAATATAATCAACTCATCTACCCACTTGATCCTATTTTCAGTTGAATGTATGCCTATTAAAATCTTGCCTTTAGAGGACATCTCATCCTTGTCACTTTAACTGGTCCCGTTGCTTTTGTTGGAGTTTGATGCATTAAATTCTTTTATGTATCAGAGCTGAGTTTATTGAGTTTAGGAATATCTTATTTAACTTGAGTTTTATTTTAATCTGCTTTCCTTTTTAGATATTAGGTAATTCTTGTTTAAGTTTTTATCTTAGTTTATTGGTGGTTATTATTTGACTCATCATAATAAATATAAATAAGGGTCAGTGGAGCATTTTGAGTAGAGTTGCAATATTATACCAATTGAATAAATTCCTGGTTGATATTTTCATGTTTCTCAGTATTCATTATGTAAACAAGATCTAAAGTGCCAGATTCATGATATTTTGCGGGATTAACGAGAGTTTAGTTTTATTTCACTTTTCCGGATATTCTCATAGTGAACAAAGTATTGAAAATATTGTTTGCCCGTCAAATGGAGATATACTCCTGTGGAAACTATTTACTAATTAGGACAAACAACAACTGAAAAACAAGAAAAATTTGAATCTTATTTGATTTCTTGAAGTCTAAAATCTTTGTGTGCCAAAAGATCAGTTCTCGTTATTGGAAAGTATATGGTGTTATATGATTATTCTACGATCATCTGAAACATTCAGTTTTCCTTACTGATTGTTTGTCCTAAATTCCTAATGTGCAGTTGAATTTTTATTTTTATTTTGGTGCAGGCTTTACCATTCTCAGATGCTTTGAAGCTTCTGTCTTACCTGAAGGATTGGACTTCAAATCCTGATAAGGTTCTTCTATTTCTACCTATAGATAAGCAGAAGAAACACCAGCATTTCTAAAGCTGTAATTACATGTACTTGCATTTATACTGTAGATTTGCTGGTGAATCAATCGCATATTGTTATTTATTTCTTTTTTTCTAATATCTTTCCTGCCTATTCTCTTTCTCGCTGTCTCTGTATTTGATAATTGGCACACTTATGAATTTTTGTTTGCTACCAATGGATATTCTCTCGCCTTAAAATATTTCTGTATGTTATGGAAAAAAGGATAAAATGTCAATATCTTACTATGAAGTTTTCTGCCTTGCCTGTGGGAATGCAAGTAATAACTTGGAATGCCAGTGTGTGTTTGCGTGTGTGTGTATTTTGGAGAATTCTGCAGGTGCATCTTTCTGTTTTTGCTGTAATTTTAAGATTAATTTCTTCATTTCTTGCACATATCATTTTTATAGCCTGTGTTTATCCAGGTCGATGTAACGATGTTTTAATATTTGTGCAGGTTGAGCTCGTTTGCAGGGTTGCTACGGTGCTGTTGCAGGTACATCATCATCAGTTAATTACTACCCCATCTGCCAGACCTGTGTTGACTGTTCTCAAAGACATTCTATATGCAAGAGTCAAGGTAATAATAGCCATTTCTTTCTACAATGCAAATCGAGTTTTACTAGGTGAACGCTGAACAGAACAGTAGAATTTCTATGATGCAAAGCAATGAAAATTGAGTAGAATGTTTGTAGGGATGCTTGCTAGATATATTCCAACCAATTTAGACTAAATTCTTGCCTCATCAGTGCACTGTTAGCAACCATATACACACTTATTTTCATCTCACTCCAAATTAAACTAATCCCCTTCCACGGTTGGTGTGAGGAGGTTTCAAACTCTTGACCTGTTTTTGGCTCCTTTACTAGTGGCCAAACCAACCAGATTGATATTATTTCTTGTTTAGTATTAAGGTAAAGTGGCTTAAAAGCTACGGCTGCTGTTGGAAAAGGGCTGCGGCTATGGAGAAAAAGTTTATTTTTATTGTGTGGGAAAAAAAATAGTAAAGATATTATAGACTTTTCATCAATCGTGGGATAAAATCAACTTAGCTTCCAAATTAAGTGCTGTAGCTTAAGCTGCCAGCCACCGTACCAAACAGGGCAAAATTTCACTTGATGTCTATTATTTATATCTGAGATTTTCTAAACTATAGCAATAATGTTTGATTGTCAAGGAAACCTATTTATTGGATTAGGATTAAAGCTAAGTAACTTGATCCTTAACTGACCTGTTTCAAACTTGTATCAGGAATGCAAAGATACTCTGGGTTTCAATCTTGCTGCAATGGATCATCTTAAGGTGCTTGAATCTGTTTTTAATTTGTTATTATTGTTATTATTTTTAGTTTCGGCTAATTTATATGAGAAACGAAGGCATGACTTTATTTATTGTATTTGTCTTTCAATTCAGCAATTGATGGCGTTGAGGTCAGATGCACTCTTTCGAGACGCAAAGGCAAAGTTGCAAGAAATCAGATCACGGCAATCAAAACGTTTAGAAGCAATGACTGAGACAAAAGCTGAAAGAAGGAAAAGGAAGAAACAGAAAAAATCAAGTGATATACATGCTTGGACGTAATGCTGAGCGGCAACTTCTGATTAATAGAATACTTGGTGCCTTTCAAGACGAATATGTGCTTCACCGATGACTGTAATACCATACCGCCAAAACCAAAAAGGCGTAGGAGCGAATAAATGCGACCTTCTTCAAAGTGTATTTAACAAATTCGTTTTCTTTTCTTTGCTGCCCAAACCATGTAGAGTTGAAAGAGGGTTTTGGCTTTCCTGTTTTGTTATTCTAAATTTTGGTCGTAATATATGTAGCATCTGTAAGGTGGTGGGATTTGAGTTCGATTTCCGCGGGAGTAGTTATACACGTCTGAACAGTTCTGTAAACATGTCACGTGTCATATTTGTATGAAAATCATTTTCATTCTGATTGAACTAGCACGCGTAGTGGTTATTGGCTGGCCTTAGATGGGTTTGGGTCGGGCTTAGACTTTTATAAATTTTTATATAAATAAAAAAAATACTTGAGCATTCAATATATAATAGATTAATTGTTCAATACATAAAATATTAATAACTCAATATAATAAACTACAAACAATGCATATAAATTATAAATTGAATTCATTTAATTTATAATTTATAAAGTCTGTTTTTTTTTCTCATTTTTCCCATAAGCTCTGAACCAAGCTTATTTATCGCAGACGTTGAAATTTTCGGCACATGTCAATGACCTCAAAATGCGGGCGGCTCTAAAGTTTGCGGTCCTGGCTGACTTGGACTTTTTTACCCGTCCTAATAACAAGGCATTTGACGTATCATTTATTAATAGGTTGAATAAGAGTATTCCATCACGTTAATGATAAAAAGTAAAATCAATTAATACTAACAGGTGACAAGAAATTATACACATAAAAATTTTAAAGAGAAAGAACATTATATGAGACAATGTCGAATGATGCTGTCACAATGGTGGAGCGTGTATTCTCTTATGGGTCTCGCTAATTTTTTAAATAATAAATTTAGTGCTGAGGTGGTGAGGTTATTTCGTTTCTCTCTTAGAATGGAGAAAAAAAAAAGAGCCTATATTAAGAGATAAACTAATACATTTTGGGAGCACCAGGAGTCACAAATCAAAAGCTTGACACTGCAAACGAATTGATCCAGCTGGCTAAGGACCCAAATGGAAAGTTACCAGCAGAAAGAAATCATGGGTAACGTAAGCAGTAAGGTGCAGAGTAAGGAAAATGGCAGTGATAGCAGCACTAGAACCAAGAGACCTCAGGCGGGAAGTGCAAATTGGCGGGAAAAAATCATGAAAAAGAATAGCTCAAACATTTTAGAAGAGGACCAGTCAACGTCAGATGGAGAAGGAGTGGACAATGGGCCAAACAAAGTTAAATCTCGGCCCAAAACCAAAAAGTGGAAAAAGCAAGCAAGATCTTCAGGAGGTGAAAGTGGAAACGCGTTTGGGCAAATAGAAACAAAAAGACCAAATAGTGAGCTGACATGGCCTAGCCCGAATGGTAAACGCATCAAAACTTTCAGCCCTTTGAAGCAACCACACAGGAGGAACTTCCTCAGCTCTCCCAAAGCAAAGCTTCAGCTGAGGTTAATTGATACAGAGAATGATGCAGTGGTGGGATTGGAACATATGGAGGAGGACATATCGGTGGGAGCTGGGAGCCAGCCCCGTCGGCAATCATGAAGGTCCTAAGTCGGAACGTTCGAGGTCTGGGGAAGCCTCGAACGCGCCAAGCCATAAAGAAAGTTCTCCACCTGCATAAGCCAGAGATCTTTTTTTGCTGCGAAACTAAAATGCTGGCGAAGCAGGTTTATGTAGAAGGCAGAAAATTTAACTTCGAGTACTGTTTTGCGGTGGACATAGATGGAATGGGAGGAGGTCTAGCTTTGTTTTGGAATGCTAAAGATAATATTTGAAATAAAGTCTTTTAGTAAGCATCACATCGACGCCTTGGTTCACAATGACAGTGGAAAAGTGTGGAGGTGCACGGGGGTATATGGCCACCCTAAAACTTCTCAGAGACATCACACATGGACACTTTTGAAGAGGTTGGCAGGTATTTTCTCTCTTCCTTGGTGTTGTTTTGGAGATTTTAATGAAGTCTTGTATTTGCATGAGAAATCGAGGGGGAGGGATAGAAACCCGAACTTGGTAGCAAGCTTTAGAGAAGCAGTTGAGGCATGTAATTTGATGGATGTTGGCTATAGTGGATACAAGTATACATGGTCAAATAGGAGATATGATTCCCAGTTCATTGAAGAAAGGCTTGATCGAGTGCTTTGTAGCAAAAATTGGACTGACACTTTTCAAGACTCAACAACGGAAAGCTTAGTGAATTGGGTTTTAGATCACTGCCCAATTCTAATGGAGGTGAAAGAAAGAGACAAGGCCATGAAGTACGAAAAGAAATCTTTTAGCCGAAACTACTACGAAGACATGTGGAGTTCTTACGAAGATTGAAAAAACATTGTTAACAAAGAATGGGCTGCGTTTGGAGGGAAATCGAAGGGAAATCCAGTGCAGCAATTCCAAAAGATAGCTAAAAGCTCTCTAGCCAACCTTAAAACTTGGAGCAACTCAGAATTCAAAGACCGGGAAAAGCAGCAAAATAAGTTACTCGAGCAGCTTAAGGTGGCTAAACAAAGCTCATGCAATGGATGGGATGCAAATTAGGAAGCTGGAGAATCAAATTAGCAACATGCTAATGGATGAGGAGATATACTGGAAACAAAGATCAAGGGCAGAATGGCTAAAAGAGGGTGACAGAAACACCAATTTTTTTTCATGCGAAGGCTTCAGCTCGTAGAAGGAAAAATAAAATTTAGGGAGTTGAAGACAATAATGGTAAGTGGCTGAAGGACCAAGACAATATCGATAGGGAGTTTAGCGAATTTTTTCAAGATCTTTTCACAACTTCCAATCCAAGCTATCGATTCGGCCAAAGGTAACTTCAGAGATGAACCACCAGCTAGATGAGCCATTCACAACAGATGAGATAGTGGAAGCACTGGCTCATATGGGTCCAACAAAAGCCCTAGGTCCAGATGGATTGCCGGCTATTTTTTTCCAAAAACATTGGCTGTCAACCAGAGAATGATCTACTTGCTTGCATATTCTCAATGACAAAGGTAACTTAGATTCTCTTAATCATACTCACATTGCCCTAGTGCCTAAGGTTGCCAAGCCCCGAAAAGTCACTGAATTTCGCCCAATAAGCTTATGTAACGTTGTGTACAGAATAATAGCCAAGGCAATAGCTAATAGATTGAAACCAACTTTATCCCAAATCATCTCCCCGGCTCAGAGTGAATTTATTCCTAATAGACTCATTACAGACAATGTGATTATTGGTTATAAATGCCTCCACAAGATTAGGCATAGCAAAAGCAAAAGAAATGGTTTGGTGGCTCTTAAGCTAGACATAAGCAAGGCCTACGACAGAGTAGAATGGTATTTCTTGGAAGAAACTATGAGGAAGCTGGGGTTTTCTAATCAGTGGATAAACTTAATAATGAGGCGTATTACCACTGTTTCTTACTCAGTTATCATCAATGGAGTACCAAGAGGCTTGATTTTTCTTGAAAGAGGGCTTAGGCAAGGGTGTCCACTCTCCCCATACATGTTCCTTTTATGTGCTGAGGTCTTTTCCAGCTTGCTGTCCCAGGCAGAAAGAAACCAGCAGATCAAGGGCTTGAGATTCGCTAAAGATGTTACTATCTCCCATCTTTTCTTTGTAGATGATAGTTTAATTTTCACAAGAGCTGCAGTGGCTGATTGCAAGCATCTAAAAGGTCTCTTTGATACTTATGCAAAGGCATCGGGGCTGATTTTTAACTTTGAAAAGTCATCTCTGTTTTTAGTGGTAAAATTTCTGAGGGGCAGATTTCAGCGATCAAGAGTATTTTCAAGCTCAAGGTGGTTCCCAAGTATGAACGATACTTAGACCTCCCATCCATGATAGGCCGAAAGAAGATTAGTTTTTTCAAGGATGTCAAATTAAAGGTCTTAAGCAAAATTTCCAGCTGGCACCATAAAATGTTCTCTAGTGGAGGGAAGGAAGTTCTGATTAAAGCAGTCGCTCAAGCCATTCCAGCATATGCCATAAGCGTTTTCAAACTCCCGAAGGGGCTATGTGAAGACATCCAAAGAGCTTTTGCCAAATTTTGGTGGGGTTCGAATCAAGATAAGCAAGCAATCCACTGGTCCAGATGGGAAAATTTAAGTTGTGCAAAGAGTAGAGGGGGGCTGGGTTTCAGAGATTTCACAAGCTTCAATCAAGCAATGGTGGCTAAACAAGGTTGGAGGTTGCTTCAGTTTTTCGGATTCCCTGGTATCCAAGGTTCTGCAGGCTAAATACTACAGGAACTCCTCATTTTTAACTGCAAAGGAAGGTTCTAATCCTTCTTTTATCTGGAAAAGCATCATTTGGGGTAGGCAAGTCATAAAAAAAAGGGCAAGATGGCGAATTGGGAATGGGAGCAACATTCGGGTGTACAAAGACAGCTGGCTGCCAAGACTGGATACTTTTAAACTGATATCCCCTTTAACATTGCCCATGGATTCAACAGTGGCCGAGTTAATAACTGAGGACAGCAAATGGAATGAAACTAAGCTAAAACACCACTTTTTCGAGGAGGACACAGAAGCAATACTCAAAATTTCCCTCCCCCTAAGCCATAAAGAGGATTCCTTACTATGGTATTTTGACAAAAGAGGGGAATACACTATAAAAAGTGGCTACCAGGTGGCTCTCAAGCTTAAATTCTCAAATCAGGCCAGCAGCTCAGCTAGCCCCCCCCAAAGATGGAATAATCTGTGGTCTCTTAACTTGCCCGGAAAAATCAAAATCTTTATGTGGAGAGCATCTAAAAACCTTCTTCCAACAGCTAAAAACTTGTGGAAAAGAAAATGTCTCCAAGATCCAATTTGCAAAAGATGCTGCAGGAGTGTAGAAACCATTTACCATGTTCTGATGGAGTGTAAAGCAACGAAGAAGATCTGGACTCATGCTTCTATCCAGCCTAATTTTCAGAATATCCCAAACCAGAGCATCATTAGCATCATCTAAGATATGCCCTCCAACATGGGGAAATCTGATTTCGAGCTTTTGATCTCACTATATTGGGTGGCTTGGTATGCTCGAAACAAGTTTATTTTCGAAGGTAAGAAGATAGATCCAAAACTCTCTGCAGCTAAAGCTGAAGTAGTGATTGAGGCTTTCCAAAGAGCTAGGAAGCCTGGAGCCACTCATATCCAGAACAGCAACAAAGTACCTCAGCATAAGTGGAAGCCCCCTCTGAAGAATGTTTTCAAAGTTAATGTGGATGCAGTAATAAACAACAAGAGTCAAATGGCAGGCCTAGGAGCTGTTATAAGAGACTCAGAGAACAAATTTGTAGCTGCAGGCATCATGCAAACTGGTATGAAGGAGAATGTCAGCTATGTAGAAGCTGAAGCCATTGAATGGGGATTAAAGCTAGCTAGAAGGGCAGCTCTTTCCACTTTGATTATAGAGTCAGATTGCCTAGAAGTGGTTGAGTTAGTAACAACACAAAGAGCAACAAAACAGACTATGGTGGATAATTGAAGAGATCCTGAACCAAAAAAGAGAGTTTTGTAATGTAATTGTCAATCATATCCTTAGAACCTGTGATGTTTGTGCTCATTCCCTAGCAAAATTTGCTGTGGGAGCAAATACGCCTGCTGACTGGTTAGACCATATTCCAGCAGAGGTGATGAATGTTCTGATGTAGTGTTGTTTTAAATGGAAAGGTTTACTTTCTTTTCAAAAAAAAAAAATAATACATTTTGAAAATCAAGCCAGATATTCTATGCACTTTTAAATTTTTAATGATAGTTGTTAAGCAGAAGGTTTTCTATGCTTCAGGAACACTAGCCCATCAGTAACTTGGTGCTCTAAATCAATAGTTCAATAACACGTGACGCTATCACGTAAAAATTAGTGAAGTAAAAATTTAAAGTTAAGATAAATTTTCATTTATTTTTTTCTTTTTCTTTTGGGATTCTCCCTCATTTTTTAATAATCTATAGGATCATTAAAGAGAGTCCTAACTGATCTCTAATTGTACATATTAATTGAGCTCTAATTGTAATATATGAGTATTAAAAAAAATGCACTGAAATAAGTTAGTAAAATACATCCTATAAGCAACTCAAAATAGATGTAGCAATTCCATCACGCAAGCAATCTTAAATAAGTAAAAATATAATATACAGCAGAATTTTGTGTGGTAACAACACAAATTGCATGTAGTGCAAAGAAACAGCTATCTGTCTTAGGAAAAAAGAATAATATACCATAGAACTAAATGACGGCACCATGTGTATCTATTACTTTTCTGCCTTTGATTTATTTCTTACATATTCTAGACTATCTAAATGATTCTAATTGTTTTATGAACAAATATAACATTTAATTGTGTTCTTTTAACTCATAATGAAAATTTTGTATTAAGACATGAGGGATCTACACTCAGCCACAATATGTAAGTGTCTTCAGCCCATTGAGAATTCATTGTTCAAAGAACTAAGGCAACGGTGTAGTGCACCATCTCTTTTCCTCTCTCTCTCTCTTTCTCTCTCTGCCAATTGCGTATGTGTGTACAGGAAGGTTCAAATCTTGAGCTGAGGGAAAGGTAGCAAGTTGCAATGGCTTGAATCAAGTTAGAGGCCGTCAGTAATAAATCAAATTTTTACCTTATGCATGTATTTACTTAGAAATGCAAGGCAAGGTTATAAAAGTTTATATTCATTTCAGCATTCTACTGATTCTAAGAATTGTCTTTCTTCAGGTTTAGCCAATTCATGGTTATGATCTAAATTAACTGGTGATTATGAACTTGGCATCTTGTTGAATTCTAACTTTTCAACAGACAAACACTCTCCAGCTCATTCCCATTCTGAGCTCTTTAACACTACTTTTCTTATTTTTTGAATGACTCATTTTAATCAAATCAATTTACTTGAACGTAAACCAAAAATAAAATAAAGAATCAATTAACCGCGACTAATGTGTCAATTAAAATAAACGAAAAAAATTAAAAGATATGCAAAATCTACAACATATTCAATGGAATAAAAAATCTGCATAACAAGTCTCATTACATTGATATAAAAAAAAAAAATAGTGAATACTATTTCTTTTTTCTGTAAGTAAACTTAATGGTGCTGACTTACCAACGTCATGATGATGACGGCCGGCGAGACCGCCACTTCCGTTGGATTGGCGACAATCCACCGGCAATCAAAAAGTTCAAATTTAGAGCGTCCAAAAGAAAAGAACGTGAAGGAAAAACTAGCTAGGATCAATTTTTTGAAATTTTGGATAAAAAACAAGAGAAGAATCCCACAAAAATGGGGATTAAAATTCAGCTTAACTTTTAATTTAATTTAAAGATGACTAAATTAGACTTACGACACGGAGAAATCTTGAGTATTTTTAGAGCACCGCTCCTAAACAATCATTGCTTGTCATGTGTATGACTCAATCAATCATAATAACTTCCATACATACATGTCAAGCAGTGAATGGTTAAGGGGCATTACTCCAGGAGCATCAAAGACTTATCCAATATTGAGCAAAACTAGTTGATATTTGCAGCTACCAATTACTTATTTTCACAACACATCAAGCATCAAAAAGTAAAATGATAAGGGGTCTATTGTCAAAATTAGATGAAACAATTAAACTTGTTTAATGTAAATAACAGCAATAATGAACTGAGGTAGAACAAACAACTCACGTTACAAAAATGAAAAATAAAAATACAAAAAGGAGTTGCCCTCCTTCTAATACAATGAATAAAGAAAAGTAAATTGGTGAAACAACGACCTTATTTGAAAATATTTGTTATCCGGGAATATGCATGTAGAACTATTGATTACACATGACATTTTGCTATTTGGCTGAAGAATCACCCTAGCTCCGAGCCAAATCGATGAATCCATGGAAGAAGAATGGAGGAAGGAATTGAATTCAATTAGCGGAAGTTGAGGCCCTCAAAAGTCTGGCCATATATCCAATACTTGTTTGGGGTAACATTCGGTGAGATAACGAATCTGCCATCACTTGTGGTAACTTTAAAAGTGAGGCTCTCTTGTTCAAGGCTGCAACTTGTTTGCCATTTTGAACCCCAATTTTTATGCAATGGTGTCCAATTCAACTTGTTATCACCCTTCACTTCGACGTGTGATATATCTCCAGCACCACCTACGTTCCATATTGTGACTAGAGTCCAGTGTTCAGTGCCAGTAATGGTAAACTTGATACCTCCTTGCTTCTTGCATGAAACCCTACGATATGCAACAGGAACAATGCCAGCCTTGTACTCAGCAATGTGTTTGAATGCCGGATAAGCAATATCAAAATGTTCACGCGGTGGATTGCACCAACCGCCATCGTTAGTGTCTTGATGGAAATTTGGTGGGCAAAAGTTTGTGGCTGTGACAAAGAGAGATGGTTGCCCAGGAATGCAAGATTTAGGGTCGTCAATACATTTGATCTCAAAACAAGCACCACAAGCTGCCCCATTGTGAAACAAAGTTGTGCTCAAAGCTGTTGTTCCCTCACCGTATCCTTCTCTCGTAACATCCGAGTAACCACAAGCTCCACCAAATGATCCGGTGTCTCCGGTGTAAAAGGTGGCATGAGCATGTTTCCACTGGCCAGGCTTGAAATCATGTTCATGTGCTTCTCTATCAGCGGAAGAAAGTTCTGGATGTGTTGGTTTTGCAATAGGCACTCCAGGTAGTACCGGGGGAAGGTGCTCCACAGGCATCGGCTGTACTGGCTGTGGCTGTAGCTGTGGCTGCGGCTGCACTGGCTGTGGCTGTAGCTGTGGCTGCGGCTGCACTGGCTGCGGCTGTACTGGCTGCGGCTGTACTGGCTGCGGCTGTTGCTGTACCGGCTCTACCGGCTGTGCTGGTTGTGGTTGTTGCTGCACTGGCTGTGGCTGTTCATGCACTGGCTTCCTTTTATGTTGATGTCCCTTGTGATGAGGAACCCAAGGCTTGTTGTGTCTGTGATGATGACGACGTCCGCGATGTTTTCCCCCATTTTGTTGTTGGTGACTTTCACCAAAATTGGGCAATGTAGCAGCAGCTAAAAGCAGCATCAACACAGCTGCTGATGACAATGCTTTCAAAGGCGACGCCATGGTTATCCTTTTACACAAAAAGGGGTTGGCTATGCCTTTGAATGTCTAGCTTAAATTATTGTGTATTTTGTTTATTTCTTTTGGTTATATTTCCCATTTGCGGCTCTCTGCGTGCATCATATATACTGCTCAATTGTCTATGTTTGTTTTGCTATTTTTAAATTTGATCGTTTTTCATTGGTTTTGTTTCCAAAGATGCCTCTCCTTCCAAACAAATATTAAGTTTCATTATGGTTAGAAAGTTTTATATGGTTACAATTTTCTTTCTTTTTACTACCAAAATTCTAGCTAGAATAATTCAATGCCAATCACATCCGAAATTTTCGAAATGTTATTGGCCTATATTATTTGAATTAAGCAAAACTTTTAACTGATTCTAAAAAGACTTGTTAAACAACTTAAGATTAAAGCAATTTTAGTTTATTGATTTTACCTTCTTCCCATAAAACTCCTACATAATCTTAGTCCATGGCTATACTCACGAAAATAGCTAGGAGGACAAAAATTTTATTGTGTATGTATATACACGAGATTCTTTTATATAAATGAGATTACCTACAAGATTGTGAATTAATTATTACCTACAAGATTATGAATTAATTTCGCTTTAGCTAAAACGATAATGATTTGCAAAGTGAAGAGGATTGTCAACACCGTCAAAGCTCAGGAGTGCAGTCATAATGAAGATTACCAAAATAATTTGAGAAAATTGGGTTGAATTTTGAGGTTTATGAGATTCTGGCGATGTTCCAAAGGAGTTTTGAGGTGATGTTGAGCACTTGAGCTTGGACATCTTCAACTTGAGAACAAAAACTTGAAAACAAAGAGAACTTGAATATCTTCGATGCCTAAGTTAGCATTTGTGTAATGGATGAAGGTTTATATTCTAAAACCTTAGCTAAGAGTAAGATACCAACAATTTATATCATAAGCCGAAAACCAATTGGGTGCGTTTGGTTACTCGGATTGTATTTAAATGTACTCTATTTTGCGTATATTGATCTTAATACAGCACCAAAGCTTCCGTTCCCTTTGTAGTTGCATTTTACCTTCAAATGCATATTGAGTGAATTATCATCCTTGCTTCTGGTTCCTTGTTCGTGGAGGTCCGTGATTCTGGTATGTGCTGGTATTATGATACTCAAGTTAGCTTAAGAATAAGGAAGTACATATTTAGTATGACTTATCTAATGGTTATAAATATTTATTTAATCTCATAAGTTTTTTTTTAAATTTCTTGTTTTTATTTGATTGTTTTTTCAATAGAGTTTTTGAAAATTATATAAGTTATTTTGTCTCTATCAGTAGGCTTAAGTTTGTTTTTTTTTTAAATAAACATTGAAATTTTTTTAAATGTTAAAATATCTAAAATATTATTTACTTCTTTAACAATATTATTTCATTCATTTCATAACATAATTTTAAAAAACTTGTCTATTAAAATAATTTTACAATTTTCAGTAAAAGTTCTTATTAACACTAAACAACTAAATTCCTTTTTTTTTTGGGGGAAGGGGTGGGGGTGGGGAAGGACAGTAAGCTCCCTAACGTTTGGAAAAAATGATATAAAACCCCTTAACATTTGAAAAAAGTCTTATAACTCCTTTTCCATTAGTAAATTCTGTATGTTTTTATAGTAAATTTATTTTTATTTACAATTACTATTATGTTCTTATAATAAATAAATCAATACATTAACCTAAACTATGTCATCGTTGACGTATATAACGAAATTAATAACTTTTTATTTAATGTTTAAAATTGAGATGTAATGACATTTTACCTAAATTGTTTACTGTAAATTACGAATCCAATGATGAAACCTTAAATATATAATTTTTACGAAGGTTATGTTTTTTTTTTTCTAATGCACTTTTTTTTTCTTCAATGAATCACCACAACTTTTGCTAACCAATTAACAAATTATAATTTTTGTTAGGGATATTATCATTTTCCCACCAAAGGTATTTTGACATATCATGTCAGTACCATGGTTTGGTAAAACTATCAATTTACCACCAAACGTTTAAACTGTTAGCATTTTCCCACCATTCCGTTAAAACTCAGTTAATATGTAACAGAAAATTCATAAAAGGTCAATTTTACCCCTGGAGCGTAAAAGACTATGTAATTAACCTTTTATGAATTTTGTAATTAAATCATCATTTGTTGTTCTTCCTTCTTAAAGGAAAAAAATTACCCTTTATAAATTTTGTAAAATTGACCGTGTGGTGCTAGGTACTTCATAAATTGATTTAATTTATTTAATTTTTAAAGGGCAAATTTATTTATTAAATTGACGAGCTAAAGACAATTTATTCTACTACTAAAACTCAATTTATGAAAGGGCAAAAAAAAAAAAAGAATGTGCAAAAGAAGCAATTTAATCTTTGATATGATGATAATAATTTTACACAAAAAATTAAATAAATAAATTTTCCCTTTAAAAATTAAATAAATTAAATCAATTTATGAATTACCTAACACCACACGGTCAATTTTACAAAATTCATAAAGGGTAATTTTTGTCCTTTAAGAATGAAGAACAATAAATGATGATTTAATTACAAAATTCATAGAAGGTTAATTACATGGTCTTTTATACTCCAGGGGTAAAATTGACTTTTTAAAAATTTTCCGTTACATATTAACTGAGTTTTAACGGAATGGTGAGAAAATGCTAACAGTTTAAATGTTTGGTGGTAAATTAATAGTTTTACCAAACCGTGGTACTGACATGATGTGTCAGAATACATTTGGTGGGAAAATGATAATATCCCTTTTTGTTATTATGTTTTGTCAGTACCAATGGACAAATTATGGCTTTTTTACTAAATTTAATCAAATATGTCAGTTGCTAAGCTTCTAAGGATGAAAGGTAAATTGGACAAATGGGAAGTAAAATTTGCTCCCTATTTTGAAATTTATCATTGGAAATGGTATATTTATAATTTAAGTGAGTAATTTGGGCAAAAAATAATTACATCTCAATTTTAAGTTTTAAATAAAAAGTTATTGATTTCCTTATACAATATGGTCCCTTTACTACCTTCTGTCTTAATTACTCTAATTTGGACACACTACAACTAGTTTCCCAAGTTTAAAATTTTGAATAGTATTACATATCTCAAATTTTTTATTCTAAAAATTATTCAAAATAATATGGTATTCATTAATTAATTGATAAAATAATACAATTAATTCACTTAAATATTATAAAGAATAATCAATCACTTAATTAATGACACACCAGTTGAGTTCCTTACTCTAAATTCTTTCCCTCCCACTATTTATTACATGTTGTACTTAAGTGAGATGAGCCGCATAAAACTATCACTACAATAGGAGAGGACCTACAATATCAATTACATCTATCACTTAATTAATGACACATCATTTAAGTTCCTTACTCTAAATTCTTTCCCTCCAACTATTTATTACATGTCGTACTTAAGTGAGATGAGCCGCATAAAGCTATCACTACGATAGGAGAGGACCTACAATATCAATTACATCTATCACAAGCCCCACATACCACGTTCGTATGACAAACTTGTAATAGTAACTTTTTCTACCAATAATTTATAATAGGCTCATCATAGATTTTTGTTTTCTATTTCAAATTTAGGAAAATGTCGTCATAAAAATTTTGTTGATTAAGAATTTATGATAAACTCGCAATTGGATTTTTTTTTAATTGAGAATTTATGATTGGTTTCTGATATATTTTTCTAATGTCTAACAATTTTGCGATAAAACTTTAATTTGTAATTTTAAAATTAATTTATTATAGAAGATTAGTTTCATAAAAACGAATAAAATAACATTTATATTTTAAAGGTTAAAAAAGATCATTCAAACATATACATTCCGTTTCCAATCTATTCTAACTTTATCAAAATTCACATACATATTTAAACTTGAGCTGAAAAAAATAAAAAAATATGAAGAAAAACTATCATTTCATTATTTTGGGGAAAGGGAAAGGGAAAGGGAAAGGGAAAGGGACAGGGAAAGTGGGAAAGGAAACGATAAATCGAAGACACAAAATTTTCAAATTTTTAAAGAAATAGAAAAAGAATGGAATGAATGAAGCACAATAAAAAATAAGGGGATAAAATCAAGCACATACTTTTAAGAAAACTTCTATTGATGTATAGTATATTTCAGTAATACATCATCTCTAAATTAAAAAAAAACCACAAAAAAAAACAACTTTTGCAAGACCTAATAGAAACAAAATGAGCCTTCCCATAATTTAGCGCAAAGGATTCTCAGAATCCTACCAGCGGAAAATTATAGCTTAGTAGCGGTGTATAAGTTGCTTGTACGCGTCCTTATTTAGTGAGTAATAGTTGATTTCAGCCTGTAAAAGAGAAATCATGCTTATCTGAGCAACTAGACTGAAAAAAAAAAAAATAGAGTAAAAACCATATATTAAATGTACCTTGCGAATTCCTTCTATGGCAATCAAAAGCTTTTCACCAATCATATCTCGCAGGATATCATCTTTTTCCAAAGCTTGTACAGACTCAGAGAGTGATGTAGGCAATCTTTGAAGTTTCCCATCGAGACTGGCGGGGTTTGCATCTGCTCATCAACATGTTAAGTACAGTGTAAGTTGGAAGTTGTCATAGTGAATAGTACATAGGCTCACTACTTTCTTTGGTATTACAATGCTATTAATTGTCTGAACAAAGCAGTGAATGAGCAACATATACACAATCACATTATTAAATGCTCCGTTATCCAGCTCTTCTAATCTTAGGAATACATAACGAACTGCACCCTGTCTTTGGAAACAAAAGCTGCTTGTTATTGAGGGAATTGTCATCATCAATTAAAAACAACACAGAAAGCTGAAGATAGTGAGGTCAATGGCAAAATGAGGATTAAAAGAGTGAAGAAAGAGATAGTAAGTTGAATCAAGATCCTTAAATGACTCTTCATACGTGGATTGGTGATACCTCAAGGGTCAGAAACAACATGAACAATAAGAAATAAAAGGAATAGCCCCAAAAGGGGAGTCTCTGATGGAGTATGCTATCCAGCTTCTGAACTCCTCCTTACCTGAACGGGGAGGAGGTTCTTTACTATTGAGTAAGAATCTCTCTTGCCCTTGACCGAAGCATGGGCTCATAGTGAAATTCCGGATCGAAGAGATTCACCCGTAGTAGATAAGGGGGCAAGGCAAGAGGTCTTTATTTGAAAAAGACAGAGACAGAAAAGAGGATATCTTGTTCCAGGGGCAGAGAAGCCAATAAAAGACATTAATCTTGCCACTGGACTATAATATAAGTATATCAAACCAAAGACAAGATGCGCAAGCAAGTCTATTCGAACGAGATACCGATACAAATACCGTCGGGGTAAGCCAATGGGATACCAAAGGGCTAAGGCAATCCGATAGAGAGATGCCGTTCTTTTGTGCTCTAGCGTAGAGCTCCTGTTACTCGAGTCACAGAACCCGAGGGAAAGAGCTCATCAGCTACTATCCTATCAATGGAGAGTCAATATATGAAAGAAGATGCATATGAGCAATGGGTCACGGAGTGTTTAATTGAACTAAACAGAGCAGAAATAAAAAAAGAAAATGGAAGGGTGGAGATGATTCAAATGGATCATGTTATGCACCAATACATACCCTGTCCAATCCCATTTCAAATAACTAAATTTTATAACTTTCAAGTGTAGAAAAACTATTACTCAAACTTTTGTTAACAAGTAAAAGGAATTTTCAGATGACAGCCTCAATAACTTGCAATATAACCAATTTAGAAATAATAAATGTAAAGTCGCATGGAATTTTACAGACTTGGCTATAAGAGAGACACTACCTATGGGTTCAGGCAGACAAAGCCTCCTAAGTCCATCAATGCCACTGGCAATTATTGCAGCCAAGCCCAAGTGTGGATTGGCACAGCCATCAAATGATTTTAATTCAAAGTTGCTCACTACACCATCCTTGACCCCTGGCGGGCATGCAGTCCTTAATGGAGCTTCCCTATTTTCTTTTCCCCAGCATTGGTATGCTCCACTCCATGTATTGGGCTGTATTCGATCATAACTACAGACCAATAGCACTTGAAGGGTGAAAAATCACAAAAATCCACAGAAAGCATATTTTCAGTAAAGAACATAAAGCCATCTCATAGGTAGCATACGGTGAGCATTCAATTAAACAAGATCAAAAGTTTAAGCCATCAGGAAATGGTCCAATTGTTTATGGACAGTTAGTAGATAATTAAGTATACAAGAACAAAAAGATAGTAGATAATTAAGTATACAAGAACAAAAAGAGTAATGATGTGAGAGTAAAAATTGGTGTCATCTGTGTATAACCAGCCATAGCTTAATATTTATATTTTGATAATTCACTTATTTATAATCTACACATAAGAGATATTTACAAAATCCAGAAAGTATCATTTCACAATTTCCATGTTAAAACAAAAGTCGTACCTAGATATTGATGGAAAATCAGATTAAAAAAATAGCATATATCAAACTACAGGTTCTTTCTTAATTCATATAACTAACCATCAAACACAGACCTGATGATAGAGAATAAGTTAGTCACCGAATTATAAAATATCTGTTTAAGCACATGTCATCCCTGTGTGCCAATGCAACAGTAAAGAAAATAAAATAAATTAAAAGTTTCACGGCTCCCACGGAAGTTCTTTAAACACCATAGGCAACATGGATGAAAAGAGATAATCATGGTTCCTCTATACATTAAAAGTTCGGTTCAAAGATTTTTGAGGAAATATATTTTTCTGAGGCATGATAAAGAATGAATCCAATCACTACCAAGAAATTTCACAGCAGTTTAAAGTTGCATTCATTTTCATGAATATGTACCCATATAAATTACTCTGATTATAATATTTACTGATAAGGTCGCAACAAAAGTTATAGCAGGAATTAAAACAATGCAATACTATTAAAGCAACCTGTTTGGTACTGGTGCTGTAAACGCCAAAATGGAAGAAAGATGATGTAGAACACCTGCCATGAACTTCTCCCCAACCGAGGACATTCCATGTTTAGAGGAACTGTCAGATGCCATAAATACATTTTCTCCATTCTGCCACAAGCTGAGATGCACATGGGATCCAGAACCAATGTCATCTAATGCAAACCTAGACAAAACAAATAGATCATTATGTTATCTGATGAGAACAGTTAGGCTAAAACAAACAGTCAAAATCCCACAGCACTGGGACAGGACAAAAGTCACATGCTTTGATTTTTCCTCAACCAAGTATGTTACATTAGATCACAGATCCAAAATAGGTTGGCAGTAACTTGTCAATGAGTATAAAATATTACGGGATAGACCTAGAATTTAAATGAGACTTCAAAGTGGAGGTGTCCCCTTGAATAGGCACTGTTATAATTTCATTCATAATGGTCTTTCTACCAAATTCTAAATTTTCTCCACAACTTACGTGACTTAAAAATACTTCTACAACACTTTAGAATCCAACATCACAGCTGTTAAGAAACAAGTATTTACCATTATAAGACAAAATCAGACATCGGCGACTGCAGGAAGGGAAATGAATAACAAAAAGGAAATCAGGCACCTACTTTGGAACAAAAGTTGCCAACAGTCCATGTTTCCTTGCAACAGCCCTTACAACTTCACGTGTGAAAATCAAATTGTCAGCAGCTTTTGAAGCAACAGTGTGGCCCAGAGCAATTTCAAACTGACCTTTCCCAGCTTCTGCATGTAACTGCAATAGGAGGTAATGGTGTAAACAAGTTGCAGAGCGGAAAAGGATACACACATACACAAAAGAGATACAGAGAAAAATCGATGAATAAATTTAAACTAAAAGATATACAATTACATAGATAAGAAGTAAGTGCAGATATAGAAAATATACAATTATATAGGAATATGCAAGTTGACATACGATTACCTAATATTATATGCAAACTAAATTTATTGTTCATTACAGAACTGATAAAACTTATCATAAATATATCTACATAACACTAGGTGCATATTGCTCATAAAAAGATAACACCATTTGCGGAGTTATGGACACATAGATGCAGCTTCATTGCCAACAACAATATCATTCTTCTTTCACTATTGAAACAATTCATAAACTTCTAGGCCACATGAAAATATAATATGGATGCAAAATTTGCACACATGGACATGCAACAATCATTTAATTTGAGTTGCAAGTCTGTAATTTTTTATGACAATCCATCTTCCTGCAGGATGCAGATGCTACTTTTAAATCCAAAAGGGTACATTAAAAAATAATTAACAATTTTTTTCTCTATCAAGACAGTCAAGAATGTTAACTGGCCAGCTTGATTTCTTCTGAGAGGAGAGAGACATTACAAAGATAGGTCCTTGGTTTCATATCCCTTTTTAAAATAAAAATGCATCATGTGCACGCATGCACAAGTGCATGTGTGTTTGTGCACGTGTATGTTTTTCTTGTTCAAGTGTGTACATGTATACTCTTAAAAATGGAACTTAAAACGTGGGGAGAAGTTCCCAGAATTCAACTGCAATGACAAAACAAATTGAACTTTAATAATGTGAACCACAATTTGCATTCCAATAACAAAAAGAAGACCTTATTTGCACATAGTGAAATCTATGCGCAAAGAGATAATATTGAATGTGAAATTAGATACTATTGACAGAGAAGGAAAATACTTCCAGAGGTCTTGGGATGCTCACCGTTTTCCCATGAAATTTTGAAATCTTACAGAGGAATTATTTTCCTTTTTTTATTTTTTATTTTTTTACCTGAGTACTTCGCTGATAGAGATGCATCGTTCTAGAGCCCCAAAAAAGTTTAAACCACAAGCTAATTCAAATAAAGTTAAACCACAAAGAAATACAAACTAAGTGATTGCATGATAACCAATATCATGAGTTTCTTCTCTTATTGACACAGGAAATGCTTACAATCACTTCGGAAAAAAACATTATTGACACAGGAAAAATACTTTTAGAATGGTCTCTTTTGCATGGTCACACTTTGTCCAGGAGATTTGAGTTCTTACAGTAGTTATTTATTTTATCTTTTCCTTAGACACTGCTTCTCCCCAACAGAGATGCATGATTCCAAAGGAATGACAATGATAAAGCACAAGGTAATTCTATCTAACTGATGATGATCAGTAACATCAGAAGTTTCTTCTCTTACCTGTTCCACAGAAATATTCAAGGAGTGAAGGTCAGCGAGGACTTCTTGAAATACAGGGGAAACGGCATCATATGCTGCTGTAGAGCAGTAAGGTGTGAAGTCAATTGGCACCCATTCTTCTTTCCCTTCCCTGCACAAGTTTTTTGAACAAATTCAATTACAAATTTAGTGTGCCCAAAAGCTGTTCCTATGATGAAAAGGCTTAGAGACAATAGTTCACATTACCTAAGTACACTCTTTAAGAGATAAAACTCAATTTCAAATCCTGCATTCAGTACCTGCACATTTGATGTTCTCAAATTAAGCACCAATATACATAACCTTCACATTTATGGCATAAATATGTTAGATACCAAATTAAACTCCTCTTTCAGAAGTCTTGAAACTTTTCGTAGAGCCTCTCTTGGGCAATATTCCCACGGTTCACCAGGTGTAAGATGCATGTCAGCCATAATCATCTCCTCTTGTTTTTGCCTATTCAGTAAGAGAATAATATCAGTAATAATTAACGTTAATAGCTCCCATAAAAGCAATTTCATGTAACTATCAGTTAAACACTTAAATGCTAAATTAAACATATAGAAACTATCAGATATCTTATGGGTCAAAATTCTAGATGCCAAATCTAAACACCAAAGTTATCCTGGAAACAAACTGTACCATGGAATTCTCCATCTAGTCGATAAATCAGGCATCAATCTGATCTCACCAGTTCCAGACAGATTTGTCCCATCAGCTGGACCATCAACAGCTGAAGTCATTCCCATACATGCAAATGTCAAACCAACACCATATTTCGTAACAATATCATTGAAGCGCTTTACTGGAACAACCTGAAAGTATATACAACAAATTTGAGATTCTATGAAACAAAATAGTCTAAATTTTACCTCATTGGTTCTAAATAGTTATGTCAAAATTCATTCAATAAGTTTATCTCTAAAGTCTACAACAGAAATGACACTGTACCTAACATATTATAATTGAGTTAACTGCAAGAAACAAGAGTCAACCTAAAGGAAATATCTGTAAACTGCCCGAACCTATATTATCTGAATAGTAAAAACTGAGAAATAATTACCCTGTCATAACAAGCAAATCTTATTCAAGCCAAGCCATACAATTAAACTTGAATCATTGACTACTAGAATCAAAGAGGTCTTTGAGATGGATTTGTCTGTTTCCAAACATCATATTAATTTCAAGTACTCAAAATGGCAGTAATAAAAGTATAGAACAACCTAATCAACAATTCCCAATATGAAGGTTCTTCAATAGTATTATGTTTTTAAATTTTTTGAGCTCATTGGGCTCCAAAAAGGACCTTAAAACATCTCACTGATACTTTTTTCAAAGAACATTTTCCAATGTATCATTCCTTCTAAACAGCAACAATCCACTTTCATTCAGCGCACGATCATTTAATAGAAAATGACCTGAACAAAACAGTTTCTTTAACTTCTATTCCTTCTCTATTTTTCCTTTTCTTGTATCTACAAGAAACGGACATGAAACCAAACTCATATTATCAAACAAATTCCTTTAAAAAGCTTACAACTGTGCATCCTAAATGAGAGCAGTCATGGATCATGATGCTTGGCATGGCAATTTAGAGAGATGAGACAAAATGACAAGCCAGTGACACCAAAGAACTTTTTTGATTTATAAAATATAAAGAATTAAGTAACTTACATTTAAAGATATAAAAATTAAGTATTGAATTTCTTTATTCTCACAGATTATAACTTAGGTAATGCATGAATACCATTAAGTGTGGTCACTGTTATGTTGTTGCTTCTATGCTACATAATAATTATATATAAATAACATTCGATGATTTAGGCACTCAAGGCCAATATGGGAACCAAAGACAGGCAGTCAACTGTAAAGGACTTCCTTAGTAAAAAGGGCAATGGTCACAAAAACATTTAAAAGGGGGGAAAAAGAGAAAGAGGAACTTTGTATTCACATTCAACACCACAGCACTTAGACACGAAAGACACTATTAAGAAAATCTTTCTGGCTGACAACAGTTTGACGTTAAACTTTCTTTTTCCACTTCTTTTAACTATTGCCCATTGGAAAATAAATCTCCTCCCCACCCATGTGAGTGGGACTTGAACCCCAGACTTTTTATACACCATCCAAGAGGTTTTACTAATTAAACTAATATGTACATTTTTACTTTCTTCTAAATATATAACTATACTTTTTCCTTAGAATCCTGATAGTACAAAAGAAACTCACACGACATCTGTGTTGTCCAGAAGCATCAACCCAGATAATGCGAATAAGAGAAACATCACTTTCAGAGGCATCAGACTTCTTCAAATAGATTTGATGCATATCATCCTTTGAAGCAAAATCTTTCACTCTGAAATTAATCTTGTAAAACTGAGCAGCATTTAGAGCAAAGATGTCTTTAGCTACTTCAATAGCTTCACCAACCGAGAGATCCCCATCAATGCATGTATCACGTAGAACAGAGAAGACAACTTCACGTGCTCTTTTAGCACCTAAAAGAAACAGCAACAGTCTGAATCAATTATAGTTGAAGGTAAATTTGTTTCAACCCAATCTGAAATATTAATGCATATCAACTAATTCATGAACCCAACTAACGCTGAGGAATCCAATTCTGTATATATACAGTAAAACCTCTCTATAGACAGAATGCTAGGACCAACTGATTTTATTACTAAGAGGAGGTTATAACGCAATAGAGATGTGGTTACAAAATTATTATTTTGAAATTATCCTTAGTACTAACATATGGTTAATGTCAAATCCAATGCATAAACGTTCATAAAAGAGATAAATATAGCTTCAAAAAACTAGTACATATAATAATGTAGTGTTTGGAATATGCAAGTTATCTTATATGTCTAAACATTTTCATTTTCTTTTATGTTTTTCTCTCAATGTAAATCCTATAAATACTATAAAATGATTTGGTAACAACTCTAAAGAATATATCATTATCCCAAACAAGTTTAGAAAAATAATTTACTCCATCCTAAACCTAAAATGTAACCAAAAATATATATTTTGCAATAAGCAGATAATTATTACTATGTGGAGGCAAGTTTCTTAAGATGGGATCTAGAAAAATTATAACTTATTACAACGTGGAGCTTATTCTCATTTATAACTGATCTAATTGGAAACAGAATTTTTTATGATTACATGAAGGTTATTCTTATAGAGAGTATCACTATAGGAAAGAATAAGAATCAAGAAAAAAAATCTTAAAGGATTATAAGTGTGACACAATGGAGAATGCATAGATTAAAGGCATAATGGACAACAAAACCTCTCACACACATGAAGCAAAACTAGAGAAACCATCCTGCCAAGGCAAGAAATCAATAAATCTGATACTTAAACATACCTAAGAAGTAAGTTTCAGGAGACGCATAGGCATCAGTGCTGAACATGACCTGCAATTTTCATTATGATTAACAATAGTTATTAGTAGAAACTACACAAAACTGTGCACATATAGATTACGCAAACCATTTTCATCACATTATCATAACACTCAGGACACAATTTCAGATAACATATTTAAAACAAGCAGATAAAAAGTTCTTAAAAACAAAATATATATCTTGGAAGTAAAATCTTCCATAACTGACTAGAAATACTTTTTTTTATCTTTGTCAAAGAATTTCCAAGCTAGACATGCTTACTACACATGGTTATCTTTTACTCAAGCTCCTGTATATATCAATTTTCTCTTCAAATATGTTTCACCTTCTTTGTTGGGGCTAGCTCCAAAAGTTCTTTGATTGATGATATCATCCCTTGAACGCTAAGTTTGGGAATCGCCAACCCAAAGTCAAGGTACACCTGGAAAGGAAGGCTTTGAATTATTTGCCAGAAATTTGTAACCTGAACATTGGAAACATTTGTGCAAAGTAAATGATTCACTGGATACTGAAAGATTTACCTGCTGGTAAACAGAGGCTAGATACGACGCTTCCTTTGAAAATGGATAAGATGCATGTAATAAGACGAAACGACATTTTGAAAACCTCTTGTCCTCAAGAATTGCTCGGAGATGAAGGGGATTAGACAAGCGTAAATCTAAATCTTTGTCTCCAAAGCTGATTGTGGAAATCACACAAGAGAACCAAGCGAAATTTAGTCAACCTCCCCTCCTAATTGATCTAGACTACTGGTCATTTACATGTTTCCTGTAATTGATTTCAACATCCATGCAAGAAAGCGCTCCATCTAAAACATTTAAATTTAGAGCTTAATTATAGAGAGACCGCACACTTGAATTTCCCACACAGCCATCACTTCCAGATTTCATCCATTAATCAGAGAAGCAATTTAACAAAATAAATGTTTTTCTCACCCTGTGTGTATTTGCAATGGCAGGTCAAGGAATTGAGCAACCTCCAAACTACTTACGAAAATGTAGTCAATAAGGCTTTTGTTTGTGATGCGGACAGGCTTTCCAGCTGGAGAAAGACAATGATTATCATGTCTTCCAATAAATATGGAAAATCTACAATCAACAGGCTATATACTCACAGTGTAAATCTTCAGCAAGGCCTTCCTCAGCATCTTTTTTAGTGACATGAGGATTAATTTCTAAGCCTGAACGGTATGCAGCTATGCTTTTCAAGCCAACAATTTTATCAGCAGCCGTAACAGAGACTGTAAGGAAACCAAGCAGTGAAGATCTTCCTGTATATATCTAAGGGTCTACTTGGTGTTTGGTATTGAGGACTGTGGAAAAAAAAAAAAAAACTCTAGCTGTGAAATAAAAGTTGATTGTGTTTGGCAAAAATGACTAATAAAGGTTTTATAACTCTTTTATCAAACACCTATTGGATAAAATCACTTTAGCTTAAAAGCCATAACTGCAAGTGTTTACCAACTCTTTACAGTCGTGGTTTTAAAGCAACAGCTCCCCAACACCAGTACCAAACGGACCCTAAATCTAAAACATCGCAAACCAATCATCTACATTGTCAAAGTATCTAAAAGGATATGACCTCAACTGTTTCAAAAATGTTTCAATGAACACATCCAATGTCCAAATAGTTCCATCTGGACTCGCCTGTACTGACACAAAATAAGAAATTATGCGGCATACTTTAAATCTCCTATTAGAAGTGAGAGAAAAAAAAAATTGAAAAATGTAGCTCACTTGATCGAGAATCTCCTCAGCAAGACGTTCAATTCTCAAAATTCTACCGACGAATGGAACAAAACCTTTATGCCAGTCAAGCCCATGCTTCTTGTCCAACTTGAGTCCATCGTCAATGAGTACAGCGGAGATGTTGGCAGCTTCGAAGCATATTGAGCAAATGGATTGCAATCCTGCGGCTCTGCGATATTCTTCAACAGCTTGCAAGGATGAATCGCAGCCATACAGCTCAGCTATATTTTTCAAATTTCTCTGCCATAAAAATAAAAAATCGCAGCAATAAAAAAAAGAAAAAAGAAAAAGAAGCCCCAACAGTTGAATAGAAAGAGAGGAGTAAATACCTTGAAGGATAGGGAGTATGGTGCGTAGGATAAGGCGGGACCGGTGGCTTCCGAGAAAGATTGGATGAAAGGAAAGCTTGAGTCCAAGGAAACTATGTTATGCGCGTGGCCGTCCACTAACTCTATATTCTCCACGACTTCTCCCAACTCTTCAAACTCCATTCCTCGCCTCGGTTTCTTGTTCTTCTCTGAGTTCAAAGAATCCGAGTCAGAATCATGTGTAATTTAACGGTGACAATGCGGTGCCGTCTGCAGTGGAAGACTGAATTAATTAATAATATAATATTTGCATTGGTAGACATTAACAAGGCATGAGCATTGACTACTCTGTTGCCATGACTCGCATCATGTCCTTGCGAACAATTATGAATCTTTTTACTTCCCTTTCGTGGGACAGATACGCCAAAAAGTACGGGCAATGCTGAGTAATTGGAAGTGACATCTTAGTTGGAACACTGACATTGTACCATTTTATGATTTACGTTCAGTTGACCGATATTTGAGCTTTTAATATATTAATTATCTCCTTACATCAATTTTAAAAATGAGTTTATTTTAAAAAAATAATGAATAAATTTATAGACTTAAACAGCCTACTCTTGTTAGATAGTATTTATTTTTAATATGAAATTTAAATAAAATTGAATTTTTCTAAAGTGCGAGTGAGTCTGAATACGAATATAAGTAACACCTTATTTATTTTTATAAATAAAATTTTTTGAACATGATTATTTGATATTTATATCTTTATAAATAAAAAAGATTAGATTTTATGATTTAAGAAATAAATATTTTTATAGAGATATTTTTGTAATACAACATTAACTTCTCATTCAGATTCTTTTATTAAGATAAAAGTCACAAAATTTTATTTTTTCTATTCGAATATAAATGTCCAAAAATCACACATAAAATTGAGTTTTGAAATATCCCTAAAAAAAAAATTAAAAAGAAAGAATCATGTCTAATATTTGAGTTTTGATGACAAGAACTTGAAAACTAATTTAAAATAGAAAATATAATTGTGTCATTGTTTGGGTAAATGAGTCAAGAACTTTAACATTAACCCGACACAGAAAAAAATATGTCAACCCAAACTCAGCCCCTTTAATAATCATGTTAAATTTGACGACCCATGCCCATTTATTCGTGTCGTGTTCGTGTCGAATAATTTGGTCATATTAAATTTTACCAGCTCTAGGTATAATAATATATCTCTCGTAATATATAATTCAAGAGTGTGTGGATAGGGTTTTCTATCAAATTCATCTCTACCTATACAACTTATTAAGCTTCTATAACCACTACCATTAAACAATTTATAAATTAGTCATAATTATATTATTATATTGATTTTGAAACTTATAAAATGGTGGAAATGACTTTTGTAACCCTTATCTCATAATTCATCATATTAATCAAATATATTAATAGGTTAATATACTTATAAGAAAAAAATTAGGTCCAACTATTTTACAACAATGTGATAAATTTTCATATAACCCCTTTCACTCATTTTTATTAAAATTTATTTTATAAGTATAAAGATAATTTTTTTTTGCATCCATAGGCACATTTAAGTTAGCACCTTATATTGTTTTATATTTACAACTTCTTGTTCTATGTTGTACCTTATATCACAATACCCTATCTTTACTATTTTGAGACTGAATCATTGACATATTTAATTTAAAACCTTATACTCTGTTTTTTTATCACAATTTATTTTTATTTTTACATCCACTATCAAATTTCATTAACACTTTACACTCTTTCTATTTACAAAATTTTTTCAATAAATATTACGGTATTTTTTTATATTCATAACAAATTATGTAATCTCAATACCTCTATTACAAAAAGTATTATAATTATTCATACTCTTATTTTATCAAGTTATTTAATTCCTAATGTATACATAAATAGCTGAAGTTCTTATTGATCTAATGATAAGAAAACATAACAATTTAATAACAAAATAATTTTCTCTCAATTTTTCAGTTGCCAAACAGCAGCTCTTCATTCAATTTACATTTGTTTCACGTTTTTAGAGCCAGAATGGCTAGCTCTAGCAATTTCAATGCAAATTCAAACACAATTACTACAAATCAAACACCAGAAACAATTTTTTCTTTCAACATTCCAATCAATTAGATTGATCTAATTACATGATCTTGCGTAATATTGTTCTTCCTCCCATAAGAGCAAATCACCTTTATGGTTACATCACTAGAGAGAAAGTAGCTCCAAATTTATTCAAAGCTTCATCAAACTATGCTGGAGCAGCTTCTGGATCTATTCAACAAATTGAGAATCTTGAATACATTACATGGAGATCATAGGATCAAATGCTTCTTGGCTGGTTGCTTAACTTCATTAGTAAAGATATATTAAATCTTGTTCTTCCTTTCTGGACTTCTTTCGATGTCTGGAAGACTTTGGGAAAAAGTTGGGAGTGCAATCTCATGTTGGAGTGCATTACTTCTTCAACTTAGGTATGAGATGGATGTTCTAAGTAGGGGTCGAGATCGTGTCGGTTCGGATTGGTATTTGGTACAAACCAAAAATTTCTGTCCGGATTGTATTTATTTTAAATAACCAAAAAAATCGAACTAAAAAGCACCAAACTGTTATTGAACCAAAATATCGGATTTGGTTCCAATTTGGATTTTCAGATTTGGACCTTATTAAAAAAATTAAAAATTTGCCATGATAATCTTATTCTTTGCAGATTTCATCATATTCTTTCAATGATCTTTGTTATAGTAGATAAAAAACAATAAAAAGTTTATAAACCAAAGAACATTTTTAAATTATTAATTCAAAACAGAATCTAGACATAATAAACACTAAAAAAAGAAAATACATACAAATTTTTTTACACCAGTACAACAATAAAACAAAATAAGCAAAAAATCAAATTTGCAAAAGTTGAAAGGTGGATGATGAATTCATGAAGCAGCGGTGGACGGGAAGCACAGTTGCAGACATGACGGTGGAGGCATGGGCTGGTGGCCTTCGCCCATGAGGGATTATGGTTCCTAGGTTTAAAGTTTTGAGATTGAGATTTGTGAGGGGCGAATTTGATTTTAGGGACTAGTGTTTGTATTAGAGACGGGATTTATGAGGATTTTGATTTTGGCTGCTAGGTATGATTTCATTTGTGAGGGTGTGAGGATTGAATTTAGGGCTTACTGTTGGGTGAGAAAATGAGAAATGAAGGGTTTGCTTTTATGCGAAGGGTTTGAGTATATATATATATGTTATGGTGTGTGCATAAGTATAATAATAATGTGTTTTCACCTCTCAAATAATGTCACTAGCATGTTTTTAATCTAAAATTAATTTATTTGATTTTTGGTTCAATTTTTGGATTTAAAATTTTGAACTGAAAATTGAACTAGAATATTAATTTTTATATTGAACCAAAGTATTCAATTTTTTCTAAAAAAATTATCGAATCGAAACTGCAAAAACTAAATTGAACCGGTGAGTTTTTAGTTCCGATCTGATTTCTACTTACCCTAATTCGGAGGAAGGAATCTCTACTCCGCTTAAAAAAGAAAGCAATAGTAGAAAACTAGTTTATGCTTGCAATTCAATTTTTGAGAGTGTTACAATAGATTTTTAACGGACTAAAAGCTGGTAATTTAGATATAGCTACTTTCATAACAACCAGCAACTTAGACTATGATGATGCTTATGCTTTACTTATTACTCTTAAAACTAGAGTTGAACAAAGTCAAAATGCAAGGCATATGTTCAATGCCAATTATGCTAATTTGCCTAACTATAATAACTATCATATGATGAATGCCTTTTATGCACAAATAAGAGGTAATACTAGGAAGGGAGGTTATACAGAAGGTTTTTAAGGGAACTATAGTGGGCATTCAGGTGGCAAAAATGGTTCATTGAGTGGCAGACATATGTTGTTCAGTGTTTGTCTAAGATGATTTTCTTCTGAAATTGGTCATTTTTGCAATCATGGAAGTGGTCACATGATGATAGGAAATAATATGTCTGCTCTCTTTACAAAAGGTTCTTTTGGTGCTCTTTTACTTAGTAATGGTAATTTGTCCTCTATTGAACCATAAGTCTCAAGCAGTGATGAATCAATGCCCATTTGCTAAATATATTTTAAATTATGGCGTACAACTGCTAAATATTAGCATAGATATATAGAGAATTATATACCTCAGTCACCAAGACATTTTTGTTAGAATCCAAAATCTGCTTACATCACTAATTATGAACCTACATATATGAATTACTATACAATATAAGTTGATCCATGGCCTATGAATAATTATAGATACCAATGTCATACTCTAAAATGTCAAACTTGCATTTCCTTCTGGACCATCCTATATACTTGACTTTACTAGCTTGCTTAGAGCTCGAGCTACTTATGTTTCAAACTTTGAAGGACCTGCAAATGAAGGCTAGTACTTGAATAGTGGTGCTATTTATCACTTGACTAATAACATGACTAACCTGAATGTTAGAGAGGAGTTCAGAGGTAATGACAAACTCATTATTGGTAATGGCGAAGGTTACCAATAAATCATATTGCTGATCTTTACCTTATATTCAAAGGCTCTAAAATGTAACATGCATACACACATATTGAACTTAAATATATATTGCTTGTTTCATCCATTACAAAAAAGTTGTCCAATATTTCTAAACTTACAGCTGACAACAACATTTCTGTTGAATTTCTTAGTTTATTTTGTGTTGTGAAGGATTTATTGAAGGGCTAGGTTCTGATGCATGAAATTACTGAGAAAAGATTATATAAACTGTTGCTCAAACCTTTACCTTCTTCTAATTTCACACCTTATTCATTTTTGTCTCAGAATCAAATCAATAAATCTCCGTCAATGTTATCATTCAGTCATTTTACTTTTTATATGCCATCTGTAACTGGCATTAGTTCTTAAAAAACTTGTTTGAAACTAGTGCTGATATGTGTTCTGGTTTTGTTAATAAAATATCTCTATTGTATAGAAGATTTGGTCATCCCAATTCTCAAAGTTTGTTGCATTTACTAAAAATTAATCATGCTGATAATCTCTCTGCAACCATTTGTAGACAAGCAACACAACACTTTTGTGAAGCACATTAATTGGGGAAATTATATACACTTCATTTTCCTATTACAAAAATTAAAAACAAATATGCTTTTGAGCTTATTCATGTTGATTTATGAGAACCTTTATTATAGAAAACTATAAAAGACTCCTTTTGGTAGTATTAGCTCTGATACCAAAAGAGAATAATTGAAATAAGACAAATATGTTTATTACAAATAGAGAATACAAGAGTAAGTATTGGGATCGATGATTCAAACTCTACTTGGGAGTCCCTTTTTATAGGCTCCAAGGGAATCTTCTTTTACAGGATATATTTTGTCTTATTTACTACTTTATATTACATCACACAGTATATCCTTATCACTAAGGAATATTACTTTACAACTCATTAAATATTACATGTGACTTCTTACATCTGTCACTTATTTATTAGCTAAGGCCTTCTGAAAGGTTTACCATCTCGTATCAAAGACGGTTAAAAAGCAAGTGACATTCTTATCTCTAAAGAATAGTGCTTAAAGCCCAATTCTGATAGCACTAAGATGCAACCCTTTGTAATCTTTATTCTTGTATCTCTTGATGTCTTGAGGAGAAAAAATAGCGAGATAGGTTTCTCTGGAGCTGGAAGAGATAGAGTGTACAAGAACTTAAGAGGATTTATACACAGATTTAAGTTTGGATTGTTTGAAGGAACAACAAAATTTTTGGAAGAGATTAGGGTATTTACATAATAGAATTTGTAGGGATTTAAATGATTATATCTAAAAGATTGGATGGCTTTTTTATTGTTTTCTTTTTAGGTTTCAAAGTGAAATTTTATTATGGAAGAATCCACCATCTTTTTAAAGAATCGAGAAATCCAACTATTAGCCTCAGGGTAGATGCTTTTTTAGTAAGATGCAGTGCTCTCTGGCATTCTCCTACATACCATGCTAGCATCTATTCAAAGCATGCAGCTCCGTCTTTAGGTTTTATATTGTCAATATTCCAGAATGTTTTTATTGTTGGAGCATGCGGAATTTGCACATTTGTTTCCCATTTTTAATTATGAGGACCTATGGTTCCTATGGCGTCTCAGTTGTTGACGAGGCTTAAGCTTGGGAATGCACTCCTAGTTCATATGTGGACTGTCTGAACCTTCCGGTGGTATCAACATATGTTGATGCTCCCAGGATGTAAGGCTAGTCTTCCATCATGATTTGATTTAGTGAGGAAGATTCTAACTTAGAGGTATTGCTTGAATAATCAATTTCCCATCTAGTTGTCTTTATGGGCCATGGTTGTACTAGTGGCATCTCATAACTTCTCTAGAAGGCTTTGGGATTGTTACCTGAAGAAATTTCTTCCCAAATATGTGCTATTTTGGAAGGCTTGTCTCTTTTCTAGGATATTTTCTTTTGTTTTTGAAAATATACTTGCATTCCTCTCAATGTTCTTTGTATCTATTCTTCAGAGGCTACTCTCGTTGTTTTGAACTTGGCGATCTTCTTGGGAAGCTCTTGGAACTCAGATAGTTGGACTTTAATGGTTTCTAAGAGAAGAGGTTTATATAGATCTAAAGTGAAATTTGGTTCGACTTAGATGACCACATGCCATTAATTAAAGCCTACTTCCACTGCTGAAATTAAGGCCTTCTCAAAGGTTTGCCACCTCATATCAAGGATGGCTAAAAAGCATGTGACATTCTTACCTTCAAGGAATAGCGGTTGAACCTAATTCTGATAGCACTAAGATGTAACCCTTTGTAACCTTTATTTATGTATCTCTTGATATCTTAAGGAGAAATAATAGGGAGATAGGTTTTTCTGAAGTTGGAAGAGATAAGTGCTACAAGAACTTTAGAAGATTTATACACAGATTTGTGTTTGGGTCGTTTGAAAGGAATGACACATTTTTGGAGGAGATTAAGGTATTTTTATCATAGAATTTGTAGGGATTTAAGGGTTCAGATATGAAAGGCTGGATGGCCTTTTGATTGTTTTCTTCTTGGATTTCAAAGTAAAAATTTATTATGGAAGAATGGGTATTTGAAGAAGAAGAGGAAGCTTTCATATTAGAAGCACGCATTTCAAACTGAGTTATATTCTGGTTGCCCATGGTCTTCGACTACCTTGGCTGGGGTCTTAACATCCAAGAGGATACACAATAGACTTCTTTTGTTAGTGATAAGCTTAAAATACACAACTTTCCTTAGTCTTATAACTGGGCACCATACTTTTCAAAAGAATTTTTTCTATATATCTCTTAGTCGAATAACCTGATCTAGAAACATGCTTTTTTTTTAATTTTCTATAATATTTCTAATGTGGAAGATCCAACTGAATGGCAACCACAGAGCATACTTTATTATAGAAAACTATGAAGACTCTTTTTAGGAGATCTAGCTCTGATACCAAAAGAGAATAATTGGAATAAGACAGATATGTTAATTACAAAGAGAGAATACAAGAGTAAGTATTGGGATCAATGATTCACACTCTACAATGGAGTCCTCTTTTATAGGCACCAAGGAAATTTGCTTTTATAGGATACATTATTACAATCGTATCACTAAGGAATATTACTTTACAACTCACTAAACATTACAATATATTATGGATGAAAAATATGTTTATTACAAAATATTTTACAATATATTTTACAATACACTGTAATATATTGTAATGTTTAAAGATTGTTTATTGGCTAATGAATATGAATAGAGATATATCAAAGAGAGAATATATTACAAAATTAGCTAATAAACATATGGCTTATAATATATTTATTAGCTAATCTCTCATATATATGAGAAAATAGTTGGATATTTGTTTTATGTTTAAAAAGTAAGATATTAGGTATCCTATATGTTTATTTAAAGCATAAAGTATTCTCATCTAGGTGAGAAGTAATATATTGTAGCCTTTGGAGAAGCCATGAGAAGCCACTAGTACAACCATGGCCTATAAAGATGAATGTTTGATATAATATGCTTGGAATAATTGTCTTATTCCAAATCCCAATCCTTGATTATCATAAAAATTAAAACATACTACAAACAAAGATTAATTACGTACTCAATTATATATCTTGGAAGATGTTTACCTTTAATTATCATAAAAATTAAGGGTTAATTTCACCCCACCCCCTTATTAAATTGACATACTTCAATTCGCCCTCAAAAGTGTGAAAACGTCAATCTACCCACCAAAAACTGTTATTTTTAACAGCTGACTAACATTGATTGATTAAAATACTGAAATACCCCAACTTGTAACAGAGTAAGCTCTTAACAGTAGCGTATGAATTCAAATGATAATAGTTGATTTGACATGTCTGCAAAGAGTACATAGGGTACTTACAAAATAAATAATAAAATATGAAAAAGTTGGTTGTTTATAAGATTTAAATATGCAAAAAGCAAAATGTCTTCATAGGCCAAAAATGTAATCGTTATTCCTGATTTGAGCTTTGAAGTTGAATAAATTACGAAGATTGCCATTTAGTCAATTGGGCTTTGAAGTTGCAAAAATTACAAGTATTGCCATTATTGTTAATAGAATTTGGGCTTCGAAGTCAGATATTTACATTGCATGCCATTGGCTTGGCAAGTTAAAACAGTTGATTGTTGCAGAAATTGCAAAAATTCAAAATTCAAAATCGTATTTGGGAGGTTTGTGGCTTAAATCTAGCACCCAACACATTTCAATGGCCATAAAATCATTAACGCCATTAGAATATCAACAAAGCAAAGCCAAATAACAAGAATAATTTCATCATCCAAAGGTAGCTAGAGTGGTTATGCAGATGAAGATGAGGAGTTGCAAATCAATGGCAAAGTTATCAAGTTTAGAAGTAAATTTTACATTGACTGTGGTGACTGAGTATCGATGAAAATCTCAAAGTCTACTACAAATGCGAGAAGAAAACTTGTAATTTCTTCAAGTGGTGGGAACTAACTAAGCAATAGTACAAAATAATTGCTAAAGGAGTGAGATTGCTAGATGATGATTTGGAAGATAATTATAAGATGGTAGTTGAAAGGCACAAGGTTTTAGAGGTTGTTAACAAACTTGTTGCAAAATCAGA
This sequence comes from Citrus mangshanensis, assembly GCA_030449895.1. Lineage (NCBI taxonomy): Eukaryota > Viridiplantae > Streptophyta > Magnoliopsida > Sapindales > Rutaceae > Citrus > Citrus mangshanensis. The sequence goes on along the minus strand of JASUUJ010000280.1, from coordinate 1,781,008 downwards.
TTCAATAATAAGACTGCTGCAAATTATCCTTATAATGCTGACACTGTGTATTATGTATTTGTGGCAATTTTGTTAGAAATTATTAAGGTTTAACCATGCTAGAGACAAGTAAAGGTGTAAAACTAGCTCTGAAGAAGATGTGACATTATAAAAAAAATGTTCATGTATTGCATTTTGTAAGCTTAATCACAGTGTTTGTGATACATAAAGAAACTAGAGTGTTGTAATTAATATTCAGCAGCCGCTAACTATATTATTTTTTCTGCTGCAATTACAATAACTCCAATATCCATACTAAATATTCTTTGTAACACCCTCAAAAAATTAGTCAAAATAATTACATGAGCTTCACTAAGCTTTAACATAACTATTGTCTTCACACTTAACGCAAAAAATAAAATAAAATAATAAAATCAGCAACATCATTGTACAATAGTGAACAATAAAACATAGATTTGATGCTACCTCCACTTCATTTCAGCTGAGTCTGATAGCCTCTGCAATATAAGTGTAAAGCCCAACAACACAGCAACAAATGAGTGGGCAAACATTTTACAGTACAATTAACAGCCTTTAAGAGAAAAATATATAGGTAATTCAGTGAGCTGAGATGCTTACTAACCACTTTAAAGCATTGTTTTGCCCTTACCCTTCAAGTCTCTTAATCTTGCAAATGCAGATTGAAGAGTAACTCTTGCAGATGTTGAACTTTCTCTAATTAGAATCATTCCTACAGATGTCCTAGGTACTGGCTCAGCTAATTTGTATTGCCTGCTTACATTCTTGTTGTATTGCTTGTGGTTCTCTTAATTATTGAACCCATTGTTGTCCTAGGTACTGGCTTAACATTATTTGTTTTGCCTGCTTGCATTATTGCATTCCTTATAGCTCTTATAATTGCTGAACCTATTGTTGCTTGACTCGATATTTGTGTTGATGTCAAAGGTGAGGTATGAGCTGCTGTGCCTTTATGATTAATGAAAAAAATTAGATATTTAAATGGTCAGTATAAACTTCAATTCACCATTCCACAAGATTGATATATTACAAAATACCCGCAACTAGATTGACAAACATTAATATAACCCCCCACCAGAAGTCAACTTGAAAACTCGAAGTCAATTAATGTTGATTTACCAGGATGAGATGCACTTTTACAAGTACTACCATGAACTAATCCGCCAAGCACAGAGCCACTTGCAGCAGGGCCAACATTTTGTAAGTTCCCTCTAACATGGTCTCCTACAACTGATGCACCTGAGCTTGAAGCTGCTACCAATGTCTTCCTATGTTTCTTTAAATATAAAGCAAAAATTGAGCAACATTTGTATTATCATTTGTTCACAAATGAAAATATATATTAGGTAGTTATACGAAATTGTAGAATGTTTTAACTACTGCCTTACCAACATGTTCCTTGTTTTCTTGTGTGCATTGGCTGGATCAGTAGGGCAACATCTTTTATTATGGTCAATAACTCCACAAAACTTGCAGCATACATTGAATCATTTTTTATGAGCTGGTGGTTTATCAACCTCCCTTCTTCTACATGTTTTGAGCATGCCAGGTGGTCTTTAAACCTTCAAGGCAAGATTTTCTCTACTTCTACATGTTGCCATTTAGATTTGTTAGGCAAAGGATGAATCATGCTTAAATAACATCTTAAATATGCCTCATTTGAGTAACAATGAGCAACAAACTTGTCATAAGTATCTCTTACATGAGCAATGCAAGGCATTGCATGGCTATAACATTCGCCACTAATTTGCCATAGTCCACAGTCACATGTATGCTCTTGTAAGTTGATAACCCATGACTTTGCAGTAGATATTGAGACCTCACTTACTAGTGTAAGCCTAAGCTTCCTCATTTTCTTTAGTATCTGGTTCATTTTTTTGTTGATGAAGGAAGGAACATCGGTTTTCCATTGTGAACAATTTATCTTTCTATCATTTATTACTCTCATCATCCTTTTTCTGATGTACTCCACCAAAGTGATTATGGGTGCATTCCTCATTTTACTAATCCATGCATTCCGACTCTTAGTTATATTATTTGTGGTATGATCATATTTGATAAACTTATCAAATGCATGGACTGACCAGTACTTGGGGTTCAATTTTCTTAGCCACTCAAATGCAGTAGTATCAATATCTTGTATATCTTTCATTGTTGCAGTGAATATATCCTTATTTGATGCTCTAATAACCTTCTAATATTGATTCCTCAGCTTAACTTTAAGGATCCTTACTTTCAGATTGGTAAAGACATGTCGTGCACAAAATTTGTTATGTGATCCACCAAATTCTAAGTTTAATGTTGCAAGAACACTTTTCTACTTGTTAGTCATGAATGTAAGTTGCCTTGTGTCAGCCAAATACTCTTGTAAATACCCCAAAAACCAGGTCCAAGTTTGGACATTTTCAGACTTGCAAACACATATTGCAATTCAAAAAATACCTTGATTTGCATCAGGTGTTACAGCTGACAGTAAAACATCTTCAAAAGAGCCTTTTAAATGACAACCATCTAGCCCAATAAATAGTCTACACCCCTCATCTTCAAAAGAGCCTTTTAATTAGCATTTCTAAATTTGTGTATGACAATAACCTTATTCTTGAATTTCATGTTGATTTTTGTGTTGTAAAGGACAAGGAGCAGAAGAAGACTCTGCTGCAAAGAAGAACTGAAAAAGGATTGTACTAGCTACCGATCTTAAATGTTCGAGTCTCGGTCAATTCCAATAAAAATCCTAGTGTCTTATTTAAATTCTTTCTGTCTAGTTTAAATTCAATAAGTTCCCAAGAAGAACATGTCTCTCTTGACAAGTCTAAGGAAAAAAATAACTCTTTTTTCATAGAAGGATGGGACATCCCCATCTTCAAGTGCTAAAAGAAGTTTCCTCATTTTGTAATAGTTTTCTGAGTTTGAATAAAATTTAATTTCTTCCTTTTTGTGATGCATGTCAGCAAGGAAAAATTCATAACTTAAATTTCAAAAATTCATATTCTAGAGCTTTAGAACCTCTTGAGTTGTTAAATCTTTACTTATAGGGATCTACACCTTTAACTTCAGGAAACAGTCTTAGATACTTTCTTAATATTGTAGATGATAATACGAGATTCACTTGGATTTTTCCACTTGTCATAAAATCCCAGACTTTTGAAGTTTTTAAAATTTTTAAGCGAAATGTTAAAAATCAATTTGGGAAACAAATAAAAAATATTCAAACTAATTGGGGAGGTGAATTTCAAAATTTTACAAAATTTCTTCAAGAATGTGGAATCAATCATCGACTTTCCTGTCCACATACACATAATCAAAATGGTTGCGTAGAGCAAAAACATAGGCATATTGTCGAGACAGGTCTGACTTTGTTGGCACAAGCTCACATGCCACTCTCTTTTTGGTGGGATGCATTTCAAACTCCTGTCTTCTTGATCAATAGATTGCCAACTACTATTTTAAAGAATAAATCTCCTTATCAAGTATTATATAATAAAGTGCATGATTATTCCTTTATTAAAATTTTTGGTTGTGCTTGTTTCCCAAATCTCAGACCTTATAATAGTCATAAGTTAAATTTTCGCACTGAGAAATGTGTTTTCTTAGAATACAGTTCTTCACATAAAGGGTACAAGTATCTTCATAAGTCAAGAAGGATTTATATAGCTCATCATGTTATTTTCAATGAAAATGATTTTCCTTTCTTAAGAGGTGAGTTCTTAGATAGTACAAAATTGTGTCCTACTATTAATCAAATCCCAGTTTCTCAGTTTTTGCTTACAGGTTATAACGGTCCCATAGGTCAAGATAAGGACATGTTTTTTTTAGTTCCTCAAGTAGCAGAGACCACTTCCAAGTCTATCCAATGCAACACAAATGGATCATCTCATACCATAGCCTCACAAGATGACAACACATTGTCACATGCAAATCATAATACAAACACGTTAGCCTCCTAAATTAATTCTAATTTGAACCCATCATCTTTTCCTTCCGATTCTCAAACCATTTTAAATGGCCAATCATTAGCTAGCCAAAGCACACAAACTATTCCCTTCAATGAAGTTGAACCCATAACCTCCACCAATATGTCTACATCTTCTTTACCTGTTCTTCAACCACAACATCAACCACCTTCCCAATCAACACATCCTATGGTCACTCGATCTAAATCTGGTATTTTTAAACCCAAACTATATTCCAGTGTGTTGTGTATTGAAACAAAAGAACCTTCTTCAGTGAGTGAAGCCTTGTTGAGTGAGAATTGAAGAACAGCCATGAAGGCTGAGTATGATGCTTTGATGAGAAATAAAACATGGGAGTTAGTACCTGCATCAGATCAAATTAAAATAGTGGGTGTTTACGCATCTGGAAGGGTGACATGAGGAGAGTTTTGAATTAGCTAGTTGATAAGAGGAATCATATCACTTTAGTTATTTATCCTTGTGTTATTATTATCCAGGATAACAATAAGTTTAACTAGATTTATCTGTTAGTGTAACATTTGAGAAAACATCACTTACCATCTTAGTGTATTTCACTTTAATACTCAAGGGTGTAGGTGCATCCTTACAAGACTCCATTCCAGTTCGTTTTAAAAGGTCAAAAACATACTTCTTTTGACTAATGTGCAAGCCATCTTTATTTTGTTGAACTTCCAAACCAAGAAAATAATTTAATGGACCAAGTATCTTCAGGGAAAACCGTGTATTTAAGTCATTGATAATGTCATTCACAAGACTTTCATTGCTGCCTGTGATTAAGATATCATCACCAAAACAAAACAAACTTCAGATTTTTATCGAAGAATGAACAGGGACGTATCAGATTTAGAATTGTGAAATCCCCACTCTGTTAAAGTTGTTCTCAGTTTCTTAAACCAAGCCCTTGGTGCTTGGTTAAGTCCATATAACACCTTTGTTAACTTACAAACATAACCTGATTTTTCTGCATCAACAAATCCTTCCGGTTGCTCCATAAATACATTTTCAAGCAACTCACCATTGAGAAACACATTATTTACATCAACTTGCATAATCCCTCAATTTTTCACAATTGCAATACTAATAATTATCCTGATAGTGGCTGTTTTTATAACAGGACTAAAAGTTTCGTTAAAATCTAGAACCGGTGTTTGAGGATACCCTTTCGCCACTAACCGTGCTTTGATCCTCTCAACACTACCATCTGCTCTCTACTTTACTTTAAACACCTATTTATATCCAGTGATTGTTTCTAGCGAATACAATTGCTTGTTGAAAACAAATTTTAGTTTCAAATACAAATACAAAAAATTTGTCAAGTTTAGTCTTAAAAAAAAATACTCTGAAAAAAATGAAAATAATCATACTAATTACAAACCAAATGCCTCATAAACACTAACATCATTCAGAGTAACAACAACACTAGTATGATTATTCTCTCTTTACTAATAAATCTTCACAAATGAAAGTATTAATTTCAACAAAATGACTGATAAAATAAAAAAAAAACCCAAATTTTATGAACCTAGGGATTGTTCATCAATTTTTTCTATAATTGTGAATCCAACAATAATCGATCCCATTAAAACATTGATTATTGGTCCTCAACATTGTCATCCATCTCTTGAATATTTACTACACCATTCGACTAGAAAACAAATGGAGATTAATAGAAATTTTTAACCTCAGCTATCGTAAGGGTGTTCTATCTCTGTATCAGCCTTCAATGTATGGTCTTGACACGATTTTTGCAACAAAATCCCTTCTTTCTTGTCATTCTTATCATGCTTTATTTCTAAGCTCCTTTGTTAGATGTGTGAAGTAGATGCAGTAACGCGCGAAATACAAAAGGATGGCTTTATAGTTCAAACTAATTAAAAGATTTTTCATAATAAAATATTTATTTATTTATTTTATTATCACAACTCTATCACATTTTTATGATATAATAAGTTTTGTTATAAAGTGTTAAGAAAAATAAGTTATCTATTGATATTTTTGTTGTAGTGCTTTTTAGATAGATGAAAGTTTTGATTTCGTTTATTTTTTAGTGCAGCCCCTAAAATAATAGAAATTGTACAATTTCATTTTGCAAATAAATTCTAACAAATCAATAACTTACCAACCAATATTTTCTTTTGAAAAAATAAATTAAATACGTCAATTTTACCAATGACTGTTGTTGTTTTAATGTTAAATTCTCTTAATACATATTAAAAAAAAGTATCTTAATAGAATGAAGACGGTGAGGTTCATCACCGGATTTCTATCCTATTATTTTTAATTAATTTAATTGGTTTAACTATGGCCCTTATATTTTACCGAGAAGGACGTATTTGAAAGAGAAAATGATCCAAACTTATCTTACTTTTTTTTAAAATATTTTAAGTGACAAAATAGATTTTTGTTCTAGTTAATAAAAAGTAAAGAAATTTCAAAATTATAAACGTGTAATGATCAAACTCATGTAATTCTCATAAGTAATGACTAATGAAGATCGAAGAAATAAAATTATTTCATAGAACTCATTTTATAATTTTGTAGTTCGTAAAATTGTGTATTAACAATATTGTTAATAGCCTGGAAAATCAAAAGAGTTCAAAAATAGCATGTAACATTCATTGTTGTTACATTTAGCCATAAAAGTCAAATAATAATAATAATAATAATAATAATAATAATAATAGTAGTAGTAGTAGTAGTTTTAAAAAAAAATCAATGAAAGGAAATTGATAAATTAATAAATACAATATTAGTAATAAAAGAGCTAATAAAAGTAATTGGAACCTTTAGTAATACGTCTTTTCCAAGGGTATTCGAAGATTTAAACTGAGACTTCCTTCTTCCTTCCCCCACCGCCCCACCCCCCAAAAAAAGAAGAAAGGACTTCTTTAGATAAGCTACAAATAAGTTGCAAAAATTGGGGGGACAACAATGAATTTTCAATATACTGCCTTAAATTTATATTTATTGAAATAAGAGGGAGTAAAGTGAAATTCGCCTTGTTAATATTATTGATTTTGGTAAAAAAAAAATGTTTACTTTAGATTTTATACTAAAGCAGTGAACAAATTAATTGAAACACATGTTAGCTATGCTTGTAGTAACAAATGTGTTAAGTAGCCTAGAGAAAGAAAAGATCACTGTTGAAGACTTATTCTCAATGTTATTAAGTCATGAAATAGACTTGAGATGAGTAAAGGAAAGGCTCAATTTAAAGTAATGCATGATATGAGTGCAAACTTTGCTCAGAAAGGACAAAACTATAACAAGCTAATACTGGAAATAATACGGGTGGTAATGGAGGATATGCTAATTCTTTTGGAGGAGACGAGAATATCATATGCCAGATTTGCTTCATTCCTGGTCATGGAGCTTACAAATGCAGAAATAGGTTTAATCATACTTTTGTTCCAAAACAAGGCAGAGGTGCTGCAGGAGGCTTCAGACCTAGGGGTGGACTATTTTTTGGAGGAAACTTTGGTAGAGGAGGAATAGGATGAGGATTCAGTGGAAATTTTCTTGGAAATTTTCCTAGAAGTGGAAATTTCCAAGGATATGTTGCATATCAACCACCACCACAGGGCTATTAGCCACAAATGACACCAAGTTTTGTGAATCCTCAAGGTGCTCCTGGTTTCTACGATGGATACACACCTATTGCAATGTATGCAGGGAATGTTGGTTCAAATTCTGGAAATGTTTCTTCTGGCACTATATGCAATATTTCTGGTTATAATGTTGGAGTTCCTCTTGCTGATTACAATGTTGTTGTTGATCAAGCTTGGTATATTGACTCTGGAGCTACAAATCATGTAACACAGAATGCAAGTATTCTCTTATCATGTTCAAATTATACTGGTGTTGAGAAGTTGCATATAGGAAATGGCTTAGGCTTACAAATTCAGCATGTTGGCTCAGCAATCTTGAATACTCTTACAACTCAAAATCTCTATCTCACAAATATTTTACATGTGCTTGATATAACAAAAAATTTACTTAGTGTTTCCAGACAATTGGCTGACAATAGTGCAATAATTGAATTTCATAAATCTATTTGTTTTGTCAAGGACAAGAATACAAGGATCACATTGCTCAAGGGGATTGATAGAGATGGATGTTGTGTAAATTTTATTGAACTCGTAAGTGCACAAATCTATTGTAGAATAGATTAATGGTAACGAGTGTCGATCCCACGAGGAGGTGGATTTTAATTGTGTAGAGTTAATTTTCTAAGTGGGTGATTTGATTTGTGGTGGAAGTGATTTAGATTATCCTAAAATTTAAATTAAAATGGCGGGAGTAAATTGAAGTGAAACCTATTAAAATGTAGCGCTTGGGTATCTAGATCTGCATCAACATGCACCATGGGCTTAATATTCCTTATTAGTGCTAATTAAATCATGAGAGGGGTTTCCACTCCTCATGAACCACACTCTAATCAATATGGTGCTAAAGGCTTATCGTGCCAAATAGTAATAACCTTGTACTAGGGAGTCGGTTATACCAGTGCGATATCTAGAAAAGATTATTACTATTGTTGAGTGTTAGAATATATATATTTATAAAGGAGAAAACCGTCATTTTACACTACAAGTTTTACTAACACCCTTACTTTTATGTATTTAACATTCTTTTGATTTAATTCCGTGTGTTTTATTTTAATTAAGTATTTTATGTATTTTAGGGGCATCATAGTCATTTCAAAATAAACGAGAGATCATACGGCAAAACGGACATCACTTTTGAACTCAGGACGGTCGAAAACCTTAAGAGGAGCATAAAAGGAAAAATGGCACGTGCGGTACTTATTCACGTGTACGTTCGTTCACATAAACGGATCGATGATGTGGCATTGACCGATGATGTGGCATTGATTGATGAGGTGTCAGGATCTTGTTGGACTAAAATTCTTATGTACTGTTGATGGTAACGTGGCAGCATATCAGTGGACCAAAAATCTCGCGTACGGTACATGTATCACAAGGATTATTTTCAACCAAACCGCGTCACTGTTCAACCCGGGTCAAACCGTCTTACTGTTCATCCACGTGGTCAAACTGCGTACTGTTGACTGATGACGTGGCGCAATCCTGAGCGTCCAAACTGTTTTAATCCGATGGCCATGATTTACTCTATATATCTATAAAAAGGGGGCCTCCCCCCTAATTTGATACCTCTGAATCCTTTTTTGGGGTCCATTTTCTGTAATTCCTTCTCCATCTTGTATTTTCTACGTATTTTAATAAATTTCCATTTTGCCTCTAGTTCAATTATGAGTGGCTAGTTTTCTTTCAAGCTTAGATTGAAGGTGAAGTCTCAACGTGTGTCATGGGCTTTATTTGGTAAATTTATTTTCTCTTCCCCTCTAGTTTTTGTGGATGTTTTGACTTCTCGTCGACAAATAATAATATTCTTGTCTAGATACCGCCCTGGTTTCACCGGCTCCTTAGTACAATATTATTATTATTTGGCACGATAAGCCCTTAGCACCATATTGATTAGAGCGTGGTTCATGAGTTGTGGATTCCCCCTTCATGATTTTATTGGCATTAATAAGGATTATTTAGCCCATGATGCATGTTGATACGGATCCAGATACCCAAGTACGTCATTTCAATAGATTTCTCTTCAATTTATTCTCGCCATTTCAATTCCAATTTTAGAATTTATTCTCTCAATTTCAATTCCAATTTTAGGATAATCTAAGTCACTTTCACCACAAAATCCAACCACCTCATGCAAAATTAATTTTATACACAATTAAAATCCACCTCCTCGTGGGATTGATACTCGTCACCATTAGTCTATTCTACAATAGATTCGTGCGTTTGCGGTCAATAAAATTTGCACAGCAAGTTTTTAGCTCCGTTGCCGGGGAGATAAGTTATTTTAATTTGTAGAATTAATTTTTGTGAATAATTTCTTTTATTTGTTTTCTTGTATTTTTTTTATTAAAAAAAAGAAAAAAAAGTGAATCTGCATTTAGAGGTTAGTATTTCTTTTCTTTTTCTTCTTTAAAATTCTGTAATTTACTTTTCAAGTTATTTTTTTTCTTTGTAATCTTTGTTTATCTTACTTTTTTTTTAGTTAATTTATTTCACGTATTTTTTTTGTGTATTTTTATAGTAAGGTTGTAATAGCGCGATAATGTTAGTATTGTAATTTCTCCTTCCTCTTTATTTTTATTTGTTTTGTTCCCATTTATTTTTGTGTTCTTTGCATGCATGGCCATAGGTCATTATTTCCTAATATTGAACCTATAGACCTTCAATTAGAAAAAACACTTGGCACACACAAGCACGTTAAAAATAAATTTGAAATGGATTTACAAGCACCACAGGAGAGGCCATTTAAGGACTATTTTAGTCCCTTAGCTAATTTGAGCACATCATATATAAGATACCCAAATGTAGCTGCTAGGAGTTTTGACTAAAACCTAGTGTGCTAAATTGTCTCCCCATATTTTATGGCCTAGAAAATAAGGACCCATATAATCATTTGAATGATTTTCATGCCATTTGTCAAACATTTAAATATGAAAAATTTTCAGACAATGATGTTAAACTCAGATTATTCCCATTTTCTTTAAAAGATAGAGCTCGTTCATGTTTAAATACTTTACCTGCTAATAGCATCACATCATGGGAACAAATGGTTACAAAATTTCTGAATAAATATTTCCCAGTACATAAAACCAATGCTATTCGCAGGGAAATCTCAGAGTTTACCCAGAGAGAAGACGAGCAGTTTTTTGAAACATGGGAGCGATTCAATGGGCTACTCCTGAAGTGTCCACATCATGGGTACGAGAAATGGCACCAATGCCAATACTTTTTGGAGGGATTGTTGCCAAATGTGCAAGAATGGCTAATGGCAATAAGTGGAGGAGAGCTGATGTCAAAAAGTGCATCAGAGATTTGAGAATTCTTCAAGCGACAAGCGGATAATTCCCAACAACAGAGTCGATCACTCAGGAATAATAGAAGAATTAAGAGAGTAAATGAGGTTCAAATTAGCGAGTCAACTTCGAGAATCAAAGAAGTCAAGGAGGTGGTTGAAGGTCTTGCTCGACAAATAGCATCGTTATCGACTGCTAAATCAACAGAACCACATGACCATGACTAATACTCAGATCAAGCTAATGCCATAGGTGTAATGAGAAAGCCATCAAATTACAACCCATACTCCAACACATATAACCCTGGATGGAGATACCACCCCAATTTTTCATGGTCTCAAGGATTCCAACAGAATGGACCAGAAGCTCCAGCTCCACCAATGCAACCAAGTCCTCAAATTCCTCAAGCCTATCAACCACCATTTAGACCATACAATCAGAACCAGAACTACTCTCAACCCGGACCATGGGAGGATGCATTCTAAAATCTCAAGAATGTTACTCACTCTACCATTGAGCAACAGAATCGCACCCTTGATGGACTACGAAATGAGTTGAGAGCAGGCTTTAACTCACAAGCCCAATCAGTTTCAAGCCTTGAGAAGATGGTGGGACAGCTTGCTTCTTCAGTTCAGACCTTGGCAATGACTGTTGAGAAAGGAAAATTTCCAAGTCAACCAGTGCCTAATCCTAAAGGAGTACATGAAGCAAGTACCAATTCACCACAGCAGCATGGAGAGGTCAAAGCAGTCATGACCTTGCGAAAAGAAAAGGAAGTCGACAATAAAGTGGAGATGCCGGTGACAAAAGAAAATCAAATTGTACCTGTGAGTGTTGAGGACTCATCACCGGAGGAGAAAGAAGAAACCAACGCACGAGAATACGTTCCCAAAGCTCCATTTCCTCAGAGGTTAGCTAAAGGAAAAAAGAAAAAATCCACAGGTGAGATTCTTGAAATCTTCAAACATGTAAGTGTTAACATCTCTTCGCTTGATGCTATAAAGTAAGTTCCATCTTATGCCAAGTTTCTTAAAGACCTTTGCACTAAAAAGAGAAACATTCACGTTCAAAAGAAGGCATTTTTAACAGAAAACGTTAGTTTTGTACTCCAACATAAAATTCCTTTTAAATGCAAAGACCCAGGCTCCCCCACAATCTCATGTAGCATAGGGAACCACACAATTGAGAATGCTTTGTTAGATTTAGGAGCTAGTGTAAATTTGTTACCTTATTTAGTTTTCGTGAAATTTGGACGGGGAGAATTACACCCAACTCCAGTGGTGTTACAACTTGCAGATCGGTCCACGAAAATACCTCGTGGTATTGTGGAGGACGTGCTTATCCAGGTAGATAAGTTTTATTTTCCTGTTGATTTCATTGTAATTGACACTCAACCAATACAGGATTCAAGGAAGCACATCCCCATTATTCTAGGTCGACCTTTCTTGGCAACTGTGGATGCTCATATTCAATGCAGGACCGAAAATATGTAGTTGTCCTTCGACAATATGACTATGGAACTGAATATCTTCAACATTGCCAAACAACCTCACAATGCAGATGATGGAATTGTTGATGTCGATTTAATTGAAGCATTAGTTGATGACACTTTTGTTTCAAACCTTAGTGATGATCCTTTACAAATATGTTTAACTCACTTTGGTTTGGATTTTGATATTGACAGATCAGTCGATGAGGTCAACGCTCTACTTGACTCAGCACCATCCATGGACACTAATAAGTGGAAGTCAATAGTTGAACAACTAGCACCATAAAAAAAGAAACTCATCCCATCATCAGAATCACCACCGAAACTCGAGCTCAAATAATTGCCCAACACTTTGGAATATGCATTTTTAGGAAAAGAAAGTTCTCTGCCGGTAATCATCTCATCATCCCTAAATGACAAATAAAAAGGTAAGTTGTTGGATGTTTTAAAAGAGCACAAAGGAGCATTATGATGGACCATAGCGGACATAAAAGGTATAAACCCAGTAGACTGCATGCATTACATTCACCTTGATGAAAATGCTAAACCTACTAGGGAAATGCAATGTCGGTTAAATCCTAACATGAAAGAAGTTGTTAGAACTGAAGTCCTTAAGCTATTAGATGCATGTATCATTTACCCCATTTCTGATAGTTCATGGGTCAGTCCTGTACAAGTTGTCCCCAAAAAGTCAGGAGTCATAGTAGTTACGAATGCTGATAATGAATTGATACCCACTAGAGTGACTACAGGATAGCGTGTATGCATTGATTATAGAAAGTTAAATTCTGTCACATGTAAAGACCATTTTCTTTTACCATTTATCGACCAAATGCTTGATAGATTAGCAGGCCATGAATTTTATTGCTTTCTAGATGGCTACTCTTGATACAATCAGATCCCCATAGCACCAAAAGATCAAGAGACTATTTTCACTTGCCCTTTTGGCACTTTTGCATATAGGAGGATGCCATTTGGATTATGTAATGCACTTGCTACATTTCAACGATGCATGTTAAGCATTTTTTCTGATATGGTTGAATGATTCCTTGAAGTCTTTATGGATGATTTTTCTGTTTTTGGTGACTCGTTTGATCAATGTTTACATCATCTAACACTAGTTCTGCAGAGATGTATCGAGAAGAATTTAGTCTTAAATTGGGAGAAGTGTCATTTTATGGTAAAACAAAGTATTGTTCTCGGTCACATCATTTCGAGCAAAGGTATTGAGGTTGACAAAGCCAAGGTGGATCTTATTTCTAATCTTCCTCCACCTAAAACAGTCAGAGAAGTAAGATCTTTCCTTAGGCATGCTGGTTTCTATAGACGTTTCATTAAAGATTTTAGCAAAGTTTCTAGACCCTTATGCAATCTACTTGATAAGGATGTACCTTTTGTCTTTGATGATTCATGTCTTATGGCATTTGAAAAATTAAAGCAGTTGTTAACATCATCACCCATCATTTAGCCCCCAAACTGGAGCTTACCATTTGAACTCATGTGTGATGCATCTGATTATGCAATAGGAGCAATATTAGGACAAAAAGTTGATCGAATTCCCCATGTTATTTACTATGCTAGTATGACATTGAATGATGCACAATTGAACTATTCAACTACTGAAAAAGAAATACTAGTAGTAGTGTTTGCATTGGAAAAATTTCGATCTTATCTCATTGGTTGTAAAATAATTGTATTCACAGATCATGCTGCTCTTAAATATCTTCTCACAAAGAAAGATGCAAAAGTTAGACTAATTTGTTGGGTGTTACTTTTGTAGAAATTTGACTTGGAATTCAAAGATAAGAAAGGCACAGAAAATGTTGTGGCGGACCATCTCTCTCGTCTCCATTTTGACACAATTACAGAGCCATTAACATTGAATGAGTCATTTCCGGATGAACAATTAATGAGTGTGGAAGTATTACCGTGGTATGCTGACATCGTGAATTATCTTGTTACAGGTCAACTTCTAGAGCATTGGACCAAGCAAGACAAGGCCAATTTTTTTACAGAAATAAAGAATTTTTTTTGGGATGACCCGTATTTGTTCAAGTATTGTGCAGATCAAATTGTTAGACGATGTATCCCAGAAAATGAAATTCAGAATATTCTTTCATTCTGCCATGAACAAGCTTGTGGAGACCATTTCAGTGCTAAGAAAACAGCAACTAAAGTTTTTCTATTGGCCAACTATATTTCGAGACGCTTACAAGTATTGTGCAGATCAAATTGTTAGACGATGTATCCCAGAAAATGAAATTCAGAATATTCTTTCATTCTGCCATGAACAAGCTTGTTGAGACCATTTCAGTGCTAAGAAAACAGCAACTAAAGTTTTTCTATTGGCCAACTATATTTCGAGACGCTTACACTTTCTGTTCTTCATGTGATAGGTGTCAACGAAAGAGGAGCATTACACGAAGGAACATGATGCCACTAAATCCAATTTTAGTGGTTGAGATTTTTGACGTATAGGGTATCGACTTCATGGGTCCATTTCCTCCTTCTTTTGGCCATCAATACATATTGGTTGCTGTTGACTACGTATCAAAATGGGTAGAAACAATTCTATGCAGAACCAATGATCACAAGGTGGTGATAGGATTTTTGAAAAGTAACATTGTTTCACGCTTTGGATTCCCTCGAGCAATAATCAGTGATGGTGGTGCCCACTTTTGTAACAAAGCATTCAAAGCTCTTTTGACAAAGTATTCAATCACTCACAAAGTGGCAACCCCATATCATCCACAAACCAGTGGTCAAGTTGAGATCTCCAATCGAGAAATAAAGCACATATTAGAAAAGATGGTGAAGCCAGACAGAAAAGATTGGTCATTAAGACTTGATGATGCATTATGAGCATATAGAACGGTTTTCAAGACCCCGATTGGGATGTCACCCTACAGGCTAGTGTATGGAAAAGCTTGCCACCTACCTGTGGAACTCGAGCATCGTGCCTATTGGGCCATCAAGAAATTCAACTTTGACATGCAGCAAGCCAGCTCAGAAAGAAGATTACAACTATCAGAACTTGAAGAAATTCGCAATGATGCACACGAAAATGCCAAGATTTACAAGCAACGAATGAAAGTCTTCAATGACAAGCAAATTATGAGAAAATCTTTCACTCCAGGTCAGAAAGTGCTTTTATTCAATTCTCGCTTGCACCTATTCCTAGGTAAGTTACGCTCTCGTTGGTCTGGCCCATTTATTGTACATACTGTTTTTCTACATGGGGCAATTGAAATTAAGGACCCAAAGAACGGTGTCACGTTTAAAGTTAATGGTCAAAGATTAAAACCATATCTAGAGTACCAACCACATGGAGAAGACACCGAAATAAATTTGAGTGACCCACCAGATTTGAATTGATTTTTTTTCTTTTCGGTGATTTGATATTTTTTTCTTTCTTTATATTATTCTTTTGCTAATTGAAATTATTTTTGCATAAGTGTGTTTGTTTAACTATTAGGTTTTCTCTTATCATTTTTAATCATGAGTATCATACTTAGACCGTTCCTCCTGAACATTCTTAAACCACTTCAACGTGTCAAAACTCATCTCAAAAAGCAGATTCAATTTTGTAAAACACATCGCATTTGGGCTCTACAACAACCAGAATTAGTAGCCTATGTTGAGAATCTAGAAAGCCAACTCAGAGATATTGAGAGAAGTGTTTACGACATCTAGTTAGAGCTTGAGGTAAATTCAATAAGAGGACGATTTTAATTTTCTTTGTGTGTTTTAATTTGTTTTTCTGTTTGTGTGCTTTAGTTTGTTACCCTGGTGAAGTGGCGGATAACGGTACTCCGTGACAATCAAGTCGGTTACTTCAGTTTCCCATAATAACTGATATTCTGAAGCGAAAGTATGGACAGAAACGAGATTCTAGCAAAGCTTCACAAGCAATTCCTTTCACTTCCTCAGAATGCCCTCTTTACGATCTATAAAGCTTGGTCCGAACGCATGCGATTACTCATGAGGAATAACATACCTGCTGACATCCGTTGGTTAATCGAGGCTAAAGTATGATTGGCAGGTGAGTTACCTCCAAAATTTATTGCATACATGCCTGGTTGTGGTAAAGGAAATTATGCAAGAAAACGACGAGCTCGAAGAATTTTTGTTGCTTGTCATAAATGTGCCAGAATGAGTTGCGATAAAAACCCATGTTCTTTAGGAATGGTGTCTGATAACAGAGAAGATAAGATTCAATTCATTAGGGATGGCTTGAATAAGGAGTCATTGGATGATATCCTTTTGTCTCATGAAATGCATCCCAGTGGATACGTGCAAGGAGCGATTCTCCAATTATGACCATTATTTCAGAAAGAGCATGCACGATATAGTCTCAGAATCGACTATTTGCGTTTATAAGAAAACTGGATGGGAAGCCCATCCTCGACCCATAGAGGCGTTCAAGTTGTTTCTGGACGTAAAACCAGAGGAAGATGTGAGCCACAGTCACAACTACCTGTAAATATCCTTTTACTTCACTGTTATTTTATTTCACTGTTATTTTATCTTTTGCATTATTGTCTTTAATAATTTTGTTTTATCATTATTTTTTTTCTTTTTACTGTTTCCTTTTTGACTCACGAACCATGTACTTTACGCGTTATTTGACACTGACATGCCACCTCATACATAGTTGTGATCCACTGTCACCAAGATTCTTAAATATGACTTTTTGTTAAGCACTCACAAATTTTTTTTGAGAAATATTCCGATGGCAGCTACTCCCAATAGACAATTCAAGAACATTTGTGTGCTTTCTGAATTTAACTATGACAAACATAAAGAGTTCGTTGAGGCAGTCATAGATCTTGTCGAAGTATAGCAAAGAAAAAATTACACTTGGTGTATGGAGGAGGTAACCGAGGGTTACCAAAATTGGTTTCAGAAGCTGCTTTTGTCAGAGGAAGCCAAGTGTTAGGCATCATCCCAAGAGTCCTAAAACCTTTGGGCAGTTTGTCTGACTCACCGACTGGAGAAGAGTTAGTCGTCTCAGATATGCAAGAAAAAATAACTGAAATGCTTAATCATGCTGATGCTTTTATTTTCCTTCTAGGAGATCTTGCAACACTAGAGGCACTTATCACACTAGCATCTTGGGCCCATCTGCACATTCACCAGAAACCCATCGGTTTGCTAAATGTCAATAATTTTTATGATGGATTTATCGCATTTTTTAACCATGCAATAAAAAACTATTTCGTTCCTTCCAATGCCAAAAAGCTTTTTATTTGTGCTCAAACTGCTAATGAGCTACTTGATCTGTTACAAGCTTATAAACCGGAGCCGGACCCCTGGACCTTTGTGTTGGAGCGTCCAAATAATGATGGTAACAGTAGCCGCAGTAAGAAGTACAAATTAGATTTAACTCTACGCTTGTAAATATTTTCTTCTGTGTTGTACCACCTAGGTGATGTCTTTTAAACTCTACTTCTTTCCTTTCAAACATTGATGACAATGTTTCGTTCTGGTTGGGGGGAGGGAATAGTCGACAATTGTGGAATCTTGGTTAAGTTTTTACTGATTTTTTGTTGTAGAAACTAATTGTTGCTAACTTTTTGTGATGAAGATAGCTAAATATGGAGTGTAGTTATTCTAGAAACGCAACTTCATCGTTTGAAAAAAAAAATTAAATTAAAAAATAAAAAAATTCAGACATTTTCTTTTTCTTTATTATGTTTTGATGTTCATTTTTCTTCTTCTTTTTAATTTCTCCTTTATAAATATACATTTTTAAAATTTTTGAGTCGAAGATGGCTGAATATGGAGTGTAGTGCCTCTAGAAACGCATCTTCTAAGTTAGATTTTTTTTTTATCATTTTAAGTGTAACTTTTCTAATTAGTTTTTCTGCATCATTTTCATATTTCTGCATGTATATTTTCCTTTCATGCTTAGAATAGGTTGGGGGTAGAATGTTGTTTTAAAAAAAAAAAAATTTGTGTGATTTGTTTTAACATTGGATGACATGATTAATTTCAAATTTTAGTATTTGTATTATCTTTGGTCTTAAGTGATGTTACGCCATGTTTCCTACTTTACATGTTGATGTCGAAGACAAATATAAGTTGCTTGAAGGAATGAACATGTCATAATAAGTACCAAGCGAGTTTTTGAGCCTATCATTTTTCTTGGAGAGTAACCCTTTTGCCCATTCTTTATACAGCTTAGCAGTTTATTATTGTATACACGATCTCTAGATTTCTTTTGAGTTAACCCTTAAAAAAAATTGTAAAATTAAAAAAAAAGAAAAAAAATGTGTGTTGCTACATTTGGAGGCCCATCTAACTAGTAGATATGGAAGGTTATTTAGAGCCCTAAAAGACGATGGAAAGGCCATTTTTTATCCGTTTGAGCCTTTCTAGCCATCCCTTTTGTGAAATATCCATAGTTAACCATTTTGAACCTTTTAAAAAAAAAGAAAAAAACCTTTTATTTGTTAAAATTATCATCTTGACCCACTCCGATTTGGAGTATTACCCGATGTCTTATAAGTTCCATCACTTATTTATATTTGAGAAAAATGTAAATAATTATTTTGTTCAGTGACGTTGTGCCAAGCAAAAGCCAAAAAAAAAAAATTGTTTCAAATAAAAAAAAGAAGGAAAAAAATAACAATAATAGGTGAAATCCACCTTGCAACTTCAAAAAAAAAATTCCTCTGTATTTTTCTCAAACATACACTTTGTTTTTCTCATTTTCCTTCTTTGTTAACCATGTCCCTAGCCTACGTTACGTCCTAATAAAAGTCCTTCTTGATTTTAAGGAACTATAGTCTGAAGTAGAAGCTAATTATATGGGCTAAAAAGATGTAGTGATGCATAATTAAAAAAAAGAAAAAAAAAGATAAATGAAGTGGGTTGACTAGCATTTTTGTTTGACTTGAGATCGTATTATTTCTAAGCTAAGGGCATATTTCTTTCATTTTGGTGAGAGCATGTGATATCATTTTTTTATTATTTTCTCTCAATTACCATTCATTGGAGTGACTATTTTTATTGGGTTTAATTTCTTTGTGAGATTGTCACTACTTCCAGTGAGATTTTGGGGTTTGACATGTCATTCTTGAAGGTAGCTATGACAAAGTCTACTAGGCCGATTCATGTGGATGGTTGATGTGGGTGTGATGTTTCTTTAGACTTGAGATAATACTTATACTTTTATTTGATTACTATCGTTAGTCTAATTGAATAAACATGAGTGTAAAAAAAAATATATATATTATTTTGGATTTAAATTTTGTTTTCGCTTTATTTGCTAGGGACTAGCAATAAGCTGGTTGGCGAGTGTGTTGAGTGTTAGAAAATGTATATTTATAAAGGATAAAATCGTCATTTTACACTACAAGTTTTACTAACACCCTTACTTTTATGTATTTAACCTTCTTTTGATTTAATTATGTGTGTTTTATTTTAATTAAGTATTTTATGTATTTTAGGGGCATCATAGTTATTTCACAATAAACGAGAGATCAGACGGCAAAACGGACATCATTTTTGAACTCAGGACGGTCAAAAACCTTAGGAGAAGCATAAAAGGAAAAATGACACTGTTCACATATATAGTACTATTCACGTGTACGGTATTATTCACGACACTGTTCACATAGACGGATCGATGATGTAGCATTGACTGATGAGGTGTCACGATCTTGTTGGACTAAAATTCTTATGTACTGTTGATGGTGATGTGGCAGCATATCAGTGGACCAAAAATCTCACGTACGGTACATGCATCACACAGGATTATTTTCAACCAAACCGCATCACTGTTCAACCCGGGTCAAACCGTGTTACTGTTCATCCATGTGGTCAAATCGTTGGCGATGACGCAATCGAGCGTCAAAATTTTTAATCCGATGGCTATGATTTACTCCATGTATCTATAAAAAGGGGGCCTCCCCCCCTAATTTGATACCTTCGAATCCATTTTTGGGGTCCATTTTTTGTAATTCCTTCTCCATCTTGTATTTTCTACGTATTTTAATAAATTTCTATTTTGCCCCTAGTTCAATTATGAGTGGCTAGTTTTCTTTCAAGCTTGGGTTGAAGGTGAAGTCTCAGCATGTGTCATGGGCTTTATTTGGTAAATTTATTTTCTCTTCCCCTCTAGTTTTTGTGGATGTTTTGACTTCTCATCGACAAATAATAATATTCTTGTATAGATACTGCCCTGGTTTCACCGGCTCCCTAGTACTAGGTTATTATTATTTGGCACGATAAGCCCCTAGCACCATATTGATTAGAGCGTGGTTCATGAGTTTTGGATTCCCCCCTCATGATTTAATTGGCATTAATAAGGATTATTTAGCCCATGATGCATGTTGATACAGATCCAGATACCCAAGTACGTCATTTCAATAGATTTCTCTTTAATTTATTCTCGCCATTTCAATTCCAATTTTAGAATTTATTCTCGTCATTTCAATTCCAATTTTAGGATAATGTAAGTCACTTTCACCACAAAATCCAACCACCTCATGCAAAATTAATTCTATACACAATTAAAATCCATCTCCTTATTCGATCGATACTTGTCACCATTAGTTTATTCTACAATAGATTCGTACGCTTGCGAGTTCAATAAAATTTGCACAACAACTATCTATTGACGAAAAGTCAAAATATCCACAAAAATCAGAGGGGAAGAGAAATTAAATGTACCAAATAAAGCCCGTGGAACATGTTGAGACTTCACCTTCAACTCAAGCTTGAAAGAAAATTAGCTACTCATAATTGAACTAGGGGTAAAAGGAGAATTTATTAAAATACATAGAAAATATAAGATGGAGAGGGAATTACAGAAAATGGAGCTCAAAAATGAATTCAGCGGTGTCAAATTAGGGGGGAGGGGAGTCCCCTTTTTATAAATACACTAAGTAAATCATGGCTATCAGATTAAAAATAATTTGGACGCTCAAGATTGCGACACGTGTCAACAATACGTGGTTTGAATAGTAACGCGGTATGAACTAGGGGTGGGCAAATTACCTGACCCGACCCGAAAAATTTCGGGTTCGGATCGGATCGGGTTATGAAGAAAACCCGATCGGATCAAAATAATGAAATCCGATCGGGTTATGATCGGATCGGGTTCGATCCGATCCGAAACCCGATCGAGTTGCTATAAAAAAAAAAAAAAACTAAACCTAAAGCAAATAGCCACACACACGCCGCACACACAAATCACAATTCCCATTTTCACAATACACGGTTACTTTACACAAACACTCACAACTCTCCTCAATCCCCAATCTCATTGCACAATCCCCAATCTCACTACACAAAACACATACACAGTCACCCCCAACGCCAAGCTGCCAACGGAGGCCGCCGCACAAGTCACAGCCTCACCTGCATCTCCATGGCCGATTTACCGCGCGTCTCCATGCCCGATTTGCTGCAAGTGCCGTCGATCTGCTGCTACGCGTCCGTCGGTCTCCTGCTACAAGTGTCGCGGCCACCGATCTACTGCAAGTGCCGCGAATCTGCTGCAAGGTGCTTCTGCTGCTCCAATCCTTCAACCCGAGCTTCTCACCTTTGACTTTGAATCTTGAGTTTTCACGCTTTTTTTAAGCTTTTTTTTTAAAGATTTGAATTGATTGTGTATATGGTTAAATTAAACAATTAATATTTAGTATTTAATTGTTGTAATTATGTGTTTTTAAATGGTTGTAACAAAATCAAGGAAATTGGCCAACCCGATCCTACCCGATTTCAACTTGAATTCACAACCCGACCCGACCCGATCCGAATATAAATCGGATCAGATTGGGTCGGGTGGGAAGTTCGGGTTGTATTCGGATTAATTTTTGTTAAACCCAAACAACCCGACATCCGATCGGGTTAATCCGAACCCGACCCGAACCCGATTTTGCCCACCCCTAGTATGAACAGTGAGGCGGCTTGAATAGTGACATGGTTTGGTTATAAATAATTATGTGTATATGCATGTATCGTACGCATGATTTTTGGCACACTAACATGCTGTCACGTCACCGATCAGCAATACATAAGAATTTTAGTCCAATAGGATTGTGACACCTCATCAGTCAATGTCATGTCATCGGTCAATGCCACGTCATCGTTCCACATATGTGAACAGTGTCGTAACAGTAACATGGACAGTACCGTACATGTAAATAGTATCGTATATGTGAACAATACAATTTTTCCTTTTATGCTCCTCATAAGGTTTTCGACCTTCCTAAGTTCAAAAGTGATGTCTGTTTTGCTGTCTAATCTCTCGTTCATTGTGAAATGACCTTGACACCCCTAAAATAAATAAAATACTTAATTATAATACAACACACATAATTAAATCACAAACGACTTAAATACATAAAAATAGAGATATTAGTGAGACTTGGAGTGTAAAATGGTAATTTTCTCCTTTATAAATATATACTTTCTAGCACTCAACATACCCCCCAACCATCTTGTTGCTTGTCCCTAGTAAATTAAGTGAAAACAAAATCCAAACCCAAAATGATTTTTTTTTTTAAAAACAAACAATCGTGTTTATTCAATCGGACTAATAATAGCATCAAATAAAAGTATAAGCATTATCTCTAGGCTAAAGAAATATCACTCCCACATTAACCATCTGCATGAATCAGCCCAGTAGACTTTGTCACAGCTACTTTCAAGAATGACATGTCAAACCCCAAAATCTCACTGGAAGTAGTGACACTCTCACATGGAAATTAAACCCAATAAAAATAATCACTCCAATGAATGCTAAATTAATTAATATCACACGCTCTTACTAAGATGAAAGAAATATGTCCACAGTTTAGAAATAATATGATCTTAAGTCAAACAAAATGTTAGTCAACCCTATTTATTTATTTATTATTTTTTTAATACACCACTACATTTTTTAGCCCATATAACTAGCCTCTACTTTAGATTATAGATCCCTAAAATCAAGGACTTTTATTAGGACGTAACTTAGGCTAGGGACATGGCTAACAAAGGAGGGAAAATAAGGAAAACAAAATATATGTTTGAGAAAAAGTACAGATCTTTTGGAAATTACAAGGTGCATTTCGCTTATTTATTATTATTGTTATTTTTTCTTTTCGCTTATTTATTATTATTGTTATTTTTTTCTTTTTCTCTCTTTTTTTTCTTTTTTTGAAATAATTTGTTTTGTATGACACAACTTTATTGAACAAAATAATTATTTACATTTTTCTCAAACATGAATAGGTGATGGAACTTGTAAGACATCGAGTAATACTCCAAATCGGAGTAGGTCAAGATAATAAGTTGACAAAGAAAATGTTTTTTTTTTTACAAGGCTCAAAAGGGTTAACTATAGATATTTAACAAAAGGGATGGCTAGAAAGGCTCAAACGGGTCAAATATGGCCTTTCCATCGTCTTTTAGGGCTCTAAATAATCTTCCATACCTACTAGTTAGATGGACCTTCAGATGTAGCAACACATTTTTTTCTCTTTTTTTTAAAATTTTATTTAACCTTCTTTTTTTTTTAGAGGATTGATTTTAAAGAAATCTAGAGATCATGTATAAAATAATAAACTGCTAAGCTGTATGAAGAATGGGCAAAAATTGTTACTCTCAAAGAAAAATGACAGGTTCAAAAACTCACTTGGTATTCATTATGACATGTGCATTCCTTCAAGCAACTCATATTTGTCTCCGACATCAACATGTAGAGTAGTGAACATGGCGTAACATCACTTAAGACTAAAGATAATACAAATACTAAAATTTGAAAGTCATCATGTCATCCAATGTTAAAAAAAAATCACACAATTTTTTTTCAAACGACATTCTACCCCCCAACCTATTCTAAACATAAGAAAATATGCATGCAGAAAGGTAAAAATGATGCAAAAAAACTAATTAGAAATGTTACACTTAAAATGATAGAAAAAAAAATGTTTGAATTTTTTTTTAACTAAGAAGATACGTTTCTAGAGTCACTACACTTTATATTCAGCTATCTTCGACTAAAAAATTTGAAAGTGTATATTTATAAAGGAGAAATTAGAAAGAAGAAGTTAGGAAAACAATGATTGTCAAAGCTTAATAAAGAAAAAGAAAATGTCTGGATTTTTTTTTTAACTAAGAAGATGCGTTTCTAGAGTCACTACACTCCATATTCAACCATCTTCAACACAAAAAGTTAGCTGCGGTTAGTCTCTACAACAAAAAATTAGTAAAAAACTTAATAAGGATTCCACAATTGTCAACTATTCCCTCCCCCCAACCAGAACGAAACATTGTCCTCAATATTTTAAAGAAAAGAAGTAGAGTTTAGAAGACACCACCTGGGTGGTGCAACACAGAAGAAAATATTTACAAGCGGAGAGTTAAATCTAATTTGCACTTCTTACTGCAGCTACAGTTACCATCATTATTTGGACACTCCAACACCAAGGTCCTAGAATCTAACTTTGGTCGATAAGCTTGTAACAGATCAAGTAGCTCATTAGCAGTATGAGAACAAATAAAAAATTTTTTCGCTGTGGAAGGAATGAAATAGTTTTTTATTGTATGGTTAAGAAATGCGATGAAGTCATCATAAAAGTTTTTGACATTTAACAAACCGATGGGTTTGTGGTGAATGTTTAGATGGGCCCAAGATGCTAATGTGATAAGTGCCTCTAGAGTTATAAGATCTCCTGGTAGGAAAATAAAAGCATCAGCATGATTTAGCATTTCAGTTATTCTCTCTTGCATACCTGAGACGACTGATAACTCTATGAAATAAGAGTTATTATGACAATTTTAGACTTAAATTAATACTACTTAGAGAGTAAATTATGTGTTTCTATTGCATTTTTGTTACATTTTACATAAATAATCATTTTAGTCAATCTTAATAAGTTTTGTTCGATTTAAAGTAATTTGTGCTTAAATTGTGTGCATAATTGTAGGTTTCCAGAAGCTTATAATTCATGGAAGGAATGCTATGCAATAGGCTTGCAAAAATAAGGAAAGAACATGGCTACAAAAGAGTTGAAACAAATCTGGAACAGTGCAGTTGCTGTAGATATTGTTGTAGCTGTTGCTGTAGCAATCTTGGAACAACGACAGAGAAAAGTCTGTGCGGGATAATTGCAGAATTGCGGTCTGTAGTTTCCTAATCTGACTTATGCGCGCCCTAGGCTTCCGTTTACCCTAATTTTCAATTATAAAAGAAGCACACATCATAAGGAATAAGGAGAGCCGTCACCCAAGGAGAAAAACATAAAGAAACAAAGGAAAAATAAGATTCAAGAGAGAGATTAAGGGCTGCACAAGAGGAGAATTTTGCAGAAATCAATTGGGAGCTTAATCCTTCTTATTCTTCTCTTGTTTTCTCGTTTTCTATTTATTTATGGGGATGTGTTTCATGACTGAAACTTTGTTCTTTATTTTTCTTTTACAAACCATGAACTAAATTTATTTGTGGTTGAGTGATAAACAATCTTGATGGTTTATTGATTGAATATATGTGTTGCTGAATATTTGCTGTAGCAGTTTATTTTGATAGTATTTATTTTTATTCATTATTTCGGTTGATCACCCATTTAATGATACAAGTTCGGAGAGAGCCGCAAAAGGGCCTATCTTAGTGGAACATATCAGAACAATACTTGATCTTAAATTGAGTTTCCTGGATTGAGTTTAACTTGAGTCCTAAAAGGGCCATGCTTGATTTAAGATTAGTGATGAACTAGACATAAGGATTTACCTTGTAGGGTAAATAGAACCTAAGCGTGTAATGCTATATCTTATGTTGGCATAACAATTGATCACTGTTAGGTTGCATATAGATATAAGATATCTAACATGCGACGACTGAGGATACATAAGGATTATGTCCAGTGCTGTAGCAAATACTGCAGCAACCGAGCCAACCATTAGAAGATAGTCAAGACCATTAGGAGAGTTTATTCACTCAACTACTATATATTTCCATTAGTTTTATCCTTGAGCTTGACGTGATAGTTTACTTTGTTGCATTTTATTTGTTGCCTTTTTATTTTAATTAGTACATTAGTTCCATTAATTGTTTATTTTATTTTAGCACAAAATCTGCACTGTTAAGATTGATGTAGCAAATCTGATAACATAAATCCCTGTGGAGACGATCTTGAATACTCATCACTTTATTACTTGTTGTGTACACTTGCACATTGACACCAATAGCATTAGTATTTATACACCAACAACGACTAACTCTTCTCTAGTCGGTGAGTCAGACAAACTGTCTAAAGGTTTTAGGGCTCTTGGGATGATGCCTAACACTTGGCTTCCTCTAACAAAAGTAGCTTCTGAGACCAATTTTGATAACCCTCGATTACCTCTTCCAAACACCAAGTGTAATTTTCTCTCTGTTATGCTTCGACCAAGATCTATGGTTGCCTCAATGAACTCTTTATGTTTGCCATAGTTAAATTCAGAAAGCACACAAATATTCTTGAATTGTTTATTGGGAGTAGCTGCCATTGGGATACTTCTAAAAACTAATTTGTGAGTGCTTAACAAAAAATCATATTTAAGAATCTTAGTGACAGTGGGTCACAGCTGTGTATGAGGTAGCATGTTTGTGTCAATTAGCGCATAATGCACATGGCTCGAGAGTAAAAAAGGAAACAGTAAAAATGAAACAACAAACTATGATCAAATAAAATTATTAAAGACAATAATGCAAATAATAAAACAATAGTAAAATAAAACAACAGTGAAGTAAAAAGATATTTACAAGTAATTGTGACTGTGGCTCACATCTTCCTCTAGTTTTACGTCCAGAAATGGCTTGAACGCCCTCTATGGGTTGAGGATGGGCTTCCCATCCAGTTTTCTTATAAACTGGCAAACATGGTCGTTTATAGTTAGATTCCTGAGACTATCTGAAGCGCTTGGGTATCTAAATCCGAATCAACATGCACTATGGGCTTAATATTCCTTATTAGTGCTAATTAAATCATGAGAAGGGTTTTCACTCCTCATGAACCACACTCTAATCAATATGGTGCTAAGGGCTTATCGTGCCAAATAGTAATAACCTTGCACTAGGGAGCCGATTATACCAGTGTAGTATCTAGACAAGATTATTACTATCTGTCAACGAAAAGTCAAAACATCCACAAAAATCAAAGGGGAACAGAAATTAAATTTACCAAATAAAGCCGATGGAACATGTTGAGACTTCACCTTCAACCCAAGCTTAAAAGAAAATTATCTACTCATAATTGAATAAGGGGTAAAATATAAATTTATTAAAATACGTAGAAAATACAAGATGGAGAAAGAATTACAGAAAATGGAGCTCAAAAATGAATTCACAGTGTAAATTAAGGGGGAAACCTCCTTTTTATAGATGCATTGAGAAAATCATGACCATCGGATTAAAAATAATTTGGACGCTCAGGATTGCGCCACGTATCAACAATACGCAGTTTGAATAGTAACGCGGTATAAACAGTGAGGCGGCTTGAGTATTGACGCGATTTGGTTATAAATAATTCCATGTATATGCATCTACCATACGCACGATTTTTTGTCCACTAACATGCTGCCACGTCACCGATCAACAGTACATAAGAATTTTAGTCCAATAAGATCGTGACACCTCATCGGTCAATGCCACATCATCTTTTCGTATATGTGAACAGTGTCGTGAACAGTAACATGGACAATACCGTACATGTGAATAATATCATACATGTGAACAGTGCCATTTTTCTTTTTATGCTCCTCCTAAGGTTTTCGACTATCCTGACTTTAAAAGTGATGTCCGGTTTATTGTCTGATCTCTCGTTCATTATGAAATGACCATGATGCCCCTAAAATACATAAAATACTTAATTATAATACAACACACATAATTAAATCACAAGAGACTTAAATATATAAAAGTAGGGATGTTAGTGAGACTTGGAGTGTAAAATGGTAATTTTCTCCTTTATAAATATACACTTTCTTGTACTCAACAATGGACTCTATCAAGTTGAAGGTCTAAACACAGTCTGTCATTCAATTCAGTCTCATGCTTTGTTGTCTTCTAAATCTGTGTCTGTAGTCAACTCCAAGTTTAATCCTTTGTCTATGTTTTCACAATGTATTACAGTAAATGCAACACCTTCCTTTGCTGTAAACTCATTTCAAATCAATAAAGATGCCAAAATGGCCTTGTTTTCTCATTCTTCAAAATCCTTTGATTGCAATATTATGCAAAAACTGTTGGGGCATCCAACAACTCATGCCTTAACACAAGTAATGAAAATCTTTGATCAAACATTCAATCTAAATAAACATGTCAGTATTGATTTTTGTAGTGCATGTCAATTTGGGAAAAGCCATATGCATCATTTTCCATCTGTAGACACAACCACAACAGAACCTTTAGAAATTATCCATGTAGACCTTTGGGGACTGATGCGCTCATAATTTATCTATTATTTTGATACTTCTATAACTTAATTTTATGTTAAATTATATTTTATTATATTAATTTTGATCTTAATTTTTATATTTTGTCATTGTAGGAATATTGGGAATATTCATGAGAAAGGAAGCTTAAGAAGGAAACAAATTGGAGTATAATGGAAATAATGTGGAAGCAAAAGGGAAAGAAATAAAAAGACAAATATGGCAATCACGTGGGGGAAGCTTTGAATATTTGGTTGACAAATATGGCAAGCACGTGGGGGAGCATTAAAGAATTAATTGGCAATTTGAATGATTCACGTGATGGGCTTTGGCTTTGCAAATTGGCCAATTAATTGTACAAGTTAAGCATGCATGAACTAAAGTGGCGGCTGGGATTTTATTTTCCTTTCCATGTGAGGATTTAGGGTGCACAATAAAAGCACTATAAAAGCTATACTTGCGGGAGAATTAAGGGAACAAGAAGGCAGCCGCACAAGAAGAATTGAAGACAAGAGAAAAAAAAAGAAGAATAGAGCAGCAGCCGCAAGTCTTGAGCAAAATCCGAGAGCAGCAAGAACAATTTGGAGGAGGAGGAAGACACATTAATTCTTGAGTTTTTCTTTCCCTCTTCTCTATTATCTTGCTTGAATGTTTCCAATTAAATTCATGAATTCTCTTTATATTCCCATGAGCTAATTTATTTTAGTAGGGCTACAATGTAGCCTAACTATGAAGATTTAATTCCATAAATCTGAGTTATTTTTAATTTATTATTCCATGGTTGAATGTTCATTGTTGTATTTAATGCTTTTAAATATATAGCCAATATTTAAATGATTTGAGGATACATAATGAGATCGAGAGGAGATTTATGTATTTTTGCTCTGTGTAATGGATGCCATGAATTGAACGAAAGACAAAGATGTGCCAACGTGATTTATGCAGTTTTTCTAAGAATTTCCATAGAGCTTAATGAATCTAAGCATATTTAAATTCACATAGAGATATAGTGGGTTAATATGTGTAGGTATTTTTGATATTACTCAACATGGGTAATAAATTTTAATAGCATAGATGGAGGATTAAATTGGATTGGTTACGGTGAAATTGGATGTCCTAGTGTCTTAATCTATCGGTGATTTCTATTACTGTCTGCATCTTTATTTAATTTTTAGTTATTTTATTCTATTTAATTTTAATTTTAATTCGCTTATTTGATTGTTCAAATAAATTAGGGTTAGAATAATTTCGGTAACTAATAGGATATACAATCTCCGTGGGATGATACTCTACTCTTCATTATATTACTTGTGCCGACTAGTACACTTGCTAATTTACGCATCAAGTTTTTGGCTGCGTGCTGGGGATTGTTTGGATTAGTATCGATACTAACTAACCTTAGTTTAATTTGAATTTTATTTTTATTATTTTTTTTTCATTTTCTTGTTTAATTTTATGAGACGTTCAAGAAGTTTTGATTTATTGCCTTTTGATCGAGAGATTGAACGTACATGTAGAAGGCTTAATAGAGAAAGGAGAGAAGCTTTACAGGAGCAACAACTAATCATGGTTGATGAAGCATTACATGGAAATGAGGATGTGAGACCTTTAAGAGATGATGTTGTGCCTACAGATAATGGTGCTCGTTCAAGCATTGCACGCCCTGCCGTTCAAGCCAATAATTTTGAAATTAAGCCATCCATAATTCAGATGATTCAGACGTCAGTACAATTTGCTGGGATGCCAAATGATGATCCAAATGCTCATATTGCAAATTTCTTGGAAATTTGTGACACATTTAAGCAAAATGGTGTTTCAGACAATGCTATCAGGCTAAGGCTTTTTCCGTTCTCACTGAGGGATAAAGCAAAAGAGTGGTTGAACTGCCAATCATTTTGAAATTAAGCTAGCCATAATTCAGATGATTCAGACGTCAGTACAATTTGCTAGGATGCCAAATGATGATCCAAATGCTCATATTGCAAATTTCTTGGAAATTTGTGACACATTTAAGCAAAATGGTGTTTCAGACAATGCTATCAGGCTAAGGCTTTTTCCGTTCTCACTGAGGGATAAAGCAAAAGAGTGGTTGAACTCACTCCCTACTAGAACAATCACTACATGAGATGGTTTAGCGCAGAAGTTTTTAGCAAAGTACTTTCCTCCAGCAAGAACAGCCAAGTTGAGAAATAACATCACAACCTTTGCTCAGTTTGAGATGGAATCATTATATGAAGTGTGGGAGAGATACAAAGACCTACTAAGAAAATGCCCAAATCATGGTCTACCAATTTGGCTTCAGGTACGAACATTTTACAATGGTTTGGGATCCAATACCAGAACAATGATTGATGCTGCAGCAGGAGGAACATTAATGGGAAAAACACCAGAAGCAACTTATGAATTATTAGAAGAGATGGCATTTAACAATTACCAGTGGTCTTTAAAGCGATCAATGGCAAGGAAAACTGTAGGAGCCCATAATATTGATGTTGTGACTGCTTTATCTGCACAAATGACTACTTTATCTAATAAGCTAGAGCACTTAAATGTCAGTGTTATTCATACTGAAGTGTGTGAATTATGCGGAGGGAACCATACCAGTGTCAACTGCCAAGTTGGAAGTCCTTTTGCGTCGTCATCTGCTAAACAAGCTCATTATGTGTCGAACTTCCAGAGGCAACAAAATAACCTATATTCAAATACCTACAATCTTGGCTGGAGAAACCACCTGAATTTTTCATAGAACAACACTCAAAATGCATTGACACCACCTCCAGGGTTCCAACCACAAGAAAAGAAGTCAAACTTAGAAGATGCTCTTACCCAGCTTACAACTCTCAATTCATGACCAAAACAGAGACAACTTTTCAGAATCAATCTGCATCAATTCGGAACCTCGAGGTACAAGTGGGTCAGATTGCAAACTTGCTATCCAGTAGACAACATGGCTCTCTGCCAAGCAACACCGAGACAAATCCAAAGAAGCAAGTTAATGTAATTATACTTCGGAGTGGTAAACAACTTGATGAGCCGCGAAAAGAAGTAAAGAAAGTTGATGAAGAACAAGCTGAAGACACCACTAAGGTTTCAAAGGTAGCAAGTTTAGAAATACCACAACCTAAACCAGCAGCACCAGTCAAGGCCTATGTTCCTCCAATCCCTTTTCTTCAGCGTCTCTGGAAAAATAACATAGATAAGCAATTTTTAAAATTTCTTGATGTGTTTAAGAAATTGCATATTAACATTCCTTTTGCAAATGCTTTGGAACAAATGCCGTTTTATGCCAAATTTATGAAGGAAATATTGTCCAACAAGAGGAAATTGAGGAGCATGAAACAGTAATGTTGACTGAGGATTGCACCGCCATCTTGCAAAATAAATTGCCACCAAGGCTGAAAGATCCAGGAAGTTTTAATATTCCATGCATTATTGGAAATTGTTATTTTGATAAAGCTTTGTGTGATTTAGGTGCAAGCATTAATTTGATGTCTTTTTCTGTTTTCAAGAAATTAGGTTTGGGTGAACCTAAAGCAACAACTGTTACCCTACAATTGGCAGATATATCTATAAAATACCCAAGAGGCATAGTTGAGGATGTGCTTATGAAAGTTGACAAGTTTATATTCCCTGCAGGTTTCATTGTCTTAGATATGGCTGAAGATATAGAGTTACCTCTCATTCTAGGCCGACCATTCTTAGCTACATGAAGAGCTTTGATTGATGTTCAGGAAGGGAAATTGATTTTAAGAGTTCAAAATGAGCAAGCCATTTTCAATGTGTACACACATATCAAGTATCCAACTGAACTCAAAGATTGTTTTCAAGAAGACACCATGGATAGAAAAATGGCCAAATCATTGAAGGATAAGTATCTATCTGACCCTCCTAACATTTATACAATACATAAGCAATCTATTAATGAAGATCCATTTCCTCATTTTCGTAGGAAGATGCCTAATTGCAAGAACTTTGTGCAAGGTCCATCCATATCATCTCCTTGCATCCACGAGCCTCCTTGAATGATCTCTCCAAAGACAATCAGGCTAATGACTATAAATTAAGCGCTTCTTGGGAGGCAACCCAAACTTTCTAAACTTTATTATTGTCATTTTTTATTTTTCCTTATTTCTTCAGTCTTTTCTTTTACTTATTTTATTTTGTTTTAAGATTTTCCACAAGTTTGGGGTCGATAAACATCAACTTTCCACATGCCTTTCAACGACTCAGCTACAACTTTACATCTTTAAGTGTAAAACTGGGGGAGTTTCTCTTTTCCTTTTCTTTTTCTTTACATTGAGGACAATGTTTATTTTAAGTTTGGGAATATTTGCCTTTAATATTTTTCATAAAAAAAAATTAATTAAAAAAAATTTAATGCCTATGATAAGTATATGGTTGAAAATGAATATGGTTCTTAGAAAGGGATGAATATTGTCTTAGTTTATACTTGATTCTTGTGTTAGTTTCGTCTTGATTGTGATTCTTTAAAAATCTTGCACACTTATATCGATTCTTTTAGAATTTTGACAGATTTGAGATTGATATAGCCTGAGTTGAGAATTTTAGATTGAGTAAATGATTCTACATTACTTAAGTTTACCCAGGCACCATAATTAGAAATAGCTACCTATAACCCTTAAGAATGAAACTATCATTGAGTAATTTGGGCTTATGTACCACTAGTATGTAGAGGATAATCTACCATGAGAAGAAGGCTATCTTAAGTGGTAGAATGAAAGCTTCTGACTATGAAAAAAAAATGAAAAGAAAAAAAAGCATGTGCTCCAAGAAAAATCAAAAGAAAATGCAAATTTATGCCTGTTAAAAAAAAAAGATCAAGATGATGAGGTTAGTTTGACTTACTCTGTTTATTATTCAATACAAGTGTTGTTGATATTGAAGATTTTGAGAATGAGTTTTGATTGAATTGATTCACACACAACACATGAATCCAATATGAGATGAGGCTGACTATTGAATTAAAGTTAAAACTTTGCCAATATTTTTAATTTTCTTTGAGCTATATACTTTATGCAATCTTTGAGGCATTTTTGATGATGTTTGTGGGTATCATCGCTGGAAACCCTCACAAGACTATAACTCGTCCACTAGGGCCGCCTAGGGGTTTAAAGGCTTATTGCATACGCTAAATGCAATCACGATCACCTGCGAAAGTGGTTTAGTTAGGATTTTCTTTTCGTAGTTTTTATTTTAATTTTTGCTCGAGGACTAGCAACATTTTCCATTTGTAGACACAACCACAACAGAACCAATTATCCATGTAGACCTTTGGGGACCATCTCCTATTTTGTCTTCACAGGGTTACCAATATTATCTATCCATTTTAGATGATTTTACTAGATTCACCTGGATTTTTTCTCTTTCTGCCAAATCCAAAGCCCTGCAAACCTTCAAAGAATTCAAGACAATGATTGAAAACAATTTGTCTAAAAAGATAAAGTGTTTACAAACTAACTGGGGTGGAGAGTTTAGGTCATTTACTACCTACTTAGCTGAACTTGGCATTCAGTTTAGACACCCTTGCCTATATATTCATCATCAAAATGGAAAGATTGAAAGAAAACATAGACATATTGTAGAGACAGGTCTCATGTAACACTCCATTAAAAAAAATTATTTAAAAAAAATGTTTTAAAAAAATTGAATTTATAATATAAATACGAATTCTAAAAGTTTAGCACAATCCAACAAAACTTTCTTACAGAAAAGTAAGAGTCATACAGAGATTTCTTAGTTTATTTAAAAACTTAATTATTACATAAAGCCAAGATACTTATTCTTATTAACACAAAGCTAAGCCCATCATAAAATCCCAAGGTCGGTTATGCCCATATGCACTTCGTCTTGGTTAGGACTTAGCGCCAGCTTGTCCTACTCATCGTTACCTGCAATGTAAGGACTTTATGAGCTAATGTCGAGTAAGTAACACTTGGATGCATGTATATCTTATTATGCATGATCATGTTAAGCTTTAAAAGAAAACTCAAAAAAATACAAAACATCTTCATTAGGGCCCTAGGTATGTTGTACTACAAGGCTGACACTTTTATTCTTTCAACAATATGCCCTTGGGCCTTATTAATTGATCTTTTGTGCGTTACGTATCGCCGTCCCCAAAAGATTTCCTTTACTTACTTTGAGGGCTTACCCTCCTTAGAAACTTTGCCATCTCGTAGTACAACAACCTATTTCTCATAAATCCATTTTTCTGAAATGTCTTCTTCATAATATAATTCATGATATGCATGCATTCTATGCAACTTATGTCCTAACATTTGAAGTTCCTAAATGCATAACAGAATCAACACACACAATACTATCTAAGAACAACATTCTTCAATATAGGCGGCATAGCCGACCATAACATAATTAAGTATAAGCATAACATATTAGGAGGCAGAATCGACCATAATATCACATATTAGGCGGTAGAGCCGAGCATAGCATCACATATTAGGTAGCAGAGCCGACCATATAAGGATTTAGAATATAACTAATCATGTTATAATAACCATCATAATATAAAGGAATTATTAAAACTGCACCTAAGAATTTTGTCTCTACATTGCAATTGAAGTGTTACTTACCTCTTGACCTCGACTTTTCTAGACCTTTCTAAATTGAGAATTTCTCTACTCTTGATATTATGACTTAGAATAGAAGAGAATGAATTTATGGGTTAGATTGAAAATGAAAGGTGGTGGGGGTATTTATAGGATTTCTTAAGGCTAATGGATGGCTAGGATTTTGTCACCATAACTCTTAATCAATGGTTGAGATTAACCTTCATAATTAACTTGCTAAATTCTAGAATTCTTTAACTTTCTCTACACTTCTTCTTACATCATCGCTTATGTCATCGCTTACGTCATCATTTCTTATGTCATTACTTATGTCATCACTTATGTCATTATTCCTTAAAATTAAATATTATAAACTCAAAGGGCTTGGTAGCTTAAAAATAAATTCTACTATATTTAAGAAAGTTGTATCTCACATCTCACTCTTCTTGCTCAAGCAAATCTACCTCTAAAATTCTGGTGGAATACTTTCACACCGCCACATACCTCATTAACAGACTTCCAACTACTACCCTTAATAACAGGTCACCTTTTGAGCTGTTGTTACATAGAAAACCTAATTATTCTTATCTTTGAATCTTTGGTTGTGCCTGTTATCCCTGTTTGCGACTTTATAATCATCATAAGCTCCATTATAGAACCAGCAGATGCATATTTTTGGGTTACAATTCATTACATAAGGGCTATCAATGTCTACATTCCTCTGGAAGAGTTTATATAAGCAATTATATTTTTTTTATGAGTCATCCTTTCCATTTCAATCTGGAGTTGATTTTTCCTCAGTCTCACAAATATGTATTCCTACTGTTTGTAAACAAAGAAACTGGATAATGCTAATGAAGCTATGACAATTCTGGACATTGTTTAGGTAGATTGTGCTATATGTAGCGCTTTTTTTTTAGTGCAGAACCTAAATTAAAATTTTCTAGTAAGAAACATGCAATGATATGACTCATTATACATTATTTTTTGTCAACAAAAATGCATAAGCTAAGAGACTAGGGATTTGATGAACATTGTAGTGATCTTCTTCTTCTACACTCTTTGTGCTGAAAATATTGAAAACAAAAAACTTGTTTAATGGGACTTTATCGTAACTTGTTTGATTGAAAATTGCATAATTCTTTTAAGTGGAGGGATTATGATTTATTTTCTTATCTAAATTTTTATCAATCATTCATGTTTATCTACTCTGATAAGTTGGTAGTATATAAAGTGGTTTGACATATTTTCTGACAGTTGTTGCATGTAAAACTAGTCCTGTGGATATTATGAACAAACTATTATACAATATATATGGCATATGTTTTCTATAATGGTGATTCATTCCTTTTAATCTATAGGTTTTACAAGAATCCGTCATAAGTGAGGGTCTCAATATATTTATTCACCCTTAGAATTTTTGGATTTTTCTGTTTTACACGTCAGATGTGATTAGACTTTTGAGCATTAACTAGCAAATAATGTCAGAATAATTTATTGGTAGAACTGATTATAGCACCATGTGGGCCAACCATTTTTGAACGATTTCCCAATGAGCAAAGTCCTATGATAAACATTTTTACCAAGGCATCTCTTTGGTAAAGGCTAGTAACATTTTACAGTCAATGTTTTGTTCCTTTCTTAGTTTTATAAATAATGGCAAGGAGTACTTGTTATTCAATTGCAAAACATTAGAAATGCAATATGCTTCAACCTTTGTCAATTTGGTGGAGTATCCTAAATGTCCAAAAGTATAATATCTTATTGTTAATCTTGAACATTTTACAAATACAAAGCCCATTCAAGAATGCAAAAATCTAGAAAAAGAAAACATATTGTATGCTTTAGATAATCTACAAAAGTAGAAATAGGTATATTCATTCTTAATCATTCTCTATCTTGCTACAAACTCGACAAAAAGCAGTGTTGTTGTACACTTAAAAATACTTTTTTTGGGTCTTTAGCCATACCTATAAATGGCACTGATAAGTATATATGAATAATGCTATGTTGCAAATGTTATTTCAAAAGGTCTGTCCCAAATGAGATGGCATGCGAGACAACATTAATCTAATGGTTGATGAATTTCTTCAATTTCTAATGCCATCTCATTTGGGATGAATCTTTTGGGATACCAATTAGGATTAATGTAGCATAACTATATATGCGTGTGTATGAGTGTGTGCATATTAAATAACTACAATTGTATAACAGATCTTAAGCTTGCGATTACCCATTAAGAACGCAAGTTCCATGCCTATTTATAATCATTCTTCCACTACTCTTCTAAATTATACGCAGTATTCATCCTTAGTTAATGTTCTTTGTAGGTTTTTCAGAATTTGTCAATCAAAGCCATAAACTTTTTTCAAAGATCATTGCAAAATCCTTAGTCTGGTAAGACCTTCACCTTGCCTTTCCTAATGTTCCAGTGAATGCACATAATTTCACAACTTCTAGTTTAATTCGAATTTCTACATTATAGTATGTTTATTTCACATTTTAAATGTTGGGATGACTTCCAGGGTTTTATTTGGCCGTTCAACTTCTTACTGTTGTTTGGTCTGGATTTTTTTACTTACTATATATAGTTTTAATGGAATCT
Source organism: Citrus mangshanensis (assembly GCA_030449895.1). NCBI lineage: Eukaryota > Viridiplantae > Streptophyta > Magnoliopsida > Sapindales > Rutaceae > Citrus > Citrus mangshanensis. The sequence goes on along the minus strand of JASUUJ010000280.1, from coordinate 1,743,027 downwards.
ATTGTCTATATTATTATTTCATGTGAGCTTAATCTAACTTCCTAGTTCTGATCTAGAAATGATGAACATAAACAAATCATCATTTTTTATATTGTTTTACATCTGTTGTCTATTATGTCTTCAGCATGGTTGAATTTTTTTTTTAATATGATTGCAAAAGCTTGTTTGCTGAAAGTTGATAATGGCTGAAATATCTTGAACGAAGTTGGAGATGGTAGTTTCATGTGAGCCTTTATTTTTCTTATTGTGTCTGATATATTCATGTATAGGTTCTTACGTTAAAGTTGCCAAGGATCAATCACCTTGATATCTACACATGCCAATTACAGGATTGAGGAGTTGCTAACTGATTTTAATGTAGTTGTTCTTTTGGTGAATGCCTTACTCTTTTCTTCTTTCTTCAATATTATGATTTTGTTTCCACATTTTAATAGAAGTTATTAAAATACCTATGTTTAGTTAGACCCTTTTTTATGAGGAAATTGCACTGCTTATATCATGAAATTAGCTTAATTATACAAATATGACTTCATACTGAGTAATTTTTCTAAATTACAAGCATAATAGTAATCCAGTTATCTAGAAAAAAAAGAAAATCAATTTCTTTCTATTTTTGACTTGAACTAAACTTTGTTTTAGGTAAAAAGCTAATATTGTCTTATCCCAAAAAAAGAAGCTTAGGTAAAAAGCTAATCATTTGTTAACATTTATGTATCCATAATGTTAATTTTGATGATAACAAACAAAATTAAGAATGATTAACTTTTTAAAAGTTCAAATTATTTTTTATACATTTTAAATTATTCATTATTTTCACATTATAAAGGTTTTATATTTAATGGAAAAATGATGTTATAAAATTAGTTGTTTTTCAAGTTTATGGTCCAATTAAAAGAGTTTCGAAAACTTTGAAATTAACAAGTATTGCTTGGAATTCTAGAGAAGGACTTATTTGAAAATTTTCATAGTGTTTGGACAATATCATCATTTCAAAAAGTTTTGGAAATAACAAGTATTATTTAGAAATTCTGAAATTGGACCTTTGTGCAAAATTTTATGACGTTTTGGGCCATATCGTAATTCTATAAAGTTTTGGGTCAAAATTAAAATTTTAAAAAATAGTTCACTTTAGCAGTCACTATAGCTAAGTGGCTAACTGGATTTGACAAGCGATAGACTAGATTTTGGGTAGTAGCTTACTGGAATGAAAGCGGCTAACCAGATTTCGAAAGCAGCATGCCGGATGTTCTAAAATTCAAATATTTGTTATAACGGTAACATAAAAGCGGCTAATCAGATTCCAAAAGCGGTAAGCCACTTATCATCAGAAAACTCATAATGACTAGTTTTTGGGCTCAAACTATATAAACTCAAATCCAATTCATTTTTGGTAAACTTGACAAACATAAACAAGTGCACACAACATATATTGAGCTTCAATTTTGTAAATCATCATAGATTAAATCTTCATTGAGCTATCATTTGTATATCCACTCTAAAAGAGAATTGTTTGTTATAATTTTCATTTCTCATCAAATTGTGAGTGTACAAGTGTAAGAAACACTTGCGGTGAAGAGATCGGGGAGATAATATCTTGATTGTAAAGGTCAATTGACACCTTAGAAGTCAATTGTAAAAAACTTGAAGGCTTGGGAGGCTTGGATAGTGAAATCCTCAACCCGGTGAGCTTGGAGGCATGAACGTATGCGAGGATTGCTGAACCACGTAAAAATCATTGTGTTTATTTTCTCTTCCCTTACTCTCTTTTTATTGTGATTTATTGAATTTATTGTTTTTTATTCCATTAAGGCATTAGATTAAATTGTTGTGTGGTTTGCTTAACTTAAATTTTAAAATCTCAATTCACCACCCTCTTGGGTTGCCTAGTTAGTATTTCATTTGGTATCAGATCAATGTGCTCTTGTTTAGACTTAACCGTCTAGAGCTAAAAATCAATGGCAACCCAAAATGACTCAACCTTTAGGAAAGGACAGTCCACAACTAAACCACCTTTCTTTAACGGTAATGACTACCCATATTGGAAAACTAAGATGAGAATTTATTTGCAAGCTTTAGATTATAAAATTTGGAAAGTTGTTTTTAATGGATTATTCATGCCTGACTAAAAATAGAGTAGGAGATGATATTCCAAAACCGTCAAGTCATTGGAGTGAATTAGAAAAGAAAAAGATGTCGTTAAACTCCAAGGCAATGAATGTATTATTTTTTGCTTTAGATAAGAAATAATTTCATAGAGTTTCTAGTTGTGAAAGTGCTTATGAAATTTGAAAGAAACTTGAAGTTGTATATGAGGGAATAAATCAAGTCAAGGAGTGTAAAATTAGTAGATTCACTAGGCAATATGAGATGTTTCAAATGGAATCATATGAGAGTGTTCATGATATGTACACTAGATTCATCGATCTTGTGAATTCTCTTGAAGCACTAGGTAAGATATTTAATAATAGTGAAAAAGTGAAGAAAATTATTAGATCATTGCCGAAAGAGTGGAGACCAAAGAGAACGACCATAGAAGAAGCAAAAAATCTTAATACTTTATCTCTTGATGATCTTATTGGTTCACTTATTTTATATGAAGAATATATAGCTAATCAAAGAATTGATAAAGATAAAAAGAAGAAGAGCTTTGCTCTTAAATCTTCTATAGTTGAAAGTGATGATGATGGAAGTGACTTTGAAGATGAAGGCATTGAAATGATTGCTAGAAAGTTTAGAAGGATCTTCAAGAAGCAAATCAAAATAAGAAACTTTAAAGATCTTATGATCGAAAACCTTAAAGTGGAGAAAGGGAAGAAAGAGGCAATTTTTTGTTTTGAATGCAAAAAGCATAGCCATATAAGATCGGAGTGTCTACTTCTCAAAAAACTCAAGAAGAAATTCATGGTGGCTACTTGGGACGATAGCGATGAAGAAAATTCGCAAGAAGTGTCAAACCTATCACTTATGGCAATAAGAGATGATGAACTTGATGAGGTAAATATTCTTCCTACTTATGATGAGTTATATGATGTTTTAAAGAATTGTATGATGAATTGATGAAAGTTGGTAAAAAGAATGCATGTTTGAAAAAGAAAACGGTAAAGCGCACAAATGAAAATGAATCTCTAAGTACAAAGATTAGTTGCCTAGAATTAGAAAATAAAACATTGCATGATAGAGTTGCATTATCAAATGAGAAACCTAGCACTTCACATGAACATATAGAATCACATGTAGATGATTTGAAAAATAAAAATGAGATGCTCAAGAAAAAGAATATTGAACTTAGTGATGTTGTCTTGAAATTTACAAATGGGCAAAAGATGTTGGATAACTTGCTTAATTCACAAAAATGTGTGTTTGAAAGGAGGTATTGGTTATAAGCCAAATTTGAAACAAAAGTATTATAAGAATTACTTTGTGAAGAGTACCTCCATTAACAATCAAGTTGTATGCCACCATTGCAATCAAGATGGTCACATAAAAAATAGATGTCTAGTTAAAAGAAATGCATATTATGGAGTAAAATGTGTTTGGGTTCCAAAAGGAACCATTCTTAACACTCAAGGACCCAAGAGTATATTGGGTATCAAAAGGCACAACTTGAATTTTTTTTTTTGTAGGTACCATAATCAAGAAATGGTGGAGAATTTCTTGATGAGAGCTTGTAAGAATAATCATTCGATCATGATCTAAGAGAAAATGATGAGTAAGATAATTTAATTGCTTTGGTAACAATTCTTGCCATATTATTGTGTGTAATCATGATGTATGGTTATATATACATATATGATGATAGCTTGTCAACTCATCATGATAGATTTGTTTGATTTTAATGATTATGAAATGCCTAAGCATGATGAATGAGTGATATCCTTGAATTCTCAATCTTTGAATGCTTACATATTTCATGATTGTATGATGTATATGCATGATAGATGAGTTATATGTTTGCTCTTGTATGCATTTATGTTTCATGTCATTTATTCATCTTCCTTATTTGTTCATCAATTATGTATGTGTGAATTCATATGTCATTTATTGTATTATATCATTATTCATTAAATTGGCCTATGTGAGCATTTGTAATAATGGATTTGATCACTTGCTCTTTAGGTCATAATGATGGCTTTTCTTAATAGTTATGTTGATTTTGATGATCTATATATTGTCATTATGTACTTATGCTTTACTTAAGTTTTGATGATAAATAATGTGCTTTGATGATTACATTGTATTTGATGAAATTTGATCTTATGCAATCTATGATTGGTGAATGGATGCATTTTTTGTACTTTATCGATGTATTGTTGAATATGCATTACTTGTTTTAAATGATATTGAAAAAGGGAAAAATACATATACTTCGAGAATTTTAAGCATATAAGATTTTTTAAGTTATATTGAAATGTCACATTAGATCTTTGATGAGTTTAGTTGTCTTAATTTCTAAAATGTGATTATTAATTATGGAGCTTGGATAGTTGATAATATGTTCTTAAAACTATTGCATGCCAATTTGGTAAACAAATCAACCTCTTTGTGAAGAACAATTTTAAAAAATTCGGCATGAACATGGGATGATGAAATTTATTAATATCTCTAATCATGTTATTAATACTGTTAAAATTGATTTTTTGATGATTTTGATGATTGATGATTATATGTGTGTTGCTTGATGAATTGATGGAGTTGTTGATTTATTATAATTGTTTAAGCTTATATGGAAGTGGTTTTAATCATGTTGTGTATTTGAGGATTTGTTCATTTTTAAAGGGAGACTCTGCCGAAATTTTTACTGGCACAAAATGGGTAATATCTTCATCGAATTATTTTTTGATGATATTGTTTCAATTGCATCTCTCTATCTTTTCTTTTTTATGATGAAGGGGGAGATAAATATGATATGTTTTTTGATAAAATCATTTTGGTTAAAATTTTAAATTGGCCATATATTTAGGGGGAGCATACAATATGATTTTGGAAATATGCATTTTGAACTTTTTTGTTGTCCAAAGGGGGAGACAAAGTAATATATCATTTCAATGTTGTCAAAAGGAGGAGAATAATATGCACTTTGAGTATTGTTTTGATGATTGATATGTGATTATGGTGATGATTTTGATGATTTTGGGATATGGTGATAATTTTGGGATATGATGATGATTTGATTACATGGTTGTTTTATATGATAATTTTATGTTATGAGTTGTTGATTTGGTCATTGATAGAATAATGGTTCATGATCTTTTAATGGTTGATGGATTGTGTGATTATTTGTATATGGAGTTGGCTTGTATCATGATTTATAATAATTTGGGATTAATATTATTAAACTTGTATTTGAGGTGATGCTTATTATTAGGGGGAGATTCAATCGAAATTTCTACTCAGACAACCTGGGTAACAAATTTGCTACTCTTTTTCTTTTCCACTAAGTTTTCTTTTTTATGATGAAGGGGGAGAAGAATATATGTATTTAAATTTGTTAATTTAGCTAAATTTGGGGGGAGTAATTTGTGCAATCATTCTTTAAATACATGAAAAGTTTATCATCATTAAAAAAAGGGAGATTGTTAACATTTATGTATCTATAATGTTGATTTTGATGATAACAAACAAAATTAAGAATGATTAAGTTTTTAAAAGCTCAAAATATTTTTTATACATTTTAAATAAATCATTATTTTCACATTATAAAGGTTTTATATTTAATGGAAAAATGATTTTATAAAATTAGTTGTTTTTCAAGTTTATAGTCTAATTAAAAGAGTTTTGAAAACTTTGAAATTAACAAGTATTGCTCGGAATTCTGGAGGATTTATTTGAAAAGTTTCATAGTGTTTTGGCAATATCATAATTTCAAAAAGTGTTGGAAATAACAAGTATTATTTAGAAATTCTGAAATTGGACCTTTGTCCAAATTTTATGACGTTTTGGGCCATATCATAATTCTATAAAGTTTTGAGTTCAAACCATAATTTTAAAAAATAGTTCACTGTAGCAGTCACTGTAGCTAAGCGACTAACTGGATTTGACAAGCGGTAGACCGGATTTTGGGCAATAGCTTACTAGAATGAAAGCGGCTAACCAGATTTCAAAAGCAGTAAGCCGATTATCATCAGAAAACTCATAACGGCTAGTTTTTGGGCTCAAACTATATAAACTCAAATCCAATTCATTTTTAGTAAACTTGACAAACATCAACAAGTGCACACAACATATATTGAGCTATCATTTGTATATCCACTCTAAAAGAGAATTGTTTGTTATAATTTTCATTTCTCATCAAATTGTGAGTGTACAAGTGTGAGAAACATTTGGGGTGAAGAGATTGGGGAGATAATCTCTTGATTGTAAATGTCAATTGACACATTGGAAGTCAATTGTAAAGAACTTGAAGCCTTGAGAGGCTTGGATAGTGAAATCCTCAAGCCGGGTGAGCTTGGAGATGTGGACGTAGGCGAGGATTGCCGAACCACGTAAAAATCATTATATTTGTTTTCTCTTCCCTTACTCTCTTATTATTGTGCTTTATTGAATTTATTATTTTTTATTCCATTAAGACATTAGATTAAATTATTGTGTGGTTTGCTTAGCTTAAATTTTAAAATCTCAATTCACCCCCCTCTTGGGTTGCCTAGTTAGTATTTTATCATTGTGTTATCCCAAAAAAAGAAGCTAATCACTGAAATAAAACTTCAGAATATAAATCGGGTTTGAAATATTAACCAAGTTTCGATCAATCGCAAGCCAGAAAGTTCATAGTAGATTAGACTGAAATCTAACTCATACACACATGAACATGTGACAAATTATTTTGCCACGAAAAAATTTATATGTATTTATTTAAGTTTAGCCTCATAATCTTCATTCAAAAACCAATTACAACTAAACAAAATATTTCAAGAACCAATTAATCTCACCTTACTAACTTGATTCAATCAAGTTAGTTAAGGCCTACTGAGAGAATTGACTGATTGAGAGATTGTGTTTTCTAGTTTTTCATTTTCTTTTTTTTGTCTTTTATGATGACATTGAGACTTAAGAGCTATACCTTTTTTACTACCTTTGACTTGAAAAAAAAAATGAATATTATATAAAAAGGGAACGACGTAGTTTTAGTAAATTTTTAAATTTGAACAAGGGAAATTATCATTCATATACCCTATATTTGTTCTGTTATCAAAAATACTACAACACTTTGAGGGTGTATCAATCGTCCACCCTTAGTTGACAACATGTATCAGCCGACCACCAAACCGTTAGTTGCCGTTTGAAAGTTAACGGAGTTACAGTGAATTGACGATTTTACCCTTGAAAATTATCAATTATATACCCTTAAATTATCACTTGTATCATATGAAAAGACCAAATTACCCTTCTGATGTCATCATACTTAAACGGCAACTAACGGTTTGGTGGTCAGCTGATACATTTCGCCAACTTAGGGTGGACGATTGATACACCCTCAAAGTGTTGTAGTATTTTGATAATGGAGTAAACTAAGGGTATATAAATGATAATTTCCCTTTGAATAATTTTTTGTTGTTAATGATGTAATAATTGTTATAACATTATTTTTTTCAAATAAGTCACAGATAAAATTGATAGATTTATGATTTTATTATAAAATATTTTTATACACACCAATAAGTACACATAAAATTTATATAGAACCACAACCACCTTGTACACAAAATATGTACAGCTGATGTCATGAAGATTGGATATACAAAACTATTAAGTGTGTTCGTAGATTGGATTTTGCGGATTGGGCATCAATCCATATTCGATCTACAATTTTGTAAATTATAAATTTTCAATCCAATTTAATCCACGAATTAGTGAAATTTAATTCAAATCCAATCCATATATGTATAGATTAGATGCGGATGTGACCCAATCCACCATTTTAAGGATTGGTTTGTGGATAAAAATTTGTAATTGTGTCCAATCCATAAAATAATTAAATAAAAAATTCAATGCACAAATAATTTTACTACAGATCAAATTCAAAATTAAATTAAAAAATCTAATATTAAATAATTTTGTTTATTTAGTTCTTTTTTAGTTTATATTATTATCAAAATCTAATATAAAACTAATTTTTTTATTTAGTTCTTTTTTATCTCAATTTAATCCAATCCAATCCGATCCATAAATCTATAGATTAGATTTATATGGATCAAACTGATTGAGCAAACCGTATTGGATTCTAAACACCCTTAAAAACCATCGTGGATTGTTGGTGAATTTTAATCAATTGCTATTGATGTCAATGTGCAAGTGTACACAATAAGTAATAAAGTGATGAATATTCAAGATCGTCTCCACAAGGACTGATGTTACTAGAAATGCTACAGCAACCACGCTAGTGCAAACTACCTTTATTTCAAAGGGAATCTAATTAAAGTTGATTACTACTGAAATAAACAATTATAAGAAAGCAAAACAAATAAATGCAGTAATGAAGTAAATTAGACGAATTGCGTAAACAGAATTCAATAGGAATGAGGTAGCTGAATGATCAAACTCTCTTCATGGGCTGACTGTTTTGTTCAAATTAACGCCAGTTGCTACAGCAATTCCTAAAGCACTAAGTAGAATTATTTTGCATCCTTAGCTGTCGCTTGTTGGACTTCTCATACCCTTAAGCACACTAACAATGACAAGTTGTTATTCCACCTAAGGTATGGAATTAAGAACTGACACTCTCTCTACCCTACAAGGTGAATCCCTATGTCTAGTTCTTCACAAGTCTTAACTCAAGTGTGGCCTTTTAGGACTCAAGTAAACTTAATCTAGGAAACTTAAATTAAGATCAAGTATTACTCTAATAATTTTCACTAAGACAAGCCCTTTTGCGGCTCTCTCTTAACTTAAACCATTAAATGAGAGGTCAACCGAAATAATGATTGTAATATAAGCTATTAGAGTAAAATGCTATAGCAATCTTGTAGCAACTCATAAGAACAGTCAAGATTCCATTGAGATTGTTTGTCACTCAACTACAATCAAATTTAGTTCATACTTTGAAAAAGAAAAGCGAACAACAAAATAATAGCCATGAAATACATCGTTTCAATCAAAGAGTAAGGAAGGGAACAAGTAAAGAACGATGAAGATTGAATCTAAGTAGTTCTGCGGGTTTCTTCACTGGTGCAGACTTGTTTTCCCGTGAATTCTGATTTTTCCTTCCTTTCCTCTCAGTTTCTTCATTGTTATTTCACCGCCACCCTTTTCATATGATATGTGCCCTTTTTATAACTGAAACTTAGGGTAAACAGAAGCCTAGGGCGCGCATAAACCAGATTAGAAAACTGCAGATCACAATTTTGCAGATATCCCGCACTAAATTCTCTCTGTCTTTATTCCAGGATTACTACAGCAATGGTTGCTCCAGCAATAGCTACAGCACTACATTGTTCCAAATTTTGTTTCAATTCTTTTGTAGCTATATTCTTCCTTATTTTTGCAAGCCTAATGCATCAGCATTCATTCCATGAAATATAAGCTTCTAGACACCTACAATTATACACACGATTTGAGCACGAATTACTCTAAATCAAGCAAAATTTATTAAGATTTAACTAAAATGAATGTTTATGCAAAATGTAACAAAAATGCAATAGAAACACATTATTTACTCTCCAAGTAATCTTAATTCAAGTCTAGAATTGCCATAATAACTCTCATTTCATAGAGTTATCATGGATCCGCATAATTGAAAAAAACAATAATGGTTATCACTTTTCAGCTAGTGTCTTCATGCTACATCAATTTGTTCACACTAGTTTGGTATTGAGTGTTAAAAAGTGTATATTTATAAAGAAAAAAATCGTCATTTTACACTTGAAGTCCCACTAACCTTCATACTTTTATGTATTTAAGTCTCTTGTGATTTCATTATGTGTGTTGTATTATAATTAAGTATTTTAGGAGCATCATGGTCATTTCACAATAAACGAGAGATTAGATAATAAAACAGACATCACTTTTGAACTTAGGACAGTCGAAAACCTTAGGAGAAGCATAAAAAGAGGAAAAATGGCACAGTTCACATGTACGGTACTATCCATGTTATTGTTTACGACAATGTTCACATATACGGACCAATGACGTGGCATTAACTGATGAGGTGTCACGATTCTATTGGACTAAAATTTTTATGTACTGTTGATCGGTGACGTGGCAGCAAGTTAGTGGACTAAAAATTGTGCGTACGGTACATGCATATACACATAATTATTTACAACCAAACCGCGTCACTATTCAAGCTGCCCCACTGCTCAAACCGCGTCACTATGCAAACCGAATGGTCAAACCACATACTGTTGACACGTGGCGCAATCCTAAGCGTCCAAATTGTTTTTAATCTGATGGCCATGATTTACTTAGTGTATCTATAAAAAGAGGGCTCCCCCCTAATTTGGCACCCCTGAATTCATTTTTGAGTTCCATTTTCTGTAATTCCTTCTCCATCTTGTATTTTCTATGTATTTTAATAAATTTTCATTTTACCCGTAGTTCAATTATGAGTAGCTAATTTTCTTTCAAGCTTGGGTTGAAGGTGAAGTCTCAACATGTTCCATGGGCTTTATTTGGTAAATTTAATTTATGTTCCCTTCTGATTTTTATGGATATTTTGACTTTTCATCGATAAATAGTAATAATTTTGTCTAGATACCGCACTAGTATAACCAGCTCCCAAGTGCAAGGTTATTACTGTTTGGCACGATAAGCTCTTAGCACCATATTGACTAGAGTGTGGTTCATGAGGAGTGGAAACCCCCATCATGATTTAATTGGCACTAATAAGAAATATTAAGCCCATGGTGCATATTGATGCAGATCCAGATACCCAAGCACTCCATTTTAATAGTTTTCTCTTCAATTTATTCTTGTCATTTTAATTCAAATTTTAGGATAATCTAAGTCACTTTCACCACAAATCCAACCACCCACTTAGAAAATTAATTCTACACAAAATTAAAATCCACCTCCTCGTGGGATCGACACTCGTCAATAATATTTGCACAAGTTTTTGGCATGTTGTTGGGGAGGTAAGTTATATTAATTTGTAGAATTAATTTTTGTAGATAGATTCTTTTAGTTGTTTTCTTGTACGTTTTTTCTTATTTAAAAAAAAAGTGAATCTGCATTTTAAGAAGTTATTAGAACTGAAGTCCTTAAACTATTAAATGTAGGTATAATTTACCCTATTTCTGATAGTTCATGGGTTAGTCTACTGCAAGTTGTCCCCAAAACGTCAGGAGTCACAGTAGTTACCAATGTTAATAATGAATTGATATCCACTAGAGTGACTACAAGGTGGCGTGTATACATTGATTATAGAAAGTTGAATTCTGTCACACGTAAAGACCATTTTCTTTTACCATTTATCGATCAAATGCTTGATAGATTAGCAGGTCATGAATTTTATTGCTTTCTAGATGGCTACTGTTGTGGAAATTTTATTGACCTCGCAAGTGCACGAATCTATTGTAGTATAGATCAATGGTGACGAGTGTCGATCCCACGAGGAGGTGGATTTTAATTGTATGTAGAATTAATTTTGTAAATGGGTGATTGGATTTGTGGTGGAAATGATTTGGAATATGCTAAATCTTAAATTAAATTGGCGAGAATAAATTCCAAAATTGGAATTGAAATGGCGAGAATTCTATTGAAATGACGTACTTGGGTATCTGGATCCGTATCAACATGCATCATGGGCTAAATATTCATTATTAATATCAATTAAATCATGAGGGGGGAATCCACACCTCATGAACCACGCTTTAATCAATATGATGCTAAGGGCTTATCGTGCCAAATAATAATAACCTTGTACTAGGAGGCCGGTGAAACCAAGGCGGTACTAGACAAGATTAGTATTATTTGTCGACGAGAAGTCAAAACATCTATAAAAACTAGAGGGGAAGAGAAAATAAATTTACCAAATAAAGCCCATGACACATGTTGAGACTTCACCTTCAACCCAAGCTTGAAAGAAAATTAGCCACTCATAATTTAACTAGGGGCAAAATGGGAATTTATTAAAATACGAAGAAAATACAAGATGGAGAAGGAATTACAGAAAATGGATCCCAAAAATGGATTCAGAGATATCAAATTAGGGGGGGAGGCCCCCTTTTTATAGATACATGGAGTAAATCATGGCCATCGGATTAAAAACAGTTTGGACGCTCAGGATTGCGCCACGTCATCAGTCAACAGTACACGGTTTGACCACGCGGATGAACAGTAACACGGTTTGACCCGGGTTGAACAGTAACGCGGTTTGGTTGAAAATAATCCTGTGTGATGCATGTACCGTACGTGAGATTTTTCGTCCACTGATATGCTGCCACGTCACCATCAACAGTACATAAGAATTTTAGTCCAACAGGATCGTGACACCTCATCAGTCAATGCCACATCATCAGTCAATGCCACGTCATCGATCCGTCTATGTGAACAGTAACGTAGACAGTACCGTACACATGAATAGTACCGTACATGTGAATAGTGTCATTTTTCCTTTTATGCCCCTCTTAAGGTTTTCGACCGTCCTGAGTTCAAAAGTGATGTCCGTTTTGCCGTCTGATCTCTCTTTTATTGTGAAATGACTATAATGCCCCTAAAATACATAAATTACTTAATTAAAATAAAACACACGTATTTGAATTACAAGAAGATTAAATACATAAAAGTAAGGGTTGTTAGTAAGACTTGAAATGTAAAATGACGGTTTTCTCATTTATAAATATGCATTTTCTAACACTCAACACACCCCCCAACCAGCTTATTGCTAGTCCCTAGCAAATAAAGCGAAAACGAAATTCAAATCCAAAATAATTTTTTTTTAATAGAAACACTCGTGTTTATTCAATCAGATTAATGATAGCAATCAAATAAAAGTATAAGCATTATCTCCAGTCTAAAGAAACATCACACCCACATCAACCATCCACATGAATCAGCTCAGTAGACTTTGTTATAGCTACTTTCAAGAATGACATGTCAAACCCCAAAATCTCGCTGGAAGTAGTGACACTCTCACAAAAAAATTAAACTCAATAAAAATAGTCACTCCAATGAATGGTAATTGAGAGAAAATAATAAAGAAGTGATATCACATGCTCTCACCAAGATGAAATAAATATGCCCTCAGCTTAGAAATAATACGATCTCAAGTCAAACAAAAATGATAGTTAACCCAATTTATTTATCTTTTACTTTTTTTTTTATTATGCACCACTACATCTTTTTAGCCCATATAACTAGCTTCTACTTCAGACTGTAGTTCCCTAAAATCAAGAAGGACTTTTATTATGACGTAACGTAGGATAGGGACATGGCTAACAAAGAAAGGAAATAAGAAAACAAAGTGTATGTTTGAGAAAAAAAAATGCAGAGAATTTTTTTTTTTTTTTGGTTGAAGTTGCAAGGTGGATTTCACCTTTTATTGTTTTTTTTTTCTTTTTTTTTTAAACAACAATTTTTTTTCTTTTTTTTTCTTTTGTTTGGCATAACTTCACTGAACAAAATAATTATTTACATTTTTCTCAAACATAAATAGGATGATGGAACTTATAAGACATCGGGTAATACTCCAAATCGGAGTGGGTCAAGATGATAAGTTGACAAAGAAAATGTTTTATTTTTTAAAGGCTCAAAAGGGTTAACTATGGATATTTAATAAAAGGGATGGCTAGAAAGACTCAAACGGATCAAAGATGACCTTTCCATCGTCTTTTAGGGCTCTAAATAATCATCCATATCTACTAGTTAGATGGGCCTCCTAATGTAGCAACACACATTTTTTTCTTTTTCTTCTTTTTTTTATTTTATAATTTTTTTTAAGGGTTAACTCAAAAGAAATCTAGAGGTCGTATATAAAATAATAAACTGCTAAGCTGTATAAAGAATGGGCAAATGGTTACTCTCCAAGAAAAATGATAGGCTCAAAAACTCACTTGGCACTTATTTATGACATGTTCATTACTTCAAGCAACTCATATTTGTCTCCGGCATCAACATATAGAGTAGCAAACATAGTGTAACATCACTTAGGACCAAAGATAATACAAATACTAAAATTTGAAATTAATCATGTCATCCAATGTTAAAACAAATCACACAATTTTTTTTTTAAACAAAATTCTACCCCCCAACCTATTCTAAACGTGAAAGGAAAATATGCATGCAGAAATGTGAAAATGATGCAGAAAAATTAATTAGAAAAAGAAATGTTTTTTTTTAACTAAGAAGATGCGTTTCTAGAGGCACTACACTCCATATTCAGCTATTTTCGACTCAAATATTTGAATATATTTATAAAGGAGAAATTAAAAGAAGAAGAAAAATGAACATCAAAACTTAATAAAGAAAAAGAAAATGTCTAATTTTTTTTTGAATTTTTTTTTGTTTTTTTTTCAAACGATGAAGATGCGTTTCTAGAGTAACTACACTCTATGTTCAGCCATCTTCAACACAAAAAGTTAGCAACAGTTAGTTTCTACAACAAAAAATCAGTAAAAACTTAACCAAGATTCCACAATTGTCGAATATTCCCTCCCCCCAACCAGAACGAAATATTGTCATCAATGTTTGAAAGGAAAGAAGTAGAGTTTAGAAGACATCACCTGGGTGGTGCAACACAGAAGAAAATATTTACAAGCGGAGAGTTAAATCTAATTTGTACTTCTTACTGCGGCTACTGTTACCATCATTATTTGGACGCTCCAACACAAAGGTCCATGGCCTATAAGCTTGTAACATATCAAGTAGCTCATTAGCAGTGTGAGCACAAATAAAGAGTTTTTTCGCATTAGAGGGAATGAAATAGTTTTTTATTGCATGGTTAAGAAATGCGATAAAGCCATCATAAAAGTTATTGACATTTAACAAACCGATGGGTTTCTGGTGGATGTGCAGATGGGCCCAAGATGCTAGTGTGATAAGTGCCTCTAGTGTTGCAAGATCTCCTGGAAGGAAAATAAAAGCATCAGCATGATTAAGCATTTCAGTTATTCTTTCTTGCATACCTGAGACGACTAACTCTTCTCCAGTTGATGAGTCAGACGAACTGCCCAATGGTTTTAGGACTCTTGGGATGATGCCTAACACTTGACTTCCTCTGATAAAAGCTGCTTCTGAGACCATTTTTGATAACCCTCGGTTATCTCCTCCATACACCAAGTGTAATTTTCTCGCTGCTATGCTTCGACCAAGATCTATGGCTGCCTCAACAAACTCTTTATGTTTGCTATAGGTAAATCCAGAAAGCACACAAATATTCTTGAATTGTCTATTGGGAGTAGCTGCCATTGTGATACTTCTCAAAAATAATTTGTGAGTGCTTGACAAAAAAGAAATCACATTTAAGAATCTTGGTGACAGTGGATCACAGCTGTGTATGAGGTAACGTGTCAGTGTCAAATACGCGTAAAGCACATGGCTCGAGAGTAAAAAAGGAAACAGTAAAAAGAAAAAAGTAAACAGTAATAAAATTATTAAAGACAATAATGCAAACAATAAAACAACAGTGAAATAAAATAACAGTAAAGTAAAAGGATATTTACAGGTAGTTGCGACTGTGACTCACATCTTCCTCTGGTTTTACGTCCAGAAACGGCTTGAACGCCCTCTATGGGTTGAGGATAGGCTTCCTATCCAGTTTTCTAATAAACTGGCAAACAGGGTCGTTTATAGTCAGATTCCCGAGACTATATCGTGCATGCTCTTTTTGGAATAATGGTCATAACTGGAGAATCGCTCCTTGCACATATCCACTAGGATGCATTTCAAGAGACAAAAGGATATCATCCAATAACTCCTTATTCAAGCCATCCCTAATGAATTGAATCTTATCTTCCCTGTTATCAGACACCATTCCTAAAGAACATGGGTTTTTATTGCAACTCATTCTAGCACACTTATGACAAGCAACAAAAATTCTTCGAGCTCGTCGTTTTCTTGCATAATTTCCTTTACAACAACCAGGCATGTATGCAATAAATTTTGGAGGTAACTCACCTGCCGATCGTACTTTAGCCTCGATTAACCAACGGATGTTAGCAGGTATGTTATTCCTCATGAGTAATCGCATGCGTTCGGACCGAGCTTTGTAGATTGTAAGGAGGGCATTCTGAGGAAGTGAAGGGAATCGCTTGTGAAGCTTTGCTAGAGTCTCGTTTCTGTCCATACCTTCGCCTCAGAATATCAGTTATTATGGGAAACTGAAGTAACCGACTTGATTGTCACGGAGTACCGTTATCTGCCACTTCACCGGGGTAACAAACTAAAGCACACAAACAGAAAAACAAATTAAAACACACAAAGAAAATTAAAATCGTCCTCTTATTGAATATACCTCAAGCTCCAACTGGATGTCGTAAACACTTCTCTCAATGTCTCTGAGTTGGTGTTCTAAACCCTCAACATAGGCTACTAACTCTGGTGGTTGTAGAGCCCAAATGCGATGTGTTTTACAAAATTGAATCTGCCTTTTGAGATGAGTTTTGACACGTTGAAGTGATTTAAGAATGTTCAGGAGGAACGGTCTAAGTAAGGTACTCATGATTAAAAATGATAAAAGAAAACTTAATAGTTAAACAAACACACTTATGCAAAAATAATTTCAATTAGCAAAAGAATAATATAAAGAAAGAAAAAAAAATCAATTCAAATATGGTGGGTCACTCAAATTTATTTCGGTGTCTTCTCCATGTGGTTGGTACTCTAGATATGGCTTTAATCTTTGACCATTAACTTTAAACGTGACACCGTTCTTTGGGTCCTTAATTTCAATTGCCCCATATGGAAAAACAGTATGAACAATAAAGGGACTAGACCATCGAGAGCGTAACTTACCTAGGAATAGGTGCAAGCGAGAATTGAATAAAAGCACTTTCTGACCTGAAGTGAACTATTTTCTCATAATTTGCTTGTCATGGAAGACTTTCATCCGTTGCTTGTAAATCTTGGCATTTTCGTATGCGTCATTGCGAATTTCTTCAAGTTACGCTTGTAATATTCTTTTCTTGCATGTCAAAGTTGAATTTCTTGATGGACCAATATGCACGATGCTCAAGTTCCACAGGTAGGTGGCAAGCTTTTCCATACACTAGCCTGTAGGGTGACATCCCAATCAGGGTCTTGAAAGCCGTTCTATATGCCCATAATGCATCATCAAGTCTTAATGACCAATCTTTTCTGTCCGGCCTCACCGTCTTTTCTAATATGTGCTTTATTTCACGATTGGAGATCTCAACTTGGCCACTAGTTTGCGAATGATAGGGGGTCGCCACTTTGTGTGTGATTGAATACTTTGTCAAAAGAGCTTTGAATGCTTTGTTACAAAAGTGGGCACCACCAACACTGATTATTGCTCGAGGGAATCCAAAGCGCGAAATAATGTTGCTTTTCAAAAATCCTATCACCACCTTGTGATCATTGGTTCTGCATGGAATTGCTTCTACCCATTTCGATACGTAGTCAACAGCAACTAATATGTATTGATGGCCAAAAGAAAGGGGAAAGGGTCCCATGAAGTCGATACCCTATACATCAAAAATCTCAACCACTAAAATTAGATTTAGAGGCATCATGTTCCTTCGTGTAATGCTCCCCATTCGTTGACACCTATCACATGAAGAACAGAAAGTGTAAGCGTCTCGAAATATAGTTGGCCAATAAAAACTACATTGTAAAACTTTAGTCGCTGTTTTCTTAGCACTAAAATGGCCTCCACAAGCTTGTTCATTGCAGAATGAAAGGATATTCTGAATTTCACTTTCTGGGACACATCATCTAACAATTTGGTCTGCACAATACTTGAACAAATACAGGTCATCCCAAAAGAAATTCTTTATCTCTACAAAGAATTTAGCCTTGTCTTGCTTGGTCCAATGCTCTGGAAGTTTACTTGTAACAAGATAATTAACTATATCAGCATACCAAGGTAATACTTCCACACTCATTAATTGTTCATCTGGAAATGACTAATTCAATATTAATGGCTCTGTAATTGTGTCAAAATAGAGATGAGAGAGATGGTCCGCCACAACATTTTCTGTCGCTTTCTTATCTTTGAATTCCAAGTCAAATTCCTGCAAAAGTAACACCCAACGAATTAGTCTAACTTTTGCATCTTTCTTTGTGAGAAGATATTTAAGAGCAGCATGATCTGTGAATATAATTATTTTACAACCAATGAGATAAGATCGAAATTTCTCTAATGCAAACATTACTGCTAGCATTTCTTTTTCAGTAGTTAAATAGTTCAACTGTGCATCATTCAATGTCATACTAGCATAGTAAATAACGTGGGGAATTCGATCAACTCTTTGTCCTAATACTGCTCCTACTGCATAATCAGATGTATCACACATGAGCTCAAATAGCAAACTCCAATTTGGGGGTTGAATGATGGGTGATGATGTCAACAACTGCTTTAATTTTTCAAATGCCAAAAGACATGAATCATCAAAGATAAAAGGTACATCCTTAGTAAGTAGATTGCATAAGGGTCTAGAAACTTTGTTAAAATCTTTAATGAAACGTCTATAAAAACCAGCATGCCCAAGGAAAGATCTTACTTCTCTGACTGTTTTGGGTGGAGGAAGATTAGAAATGAGATCCACCTTGGCTTTGTCAACCTCAATACCTTTGCTCGAAATGATGTAACCGAGAACAATACCTTGTTTTACCATAAAATGTCATTTCTCCCAATTTAAGACCAAGTTCTTCTCGATACATCTCTGCAGAACTAGTTTTAGATGATGTAAACATTGATCAAATGAATCACCAAATACAGAAAAGTCATCCATAAAGACTTCAAGAAATCGTTCAACCATATCAAAAAAAATGCTTAACATGCATCGTTGAAATGTGGTAGGTGCATTACATAATTCAAATGGCATTCTCCTATATGCAAATGTGCCAAAAGGGCAAGTGAAAGTGGTTTTCTCCTGATCTTTTGGTGCTATGGGGATCTGATTGTATCCTGAGTAGCCATCTAGAAAACAATAAAATTCATGGCCTGCTAATCTATCAAGCATTTGATCGATAAATGGTAAAGTAAAATGGTCTTTACGTGTGACAGAATTTAATTTTCTATAAACAATGCATACACGCCATCCTGTAGTTACTCTAGTGGGTATCAATTCATTATCAGCATTCGTAACTACTATGACTCCTGACTTTTTAGGGACAACTTGCACAGGACTGACCCATGAACTATCAGAAATTGGGTAAATAATACATGCATCTAATAGTTTAAGGACTTCAGTTCTAACAACTTCTTTCATATTAGGATTTAACCGACGTTGCATTTCCTTAGTAGATTTAGCATTTTCATCAAGGTGAATGTAATGCATGCAGTCTACTGGGTTTATACCTTTTATGTCTGCTATGGTCCATCCTAATGCTCATTTGTGCTCTTTTAAAACATCCAACAACTTACCTTTTTGTTCGTCATTTAGGGATGATGTGATGATTACCGGTAGAGTACTTTCTTCTCCCAAAAATGCATATTCCAAAGTGTTGGGTAATGGTTTGAGCTCGAGTTTCGGTGGTGATTCTGATGATGGGATGAGTTTCTTCTCTGATGGTGCTAGTTGCTCAAATCTTGACTTCCATTTATTAGTGTCCATGGATGGTGCTGAGTCAAGTAAGGCATTGACTTCATTGACTGATCTGTCAATATCAAAATCAAAACCAAAATGAGCTAAGCATGTCTGTAAAGGATCATCACTAAGGTTTGAAATAAAAGTGTCATCAACTAATGCTTCAATTAAATCCACATCAACAATTCCATCATCTGCATTGTGAGGTTGTTTGGCAATGTTGAAGATGTTCAGCTCTATAGTCATGTTGCCGAAGGACAACTGCATATTTCCAGTCCTGCATTAAATGTGAGCATCCGCAGTTGTCAAGAAAGGTCGGCCTAGAATAATGGGGATGTGCTTCCTCGAATCCTGTATTGGTTGAGTGTCAATTACAATGAAATCAACAGGAAAATAAAACTTGTCTACCTGGATAAGCACGTCCTCCACAATGCCACGAGGTATTTTCGTGGACCGATCTGCAAGTTGTAACACCACTGGAGTTAGGTGTAATTCTCCCAGTCCAAGTTTCACGAATACAGAGTAAGGCAACAGATTTACACTAGCTTCTAAATCCACCAAAGCATTCTCAATTGTGTGGTTCCCAATACTACATGAGATAGTGGGAGAGCCTGGGTCTTTGCATTTTAGAGGAATTTTATGTTGGAGTATAGAACTAACGTTTTCTGTTAAAAATGCCTTCTTTTGAACATGCATATTTCTCTTTTTAGTACAAAGGTCTTTAAGAAACTTGGCATAAGATGGAACTTGCTTTATAGCATCAAGTAAAGAGATGTTAACACTTACCTGTTTGAAGATTTCGAGAATCTCACCTGTGGATTTTCCCTTCTTGCCTTTAGCTAACCTCAGGGGGAATGGAGCTTTGGGAACGTATTCTCGTGGGTTGGTTTCTTCTTTCTCCTCCGATGATGAGTCCTCAACATTCACAGGTACAATTTAATTTTCTTTTGTCACCGGCATCTCCACTTTGTTGTCGACTTCTTTTTCTTTTCGCAAGGTCATGACTACTTTGACCTCTCCATGCTGCTGTGATGAACTGGTACTTGCTTCATGCACTCCTTTAGGATTAGGCACTGGTTGACTTGGAAACTTGCCTTTCTCAACGGTCATTGCCAAGGTCTGAACTGAAGAAGCAAGTTGTCCCACCATCTTCTCTAGGCTTGAAACCGATTGAGCTTGTGAGTTGAAGCCTGCTCTCAACTCATTTCGTAGTCCATCAATAGTGAGGTTTTGTTGCTCAATCGTGGAGTGAGTAACATTCTTCAAATTCTGGAATGCATTCTCCCATGGTCTGGGTTGAGAGTAGTTTTGGTTCTGATTGAATGGTCTAAATGGGGGTTGAGAGGCTTGAGGAACTTGAGGAATTTGTTGCATTGGTGGAGCTGGAGCTGCTGGTCCATTCTGTTGGAATCCTTGAGACCATGAAAAATTGAGGTGGTCTCTCTATCCAGGGTTATATGTGTTGGAGTATGGGTTGTAATTTGATGGCTTTCTCATTACACCTATGGCATTGGCTTGATCTGAGTATGAGTCATAGTCATGTGGTTTTGTTGATTTAGCAGTCGATAACGATGCTATTTGTCGAGAGAGACCTTCAACCATCTCCTTGACTTCTTTTATTCCTGAAGTTGACTCGCCAATATGAACCTCATTCACTCCTTTAATTCTTTTAGTGTTCTTGAGTGATCGATTCCGTTGTTGGGAATTATCCGCTTGTCGCTGGAAGAATTCCCAAATCTCTTATGCACTTTTTGATATTAGCTCTTCTCCACTTGTTGCCATTAGCCATTCTTGCACATTCGGCAATAATCCCTCCAAAACGTATTGGCATTGGTGCCATTTCTCATACCCATGATGTGGACACTTCAAAAGTAGCCCATTGAATCGCTCCCATGTTTTGAAAAATTGCTCGTCTTCTCTCTGTGTAAACTCTAAAATTTCCCTGCGAATAGCATTGGTTTTATACACTGGGAAATATTTATTCAAAAATTTTGTAACCATTTGTTCCCATGATGTGATGCTATTAGCAGGCAAAGTATTTAACCATGAACAAGCTCTATCTTTTAAAGAAAATGGGAATAATCTGAGTTTAACATCATCATCTGAAAAATTTTCATATTTAAATGTTTGACAAATGGCATGAAAATCATTCAAATGATTATATGGGTCCTCATTTTCTAGGCCATAAAATGTGGGGAGACAATTTAGCACACTAGGTTTTAGTTCAAAACTCCTAGTAGCTACATTTGGGTATCTTTTACATGATGTGCTCAAGTTAGCTAAGGGACTGAAATAGTCCTTAAATGGCCTCTCCTGTGGTTGCAAATCCATTTTATTTTTAACTTGTTTGTGTGTGCGAAGTGTTTTCTCAAGTTCAAGGTCTATAGGTTCAAGATTAGGTAATAATGACCTACGACTATGCATACAAAAAAAATAAATAAATAAAGGTAGGAACATAACAAATAAAAATAAAGAAGAGGGAGAAATTACGATACTAACCTTATTGCGCTATTACAACCTTACTATAAAAATACAAAAACAAATACGTGAAATAAATTAACTAAAAATTAAATTAATAAGATAAACAAAATTACAAAGAAAAATAAATTGAAAATTAAATTACAGAATTTTAAAGAAGAGAAAAAGAAAAGAAATACTAACCTTTAAATGTAGATTCACTTTTTTTTTAAAGAAAAAAATACAAAAAAATAATTAAATGGAATTATTCACAAAAATTAATTCTATGAATTAAAATTACTTACCTCCCCGGCAACGGCGCCAAAAACATGTTGTGCAAATTTTATTGAACTGGCAAGTGCACGAATCTATTGTAGTATAGATCAATGGTGACGAGTGTCGATCCCACGAGAAGGTGGATTTTAATTGTATGTAGAATTAATTTTGTAAATGGGTGATTGGATTTGTGGTGGAAATGATTTGGAATATGCTAAATCTTAAATTAAATTGGCGAGAATAAATTGTAAAATTGAAATTGAAATGGCGAGAATTCTATTGAAATGACGTACTTGGGTATCTGGATCCGTATCAACATGCATCATGGGCTAAATATTCCTTATTAATATCAATTAAATCATGAGGGGGGAATCCACACCTCATGAACCACGCTCTAATCAATATGGTGCTTATCGTAAATAATAATAACTAGGGGGTGAAACCAAGGCGGTACTAGACAAGATTAGTATTATTTGTCGACGAGAAGTCAAAACATCTATAAAAACTAGAGGGGAAGAGAAAATAAATTTACCAAATAAAGCCCATGACACATGTTGAGACTTCACCTTCAACCCAAGCTTGAAAGAAAATTAGCCACTCATAATTTAACTAGGGGCAAAATGGGAATTTATTAAAATACGTAGAAAATACAAGATGGAGAGGGAATTACAGAAAATGGAGTCCAAAAATGGATTCAGAGCTATCAAATTAGGGGGGGAGGCCCCCTTTTTATAGATACATGGAGTAAATCATGGCCATCGGATTAAAAACAGTTTGGACGCTCAGGATTGCGCCACGTCATCAGTCAACAGTACGCGGTTTGACCACGCGGATGAACAGTAACGCGGTTTGGTTGAAAATAATCCTGTGTGATGCATGTACCGTACGTGAGATTTTTCGTCCACTGATATGCTGCCACGTCACCATCAACAGTACATAAGAATTTTAGTCCAACAGGATCGTGCCACCTCATCAGTCAATGCCACATCATCGGTCAATGCCACATCATCGATCCGTCTATGTGAACAGTGTCGTGAACAATAACATAGACAGTACCGTACATGTGAATAGTGTCATTTTTCCTTTTATGCCCCTCCTAAGATTTTCGACCGTCCTGAGTTCAAAAGTGATGTCCATTTTGCCGTCTGATCTCTCCTTTATTGTAAAATGACTATAATTCCCCTAAAATACATAAATTACTTAATTAAAATAAAACACACGTATTTGAATGACAAGAGGTTAAATACATAAAAGTAAAGGTTGTTAGTAAGACTTGAAATGTAAAATGACGGTTTTCTCATTTATAAATATGCATTTTCTAACACTCAACAGCTACTCATAATATAATCAGATTCCCATAGCACCAAAAGATCAAAAGAATACCACTTTCACTTGCCCTTTTGGCACTTTTGCATATAAGAGGTAGCCATTTGGATTATGTAATGCACCTGCTACATTTCAACGATGCATGTTAAGCATTTTTTTTTATATGGTTAAATGATTCCTTGAAGTCTTTATGGATGACTTTTCTGTCTTTGGTGATTCATTCGATCAATGTTTACATTATTTAACACTAGTTCTGCAGAGATGCATAGAGAGGAATTTGATCTTAAATTGGGAGAAGTGTCATTTTATGGTAAAACAAGGTATTGTTCTCGGTCACATTATTTCGAGCAAAGGTATTGAGGTTGATAAAGCCAAGGTAGATCTCATTTCCAATCTTCCTCCACCTAAAACAGTCAGAGAAGTAAGATTTTTCCTTAGGCATGCCGGCTTTTATAGATGTTTCATTAAAGATTTTAGCAAAGTTTCTAGACCCTTATGCAATCTACTTGCTAAGGATGTACCTTTTATCTTTGATGATTCATGTCTTTTGGCATTTGAAAAACTAAAGTAATTGTTGACATCATCACTCATTATTCAGCCACCAAACTGGAACTTACCATTTGAGCTTATGCATAATGCATCTAATTATGCAGTAAGAGTAGTATTAAGACAAATAGTTGATCGAATTCTCCATATTATTTACTATACTAGTATGACATTGAATGATGCACATTTGAACTATTCAACTACTGAAAAAGAAATGCTAGCATAGTGTTTACATTAGAGAAATTTTGATCTTATCTCATTGGTTGTAAAATAATTGTATTCACAAATCATACTGCTATTAAGTATCTTCTCACAAAGAAAGATGCAAAAGGTAGACTAATTCGTTGGGTGTTACTTTTACAAGAATTCGACTTGGAATTAAATATAAGAAAGGCACAGAAAATATTATGGCCGACCTCTTTCTCGTCTCCATTTTGACACAATTACAGAACCATTACCATTGAATGAGTCATTTTCAGATGAATAATTGATGAGTGTAGAAGTATTACCATGGTATGCTGATATAGTTAATTATCTTATTACAGGTCAACTTCCAGAGCATTGGACTAAGCAGGACAAAGCCAAATTTTTTACGGAAATAAAAAATTTCTTTTGGGATAATCCTTATTTGTTCAAGTATTGTGCAGATCACATTGTCAGACGATGTATCCCATAAAGTGAATTTTAAAACATCTTTTCGTTCTGCCATGAGCAAGCTTGTGGAGGTCATTTCAGTATTAAGAAAACAACTACTAAAATTTTACAATGTGGTTTCTATTGGCCAACTATATTTCGAGATGCTTACACTTTTTGCTCTTCATGTGACACGTGTCAACGAATGGAGAGCATTACACGAAGGAATATGATGCCACTAAATCCAATTTTAGTGGTTGAGATTTTTAATGTGTGGGGTATCGACTTTATGGGACCCTTTCCCCCTTCTTTTAGCCATCAATACATATTGGTTGCTGTTGACTACGTATCGAAATGGGTAGAAGCAATTCCATATAGAACCAATGATCACAAGGTGGTGATAGAATTTTTGAAAAGCAACATTGTTTCACGCTTTGGATTCCCTCGAGCAATAATCAGTGATGGTGGTACTTATTTCTGCAACAAATCATTCAAAACTCTTTTGACAAAGTATTTCATCACTCATAAAGTGGCGACCCCATATCAACCCCAAACCAGTGGCCAAGTTGAGATCTCCAATCGAGAAATAAAGCATATATTAGAAAAGACGGTGAGGCCAGACAGAAAAGATTGGTCATTAAGACTCGATGATGCATTATGGGCATATAGAATGGCTTTCAAGACCCCGATTGGGATGTCGCCCTACAGGCTAGTGTATGGAAAAGCTTGCCACCTACCCGTGGAACTTGAGCATCTTGCCTACTGGGCCATCAAGAAATTCAACTTTGACATGCAGCAAGCTAGCTCAGAAAGAATATTACAACTAGTAGAACTTGAAGAAATTCGCAATGATGCATACGAAAATGCTAAGATTTACAAATAGCAAATGAAAGTCTTTCATGACAAACAAATTATGAGAAAATCTTTCACTCCAGACGACTTCAACGTGTAAAATTTCATCTCAGAAGCCAGATACGATTTTGTAAAACACATCATATTTGGGAGCTACAACTACCAGAGTTAGTATCCCATGCTGAGAATTTAGAAAGATAACTCAGAGACATTGAGGGAGGTATCTACGACATCCAGTTGGAGCTTGAAGTAAATTCATTAAGAGGACGATTGTAATTTTCTTTTTGTGTTTTAGTTTGTTACTCTGTTTGTGTGTTTTAGTTTGTTACCCCGGTTAAGTGGCGGATAACAGTACTCCGTGACAATCAAGTCGGTTATTTTAGTTTCCCATAATAACTGATATTCTGAGACGAAGGAATGGACAGAAACAAGAGTTTAGCAAAGCTTCAAAATCGATTCCCTTCATTTCCTCAGAATGCCCTCCTCACAATCTATAAAGCTCGGTCCGAACGCATGCAATTGCTTATGAGGAATAACATACCTGCTGACATCCGCTGGTTAATCGAGGCCAAAGTACGATTGGCAAGTGAGTTGTCTCCTAAATTTATTGCATACATGCCTGGTTATGGTAAAGGAAATTACGCAAGAAAACGAAAAGCTCGAAAACTTTCTATTGCTTGTCATAAGTGTGCCAGAATGAGATGCGATAAAAAACCATGTTCTTTAGGAATGATGTCTGATAACAGGGAAGATAAGATTCAATTCATTAGGGATGGCTTGAATATAGAGTCATTGGATGATATCCTTTTGTCTCTTGAAACGCATCCCAGTGGATATGTATAAGGAGCAATTCTCCAGTTATGGTCATTATTCCAAAAAGAGCGTGCACGATATAGTCTCAGGAATCTGACTATAAACGACCATGTTTGCTAGTTTATAAGAAAATTGGATGGGAAGCCCATCTTCGACCCATAAAGGGCGTTCAAGTCGTTTCTGGACATAAAACCAGAGGAAGATGTAAGCCACAGTCACAACTACCAGCAACTATCCTTTTACTTCACTGTTGTTTTATTTCACTATTGTTTTATCATTTGCATTATTTTCTTTAATAATTTTATTTTATCATAGTTTGTTTTTTCCTTTTTACTGTTTCCTTTTTTACTCTCGAGCCATGTGTTTTACGCGTTAATTGACACAGACATGCTACCTCATACACAGCTGTGACCCACTGTCACCAAGATTCTTAAATATGATTTTTTATTAAGCACTCACAAATTATTTTTGAGAAGGATCCCAATGGCAGCTACTCCCAATAAACAATTTAAGAACATTTGTGTACTTTCTGGATTTTACTATGGTAAACATAAAGAGTTCGTTGAGGCAGCCATAGATCTTGGTCGAAGTATAGTAGAGAGAAAATTACACTTGGTGTATGAAGGAGGTAACTGAGGGTTATCAAAATTTGTCTAAGAAGCTGCTTTTGTCAGAGGAAGCCGAGTGTTAGGCATCATCCCAAGAGTCCTAAAACCGTTGAGCAGTTTGTCTGACTCACCGACTAAAGAAGAGTTAGTCGTCTCAGGTATGTAAGAGAGAATAACTGAAATGATAAATCATGCTGATGCTTTTATTTTCCTATCAGGAGATCTTACAACTCTAGAGGCACTTATCACATTAGCATCTTGGGCCCATCTGCACATTCACCAGAAACCCATCGGTTTGTTAAATGTCAATAACTTTTATGATTACTTCATCACATTTCTTAACCATGCAATAAAAAAATATTTCATTCCTTCCACAGCGAAAAAAAATTTCATTTGTGCCCATACTGCTAATGAGCTATTTGATCTGTTATAAACTTATCGACTAGAGCCAGATCCCAAGACCTTGGTGTTGGAGTGTCCAAATAATGATGGAAACAGTAGCCGTAGTAAGAAGTGTAAATTAGATTTAACTCTCCGCTTGTAAATATTTTCTTTTGTATTGCACCACCCAGGTGATGTCTTCTAAACACTACTTCTTTTCTTTAACATATTGAGGATAATGTTTCGTTCTGGTTGGGGGAGGGAATAATAGTAGACAATTGTGGAATCTTGGTTAAGTTTTTTACTAATATTTTGTTGTAGAGACTGACCGTGACTAACTTTTTGTGTTGAAGATAAATGAATATGGAGTATAGTGACTCTAAAAACACATCTTTTTAGTTAAAAAAAAATCCAGACATTTCCTTTTTCTTTATTAAGTCTTGACAATCATTTTTTTTCTAACTTCTTCTTTCTAATTTCTCCTTTATAAATATACACTTTCAAATTTTTGAGTCGAAGGTGGCTGAATATGGAGTGTAGTGACTCTAGAAACGCATCTTCTTAGTTAAAAAAATTTAAATATTTTCTTTTTCTATCATTTTAAGTGCAACATTTCTAATTAGTTTTTCTGCATCATTTTCACCTTTCTGCATGCATATTTTCTTTTCATATTTAGAATAGGTTGGGGGGTAGAATGTCGTTTGAAAAATAAATTGTGTATTTTTTGTAACATTGGATGACATGATGACTTTCAAATTTTAGTATTTGTATTATCTTTGGTCTTAAGTGATGTTACGCCATGTTTGCTATTTTACATGTTGATGTCGGAAACAAATATGAGTTGCTTGAAGGAATGCACATGTTATAATGAATACCAAGTGAGTTTTTGAGCCTGTCATTTTTCTTTGAAAGTAACCCTTTTTGCTCATTCTTCATACAGCTTAGCAGTTTATTATTTTATACATGATCTCTAGATTTCCTTTGAGTCAATCCTCTAAAAAAAAAAAAGAAGGTTAAATAAAATTAAAAAAAAAAGAGAAAAAACTATGTTACTACATCTGAAGGTCCATCTAACTAGTTGATATGAAAGATTATTTAGAGCCCTAAAAGACGATGGAAATGCTATATTTGACCCGTTTGAGCCTTTCTAGCCATCATTTTTTTGAAATATCCATAGTTAACCATTTTGAGCCTTTAAAAAAAATATTTTCTTTGTCAACTTATCATCTTGACCTACTCCGATTTGTTGTATTATTCGATATCTTACAAGTTCCATCACCTATTCATGTTTGAGAAAAATGTAAATAATTATTTTGTCCAGTAAAGTTGTGCCATAAAAAAAATTGTTTCAAAAAAAGAAAAAAAAGACAAAAATAATAACAATAATAATAAATAAGCAAAATGCACCTTGTAATTGTTAGCCTATATGGCTATAAATGTTGATTTTGATGATAACAAACCACATGTTTTGGTTGAACAAAAAATTTATGTATTGTGCTTTTATAATAAGAAAATGATTTTATGGAGTTAAGTTGTTTTCAAGTTGTGGACTACAATGAAAGAATTTTACAATCTTTGATTTTAATAAATATTATTTTTAATTTCAGATTTAGATATATTTAAAAGTATTTAAATATTTTGGGCCATTCTATAATTTCACATATTGTGGGCGATATCATAATTTTAAAAAGTTTTGGGATTAAGAAAGTATTACTTAGAAATTCCAAAATTGGACTTATCTGAAAAGATTCATAACGTTTTGGGCCATAATACAGTTATATAACATTTTGGAGTCAAACTATAATTTTGGAAAATAGTTCACTGTAGTTGTCACTGTAGCAGGCGGCTAACCGGATTTTGGGCAGTAAGCTTCTAGAACATAAACGGCTATCCGGATTTCGTAAGCGGCATACTGGATGTTCTGAAATTCAAATTTTTGCTGTAACGGTAACATAAAAGCTGCTAACTGGATTCCATAAACGGTAAGCCGGTTATCACCAAAATATGTATAACGGCTAGTTTTTTAACTCAAACTATATAAACTCAAATCCAATTCATTTTCAAGCTCACCAGCAAGAAAAATAAAAAAAGCACACAACATATATTGAGCTCTCATATTCGCAAATAAAAAACATTGAATCATCTTTTGTTCTTCAATTTGTATATCTACTCTTTAAGAGAGTTTTTATTGTGATTTTCATTTTCTCATAAAATTTGTGAGTATTTAAGTGTGTGAGACACTTGAGTGAAGAGATTGTAAGATAATCTCTTTGTTGTAAAGGTTCATTGACACCTTGGAAGTCAATTGTAAGCTTTTGAAGCCTTGGAAGGCATAGATAGTGAAATCCTCAAGCTTGGATCACTTGGACGCGTGGACGTAGGCGGGAATTGCCGAACCACGTAAAAATTCGTATGTTTGTTTTTCCTTTCCCTTACTCATTTATTATTGTGTTTTTATTAAACTTATTGCTTTCGAATTTACTAAGGCATTAGATTGGATAGTTGTGTGGTTTTTTTAGGATAAGTTTTAAAATACCAATTTACCCCCCCTTGGGTTGCACAACTTTTATTTCAGTAATTTCCAAAAGATCTCTACTTTTTCTCAAACATATATTTTGTTTTCCTTATTTCCCCTCCTTTGTTAGCCATGTCCCTAACCTACGTTACGTCCTAATAAAAGTCCTTGATTTTAGGGATCTATTGTTTGAAGTAGAAACTAGTTATATGGGCTAAAAAGATGTAGTGGTGTATTAAAAAAATAAAAAATAAATAAATAAATTGGGTTGACTAGCATTTTGTTTGACTTAAGATCATATTATTTCTAAGCTGTGGGCATATTTCTTTCATCTTGGTGAGAGCATGTGATATTAATTAATTTAGCATTCATTGGAGTGACTATTGATATCTACACATGCCAATTAGTGGATTGAGGAGTTGCTGATTGATTTTAATGTAGTTGTTCTTTTGGTGAATGCCTTATTCTTTTCTTCTTTCTTTAATATTATGATTTTGTTTCCACATTTTATGAGGAAATTGCACTGCTTATATCATGAATTAGCTTAATTATACAAATATGACATCATACTGAGTAATTTTTCCAAATTACAAGCATAATAGTAATCCAGTAATCTAGAAAAAAAGAAAATCAATTTCTTTCTATTTCTGACTTGAACTAAACTTTGTTTTAGGTAAAAAGCTAATCATTGTCTTATCCCAAAAAAAGAAGCTAATCACTGAAATAAAACTTCAGAATATAAATCGGATTTGAAATATTAACCAAGTTTCGATCAATCGCAAGCTAGAATGTTCACAGCAGATTAGACTGAAATCTAATTCATACACATGAACATGTGACAAATTATTTTGCCCAAAAAAAAATTAATATGTATTTATTTAAGTTTAGCCTCATAATCTTCATTCAAAAACCAATTACAACTAAACAAAATATTTCAAGAACCAATTAAGCTCACCTTACTAACTAATTCAATCAAGTTACTTAACGCTTACTAAGAGAATTGACTGATTGAGAGAGATATTCATATTTGGAAATGAAGAATAGGGATTGTGTTTTCTAGTTTTTAATTTTCTTTTTCTTGTCTTTTATGATGACATTGAGTAGTTTTAGTAAATTTTTAATTTTGAACAATTTTTTGTTGTTAATGATGTAACAATTGTTATAACATTATTTTTTTTCAAATAAGTCACAGATAAAATTGATAGATTTATGATTTTATTATAAAATATTTTTATACAAACCTATATATACACATAAAATTTCTATAGAACCACAACCACCTTGTACACAAAATATGTACAGCTGATGTCACAAAGAAGATTGGATATACAAAACTAGTAAGTGTGTTCGTAGATCGGATTTTGCGGATTGGGCATCAATCTATATTCAATCTATAATTTTGTGAATTATAAATTTTCAATCCAATTTAATTCACGAATTAGTAAATTTTAATCCAAATCCAATCCATATATGTGTAGATTAGATGCGGATGTGACCCAATCCACCATTTTTAAGGATTGGTTTGTGGATAAAAATTTGTAATTGTGTCCAATCAACGAAATAATTAAATAAAAAACTCAATGCACAAGTAATTTTATTACAAATCAAATTCAAAATTAAATTAAAAAATCTAATATAAAATTAATTTTGTTTATTTAGTTATTTTTTATTTTATATTATTATCAAAATCTAATATAAAACTAATTTTTTTATTTAGTGCTTTTTTATTTCAATCTAATCCAATCGGATCCACCAATCTATAGATAAGATTTTTGTGGATCAAACTGATTGAGCAAACCGTATTGGATTCTAAACACCCCTAAAAACTATCGTGGATCCACATAATTGAAAAAAAAATAATGGTTATCACTTTTCAGCTAGTGTCTTCATGCTACATAAATTTGTTCACACTAGTTTGGTGTTAAGTGTTAGAAAGTGTATATTTATAAAAGAGAAAATCGTCATTTTATACTTCAAGTCTCACTAACCTTCATACTTTTATGTATTTAAGTCTCTTGTGATTTAATTATGTGTGTCGTATTATAATTAAGTATTTTATGTATTTTAGGGGCATCATGGTCATTTCATAATGAACGAGAGATCAGACAGTAAAACGAACATCACTTTTGAACTCAGGACAGTCGAAAACCTTAGGAGGAGGATAAAAGGAAAAATGGCATTGTTCACATATACGGTATTGTCCATGTTACTATTCACGACACTGTTCATATATACGGACCGATGACGTGGCATTGACTGATGAGGTGTCACGATTCTATTGGACTAAAATTTTTATGTATTGTTGATCGGTGACGTGGCAGCATGTTAGTGGACAAAAAATCGTGCGTACGGTACATGCATATACACGAAATTATTTACAACAAAACCGCGTCATTATTCTAGCCGCCTCACTGTTCAAACCGCGTCATTATGCAAACCGCGTACTGTTGACACGTGGCACAATCCTGAGCGTCCAAATTGTTTTTAATTCGATGGTCATGATTTACTCAATGTATCTATAAAAAGGGGGCTCCCCCATAATTTGGCACCCCTGAATTCATTTTTGAGTTCCATTTTCTATAATTATTTCTCCATCTTGTATTTTCTACATATTTTAATAAATTCTCATTTTACCCCTAGTTCAATTATGAGTAGCTAATTTTCTTTCAAGCTTGGGTTGAAAGTGAAGTCTCAACATGTTTCATAGGCTTTATTTGGTAAATTTAATTTCTCTTCCCCTTTGATTTTTGTGGATGTTTTGACTTTTCATCAACAGATAGTAATAATCTCTGCAGTATACTCTGAGGTTATTACTATTTAGTATTGATTAGAGTGTGGTTCATGAGGAGTGGAAAGCCTCCTCATGATTTAATTGGCACTAATAAGAAATATTAAGCCTATGGTGCATGTTGATGCAGATCCAGATACCCAAGCACTCAATTTTAATAATTTTCTCTTCAATTTATTTCCGCCATTTTAATTCAAATTTTAGGATAATTTAAGTCACTTTCACTACAAATCCAACCACCTACTTAGAAAATTAATTCTACATATAATTAAAATTCATCTCCTCGTGGGATCGACACTCGTCACCATTAATCTATTTTACAATAGATTTGTGTACTTGCGATTTCAATAAAATTTGCACAACATTTAGATAAAATTGTTTGTGCCTCTATGTTATTGATTTCAATAATTTTTTTGCACTTTAATCTTCAATCACTACAAGAAAATAGGTAATAGATAACGGAAAATAACTATCATTAAAGGGGGTGTATGACAGACAGTTCATCCGTCATCTATGTCACTGTCATTAATTTATGACAAAATATTTTTCCATCATGAATTTATAATGGTATTTCACGGTCATATATCAATCACATAATATTTTAATATAAAAATAATTTAATTAAAATTAAAAAAAATTTTAATTTCGCGCTTTTTTTTTAATTTTTGTGAGAAGTTCAATTATCATTTTAAAATTTTAGCGGAAAATTTTTTGTGACAGACTTTATGATGGCTATTTTCCATCATAGAGTTATATTTTAAAAAAAATTATATTATAATTATAATTTATTAATCAATTCCTGTTTATAGATTTAATTAATTGATAAAATGAATATGGGAACAAAAACTAAAAACAAATAATATTAATTAAAATCCATTCAATCCAACAAATTCAAAAGAGATACATATAGTATCCAATATAATCACCATGAATACATAATAAAACATCTTAAATTAAAAAAAAACCCCAAATATAAAACAACACAGTTAAGTTATAATCCCATAAACCAAGCCAAGTTACCCAACAAAACTTCTAAAGATTAATGGAAATATTCCAATAGCAAGACTTTAAACTTGACTTCCAGCAGTAATGCCCTCTTCCAGTGGGAATACTCCAACAGCCACACTCCAACACTCCAATGCAGACACTCAGCAACACTCCAACCCATACCCAGCAAACCACCATCTTCCAATAGCACTCTAATTCCAGCCACATACCCAGCAACATTCCAAACCAAACCAGCAAATAAATCTATACAAAATCAATCAAAATACCCAATGTTATCAAATGCATAACATCTACACTACAATCCTTAACAACAACCATTATAAAGAGATTATAAATCTCAGAAACATCAATATATTTTATTTCGTTATAAACCATCTCTGACAGAGCAGTCCAATTCAATAGAACATAACTCATTCCTAAAAACCATTCTGGTTCAATAGACATTACCCATTCTTAAAAACCATTTTAGTTCAACAGAACATTATCCATTCTTAAAATTTACTGTTTTACATTTACTTAGTGTCATTTTGGATAGGATAAAAGTCAAAGTCACAAGTTTGGGATCAATCAAGGTCATATGGTAGATAGAAATTTGTCAGTAGTAATTGCATTATCTTTGACAGTTAGAAGCACTGAACCAAACCAATCATCAAACAAGGAAATAATGAATCAAGAACAGAGAAAACAAATAAATAGGACAGAAGATTTTCAGAAGCATTACTCTGGAGCGTGATAACCAAAGGTTCCCAAAACTCGAGTAGAATGAAGGCGAGCTGCCATATCAGGGGCCTGATTTGAAAGGTTAAAATCTGCAATCTTTGCTTTGAAATCTTAGAAGAGAAGGACATTGCTAGATCTGATATCTCTGTGTATTATTGAAGGTTGAACCTTCTCATGCAAGTACTCCAAACCCCTTGCTGCATCAACTGCGATTCTAACCCGTGTCATCCAGTCAAGCACTGGACTTAGTTGTGCTCCTTGAACTCCTTTTCTAAATGTAATTACATGTATAATCCAAATCTGCTCATCCTATCTTCTAATCAAGAGATCCCATTGTAGCAAATTCATAAGCAAGAACACGGAGATTTCCTTCAACACAGTAACCAAGCAACTCGACAAGATTTTCATGCTTCAATCTTGAAACAATTGAATCCTGATACAAAATAGCGGGACAAAAACATATGCATTAAAAACGTAAATTCAGCTATCAATAACAACAAAGTAATAATAAAAACAATATACTTCTATGAAGTTTCAGATATACCTGAGTAAAAAATTCAACATTTGACTCGGGCTCAGAGGAAACATCAAGCTTTTTAACAGCCACTGCTTTGCCAT
This sequence comes from Citrus mangshanensis, assembly GCA_030449895.1. Taxonomy (NCBI): domain Eukaryota; kingdom Viridiplantae; phylum Streptophyta; class Magnoliopsida; order Sapindales; family Rutaceae; genus Citrus; species Citrus mangshanensis. Next base: position 1,707,846 of record JASUUJ010000280.1, on the reverse strand, counting down.
TTTCTAAGTTTGCATAATCCACCCTTCCATACGATCCCTCACCAATCAATGCCTTTGATCCAAAATTGTCCGTCTTTTCTTTCAGTTCATCCAAAGGCAATGCAGGCACTTCAATAGGTGGTGCTGCCTTCTGCACTTCAGGTTTCACAGGAGCTGGGACCTTTTTGTGGTGCCCTAAAATGTGGAAAAATGATTGAGATAGGACAAGCATGGAAAAACAACTGAACCTAGTTACAGATGTATGCCTTTATTCATAAATAAGAAATCTATTCATATCCTTTTAACCATATGAAATTATGCCAATAGCTACTTTTGAAGGCCTTATGTGAAAATAAACTTAATTACAACAGCAAATATGTACTTGGAGTCACAATGAAACTAGTTGCTGCTAATCAAATCATATATCAATTTTCTGCAAAAAGAATAGAATATCTACTGCAATAAGCTCTCACAAAACAATTTTGAATTTCAGTTTGAGCGCAGCCACAAGTGAGGAAAAGTAAAAGGTATTAATTGCTGAATCCTTGACATCGGTAACCATCTGATCATCAAAACAACTATCATAACCAACTTTTTCTCATCTCTAGCAATTGTCCAACATAATATTAAAAATCAAGTGCTAAAATTATCAAGAATTTCCTATCATAAATATGAATTTTAATTTATCTTATTAAGCTGTAAAATGCGAGATCAAAGCCATGTCCAAATCGTTCTATCTAAACATAAAACAGTTAAAAGTTCGGAATCATTACAAATTATTAAATGTACCCAAATATAATTGCAAGACCAATTAAAAGTGATGTTATAAACAAGGAATTCAGAGTATTAAATCTATTCAAAAGCTGCTTCACTATTCAAGAATAAATCGAGACAACAAGGGCCAAAGAAACATACCATCTGGATAATTCTTTGGGCTTTTCAGGCGCTCATTTTCATGAGATGGATAAGACTCCTCTACTTGACAAGTACAACAGAGCCAGCGACGCATCTTTACTCTCTTTTTCAAATAGAGATCGTCTTCAGGACCTTTATCCAATCGTACAAAGTAACCTGGAGAAGGTGCATGTGCCTGCACATGTTACACACGAAATTTCGCACCACAGCCGGACAATTAAACAAATTAATCATAAGCCAACATTCAAAATGAGAAAAAGATTTGACAGTAAAATGATGTATAACCATACAGCGTTAATTTGACAATCAAAATTGCTGCAAAAGGGTATTTCTTTTCAGAACATTGGGGGGAAAAAAAGCCAACTAAGTTCTAAATATACCATTCACAACCCATCAATAAAGAGAGGTAGGGGGGAAAAGAAACACATTACAGAGACCCCAAATAACAGAGTTTGGATACTCTACATAAACAACAAACATTCCAACATCATTGCAACAAAAATTTGCAAAAATGAAATGAAAAACCAGAACATAACCGCAACTTTATAGTATTCAGATAAACAAAGATGGAAGCCAAAAACAAAAAGAAAGAATGGAAATGTCATTTGAGACCCCTCCAGTAGAGGATGCCCCAAAAATACCACATGAACTCGGAACATTTTGCTATCACTCACAATCTAACAAAGAGAATATAAATTACGAAAAAGCTTTCAAAGCAAGAAGAATAGCTCCAACGACATTAGAAATGCACCAGAACTTTCAAAGCAAAAATTCTCCCAGAAAAACTAAGGTCCTTAGTAGAGTAGTTACTAAAAGTGACACATAACAGCACAAATCCAAACCATAAATCTCAAACACTCGCCAAAATAAGATAAAAATTAAAAAAATTAAGATAAAAAAATAAGAATTAAAGAACAAATATTTAAAATTGGCCATTGGAAGCTCATGCCTCTAGTCCGTGACAACTGCAACCAGCATGAAACACGCTTTGTTGCCACTGTACTGCTTCTTTTTGTGGTCATCACATGCCGTCAGCCCGCGCTGGAACCTCGCGTGCAACTAGTAGAGCCATGAGCACTACCACGCTTCCGCTGCATCAAGAAATGCAGCCCAATTCGAACGCTTCCGCCATGGTGGCTATGGATGTGAGTATCTACCTAGGTCGATTGAGAGTGGCTGTAAGGAGGCTAAGGTTTCAGGTGGTTTTATGAGAGAAGAGTTTGGTGTGAGAATGAGTGGGAACCTCAACACTTAGAAAAAAAAAATCGTGGGTTTCTATTTAATTTTAACTTTTTATTTTTATTTTAATAGCTTGTTTTTTATTTTATAATAAAATTTTTTAAATATTTAATATTTCATAAGCAAAACATCATCGTTCCAACTTAAGTGAAACGACAGCGTTTCTTGATTCATATAATATTTTACTTTAAATAAAAAATTTTCAAAAAAAAACGTTTCAACATTAAAATTCTATCATGAATTCTTGATGTAATATATTCTATCACAAAGTCGTCATATATTATTGACATAATTTCTATCGTGAGTCCATCATGAATATTTGATAGACACAAAATCTATTGACAGTTTTCTTATAGTGAATAAAGGGACATTTTTTAACATATTGAACTATTTTGAATTGAATAGTATCTTTGTATATAGGTCATTCTTATTGCTTTCATCTAAGAATGCTTGAAGAGTGATGATAAAGTTATAAACTCTTGTATAAACTTATTTTATATAAGTTGGTGTGGTGTAAATTCATTGATTGAATAAACGTACAAAAAAATAAAAAAAAATAATGCAAGCTAGGAGCTATTTAATCTAACCAAATAATATATGTTACATCAGTTTGTAGAAAATAAGTTTGTACAAGAATTTGTATGATATGATTTCTTTTTTCCAAATCCATCATGTATTTATGTTTTTTTGCTAAATATCCAAACTCAAAAAAAAAAAATTAATGATCCTTACCCACTTTAGATAAATAAAAATATAAATTAAGATGCATTGATATAAACTGCATATCCATCAAGTATTTAGCAATTAGATTCATACTTACTATAAATTTGTTACTATTATTTTAATTTGATACTATCTAAAATTGTAAAATACAGAAAAAGGTTTTGGAAGACTTTCAAAAGGATGCCAATAGGCAATAGTCCAACACTCTAACTAATTTCACATTAGGTTTGGATTGAGTCAACTGAACTAAACTAATGAAAATAAATTATGATTAAGTGTGAAATAAGATAAAATATTTCTAATTTACACATAGAACTAGTGGATTGAACGAAAAAGTAGTAAATTAATGTTAGAGGGATAAATTGATCTTTAGAACCATAAAAAGAACAAAAACTTAGAAAAAATAATATAAAACTTGTAAATTGACATTAAGTGTGAAATGAAACAAAAATTTTATAAAGTGCACATAGGACTAGTAAATTGAAGGAAAAAGTGGTAAATTAATGTTGAAGTGGCAAATTGACCATTAAAATTGTAAAAAACAAAAAATTAGGAACGTGTCATAAAACTTGTAAATTGACATTAAATGTGAAATGAAACAAAAAAATTATAAATTACATATAAGACTAGTAAATTGAAAGAACAAGAGTAAATTAATGTTCGAGTGGTAAATTGGTCTTTAGAATTGTAAACAAAACAAAAATTTAGAAAAATGACATAAAACTTGTGAATTGACATTTAGTGTAAAATGAAACAAAAATTTTGTAAAGCACACATAGGACAAGTGAATTGAAGAAAAAATGGATAAATTAATGTTGAAATGGTAAATTGACCTTTGCGATTGTTAAAAAAAAGTTTTGAAAAATTACTTAAAATTTGTAAATTAATATTAAATGTAAAAGGAAACAAAAAATTTGTAAACCATAGGACTCGTAAATTTAAAGTAAAAAGGGTAAACTAATGTTGGAACGGTAAATTGGTTATAAGAATTGTAAAAAAAAGTCTAGAAAAATAAATAAAACTTGTAAATTGATATTAACTGTGTAAAATAAAATAAAAAAATTTATAAACCACACATAAAACTAATAACCTAGAGGAAAATGGGGTAAGTTAATGCTAGAAATTCATTTCAATGATCAGGTCTGACTCGACCCATTGCCATCGCTACGAACACACTATTGATTCGTTATGAACTCACCAGTTAGATTCATACTAACTCTAAATGTGTTACTATTCTTTAAATTCCATACAATCTAAAATTGTAAAATATACAAAAAGATTTTCAAAGACTTCCAAAAAAATTGCCAATAGTTAAACTCTCTCTAACCAATTTCACATTGGTTTTGGGTCGGGTCAACCCAACGAAACCCAGCGAATACAATGGTAAATCCAGGCGTGGATCGATATTTAGTCCATGTTCGAGCGCATGCATTAAAGCCATAAGCAAAGCAAGCAGTAGAGATCTTTTGGAAAATTACTCACTTGCACAGAGACATGCTTTTCAGCTTCTCTGCTTCCAATTTCTTTAGCTTTTGCCATTTCATTAAAAATCTCGACCAAATGTAATTAGAATTGATTACTAAGTAGAATAATCATTCAAAATCAAACCGCACATCCAAAGAGCTCAAAAGTTTCATTATTTCCCCTATAAATTCATCCCACCACTATTCACCAAGTTTTCTCACAACTTTCTTGCAAAACAAACACAAGCACGAAAGCTACGAGAAATGAGAAAATTAATCAGGGAACAGGGTAGAAAAGCAAGAAAATTGGCATAATTTTGTCTGAAATTTTGTAAAAGATGAAATACCGTAAAACATCCTGAAGATCCAAATCAAGACTGCTACTACTATTAAGACGAAACGAGACAAGACAAAAGACATCATGATGAATAAACAATGCAATTCGCATGCAAAACAGTAAAAGGTGACCCCTGGAGGGCATGAAGAGTACCGTTGTCCGTTAAGCCAAAGAAACAACACACATGTTACTGTTGTTAAAAAGAAACCCAGATTTTAAAGGAGACGCCAGACGAAGCGAGACGAAGCGAAACGTAACTAGCGCGTCTCCCTCTTCTCATCTCTTCCCCTCTCTTGGAGTCTTTCATTGTGTATTTTGTTGGGGAGTTGAGCTTACATAACATACGTGGCCTACGTTGAATTGCGGAGGATTAATGAAACTGCCACGTGGTGTTGAAAAATCTCTTCAGCTGTGGGTGAAACGTAGGCGCATACGGTTGGTTGTCGTGTCAGAAGGAAGGAAGTTTCTCTGTCTTTCTGCGGCCGCGGCCTCTTTTCAATGAAACTAAGACTCAACATGGCGTTTCCTTGAGTCGTTTCGCAGTTCGGTCCAGTACGTACATGCATGTCAATATTCAATTGAAGCTGTGCGTTAAAATTTTCACGACCTTTTCATTCTCATCGAATAACCGTTTATTATTATTATTATTATTATTATTATTATTATTATTATTATTATTAGGCCGTTTCTTTTTAGATATATTATTGGATACGGATTTTTTTTTTTTTGGATATGGAAAATCATGCACACGCAAACTTCTTTTTTTATTTTTATTCAAAAAACCTTTTTTAGAATATAAATTAGAATTATTTTAAAAAATTAGACAAAGTTGAAATTATTTTCCGAGTAAGATCCTATTTCTCTAGAATTTGAACACAAATGACCATATCGAAAGAAGGCAAGTTGCACAAAGCGACGTGTCGGAAATTGAAGTTTGACTTTCCATAGATAAAAATATATCCTTTGCCTTCTGGAAAACGATTTTAACTTTCTAAGAGCCGCCACGATTCTACATTTTAAACCAAAATTCATCTTTTCCTTTCGCCATCTAATTAATTTTAGGGTTTTAGCATCCTAATCCTTTCTCTGAAAAACCGTCATTTATCCTCCACGATGTGCAGTGACGAGAAGGATAACGATCTCCGTGCATATAACCTTAGTCTTCAAAACTCTAATTTCGGTTTAGTTCATCAATTATTAACTATCTGATCTGACTCTCGTTTTGTTTTGGTTTCTGTGTAGCCCTTGAGAAAGGGGCTCGAGCCGACCTCCTGGCCGTTCCAAAGGTAATTAAGTGATGATTGTCTCATTTATTTTTTTCTTTTTTAGTAAGATTAGTATTATATATGTTTACATTTAGGGCTTTGATTGTTTAATGGACGATTAATTGTTATTGTGTAGGATAAACTTGAGAATTTGACGCAGAAAATTGAGGCTCTCAGACAGATACAGGCACGTGCATGATTTGTTATTTATATTTTCACTGCTACATTGTGTGCGCTATAGATTATGTCATCACTATCTGTGTTATATATATATATATATATGTACATGTTATTTTTTTGCTACTTGGTAGTGCAATAGCAGATGATTGACCGTTTTGCCACTTCATGGTAATTACTGATGGTTATAATTGCTGAAAATCTTGACAAGGACAGGAGGTTAACAGGATGATTCTTCTATAAGTTACAGAGGCAACGTGATGAATTGGAGGCAAAATTCCTCGAGGAGAGAGCAAGGCACGAAGCTGAATGTGAAAAACTGTATCAGCCTCTGTTCACCAAGGTATCATTTCATGCTGTCTAATCTAAAAAATAATTTGGGTTTCTTCCTTTATAGTCTGGTGTGCTCTTGATGCTAGGTGTTTAAAATAGTGCCATAACTATTCTGGCTGTGCAAGGGCATTGTTGCCCTTTGGCTTTTAACATTTAACTTGTATCATGTGAGCCTAATTAATTTGTCTGGGAGAATGCGGAAGATTCGTTCATCTAATTTCCTTTAGACACATTGATTGTTGCCTGTACTCTACTTGTAGAGATTTGACATTGTCAACGGCCTTGATGGAGTTCAAAGGGCCGCAAATGGAGCAATGGACCTCGGAGAGGATAAAGCTAGCAAAGGTACTCTTTTAATATCAACATCGGAATTGGAGTCTTTCTCTAAGGTGTATTTTGGCAAATGACGTCGTGGATTTATATTTGATTGTTTGCATGCAAAATGGAGAGAAAGGAGTGCCCAATTTCTAGCTCACTGCAATGACAAATAATTCCTTACTAGCTCAAGAAGTAAGTTATTTGAGCATAATTTTTTTTTTTTAGTTGCTGCCACTATCAAGGATTTGCGTTCTTAAAACCTTTTTTTTTTTCAATATACCTTGAAATCAGATTACTAAGGCTGATGAGGAAGTTCTCAAGTATCTTATAGACATTAAGTCGTCCAGGATTGTTTGTTGTCGTGAATTCAAGCTTGAATTCTTCTTTGGCCCTAATCCATACTTCAAGAACTATGTCTTGGCAAAGAAGTTCGTCATGATTGATGAAGTTAAACTTATTTTTGATGAAGCAATAGGGTAATTAACTTCTATTCTTTCTTTGCAATTATGTTGCGAGCTATATCGTTTGGAATCCGTAGTAAGATCATTGAGATTTGAGAAGTCTTGTTCCCTACTGTTATACCTTAGATGATCAAAATTTTTGTTCTTGTTGTTCTGTTGGTGTTTTGTAGGACGAAGATTAAATGGTATCCAGAAAAATGCTTGACAAGAGAATGCTCAACACGGAAGCCAAAGAAAAGTTTTTTCAATTTTTTCAAATCACTTGAATTCCCTGTATATGACGAATCTATTGATGTAAGATTCACATCATGACTTGTGGATAATTGGTTGTTTTATTTTCGGTTCCTTATCTTTTTCAATTTCTTGAATAGGTTAAGCTTCTTCATCAATTGGAACATGATTTCGAAATTGGGTATGTAGTCTTGATACCTCTTTTTTTAAGCCATGAAAATCTTCTTGATAATGCTCCTTGTCCGCTGTACAATGGTTATGATATTAGGAATTGAGTTTTTATAACGAGCATGGTGATTATATTTCACAAATATGTAGTTTAGGTTTGAAGGGTTGAACGTATTTTAATACTTTGGAGTTTTTAACTTTATGGGGCTTGTAATGGATTCCAAGTTCTATTATTTTATGTAGTGTGACAATTAAAAAGGAGATTGTTTGCCATGCTATTTCATGGTTTAGTGGGGATGCAACTTGTGGGAGACGGACCAAAAGGATGGTATGTTACTGTAGTCTTTTGGGTCAGTCAAATCCTTCAATAATTCTAAGATCAAAATGAGGTCAATAGTAGACCTGAGTATTTCATCATTACCTGATGTAAGGATCATTGATTTTGCAGATTGAATTTGATAACCCTGCAGCTGAGAACTTGGCTCAGAAAATTGAGTCTCTCAGAAAGATTGAGGCAAGTTCTTTTTTATTATAACTGGGTCATTGATATGATGTCACTTTGTGCTATTAGTATGGTGTGGACATGATAAATTGTGTATTTCAAAAATCTTTATTTTTGGATCTATTTGGTGGGTAATAGGAGTTGATTGACATTTTTGCCACTAATTCAATGTAGTAAATGGTTTATGATTATCTTGTTAATAATATTGACCAATGCCTTAAAATGGAAAGTCACATTGAGTACGGCAGACAGTTCTCATTAACTTCCCTGTGCAATGTTGATATACATTATATTACTAGTTTCTGATTCACTTTATAATGGTAATCAACTTGGTCAGGGCCTCAAATGACAATTTGACATCATTATAAATATCATGTTTGTTTATTTCATAAAATTTGCTGTAAAAATTTCCACATTTGAGGAAATTTCTTCAACTTTGGTTTTCGTTTATGTTGTTGGGTGTATTTTGCACCCTTCATGGTTTTTTCATTTCTCTAATTGCTCAAACACTCGACAACAAGATGAGGTTGATGACTCTTTAATGATTTACAGATTGAGCTTAATAAATTGGAGGCAGAATTCTTTGAGAAGAGAAGAAAAGAGGAAGCCAATTATGTTAAATTGTGTCAGCCTCTAGACACCAAGGTATCTTACCATCTTATCTAACAAAATTTTCTCCTTTTGTATGGGAAGGTGAATATATTTACTTGGGAATTAAGAATATCCCGACCCAAGTAATGTAACGATGGGGTAGTCTCTTTTATGGGATATTTGAAGAGAAAAAAAGAAAGGCAAAGAAAAGGAAATTGTACATATCTTTTTTTGTTTTACCAAAAACTGCATTGGGTTTCCTCTTCTGTGGGCCGCATACTGATTAGGCTGGTGTGCTCTTGAGGCTGTGTTAAAATAGTGCCATAGACATTCCTGTGTAAGGGCATGGTTGCCCTGTGTCTTTTTACATTCATGTGTATGTTATGCATGACAACATGAGCTTTCTCTCGGATTATTTGAAGCTTGATTCATGTAATTTCCTATAATCTAATTGGTTGTACCGTACAGAGGTATGGCATTGTCAACGGTGTTACTGAAGTGAAAGGGGCTCCTAATGATGGTGCAATGGTCCAGTCAGAGGATAAAGCTACCAAAGGTACCCTTCGAATATCAACATAGGAATTCCTTTAAAATTATTGTGGCAAATGTCCTTGTGGATTTATATTTGATTGTTTATGCTTGTAATGCAGAGAAAGGAGTACCTGATTTCTGGTTTATTGCGATGAAAAGTCACCATGGGCTTCGTCAGAATGTAAGTTACTAGAGTATTTAGTTTTTTTCTTCCATTTTTTATTTTTATTTGTTTTTGCCATGGTCAAGGATTTGTGTTCTTGAAATATTTTCTTTCGAATCAGATTGCCAAGCATGATCAAGGAGCTTTGAAGTATCTTACAGACATTAAGTGGTATAGGATTAATGATTCTGAGGGGTTTAAGCTTGAATTCACCTTTGGCCCCAATCCTTACTTCAAGAATTCTGTCTTGGAAAAGACTTATCGCATGATTGATGAAACTGATATTGTTCTCGAGGAAGCTATTGGGTAACTTACTTTGAGAGCTATAGTGTTTGCAGTAAGATTATTGAGAATAAGTCTTTTTCTATATTGTTATACCTTGATCTAAATTTTGCTTGCTTGTGCTCCTGTTGTGTAGGACGGTGATTCATTGGTATCCAGGACAATGCTGGATAGAGAAGGCAGAGAGATCTTTTTTCAATTTTTTCAAACCACTTGAGGTGCCTACAGATGTTGAAGGTTTTGAAGTATGATTTTCATCATGCCATTTTTAAAATTAATTGATAATAATTTGTTGTTTTATTCTCCATTTCATTTTATTTCCTATCTCATGAACAAGCTGAGAAGCTTCGATATCAATTGAGATGTGATTATGACATTGGGTGTGTACTTCCGATAACTCTTTAAGCCATTGAAATCTTCTCGATGGTGTGCTGTGTTGACTGTATAATGGTTGTGACATTGAGATTTGAGTTTTTATAACATGCATGGTCATTTTAACTTTGCAAATATGTAGTTTAAGTTTGAAGTGTGGAACTTATTTGAAGAATGGTGCTTAGGTGTGGCGATGTCCAGATGATTTTGAAAAGCAAATGGAGCTAAAAGATAAGGAAAAGATGGACTGCAATGCACTATGTTTTGTCGCTTAGTGCATTTGAGATTTTTTTTTGTTTTTGGGTCTTTTAGCTCCGTTTGAATGATTTTAAAGTGAAGATGTCTGCTCCTTATCGCTACTCCATATTTGAATACTTTGGATTTATTTTACGATGTGGGTTTTTCCATGCTCTTTCTTTTATTTGGACTTATAATAAAATTTGAACTGCCATTGTGCATTTGTAACTGACTGCCCAGTTCTATTTGATTTTTCTAGAGTGGCATTTAGAGATGAGCTTATCTGCCATGCTGTTGGATGGTATACTGGGGATATTATTCGGAAGAGAATGGCTAATCTTAAATTTTTGGGCTGATCTTAAATATTTCTAGTGGCAGTTCTCCAGAATGGCCAGCTGCGATAAATGTTCAGTTGTGTGGCTCAGGAGTCTTAGATTGGAGTTCTTTACATTTTTTTAATTTAGATCTTGAGAATCCTTATACTGTACTTTGTTGGGTTGAGAATGATAAGTCTTTTAATTTTATTCAGGAATTTCTCCATATGAATGTTTCAAGAAATTTCATTATTATGTAGGCAAACGATTCCTGCCAAAGGCCTGTTACCTCAGTACATATGGCAAGGCCTGCTATGGTGCATTTTTGCTATATGGTGATTGGGCGAGGATCATGTGGGTTTTTTAAAAGAATAAGGATTCAGTGCTGAGCTGAGTTTTTGCTGAGCACTAAATCAATGGTAGTTAGATAAGATAAATAAAAATTTAAATCAATTCTAATCATTGATTCAGTACTCAGCAAAAACTTATCTCAATATTGAATCCTAATGCTTTTTAAAAATTTTCTTGATTGTTTGTCTTCATTCAGCCAGGTTTCATCGACATCTATTTTTTAATAGTTATCTGCTACAATGCAGATACAGATGGTGCAAAACTTGACCGGGTTCTTACCGGTTGATGATTGAATAATTTATAGAAAGTTATTTTATAAAAGAAAATGAAAATGATTTAAAATGAAATAGAAAAGATTAAGGAAATTGTTAAATAATTAACATCTATTTAACATAAAAAATATTTGAGCATAATTATAATATTGCAGCTCTTTTAGTTAAAATACTAATATATCGTTGATGTGTCAAGTTGATTTCATGTCTTTAATTTTGGTCAATTTTTTTTTAACTTATTCGCATATTTTGTTTCAAACTTATAATTCACTAGTTTGTATTTTATATTTTCATAAAATTCATTCAATACTAGTATTACGGGTTAAATTTTAAATAATTTAATTTTTTGTTAAATTTTTTTATCTTATTTCAACTAATAATTAACTAATTTTGTTTTTAATATTCTAAACTTATAATTCACTAGTTTTGTATTTAATATTTTCACAAAATTCATTCAATACTAGTATTGCTAGTTAACTTTTAAATAATTTAATTTTTCGTCAAATATTTTTACTTATTTCAACTAATAATTAACTTTTTTTTTAATAGTCTTACATTCAATGTTAATATTTCGGTTAAATTTCAAATAAATTCATTTTTTATTGGATGAATTTTATGGTTATACTTCCATTGGACTCACATGTTTCAATTAGTTATTCCACTGTCATTACGTTGAATATTTCAATTACTCGGATAAGATTCTAATTAATTGGGTTAAATTGTTAAATTTATTTTTATAATTTTACTTTGGTTGGACTACTTCTTGAGTTTTGTTAAATTTTTTCACTTATAGGATAAAATGTGTTAATTTATTAGTCCACCAATTTTGTGTTTAATATTTGTATTGAATTCATTAAATACCAATATTCTATATTAGATTTTAAGTTAATTCATTTACGTTGAATAAGTTTTTAAATTTGTTTCTATTTTCTCCTTTTGGGTTTAATGTGTGTCAACTAGTTATTCTACCATTTTTGTGTTGAATATTCTGATTTAACTTAGTAATATTTCAAATATTTGGGTTAAATTTTTTTTATATAATTTTACTTTTAGTGAGGTACTTTCTAATTTAGGTTAAACTTTTTGTGTCATAGGTATGTTACAGTTATTTGTCCATTAGTTTTATATTAAATATATTTATTAAATATTTTTGGGTTAAATTCTAAATAAAATTATTTTTCATTGAATGAGTTCCTAGTTTTGATAAATATTCTCCCTTATGGGTTTATGTATTTCAATTAATACTTCCTCTAATTTTCTCTTAAATGTCCCTATTAATTAGGTAGGATCCCAAAAATTTAGCTTAGATACCAAATTTATTTTATAAAATTTTGTTTTGGTTGGATTAAACCTTAATTTGGGTTGAACTTTACTATTACGGGTTTAAATGTTTCAATTTTTTTATCCATCAATTTTATGTCCAATGTTCCTACTAAATTCGTTACTGATATTTTTTATTTGAATCCAAATAATTTTATTTATAGTTGGATGAGTGATGAGTTCATATGTTTGCCGAAACTTTCTCCCTTATGAGTGTTGGTTAAAATGCTTTGCAGTGGAAATTATTAGATTGGAATTCTCACATAACATATAAAATTACTATAATTTAGAAATCGTATCTTTGCTTTTTTGTACTAATAATTTGGGCATTCAAATCACTATATGTCACCCAAAGATTTTTTAACTTATGTCTTAAGTTTGATTTATACTTAACGTGTGAGCGTCTCTATCACTACTAAAAGCAAGTAGAAATAAAAGAATTTTGTTCTTAAACTTAGAGAAGAAATTTTACTTTTTCTTTGATTTTGTATATTGCGGCTTTTTTTTTTTTAAGTATTTTTATATCTTTTGGTGGAAACCTTAGGCCTTATATATATCTACTAAATCAAGCTAGTTTGATTATTTAATTCTAAATCTATGCTTACATATCATGTGTACAGTGTTGCTGATATTGATTTGATGTGCACAAGGTTCTATATCTAATGCTTGTTACGGAGTATATACAAATACAATTTTATTCTTTTCGAAGTTAAAACTAACATGGAGTTAACGGTTTTTGAAGGGTAGATTTACGTTTTCACACTTTTGGAAGATGAATTGAAGTATGTCAATTTAATAAGAGGGTGGGGTGAAATTTACCCTAAAAATTAAAGACATGCTGCAAACGAAAATTAATTGTGCATTCAATTGCATATCTTGGAATTTGCAAATAAGCATCGCCAAATTAAGCCAAAATATAATAAAATTGGAAAAAAAAATTGTTGAATTTTAAGTTTTTTACTTTTATGGTATAAGCAAAGCCTGTAAAGAGCAAAACATTTATTGGGATATATAACAGATATTTGTCCAGCCTGGCGACTATAATATAAACACAATATATTAATTCAATGGATATGCTTTTGACATCACAGTGATTTCCTTTCATTTTGTAGTTAACACATTAATGAGTTGCAAATTTTATATTATGGTTGATTCTTTCCAGAATATGTTCCTGGCTTTGCTTATAAAAATAAACAAAAGGATACCTTCCCATTCTAATTGCTAGTTTTCTTACTCAGAAAACACACAAGTAATGGAGAACAAAGCTTCTATTTCCAGCCTGCTCCTACTTTTGTTGATCATTTCTGGTAAGTCATTTTTGTGTACACACACAAAAGCAAAAAGGTAACCCAGGAAATGGAATGATGGCTAATTTTGAATCTTTTTTTTTTTGTTTCCTTTTTCAGGTGGGCAGTCTGAAGTAATTCTTAATATTGAGAACCAGTGTTCATACACGGTGTGGCTTGCTGCATCTCCATCTTCTGGCGACTTCAACTCTGAGCATGCACCTGGCACCCTGGAAATATTTAGCATGCCGGAACCATGGACCGGTAGCATTTGGGCGCGAACCAAATGCTCCAATAATGAATCATTTTACTTTTCTTGTGAGACCGGAGACTGCGGGACAGGCCAAGTTGATTGCCAAGGGCCAATGCCCAGATACCCTGTTACCTTACTCAATTTATCAATCAATAATAAATCTGAAGTGTCGTACGAAGTGAGCTTGAACCACGGGTTCAATGTTCCGATCCGGATCAGACCGGATGGCGGGACGTTGGTGGACAGGTCTGGATCATCATGCCCTGTTGTGGATTGCATTGCGGACTTGAGCAATGTTTGCGCTCCAGAATTGGTGGCTACAAACAAAAATGGATCGTATGTAGCATGCAATAGTCCATGTGATGCGTTAAGAGATGCAAGATTTTGCTGTACTGAGAATTTCAGTGGCCAAGCTTGCCAGCCTAATCAGTATTCCAAGAAATTTAAGCAGCTGTGCGGTTTGGCTCACACCTATCCGGATGATAATGACCCCCCTACGTATTCATGTGGTGGGGCTAATCGTTATAATGTAACTTTCTGCCCCCTTTAAATCTTTTATTAGGTGTCGTACAATGTTGTTATCTATTTTCGTTTATGATATCCTAAGTTTTTGCCTCAACAAAATTGAAGTGGGTTTGTTAGAGAAATTGTTGGACTAAGAAATAAAAAAACTTAAGCCTGAATGAGGAAATTACGCGTAAGGATATTCAAAAACTTGTGATTCGCCTTTGCTTTCAAATAAACGGTTTGACTTGATAGGTATGGGCCTAATAATAATATATAATAGAATTGAATTATTGGACCCCTGTAAAATTCTCTTAAAATTTCTTTTTCAATTATACCTCACTTAATACCAAAACTATTCTTTTTCTAAATAAATAATATTGTCATTTGTAAGTAATTGAAACCCCACTTTTCTCTCACTTCGTTGATCAAGACTCGCGTTTGGGTCATCTTCTAAAACTTAAACCAGATTCATACTAATGATTGCTAATTATAACCATCTCTAAAATATTATTTTGGCAATAAAAGTCAATTATATATCAAACCAATTCTCAGTTCTACACTTCAAATAAAACTCTTGATTTTTTTTCCTCTTTATCTCAAGTATCAATATAAAATGACACACACACACAAGAAGAAAAGAGCTACTGATTTATTAAGAAAATTTCATCCTGCAACTTCAAGGAAAAAAGGAAATTGAATAAACTAAATAACAAAGAAGAAATTTGAAGGGAAGAAAGAGAGAAAAGAACGCTCTATTCTAATTAATTAAAAACAAAAGACTCAATATATTAAATATTGAGAGAGAAATATAATTTATTAAACATTTTCTGAAATTTTTTACTGTAGAAATTGAATAAAGAGGGGGAGAGAGGGACTGTTCTAGGACACTAGTGTTGTTATTAGATTATGAATTTTTAGTTTTTTGAATGGTAAATCTTTAGGACGAGTTTTTTTCAAGACTTTCTAGGTGTGTTAATTACACAATTCCATTCATAATTTTCTTTAAATGCAATTTAAATTGAATAAGGGTTTTATCATCCTTAAATTAATACTTGTTAAATTGATCTCGATTAAATAATAATTTTTGTCGGTCCTGACCCTGGTGAAAAAATTGACCCCAAATTTTATAATAAACAGAAATTTGACATAAAAATAAATGCAACTGTATATACATTTTAAAATAATTTTAATATTCAAAAAGTCTTTTTGTTTTTGTAATCTATTAGACCTATTTTATTATAATAAAGTAATTTTTATTAATGAATAGAAACATAATATTTAAATAATAAATTAAAATTAAAATTATTTTTGAATATTATGTAAAAAATAATTTTAGTATTATTAATCGGGAGATATTTTGTTACTTGCAAATTTATTTGACCCACAATTTTATTTAAAATCTTTATAATAAATAAAAATATATTATTAAAAAAATATAATAATTTAAAATTTAATATTATTTTCAATGTTAAAATAATTTAACATTATCAGTCTACTAGATGGATTATGTTATTTATATTAAATTTATATTAATTAAAAAAATTTAAAGTCAATTTTCTAACTAATATATTCAAATGGTATAGTGATAAAAAAGAATTTTTGTGTTCCTTTCTAAAAAATTTGGGGATCTTTATAATTGTTTTTCCAAATCTTGGGAATGTAGATGTCTTTTTCCCAACTAAAAAAAAAAACCTGCAAATTCTTTGTTTCAAAACAAAATCCATCAACAATTTTGATCTCTAACCACAATTTGTATCAAGCGTTCATCAACCACATGAAACCAAAACCAAAATAAAATAGATCTCACTATCTTATTCCTTATCTTCTCTCTCTATAAACTTTTAGGATTGACAAAATCAACACGGAATTTACATCAAATCCTTCATAGCTAACATTCTTCGCCACTAAGTCCTTCAGTCATTAGAGGTAATTGACAAAAGCATGCATTGAGCTATGAAGATCGACCATTGAGGAGTCTTGACGTGGTTGCAGTTATCCATGAGGCCTGCGAAAGTGATAATAGTGTAATGGCGGCTATGACACTACAAATTGGGTTTGATTGGCTGTTTATGAAATTGAATTTAAGGATTGGGTTGATTGAGTATATATGAAATAAAGCTTGGATAATTTGTGGACTAAGTTTGATTATGTAAATTTGTGAAGATAAATTTGATTTTAATTAAGGAAGAAATTATGATGTTAAGTGTAGTTAATTAAATATTTGTACTAAAAATTAGTTTTTATTTTTTTTGTTCTAGAGTATTATTTTATTTTTTATTTAACATATTAAATGTCTAAATTACCCTTGTGAAATCATTGATTATAAATGACAGTTGACATTTTAATGGACGGTAGATACAAATTGCAAACTTATGGTGGAAATTCAAACAAATTTAAGCTTTTAAAGTATTTTTTTATAGTAAACTTGATATGGATGACTGATAATTTTTCATTATTTAGCATATTAAATATTTAAATTACCCATGTCATGATATTAAACAGCAGTTAACATTTTATAGACGATCGATACAAATTATAAACATAAGATGAAAAATGAAATAAATTTAAATTTTTTTAGTATTTTTAATAACAGAACAAACTAAATTAAGATCGATGAATGATAATTCTCAATAAATATAACTTCAAGACAGCATAAAAGTCACAACTTAAGTTAAATCAGAAGGAAACAATGACTAAACACAACGTGTAAGCAATCACGCGTACAGCCAGCAACCTAGCATTTTCCTCACGTCAAGACATTTGCGTACTTTTCTTAACCAAATCAGGGGCTCCGCTGATAGCGGTACAAAGAGAACTCCGTTTAGACTTGATTTCTTCTGTTAGAAAGTTCAAGGGTGCTTTTCATGGAAGTTTCAAAGACAGAATATCTATTAGAAAAAAAAAAAAATTAACGAAACGTATGTAACTTTTACAAATTATTCTATTCAAAAAAAAAATTTACAAATTATTGAAGTCATGAGATGTGAGCCATTAGGTACATTGCCACTCATCACATTTGGGCAGTTCTGGCCACATTTCTCAAATGCAATGATATTTTGAAAGAAATCATGAAAAAGACTGTCAATTTCTGTTAGTTCTCTTCAATTAATTACTCCCAACAAACTATATTTAGTGAGTCAATGGATTCTGGCAAAGATACACAATTGTTTTCATCATATTGCACAATCTAAATTAGTTCTAAGTTCAGACGGGTAAATAATGTTCTTTACATTCGTATCGTTTGGCTCAATGCTTCCAACAGATCACTATAATTTGTAAAATTATCCCATTAGGCCTTTGCATATGAATTTTTTTCCTTAATTTTGATAGTTTTTCCGTTAAACAGTTTGGATAATTCAAATGAATAACATAAATCATTGTCAATTATTCAAACTAGAAAATATTAAAATTAAAGATTATTTTCCAAAGTTATTCAAATTAACACTATAATTATTAATTAATCATGTAAATGTTATTTTCTATAAGGGAAAATATTTGAATACTTATGAAAAATTTAAATAATTTTGTAGTAATAATATCACTGTTAATTATTTGATCTTCTAAATTTAATTAGAAAAAAAATTTCAATTATTTCTTCATTTATTAGAATTTCATGTTGATTAATATATAAACATACAAAAAAATTATTTTGAAAAGAAATAACATGCTAACAGTTTTATTTATAATAATAAGTTAAAACTTTCTTTTTAATTTTGGAGTAAAAAGAGTATTATATTTCAAAGATTAAATTAAAGATAACATTCTAGAATGTTTGAATAATTTTCCAATCAAACTAAAGATCTAGAAGGCTTAAAAGCAAATTTAGGTAATACATTAGTAGGATGATTATAAAATCTTGCAATATTTGAAGTTTGAAGCTCTGCGGCATTGAAATTAGGGTTTGTACCTTTGAGATAATCCAAAATAACTCTATATGTGTATGACATGCGCTTGAAACAAATTGAGTAACTTGTAATGAATCCAAATCCACCATAAATAAAGACAAATTAGTCTCGCTAATGGGTCGTATGCCAAAGCAAAAAACTTTCAATATGAGCATAACTGTAGTACTTTTTTATTTTTCAAATTAACTTTGAAAATAAATTAAAAATCATATAATTCACAACGATTTTTTGTTTGAAATAAGTTTTTTTTTCATTTATTTTGAATTATCCAAATTCATTAACGGTAAAATTATTAAATTATTTAAAAAAAAAAAGGAAAGAAAGAGAGGAATAAGATATTTAATAAACTATAAGGATATAATGGACTATTAAATCAAACTTTATACTTTCTTCTGACAATTGAGTTAGTTTGGCTTGTTACAACAGAATTAATGGATTAAAGTTTGAATGTTCCTCGTACCAAATTTGACCGGAATTTATTTAATTGAATACAGTAGGACCTACTTAACTGAAAAAGAAGGGGGGGGGGGGGGGGAAACAACAAATCAATTATAGGAAATCCCCAAGTTCTCCTGGGAACTCAAGGAAGCCAGTCTGGCCATTTGAAAAAAAATTGATTACTAAAATAATTGAAGTATTCAGATTTATTGACGTTAAGACAACAAAATGCAATTTTTCAGAGTTGTGTGTAGAGATAACTTTACAATTAAAATATAATAACGTTACACTTAATTTCCAAATTAAATCTCATTATTTTCATCCCAAGTGTTGATGCATATGTCACTCATACATTGAATGATTGATTTATAAATTATTGATTGCATATTACTTATGTTTGTTATCTAATATATGAATATCACTTCACTTGAAATTAGTAGCAACTATAAAGAATTTGGAACCCTAGGAAATAATTTGTTTTGGGCCTTTTCATCTTATGATTAAAATAAAACTTTAAGTTACATTTGTATGATGCTAAGTCTTAAAATTGATTTTCAAGACTTGGGAATGTATTTACATTTATTTTGAGATGAATACCAACTTATCTATTTGTCACAGATAAATAAATGTGATTGACTTGTTGTTTCTAGAGGCATGATCGTTTTTAAATAATTTTATTTAGCTGGTTACTTGGAAAAGTCATGAACCGTGCGTACACATGGGCGATAAGAACACGGCATTATTCAGTTTGACGCTCTAACATTAATTTACGCTTTAAAATCTAACCTGAAGAACACGGCATTATCCCCTGTTGAAAGTTGAAACCTCCAATATTTTAATATCGGAGCACAGGATCAATGCGTCTTTTCTTAACTCTTAAGCCAGTAAGCCTATAAATATCAATCTCTGCTTTGTTTCCAGCATAGAACTCATCAAATAAAAGTTAATCAAGCAAAGCCTGAGCTTTCATGATGAATACCCGAGCAATATTTTGCCTTACCTTCTCCTTCCTCATCTCTGGTAAACAACATTTTCTTTTGATATTTTATTTATTCGTCTTTAATTGATAAGCATAGCGTCTCATGCATGGATTTCACCCGTGCATTTCCAAGTCATCAAGTATACTCTGCATATTCATAATTGGTTTGGCAATTTTTATCAATCTTAATAAAATCATTAGCCCACTCAATGATTGTTATCGGTTTTATGATTAATTACTGTCATTATGTAAATTCATTTTACCATTATTTTTATGGCTCAGATCAAATTTCAATATTAATATTATCTTTGTACTTATTGTAAAACTTTAAAGTGGTCCAAAGCGTTGCCAATAATCACGAAATGAGTCGAAATATCTTGTAGTCATGAAAACCACATCTTGAATCTTGGGTTCAAAACAGAATTTATGAAAGAAAAATGCTAAAGAGATAGAGAGCTGGTAAAAATAATGAGAAATTAATACCGTTTTATGGTGTTTGTAATTAAATGCGTAAACCAGCATCGATTTAGTTATAATTATACTATTTTTTCAGTGTTTTATCTAAATTGTCTAAGAATTAGCATATATATCGAGAAAAACTTATTTGGTGTTACAAGAAAATGCTAAAGAGATAGAGACCTGCTGTTAGTATTTCAAAAAAAAAAAAAAAAAAAAAGGACCTGCTGTTAGGTCTTGCTGTGAGACTCATTAGTGGACGGAAGCTGAGGTGACCTACCCCACAGAAGTTTCTCTCATACGTCACCTAATAAACAACTAATGCATATATTTTATGCAGGGGCGCACTTGGCAACGATTACATTCACAAACAACTGCCCAAACACTATTTGGCCGGGAGCCCTAACCGCAGATGGAGGCGCTCAGCTGGCAGAAAATGGGTTCGAGTTAGCATCCCAAGCAAAAAAGACTCTCGATGTTCCTTCCCCTTGGAAAGGCCGTTTCTGGGCTCGAACACAGTGCTCTACGGATTCCTCCGGCAAGTTCACTTGCGTCACTGCAGATTGTGGCTCAGGCCAAGTCACATGCAACGGTAATGGTGCAGCCCCACCGGCATCTCTCGTGGAATTCACAATTGCTGCAGACAAAGGACAAGATTTCTTCGATCTTAGCCTCGTTGATGGCTTTAACTTGCCTCTTTCAGTTGCCCCACAAGGCGGTTCTGGTGCTACTTGCACGACATCTAGCTGTAAAGCCAACGTGAATGCTGTTTGTCCATCAGAGCTAGCAGTCAAAGGATCCGATGGGAATGTGATTGCTTGCAAGAGTGCATGTTTAGCTTTTAATGAACCACAATATTGTTGCACTGGGGCATTCAATAAACCTGAGACATGCCCACCGACTAAATATTCTAAGATTTTCAAAGACCAGTGCCCTCAAGCTTATAGCTATGCTTATGATGATCGCACTAGCACCTTTTCTTGCACTGGTGGTCCTAATTACGATATTACTTTCTGTCCTTGAGAGATATTAGTAAGTAACGGAGGTTGCCTAAAACTTTCAGCTTAAAATTTTAACATAATTTTAAGGTAATGATATCATGCAATATTTAATAGTAGATGATGAAAATAAAAGATTATTTTTTGTGGTGTCAAATTCATTCATCATCTCTGTTAAATAAATTGCATGAAATCATGGACTCAAAATTCATGTTAAGATTTAAGTTAAAATAGCACCATTAATCCTCTGTAAGCTTGGAATAAAAGTAATAGCACATTGTATTAACAAAATAAGTCCTGACAATGGACGCCTTTCTATGCTAATATTTGTCATGAGTGTATGTATGACAAAACATAAATAAATAAGGGAAGGTTATCATATTTATCTTCTTATTTCCTTTTTTTTTTTTTTGGGTTTCAAAGAATGATGTTGACAGTTTCTTTTCTTGTTAGGGTATCCCCCGATTTTGACTACCAAAATTTTCTTTATTTTTAATATTAAAATTGTAAAAATATTATATTTTAAGTACATTATCAATATTTTTTAAAATCTTTTCTACTTTTAATAACATTTTTAAATTCTATATTATGTAAGAATAGAAATTATTTTTGTAAGTTTTTATTAAATTATATATTAAATAGTGAATAATGATATCTCAAGTTCATTATGTAGTAATATCAAAATAAGTAGTTCTTTCGTGAAAAACTACTGGGGTAAATAAATTATTTAAACTATGAAAGAAAATATTCCATCCAAAGCAACGAAATTTACAAACAAATTGGGATTTTGTTTTTAAATGGGTGAGGCTATTTGCTTTCTATTAATTACTTTGAACACTATTGCTCTATACATTTATCTGTTAAATTTAAACAAATTAAGTTTTACTTAGCATACTCATCTATTAAATTTAAATAATTAAATTTTACTCTGAAAACTTTTTGAAATGCAAAACATATCCTTACTCAAACTTATTAAAGTAATTATTTTTATTTATTCAAAACACCAATAAAACCATTTAGTACTCAAAGAAAATTCTTAAGAAAAACTTAGCATATAACACCGAGATCAAGTTAAGCTGTCAAAAAATTCTTCAACACAATTATTGACAAAGCGGAATCGATAAAGAACAAAGTTCTGAAAAGATAGCTGAATATTGATGAAAGTTGTTGAAAGACTAGGTTAGCAGGTTTTGTTCTTTGTTACACATAAAATGCAAATAACTAGAAGAGGCAAACTAGCATAAAATAAACGCATAAAATACAAAATAACTAGAAGAGGCAAACTAGACATAAAATAAAATTTTAATGTCTACATATACCTAAAAAAAATTGTAAACAATAAAAATGGAATTTCCTGTCGACCTAGGAGGCCAATTAGCTCTAAAAAAGTAAATGCTCATTTAGTCTCTATATTTCAACTTAAGCATTAATTTAATCCTTATATTTTAAAAAAATACCTCCAGACACCCTTATTATTAAATATGTTACACTTCTACCATTACGTTTTCTTTATTTTTTAATACTCCTCGGATATTTATAAAAAGAAAAAATTACTGATTTATCAAATCAGTCTTAAAAGTAAAATAAAAATGAATGTAGTAAATCTTTTTTATTATTTCACTTTCAAGATTAATTTTATAAATTAATTCGTTCATAAATATTATTAGTAAGATCATTGTAAGGGTATTAAACATATTTAAAGTTGACTAGTATTAATTAATTTAAAAAATTTTAATTAGCAAGATTGTTGTAAGGGCACAGAAAATACCAATTTTTTTATAATGATGTTTCTTGATTAATTCTAATAAATAATTATTAGTTAATTTGCTAAATAACTTGATGCGCCATTGAATATACCATATTTTTACTGGCAAGGTTCCCTTCCCATGACCAAATCACCAACTGCAAACTTCTTCTTTCGTTGATCACTACTAGAAAAATGGACTTTACTTAAACCAATTTAGTGTCAGTAATAACTTTTACTGACACTTGTTAATTGTGTTAGTAATGCTCTAGTCATAACACATTGACACTAATTTTTTATGTCAGTAATTCGTGTTATTATAGTATCACCAAAATAATGATACTATGGCGTTAGTACTTAATGATACTATTTACGTGTCATTCATTCGTGTCACTATAGTATCACCAAAATAATGATATGAAGTGTAAATATTTAATGATACTATTTGCATGTCAATATTTAAAATTGAGTCAGTATTTAGTGATGTTATTCTACTTTTGGTTAGTAATATATTTTTATTTTAATTGCATTTTTCCAGTTTGTTTTACAATTAAAAAAATAAATATGTTAAATATATCAAATCTCCCAACACAATTCACATAATAAATATCTCAATATATCACTTAAATTAACATAATTCAATTACACTACTGTTTGGAAAAAGAAAGAACATAATATCAAATTAAGTTTTCAACAAGTTTTAAGCAACAAAATACTAAATTCAGTTTCAATAAACATTAACCAACAAGAATAAGCACAAGAATGTACTGAATATCCATACGTGGCTTCATTTATTTTTCCACCTACAAGCACATAAAATCAATTAGAACACCACGAAAAAATAAGTCTTGGAGATTTGGAAGCAAAAGTGGTCGTAAATTACTCATATATTATCTTGCGATTGTAGATTTTAATTAACTTGGCAACATATGTAGCCTATTTATCATGTAGTTGCAACAGCTCTTTCCTCGAGTACTCATTAATTCCCTTGAACTTTAATTTCAAAACAAGTTATTCACCAAAAATTATATTGTAAACTTCTTAATTATCATTCATTTAAATATATCCGTGTGATAACAATTCAAAACACTTTACGCACTTGAAATGAACTCCAACAATGTTACTCTTCTATCCAAAATTATACAGGTAAACACTAAATATCTTAAAAACCATGCTAATAAGAAAAATATTTCAATGAGTGTTGATCTAACTTATTATATAGTAATGTTTAAAGCCGAAGCAACTTGTGAACACCAACACTAACCACTTTAATGCAAATGTGGATGTAGATATAAAACCTCAATAGGTATATCTTCATCAAAGTGAAGTACAAGCAACAATATTGTAACATGTTGCCACTAATAACAACTTTGCAACTAACCCATTAAAACGTAAGCGAGTGATGAGTAGTAGAAGATGGATAGGTAAAAGTAGATATTTAGAAGGTTTATAATTAAGCACTTATAATAGTAATTCGGACAAAATCCTAAAATTGAAACAAAAGAAGCTTTGAAAGCAAAACAGAAGATGAACAAACAAGATGGGCCCTAATGGCTTTTTATTAAGTCAAGTTAATTCATAAGTGAAGTAACTAACAAAAATTAAGACTTAAAATAACAAAATGTCTTCATATTGTTTAATCATCATATAAATTTTTTTTAATGTTTAAAGCATATTTATAGAGAGAAAACACTCAATTTTACAACCTACTTTTGAATTAAAATTCATCCACAAAAAAGAAAAAAAACACAAAGCTAAAGTTTTAATTAAAAAAATAGTGGTACTATCTATAAATTATGTTGCCTGAGTGGAGTTAGAGACTGCAAATACTAGTTTTACTAATAAAGATTACCTTCAATTCCATCTAATTCTATTAATTCTACTAAAACCAATGCTACCAAATACAAGCCAACCTTCAACTATAATCTTGTAATAAGCCATTTCACATTATAAAGTCTCTGATTCTCTTATTACATGGCAAAAACTATAACAAAAATTATAAAATTACAATGGTCCCAATCAAGTTATTTCTAAACAACTCATTTTGTCAATTATAACTCGGCATTGACCAAAATAAAGAGCCCTTTAAAAAGACAAAAGGCCCATCAAGGCCATGTTATTCTACTGTTCATTTTCATTTCAACCTGGGAAGAACCAAATAGAAAAAGGAAATAACCATTTGACTCTCCTCCCTGTTTGAAATTTCAATGGCGTGGGATTCTCTTTGAAATTTCCACTGAAAACTAAAATCAAACATAATTTTCATACCCCCCTTCATAGCAATTCAAATCTAGTTGAATAAAGTACATGCAGACAAATGTACAACTTATGTGTATACATAGTTGTTAATATTACAAAAGGGTTCATGAGTCCTTCTCACTCTGCAATAGGCAACTACAACTGCAACCTACTCAAAAGTCACCTCCTTTTTTCTTTATTACATTACAATACCCACCATGACCATCTACACCTACTTGCCTCTACTGCTGCCAGATGTCTAATGTTATTGCATTTACCCTCCACTTCACTTTTTTGTTCATGACTTTTATTTGCCCATCATGCCATTTTCAATTAAGCCCATTTTTCAATTTAAAGTCATCATGGATAACCTAGATATTTCTATTAAGAGATGCCAATAACATGTCAATAATCAAAGACTCATTGCAACAATAATTCTACTACATGTTCAAGCACAATTCTTCATCAAAATAAGTAGAATGTAGGTGGTAAGTAAATTCTATCTCGTCGCATGTATAAGTAATAAGTTGGCAATAATGGAAAGAAAAATAAAGTTTCTTTATAAATATTTCAAAACAAATTTGATCTCATCAAAATAATAATTATAACAAAATTATTTAAATAAATCTTAATTTGTAATTGCAGTCAATTAGAAATTAAGTAGAGCACGGAAAGAAGACCAATGAAATAAATAAAAAAAGGCAGATATTAAGGTTGTCATGAGATTGAGCTTACCTTGAATATAGATTGAGGTAGTACGAAAGCGACGCCGGAGATTGAGGTAGTACAATAGCGACCACAGAGGCTAAGAAATTATATCGGTGACGAATGGCTGAGTATTGATGATGGGTGGAAGCTGTTATGACCTAAGGATGATGACGGCAGTGGATTTGTTACTGACGACAGCATGAAATCATAACTCACGACAATGGATTTCCAACTTTGGTGTACGGGAGATGATGACAGCAAAAGAGACTAGACTTTGGTGCATGGGATGTCAATGGTGTCGGCGGTGTGGTAGATTTGGGGTTTTTGTAAGCTTTCTTTTGTAAGTTTTGATTCACTTAGACAAAATGAGGGAAAGAGATCCTTTGGGGATTTTGCTTTTTAATTTTTGTTCTTTAATCTTTTAATATAATATTTGGGTCTTAATTCTATAGGTCTGGTGGTTTGCGGAACAAACGTAAGTATTTTATATTCTAGAAGTCTTAGGTTCGAGTTTGAAGTTTTACAAATTTTATTTTTTTTAAACTTTTGATACTTTAATGCTAGTGGTTTTTGTTATTCAATTTACTGACACATTAATATCACTATTTTATAATACTTGATTGTTAAAAGCAAAAAATAGTGCATATGTACATAATTACTTATACTTTTTATAAAATATCAAAAAACTAAGTGTCAGTAAAAATTATTTTTGTAGTAGTGGATGTTAATCTGCATCAGCCTTATGTTTATCATTAGCTACCTCTAAGTTATTGCGAACTTTTGAATGTTTAAATTTGCGGCACTTTCTCTACCAAATTCTTAGCAGCTTTGCTCAAAACAGGAAGTGAAGGAAGCTGCACAATATCCAAAGCATGGTGAATTATTTCACCATGCTTTTGTGTCACTGCAACAAAAATGCCTTTTATTGAGGGATAAAAACTCTCGACAATATAAGATGTCCAAATATTTCCTAGGAAGTTATCCATCACCGTCTGTCATGAAAACGCTTGTAGTTAAAGGTACAAAATGTGCAAGCCCTTAGAAAAACTATTTTATACCAAAGAAAGTGTCCCTCGGTAATTAAAAAAATACTTATTGGTACAATTTTTCAAATGATTAAATAAAAATATTTCCTAGAGAAAATGTTATCGGTAATAATTTCCTATGGAAAATGTTTTTGGTAACCCTATTAGTCCATCGTAAATTAGTATACCTATCAATTTTACTTTCTAAGTAATAAGAACAAGATTTGTAGGTAAACATATTAATGAGGGAATTTATACCCCGGTAACAGGATACAATTCTGTAGATGCAATTATTTTTATTCTATAGTATAATATTTTCAAAGGAATTTCGACGTTGATGAAAATAAGTTTCTATCGAAACCTAAATAATGATGAATTTTGTTGATTGATTGCCTCAACATAAAGTGATTGAAGATAAACATTAATCTCTTGAAAATTATGATTTTCCCTTGGTAACGTAATTTCGCAATATTGATTAAATGTTACATGATTTTCAAAAATAGATTATTTATTTCCTTTTGTCATCCGTTAAGCTATTCATGCTCAAATTGTATAAGATTGTACTTGAATTTGATGGAAATTATAATAATAATAGTAACACAATCATCTAAAATATAATTAGTTGTTTAGCCGTTGTTCAACTATATACAAAATGATTCACTTCATCAATTTTTGTCAGAATTAATTAACGAAAAGTTAGATTACATATTCTTTCTTCTTTAATATTCCATCAAGTATTTGAATCATCACTTGCAGTTTGTTCTTTATCTATATCTTCTCCAATAGTATCTTGCATAATTTTAAAATTATATTTTGTTACTATAGTATAATGTATTTACAATTAAAGAAAGACAAATATTAACAACAAGATAGGCGTGGGTTGGTTTGTGTTGAGTTTCAGAAAAAGTTAGGTTCAAACCAAACCAACATATATTTTTTTAACCCAACCTAAACCAATCCATTTGAGTTGGTTCGGACTTGATTTGAGTTTTGTGATCCAAATGTATATTGTTTTGGCAAATTAAATTATATGAAAATTATAATAATTATTAATTATTACACATATTAATTACTAAATACATATTAATTATTAAATAAATATTAAAATATAAAAAAATTAAAATATTTCTAAAATATAATGGGTAAAAAATTATAAATAATAAAATTTCCAATAACTTTATCCTAAATCAGATAACATTAGAAAATCAAAATAAAGTTCAATCACAAAAATCATTATTTCTCAATAAATGAGAATATAAACCCTAACTATAAACTTCTACGAATATAACATCAAAAAAGAAAAGCAAGAAAATAAAAAACTAGTGGTGTTAAACCATTAAAATACAAACTCTAGCAATGTCCATAGAAGTCAAATGAAAGTGATCCATCATAATCATTCTCATCAATAGTACTTTCATTTAAAGCTTCCATGATCAATTGAGTTAGCTTTTACAAATTGTAAGAGTAACATCAATCTAAAGTCATCACTTATGTTACTACACTTGATCCAAACTCTATATCAAATAAAAAGAAATAATAACAAAGGTAGTCATAGAAAAAAAAAGTAAATTTTTTTTTATTTGCTATGATAAACAGTTATCTAACATCATGGCTTCATAAAACTCAGGTTCCTCTATTTTTTGTTCGTCTTGTAATGGGACAAAAGATTATGTAACTAATTTTGTAAGCTTATCAAAACTTCCAACATCTTTGGACTTTAAAAACTATGAAATGAAAGAACAATGCGTCCTGTGGTGTTAAATGTACATATAAAGCAACTGTAGACATTGGAATTGCAAACACATCCTTTGCTATGAGTCAAAGAACTCGATATTTCATTGAGTTCATTTTCTCCATGCCAAAATCTAAAAGTCATCATCATGAACAAGTTCACACTACTTCAATAAGTATCTCTCCACTTCATTTTTCATCTCAATACAATTATCTTTTCATATTCTTTGTTTGAACTTTGTAACACTTGAAAGTTTAGAAAAACCCACCATTTTATCAAATTTCTTACCATCAACAATTGACAACTTTTCAAACAACTAAATGATCCACAACCACCAATCTTAGTGTCAAGATCTCTATGATAATGATAAAAATGTATCAAAAGATTTTTCACTTCTTTCGAATTTTCCCAACCTCATCAATAACAAAATTGTCTTCAAAGAAAATTGTCACATATTTTAACTTATAACGTGGACTAAGAATAACTGAAATGAGTAATAAATATTAAAATTGTCAATTGAACCCCAATGTTTGTCCTTTTTTTGGGTACTTGTTGTCATTTTAGATAAGAGACAATCATCATCCTCCATTCTCTCAAAAGCTTTCTGAAATTTCATAGTACTCTCCAACAGTAAGTAGGTGGAGTTCCATCTAGCGGACACATCATGAATCACAAGGGCACTACCTTCAATTCTTTCATGCTCCACACATTTAAAATTGGGAGAAGTTAAATTTTGCATAGTACCTAACTCGATTCTCTTCTGCAATTTCCATTTACTATCAATAAAATGAACTGTAATCACCATATAGCAATAATCTTGTGTAGAAGTCCATGGATCTGTTGTTATACAAACCCTTTGCTTATTTGAAACAAAAAGGTTTCTCAACTTTTGCTTTTCATCCCAAAAAGTTCATACACATCTCTAGCAAGGGTTCGCCTAGATAATAGATCAAAATTTGATTCTAATTACTTACTATACTATTAAATGCCCTCTTTCTCCACAAATCTAAAGGATAATTCATCAATAATAACCAATCCTGCAAGTTCTTTTCTATATTATCAAAGACATGAGATTTATATTCATTGTTTGATTTTTTTCCTCAAATATGCTCAAATAATCATGACAAAAAAACAAATGAGACTATAATATATTAGGCCCAAATTTATTCCTATATTTATTCTTACAAGCATAGTCTTTACCACAATAGTTACATTTTCATCTATTTCCTGGATCATATTTGGTGAAATGGTCCCATATTTTGTATTTCTCCGATAACTTCTTCCTTTTGCTTTTAATAGTTGGCGAAGTTTATAAAGAATTAGTACAACAAAAACTTGAGTTCTCATCCATCTAAAATTTAAATAAAAAAAATATAACATGAAATTAGATTAAAAGGAAAAATCATAACATCGTGGTTTGATACACTTCGTAAATTATAGTCACACAAATAATTAGCTCATGAGCTGGAGAATAATATAACAATACTAAGTAAATAAGAAAATACATAACCAAATCATATACAACTGATGTAAAAGAAGAATGGTTAACTTTAACCAATTGAAAGAGTCGTATAAAACTTAATCAACCACTTAACAAGTGAACTCTGTGAAGATACTTTTTCCTTTTTCTTTTTGTGAGAAATGTGAACAATTAGTCAGGTGCTGTGCGGATTACACCACTTCTTGATGCCTACGTTGTTGATACTTACATTGGTCGTTTTTGGATCTTTCATCTTTAACATGTCATGGTAACTATCATTTTTTCCATTAAGCTTATCTTATTTTATTTTATTTGACGAAGTGGGCAGTGGAAGCAAAATTGATAGGATAGGAAAACACTAGATATTGTTCTAGTACCCGAACAAGCCAACACGATCAAGTTACTCTCTAATCAAAGAGCGATTAGATCTTATTCTAATCCAAATGACTCAATAAGATTTTTAATATTGCATAAAGTGAGATTAGATGACGCTTTAATCCAAATGACTCTACAAAAGAGATTTTGATAGGTAATACCAAAGGAAATTTAAAAAAAAGGTTTTTATTGAATTATTGAAGTTGAAGTTATGAAAAAAATAAAAAGACAACTTTATTTATAATAGAGTAATTTTGCTTCTCTAAGTTAACTTAAAAAGCTAAATAATCTCTTACATCAGTCTTCTTCTTTTAAAAGAAACTCATTCTTGAGTTTGGATATAGTATGGAGTATGAAACTTATAGTGTAAGAGCAATTCATCTTATAATTCAAACTTGTTTTTTTTCTCATCAATCTTTTTTGAAACTCTGAAATCCATATTTTATCAATTTCCTTTGCTTATACATTCTTCGAGGCAATGACGACTTCCAAAAATGAACAATGATCAAATAACTCTTTGTCTTCCCTAATTGTTGCTCAAAATGCTCTCCAACAAATTTCACCTTTTCAATCAAAATCTGCTTCAAGCACACCTTCATTGTCTTCAATATGAATAACTAGGACCATATCGATTATTTCATCTTCTTCATCTGGATTTTATTCTTCTTTTGAAATCTTAGATAAATCAATAATCTTATCATCTTCAATAATTCTCTTGTCCTACAAGGAAATAGCATGCACATTTTCACACAAATTGTCAAATTGAAACTTTAAATCAATAACAAATTGTACCTTTTCTTCTGCAATATTGGCAGATCTTTTACATATGCAGAGGCACAAACCTCTTTCATCTGGATATCTTTAACTTCAGGTTGCTGACTTATAATAGGTCTAGGGATCTCAAATTGGTCTCATGGATGAAATCGACGTAACTGCTTCAATGCTTAATTCTTTCTCTTTTGATTTGCGATACAATTTGAGATTCGATTTGTATTGCTAAAAGAATTGCATGCTATAAAGTATATATAGTGTATGTAGGCATCTTTAGTTTAATACAAAATTGAGCCCTTTCACATATCTCGTAAGTATATTATCTCCAGGTTTATAACAATATTTGCATCCATAAAATTGTTCAAACTCAAAAGTATAACCAGAAAATGACTTCATGCATTGTCAAACCAAAGAATAACCAAGAGGATTCAATCTTAACATTTGCTTTATACAAGTTCGTAAAGGAATTTTGAAAAGACCTTTGAAAAGTGATCTAAACTTCTGCACTTTGGTTAACCATTCTAAAGCATTCCTTGTTCATATAAAATTGACTAGAAATTGTTCTCGATCATACTTCGGCAATCTAATCATATATTCCTACTCACCATGAGAGAAAATATTCAAGAATGAAACTTCCATCAAGTGTTCGAAAGATGGGGCCTTTTAGATATTTCAACCATAAATTCAAAGCCAATCGTAAAACTATAAATAAGGCTGAACTTTCGAGTTTGGTGTGGTCGGCGGTTGGTGGCTGTGATTTAGTGAGGTGATGGTTGGATCTAGAAGATATGATAGTAAGGAGCACGACGGTGGTTGAGTATTGGTCAAATTCTTAATGATTTGGTCAAAAAATCGACGTAAAGTGGGGGTAGCTTATAATAGCCAACGTTTGGTGGCAATTGGTCATTGATTTGGATGTATGGCTAAAGGGAAGTGTGGTAGTGGTGCTAATCAATAGATAAGGGTGGTGGTTTTGCGGCAAGTGGGTGGAAAGCTCTCGGGTTTTGGGTGATTCACGGAAGCTACGCAGCTGGTTCACACTGAGGCTGGTCATGTCTTGGTTAATAGATGTCGTCGAGTTTGGTAGTGGTTATGGTCGACGGTGAAGGTGACTAAAAGATGGTGGGTTGAGTGATAGAGCTTGTAGGTTTGGGTGCTTTGCAGCAATTGGCACATATTTGCTCTAATACTAACTGATGGAGCGGGGTAGTAGAAGTGGAATTGATAAGATATGAAAATACTAGATATTGTTAGAGTACTGGATCAAACCAACGCAATCAAGTTATGCTCTAATCAAAGAATGATTAGATCTCATTCTAATCTAAACTACTTAGGGGTGGGCATCGGTTCGATTTGGTTTAGTTTCGAGATAAATTTTCAGTTTTGGATCGGTTCGGGTTCGGAAATTAAAAAATCGTTCGATCTTTAGGGAAATAAAATATTAATTGAAATCGATAGGTTGGTTTCAGTTCTCAGTTTCAATTTGGTTTCCGTTCTCTTAATGGTTTTATTTAAGCAATCAGTTTTTCAGTTCATCTTAATGGTTTGGTTTTCGGTTCTAATTTTAGTTCAGTTTTTTGGATCATTTTCTATTTTAAACCCTGTATAATCATTTCCTCTTTTTCAGTACTTATATAATATATTCAAAGCATGCACAATCTGTGATTTCATGAATTAATCTACAACTTCATCAATTACTACTACATCATCAAAATATACCATAATTTACTACTACCACTACCAAATCATTCATCACCACCACCAAATTAACTTAATATAATCTATAACATAAGTCTATAACAACATAAAAAAAAATTCCAACATTAATAACTTCCAACATCAATAACTTCCAACATCCACACTTCCCAACTTAAATCTACAATAATAAATTGAAAAGAATAAAGTAAACATAAATATAACTATAAAATAATATATCAAATTTGTATAAATGATACCTTTTATTGAAATGATTAAAGTAAACATCACTCAATTGCCAATTGGTCTTTTGCTACTTGTGTTTGTTGTGTTAGCATTAGTCTAAAAAATCTACAAAGAAATAAAATAGATGTATGAAAAGCATTATTTATAATATTGAATACTACAAATAAATTATCAAAAGTCAACAAAATCGTGTTATTACTTGCTTTAACAACTTCATAAAATTCAGTTTCTTCCTCGATTGGCTCTATTATGGGATCTCTGAAAAGAGTTGATCGAAGCCAATTTTGAGTGCAAATCAAGGACTTAACTGTTTTAGGAGTCAAAGAACTCCTAAATGGGTTGAAAATGCGACCCCCAGTGCCAAATGAGGACTCCGAAGTAACGGTGGAAACTAGAATTGTCAAAATATCTTTAGCAATATGAGACAAATTTGGATACTTATGCTAGTTCAAACTCCACTGATTCAAAATATCAAAGTTTCTCTGTGTTATCCGACAAGTATCTTTCAACCTCATTTTGCCCGCCGTATCCATCTTGTGTACTTGCTTTAATCTTTTTATATTGCGCAAAAGGATCAAGAGAACTAGAGCCAGCAAACTCACTAATCCCACTACTCTGAACTATGCAGCTAGTCTTACCAACACTATTTGGATTAGCAGAATTGTAGCTTATCAACAACTCTTTAAGGCTATTACACAACTCCTCAACCTTCTTGGTATCATACAAACTACTAAAACACCATGTAATAAAGTCCATTTTACATTGAGGATCAAGTACTGCTGCTAATATCAATAACATGTAGACCTTCTTTAAATTATTACCCTATTATTTGACAAACTTTGTTATCATAGGTTTGACCATGTAACTTAATAAAACATCATCACTATCATTAAGAGACTTCAAATGAATTTGAACTTTCTATATCTCATTTAAATAATTAGTCGCTGTCACAAATTTAGAACTATTAAATTTCAAGGTCACATTATAAAAGACTAATAGAAATTTGACTAACCTTCTTGCGTTGTCGCAATCACCTTCCATCGTTGGCCCTACCCTGTACTTTTTTTTTCTCGTTCTCATCCTTTCTGTCAGCTGTGAAACAATTAACATAATTGAAATACTAGCTAGGCAACCCTAGAGGAGGGGTGAATTGGGATTTTATAAATTATCCTAGGCAAACCACACAACAATTCAATCTAATGCCTTAATCAATTCAAAAACAATAAATTCAATGAAAGCACAATAATAAATGAGCAAGGGAAGAGAAAACGAACACAAGGATTTTTACGTGGTTCGGCTATCCCCGCCTACGTCCACGCCTCCAAGCTCACCGGGCTTGAGGATTTCACTAAGCTAGCCTCCCAAGGCTTCAAACGCTTACAATTGACTTCCAAGGTGTCAATGGACCTTTACAACAAGAGATTATCCCCAATCTCTTAACCCAAGTATATCCCAACACTTACAATCTTTTAACTTGATTTTACAAAAAAGATTACAAATGAATCTCTCACACACAATGTGTTTGATCTCAAGTGAAAGCTCAATGTGTGAATGAATGAGATGAATACAAAGATTTAAAGCTCAATGAAAGTTGTATTCTCAATATTTTGCTCAATGATGATCGTTTGAATTCCTGTTGTTTGAATTGGATTGAGCTTATTTTATGACTAGCTAGATGTCGGATCGCTGTTTGACTGGTCAATATGACCATTGGGCTGATTTTTCAAATTGTCGGATCGCCGTTAACTATATGTCGGATCGCCGTTTAGGTCCAGAGGCTACTTCTTGTTAGATAGCCGCTTATCAAAAATCGTTAGTGTCCAGAGACTAATCTTCAATTCTGTTTGAAGTCGGCAAGCCATTAAACAAAATGTCGGATCGCCGTTTTATACAGTGACTGCTACAGTGAACTATTTTCTAAAATTTATAGTTTAACCCCAAAACTTTATAAAACTGTATTACGGCCCAAAACGTTATAAAATTTTGCAAATAGGTCCAATTTCAGAATTTCTAAGTAATGCTTTGTTAATCCCAAAACTTTTTAAAATTATGATATAGCCAAAAATGCTATGAAACTTTTCAAATAAGTCATTTACCAAAATTTCAAGCAATACTTGTTTATTTCAAAGTTTTCAAAATTCTTTCAATTAAACCATAAACTTTGAAAAACAACCAATTTCATAAAATTATTTTTCCATTAAATATAAAATATTTATAATGTGAAAATAATGATTTATTTAAAAAGAATAAAAACAATCAATTTCATAAAATCATTTTTCATTAAATATAAAACCTTTAAAATGTGAAAATAATGATTTATTTAAAATGTATAAAAATAATTTGATCTTAAAAGATTAATCATTCTTAATCTTGTTTGTTATTATCAAAATCAATATTATGGAAACATATATGTTAACAATAATGCCCATCTTCATCTTTTAATCTATCAAATGCTTTTTCAAATTTCAACGCAGATCTCAACATCAAGAAGGTTAAATTCCACATAGTCGGCACATCTAACACCATAAACCCACTGTATGAGTTTTTTCCTCATCAACACAAGCTTTGAATTTTTGTTACCTCAATGGGGAAGATCTAACGTATTTCACTGCATCGCAAATACTATCTATTGATGTCTTCATCGTATTCAACCCATCCTTCACAATCAAATTTATTATGTGTGATGAACATCTCACATGCAAATACGAACCATTTAAAACTAACAAATCCCTACTCCAATTTCTTAACTTCTTCTTTAAATAATTCACCGTTTTTTCATTAGCACTTACATTGTCCACAGTAACTGAAATATAAATGTGCAACCCAAGAGGGGGGTGAATTGGAAATTTAAAAATTATCCTAGCAAATCCACACAACAAGCAATCTAATGTCTTAATAAAAATTGAAAGCAATAAGTTCGTTCAATCAACGCACAATAATTAAAGAGCAAGGGAAGAGAAAGCAAACTCAAGGATTTTTACGTGGTTCGGCAATCCCCGCCTACGTCCACGCCTCCAAGCACACCGGGCTTGAGGATTTCACTATCCAAGCCTTTCCGAGGCTTTAACCGATTACAATTGACTTCGAGGTGTCAATAAACCTTTACAATAAAGAGATTATCTCCCAATCTCTTCACTCAAGTGTCTCACACACTCAAACTCTTACAAATGAAATGAGGAAATGAAAGTTACAATCAAACTCACTCAATGAGTAGATATTCAAAGATGAAGAACAATGAATGATTCAATGAATTGTGTTTTACAAGGCTCAAGATATCACGTGTGCTTTTTGTTCTTGCTTGTTGGAGAGATTCAAAATGAGTTGGATTTGAGTTCTTATAGCTTGAGCTCGAAAATTAGCCGTTACTCACATTCTGGGCTATCCGGTTTGCCGTTTAATGGAATCCGGATTTATGTTATTTCCGTGCCGCTTATCAAGAATAAGCCGGTTGCTACAGTAACCTGCTACAGTGAACTTTTTCCCATATTTTTATTTTGACCCCAAAACTTTATAAAAACTATAGTATGGCCCAAAACGTTATGAAACTTTGCAAATAAGTCCAATTTCAGAATTTTTAAATAATGCTTCGTTAATCCCAAAACTTTTTAAAATTATGACTTTGCCCAAACTTTGTGAAATTATATAATGACCCTAAAAACATTTAAATAATTTTAAATAAGTCCAAATCCGAAATTTCAAGCACTACTTGTTTATTTCAAAGTTTTCAAAATTCTTTCAATTAAACCATAAACTTTGAAAAACAACTAATTTCATAAAATCATTTTTCCATTAAATATGAAACATTTATAATATGAAAATAATGATTTATTCAAAAGGAATAAAAACAATCAATTGCATAAAATCATTTTTTCATTAAATATAAAACATTTATAATGAGAAAATAATGATTTATTTAAAATGAATATTAAATAATTTAGGTTTAAAAGATTAATCATTCTTAATCTTGTTTGTTATCATCAAAATCAATATTATGGAAACATATATGTTAACAATCTCCCCATTTTTGATGATGACAAACATTTCATGTATTTAAAGAATGATTACACAAATTGCTTCCCCTAAATATAATCTTCTTTTACAATTTGCCATTTAGCTAAATTATCATATTGAAATACATGGATCTTTCTCCCCCTCATCATCAAAAAGAAAAACTTAATTGGCAAAGACAAAAGTAGCAAATTTTTATAAATTTAAAAACATGTATTCTTCTCCCCCTTCATCATAAAAAAAAGCGTAAAGGAAAAGAATAAAGGTAGTACCCATGTTGTTTGAGTAGAAATTTTGAAAGAATCTCCCTAACAACAAACATTACCTCAAATACAAGATTAGTAATATCACATCCAAATTATTATAGACCATGATAAAAGCCAACTCCATACATAAATAATCACACCAAAATATCATGAACCATTATTCCATTAATTACCAAATCAATAACTCATAACATGAAATTATCATATAAAACACCCATGTAATCAAATCATCATTATCTCAAATTCATCAAAATCATCATCAATTATCAAAACAATTACTCAAAAAGCATATTATTCTCCTCCTTTTGACAATATTGAAATGATATATTATTTTGTCTCCCCCTTTGGACAATAAAAAAAAATCAAAATACATATTATCCAAAATCATATTATATGCTCCCCCTAAATATATGGCCAATTAAAATTTTAACCAAAATGATTTTATCCAAAAACATATCACTTTTATCTCCCCCTTTATCATAAAAAAAATTGATAGATGCAATTGAAACAAAAGCATCAAAAATAATTCGATAAAGATATTACCAATTTTGTGCGAGGAAAAATTTCGACAGAGTCTCCCCTTAAAATGCACAAATCCTCAAATACACAACATGGTTAAAAACGCTTCCATATAAGCTTAAACAATTATACCAAACATTAAACAACCATCATCCGTAATCCACAATTAAAACAATTATGCATATGAAAATATAGGTGCATAATACAATAAGGAACCATGGTAATTTAAAATACCCA
Organism: Citrus mangshanensis; assembly: GCA_030449895.1. NCBI lineage: Eukaryota > Viridiplantae > Streptophyta > Magnoliopsida > Sapindales > Rutaceae > Citrus > Citrus mangshanensis. The sequence goes on along the minus strand of JASUUJ010000280.1, from coordinate 1,669,436 downwards.
AAATGCACAAATTCGGTTTTGTAAAATAATAAATGTGCAACCCAAGAGGGGGGGTGAATTGGAAATTTAAAAATTATCCTAGCAAATCCACACAACAAGCAATCTAATGTCTTAATAAAAATTGAAAGCAATAAGTTCGTTCAATCAACGCACAATAATTAAAGAGCAAGGGAAGAGAAAGCAAACTCAAGGATTTTTACGTGGTTCGGCAATCCCGCCCACGCCTCCAAGCACACCGGGCTTGAGGATTTCACTATCCAAGCCTTTCCGAGGCTTTAACCGATTACAATTGACTTCGAGGTGTCAATAAACCTTTACAATAAAGAGATTATCTCCCAATCTCTTCACTCAAGTGTCTCACACACTCAAACTCTTACAAATGAAATGAGGAAATGAAAGTTACAATCAAACTCACTCAATGAGTAGATATTCAAAGATGAAGAACAATGAATGATTCAATGAATTGTGTTTTACAAGTTGAAGGCTCAAGATATCACGTGTGCTTTTTGTTCTTGCTTGTTGGAGAGATTCAAAATGAGTTGGATTTGAGTTCTTATAGCTTGAGCTCGAAAATTAGCCGTTACTCACATTCTGGGCTATCCGGTTTGCCATTTAATGGAATCCGGTAAGCCGGATTTATGTTACCGTTAAGAAATTTTTGCTTGATTCGAATCCCGTTTCGCTGCTTCGCCCTGCCGCTTATAAGTTGCTGATAACCTGCTACAGTGAACTTTTTCCCATATTTTTATTTTGACCCCAAAACTTTATAAAAACTATAGTATGGCCCAAAACGTTATGAAACTTTGCAAATAAGTCCAATTTCAGAATTTTTAAATAATGCTTCGTTAATCCCAAAAATTTTTAAAATTATGACTTTGCCCAAACTTTGTGAAATTATATAATGACCCTAAAAACATTTAAATAATTTTAAATAAGTCCAAATCCGAAATTTCAAGCACTACTTGTTTATTTCAAAGTTTTCAAAATTCTTTCAATTAAACCATAAACTTTGAAAAACAACTAATTTCATAAAATCATTTTTCCATTAAATATGAAACATTTATAATATGAAAATAATGATTTATTCAAAAGGAATAAAAACAATCAATTGCATAAAATCATTTTTTCATTAAATATAAAACATTTATAATGAGAAAATAATGATTTATTTAAAATGAATATTAAATAATTTAGGTTTAAAAGATTAATCATTCTTAATCTTGTTTGTTATCATCAAAATCAATATTATGGAAACATATATGTTAACAGTAACTGTGAACAAGCTTTCAATTTCCCAATCAATCATACACTTTTAAATGAGCTTTCCAATGTCCTCTTCTTTATGATTAGAAATTTATACAAAACTAAGTATTCTCTTATGCAACTCCCATTTTTTATCAATAAAATAGGCTATTATCACTATGTAATTACACATTTGAATTAAAGGCCAAGTATCTATAGTGATACATACCCTTTAACGATTTGCAGTCAATATACTATTCAACATCTTCCTCTTATTCTCATATAATTGAAGAATATTCCTTGTAATTGTCCTTTGCGATGGCATATCAAACTTTGGACAATAAGTAGCCATAAACTCCAAAAACCCCTTAACCTCCACAAATTTAAAGGGCAACTCATCTTTAATAATCATCTTTGCAAGTGCCTTCCTACAAGCCTCTTTTTTAAAACCTACAGAAACAAGTTTAACATCACCAACACCCTTTTCATGAGCTAAAGTACATTGATTTTCATCCACTTTAGACTTCACTTTTTTTATAAACGAGATACCTTCTTTCCAAATGAGCTTTCAAACCAGAAGTTCCTTTAATACTTTCATATATACTCCTTACAATAATTACACTTCATTTTTTTTCCTCCAAATAGCTTTAGGAACGATTCCCAAACGTTTGATCTCAAATACTTGCCTCTTTTTTCGTTCTGAACACCCTCCTCAAAATCATCTTTCATAATTTCCTCTACAACATTGTTATTATCTTCCATCCAGCACAGAAGGCCTACTATAATCAATGTATAATAAGCAAAAACAAAATAATTTACAAATTTGTATTCACAAAAAAAGGCAAGAATCTTGGACTATTTTCATAATTATGGTCGTTGTTTTAATATTAAAACATTTTAACCAAAATAATATTAAAACATTTTAACCAAAATATAAATAAAATAAAATAAGTTTATATGCCAAAATATAATTTAGAAAACTTTAGGGACCAAATGATTTTTACCATATTAACTTTCGGTCAAGGACCATTTTGAAAAGTTTGCAAACAAATTAGGCCATAACAAAATACCTATATGCACACATTTCCTAAATATTGGGCAATGCTAATATTTTCTAAAGGAGAGGGATCTAAATGATATTATTCCTCCATCATCTTCAATTTGTGACTTCCTCACCTAGCAGCATAGTATCGAAATGCATAAACCAGAAAAATACAGTAATATACGCATATCCTGAAAAAGCTAATAAAACTAAATACTATTAATAATCTAACACAGTAATAATAAATAAAAAACAAACATGAAATTTGAGAAGATTAAATAACTATTTAAAAAAATACTCACTTAAAAAAAAAGAGAAAACAGAGCAAGTTAGTGACTTACCTGGCTTGCTGGCTAGCGACGGAGCGACAGAAGGAACGGCAGCGGCAGGTCGGCAACAAGGATAAGACAATACCGGCCACCGATAGATGGGAGTTAGGGTTTGTGGCTTTGTGCAGCTGAAGGTGAGAGAGTAAAAATCGAGAGTGGTGCAAACATGTGTAATTTGTGTATATATATGTTGTAGTGAAATTACAAAAATGCCTTAATATCGATTTGGTTGGGGTTTCATAATTTTTATCCAAAAATTGAACCGAACCGAATCATTTAGTTCAGTATTTCTAAATGTAGGTTTTTAGTTTAAAAAACCAAAAGAAACCGAAAAAATCGAATCGAACCGAATCATTTAGTTCAATATTTCTAAATGTAGGTTTTTAGTTTAAAAAACCAAAAGAAACCGAAAAAATCGAATCGAACCAAATTTTTCGGTTTTGGTTTGATTTTGCTCACTCCTAAAACTACTCAACGAGATTTAATAATGCGTGAAGTGAGATTAGATGGCGCTCTAATCCAAATAACTCTCACGACAATCCCAAATGGAATTTTAAAAGAACGGTTTTTATTGAATTATTGAAGATGAAGTTATAAAAACAATAATAAGACCACTTTATTTATAATTTAGTAATTCTATTTCTCTAAGTTAACCTAAAAGGGAAACTAAATTACAATTATACTATAAATAAAAGACTAAGAAACATATCATAATTGATGCTAATTAAAATAAAAAATCATAAAATAATAAAAAAATCCTGAATAACATCCTACATTATTATTATATCCTTTAACTTATCAAAACAAGATAGAACCTAGAAGAAGGGGAAAGTACTTTTTAATATTGAGCCCAACAAATAGAAACCAGCCTATTTCATTTTATACTAATTTTCAGTAATATATATGCACACATTACATATGTTTTTTAAATGCTAAGAATGTTTTTGAAAAAAATCTTAAATGCTAGGAAAATATAAATTTTGAAAAGCTAGTTTCAATAGATAAGAAAAGGACAAGAATTTTGTATCCATCAATGGAAACAAGAATTTGTTTGGTCCATACTGAATCTCTTATTTTATCGGAGAAAATTAAAAAACTGTTTCATGGGTGGTGGACATCATTTATGAAATTGGCTAGAGCAACAACTTTCCATTGCCCCAAGATTGAACATACAAGAAATGGAAAGTTTTATAATATCCTATAAAAAGAAATTACTTGCAACAAAAACAAATTCCATAGAGGAATGACAATTTCTGACTATATATCAAGGAGGAAAAAAAATGAGCATATTGCATTAAATTTAACTTGACATAGACCATGATTTAAAAATAAAATACACCAGAAGCTATCATTGTTTAAAACACAATAAAAAGAATGTAACGATAGGAGATGAACAAAAAAAAAAAAAAAAACAAAGACAAAAACAAAATAAGTAAATGAACTAAGTAACCAACTGAGATGTTCTTAAAAGAAGAGAGCAAAAGCAAAACACTACGTGGTAGAAAGTAGAGCGAGGAGGAGCAAAAGACGGACAATCTTAAGGTTAAGAGTCTTTTCTTAAAACTTTTAAAAAATAAATTGATACCCTGAATGGGCAAATGGTGGCATACTGCTTTTGGCAACCAGATGTGGCAGAGCAATGCCAATGATGATGCTGTTGACAGAATAGAAAGGCTACGATTATCAATGATTAACATTGTTGCGAGAGATAAGAGGCTAGTCGTGTTGGTAGTCAGCACAACTAAGAGAGATAGAAGCTTCTGCGATAATGTCGACAATCAATGCATTGTTGAACATTGTTGTATTTGGCTTTGAATGAAAATGTGAAATTAAATTAGGGATTTGAGTTTTTGGGTAGGATTTTTGGGTGAATTTGTCCTTTAATGGTTTAATCGACACAATTATTTATTGTTTATAAAGCAATAAAGCAACTAGGCTGGGCAGACACTCTTCTATTTCAACCCAGCTATACTATTGATAGATGTGGGGTACTATGTACTTATATCCTCAAACCAATAGCTCACCGCTTTCTGAAATAGAATGTATAAAGATTCAAAAACTTTCAACCATTGTACACTTAGTGTACTTGTAAATTTGCATTTCCCATGCACATATACTAAAAATAAATGAGTCGCATATATTCCCTCAAATTTGCATTTCCTATCTTTTTCAATCGTCAATCTTTAATAATTTTTTGAAAGTATCATTATCAAACAAAAGAATCATAGTACAATAATTATTGTTATGGGTCCTTAAAAATAAAGCAACAATACTATAATAGATTTATGATAATAACACTTATCGAGATATATTATGTATAAATGATAAATTTCCATGATTTAACAAGGTTTAATCTTAGGCAAGAGAGAACAAGAGATAGAATAATCATACCTTGTTAAATGCTTACTGGAAGCTTAATTGAGACATAATAAAATTCATTTTCTCTCTCATTTGTTTTATTTGCTCTTTACATTTCTAAGCTCACTTAATTCTTCTTTCATTCTCTCTAGTTTTAGTCCAATTCTCTCCTTGGTATCACATGAATATCATTACTACTTCCTTCATTTAAAGAACAGTAAACATCATTTGGTTTCATACCTACACCTAGTTGAAAATAGAATATATTGTGTTAGACAAAAAATGTACCATTAGACTCCAGATTAACTAACGTAATATTCCTTAAATAAAATTACTTTTTTATTGAATAAAAGACTCAATTATAGTTATATTAAAACATACCTCTCTTGCTAGCCTATAACTTGATGTTTCTTATGTCGTCCCATTACTCGACAATAAATAGCCAAGATAAATTTTTCAGCACCATCACCTTGATACAAAGATTCCACGTTCTCCTCCACATTTTCAGATACTAATATATTTTTGATACATAAAATTAAAAAAGGAAAAAAAAATCACATGTGAACAATGTATGTACATGCAGTTCCTTTGCTCCCTCACTTGCCCAATCACCATTTTTCTTTTGACATGAAACTTTTTAAAGAATTCAATTGGATTAGATTAAAATCCTATTTTATCTAACTGAATTAAATAAACAATTAAGGTATAAAGTAAACAACAACACACGCATACATATATGTATTTTATAGTTTTTAAATTTTGGAGACTCATCAAAAACTTTGCCAGATCTTTTCTACACTTAGCTATAGGAACTAAACCTCTTCTATGAGCATTGTGCTTCAATGATCAATTGCCCTTGTTTTTATGTATGTTATTCAATAAAAAAAACCATTAGGATATATTTTGTATATTAGTTAAAATTGAAAAAAAAAATTAAAAATTTAAGAGTTCCACACATTACCTTCGAATACTCATTCATCCACTTATCAACCATTTGATATTCTAGTGTAGCTCTCTTGTCTATTTTTCCATCAAATTGTATCTTTTGATTTGTCACAAGTGATCTTAAGGTAAAAACCATTGATGACTCATGTAGCATAGATTGGAACCATTTTTTAACTTATGAGATGAGGTCTCTTTAGTGCAACATGGATATGATAATTTTCCTTTTGTACTCCAACCAGATAGATTAGCATGTGCATGAATTCGTTAACAGTCCATATAGCTGCTACTTTCATTTGGAGATTTTGGCTTTTTGAGACATCATATATGTTAACACTACTTTCCCATAACATCTTCAACTCAATACCATTTCCTGGGCCTTTTGGTACTTAGATAATTAAAGACATAAATATATATGGTTCTTTAATACACATCCAAGGAGGAAGATCGTACAGAAATTAAAGAATTGCCAAGTACTATGCCCAATATTCATGCTTCCAAAAGGATTAAAAACATTAATAGCCAACCTCAACTTTACATTTTAAGGATTAGATGCAAATGACTCATGTATTTTATCAAAAGCCTTCCAAGGCTCAAAATCTGATGGATGCCTTAACAACCCATCTTTCAGATGATTTTCAAAGTGCCATCTCATGTTTCTAGCAGTTTAGATGACATGAATAATCTTTGAAGTCTTGGTATGATAGGAAAGTAACACAAGATTTTCCATAGAACGGTTTTCATAGATCCCTTAGCACTTTTTCCTTTGGGCTTTCATCTAGAAACTCTAAAAACTGGACATTAAGATTCTTGTAATAAATGACACAATCATTTTTACAAGCATTAATTTTCTCATAATAGAGACCGAGGTCTTTTATAATTGTTCTTTTTTTTTTTTTGCCTTATAGTTGGAAGTGGTTTTTTTTTTCACACATAAGAAACACATCTTTCAAAAGCTCGAACAATATGTCGAAAGATTTTTTGCTTCAACCATTGATGCATTTAATGTGTATCAACTTATCAACTTAACCACGAAGGATAAGTTGGAGTACTTCTCATAATTCGGATATAAAGGTTGTTAAATCTCTTTCACCAAATTAAGAACTTTTGTGCCTCTTCATTAAGATCTTGAGCAAAATCTTCTTCAATCAAGTCATACATCTCATTTTGATGAATATTCTCATAATTTTAATTCCCTTCATCAATAGCATCATTATCACTATAACCATTCTCTCTATGATAATACCAATTAGTGTAATCATGCATTATCGATCCCTTCTTCTAGAAGATGTTTGCGTAGTTCACTTCGAACCCTTCTATACCAATTACTAGCATGGGCATAATATTTTCATATACTTTTCTTGAATATGATGATAAATATAATTAAGAAAAGTGGTATTCTGTTGAAATAAGCCATTTTTGACCTTGGCAATCATATCCAATAATTATCTGGCGACAACTTGCTTACAAGTTTAACAACAAAAATTAAGACAAATATTTCATAAAATTGGCATAAAAATAATTATGATTGTTAAAATGAATAAATAGCAGCAAAAATGTGCTCACTATTCCACAATTACAAAATTGTAGAAATAGTTACATGTTTTTGTAGTTTTGTGCAGTAAACTGCAGAATCAACAGCATAAATATGCTTGTTATTTTTGCTGTCATAAAACTATAAAAAAGTTAAATCTTCTATCCAAAACTATAAAAATAATAAGCATATTTGTGTTGTTATTTCTGCTATTCAAAATTATAAGAGCAATTTCTATTTTTACTATTGTAAAGAGTAAAAATCACTACTAGAAAAATGGTCTTTACTGATACTTGTGTTCTGACACTTTATTTAAAAGTATCAGTATATACATATATTTGGATCATTTTCTGCGTTTAACAGATATGTATCAGTAATTACTAATACTGAAGTATCAATAGCTTTAGTAATAGCGATCAATGACGCTTAGGTATCAGCCATTAAAAATTATCATTTTAATTTTGTTTTAGTCCGAATTCGAACCCAAGACCTCTTAAACCTACAGCTTCTACATTGAATCAAAAGACCACTAGGCTACGATTTTTAATTTTTTTAGAGTTATGCTTTTTGAGTGGGTAAAAACAAAACAAATAGACAAGTTTTATCTTATCCAAAATACAACTTTTCAACTCCCTCTACCAAAGTATTTGGTTCCCTCCTAAGCTCCCCAGATCTGAAAAATCCCTAACATCTAAATTGTCAAAAAGTGCTCAACTACCAATCCCTAAATTAAACACAAGCAAGAATCAAAAGCCAACAACCGTCGGCCGACACCCATACAACTTAAATCGCAGCCATCACCGATCAATCCAACCATTGTTGAATGCCAATCGAACCCATCAGCTATCACCACCAGCTAGCGATGTAGCAGCCACGAGAACCATACAGCAATAGCGGCGAACCCAACACGAGAGCGCGAGCGCCGCGAAGTCTAACCCGACGCGAGCGGCAAGCCTCTGCGAACCCACACGCGCAGCGAGCGAAGCCTCTGCGAACCCAGCACGCGAGCGCGAGCAGCATCAGCGGCCAGTAAGCCTCTGCGAACCCAGCACGCGAGCGCGAGCAGCAGCATCAGCAACCAGCGAGCCTCTTCAAACCCAGCACGTGAGCGAGAGCATCAGCAGCGGAAAGCGAGCCTCTTCGAATCCAAGCGAGCCTTTTCATTTTCTTGTGTAGAGTACTTCCGTCGGATGCGTCTTTCAGAATACATGGACACGATTCGAGGAGTTGTTGTGAGTGTTCAGGAGAACGAATCTGCGTGTGTCTCTTTTGTAGAATCCATGCCCTCTTATGCTGACTTGACAAATTGGCAAGGTAATCGATTGAGCTGTATTTGGTTATCATCTTCTTGTTATGCTTGATATTTTATCAAGTGCTGATTATGCATGTAAAATGAGTTCCCTTTTTTTGGTTGATTTCACTCATTAGATTGTTATTTTTTATTATACTGAAATTATTTTCTTGTAGACTTTTTCCAGAAGATGGAATACATTTGGTACAAGGATGAGGTACAAAGCTCGCATCTTGTTTTATTTACCGGTTATTCCAACTTGCATTGAACGTGTAATTGCTCCTATTTTGTGTTAGCGCCTACTATGTTCTTGTATCCTCGCAGACTAAGTTTATCGGGAAGCTAATATTTATGTAAAATCATGTATGCATGTATGAAAGTTTTGGTTCCTTACAATGTGAAATCGTATATGGGACATCCAAATAAAAAGGTAGCTCGAGCTTCACATTCTATGTTTGTGGGATTCATCTCTTGGAAGGATTCTAACCAAGATGAAAGAGTCTCATTGAAGGAGCAACTTGTTTTCTATTACATGGAGAGATCTTTAGCGGTATTTGAAGTAAAATCGGTGAAATCGAGGTTTTATAATCACATTATAGGTATTAACACCTTTTTTTCTCTTTTTTGTGTGGATTTGAATACAGAATATCCGGCACTACTCCGTTTAAAGGTATGGCGGGGTTGTGGCCTTGGTTCGACATCTCCTGGAAGTCCACCATATTTTATTGTATCAGTCTTGTTGTAAAAGCGATAGGCTCTGTGGTGAAGTGTTTGCTTACAAGGTGATATATGGAAGAACGGCAAGGAGAGTCGAACCTTGTAAGGAAATCATAAAGTTGCTTTTACGGCTCATTTCTCTAGTTGATATACAGGCAAGTAATTATCTAATAATATCACTTTACACACTTTAATGTATCTTGTTAAATAGTGCCCTCCTTTTCCTACCCCCCCCCAGCTGCACCCCCACCCCCCCCACACCAACCAACAATTAAATATACAAGTGGAATGTTTGCTTGCTTACATAGTTTGTTCCATTGCTTGCCACAATGTTTTGGATGTAGAAGTTGGTTTTCTTGGAATCAAAGGAAAAAAATCAAAGAAAAAATAAATGTGTAAATTTCTCTCCACGTCCATTTAAATATACAAATGTTAAAATTAATGCACTAATTACTTAAACCATTGTATGATTTTTCTAAAATTAGCATTTACTTGCTATTTTAGGTACTATCAAACTTGATGAAGTTGTTTGATCATGAAGTTGCCAAAAGATGGACAGAATTTGGTCCTTAATGAGTTATTCTCATTGGTTGAATCGATGATGTTACACGCAAGCCCACTTTAGTTTCGTGGCTGCCATTGTCTTACCTATGTTCTCGGGATACCAGAGTTGCAAACTCCACCGAGGTGGGAGGTGAAACCTGTGCTACCAACTCATCAGACTTACATGCACGACTCTAAGACATTGAGATGCAAATCTAGATTTTTGCTTGGAGTTAATTTTTTACTAGGTTTTTAATTTAATGGATAGACACATTGTGTGTTGTGATGATATTTAATTTTTTTCTTTTCCTTTTTCTTTTATTTGTTTGCAGATATGATTAATATGTTTAAAGTGTTTCTTCTTCAACTTATATCCCTAACCCATCAAATTTATCGAATGAAGAAGCTGTCCGTGAATGAAGAAGCTATCTGTGATAATGCATGATCGCACTTATGTTCATAGAGTGAAAAATAATAATCCTTCTAAATTTAGCTTTTAGATTTGGTAAATTTAGCCCTTAAATTCAGCTATGAGTAGAAGGAATTTGATTGGATAATAGTAGTTAAGATTATTCAATTATAAGAATAAGATGTCTTGTAATAAGACGTCTTTGTGTATGGAAGTATTTGGATTGTGTAATATATATTGATAATATTTAAATGTTATGAAAGGTTTTGATATATAAATTGATTTTTGTTCTTATTTCTCACAGCCTTTTAATTCTATCAACAAATCAATGGGCAACATGTCATTTTATATAATTATTTTTTTAAATAATAAATAAAGTAGTGATACTATAGTAACAGTAATCACAAATACTAATATAGTATTGTAATATTTTTGATATCATGGTGTTATTATTTTAGTGATACTATAGTAATAGTAATCACTGACACCACTTACAAGTGTCACTATTTTTCTGACTCCCAGATTACTGACACAATTAACAAGTGTCAGTAAAAGTAATTTCTGACACTATTCTAAAGTCAGTAAAGACCATTTTTCTAGTAGTGAATAGTTGTTGTTTCTACTATTCTAAAGTGTAGAAATAGCTACTATTTTTGTTGTTCAAACTATAGAAATAGCAATAGTTTTTACTGTTTAAAACAATAGAAACAACTACTATTTCTGTAGTTTTGCGCATTAAACTGTAGAAATAGTTGTATGTTTCTGTATTTTTCTATATCAAAGTGTAGAAAGAGTTACCTTTTTCTATAGGTTTGTCCATTAAACTGTAAAAATAGTTGCACATTTCTTAATTACAGATGGTAACTTTTACATGTTTAAGAAAATTTTAAATTCAAGATGTCTTACCTGTATTTGGCTCTGTATTTTACCTATTTATTTCATATAGATATTAATATTGCAGATTTATACAAAACATAAATGAATAGTGTAAAAAAAAAACAAAAATCTAACACTTCACACAAAAGTCATAGGATGTTCAACATAAGTTATAAGCAATTGGAAGATATATTCTTGAGTTACTAGAGGCTTTCCTAGCACTTTGTGGGAATGATAAGAATAAGTTTTTCTAAGTTTCACTTTGATTCTGGATAAGCTAAAAAAAAAGAATAATAATAATGTAAGATTTTTAGCATTTATGTGAACACAAATAAAACTTAAGAAACAAAAGTTGAAAATAAAATCATCAATAACCATTTCTTTAATTTTTCTATAAAAGAACCCAGACAAAAGGAGAGAAAAAGAGGGGAAAAAACCACCGCCTTTACCACTAGGCCATCAAACTATCCTCTTGTAATAGTAGGACTTGACAATAGTGGGTGCTTCCTAAAAGGACATTAATGTAAAGAATATAAAGAATATAAAGATGACCAATAGTATAGGTCCAATTGAATTCACTACACTTTACATCAACCAAAAAACAAAGCATCACACAAAAAAAGAGCTAATATGGACAATATTTTTAGGATGTCATTAAACATATGCAATAGGTCCAAAATGAATTCAAGTCTTAAATACGTTTTCCAACTATTGATTAAGCTTATGTGCACTTCATAAGCAAAAATACAGGTACCAAAAGAACATGATACCTCTCTTGTTTTGTGCTTTGATGATTTATAGCATCAATATTTATAGTTACTAACAAGGAATCTTTTGTCATGCTTAAGAATTATTAAAGGAAAACCTAACATAGTTAGCACATGAACTAAGCGCCTTTTGGTATTTTTGCCGATGCTATCTTAGGAAATTTAGAAATCGAAAAGAAAAGATCAAGCAATGTGAGAACATTAAATATTCCCTATAACAGTATACTTTTATCGGACCTATCTTACACCATTGTCCTGTTATTGCTCATATAATGACAACATTTCAATTGAATGCAATTTTTTTACAATTTGGATATCAATTCTATATATGATAACTTTTGTTGAAGTGATTCGACTAATGAAAAAAACTGAAGTAAGAAAAAAAAAAACAAAACAAAGAAAGAAAGAATCATAATCTAATATAACTTCAAGAACAAATAAATCAATACTAAATCGAGAGGAAAAAAGAATAAAAGGACACCTCATATTGAAACCAGACTTCTCTTTAATTAATTTCCTTTCATCAAAATTCCAAATACCTAAATCTTGAAAAACAAAAGTTATCTAATCATTATCACTAAAAGAAAAATTCAAACTTAACTCAAGAATAAAAAGTATTTGGATTAGAAAATTACTGTAAATTAGCAAAAATTATATTGGGAAACCCTTCAACAATACAATTCCATATATAAATAAATCAAAGATTTGCAAATTACCTTCCAACTGAGATAAAAGAAATCCAATGAATGAAATTGATGAAGAAAACCTACTGCAGTTATTTTTTGTTGCCTGAAACAGGAAGTGTCTTAACAAATTTAGCATGCAGCGAACAAGGGAATTTTGTTGAATCATGAACGATTTTCTCTCTCTAATAGGTTCTGATATTTCTTACTACTGAGGAGAAAGAGCAACAAGGAGTAAAAGTTATAAACTAAAAATCTAAATATAGTGGATTTAACTAAAAAGATAATTAGTAAATTTGTGGGAATCAGAACTTTGGTAATAATTCCCAAATTTGTGGGCCCAACACAGTTTCAATTCCAATTCCAATCCTTAATTTTGCAAGTAAATGTGTCATTGATTCCGATTTCAGAATTTTCATTCCCATTGCTGGTAAGTAAACACACCATTAGTGTTTATATTGCTTGTTTTCAGTGTTGCTTGGTGCTTACGAGTTTTTAGATTGTTCTTCTGGCATTGGTATGATTAATGATTTGAGCCATGACCATTTGGAAAGTTGAATTTTGTTCGTCAACCTCCATGCCTGCCTCCTCATGGCTTTCTTCCTCTCTGCCTAATTATGATTAATAAATGTTGTCTCTTCTTGTCTTTGGGACATCACTGTTTGTTCATGATTCTTAAGAGCAGTAATAAATTGTTCAAATTCAGGTAAGGAGTTCTGTAAGCATGGTTATTTTGAAATCCAAGTATTTCGGCCTCAAAGATCTTGCAAGTTGGAAAACCTTATCTTTATCTAGAATTGGTTTTCCAATGGCTGCTAGATCATCACAAACTTATTTGAATTTCTTAAAAAATTCTTTAAGCTTGATGTTTTCTTTCTTAAGAGAGTAGAGGTTGTCTCTCAACTATGACTCTTAGTCTTTTGTTGTTGGAAGCATGTGCTTTTTAATAGATTGCCAAACTTCTTTAGTGGATTGGCTTTTGACTATTAGACTTAGCACTTCCTCCACCATCGTACCTCTTAGCCATGTAAGTAATATTGAAAGGAGAGAAGAATATATTTTTCTTTTTTTATTCTAATTTAGAAGAACATGAAATATATATACACACACACACGCAAGTTTGACAAGCCATTACATAGAAGAATTTGTGAATTATTAAAAGAGCACTTTCCTAAAGTGTATATAGTAACTCGGATTGACAAAAAAAATCCCGGCCCGACCCAACCCGCATGGGTTGGGCTTGGATATGGGCCCAAAAAATATAAAGCCCGCATATATTGGGCTTGGATAAAGGTTTAGAAAAAACTTAATTTATAAATAAAAAATAAATTTAATTTAAATAAAAAGAAAAAAACTCAAAATACTAAATTAGTTTAATTTTTTATATTAATATTTGTTATTTATTAGGTTGTATTACTAATATTTTATGTATTGGACTATTATTTTATTATGTATGAGATAATTATTTTTAATTTAAATTTTTTTTAATTAAAAAATTATTATATAATTAATGAAAAAGCCCAAGTCTAGTTTGTCCAAATTTAGAAGGGATTTTGATGAGCCTGGACTTTGTTTGAATAATGTGGGCTTGGGCTTAGGTTTGAAAAAGTCCGGCCCAAGCCCACAAATTACCAACCCTAATAATAACAGTTGACCAAAGATATAGTAGCCGTCGTAAATAATACTCAATTAATCATGATGATTCAATCGTAATAGTGGGATACCTCTAGTCATGGCTGAGTATGTTGTTAAATTAGTTTCAATGGTGCTAATGTTGGATTCTGGTGATTTCTTATTGCTATGCATGGAACTTGTTATTGTCTTACTTGCTAACTTTTGTCTCATTATGATACGGTATCTTATAAAAAATCATCCCTCCTACTAAAAGCATCAACTATCTTATCTTGCTTTCAAGATTTATGCTTCAACGCGAATGAGAAATTCTACATAAAAGTAATCTAGCGGGCATGCATTCGATTCAGGTGCTCTTGAGAATTAAGATACTTCAACTTCTGATGGTTACTATAAAGTATAAATTCTCGATGTATCAAATAGTGCTCCCAACGCATAAGAGCTCAAAATAAAGCAAATAACACATGTTCATACGTCAACCACTTTTATTGCGCTTCACAAAGCTTCTCACTAAATAACTCTACTGATCGCCCTTCTAGTGATAATACCACCCCAGTGCTAACTTTAGATGCGTCAAACTCCACCACAAACAGTTTTTCAAAGCTTGATAATGTCAGTATAGGTGCAGTGCTCAACTTCTCTTTTAGAATAGTGAAACTAGCCTCCTGGTCCTCACCCCAATGGAATCGGCTTTTCTTCAAACACTCGGTGATTGGAGCTGCAATGGTACTGAAATTCTGAATAAATTACCTGTAAAAAGTAACCAAACTATGGAAACTCGGAACCTCAGTAACAGATTTTGGAGTACGCCGCTGACAGATCGCCTTCACCTTGGGCCGTCTTTTTTGATGCCATTCTACATTAACAACAAAGTCCAAAAAAACCAAGCTGTCTTGCAAAAAACTACACTTCTTCAAGTTAATGTACAACTTGTTTTCCCTTAACACCAGTAACACTTGCTGTAGCTAATCTAAATGTGCCTCATCACTAATGCTGTATATTAGGATCTCTTCAAAATAAAGAACAACAAAACAGTTGGTCACTGGCTACAATACCTACGTCATCCGTTGCATGAAAGTGCTCGGCATGTTCGAAAATCCAAATAGTATAATCAACTACTTATACAATCCTTCCTAGTCTCGAAGGCTGTTTCTGTTCATACCCTAGCCGTATCCAAATCTGACGGCACCCATTCGTAAATCTATTTTTGGAAACACTTTAGCCCTATCCAATTGATCCAGCACGTCCTGCAAAGTGAGGGAAATGAGCAATATGCCCCTTCTGTTTATCAAAACTAAGTGAACCTCCCCCTCAAGTTTTAAAAATTAGTTAAAACTCCCCTAAAGTTAAAATATTAACTATGAATTAACTTGCTTAAAAGGCAATTATGTCTTTAAAAATAAGTCCAACAACATTTTAATATAAATATACTTCCTAGACATAATTCAACGTAAAATAAATTAAAAATACATAATTCAACGTAAAATAAATTAAAAATACTTGTATAAAAGATAGTTGTAGTTTATTTTATTTATTTATTTATTTTTTAACTTTCCCCTCTCTTTCTTTCTTCATTTTCTAAATCACTTGAATGACCAGAGATGGTAAGAAGTAACACAACCCAAGCCGCCAGTTTTGATTCTACTCCTAATTAATTTTTTTCCCCCTCCATAACCATAGCCAACATTTGTTTCCTCCATCACATTAAAGGAACAAAATCCAAAATGAGAACAAATTTATTTAAAAGTCAAATTTATTTAAATGAAGGTTGAGTCCTTTTATGGCAGTGCTTAGAGTCAAATCAGCTTTGGACTGCTAGGCCTACGGCAGTGATACAACGGCGATGAATAGTTGGCTGCAGTGATGTTTATTGCTAGGGTTTCAAATTTGAGAAATGTAAAAATAGGGGGGAAAAGAATAAAAATCCATATTTACTTTTTTTCAATAGTGGCAATGGAAACGTGGGTAAAATCCATTTGAGGATTTAGGATCCGAAAAGTTCGATCTTATATTATTGGTTATTGTTTGTATTTAATAAGATGAAATCTTTATGGTCTTTTGTTTCAATGTTTAATTATTTTTTACTTTGGTTTATTAATTTGTAAATTACAAACTATTTTTATGTGGGCCCATAATATAATAAAAATAATTCTATTATTTTTAAAGATAGATTTGTCCTTTGCAAAAGTCAATTCACAGTTAATATTTTTAACAACGGTGGGACTTGACTAGTTTTAAAACTTGAGGGAAGTTTCACTTAGTTTTAAAAAACAGCAGAGGGGTACCACTCATTTTCCTGCATAGTCGGAATTGGAAACCGGTGTCGCATAATAATTTTGTTGGTACTATGACTATCCACACACATACTCCAACTCCCTGTTGAGATATAATTAGTAATCTAGTAAATTGAGCAAGAAGTTTGAAGGGTTATTTGGTTTATTTTTCAACGTGAAGTAAAGGGTAGAATTGATGTTTGCAATGTGGCTTTGGAAATGTAAAGCATGATTAATGTGATCTCCAGAGTTGTCTAAGATAGGTCCCAGTCAGAATTAACGGAAACAACAAACAAATAATTTGTTCTTCTTAGGGTGAGAACTACCGCAATTGCTAATTGAATTAGATAAAAGCCTGATCTCTTTTTATTGAAATATTCGAGTCTATTTATAGAACAAAATTAATGAAATAAAGTAGTTAAAATCAATTAAACCACTTAGCTATAACTTCGAAGTAAAAAATAATCTTAAAGGAAACAAGATTAAATCTGAATTCTTCATCAATACGGCTTGACGTAGTAAGCTTTCCGTTGATTTTTTGAAGAGTCCTTGAAGGAACGTGATGCCCACCTCATGCATGGCTTGCATGGTTACTTGCATGTGCCCATGCATTTTCGTTATTGGCTTGCATGGTTGCTTGCATGTGCCCATGCATATTCGTCATATTTGCTGTTGGGTTTTGCTTCTCGTTTGGACTTGCGTATGCTCTTATCAGTCTATAATGCATATAAATATAGAACTCTGGTTGTATGAAAAAGAAGAGAGAAACGAAAAAATGAATTAAGCAATAAAGTTTCAGAAATTTCCAGCAAAATACTCTGCTCTTAAATAAAATTTTTCTGCACTTCCGCTTGCACCCAACAAATTTGGTATCAGAGCTTTTCCAAAACACCCTCAAAATGACATCAAATACCCTACCCACATTATTTTCATATGCTCCCAGTCAAGTTCCAATATTTGAAGGGGTACATTTTGAATATTGGAGTAATCAAATGGAAACCTTTTTCCTCTCTCAAAATTTATGGGATGTTGTTGACGATGGATATGCTGAACCACCAGAATCTGCAAGTTCTTCAGATTGGACTCTAGCACATCAACAGCAGTACAAAGAAAACATACAGAGAAATGCTACGGCACTTCGATATATCCAGCAAGGTGTTAGTAAGTCAATTTTCCCCAGAATATTTGGTGTCAAAAAGGCCAAAAATGCTTGGGAAATCCTAAAACAAGAATTTCAAGGTTCCGAAAAGGCAGTCACCATCAAGTTACAAACTTTGTGGAAAGAGTTCGATAATTTATCAATGAAAGACAGTGAAGGAGTTCAAGATTTTTGCAGTAGAGTTACTGAGATTGTGAACCAGATTAAAGGTTACGGGGACTCCATTGAAGACAAGAAGGTGAATGAAAAGGTGCTGAGATGTCTTCCTCTAAAGTTTGATCATTGAAGAATCAAGGATTTGTCCAAGATGACTTTTTCAGATTTGTCAGGATCATTACGGTCTCATGAGCAAAGAATCAATCGACCTTCAAGTCAGCCTACAGAGCAAGCTTTTCAGTCAAAGATTAATAATTCAGATCAGAATAAAAGCAGCAAGAAAGACCAGAAGAATGGAGGCTCGTCTCAAAGAAACGGACAGCGTGGCAAAGGGCAAAAAGAACAGAACGACAACCGCAACAAGTGGAAAAATGACAGAGGGAATTCACAGAAAAATTCAGATTCTCAGTGCATCATTTGTAATCGGTCTAATCATGAATCAAAAGATTGTCGTTATAAATGCACAAGGTGTCGCATTCCTAACCATTCTCAAAGGGATTGCTGGTATCAAAATAAGAAAGGCAAAAATGAGGCAAATTTTACAAAAGAAGGTGATGGAGATTACTTGTTTTATTCAAGTAAAGGTGCTGAACGTGAATCATATAATTTGTGGTATTCGGATAGCGGCTGCAGCAACCACATGACTGGAGAACGTGACATTTTCATCAACCTTGACCAAAGTTTTAATTCGCAAGTGAAGCTTGGAGATGGAAAGATGCAGGAAAAGGCACTATTGCTGTCCATACAAAGGGAGGTAACAAAAAGCTCATTTCTGACGTTCTTTATGTTCCAAATTTAACTCAAAACCTCTTGAGTGTGGGGCAGCTAATTCAAAAGGGTTTTTCAATTTATTTTGATGATGAAAAATGCAAAATTATTGATAAAACTAATAATCACACAGTGGCCGTTGTTGAAATGTCAAAGAATAAAGTTTTTCCTCTTGTTATGCCACTTGATGAGAATGTTGCTCTCAAAACAGAAAATTCAGATTTGTCAAATTTATGGCATCTCAGATATGGCCATTTAAACTATAAAGGGCTGAATTTGCTCAAGCAAAAGAACATGGTGATTGGCTTACCTGATGTTGGAAGATATGAAAAAGTTTGCGAGGGCTGTATATATGGAAAAATACATAGACTTCCATTTCCTAAAAATTCATGGAGAGCCAAAGCTCCGTTGGAGTTGGTGCATGCTGATATTTGTGGTCCTACAAGGACTCTCTCTCTCAATAATAGGAGATATTTCATTCTTTTTGTTGATGACTATACAAGGATGATGTGGATTTATTTTTTGAATGAAAAATCAGAAGCTTTCTCAACTTTTCTTCAGTTTAAAGCTCTTGCAGAAAGGCAAAGTGGATGCAAAATGAAGACCTTGAGAACTGATCAAGGTGGTGAATTTATCTACACTCCATTCATGAATTATTGCAGGGATAATGGAATTCAAAGACAACTTACTGTCAGCCGAAGTCCACAACAAAATGGAGTCGCAGAACGGAAGAACCGTACCATTGTAGAGATGGCAAGAAGCATGTTAAAAGGCAAAGGCATTCCTAACAACTTATGGGCAGAAGCATGTCATACAGCAGTGTATATCCTCAACAGGTCTCCTACAAAAGCTGTTAGAGACAAAACTCCATTTGAAGCTTGGCACAACCGAAAGCCAACTGTTGATCACTTGAAGATTTTTGGGAGTATTGCTTATGCCCTTATTCCAGCTCAAAACAGGGAGAAGTTTGATGAAAAAGGTGAAAAATATTTGTTTATTGGCTATAGTGATGAGTCTAAAGGGTATCGGTTGTTGAATCCTACAACAAATAAGCTTGTTATCTCAAGAGATGTTGTATTTGACGAGGCATCAGCATGGCAGTGGGAAAAAGATCAATCTCAAGCATCTAGCTTTTTTAAAGCTCCTGTATCTCCACCAAATTCTTCACAGCAAAATAATTTGGAACCAAATTCTCCAAATTCATCAGCAAAAAGTTCTTCGGATGATGAAAGCCCTCCAAGGAAGATAAAGTCAATGAGAGAAATTTATGAGTCATGTGAACTTGCTTTATTTTCTTGTGAGCCTCAAGACTTTGAGGAGGCCTCAAGAAATGAAAATTGGATCAAAGCAATGAACGAGGAAATGGCCACCATTATGAAAAATAAAACTTGGGAGATGGTTAATTTGCCAAATGGAAAAGAAACAATTGGGCTGAAATAGATCTTCAAAATCAAGTACAATGAAGATGGTTCAGTTCAAAAATATAAGGCGCGTCTCGTTGCCAAAGGATACTCTCAGCTGCCTGGAGTTGATTTTACAGAAACGTTTGCTCCCGTAGCTCGAATGGAGACTATTCGAATCTTGCGCCCAAATGGAATTAAATGTGTTTCGCTTAGATGTAAAATCGGCATTTAAATGGTGAAATTGAAGAAGAGGTTTATGTTGAGCTAAAGGATATGAAGTGAAAGGTGAAGAAAACAAAGTTTATCGAAAAGCCTTGTATGGCTTCAAGCAAGCCCTCGAGCGTGAAATAATTGATAGATATTTCATTAAAAATGGATTTGTGAAGCTCAAGTGAACCTTCTCTTTATGTCAAAAAGGAAGGTGATTTCCTTATTGTTTGCCTTTATGTTGATGATCTAATTTATTGTGGCACTAATCGAAAATGGTGGAAGAGTTTAAAAAAGCATGCTAGATGAATTTGAGATGACCGACTTGGGCTTAATGAAGTATTTTCTTGGCATTCAAGTGAAGCGGAGGAAAAATCTTCTTTTGTCAAGAAAAATACGTAGAAGATTTGTTGAAGAAATTCCACATGTTCAAATGCAAACCAGCACCTACTCCTATGGGTTTGAATGAAAAATTGAAACATGATGAAAAAGAAGAAAAGACTGATGCAAGAATCTATAGAAGCCTGGTTGGTTCGTTGATTTATCTAACCAACTCAAGACCTGACATTTTGCACTCAGTTAGTGTTCTTTCTAGATTTATGAATGATCCAAGGAAGTCCCATTATATTGCAGCAAAGAGAATCTTAAGGTATCTTGAACAAAAAGGGATCATGTATGAAAAGAAGACAATTGCAAGCTTGTTGTTTTGGTCGGGTTCCCTTGATGAAAAAGCACATCGGGTTATATATTTTGTCTTGGTACAAATGTGATTTCATGGAGCTCGAAGTCGGTAGCTTTATCCTCACCGAGGCAGTACAAAGAATCGTGGCCGTTTGGCTTAGAAGAATTCTCAAGGATTTGCCAATCAAGATCGCAACAATAATTTATTGTGACAACATGTCACCATTGCTCTAACAAAGAACCCGTATTTCATGCTAAATCTAAGCACATTGCGTTATCACTACATCCGTGACTTAGTAAGCAAAGGAGAAGTTAATATGGAGTTTATCAAAGACTAATGCAGATTTTCTGACCAAAGCAATCATCATTGAGAAGTTCGAAAAATTCAAGAAGCAATTGAAGATTACTAATTAAGAGGTGGTGTTGAGATATAATTAGTAATCTAGTAAATTGAGCAAGAAGTTTGAAGGGTTATTTGGTTTATTTTTCAACGTGAAGTAAAGGGTAGAATTGATGTTTGCAGTGTGGCTTTGGAAATGTAAAGCATGATTAATGTAATCTCCAGAGTTGTCTATAATGCATATAAATATAGAACTCTGGTTGTATGAAAAAGAAGAGAGAAACGAAAAAATGAATTAAGCAATAAAGTTTCAGAAATTTCGAGCAAAATACTCTGCTCTTAAATAAAATTTTTCTGCACTTCCGCTTGCACCCAACACTCCCATCCTTTGGAACAAATAAAGCTAGAACAGCACACAGACTTTTACTCTCCCAAATGTACCCTTTCTCAATAACTTATTAACGTGCCCTTGAAGGATATAATGCTCCCGCAGACTCATTCTATAATGCGAAAAACTTGGATAAATAGAACAAGGCATAAAATCAATGCAATGCTGCACATCTGTCATCGGTGGCAGCTCGTCAAGCATCTCTACAGGCATTAAATCTACAAACTCTTCCATTAGAATCTGTACTTCTGCGGACACATTGCCTAATTCTTCATCCGCTATCATAGCATATCTCTCACATTCAGCTATGTGGTCATTTGCCACAGCTAATAAACTATTGTCTTCCTCTCATAATTTCTTTTGTTCAGCTGGTACCATAATAATTTTCTTTCCATTCTACCAAAACATATACTCATTCTCTATTTCCCTATAAGTTGCATCAACATCAAACAACCAAGATCTTCCCAATATAATATAGCAGGCATCCATATAAATACATCACACAAAACTTCAGCTTTATAATTTTGGCTAATAAAAAATGGCACCTACAAATTGCGGTCACTTTTGTTTCAGCCCTTTTCTTGATCAATCTGATCTTGTAAGATGAAGGATACTCTTCGATTTTCAACCCCAAGACTTATACTAATTCCTTTGATGCAATGTTTTCACTAATACCGCTATCAATGATAACCTTACACACCTTAAGTCAGAACAATCTTGCAATGTAGTGAGTCCTCTTCTACCGTTAGTGTCAACAAGATTTTATAAACAATACAAGTAAGCTTGTCCCTATCATTTCCTTCTATAAATTCTTTTTCAGCATTATCTTACACTTTATTCACAACATGAGCTCTTTGCTCAGAGGACACCTCCCCCCCCCCCCCGAACAATTAGCTAATTTCTTAAAAGGGCATTGATTAGATTTATACCCAAGTTCCAGATATCTCAAGCAGTTGTAAAACTAGGCCTAGCACAGGGATTACTCCCTCGCTATTATGACTGCTATTGCAACTGTGGTTGTTGAGGTAAAGAATTATATGCTATAGTTGCTGGTTGTTCTACCTAAATCTGTTATTGCACCAGAATTATTAACACCTGACTCAATCTATTATTCCATTCCTAGTTGTTTGTGGCCTTGGTAGTGGACGCGTTTGTTCAGTCTTAGTTGCTTTCCTAATCACTTCAGAAAACCCTCACATCTTATGCATATCTAATTCATTAACAATGTCAGCCCTTGAACCATCAATAAATCTTGCCACTAGTTGACCATCAGTCTCCCTTAAATAATTCGAAGCATCTAACTTCAGAAATGACTACATATTCTGCTAGATTACGATTTCCCTGAATACAATTTTTGAATTTTTGATATACGATCTATTCGTAATCAAGGGGCAAAAAGCGCGCCTTCAGTTTCTCCTTTATCCTTTCGCATGACTTAATTGGCTTTTCCCTACTACTCGCTGTTTATTTTGACCCTATGTCTACCATGTTGAAGCTCCATCTTGTAACTTCAAAACTACCAATTTCACATTTTTATTAGCAGGGATATCCATATAGTTAAAGAATTTTTCAACAGAACTCAACCAATCTAGAAATTCTCCCACATGCAAGGTACGCTTAAAAATAGGTAATTCAATATTCACCTTATAGGACTTTCTTTTGCCTCCATCTGAATCATCATGCGACTCTTCATCCAAAGAAGAATATTCCTTTGACACCTCCTGTTACACACACAATTGCTTGCTTGAGGAAAATAAAAGATACAAGCGCAACTCGCTAAGCGCCTCCACTACTCAATACTGAGTGAATAAATTTGTTCAATGATCTTTATTCATGACATAAGGTATTTATAGGCAAGTGCATTACAACTACCATGAGCAAAACTAGGAACAAATAAGTAGAAAAATTATCAAAGCAGCTAACAACGTGGCTACTGTACATGCAATCTTTTTAACTTCGGTTAAACATGCATGTGGCTAGCATAGAAAGGTTGAATGTGCCACCAACGTTGGCACCGAACCTTGAGAATTTGAAAAGTGCCAAGACTTTTACTTTAAAAATGGATAGCATGCATGACAAGGTTCGGCTATAAATAGAGGAGCAATCGTTAATTGAAGGCATCCCAAAATTGAGAGAAACAATTCAAGTGAAGAATTGTTGAGAGATGAGCAATTGGAGAGAGTGTGTATTTGAGAGGTTTTTCCGTTCAAGTGTGTATGAGAGTACTGTGTGTATTTAGATTTTGGGAAGCGAGATTTCTTTACTCAAATATTGTACTCTAATAATTATTAGTAATACAATTATTTTCTCTTACTCCCGTAGATGTAGGCATAATTACCGAACCACGTAAAATTCTTGTGTCCTTTATTTTTCTTGTGATTATTTGGTGCGCTTGATTCTGCATTCCGCGTACAACAAATCGTATCAGAGCTGACGGTTCGTACTTAGGATAGACGGTACAGTTCACGAATACGGTGGAGCCAGCAGTTCATATTTGGGAGGATCAGTATTTTGTGTAGTAGCGTGGATTTATGCATGTCTAAGAAAGTTCTGTTACAAAGGCGATAAGAGCCTAAGGAGACTGGGTTTTAAGTGGGATCAGTGTGACCCCGCCAGTCTTTCCTAGGAACTTTCCTAGTGCATTTTTCCATACGTACTGATCTCTAAGGTGGGAATAGTTTATTGAGAAAATGGTAGAAGGTGAAACTTCCAGAAGTGGGAAGAGATCTACCCAGACTATTCCAGGAGACACTTTAGGTGGGTGACGAGACTTGTCACATCGCCAATCAGCACTTATTATAGGAGGTTAGAACATTAATGTTGAAAAGTTTGATGGGAAAATCAACTTCGGTATGTGGAGGCGCGAAGTTATTGATACTCTTATTCAAATCGATCTCGATATTGTTCTAAAAAATAAAAGACACTTGTATGACGAAAAAACTTAGGATCGTATGAATGAGAAAGCCTGTGGTCAAATAAGATCTTGCTTGATCAAGGAGGTGAAATATTTGGTGAAAGATGAGTAGTGTGCGATGAATTTGTGGCGTACATTGGAGGAGAAGTACCTGCTAAAAAGTCCTAAAAATCGCTTTCTTACAATGATCCAAGTATATGGCTTTTGAATGAAGTTTGGGGTATCAATGCACGATCACGTCTCAAGATTTGAGAAGTTACTTGCAGATTTGAAAAATCTTGATGAAGATATTAAAGATGAAGTCAAGGCTATGATTTTATTACACTTACTTCCAAAAGAATATAACCATTATGTGACTACTTTATTATATGGGAAAAGTGTACTCATCTTTAAGGATGTCTCCACAGTATTGACTAATTTAGAAATTCAGAATAATGATAAACATTCCAAAAAAGCATCATCTGAAGTTTTGTTAGCCAGAGAAAAGACGATGGAGAAAAAGAAGAAGCAAGGTGGAAAAAATTCTCGATCTAAATCAAGAAGCAGAAATATAACTCGAGATAAGTGTGCCTTTTGTCATGAGAGATGCCATTGGAAGAAAGATTGTCCAAAGGCTCATAAGAAAGGTGAGAAGAAACCAGTAGCAGCAAATATGACATGTAAAGATGAAGATTCTGATTATTCACTAAGTATTATGCCTGCAGCATATGTGGCTAATTCGAGCAAGTGAATAATTGATACCATACCAACCTATCATTTGTGTCCCACAAGGGAATGGTTTATCGATTTTTGTGATTTGGAATCTAGTGCAGTTATGGTGGAAAACGATCAACCTTGTCACACAATAAGGATATGAACAATTTAGCTCAAAATGTTCGATGGAATGGTCAAATAACTGAAAGAAGTTAGATATATTCCAACTCTAAAGAAAAATCTAATTTATGTTGGTCCTTTAGAGGTCAAAGGCTACAAGGTTACCATTGAAGATGGCACAATAAAGTTCACACATAAAGCTATGGTGATTCTGCAAGGGGTTCAGCGTCACAATTTGTATTATTTGAAAGGAGGTACAACTGATAAAACTAATGTTTTTGAGGTTCATAGTGACACCACCAAGCTATGACATGTATGATTGGTACATGCTAGAGAAAAGTCTCTGCAAATTCTGATGAAACATGGACTTTTGAAACAGACCAACACTTATAAACTGAAATTCTGTGAGCATTGTGTTGTTGGCAAGGAAACAATGGTCAATTTGGCATGGCTAATTATGATACTCATGAGATCCTTAAATATGTTCACAGCAATGTATGGGGACCAACCAAGACTGCATTAATTGGTGCAACTCATTATTTTGTTTCATTTGTTAATGATTTCTCTATACGTGTTTGGATGTACACCATGAGAGCAAATGATGAGGTTCAAGAGATTTTCATGAAATGGAAGAAACTGGTGGAGACTTAAACTGGCAGAAAGATAAAAGTATTACGTTCTAATAATGGGGGTGAATATACTTCTAATCTATTCTTGCAAGTATGCCAGAGTGAGGGTATAAAAAGACATTTCACGGTGAGACATGGAAAGGCTCGTAGCAAAAGGATTTGACTATAATGAAGTGTTCTCTCCACTTGTAAAGTATACTTCCATTCATATCCTACTTTTCTTGGTAGTTGAATATGAGTTAGAGTTGGTTCAATTGGATATTGAGACGACGTTCTTACATGGAGATTTGGAGGAAGAAATCTATATGACTTAGCCATGTGGTTTCAAAGTTATTAGAAAGGAGAATCACGTGTGTAGATTGTTTAGATTGATTAAATCTTTATACAAATTGAAACAATCACCAAGACAGTGGTACAAAAGAATTGATCAATTCAAATCAAGGGTAAAAATTCATCAAAAGTGAACACAATCACTGTGTTTACTTTAGAAGACTACAAGATGGAGCTTTATCTATCGGTTACTTTATATCAACGATATGTTTATAGCTTCAAAGAACATAGGCGAGATTGAAAGATTAAAGAAGAAGTTGGCTTTTGAGTTTGAGATGAAAGACTTAGGTGATACATAGAGAATACTTTGCATGAAGATTCGTAGAGACAAAAAGAATAAGAGCATATGGTTGACTCAAAAGTCTTATTTGAAGAAAGTACTAGAAAATTTTGGTATAGATGACAAAACTAAACCAGTTTCTACTCTTCTGGCTCCTCATTTCAAATTAAGCTCTTACTCATGTCTTTTTTTCTCAAGAGGAGCGCGATTACATGGCTCGTGTTTCATATGCTAGTGTTATGGGTAGTCTTATGTATGTTATGGTGTGCATAAGGCCCAATATATCTCAAGCCGTGAGTATAATTAGTCGATACATGTACAATCCGTGTAAAAATCATTAGCTTGCAGTGAAGTGGATTCTCTCATATCCGCATGGGACAACTAATGTTGGATTATTATTAAAAAAGGATTATGGTCAAGATAAGTTAGGTATTATGATTCTGATTTCGCCGGAGATCTTGACAAGCGAAGATCAACAACGGGCTACGTATTTACATTGGGTGGAGGTCCGATTAGTTGGAGGTCAATTTTACGGTCGACAATTACTCTTTCCACTACAAAAGTAAAGTACAAGGCAGCAACTGAGGCTGTAAAAGAAACTATTTGGTTGAAAGGCTTCTCTGGAGATTTGGGAGTAATCTAGGAGAACATTGAGGTTTTCTGTAATAACCAAAACACGATATTCCTGACAAATAACCAAACATAGCATGCTCGAGCAAAGCACATAGACGTAAAATATCATTATGTGAGGGAAGTTATCGAGAGTAGTGTTGTGTTGTTGAGAAAGATCAATACCAAAGATAATCTATCAGATATGTTGACAAAGTTGATTTCTGGAGTAAAGCTTCAATATTGCTTGAAACTAATTCAAATCTTTCGAATGTGTTAAGTTTGGGAAACTTTTGAACTACGGTTAGCTTGATCCTAAATTTAAGGGTACACAGACAGTCATAGAAATGTAGCCACTTTGAGGATGATGTTTTATTGGTAGTCAGCTCAAATTTGACAAATCTTCATCGAGGTAGAGAATTGTTGAGCACATGCAACCTTTTTAACTTTGGTCCAGCATAGAAAGGTTGAATGTGCCACCAAGATTGGCACTGAACCTTGAAAATTTGAAAAGTGCCAAGACTTTTGCTTTGATAATGACTAGCATGCATGGCAAGGTTCATATATAAATAGAGGAGCAATCGTTCATTGAAGGCATCCCAAAATTGAGAGAAACAATTCAAGTGAAGAATTGTTGAGAAATGAGCAATTGGAGAGAGTGTGTATTTGAGAGGTTTTTCCTTTCAAGTGTGTGTGAGAGTACTGGGTGTATTTGGGTTTTGGGAAGTCAGGTTTCTTTACTCGAATATTGTACTCTAATAATTGTTAGTAATATAATTATTTTCCCTTATTCCCGTGGATGTAGGCATAATTACCTAACCACGTAAAATTTGTATGTTTTTTATTTTTCTCGTGATTATTTAGTGCGCTTGATTCCATATTCCGCGCACAACACTAACAACCTTTGACTTGGCTTATACTAATTCAAATAGAATAAATTGACTTATTCTTAACTAATTTAAATAGAAGTGAATAAATTGTAGTAGCTCCCACCCTATTAAGAAACATTATTGTCCTTAAGGAGGAAGTTTGGGTAACACTCATAAATCAAATTGTTTTCTTCCCATGTCACCTCTTCCGGTGACAAACCTTTTAAATGAACTAGAACTTCTTTTCACTCCCTTCGAATTTGCTAGTCCAGTAACATTTTTCAAGTTAGGACGAACTTTTCTTTTTGATTCAAGTCAGGAAAATCTTTAAGTAGCTCACACTCTTCACTGATCCTTGTTTTGAGCATAGAAGAATGAAATACTATATGTAACTTGAATGAAGATATGCTAAGCTTAAGCTGATATGCTACATTTCCAATTATTTTTAGAATTTGATATGGGCCATAAAATCAAGCTGAAAGCTTGAAAATTTTCCTTCCAATAAAAGACATTTGTTTGTAAAGTTGCAACTTTAAGTATGCCTAATCCCTGCATTAAATTCTTTATCTTTATATTCTGAATCATAGACTTTTTTTCATCTGTCTGGAGCACACTGAATACATTTATACATTGTCTTATGTACTTTATCTCTTTGTAGTAATTCTTTTTCCACTGCCTCCACCCATGTTGTACTAGGAATGTAACTTACAATCTAAGAGGGCTCTTGCCATAAACAACTTCAAAATGAGTCTTTTTTATTGTTGAATGCCAACTGATGTTGTAACATAGCATGCCACCCATGGGAGGCAGCGCATCCAATCTTTAGGCTTTGAATTTGTGAAGCACCTTAAGTATAATTCTAAAGTTGAGGATGATAATTGGAGCTAAAATTGAAAAAAAAAAAGTTCCGTTTAACCAAAAAAACTCCCTCCAAAAGGCACTAGTGAACATTAGATCCCTGTCACATACAATTGACTTTGGAAGACCATGAAGCTTAAAAACATTTTCAAATAATAAATTGGCTACTCCCACAACTGTACAAAGATGAGCTCAATGGATAAAGTAAGCATATTTAGATAACATGTCGACAATTATAAAGATCATTGTCTTATGTTGGATACTGGCGGCCCTTCAATGAAGTCCATGGACATATCTTCCCAAATTTGTTGCAGAATTGGCAGGGGATGTAACACCCCAGTTGAAGCCAATTGCTCTATTTTGTCGCATTGGCAAATGTCGCAGCTGCGTATAAATGCTTTAATCGGCATCCTTATGTTCTTCCAATAAAATTTGCCTTGATGCATTGTAAAGTTTTCATGCAGCCTTTGTAGGTGCTTCCATGAAATTCTTTGATAATGGTTGTCACAAGTTTTAGAGTCTTCCAATAGATAAATAAAATCTTTAAAAAATATAATTTCGTTATTTAGTTTCCGTGGCACTACTGTTTCCCCTTATTAGATTTATTTTTTCGCAAAGCTTGTAATATTGATTTAGCAGCAACCTCTTCTTTAATCACCTCAAGCCACCGTGGTAACAACTAAGAAATAGCAAATATAACACCTCGTGGTTGTCTATGACTTCGAGATAATGTGTTAGCCACCACATTCTCTCTACCCTTCTTATTCTCCATTTTAAAATTATATCCCATGAATTTGTATAGCCATGTCTTTTTAATCAGTCCTGATGATGAATTGTTTGTCCAACATGAATGGCCTCTATTTTTGTATTGCCAAAGCTAATGCAAGTATTTCCTTCTCATATATAGAAAGAAGAAGATGTTTTTTCCTTAGAGTGCTTAGCTAAAGTACGTTATAGGTCTCTCCTATAATAAAATTGCACCAACCCCAAGCCTAGAAGCAACACATTCAACTTTAAAGATTTTTGAAAAGTTAGGAAGCGATAGTATTGAGGCTTGATTCATGGCTATCTTGAGCTTTTGAAAAGCCTCCTCTGAAGTTGAACTCCATTCAAAGAATCTTTTTTCAATATATTGGTAAGAGGAATAGTAATTTTCCCATAGTGTTGAATGAATTTCTTGTAGTAACTTGTGAGTCCAAGAAACCCACGTAAATCTTTACAAGTACTTCGCTACGACCACGACATCACTACTTTAATTTTACTAGAGTGAATAGCAACCCCCCTACTTTGAAAAAATATGTCCTGAATACTGCACTTCTTCCTTCCTAAGTCAACCTTTTTCAAGCTTCAGACTTGACTTGTTAGCTTTTAATATGTCAAAAAAAATTCTCAAATGCTCCACATGAGTATCCTAATCCTTATTATAAATTACAAGTACAAATTTTCGTAAACAATTCTTTAGCACCACATTTATAAGTACTTGAAAGGTGGATGTTGTGCAAAATTTTAATATACTCGCAAGCGCACGAATTTAGAAATACAATAGTGATAACGAGGTTGAACCCAAAAGGATTGCTATAAATTGAAAAGTCTAATTTAAATCTAAAATTAATATTAATCCTAACCTAGTTGCGCAAATTGAGTTTTTAAGAAAAATTAAACTAAGAAAATAATTAAGGAAAAGGAGAATTCGATAAGACAAATATTAGTAAGGTTTCATAATCCACCACTATTCAACTAGCAATTATTTAATTATCAATTAATCCCTAATTTTAGAGTGACAACTAGAAATCAATTTATGTTATCTCATGGATATAACAATGAAGTTCAAATTAAAATTAATCTTGTGTAGGTTCTTTTCTGCTTAATAGTATGATATTTAAGTATCCCATGTAAACTTATTGAACAATAAAGAATCAAAGTTTTCCTAAGTACTCTATGTAAACAATTTAATGAAAGATGCAGAATCAAAGATAATCATATATAGAATTTATAGATCCAAGCATAAATTTAGTAAAATATTAATCTTAACAATCAATAATGCATGACAGAATTGGTTGTATTTCAACCAAATATGTGAAACAACAACCATAAACTTTAAAGAACATATGTAGGGAATTAATTAAATAAAAAAAGATAATTATTTCATTGAATAGGGTCTCATCATTAACCTTAGTATAAGAAAATTAGGTAGACATACTTGGATTTGGAGCAACAAAAGAAATAAAATTAGCCATGGGAAAATTGAAGTGATGCTGCTGCTTCTCTTCTCTATGTCGAATGCCTCTGTCTTGCCTTGTGTACCCCTTGCGCTCTTCTTATCTCATCCTTATATATTGCCATAAGTTGAATTCTTAATGGATTATATTTTTAGCAGATTTTGGGGTCAATGAAAGAAAATCACAAAACTAAGCAAAGAATAATAAATTTATTTTTGTCAGGGAGCGGGGTGCCTCGCTTGTTCGGTGCATGCGGGCTGTTTAGGCTTTTTTAGGAATGAAGGAGGATTGAGATGGCGGTTGATATGGTGAGGGTCCGACTTTAATCACGGAGGGCTGTCAAGAATCATCTTAAACCTGCAAAACAACGAAAAATAGGTCAGAGGTAGAGCCGGGGGTGGCCGACGACCACAATCTGACGCTCAAGTCAGAGTTGGTTTATCTCAGGTTAGAGAACTTGCCAGCTCTCAGTAATGGAGGTTTTTAGGTTGAAGAAACCTTAGTTTTTCTAGTGTGACTGTTCACTTACTTGATAAAAAATAAACCTGAGTATGCATAAGGTGTACCCCGGTCACCGTGTCACCTTGCTTTATTTTAGTAGCGTTCCCTGCTGTCATGTTAGGAATATTCTTATTTTCATGTGTATGGCAGCTTAGGCATTTCAAACATATGCGTAGAGAGCAAGTTTGTGGCGTATTCACGTGCTAGGTGTAGTGGAGTGGTCATATGTACCTCTGCAATTCCGTTGTAATTGTTGAGTGTTAGAAAATACATATTTATAAAGGAGAAAAACGTCATTTTATATTTCAAGTCTTACTAACAATCCTTACTTTTATGTATTTAAGCTTCTTGTGATTCAATTATGTGTGATTTATTTTAATTAAGTAATTTATGTATTTTAGGGCCATTATAGTCATTTCATAATAAAGGAGAGATCAGACGGCAAAACGGACATCACTTTTGAACTCAGGACGGTTGAAAACCTTAGGAGGGGCATAAAAGGAAAAATGGTACTATTCACATGTACGATACTATTCACTTGTACAGTACTGTCTACGTTACTGTTCACGACACTGTTCACATAGACGGATCGATGACGTAGCATTGACCGATGATGTGGCATTGACTGATGAGGTGTCACGATCCTGTTGGACTAAAATTCTTGTGTACTATTGATGGTGACGTGGCAGCATGTCAGTGGACGAAAAATCTCATGTACGGTACATGCATCACACAGGATTATTTTCAACCAAACTGCGTTACTGTTCAACCCGAGTCAAACCATATTACTGTTCATCCACGTGGTCAAATCGCGTACTGTTGACTGATGACGTGGCGCAATCCTGAGCGTCCAAACTGTTTTTAATCCGATGGCCATGATTTACTCCATGTATTTATAAAAAAGGGGCCTCCCCCCTAATTTGATAGCTCTGAATCCATTTTGGGGATCCATTTTCTGTAATTCCTTCTCCATCTTGTATTTTCTACGTATTTTAATAAATTTTCATTTTACCCCTAGTTCAATTATAAGTGGCTAATTTTCTTTCAAGCTTGGGTTAAAGGTGAAGTCTCAACATGTGTCATGAGCTTTATTTGGTAAATTTATTTTCTTTTCCCCTCTAATTTTTGTGGATGATTTGACTTTTCGTCGACAAATAATACGAATCTTGTCTAGTACCGTCTTGGTTTCACCGGCTCCCTAGTACAAGGTTATTATTATTTGGCACGATAAGCCCTTAGCACCATATTGATTAGAGCGTGGTTCATGAGGTGTGGATTCCCCCCTCATGATTTAATTGGTATTAATAAGGATTATTTAGCCCATGATGCATGTTGATATGGATCCAGATACCTAAGTACGTCATTTCAATAGAATTATCTTCAATTTATTCTCGCCATTTCAATTCCAATTTTAGAATTTATTCTCGTCATTTCAATTCCAATTTTAGAATTTATTCTCGCCATTTTAATTTAAGTTTTAGCATATTCTAAATCATTTCCACCACAAATCCAATCACCCATTTACAAAATTAATTCTACACACAATTAAAATCCACCTCCTTGTGGGATCGACACTCGTCACTATTGATCTATACTACAATAGATTCGTGCGCTTGCGAGTACATTAAAATTTGCACAACAGTAATTTTACAGGCATGGTAGGAACAACTGGTGGTTCTAATTGTCATAATATCAAATTTTTGGCTAATTCGCTGGCATGACAGACGGCTGTCTCCTCTTTTGTAGCACAAGATTTTCTCGCCGATTCCTTATTTTTTGACACGTACCCCCTAGAGTGCCTTGGGTAGCCAGGGTACCGAGGGTACTCGAAGGTACCTGAGGTAAGCTAATTTCTTAAATATCAACACATGGCGCTTCATCATTGGCCTCATGTTTCCTTCCGAAACAACATCCCCTAGTTTCTTTGTAGCGAATGTAATTAAGGCAAAAGAAACTCTTGGAGGAACTGTGCGTGACATGTGGTGATATTTACTTTTTTTTTTAAACACTAAACTGATGAGGAAGAAAATCATGATTGTCTTCACGTCTCTCTAGCTTCTCTTAGGAAGTGGTAACCGCTTGACACATAATTTAAATTTGAAAAGACCCTTCTGCAAAATGAATTTGACCTCTTTTTCCCTAGCTTTTCATCTTTTCCTTCGCTTTATTTCTTATTCCTTTTTGGCTTCTCGTCTTTTTCCTTGGCTCCATCAACGCATACACAGGTAAAAATCTTCATTTTCTTCTCTTTTCTTTTTCCTTTCTTCTTTCGGTCAACTCTTTTTTCTTTTTTTTTTCTTTCTTTTCTTTTCTTTTCTTTTCTCTTTCTCTTTTTTCCTTCCCTCTCGACTGGACTTCTCCTTATGCGCTTCTAGTGAGCTCTTGGCGGTAGCTACAGCAGTCTTCGGCGCTCGATCTAATCGGTACGTGGCTGCATTTTGCGGCTTCCAGTGTGATCTCCGTCCAGGAACTTGACTCGCGGTACTTTTCTCCCATGTGTTGTCTTCTCCACTTATTTTTCTTCTTTTCTCTTTCTTCTCCTCTTTTCTTTTTCTTCTTCTTCTTCTTCCTTTTTTTTTTGAAATCCCTAACGAGTTTCATTGTGCCCATGACAGCCTGGCTTCATCCTTCACATAATTTATGGCGATCCACGACTTCTCTTAGCGATTTTTGATGAACATCTATTATCTTAGGTGAGCCTCTTCTGCTGTTGTCATTCGATTTTATTTTATTTTTTTGTATTGTTATTTCTTTTGGCAATTACAGTCCATTCATCTCCAAACTTGCCTTTTTTATTTTTGCGACTGAAATTTGCTGCTCTTGGTGAAATCTAGGTATGAATTTTTATATTTATTTTTGGCTTCTTTATTTTGAAAAATATTGTTGTGACATTGTTTCTGGATTTCATGCGAAATGTTAGTACTTTTTCTTTTTCTTTATGCTTTGATTGGTGGATGTTGGTGTTTTGCATTTGATGGATGAGATCTGAAGTTGTGAGGGCATGTTTTGATGTGGAGATTTTCTTTTCAACTTGTGTCTTTTGTTTTTAGGAAAACAAGATGGGGAGAAAAAGTATTGGGGTAAAGGGTCATAATGTGGTCAAGGAGTCGAGTGAGGAGGCCCTTTTTTCTGAGTCAGCCCCTTACGTATTAATCAGTGATGATGATGGGTCCCCTTTGGGTAGCCCCAGCTTATCTCGAACCGATCCCCGCAGTAAATCTAAGACTAAGGGCAAGCAACCAGTTAAGCCAGCCCATAGGAAAACCCTAGCAAAAAATTCCAAACCCAAATCACCTACTCTTATCAGCATTCCTAAACTTTCCCAGGTCTCCCCCTCTGTCTCTGTATCTCGTACGCTTTATTCACTAGGGGGTAGACTAGCTACCCCTAAAGATCTAGAAAGGATTAAAGCTAAATATAACATACCTCCTTCTGTCCGCCTTAGGGTACCACGTAAGGGCAAGCGTCCCGAGCACCTTCATTCTGATGGTATAGCCCTTCATATTGACATTTTCAACTTAGGTCTCTGTTTGCCTCTTCAACCATTTTTTAGGAAAATGTTTAGTGAGATGCAGATTGTACCCGGATAATTATCTCTACCTAATTGGAGATTGCTCATGGGTTTGGAGGTATTGTGGCTGAATGTATTTGAGGAGGATATTTCTTACAAAGATCTAAGGGGGCTTTATCAGCTGAAGAATTTGGCTGGTTTATCTGTAGGTTATTTTGCTACTTGGGGGGTTCATGGCAATTTAGTGAGGCCGGATCCCTTGCTAAAAAAGAGTTATAGGTATGGGTGGTTTGTGGCTGAGGATGAGTGGGGGAGGAGTATCCCAACGGGGAATAAAGTTGTGCACGTTCGGAACTTCTTCAATGAAGACAGTAAGTGTCTCTTTTTCCTTCTCCTTTTTTTTAATGCATAGCTCGCATGGATCTTTCCTCTTATTTGGTGCTTTTGTCGATATTATTTGGTCTAAAGGAATGTGCCCAGTTCAGGAGATAGGAAAGAAAGTGAGCGATGTTATAGAGAAGTTCTAGTCTTTTCAGAGTGAGAGTGATGTTCTTAGCACGACCCAGTTAATGAGAGCTGGCTTGATTGATGGGAGTCTTACATATTCTTCGAAGGGCGCTACACGTACGGCTGCATGGTGTTGTTGGGGTATCGTGCCTTCATTAGTTTTGGAGGGTGCCCTTATCATCTGAACACACTTTTTTTTTTAGCTGACATATCTTATTTTTCTTAATATGTCTCTTTTTCTGTGATGATTCTGATGTTCATTTTTCTGACCCGTTTCTCTTTCTTCTTCTTGTTATTTGCTTAATGACGGACAGGTATGGACCCTTTCACCGAGGACTTTGATGCTTTTTTTAATCGTATGAGCGGCAGTTCTTCCGGTAACCTGGGTACTTCAGCAAAGGCTATTCGATCTCTCGCTGTTCCAAGCTCCAAGGGTAAGTTGCCCAATTCTTCATTCGGTAGTTCCCGGGGTACCCCCGTTACTTGCAAGAGAAAGCTCGGCTCTCTGTTCACGGTCTCTGGAGATCTCACAGAGGGCGAGCTTGACCCAGTGGCAAACAAGAAGATATCTCATATGACCGATTGCTTTCTTCACACCTCTGAGTGTATTTCTGTAAACATGGCCGCTGAGGTGGATAGGCTGGATCTGAATGAGTGCTATGGCCGGGCGCTCAAGGCTTGTCATGATGTGAGTGCTTTTCACTCTTTCCCCCTTATTTTTCTTTTTCTTCTCTTTTTTTTTTTTTGATGTGTTACTCTTTCTTTCCTTTTTTTTTTGTAGGCGGCCTTTTACCTCAGCCACAATCTCTGCGACTTTAGTGGTACTTCGGCTGCACAAGCGGAGGTGGAGAAATTAAAAGGAGAGCTCAGACTCGGTCAATCTCGAGAGGAGAAGCTTGGGGAGGAGTTCAGAGTTTTACAAGGGCGCTTAGACGACCAAACCTGAGAGAACACCCTTATATCCAAGAAGGCAGAAGAGATTGAGTCTAAGCATGGCAAGCTACTATCTTGCCAGAAGGAGATGATGGATAAAACTTTTACTGTCATAATTATGGAGGTCTGGAATATCGACCCAGAGCTGGTGGTACCCCAAGTAGAGAAATGGGTGGACAAGCCAGCCATCTTGAAAGCGATCGAGGACAAGAGGGTAATCCAGGCTCCACCACCTCTTAGCCCTCAGCGATCTTCTGGAGTACCCTAGGTACCTCAGGAAGATCTCCCATCTGTTAGCACTGTTCATGAAGGTAATACCTCATTGGCCGTGGATGCTCCTGCTGATGCCCCTGTTCAGGGGAACGGTGGAGAGGATGTTCCCCCTTCCGCTTGATCATACTGCTGTTATTTAGAGTTCATCCCTGAATGTTTTAGTAGCCTTCTTTCTTTCCTCATGTACCTTTTGTAGTATGGTATCCCCCTTTGATGTATTGGGATAATTGTCTTTTGGAAAGTTGCCTCGGCAATCTCACTACTTGTTCACATTAAACTTCTGCAATATACTTGATTTGGCATGCCATTGAATTCCTTGCTTATGATTAATTTGTGTAGACTTGTGGAGGTTCCTTGGGTACCCCAGGTACCTCCTGATGTGTTTTTGGTGCATGCGTGGTGATTCTCGTAGATATGCTCGCTACTCATCTTAAAAAAGATTATGCCATATCTCAAATAATTTAATAATTCGAGCATCATCATAATACAAAATGAAATTCATAATTGGCACAACTAGGATGTAAATAAAGATTATGGCGTATCTCAAATAGACTTATAGAGTTTTCTTAGATACCCTAGGTACCTCTTTTTCCTTTTTTTTTTTTTGGTTTGGGGGCCTCGTCGAAATGGTCAAAAACATGCTTATTTTGCCATCTGCTTCTACTCAATATTTAATGAGATAATGCGAATAGAGGTGCATGCTTACCTACCTCATTTCTTTTAGGCATTCAACTATTGTGATTGCCATTTTTCTATTCTTTACTTGGCTCAAGTAAAAGAATGGAGGTGTGGGCGTGTACATACCTTAACGGAATCTCATGGCGTTAGGGTATGCTGGTTTACCTCACCTTCGGGTCTTCTCTGGCCCTCCCTCTTTAAATTTGTCGTATTTTTTTTATCGGCTTTGACCTCGAACAAATCTTCATGATCAAGTCAAGTCAGATACCCCAAGTTCTTCAGATTATCTTGTAATGAAGCAATTATAACTGAAAGGTGCATACAAGACATGGCGCAATAAGATGGAGTCACATTAATGGCGAAAATTTAACCGCAATCACATTTAGTAATAAAAAAGGAGAACACACATCATCCTATAAAGTAAAAAACATACTTATAAATGAAAGAAGCAAGATCATTACATGATAATGTTCTATTATCTTAAAGGAATGAGGGGATCCTGAGATCACCCTTGTCATTAGAGACTTGGAGAATTGAAAAGTGCAACTGATCAGTTTGGGGTACTCTGAGTACCCCACATGATAGAGTACACTACACAATAGATCAAATATTATAGACTCATAAGCATTGAAGAAAAATAAATAAAGTAAATAGAAAGAGGTAAAGTGCTTCTCTTTATTAGTAGTACTTCCTCAGTATGGCAGCATTTCATAGGTGCTTGATAATTGTTCTTTTAATTTAGAGTAGCCCGTGTGCTCTTTGCTTTTCTTCCTTCGACACCCGGGGATCCAGGGGTACCTCTAACTCTTCGATTGACACTGAATTGGGACTTTGGGGTACCTCGAGTACATCATGCGTAACCGCATCCACCTCAATTGGCCTTACTCTTTGTTGTTTTAGAGGACTAGTTGTCTATAATACTTTCCAGCACGCAGCTCTCAATTGTCTTGCAAGCACCTAATTAGTAAGGCAAATAAATGTCATTGCACTACTGGAGTACCCGGATGGTAACGGGCAAAGTGATGATGCCCTTGGGGATGACCATGTCCCTTCAACATCTTTCTCTATAAAAAGGATTGGGATGAGATAAGATAATTGGGTAACCGGGGTACTTTAGAGTGATCTAGACTAGCAAAGTTGACTTCCTTCCTGAGGCAATCCAAGATCGACAACCTATTGTAATGTTTGATGGCCAATCGAGACTCTCTTGCGAGGGTTGGCCCTCTGCTATCATTCGAACGTAAATTCTTTTCTTAGACCTTTGTGGTACTTGGGGTACACAAGCGATATTCAATCCTCTTCCACGTGAGGTTGGACGAGGTGGGGTATGTACCTAGAGTGCTTGGGAGGGTGCCTGGGATACCTCAGCTTTCATGGGTTTCTTCTTGCTTTTCATGACTTCGGCTCTGTCTTCCTCCCACTTCAAGTAACACTTATCGTCCATTTCTATTTGTTGCAGAGCTCGAGAACGAGCTTCTCTATATGAGAGAGGGCGGTGCTTTTGAAATGACTACCATAACTTCCCCAAATGCAAATTCTGCCTTCAGCAATTGGAACCACGATTTAGCTGGTTGGGTGAGGGTATGTGGGAACATCCGGCACATAGCATTGTTGCCCACTCTTTTAATCAACATCTGGTCATGATACAACTCAGCATGTTCCACAGGATCTGAGGTACTTGATTATTGTTGTATTTGAGGCATAGAGAATGTTTCCGGGAGAACCATTGTTCGAATCTCTATAATGAATGACGAGTTATATACTACTGGCACTAGAGCATTGGTGGGATTTTATTTTTCAGAAAGGAGCTTCAATTGAGCTTCAAAGTACTCCATTTTTTTCCATGAACTCACGGGGTTCCCCAGGTGTACCTGAGGATGTCGTAGTCGTTTGGGAGGCTCTTTTGGCATTCAACTTGTGCCAGAGATCTTCTTGGACCTTTTGTTTGCGTTTGGTACCCTGGCTACTACAGAAATAGTAAGAGGTAGTGGAGCGTTCTTCCCAAGAGCCACCAGTTTGAAACTTTGAATGGGTGCCCGAAGGTCCGTGCTTTGGTCTTCCCTCCGGTATTTCAGATCTTGGTACGATCTACTTCTCACCGCGTGGAGGCGAAACATCTTGAGTTACCGAGGAAATGGCCATTTTGGGTACCCGAGATCCTACTACTCTGAGAATCGCGTGAGCTAGATCCTCAAAGTGTTTATGAGTAACAGGCTCCTCGTCGGGGTGAATACCAGTTGATTGCTTAATAGATTTGTCTTTGTCTAAGCGAGACGCCCTCCTTGTCGAGTCACCCCTCTCATCACTGTCGTGGTCCTCTGCTCCATCATGACCTAGCATTAGGTTATCAGCAAGTACGTCGAGTGCCATGGTTGCGCAAGCACATGTACTGACAAGCTTAGCATTGTGTGGAGACTTTTTTCATGATCCCCGCATAAGGTGCCAATTTTTTTTAGCGGATTTTGGGGTCGATGAAAGAAAATCACAAAACCAAGCCAAAAACAATAAATTTATTTTTGTCGGGGAACGGGGTGCCTCACTTGTTCGGCGCATGCGGGCTTTTTAGGTTTTTTTATAAATGAAGGAGGATTGAGATGGTGGTTGATATGGCGGGGGTTCGACTTTAATCACGGAGGGTTGTCGAGAATCGTCTTAAACCTGCAAAACAGCGAAAAAGAGGTTAGAGGTGGAGCTGGGGGTGGCCGGCAACCACACTCTGACGCTCAAGTCAGAGTTGGGTTATCTCAGGTTAGAGAGCATGCCAGCTCTCAGTAATGGAGGTTTTTAGGTTGAAGAAACCTTAGTTTTTATGGTGTGAGTGTTCACTTACTTGATAAAAAGTTAAACCTGAGTATTTATAAGGTGTACCCCGGTCACCGTGTCACCTTGTGTCATTTTAGTGGTGTTCCCTGCTGTCATGTTAGGAATATTCTTATTTTCATGCGTATGGCAGCTTAGGCGTTTCAAACATATGCGTAGAGAGCAAGTTTGAGGCGTATTCACGTGCTAGGCGTAGTGGAGTGGTCATATGTACCTCTACAATTCCGTTGTAATTTTACAGGCATGGCAGGAACAACTGGTGGTCCCAACTGTCATAATATCAAACTTTTGGCTGATTCGCTGGTGTGACAGGCGGTTGTCTCCTTTTTTGTAGCACAAGATTTCCTTGTCGATTCCTTATTTTTTGACACGTATTCAACCGATCTTTTTGAGATTTGAGGTCCATCTATCCCTTGACATTTTTACGAATGTTTTTCTGACTTTTTATACCCTTATATGGTGTACCCGAGGTATCCCCTGGAGTGCCTTGGGTAACCGGGGTACCCAAGATACCCAAGGTAAGCCAATTTCTTAAATATCGACTCGTGGCGCTTCATCATTGGCCTCATGTTTCCTTCCCAAACATATTATAATTACAATAATTGTACGTCAAGTCACCTAACTCATAAGGTAAAAGAATCAAATAGTTTCTTTTTAAATTAGTTGCCACCCCTCCATTAATTTTGTTCCCACTTTTAATTGCTCAGGCACGGGTTCCTTTAACTTGCTTTCCATAATACATAATGTTGTGCACATGCAATTGCCATAATCGAATCTTTATTTTCTAAATGCATATCCACTGTTCATTATTTGAAGAAATTGACTTCCAATCTTAGTCTTCTTGGCTTCCATTAATTTTTGTCTTTCAATTGATTTCTAATTTAATCTTCATTACTTCTCAAATTAAATTTTTTCGTGTCCTTTTTATCCATAATCTCCAATTAATTAAAACTAACAAATGATAATAACAAATAATTATATAATTAAAGGTAAAATATGTATATATTATATGCTCATAAGTTGATGTGGCATTGGTAAGCCCAAATGGCATTACCAAAATTCATATGTTCGAAATGCAGTTTTCTCGTAATTTGATTCAATGCTCGGTAGTCAAGGTACATCCTCCACAAACCATCATGCTTTTTTACCAACAAGGCAGGATAGGAAATAATTTTTTCGATTTCATTTTTTTTTTTAAACAAAGCTACTTATATGGCCTTACTGCAACCGGTTCTCATCTTGGTAAAAGTGGAATTCGATGATTGTGGATTCATTGAGGAATGAGCCGATAGGTTCATTCAACACTTCCCGCTACCCTTGTAAAAGTTGTTGAACTTGTGTTAGAGTAAAATCTATTTCATTCTTCATAAGTTTCCCTTGCATAATATGGATGATGACCCTTTTCTGTCTTCTTGTATTTTTTGCTATAAGAATAGTATCACTAACCCTCTGTGATGAACCAGTGACCCCACGCAAAACTACGTCTTTGCTTCTCTAAGCAAACTTCATCTGTAGCTTTTCAAAGTCCCATTGGATAGGCCCTAAGGATCTCAACTACTTAATTCCAAGAACAATGTCATACCCTTCAAAAAGTAAAATGAAGAAGTCCACTGAAAATGATATCTTTTGCAATTTTAAAGGCACCTGCGAATACTTCCCTGGGCTTACGAGCCTTTCGCCTAAAGCTGCCACAAGTAATTGGTTGGAGATTTGCATGTTCAGCCATTTCTAAACTGATGAAGTTTTGCTTGCTGCTGAAGTCAACCAATAGCTATCAAAATGCCTTTTAGGCCCTCCTTAGATCCGCATTTGGTAATTGAAAACCAGCCATGACATGGACTGAAATTTCAGGTTCACTAGTTTCTTCAACTTCCATAACCACATCTCCATGTGCTTCCAGCAATCATATAACATAAATAGTTTTTTTTCCAGACATGTCCTAGGCCAAATTTGTCATCATAGTCAAAGCATAATCCATTCCGTCATCTTTCAGCTAGTTCTTCATATGTCATCCTTTTGACTATTGTCAAAGCCGCTTGACCATGATTTTTTTGCTTGATTTATTAGTCACGAGACCTAGGTAGTAGGTTTCTTTTGATCTAAACTATGAGCCTCAAACAATCTTGCTAACTTAATGGCCATGTTAAACAGGTTGACATATTAGCTTGCACATCAGTTCGTATACTACTTCAAAGTCCAGTTAAAAAGCAACTCACATTTCTCTCTTATGATCAATGCTAGCAATTTTTCAAACTAGCCTTGATATTCCGCCATTGTACCAGTTTTTCATATCTTAATTAATTCAACAAAATGGTCCTTAAATTGGTTGGGGCCAAATCGAGAAAATACCCCATTCTTAAAATCCTCCCAAGTGATTGTTAGCCTAAAAGG
The DNA here is from genome assembly GCA_030449895.1 of Citrus mangshanensis. NCBI lineage: Eukaryota > Viridiplantae > Streptophyta > Magnoliopsida > Sapindales > Rutaceae > Citrus > Citrus mangshanensis. Next base: position 1,626,561 of record JASUUJ010000280.1, on the reverse strand, counting down.
GCTACAAATAATGTAATTTTGATGATAACAAACATGTGTTTTAAGTGATTTAATAAATATTGTATTTCACATTTTCACTAGTTTTTTAAAGGTAATATTTATACAAGTGAATTAAGTGAAATCAAGTTCAAGACATTCAACAGACAACGGCGAAATCAAGAATAAAGTTTAGAGCTCAACGGACAAATTATTGCGATAAATTCTTGTAAAACCGGTATGATTTAATTGATGCATGATTTAGCATTTGAGAAGTTCAAGAGATTAATTTAATTAATTACTTTTCAAAAACTAAAAGATTTTATTTTTATAAGATAGAGTATTTTGCGGATTTGAGTAATTTGTACTTAAATGAAAAGTTTTGCAATATTTGATTTTAACAAGTATTATTTTGAATTTCTGAGTTGGACCTTTTGGCAAATATTTGAAATGTTTTGATTCATACTATAATTTATGAATATTTTGGACTAAAGTGAAAGGTTTTGAGAACTTTGAAAAATATGGATATTATGTTAACATTTTAAAAAGGACCTCTTTAAAAATTAATAATATATTTAGGGTCATATCACAATTTTAGAAAGTTTTGAAATGTCAATTATTATTTAGAAATTCTAAAATTGGACCTATTTATAAAATTTTATAACGTTGTGGGTTATAGTATAATTATAGAAAGTTTTAGAAAAAAGTATAATTGTGGTGAACAGTGTTACTGTAGTAAAATTAAAAAATAACGGTAATATCATCGGATAAATCTAATGCGGAATTTATCTATAACGACTAGTTTTCTAGCTTTAATTATAAAAATTCAACTCTAACTTCATTTTAAGGACTAATGCAAGCATAAACAAGATCATATAACAAATATTGAGCTTCCATTTCATAAATTATCATTTATTGAATCATCATTGAGCTATAATTTGTTTATCCACTCTTAAAGAGAGTTTCATTGTTGTAGGAATTTATCTATAACGACTAGTTTTCGGGCTTTAATTATAAAAATTCAACTCCAACTTCATTTTAAGGGCTAATGCAAGCATAAACAAGATCATATAACATATATTGAGCTTCCATTTCGTAAATCATCATTTATTGAATCATCATTGAACTATAATTTGTTTATCCACTCTTAAAGAGAGTTTCATTATTGTAATTTTCATTTCTCATAAAATTATGAGTGTACAAGTGTGAGAAACACTTGGGGTGAAGAGATTGGGAAGATAATCTCTTGATTGTAAAAGTTCATTGACACCTTGGAAGTCAATTGTAAACATTTGAACCCTTGAGAGGTTTGGATAGTGAAATCCTCAAGTCGGGTGAGCTTGGAGGCGTTAACGTAATCGGAGATTGCCGAACCACGTAAAAATCATTGTGTTTGTTTTCTCTTCCCTTACTCTTTTACTATTGTGCTATATTGAATTTATTGTTTTTGTATTTGATTAAGGCGACAGATTAAATTGTTGTGCGAATTGTATTACATATTTTTTAAAATCCCAATTCATCCCCACTTTTGGGTTGCATAACTTGCATTTCAGTGATATCAACCATTTCTTGCTCCAGCATCTGAAACTATAGCTGAACATTGCCTTCCAAATAGAATGAAGCCAATGTCACTTTAGCTGATTTCGCAATATTGTGGAGCAAAAATATTTTTCAGCTTAACACACCCAAATGGTAGGGTCATCATTTCCACTATAACGAGGAAAATCAAGCTTAATAGTCATTGGAATGATGCTACTTAATAAACCCATAATCTTGATTGGTGATGAATGTGGGGATCTCCTTCCAAATTTCTTTGAGTTTTGAATTGAAGTCTCTCCCATTTCATAAGTGTTTTTGCTAGAATCTTGTTGACTTAACTTCTCTAATCTCTATGTGATATGGCATAAAAGATACTTCTGGCCAGTACAATCTCCTCTGTGCATTTTTCTAATTTTTGAACCCTCTCTAATAGCACCATGACTGAGCTCAAATAGCAGAATGCACTAGTAGAAATGCCGTCATTTGCGACCAAAACACTGGTCGCAGAATATATAATTTTGGTCGCTAAAACTGATCTACGACCAAAAAATGGTTGTCGCAAACTCGCCACATTATGTCTGTCGAGGAATCTTTTCCGCGACCAATCGTTAAGTTCGTCACTGATAATGGCTTTCTGTGACCAAAATACATCGTCATAGATTAATTCATCTTTTGTCGATTGTTATATTTTGCGGCTACTTAATTGGTCGCTGATAAGTTTTCTACGACCAATAACTATTGGTCGCGGTTTTCATGTTTCTGAGACAAAATTTAGCTATCGCAAAATCATGTTTTCTACGATGAGAAATTTTGGTCGTAGATTAATTATTTTCAAGGTAAGGCTGGTTGCAAAAAATTTAAATATAATATTATGTTTTAATTATAATTTTATAAAATTATAATTTATTTAATTTTTCTTTAATAATTAAGACAATTATAACCAACTTCATGAAAGTAGAAAAATTAAATTAAAAGTTATTATTGATAAAAAAAAATACACAAAAATTTTTGCAAATGAAATTACATTATTTAGAACAATTACATAATTGTAACACTTGGAACAATTATATAATTGTAACACTTGGAACAATTACATAATGATTTTCAAATAACATTGTAATATTTGGAACAACTATATTTATTCATAAATTTCTTCATTTTCTTCACCTCCTTGCATCTTGATTTTCTTCACCTCTTTGTATATGATCTTCAATATTTAATTTCTACAAAAAAAAAAGCACAAAGGTTAGTTAACTTCTACACATGATAATTAAATAAAATTATGTAACCAAAAAAAAAAGTTTGTAAGGAAAATAAGCTAGGAAGATAGAGTGAGAACAAGGGAATGAGAATTATAAGAGTGAGAGAACTTAGAGATAAAAATGAAAGAGAGAAGAATAATACAAATATATTTAACATGCTTGTCTTTTGCGACCACGTTTAAATTTGGTCGCAAAAACTTGTTCAAATTGAGTTTAATTGTATAAGGTGGTTCAATTTCCGCCAAAATATTTCATTTTTAGCAACCAAATAATGATTTGTCGCAAAAAGTATTATAAATATCTTTTTTATTATTTGGTTGGCGGTAGATTAAATCTTTTTGCGACAACTTGAAAGGGGTCGCAAAAGTAGATATTTTAAAATTTAGTTTTGTCACAAAAAGGAAGTCGTACATTATTTTTATCACTTTCTTTTTTGCGACGAAATCTTGAAGTGGTCGCTGAAAGTATAGAATTTGTGACGACAATATTTTTGGTCGCAAATAAATTAAAAGTAAATATAATTGGCAAATGCTTTTGCGACGAAAATTGTGTTTGGTCGCAAAAAGTGAGTTTTTGTGATGAACTTAATTTTGGTTACAGAAAAACAAGACATTTTTTTGTCGTAAAAGTGACATTCTGTGACAAAAATTATATCGTCACAGAAAATATGGTCGCGAAAGAATATAATTCTTGTAGTGATGTTACACACACTTTTATTTGCTTAAGAAAAATAAAAGATACAAGCATAGTTTGCTAGCTCTTCGAGGGGTTAACGCCTACCACTACTCAATACTAAGTGAATAAACTTGCTTGATGATCTTTATTTGTGACAAATCGTGTTTTTATGCAAGTGCATTACAACAGCCACGAGCAAAACTAGGAATATATAGGTAGAAAAATCAGCAAAGTAGCTTAAAAAAGGCTACTCTATTAACAACCTTTGACTTGACTTATACTAATTGAAATAGAATGAATAAACTTATTCTTGACTAGTTCAACTAGAAATAAACTAGATGTAACAACTCTCAATTTTCTTCTCGTGGAATCCCCCTCTCAACCACTCGGCTGTGAGTTGCGCTCTGGTCGGAAACTTTTTTACCTCAATTATGATTCTGGTTGCCATTGAGACCTAAGGAAGGACTTCTCAGAATTCTGGTTGTTGAATAAAATCCTTAATAGTGGCTATAACAACTTTTGCTGCTAGAGCCCACATCCTCTAATTATCGTTAGTAGGATGGTTGTCTTTATGTGTTCCATCATTTGGTGCTATATCCAAGAAAGCCTATGCTCTTATACCAATTTGACGAAGCAAAAACAATATAGAACAAAGTTAAGAAAAGATAGTTGAATATTGATGAAAGTTATTGACAAAGTAGGATCTTACCCCCTTTTATACATAAAATTCAAAATAACCAAAAGTGGTAAAATCAAACATAAAATAAAATTATAATGTCTGAAATTTAAAAAAAAAACTCATACAATTAAAAATGAAATTTCCTATCGATCAAGGTGGCTAATCAGTTTTGAAACAAAACCAGCTTCATCTTTCCATAAGGTTTAAAATAGTATGTTCCAAAACGGACATTTGTAATTAGGGGTGGGCAAAACCGAACCGGAACCGAAAAAAATACGGTTCGGTTCGGTTTGATTTTTTTAAAGTAAAAAATCCGAATTTATAAATACCGAACCGAATGATTCGGTTCGGTTCAATTTTCGGATCAAAAATTAAAAAATCCGAACCGAACCAAAATTAGGGCATTCTTGTAATTTTACTAGGACATATATATACACAATTTGCTCCACTCTCTCTCACACTTTAGCTGCAGCACAGCCACTTACCCAAGCCCTAACTCGCATCTGCCTTCTCCTTGCTGCTGACCTACTGCTTCGTTTCTTTCCTTACTCCGTTGCTAGATAGTCAGGTAATGTGTATGTTTTCGTTTGTGAGTAACTCGCTCTGTTTTTCTTCTTCTTTTTTTTTTAAATAACTCTTTAATTTGCACTTATTTCATGTTTGTTTAAGTTATTAATAGCATTTAGTTTTATTAGTTTTGCCTAGTTATGAGCATGTTACTGTATTTTTCAATTTTTTTCGTTTGGAAATTATGCTCTGGACATTGCTGGGTGAAGTCTGATGGAGCCACGAAAAGGTTGAAGATGATGGAGGGAAAATATCATTTAGGTCCCTTATTTTTTAATAATATTTTATTATGACCTAATATTTAGAAAATGTTTACATATAAGAATTCTATTATGATTTAGTTTGTTTGCTAACTTTGCATAATAGTCCTTGACCGAAGGTCAATTAGATAAAATATCATTTGAGTCCTTAATATTTTACTAGTTTCTACTATGGGTAATTTTTGGAAACCTCCCCTGAGGTTTGTCCTTGCTACACTTAGAGAGAATGTATGTATATATTGACATATAGCACCCCTGACCGTGTATGAGCGTTAGAGTATTGTTTGGTTGTTAAGGGCAATAACGTAATTGCAAAAATAAAGAGGCTGACTGCAGAAAGAACGCAATAGCTTTTGCTTCCTCTCCCTGTCTTCGTTCTTATTCTTTCTCTCTCTCTCAAAAGAATTTGGAGGCAGAAAAGGAAAAAAAAATATTTCTTTTCTTTCTCTTTTCCCCCCTTCCTCTCCACCCATTTCGTTCTTTTATCAGTAAAGTTGAAAAACAAAGGCCACTATTCCTGTATCACCACCACTTTGTCGTATTGCTTTGCTAGTCAACAAAAATTCTAACCCCATGTTAGAAAATAACATCAATATTAATGCTTCTTTTTCTTATTATCCTTTCACCTCTTCAGAAAATGGTGCACTAGTTATTCATAACAAAAGAGAAAGAAAACCAGTAGGCACCCCATGTAGCTTTCTTTTTCAATTTTCTTTTGCATATGGGTTCAATTCTTTTAAGGCGAATTGCAAGTTTTAATTTTTGTTTTTCCCTTTTTTGTTTGATACGCACACACGCATAGATCCAGATGAGAGGTGGTTTTTATATGCTGTTCAATCTGATTATAAAGCACCTCTCAAAAATTGTGGTACTAGAGGCCATTCTTCTGACTGTGGGCGAGTGTTTTCCGGGTTCTTTTCTTTCTCCTAAATTTACTCCCTTTTTTTTTCTTTCAACAAAAATAAGATTCTTTGCTCCTTCAAGTGGGACCTCGGGGGCAAATTACCTCCACAAATTGACCCACGGGCCACGGTTACTAGATTTGGAGGGGAGAGAGAGTGACCTACAGTTGCTGGAATTGGAGGGGGGAGAGGGTGACCCACGGCTGCTGGAATTAAAAGGGGGGGGAGAGAGAGTGAACCGTGCGTTTTGTGCTAGATTTGGAGGTCCGAGGGGAGAAAGAGAATGTGACTCGTGACCCACAACTGTTGGATTTGGAGGGGAAAGAAAGTGAGAGCTGTCGACGGAGCGTGGTGAGGAAGAGTGGGAGATTGGTCGCTCGGTGAGATTAGTGGCATGAGCCGTGAGGGAGAGCGAGAGAAGATGTATTGTAAACGTTGCGTGTGTGTTGCAAACGGTGTTGCACAGTTCTTTCAATCAAACCCTATAAGATCCTAACAAAATCATGCCAAAATCTTAATTCACCAGGCCTTTTAATTAAGTTAAAAGCTTCTGTTTTGTTATCTTCTGCAATGCAAGAAGCATCGTCAAGTCTGCAACTCCAAGTTGCTGCAAGTATTGTCAGTTATTGAACTGTGCAGTGAAGGGCATTATTGTACTTTCGGTAACAGAGCAAACGACAGTCTAACACTGATACACGGTCAGGGGTGCTATATGTCAATATATGCATACATTCTCTCCAAGTGTAACAAGGGCAAACCTCAGGAGATGTTTCCAAAAATTACCCTTTCTACTATAGCAAAAATAGTTATTTTATTTTATTTACATTTATTTTGGGCCAAAACTTTTGATATTAAAAAAAGTAAATATAATTTTGAAAATTCTTTATTTTAGTCCAAAATGTTTTTTTTTTAATATAAATTTGTAAATTATTTTTTTTGTTTGATTATGCATTGATTATAGTAGGCTTTGTGTGCAGGATGAAAGAAAATAGCAATGTTGTAGAGGAGATTATGAAGGATGATTTTGAGGAGGGTGTTGAAATAGAAAATGATTTGAAAAATCGAACCGAAAACTGAACCGTTAAGATGAACTGAAAAACCGATTGATTAAATAAAACCATTAAGAGAACCGAAGCCGATCCGAAACCGAAAACCGAATGGTTTTTTTAAATTTTAGATCCGAACTGATCCGAAACCAAAAATTTATTCCAAAACCGAACCGAACCGAACCGATGCCCACCCCTACTTGTAACTCAAGTTATAGCCCTAAAAAGATACAAAGGTCACATTCTACATCAATTATATTTCTAATTTTTATTTCTAAATATCTATTCAAAATTGGTTTTAATTTGGACCCTGAAGGTAACTTGCACTTGAAAACATAACATGCATATTCTTTGTGAATGGTTTTATATTGCAAAATTTCTGAACAATGCCTTGATCTTCATCTTTATGTATCATAAGGAAAAGCTCTTATACTATCATTTAGTAATAAAAAAATACTCTAGAGATGCAACACAATTTCATGCTCTACCATCAAGAAGCACTACAATAAAAAATTAAAAAAAAGGCCTTAGTGTTGCAAAAAATCGTCGCTAAAGGCTACAGCGAAGAAAACATTTTCGTTGCCATTTGGTAACAATAGGTGCATCGCATTAGGTTTTTTACTTCGTATTTTCAAAATTCCTTGATGAATTCTTTAGTAACAAAATTATATTGCCATGGAAAACGATAAAGTTGACAAAACTTTTGTCACTACATTCATAGCAAAAGGAGTATTTTGTCATTAAAAAGAATACACTTTTACGGTTTTACCGATGAAAATGTTCACCGTCAAATGCCTCTTTTTAGCAACAAATACGATTGTCCCCAAAAGAATAAACTATTCATTAATTTATGTGCTGCAAATATCAATTTTAACGACTAAATATTTCATCTCTAAAAGTATTATTATTGGATCCGCCTATATTACCACTGTAGTAAGGTACCACACTTTTTGTCTCCATCCTAAACTGTCGTTGGATGTAAAATGAATGAATCTAATGGTTAAAAAAGAAAAATGGGTAAAGGTCTATTGCCGGTTGTTGAAATATATTGTATGAAATTTAATAATTAAACAAAGGAAAAAAATGTTAAATAAGCGTCCACGTATCTTTAAACAAATATTGACTCTGGTTTGAGAGGCCTTCACCAAAAGATTTTTCACACCCTAGGAAGGAATTAAGATTATCAAAATATTTTCCTCCCCCAGAAAATCCGATAATTGAATTGTTTTTCACCCCCAGAAATCACAATCAATTTCCCTTAGAAATTGCTATTGTGAAGTTTAAAGTTTTGGTGTCTCCCGATAAAGTCAGAAACGATGCAAGTAAAATTCACGGCGGATACATGACAACGGCAACCAACTGGAAAAGATATTGGGTGGTGGTGGAAGTTTAGCAATTAGACACATCAATTTGCCTTAGAACAGAGTCAATTTCTCACGTGCACTTGATCTATTGTTGCGCCGCTGGAACGGAGGCAGCAGGTAATTAAAAAGAAAAAAATGTTTATTTTTGTTTGCAACAGTATGGCAATGGTAATTTGCTTAGGAGTGTCGGTCATGTTTATTTGTTAGAATAAGTGAAGGCGAGATTAGTAAGCACTACGTTGAAGGAGCGAGCGAGAGGGAAATAATTCCTTGGAGAAGATTTTGTAGAATGATTGGGCTATTATCTTGCAATAAACTGTGAAGGTACATATTTCTTTCTTTTTGTAATGGTTAAATGTAACCATATCGGTGATTCAATTAACCTTGCTTGGTTATTATTTTTATTTTGTTTTATTTTTTGTGTTATCTGCTGGTGGCCAATTATGTATGGATGACATTGGGGTTATGAATTGTTAATTTAGTTTTGTGAATGGGCTGCACCTAGCTGAGGAGAAAAATGAGTTGCTTGGCTATAAAAGCAAGCATGTTCATGCGCTTTGGGAATGTACCCCCTTGAAATGCTTTGTCATTCACTTTGGGTCTTTGAAATCAAAGGATCTCATGAGGGGTGATTCGTGGCTGTTTATTGAATTTTTGTTGCTTCAAAACCTTGAGTACTAAAATTTCTTTGTTCTGAATTTCTAATTGCATAGGGCCATGGTTAACGTCCACCCTCTTAATAGGAATTTGGTAATTGATATAGACTGTGTGGAGCTGAAAAAGAAAAAGAAATTATAAAGTTTGGTTCTGGAATTAATAGTGGTTACTTTAATTCAGTAACAGAATTTTAATTCACAGCATATGCAGGATAAGCTTCTATTGGGAAGCAGGGCGTGCTTCAAGAAAATTTTGCTAGTGGTTCTGGTTTGGCAGAAAATCTGCTTTATTCCTTTTGTTCTTAGATATCTTGAATTCTTAGTATGCATTTTGTTTGTTTCTCTGGTCTAATAGAAGTGTAAAAGCCATCTCATTATAATTTCATGAGAAAAATTCTAGGCAAATTTGATCTTAAGTAATGTGGAAGCCTGTATGGTACTTCAACTCACTGAATCTTAGCTGCAAGCAAGTCTCAATAGGAAAGCATGGCGTGTAATAGGGGTGAAGGTGTTCTTTAGGCAATTGCTGGTTGCTGAACAAGAAGCTGAACACATTGTTGCTAATGCCAGAAATGCAAAAAGGCTAGACTGAGGCAAGCCAAAGATGAGGCTGGAAGGGAGATTGCTGAATATCGAGCTCAGGTGGAGCGTGAGTCCCAGAGGAAACTTGCAGAGAGTAGTGGAGATTCATGTCCGAATGTGACGAGGCTTAAACAAGAAACAAACACAAAAATTCATCATCTGAAGGCTGGGGCTGAGAAAATTCAATATGATGTTGTCCAAATGCTCCTGAAGCATGGTACAAGTGTGAAGAATTAAGCGTTGATGTTATCTTTTCCTGGTTCATTATGAATCCTAGACTTCGTGTGAGTTGTAATTAGGATCCATGCATTGGTTGTTTCATCGTTTGGTCTATTTTGGATTGTAATTTATCATTTATCAAAGTTAGAAATTAGTTTGTTGTACTTCACATTCTGCTCATTGTTAGAATAAATAACTGAAAACGTATCAAAATTATTTGGCTAGGGCAATGTTCTGTCGGAAAAAAAAATTAAAAATATATTTTCTTAGCCCTGCAAACTTTGTCTACAACAACATATATGTTTCCATGGCTTAATGAAAGGATTCCATAGCTCAATTCGATCAATTAATCATTAGCACTTGGGCCAAACTGTAAAGACTTATATAGGGTAACAAGGGGTGTGCATGGCAGTAGGAAACGTAGGTAACGATATACCATCCGTTAATCGGACCTCATTCAATTTCCATCTTTATTTGGTTTAAATGGAAGCCCCTAAGGGAATTAATAATATAGCATACAAATAAATTATATAAAAAGCTTTCATTCCCATTATCTACATGGAGGGTGGATACTTAATCCATGTTTGAACAGACCAGCAAAATAATAAGTTCAGATACCTAAGTCTCTGCTCTAGTAAAAAACAAGCTCATCAAGTGCACCTTCTAAATCTTGGCATGTACTGTTGTCTCAAGGGACATCCATGCATATATATTAAAAATTATATTGCAAACGTAACTAACGGCGGGGACCATGCCCCATGCGTCTGGACCTTCGAAGCTGATGTAACATTCTTTTGTGAATGGCTTCCCTGCATTATGTTCAGCAACATCGATTCGCCTTTGATGCATCTCAGCACTTGAGCGAACCTTATCCTTCAAAAAGTTGAAACTACACGTGATGAGTTTGATGACAATTCGCGCTCTTTCGACATCCGACTGGAACTGATCAGGAAAAACAATGTACACACAGCTTAAATAGAAGGTTATCCCAAGGTTTCAATGCCAAGTGAAATAAAAAGTTTATTAGATACATGTGTTCTTGTGGGTAACATAAAATCACTAAACCTCTGCGTCATTAAGGGTTGACCTCATATTATGCCTCTCCATCATCAGCATTATATACAGTGCACAATCATATTCACTGTATATGTAAGGCTCTCGGGTATAGTCAACCAAAAAATCCATCAACTTTAAATTACTAGAGTTAACATTTGAACCGCCATGATCCAACATCATCTCAATTGATCTTAGCTGTAAAATAACAGACAATAGGTGAAAAAGTTTAAAGAAAACCAAAACAACGTGACCTCGCCTAATCAAAAATTTCAAGACAACAAGTTCACTTATGTACTATTTTAAATAAAGTTAGTAGTCATTTGATGAAATAATTAACACAGAATACGTACCACTCGTTTACATATTGCAATATTATAATGCATACACATTGAAGTAGGAAGCAGGTCCAATTTCTCTACTCGCATTTCAGAAATTACTATAACCAACATGTACTAGCATCCATGACCACAGTTCACAGGGACAAAAATCTATTAAGCATGATGCATTGCCACAAAAAAAAAGAAAAATTACTTCATGACAAAGGTTTATATAAACATAGCTTTTGTAAAACCATTATATGCTTTCACTTACTTTTTCCCAAGAACGAATATTCTTTGCATACAAATCAGCGGGTATAAACTTTCCAACAGCAACACTTGCGTCTCTATACTCGCCACCAACATGATCCTGCAATTGAAAGGACATAATGGTTGTTTGTGTCATCACATGGCAACTGAAACTTCTATCCGTACAAACATTGACCATGCCACATATTTGACAAAATCAAGTTTCATCTCAACTTGTAAATACAATGATAAAGATATATTTATACACCAACATTTGCACTTAAACAAATACATCATAGTGCAGCACACACCAACTTGTATTTTAACCTATTCTACACACAAAAGGTCAACGCCATATTATAAAATATATTGCTTACAGTGTTATAAGCAGGCAGAAAAAGGTTGAATTTACTTTGTCCGATGTTTACAGTTGTTTGAGTAGATAGCAATTCCGATACAGCTGACACAACCTGAAATTTAAATGTTTATGACTTCTCGACAGCACATATGAAGTTAATTATTGAAATACCAAAGTCAACAATACAATATGCCTCTATATTTAAAGTGGCCAAGCTGTCGATATATAATATTGCCAGACATACAAGTATTAATAGAAGTTACGATTGTACCTTCATATTGATTATACTTCTGGGAGACAGCGACATGATATCATTCCTAGTAATCCCATCGAAGTTAGTTTGGAAAAGCATCTCCCTGCCACAAAAATACCATCATTTATGAAGTTTCTTTCAATACATCCACAGAATCGATCAACAAGTAAGAATTGTATGTATTTCAATCTCGAAATTATTGTTCATATTAATTAATGCACATAACTGTATTACTTTAACAATATCAAATTAATCTTACCCTTTTTTTAGATCATCATCCATGCAGAAGTTAATCAAACTTTCCTCTTCAATACCAAAAGGCCTAGGCATAAGAAATGGTCCAACCCGATAACATCCTCTTTCAGGATATATTTTAATAAATGGCAACTCTCGATTGACACAAGAACAGCACTTTCGGTCACAAATAGTAATGGCTGGCAAATTTTTAATCGATTCACAATGCTTCTGCCGTCGCATCGACTCCTACAAAATTTGTTCCATAAATTCATTGGAAGTTGGTGCAATTAAAACGTAACTAAATATTAATATAAAAGTTAAAGAAATTAAACAAGTAACTCGATGAAAATTAAACTTTTCATATCAGTGGTCACCTCAATCTCCATGTTATTGTGCAAGTTTTCAACACATTGTCTAGACACGCAGGACCCGGTTACAGTATCTTCCAGATGGACTAAATCCATATGTTGTGCTCCTGAGATTGTGAAGGATCCTGGCCCTGAATGTTCGTTAATTCCAGGAGTATGTATACACATCAAATCAGGTAGAAATTAAGGCTTCAAAAGAGAAAACTTTCTAAGCATTTTGAAGACAAAATGAGATACTGTAATCACCCGTTTTATTTGGCAGCCTAGACAGGTAATCCAACATAAGGCTGAAAGTCGTTGAACATTCACTTAATCGATAAATCACAAGAAACAACTAGCGGTTTCTTAATTGACCTTGGCCGAATTGCTCTAACTTCTCGGACAAAAAAACAAAAGTTTGGATTTTGAAACACTATAAATTAATTAGTTCTCCTAACTGGGTGCATTTCGAATATGAAATTATTAATTAAGTTCACCTTACTGATTAATTTGATTTGTTTGAAACGGTTCATATTTGAGGCAAGAAACATGCAATTGCATAGTTATATATTGACGAGCACATGAGACATATCTCTGGTGGTCTCTGGAGACATTACGGACAGATGAGAACAAATTAAACTCATCAAACTGGAAAAGAATACAAAAGCAATTCGTCTTTCTAACACATGAACATAACCCGTCTACTATGCTAATCACCGGTATTAAATATTTTGATCAAAATATTAAATTTGTAGTAAGGAGTTACCTGCTGCGTCCGATTGATAGCCTTATCACCAGATCAAACACACATCTTTCCACTCTTTTTTTTTCAGTTAATGAGATATGCCTAATTCCTAAAGTTTCAGCTTCGCACGATCTCTGTTGCAATTGCCTGGCACAAATCTGTTTTCGCCTTTAATTTATCTGACGTCGTTTAGAAATACTTTCTCCTAGTACCACTGCGATTCCATTCGAAAAGATTTGGATTATGGGAATTTTTTTCTGTGGAAAAGATTTCAACAATTCATGGTTTCTGGCTAACATTTGGTTATGGGCCGTTCAAAGCAAATCAATGAAGAGAAGAACGTGCACTGTGTCTAGGTCTTTATTAATTGAATAAAGTTTCCCCTAGTAACTTGAAGCAACCGGCTGCTATTATTATCCACCGGCTCCTGTCAACCGTTGGATCGACTCATTTTAAATCCAACGAAGGTGCTAAAAGAGGACAAAAAGTGTGGTACCTTACCACAGTGGTAACATAGGCGGACCCTTATTGGCAACAAATAATATTTTTTCACTAAAAGGTATTATTTTTCTAACATTTATTATTACTATTGTTAAAATATTATCAATTTTAACATTAAATTACAATGATAATTAACACCATTATGATAAAAAGAGAGTTAAATAATTTAAGATGAATTATTATTATTGATGAAAAATAACAAAAAAATTACAAAATTTAATATCTATTCTTTCAAAAGAAGTTTTTTTATAAATGAATATAAATTTATTGATTTTCTTCGTCTTCAATATTTCCTACAAATAAACATAAACAATAATTAGTTAACTTATAGACATAATAGTAATATAAATTGTAATAAATAAGATAAGTGAAAAAGAAAGAATACACCATGTTAAAAATAAAAAGGGAGATCAGAGACTAAAAGAATAAAAGTAAGAGAATGAGAGAATGAGAGAATGAGAAAGAAAGAAAGAAATGAACTTTTTAGTAACGAAATTTAATATTCGTCGTTAAGACTTAATTTTAACAAGTAATTAACTGTTTTAAATCTTTAAACAAATATTTTCAACAACGAACTTATAATTTTATCACTAAAATACTTGTTTAGTGATGAAAATTAAAATTTGTCGTTAAAAGCCTAAAGCCTTGGTGGAAGATTATCACTTGAAATCTTTAAACCAATATTTCAAAAAATGAGCTTATAATTTCATCACTTTTTGGGTAACTTATAATTTCGTCATTAAAAATACACATTTAGTGACGAAATTCATACTTCATCACAAAAAGGTCTAAAATTTTGGAAATAATTTAAATCTTTAAATGAATATTTTCAAGAATGAACTTATAATTTCATCGCTATATGTTTATTTAGCAACAAAAAAATGTTTGTCACCATTGGTAACTTTCTAGCGATGAAATCACATCTTTAGCAATAAATTTTTTTGTCACAGAAAGAAGGATTTAGCAATGAATATTTCGTAGGTACATTGAAAAAATTTCGTGCAAAATAAAACTTCTTATGACAACAAAAAAAAATAAAAAATCGTAGCAATAGAACTATATTTCTTTACAAAAAGTTAAGTTTATCCACGAAAAGGAAATACGTCACTAATTTTCCTCATTAACAATGAAAAAGTCTTAGCTGAAAACTTGAAATAATAGTTAATTTTTTTCTTATATATTTAATGACGGAATGCATTTTTCATGACTAAAACATGCTTAAGGTGACAAAATGTTGGTCACTATAGCCTTGAATTCTTAAGCAAGCACTTTCTTTGCCACCAACAACAATTGGATAAAGAAAGGTCAACTCACAAATACGATAACACCAACAAAAGAAGAAGAAGATGATGATGTTGAATAGGTTTTTATAGTCTTTTTTTTTTTAATTATATGATGAATAGTTAGTGTATTATATGGGGTGTTTAAATTAATTTTATACTATATTGATTTGTAAAATGTAATATTTTGTTGGATGAGTTTATTTGAACTCCTTTGTTAACTCATTAAACCCTTCTCTTTTATACATCAATTATTAAAATTGAAAATATAAAATTGTACGTAACAAACCCTCTTATATTCCAAAAATAACCCTTTCTTCTTTCATTTTGGCTTTTGCTTCTATGTGAAATATAAAGTTGAAATTTCACCAAGTAAGAATTTTGCCTTTTTTTTGGGGGGGGGGGGGGGGTCTTATCCTTTAATCAAATCCCAAAAAATAATAAATATAGGAAGCTATCTTCTCAAAATGGAACAATGTAACGACAATTCTTATAAAATTAGTGAACTGATTTTCTTTTTCTTTTCCCGGATACAAACGCTAATAAGTTGATTAATAAACGTTCATTTAAATTATGAACTCTGGGTTTTTTTTTTAAAAAAAAAATTAGTTCACATGCAAATATTTGGAGCTTATTACTGGAAAGAATCTACAATAGTTTATTATTGTCTTTTAAGGGTTTTTAATTAATGATAAATAAGATACCATTCAACTTGTGTAAATACAGTCGAATTAGTTATTTATTGATAGATTGTTCAATTTCACTGAATAATTTTTTCCTATCTTAAAAAAATCGAGTCAAGAAAATAGATATTTGATTTATTGATTAGTAATTTCGGAATATAGATAGAAAGAAAGATAATGAAGGGTTATAGAATATAAGAGAGGATGCTTTTGTAATGTTATAAAGGGATATTTTGTGCTATAAATTTTTAGGGTGTGGTTATTTAAATTTATTAGAATACTTATTAAACCCATTTTCTAAATAAACCTATTAACAAAATTTAAATTTTTAAATTTTAATCTATAAACCTACTTGCATACTGAAAAAGCATTTAATAAATTAATATTGCATCAACATATACGAACCCACTTACACGTTTAGATTTACCAAACTAAATATTAAGACACTTCTCAGTTATATTTTACCGAAAATTTATAAAAAGTAAGGTTATAACTATTAAACAAAATTAAAATTTTAAATTTAACTATCCAAACACGCTTTGGACTGAAAAGAGAGAGAGAGAGAGAGGGAATTAAAATGATTTTGCTTGACAAAGACGAAGAGGATGAGTGGATCAGAATTAAACTCTTATTTACCAATCAAATTAACCTTTTTAGTTAACTCACTTTTGTGCATGCCAGTTTGTCATATCCTTTCCATTATTTGTAGTGATCTTAATATATAAATACGTGCTTCATTGTACTTTTTTCGAGTTTGTTATTTGTTATGTACATAATCAAAAGAAGAATGAATATAATTGAGTGCGGCCCTAAAATTCAAGAACAAAGATATCTGGTCCTGAAATGAAGGCAAGTTGCTCCACCATAAACCAGTTAACTAGAGCAAAAATATCTGACAATTCCTTCCAGAGGGAAATAATATTAAACTGGAAAAAAAATCTCTTTTAAAACAATAGAAATTGGTTTAAAGATGGTGTAAAGAGTAAAACTCTTATTTAATTATTATTATTTTTTTCCACAATCGTAATTTAGTTTGTGGCTTTTTAGTAATAAAAAATATTTTAAAATTTGAGTTTAATGAATATTTTAGTGGGTTCAAATAACTCCATTCAAATTTTTGATAAAAAATAAGAGTAAATAATATTAACTTGGGTTCAAATAGCCTAACTCAATTTGTCCTTAATATTTTTTTGTAATAAATTATTATATTCAAATAAGAGAGTTTAAAATTATTTTTAGAGTGTAAATTATAGTCAATCTTTTTTTTTTATCGTTAGCATCTCTTTTTTTTTTTTTTTTTTTTTCTTTGCCGTCGGATGAACTTAATTTTGATTTTGAGAAGATCCAGAACCAAAGTCGAATTAGATAAATGAAACTTGCTTTTCAAATTTGAAGAATCAATTTCAGAAGTAGTATTTTTTTTCATCCCCCAACCAATCCCGCCCGCGGGAAATTACAAAACTTTTACAAACTTTTCTTATTTCCCACTGAACCAATACAGAATCTTGCCCGTTCATTTCCATGCTTTACAGACACCAACGGCATCCAAGCAATCAATCTGCGTGATTCAAAAGCAGCCTATCACAACTCTCCTCAGGCCTCTACATAAGAAGAGAACGAGACATGCGCACACCATGAAATCGAAATAACAAAGTAAAAAGAAATCAAATGGCAGCGAAAGCCGAGAAAAAGCCCGCCGAGAAGAAGCTGGCAGCCGAGAAGGCCCCTGCCGCCGAGAAAAAACCGAGGGCTGAGAAGAAGCTTCCGAAAGACGGCGCCGATAAGAAGAAGAAGAAAGTGAAGAAGACCGTGGAGACCTACAAGATCTACATATTCAAGGTGCTGAAGCAGGTGCATCCTGACATAGGAATCTCCAGCAAGGCCATGGGTATCATGAACAGCTTTATCAATGATATCTTCGAGAAACTGGCTCAGGAGTCGTCTCGTCTCGCGAGATACAACAAGAAGCCCACTATCACTTCTCGTGAGATCCAGACTGCTGTTAGACTTGTCTTGCCCGGTGAGCTTGCCAAGCATGCCGTTTCTGAAGGCACCAAGGCTGTCACTAAGTTTACTAGTTCTTAATGAACCTATAGCTTCAATAATTCAATTCGTATCTTCTCTTTCTAGCTTGGGCTCTGCAATTTTTAAGGTCCCGTTTCTTTTATTTTCCTTTTGGTTGTAGATTTTCTCTTTTGTTTACTTTTTGTATCTACCCTACCCAACAGCCTAATCGAAGTTCTTTTTGCTCAAGTTCAATTATCAATTACAATTTTGACTCTGTTGGAACGGAAGCACAAAATCAAATGTGAATTTTGAGGTTGTTAATTGATCACTTGAATTTTATGATTATCAATAAAACTCAATCAAAGGCACAAATTTATTGCAAGACCTATGTGGATATTGTTGGGGAAAAATTAGGTTTTTAAAATTTTATAAAACCTTTTTGCCTCATATAATATATGAATACGTAATCTGTAAATCGAAAAATCTTTTTTAAGTGATTTAAGCTCCTAGACACGATCCGCCACCACCACGCCTGTTAGATCACTATCCGTCACCACCACGCTAGATCACGAATCAAGCTTGATCTTCTATGACTCGATCTCGACGCGCGCTTTATCACTACCAAAGAATTAAAGACGAGAAAATTTTTCTCTCAACAATGGAGAGAAAATCTTTTCTCCGATTTCAGTATAAAGCTTTTTTTTTTTTCTTTATATATCTCCATTTAAATAAAAGACTCCAAATAACGCCTTAAATAAAACTCACGTTATTTTTTTTCAATGACCCACCAAAATAACATAAGCGCCTTATACAAAAGTTTAATTAAATCTCCCACTAAACGATATATTTTAAAATTAGTTATCTTACTTATTAAAAGAGTGGTGCAATTAAATGAGCTAACCTTGATCATTTAACATACAATAGTGGCTATAATAATTGTAATTAAACTAGCCTAATTATTTAATTCCAAATCTACTCCACTAAAAGATTGGGAACCGACTTCCATAATCTCGAATAATAATTCACATTGATTTCTTTATCGCACAATCCTTTGTACCACATCGTTAATTAAATTGATATCTCACCGTCCAATCAATTTAATAACATCTTATTTCTTGATCCTTGGTTTTCTAATGATCATTTTCAACATATTAAATATGTTGACGCACTGAGAATTCATGATCAAGTAAAACCCATCAAGAGATGTGTTGTACAAATTCTATATTGTTAATCCATAACTCCAATACTTATAATTGCTCCCACCAAGATACCGGGTAATCTTGACCACAAGGATGTGTCGTGCCCATTGGTAACTCAAATGGACTAACAATTACAATCATGAAATCATAATTAACTCAAGATTAAGATTACAAGAAATCAACGCCATGAGATTTAATAAGTGCTTATTACAAAGTTAATTAAATCTCATATGTGATCCTGTTCAATGTAGTCGTACTACATCAATAAATTCATACATGATTAAGACAAACCATTCAATGAATTTATTACATACCTAAATAAAGTGCCCAACTTTATTTATCAACTGCGAACTAAATTTATTTAATCATAAGATAACTTGTATTTATGTCTTGTGAATCCACATGGTGATCACATAAATACATATAATATGATTAAATGGACTTTAATACAAGTATTAATGCAATTAAGATATTTGAATAAAATACCTCATTTATTTTATTAATCAAAAATAGTTTATTACAATTAAATAAACATATATGCTTTTAAAGAGCATATTTTCCCAACAATCTCCCACTAGCTCTCAAAGCATATCTCGGCATATTGCACATGCTCTAGGGCTCTAAGTGCAGTTATAAAGGTTTCCCACTAATGGCCATTGTAATAAGATCGCCATTTAGCATCTAATGCCATTTGAGATCATATAACCTTTCTACACTATTCCTTATAAGATGATACTTCCTTTCAATATGTTTTTTTGTGGTTCCTTGGTTCCTTAGATTGAGCTACCGCACCACCATTATCACATAAATAGTTTAAGGTGCAGTACCACCTCAAGATTTCGTAGGAACTTGAGCCATATAGCTTCTTTTGCCTTCGGATGTAGCCACATATTCGCCTTTAATTGTTGAGTGATACAAGATTGTTTCACACTCATCCAACTAATAGCTCCACTTCCCAATGTAAACACATAGCCTAAGTTGATTTTCTGAATCCTTATCGACATAAAGTCGAATTAGTATAACCCTGGAATGAGTTCATCACGAATACACAAGCATATAATTTTTAGTTCTTTTCGATACTTTATAATATGCTTGATCCAAAGATTGAGGTCCGTGATTAAATTGATATCTCTAACCATCCCTACCGCAAAAGATGTCCGGCCTAGTGCAAAGCATGGCATACACGAGACTTCCCACGCGTTTGCATAGGGAACTCGTCTTATTCTCTCTATCTCTTCGATGTTTTAGGTGATTGATCCTTAGAGAATGTAATTCCATGTCCGAATGATAATAAACCCTTGGAATTTTCCATGCTAAATCTAGCCAATATCTTATCGATATAGACCGCTTGAGACAAGGCTAAAGTTTTATTCTTGGTCTCGTAGTAACTTGATACCAAGAATATAACTTGCCTCCCTGTGTCTTTCATATCAAATTATTTTGCTAACAAATCTTTATTGTAGTCAATACTCCTATATCGCTTTCCAATCGGAGAATATTGTCTACACAAAGAATTAGGAAGGCTACAAATTTTTCCTGAATTTTCTTGTACACACATGGTTCATCAATGTTCTGAATGAATCCAAGCGATTTAATCGCTTGATCAAATCTTATGTTCCATGACCGGGATGCTTGCTTCAATCCATATATGGATATCTGCAACTTACATACCATGTGTTCTCGGCCTTTTTGTATAAATCCATTTGCATGTAGATGTTTTCTTCAAGATAAGAAAACTTGACATCCATTTGCCAAATTTCATAATCTAGCACTGCAGTAATGGAGAGTAGAATCCTGATGGATTTAAGCATAGCAACCGTAGAAAAAATTTCCTCATAATCGATTCATTCTTTCTGAGTAAACCCTTCGGCTACTAATCTTGCTTTAAATGTTTCCACCCTTCCGTCTACTCCCCTTTTTCTCTTGTAGATCCACTTGCAGCCTATAGGTTTTACCCCATTTGGTGCTTCTACAAGTTCCCAGACTTTATTGGAATACACAGATTCAATTTCTTGATTCATGGCCTTTTTCCAAAATTTAACATCTCTATCTATTAGAGCTTCGTTGTAACTAGTGGGATTTTGTACATGTTCATCTGAGATAGCCATATAGGTTTCTCCCAAAAATATGTATCTCGCAGGTAACCTAGTTACCCTCCCACTACGACAAGGTTCTAAAAATGATGGTTGTTGAAGGATAATCTTGTCGATCATTGGTTGTTCTTCCTGTTCTTTAACAAAGTGAGCATCAACGACCTTTTTATTTCTCTAGTTTTACCTTACTCTTAGGTTATAAGTCATTATATAGTCTTCCTCAAAGAAAGTAAAGAATATTTCTATAAATACATTCCTATCTTGAGGACTATAATTCGACTTTCCTTATTCCTTTAAGATACCTAAAACATGCAAGCTTCTGAACACGAATCCATCTTCTCTATCTCTGATTCTAGTAGAAATACTAGTAAACTCCAAATACGAATGTGTCTCAAACCATGTTTGTGATTTTTTCATAATTTCTTGGAGTAGTAGATAGATAGATGAAACTAAGTTCAATAAGCTTTGTAGTTTCAAATACTAGTATCCTGGAATAAAAAGGTAAATGATAAACCACTTAGTATATATCTTGTCTTATCCAAAAGAATCTTGTTTCTCCATTTAATTACACTATTGTATCATAGTG
Organism: Citrus mangshanensis; assembly: GCA_030449895.1. Lineage (NCBI taxonomy): Eukaryota > Viridiplantae > Streptophyta > Magnoliopsida > Sapindales > Rutaceae > Citrus > Citrus mangshanensis. Next base: position 1,604,923 of record JASUUJ010000280.1, on the reverse strand, counting down.
TTCATTGACAACCAAATAGTGCTTGAATTCTCCATATAGATATTCTTTATTTCGATCATATCGAAGTTTTTATGTTCCTGTCTAATTGCTTCTGTCTTATCCACGTACTCTTTTGGATTTCAAAAGCAATGGAATCATGACGCATTTAGACAAACATAAATAAAATGAATATTCATCAACGAGATTGATAGAATACTCATAACCTCTTATAACATGTAAACTGATTAGTCCGTATACATTTGTATGCGCTAAATCATCAAATACAATGTTATGCTTTTAGCTCAAAAGAGCATTCTTGTCATATTACTTTTCTAAATAAGATTTATAGAGTTACAATGATCAATCTTAATAGGCCAACAAGTCTATCATTAATCATTTTCTTAAAATCTTATTATAGTTTATATGACTTAGGCATAAATATCAGAGGTGATTTTTGGTTAGAAGAAACATTTCTTTTCTTAGATAAATGCATATACTTTTATCATTATATCTTACTTTGAATAGATCAATGTACTTCTATGATATAAATTGTCTTTATAAATAACCAAAATAAGTAATAAACAGAGGATCCATAAATAAGTGTACTCGTTTATTAAAACAAGCCACCGAAATTAAATTCCTCTAATATTTGGAAAAATAAAGACAAATATCAAAACTAAAGTCTTGTAAAATTGATCTAGTCTTTCAATTGATATAAACTAGCACGTCCTCAATTTGCTTTCTTCACTTAATCTCTTGGTTTCCTTAAAACCAAATAAATGAATTACAAATAAGATTAGTTATCTCGTAATTCATTATTGTATGAATCAATAGAAATCAACTAATTAGGAAGCTTAAAGATTTCCTATACCGATTTTAATAATCTTAGGACAATCTTTCTTCCAGTGACCCTTCTGTCCACATTTGTAACACTTGCCTTTTGGCTTGCCACTTCTTTTAGTGGACAGTTTGCCGATCCCAACTCTTTCAATGCTGCTTCTCTGGCAAAATGGGTATTTTGCCCAAACATCTGATGAAGACTAGCCATTATTTCAGTGGCTGTTTCCATGCTCCGATGTTTCTTATGCAGTTCCACAGAAATCGAAGCCAATATATAGCGCTTAGCCATTTTGTTAGCTTCGCACCATTTCTCATAAGGCTCCCTCTGATTTCTATAATCGTATAACGATGGTTCAGGAGGGCAAGGCTGAGTCAAAACATATTTGCTTCCCTTAGCAGTGAGAATATTAAACAGATTGCGTTTCCAATCTAAATAATTTTCGCCAGTGAGTTCATTTTTAACAAGGATAATTAATAATGGGTTGATGGAAGACATTTTCTGAAAAATAAAACATCCATGCATAAATAATTTGAAATAATATTCACAATAAATGACAAAAATGCATAAAACCATAAATGCATTTTAATTTATTGTAACGATAATCTAGTTCCGCTTTGACAAGCTATCCGGTGGGGAAGTTATGTCTATACTTACTAGACCCAATTACCCATTGGATTATTTACTTTTATGTAGAGACATGATAAATAATTATCGTTATCTTTTTGGGCCTAAATTTGTTAATAGAGCTTCGTTGGGAAGGTTAATAACAAATTTTAGTTGAGTGTATAACCATTGTTTCAATCTACGTATTTTTCATATCAATAGTCACCGTTGGGGTGAACAATTGATTGAAAAATATTTCAATTTTATCTTTGAAGAAGTTCATCAAATAAAATATCTAATATATATACCCTCCGAAGGGAGCATCACCGTATCATGAAGTCGAGGTATATATATAATTTTATTATTGAACTAACAATGGGAAAATTATCTTGAATTTTCCCTCTCCCACTCAATATTTTAAAATTGGTTTTTCCTTTTTAAAACATACATATTGTTAATTGCATGCTTCCTATAATATTATCTAGATGATATCCAATATTATTAAGCATAGGCAAATTTCAAACAATATAATGAAATTCATAATTAATGAATGACATGTATCATTATGCATAGAGTGGCACTACCTATTCTATATGACATGTTATCATGGCATGTAATCATCCATAACAAAACATATAGAAAAACAATTAAATAATCTTAATTCATGGCTTTCCTAATAATGAAAAATACATTAACCCTAAGCCTAATCTTCATTGGGCTTCTTGTCAATGTCCATCTTTCATAATCTTGTTTTTTGTTAATGGACTAGGGGAAATTGGGCATTTAAATTTATAATTGGTCCAATTTTAATTTTGAAAGAAAATAAATAAATAATTAAATTTATTAAAATAAAACTTTTGGACCAAAAATAAATATAATGTATTTAATTTTATCTATGCATTATAATCCATTAAGCCTAAATATTAATTGGGCCTAAAACTAGGATTCTTTAAGCCCAAAACTATGTTTGAACTTAAATGCAAAAAATTAAAATCTTTCTGCCCAAATGAAAACTTATGGAACCATAGGGACCTCCATGATAGAAACCATGAAACCCTAAATCCATATTTTTCTTTCTTTCTTCCCCAGCCGCCATCTCCAAAAACGACCCATTCACGCAATTTACCATCTCCGACGCCGAGTATCGCCGCCACGGAAAGACGCCAACCAAAACGCGCGCGCCGCACGCGCGCGCTGCTTGCTTGCTTTGCGGCTGCTGGCGGCGTGTGCGCGCAGCAGCCGCGCCGCGCGCATGCGCCGGTTGCAGTTTCCGGCCTCGATTGTTTGCGCTCGTTTTCCAGTGATGATGCTTCGGTGATTTACAAATTTTCAACGCAAATTTTTGCTTACAAAATTTCAATTACAGTAAAATAAATCAAGAGGGAATTATGGTGATAAAAAATCACCCCTCTTGTTACAGATCCAAAGAAAAAATACAACGGAAAATCTAACCATGAATTAAGACAAACCAAAATATGCTTTATTCATATATTAAACAAATAATATATATCTGAATAAATTGTGCCAATCTAATACATAAATTTCAATTATGATTTCATACGAAATTCTTATATATTAATATGAGATGGCTCTGATACCAATTGTTGGGGAAAAATTAGGTTTTTAAATTTTATAAAACCTTTTGAAGATCGCTCTCATATAATATATAAGAATTTGTATTCTAGAAATCGTACCTTGAAAATCTGAGTTTGCTTTTTCCGCTGAAGTGATTTAGGCTCCTAGATTACGATCCGCCACCACCACGCCTGTTAGATCACTATCCGTCACCACCACGCTTGTTAGATCACGAACTGTTTCCAATGATCTTCTAGGTTATGACTCAGGTTCGATCTGCACTTGACGTGTGGGCGCCTTTATCACTACCAAAGCAACTAGCACGAGAAAATTTTTCTCTCAACAATGGAGAGAAAAATCTTTTTCTCTGATTTGTATAAAGTGGCTTTTTTTTTCTTTAGAGAAAATAAGCCTTATATATCTCCATTTAGTGAAAACCCTAGACTCCAAATAATGCCTTAAATAAAACTCACGTTATTTTCTTTTTCAATAGGGGACCCACCTTGTAAAATAACATAAGGCCCCTTATACAAAAGCTAATTAAATGGAGCCTCCCACTAAATGATATATTTAGGCTTTTGACCCAAATATAGTTATCTTACTTATTAGTAGTGGTGCAGTCAATTAAATGAGCTAACCCGGGGATCATTTGGGAACATACAATAGTGGCTATAACAATTAGGCCTGTAATTAAACTAGCCTAATTATTTAATTCCAAATCTACTCCACTAAAAGATTGGAACTGACTTCCATAATTGTATGCTCGAATAATAATTCGTCCCAAGCCACATTGATTTCTTTACTGCACAATCCTTTGTACCACATCGTTAATTAAATTGATATCTCACCTGTCCAATCAATTTAATAACATCTTATTTCTTGATCTTCTTGGTTTTCTCTAATGATCATTTTCAACATATTAAATATGTTGACGCCGCCAGAATTCTATGATCAGTCGAAAATCCATCAAGAGATGTGTTGTACAAATTCTATATTGTTAATCCATAACTCCAATACTTATAATTGCTCCCACCAAGATACCGGGTAATCTTGACCACAAGGATGTGTCGTGCCCATTGGTAACTCAAATGGAATAACAATTACAATCATGAAATCATAATTAACTCAAGATTAAGATTACAGTAAAATCAATACCTATAAGATTTAATAAGTTATTACAAAGTTAATTAAATCTCATATGTGATCCTGTTCAATGTAGTTGTACTACATCAATAAATTCATACATGATTAAGACAAATCATTCAATGAATTTATTATAGTCTATACCTAAATAAAGTGCCCAACTTTATTTATCAACTGCGAACTAAATTTATTTAATCATAAGATAACTTGTATTTATGTCTTCTGTGAATCCACATGGTGATCACATAAATACATATAATATGATTAAATGGACTTTAATACAAGTATTAATGCAATTAAGATATTTGAATAAAATACCTCATTTATTTTATTAATCAGAAAAATAGTTTATTACAATTAAATAAACATATATGCTTTTAAAGAGCATATTTTCCCAACAATCTCCCACTAGCTCTCAAAGCATATCTGGCATATTGCACATGCTCTAGGGCTCTAAGTGCAGGTTATAAAGGTTTCCCACTAATGGCCATTGTAATAAGATCTGCCATTTAGCATCTAATGCCATTTGGGGTACTGTCATATAACCTTTCTACACTATTCCCTTATAAGATGATACTTCCTTTCAATATGTTTTGTTTCTTGTGGTTCCTTGGTTCCTTAGATTGAGCTACCGCACCACCATTATCACATAAATAGTTTAAGGGGTGCAGTTACAACAGGTACCACCTCAAGATTTCGTAGGAACTTGCGGAGCCATATAGCTTCTTTTGCAGCTTCAGATGTAGCCACATATTCAGCTTTAATTGTTGAGTCTGTGATACAAGATTGTTTCACACTCATCCAACTAATAGCTCCACTTCCCAATGTAAACACATAGCCGGAAGTTGATTTTCTGGAATCCTTATCTGACATAAAGTCAGAATTAGTATAACCCACTGGAATGAGTTCATCACCAGAATACACAAGCATATAATTTTTAGTTCTTTTCAGATACTTTATAATATGCTTGATCGAGATTGAGGTCCGTGGATTAAATTGATATCTGCTAACCATCCCTACCGCAAAACAGATGTCTGGCCTAGTGCAAAGCATGGCATACACGAGACTTCCCACAGCGTTTGCATAGGGAACTCGTCTTATTCTCTCTATCTCTTCAGATGTTTTAGGTGATTGATCCTTAGAGAATGTAATTCCATGTCACGAATGATAATAAACCCTTGGAATTTTCCATGCTAAATCTAGCCAATATCTTATCGATATAGACCGCTGAGACAAGGCTAAAGTTTTATTCTTGGTCTCGTAGTAACTTGATACCAAGAATATAACTTGCCTCCCAGTCTTTCATATCAAATTATTTTGCTAACAAATCTTTATTGTAGTCAATACTCTATATCGTTTCCAATCGGAGAATATTGTCTACACAAAGAATTAGGAAGGCTACAAATTTTTCCGAATTTTCTTGTACACACATGGTTCATCAATGTTACGAATGAATCCAAGCGATTTAATCGCTTGATCAAATCTTATGTTCCATGAGGATGCTTGCTTCAATCCATATATGGATATCCGCAACTTACATACCATGTGTTCTCGGCCTTTTGTATAAATCCATCCTTTGCATGTAGATGTTTTCTTCAAGATGTTAAGAAAGCGATCTTGACATCCATTTGCCAAATTTCATAATCTAGCACTGCAGTAATGGAGAGTAGAATCCTGATGGATTTAAGCATAGCAACCGTAGAAAAAATTTCCTCATAATCGATTCATTCTTTCTGAGTAAACCCTTCGGCTACTAATCTTGCTTTAAATGTTTCCACCCTTCCGTCTACTCCCCTTTTTCTCTTGTAGATCCACTTGCAGCCTATAGGTTTTACCCCATTTGGTGCTTCTACAAGTTCCCAGACTTTATTGGAATACATGATTCAATTTCTTGATTCATGGCCTTTTTCCAAAATTTAACATCTCTATCTATTAGAGTTTGTAACTAGTGGGATTTTGTACATGTTCATCTGAGATAGCCATATAGGTTTCTCCCAAAAATATGTATCTCGCAGGTAACCTAGTTACCCTCCCACTACGACAAGGTTCTAAAAATGATGGTTGTTGAAGGATAATCTTGTGCTGATCAGCTGTTCTTTTTCTTTAACAAAGTGAGCATCAACCTGACCTTTTTTATTTCTCTAGTTTTACCTTACTCTTAGGTTATAAGTCATTATATAGTCTTCCTCAAAGAAAGTAAAGAATATTTCTATAAATACATTCCTATCTTGAGGACTATAATTCAGACTTTCCCTTATTCCTTTAAGATACCTAAAACATGCAAGCTTCTGAACACGAATCCATCTTCTCTATCTCTGATTCTAGTAGAAATACTAGTAAACTCCAAATACGAATGTGTCTCAAACCATGTTTGTGATTTTTTCATAATTTCTTGGAGTAGTAGATAGATAGATGAAACTAAGTTCAATAAGCTTTGTAGTTTCAAATACTAGTATCTGGAATAAAAAAGGTAAATGATAAACCACTTAGTATATATCTTGTCTTATCCAAAAGAATCTTGTTTCTCCATTTAATTACACTATTGTATCATAGTGTTCATTGACAACCAAATAGTGCTTGAATTCTCCATAGAGATATTCTTTATTTCGATCATATCGAAGTTCTTTTATGTTCCTGTCTAATTGCTTCTGTCTTATCCACGTACTCTTTTGGATTTCAAAAGCAATGGAATCATGACGCATTTAGACAAACATAAATAAAATGAATATTCATCAACGAGATTGATAGAATACTCATAACCTCTTATAACATGTAAACTGATTAGTCCGTATACATTTGTATGCGCTAAATCATCAAATACAATGTTATGCTTTTAGCTCAAAAGAGCATTCTTGTCATATTACTTTTCTAAATAAGATTTATAGAGTTACAATGATCAATCTTAATAGGCCAACAAGTCTATCATTAATCATTTTCTTAAAATCTTATTATAGTTTATATGACTTAGGCATAAATATCAGAGGTGATTTTTGGTTAGAAGAAACATTTCTTTTCTTAGATAAATGCATATACTTTTTATCATTATATCTTACTTTGAATAGATCAATGTACTTCTATGATATAAATTGTCTTTATAAATAACCAAAATAAGTAATAAACAGAGGATCCATAAATAACAGTGTAATCATGTTTATTAAAACAAGACACCTAAATTAAATTCCTCTAATATTTGGAAAAATAAAGACAAATATCAAAACTAAAGTCTTGTAAAATTGATCTAGTCTTTCAATTGATATAAACTAGCACGTCCTCAACTGCTGTTTGAAGCTTTCTTCACTTAATCTCTTGGTTTCCTTAAAACCAAATAAATGAATTACAAATAAGATTAGTTATCTCAGAATTCATTATTGTATGAATCAATAGAAATCTGAACTAATTAGGAAGCTTAAAGATTTCCTATACCTGATTTTAATAATCTTAGGACAATCTTTCTTCCAGTGACCCTTCTGTCCACATTTGTAACACTTGCCTTTTGGCTTGCCACTTCTTTTTGTGCGATCCCAACTCTTTCAATCTTTCTCGGCAAAATGGGTATTTTGCCCAAACATGATGAAGACTAGCCATTATTTCGGTGCTTTCCATGCTCGATGTTTCTTATGCTTAAATCGAAGCCAATATATAGCGCTTAGCCATTTTGTTAGCTTCGCACCATTTCTCATAAGGCTCCTCGATTTCTATAATCGTATAATGATGGTTCAGAGGGCAAGGCGAGTCAAACATATTTGCTTCCTTAGCGGTGAGAATATTAAGCATTGCGTTTCCAATCTAAATAATTTTGATGAGTTCATTTTTAACAAGGATAATTAATAATGGGTTGATGGAAGACATTTTCTGAAAAATAAAACATCCATGCATAAATAATTTGAAATAATATTCACAATAAATGACAAAAATGCATAAAACCATAAATGCATTTTAATTTATTATAACGATAATCTAGTTCGCTTTGACAAGCTATCCGGTGGGAAGTTATGTCTATACTTACTAGACCCAATTACCCATTGGATTATTTACTTTTATGTAGAGACATGATAAATAATTATCGTTATCTTTTTGGGCCTAAATTTGTTAATAGAGCTTCGTTGGGAAGGTTAATAACAAATTTTAGTTGAAGTATAACCATTGTTTCAATCTACGTATTTTTCATATCAATAGTCACCGTTGGGGTGAACAATTGATTGAAAAATATTTCAATTTTATCTTTGAAGAAGTTCATCAAATAAAATATCTAATATATATACCTCAGGAGCATCACCGTATCATGAAGTTATATATATAATTTTATTATTGAACTAACAATGGAGCCCGTGGGAAAATTATCTTGAATTTTCCCTCTCCCACTCAATATTTTAAAATTGGTTTTTCCTTTTTAAAACATACATATTGTTAATTGCATGCTTCCTATAATATTATCTAGATGATATCCAATATTATTAAGCATAGGCAAATTTCAAACAATATAATGAAATTCATAATAAATGAATGACATGTATCATTATGCATAGAGTTACCTATTCTATATGACATGTTATCATGGCATGTAATCATCCATAACAAAACATATAGAAAAACAATTAAATAATCTTAATTCATGGCTTTCCTAATAATGAAAAATACATTAACCCTAAGCCTAATCTTCATTGGGCTTCTTGTCAATGTCCATCTTTCATAATCTTGTTTTTTGTTAATGGACTAGGGGAAATTGGGCATTTAAATTTATAATTGGTCCAATTTTAATTTTGAAAGAAAATAAATAAATAATTAAATTTATTAAAATAAAACTTTTGGACCAAAAATAAATATAATGTATTTAATTTTATCTATGCATTATAATCCATTAAGCCTAAATATTAATTCTAAAACTAGGATTCTTTAAGCCCAAAACTATGTTTGAACTTAAATGCAAAAAATTAAAATCTTTCTGCCCAAATGAAAACTTATGGAACCATAGGGACCTCCATGATAGAAACCATGAAACCCTAAATCCATATTTTTCTTTCTTTCTTCCCCAGCCGCCATCTCCAACAACGACCATTCACGCAATTTCACCATCTCCGACGCCGAGTATCGCCACGGAAAAGACGCTAACCAAAACGCTCGCCGCACGCGCGGCGCTCCTTACGATGCTGCTTGCTGTGCGCTGCGTGCCAGGGCATAGCAGGCTGGCTGGCAGGCTGGCTTGTGGCTGCTGGCGCAGCATGTAGCTTAGCGCCGCCGCAGCGCCGTTCGTTTGCCTCGATTGTTTGCGCCGTTTTCCTGATGATGCTTCGTGATTTACAAATTTTCAACGCAAATTTTTGCTTACAAAATTTCAATTACGGAAATAAATCAAGAGGAATTATGGTGATAAAAATCACCCCTCTTGTTACAGATCCAAAGAAAAAATACAACGGAAAATCTAACCATGAATTAAGACAAACCAAAATATGCTTTATTCATATATTAAACAAATAATATATATCTGAATAAATTGTGCCAATCTAATACATAAATTTCAATTATGATTTTAAATTCTTATATATTAATATGAGATACCAATTGTTGGGGAAAAATTAGGTTTTTAAATTTTATAAAACCTTTTGAAGATCTCTCATATAATATATAAGAATTTGTATTCTAAATCGTACTTGAAAATACGAGTTTTTTTTTGAAGTGATTTAGGCTCCTAGATCACGATCCGCCACCACCACGCCTGTTAGATCACTATCCGTCACCACCACGCTTGTTAGATCACGAACTGTCTCCAATGATCTTCCAGGTTATGACTCAGGTTCGATCTGCACTTGACGTGTGGGCGCCTTTATCACTACCAAAGCAACTAGCACGAGAAAATTTTTCTCTCAACAATGGAGAGAAAAATCTTTTTCTCTGATTTGTATAAAGTGGCTTTTTTTTTCTTTAGAGAAAATAAGCCTTATATATCTCCATTTAGTGAAAACCCTAGGCTCCAAATAATGCCTTAAATAAAACTCACGTTATTTTCTTTTTCAATAGGGGACCCACCTTGTAAAATAACATAAGGCCCCTTATACAAAAGCTAATTAAATGGAGCCTCCCACTAAATGATATATTTAGGCTTTTGACCCAAATAGCTAGTTATCTTACTTATTAGTCCAGTAGTGGTGCAGTCAATTAAATGAGCTAACCCGGGGATCATTTGGGAACATACAATAGTGGCTATAACAATTAGGCCTGTAATTAAACTAGCCTAATTATTTAATTCCAAATCTACTCCACTAAAAGATTGGGCGACTTCCATAATTGTATGCTCGAATAATTAAGCCACATTGATTTCTTTTGCACAATCCTTTGTACCACATCGTTAATTAAATTGATATCTCTGTCCAATCAATTTAATAACATCTTATTCCTTGATCCTTCTTGGTTTTCTCTAATGATCATTTTCAACATATTAAATATGTTCGCGAGAATTCTATGATCAAGTCGAAACCCATCAAGAGATGTGTTGTACAAATTCTATATTGTTAATCCATAACTCCAATACTCATAATTGCTCGCACCAAGATACCGGGTAATCTTGACCACAAGGATGTGTCGTGCCCATTGGTAACTCAAATGGAATAACAATTACAATCATGAAATCATAATTAACTCAAGATTAAGATTACAGTAAAATCAACGCCTATGAGATTTAATAAGTCTGACAGTTATTACAAAGTTAATTAAATCTCATATGTGATCCTGTTCAATGTAGTCATACTACATCAATAAATTCATACATGATTAAGACAAACCATTCAATGAATTTATTACAGTCTATACCTAAATAAAGTGCCCAACTTTATTTATCAACTGCGAACTAAATTTATTTAATCATAAGATAACTTGTATTTATGTCTTCTGTGAATCCACATGGTGATCACATAAATACATATAATATGATTAAATGGACTTTAATACAAGTATTAATGCAATTAAGATATTTGAATAAAATACCTCATTTATTTTATTAATCAGAAAAATAGTTTATTACAATTAAATAAACATATATGCTTTTAAAGAGCATATTTTCCCAACAGATATTGCACTCGCTTTCTTATTACTTGATGTATTGTGTGGCTCCTTTGAGTTTCTGGAATCTCAATACCTGCAGAGGGTATCTTTAATTCCACTTTTGAATTTGATTGTCAAGTTTGCTCCTTCAATTTAATCTCTACTCAATACCACGGTCTCTTTTTTGCAGAAGCTGCTTATGTCTTTTGGTCTTCTTGATGACAGATGAAACTACTATTCAGTGGTCTCTCTCAATGGCTTCTCTTGCCTGTATGTAATCTCACTCTGTAAGGACAAAGGCATACATAAGTACATACTTAGATTGCACATCTAGCATATCCCTTTGCCAAGGTGCTGTAAATAACACTTGATTTAAGATAACTCAAGGTGGTTCTTCTGGTATTGAACTGTTGCTATTAAATAATAATAAGCATTAATCAATGTCTTCTGTTATGTTTTATATGTTTTAAATCCAATTGATTTATGATGTGTTTATTTGAGTGTTTAGGAAATGAGAATGAAGGAATGAAAATAAAATTTATATTTATTTGACAAAATGTAATTTGAAAATGAAAATAAAATATTTGAGTACCACACAATTTGGGAATACGGAATGAGAATTTTTTTCTCGTGAAAGGGTTGGGAATAAGGATTTTTATTTTCTGAATTGACTTTTATATTTTTAAAATTTTTTTTATATTTCTCGAATTACTCTTGTTTAAATCACAATTAATTTTAATATTTTAAATGTCATTATTATTATTATTAAATTTTATTAACTTTATTAATTTATTTATTATCAATTATTGTTATTATTATTATTTTTTATTTTTATTAATATTATCATTATTAACATTTATTATTATTATTAATTTTTTAATTAATATCATTTTTATAATAATATTTATATATGTATCTAATTAATGAAAATTACATTATTTAATACTATGAGTATTTTGGTAAATTGATTTTCATTTTTATTTTTCGTTTTTATTTATTTTACCAAATAAACACATCAATAATATTTCAGCACATTCTCATTCTAATTTAAAATGAAGTTATGCCAGTGGACACATGATAAATTGTGTTATACCAAAATTCAGCCCATGGTAAGTATGAATTCCATTTTCTCAGCCATTGATGAACAAAGCATCGATTGATTACCTCAGTTTGTTCGTTGGTTTGGGGATGATGCGTCGAACTCATCTTCAATTGTGTGCCCGACATACTAAAGAATTCTTGCCAAAACTTGCTTATAAAGATGGGATCCCGATCGCTGAGTATGAACTTAGGCATTCTGTGTAACTTAACAACACCGTCGATGAATTTTTCTGCCACCGTTTTTGCCGAGAACAAATGAGATAATGGTATAAAATGAGCGAATTTGCTTAGTCTATCTACCACCACCATAATTGTATCTTTGCCTTGTGAATTTGGCAAGCCTTTGATGAAGTCCATCGAGATATCGCTCCACACCTGGCAAGGAATTGGTAACGGCTGTAAGAGTCCCGCTGGCTTGAGGGTTGTAGCTTTTGTCCGTTGACAGGTCTCACACTTGCGTACATATTCTTGCACCGAGTGAAACATGGAAGGCTAATAAAATTGTTGTGCCAAGCGTTTGTACGTTCGTAGGGCTCCAAAATGTTCCCCCACCTTGGTGTCATGTGCCTCAAACATCAACACCTCACGTAACTTGCAAGGATATTAACTCGTTTCGTGAAGAATAAGGACCTGCAACTTGATTTTGAGCCACATGTTCAATTTTTTTCATGTACTCACGTCCATGACTGCTGATCTGATTTCATCCCATAGGGCAACCTTCGACATAAACAAGTGGTTAAGAGTGGGATTGTCAGGTCGGTGGATAAGGCGTCCGCAGCGGTGTTTTCACGCTCGGGATGGTACTGAATCACATATTCGTATCTTTTCAATTTAGCCAACCATTTTTGCTGTTCTTTGGTAGTTATTTTCTGCTTCAAAAAATATTTTAAACTACGTTGGTCGGTTTGGATTATGAATTTCTACCCCAACAGATATGGTTTCCATGTCGGAATTTCTTCAACTACGGCAAACATTTCCTTCGCGTAGGTTGACCACGATTGTTTTGAGACTCCTAGGCTCGACTCATGAAGGCAATGGCCTCCTTTTTTGTTGAAGCATCGCACCAATGCCTATGCCAGAAGCATCTGCTTCAATTATAAAAGTATCGTTGAAGTTCGGCATCGCCAATGTTGATGTTTGTGTCATGGCCTATTTCAATTTTTCAAATGCTTCCTCTACTTTCTTACTCCAGCCGAATTGCCATTTCTTAAAGAGATTGGTGAGGGGTTGGGCTAGCAAGCCATATCCCTGAACGAATTTGCGGTTATATCCAGTCGAACCAATGAATCCTCTTAATTCCGATATGTTTTGTGGACGTGGCCAAGACACCATGATAGAGATTTTCTTCCCATCTACTTTGACATTGTGGCAAGTGACAATATAGCCAAGGTATTCAAGCTCTTGTTGCTGAAACTGCACTTGCTTGCTTTGATATAGAATTGTTGTTTTTTAAAATCTTGAATTCATGTTTAACATGCTCAAGGAGGCAACTCCATGTGGGACTATAGATTAGTATGTCATAAAAAAAAAGAATAAATTTTTTGAGATAAAGACAAAAAATAAAGTTCATTATAGCCTGAAATCTTGACGGTGTATTGCACAATCCAAACAGCATCACCAAATATTCATAGTGTCTGTTGTGTGTGCGAAATGTTGTTTTATGAATGTTTGGTGGATTGACTCGTACCTGGTGGTACCCGGCCCTTAAATCAAGTTTGGTGAAACAGGCTGCGCCATGTAGTTCATCATGTTAACATATATGTTTTCATAATATTGATTTTGATGATAACAAAAAAGGTTAAGAATGATTAATCTTTTAAGCCCAAATTATTTAATATTCTTTTTAAATAAATCATTATTTTTACATTATAAAGGTTTTATATTTAATGGAAAAATGATTTTATGAAATTGATTGTTTTTATTCTTTTTAAATAAATCATTATTTTCACATTATAAATGTTTCATATTTAATGGAAAAATGATTTTATGAAATTGGTTGTTTTTCAAGTTTATGGTTTAATTGAAAGAATTTTGAAAACTTTGAAATCAACAAATATTGTTTGAAATTTTAGTGAAGGACTTATTTGAAAAGTGTCATAGCATTTTGGGCTATATCATAATTTCAGAAAGTTTTGGGATTAACAAAGCATTACTTAGAAATTTTGAAATTGGACCTATTTGTAAAGTTTCATGACGTTTTGGGCTATGGTACAGTTTGGTAAAGTTTTTGGGTCAAACTATAATTTCATCAGAAGAATCATCAGAAGAAACGGCTAACCGTTTATTTAAAAACGGCTAACCGATAATTTGAAAGCATGTTCGCAAAGTATTGTTAAAATGATGATTAAACTAACGGCATCGAAACGATTAACCGATTATTTCCAGATTGCTAACCTTGAACCGTTTAGTAAGAACGGTTAAACCAAATTTGTTTTGCAGGTCTCTGGAAATTAACGGTGAAAGGGTAAGCCTAAACGGCTAACCGTTTATGTGAAAATTTGCCCAACGGTAACTTTGACCAACCCAAACGGTTAACCGTTAATGATTAACGGCGAACCGTTTTCGTGCAGACAATCTATAACGGCTCATTTTTCAGCTCCAACTATAAATATGCTCAATCCAATTCAAACAAGAAGAATTCCAACGATCATCATTGAGCAAAATATTGAGAATACAACTTTCATTGAGCTTTAAATCTTTGTATTCATCTCATTCATTCACACATTGAGCTTTCACTTGTGATCAAACACATTGTGTGAGAGAGATTCATTTGTAATCCTTTTTGTAAAATCAAGTTAAAAGATTGTAAGTGTTGGGATACACTTGGGTTAAGAGATTAGGGATAATCTCTTGTTGTAAAGGTCCATTGACACCTTGGAAGTCAATTGTAAGCGTTTGAAGCCTTGGGAGGCTAGCTTAGTGAAATCCTCAAGCCCGGTGTGCTTGGAGGCGTGGACGTAGGCGGGGATTGCCGAACCACGTAAAAATCCTTGAGTTTGCTTTCTCTTCCCTTACTCATTTATTATTGTGCTTTTATTGAATTTATTGTTTTCGAATTTATTAAGGCATTAGATTGGATTTGTGTGTGGTTTGCCTAGGATAATTTTTAAAATCTCAATTCACCCCCCTCTTGGGTTGCCTAGTTAGTATTTCATTTGGTATCAGAGCGAGGTGCTCTTGTTTAGACTTAACCATCTAGAGTTAAAGATCCATGGCAACCTATAGTGACTCTACCTTTAGAGAAGGACAATCCACAATTAGACCACCGTTCTTTGACGGTAATGACTACCCATATTGGAAAACTAGGATGAGAATTTATTTACAAGCTTTAGATTATGAAATTTGGGAAATTGTTTGTGATGGTCCATTTTTGCCTTTGACTAAAAACGGAGTTGGGGAAGATATTCCAAAACCTTCACGGGAATGGAATGAATTGGAAAAGAGAAAAGCTTCTCTAAATTCCAAAGCCATGAATGTCTTGTTTTGTGCACTAGATAAGAAAGAGTTTCATAGAGTGTCTAGTTCTGACAGTGCTAATGAAATTTGGCACAAACTTGAAGTTGTTTATGAAGGCACGAATCAAGTGAAAGAGTCTAAAATTAGTAGGTACACTCGGCAATATGAATTGTTCCAAATGAAACAAAATGAGAGTGTATATTCTATGTATACTAGATTTATGGACATAGTGAATACTCTAGGAGCCCTAGGAAAGACCTTTTCAAATAGCGAGAAAGTTAAGAAAATCATTAGGTCGTTACCTAAGGAATGGAGACCAAAAAGGATTGCCATTGAGGAAGCTAAAGATTTGAATATCTTACCTATTGATGATTTAATTGGTTCTCTTATTTCTTATGAGGAGACATGGCAGCCGAAAGAGGCAATTAGGAGAAGAAGAAAAGCATTGCTCTCAAAGCCTCGAAATATGAGAGTGATGAGGAAAGTGAGCTGGATGAAGAAGAGATGGATATGCTGGCTAGGAGGTTCAGAAAACTTTTTAAGAAATCCGGTGAGCGAAGAAAATTTACAGACCTCAAGAACCGAAAAGAGAAGAAGGAAGCAATCAAATGTTATGAGTGCAAGAAGCCCGGTCATATAAGAACAGAATGCCCACTTCTCAACAAGCTCAAGAAGAGAGCAATGGTAGCCACATGGGATGATAGCAATGAGGAAACAAGTGATGGTGAAGAGCATCAAGAAATGACAAATCTAGCTCTCATGGCAATTGGAGATGAATCGGATGATGAACTTGATGAGGTAAATGATATTTCTACTTATGATGAATTATATGATGCTTTTAAAGAATTGCATGATAATTGGATAAAAATTGGTAAAAAGAATGCATGTCTTAAAAAGAAAATGGTAAAGCTCACAAATGAAAATGAATCTCTTAGTGCAAAAATTACATGCCTAGAATTAGAGAATAAAACATTGCATGATAGAGTTGCATTATCAAATGAGAAACCTAGCACTTCACATGAGCATCTAGAATCACATGTAGATAACTTGAAAAATGAAAATAATGCTTTACAAAAATGTAATGATTCATTAAATGAAAAGATTAAAAAATTGAAATTAGATAATGACATGTTACATGATAGGATTGCATCATTTAAATGTAAACAAAGTACTTCATATGAGCATGAAAAATCACATGTTGATGAATTAATGAAAGAAAATGAAGTGCTTAGAAAGAAAAGCAATGGGTTAAATGAGATTGTCTTAAAATTCACAAATGGTCAAAAGAACTTAGAAAAATTGCTCAACTCTAAAAAATGTGTGTTTGATAAAGGAGGTATTGGTTATAAGCCAAATTTGAAACAAAAATATTATAAGAGTTATTTTGTTAAAACTACCTCCACAAATGATCAAATTGTATGTCATTATTGCAATCAAAATGGTCATATGAAGAATAGATGTCCAATTAAGAGAAATGTATATTATGGAGTCAAATGTATTTGGGTTCCAAAAGGAACTAAATCTAACACTCAAGGACCCAAGAGTATTTGGGTACCAAAGGGTACAACTTGAATTTGTTTTGTAGGTACCACAATCAAGAAATGGTGGCGAAGTTCCTTGATGAAAGCTTGTGAGGATAATCATTTGAGCATGATCTAAGAGAAAAAGATGAGGCAAGATGATTTAATTGTTTTGGTAACAATTCTTGCTATATTAATTTTGTTGAATGGATCATGATAAATGGATAATAGATTGAATTTGTGGAAGTATACTTGTATGTTTACATGATTGAATTATCATTGTATTTAACATTGAGTGCTTTATCTTGATGCATGATTATATATTTATGATGATAGCTTGTCAACTTATCATGATAGATTTGTTTGATTTTTAATGATTATGTAATGCCTAAGCATGATAAATAAGTGATATGCTTTAATTCTCAATCTTTGAATATTTACATATTTCATGATTGTGTGATGTATATGCATGATAGATGAGTTATATGTTATTTCTTGCATTAGAAGTGATCATGGTGGATAATTCGAAAATCATGCATTTGAGATTTTTTTTGTAATGGTTTTGCCATTGAATATAAATTTTCATCACCTAGAACTCCACAACAAAATGGAGTTGTAGAGAGAAATAATAGGTCTATTCAAAAAATGGTTAAGACCACATTGATTAGACATCATCTCAATAATACTCTCTATGTGCTTTGGAAATATAGAAAACCCAACATTAATTATTGCAAAGTTTTTGGATGCAAATGTTATATTTTGAACACAAAAGATAATCTTGGCAAATTTGATCCAAAATTTGATGTTGGTATTTTTCTTGGCTATTCAAACACAAGCAAAACTTATTGAGTGTATAACAAAAGAACTTTGATTGTGGAAAAATTTATACTTGTTATATTTGATGAGTCTAATTCTTCCTCTATGGAGAAAGTTGTTTTTGATGATAATGTAGATGAAGAGTTACAAGAAGATTATCAAATGATAGCCAAAAGAATGCACCACTTGAAAATCAAGAGGAGCAACATGAAGAAACAAATGCGAAGTAAAATGAAGGTACTTCTCAAATACTCCCCAAGAAATGGAGGTATGTTTCTTCTCACCTTAAGAACTTAATTTTGAAAGATCCATTACAAAGTGTAACTACTAGATCATCACTTAAAAATATATGTGAGCATTTGTAATAATGGATTTAATCACTTGTTCTTTAGCTCATAATGATGGCTTTTTAGTTGTGTTGATTTTGATGATCTATAATGACATATGTTGATTTTGATTATCTATATATTGCCATTATGTACTTATGTTTTTACTTAAGTTTTGATGATAAAGAATGTGCATTGATGATTACATTGTATTTGATGAAATTTTGATCTTATGCAATCTATGATTAGTGAATAAATGCATTTTTTTTTGTACTTTATCGATGTATTGTTGAATATGTCTTACTTGTTTTAAATGATATTGAAAAAGGGAGAAATTCATATACTTCGAGAATTTTAAGCATATGAGATTTTTTTTTGTTATATTGAAATGTCACATTAGATATTTGATGAGTTTAGTTGTCTTTATTTATAAAATGTGATTGATAATTATGGAGCTTGAATATTTGATAATATGCATGCCAATTTGGTAAAGAAATCAAAACCTCTTTGCGAAGAAGAATTTTCAAAAATTCGGCATAAACTTGGAATGATTTGATTTCTTGATGATTTTGGTAATTGATGATTATATGTGCGTTGCTTGATAAATTGATAGAGTTGTTGATATTGTTTAATCTTATATGGAAGTATTTTTAACTATGTTGTGTATTTGAGGATTTGTGCATTTTAAGGGGAGACTATGTCGAACTTTTTGCTCGTACAAAATAGGTAATATTTTCATCGAATTATTTTTTTCTGATGATCTTGTTTCGATTGCATCTATCTATCTTTCCTTTTTGCGATGAAGGGGGAGATAAATATGATATGTTTTTGGATAAAATCTTTTTTGTTAAAATTTTAAATTGGCCATATATTTAGGGGGAGCATATAATATGTTTTTGGAAAATATGCATTTTGAATTTTTTTTTGTCCAAAGGAGGAGACAAAATAATATATCATTTCAATATTGTCAAAAGGAGGACAATAATATGCACTTTGAGTATTCTTTTGATAATTTTGATGATATGTGATTATGTTGAGGACTTGATGATTTTGAGATATGTTGATAATTTGATTACATGGGTGTTTTATATGATAATTTCATGTTTTAAGTTGTTGATTTGATCATTAATGGATTAATAGTTCATGATCATTTTATGGTTGATGGATTATATGATGATAATAATCTGTGAGTAATATTACTAAATTTGTATTTGAAGTGATGCTTGTTGTTAGGGGGAGATTCTTTCAAAATTTCTACTCAAACAACATGGGTAACAAATTTCCTACTTTTATTCTTTTTCTTTACGTTTTTTTATGATGAAGGGGGAGAAGAATACATGTTTTCAAATTTATAAAAATAAAAAATTTGCTACTCTTTTCTTTGCCAATTAAGTTTTTCTTTTTGATGATGAGGGGGAGAAGAATGCATGTATTTAAATTGTTAATTTAGCTAAATTGTAAGAGAAGCTTACATTTAAGGGAAGCAATTTGTGAATAATTTTTTAAATACATAAAACGTTTGTCATCATCAAAAAGAGAGAGATTGTTAACATATATGTTTTTATAATATTGATTTTGATGATAACAAACAAGAAGGATGAGCAATTTGTGGAATAATTCTTTAAATACATGAAATGTTTGTCATCATAAAAAAAGGGGAGATTGTTAACATATATGTTTTCATAATATTGATTTTGATGATAACAAACAAGATTAAGAATGATTAATCTTTTAAGCCCAAATTATTTAATATTCTTTTTAAATAAATCATTATTTTTACATTATAAAGGTTTTATATTTAATGGAAAAATGATTTTATGAAATTGATTGTTTTTATTCTTTTTAAATAAATCATTATTTTCACATTATAAATGTTTCATATTTAATGGAAAAATGATTTTATGAAATTGGTTGTTTTTTAAGTTTATGGTTTAATTGAAAGAATTTTGAAAACTTTGAAATCAACAAATATTGTTTGAAATTTTGGTGAAGGACTTATTTGAAAAGTGTCATAGCATTTTGGGCTATATCATAATTTTAGAAAGTTTTAGGATTAACAAAGTATTACTTAGAAATTGTAAAGTTTCACGTTTTGAAAGTACGCTTTGGTAAAGTTTTGGTCAAACTATAATTTTAAAAAAAAATAGTTACCGCAAAGAATCATCAAGCGGCTAACCGTTTATTTAAAAAGCTAACCGATAATTTCCGTGCAAAGTATTGTTAAAATGATGATTAAAAATCTAACCGATTATTTTGCTAACCTTGAACCGTTTAGTAAGAACGGTTAAACCAAATTTGTTTTGCAGGTCTCTGGAAATTAACGGCGAAAGGGTAAGCCTAAATGGCTAACTGTTTATTTGAAAATTTGCCCAACGGTAACTTTGACCAGCCCAAACAGTTAACCGTTAATGATTAACGGCGAACCGTTTTCATGCAGACAATCTATAACGGCTAGTTTTTCAGCTCCAACTATAAATATGCTCAATCCAATTCAAACAAGAAGAATTCCAACGATCATCATTGAGCAAAATATTGAGAATACAACTTTCATTGAGCTTTAAATCTTTGTATTCATCTCATTCATTCACACATTGAGCTTTCACTTGTGATCAAATACATTGTGTGAGAGAGATTCATTTGTAATCCTTTTTGTAAAATTAAGTTAAAAGATTGTAAGTGTTGGGATACACTTGGGTTAAGAGATTGGGGATAATCTCTTGTTGTAAATGTCCATTGACACCTTGGAAGTCAATTGTAAGCGTTTGAAGCCTTGGGAGGCTAGCTTAGTGAAATCCTCAAGCCCGGTGTGCTTGGAGGCGTGGACGTAGGCGGGGATTGCCGAACCACGTAAAAATCCTTGAGTTTGCTTTCTCTTCCCTTACTCATTTATTATTGTGCTTTTATTGAATTTATTGTTTTCGAATTTATTAAGGCATTAGATTGGATTTGTGTGTGGTTTGCCTAGGATAATTTTTAAAATCCCAATTCACCCCCCTCTTGGGTTACCTAGTTAGTATTTCACATCAAGCATGTCTTCAATGGGGGGAATAGGAAATCGGTCCTTAACTGTTACCTCATTGAGAGCTCGGTAGTTCATGCAAAACCTCCAACTGTCGTATTTCTTTTTAACCAACAACACCTGGGAAGAGAATGGGATGTGCTCGGTCTGATCAGTCTTGAATTCAACATTTCCTTAGCTTGTTTCTCGATTTCAGCCTTTTGGAAGTAGGCATAGCGATACGATCGGACAATGACAGGCTCGGTTCCCTCCTTAAGTGTAATACAATGGTCAATTCCACGTGTAGGGGGCAGCTGCGTGGGTTCTTGGAAGAATTCGCCATAACCATGCTATAGTTGTTGCATGTCTGCTGGTACTGCGTTCAAGGGCTCCTTTAAATTTATATGTAAACAAATCGCAAAAGCTCCATTGCCCTGCTAATTTGTTTGGTAATTTCTGACAAGGAAACCGTTTGAAATGATTATAGACTGATCCCTTGCAAATGTCGCCTTTAATTTTCCCAATCGAAATCTATAGTGAGTGATTTCCAATTGTACACTACAGATTCCAGCATTTCGATCCATTGAATCCCTAAAACCATGTCCAAACTTGTTATTGGCAGCGAGTAGATAGTAAGTGAGAAAGGAATTACAATTTTTACCTTCTCAAATTTTCCTTAGCATGATAATTTCTCGCCATTTGCAACCCGGAGTGAGAATGCTGCCGTGGGCATGATTGGCAGTTGAAGCGAATTAGCTAGTCGGATGTTGATGAAATTATGTGTCGATCCATAATCAATTAAAACAACAATTTCATAGGTTCCAATCTTAGCCATCACGCGCATTGTCTGAAGTGCTGCCCAACCCGTGAGTGCATATAAGATGATTTTGGGATCCTTGATTTCCATTTATTATACTCGAGTTATTTCCTCTGTGATCTTCTCATAGGTAGTTTCATCTGGTTCCGCTACGCTCTCAAGGATTAATAGTTGAGCCTTTGCGCATTTATGGCTGGTGGTGAATTTTTCGTTGCAATTGAAACATAACCCTTGTGCTTGTCGACGCTGCATATCTTCCCAAGTCAATTTCTTAAAGGGCACGGTCGGAGTGGCTCTGATAGTGGTTGGTTGTATTGTTGGCGCTCGGTTGATGAATATTGGTCTTGATAGCTTTTTTTCATGTGACAGTTGCTCATCTCTTATTTGTGCCAAACTAATTGTTTCTTTCAACGTCTTTGGCTGGAACATACGGATCTCCTCTGATATTTCCCACTTAAGCCCTCTCATAAAGGTCCCTACCAAGGCTTTTTGTGTCCATCTATGCGCCCGGCTACCCAATCTTTCAAACTCTTTCTGGTAGCCACGTAGAGAGCCCATTTTCTTTACTCGGGATAGTGCTTCGTCGAAGTCCTTGCGTTCGGTTGGACCAAAGAGAGCCCACAATTCCTCCATGAATGTTTCCCATGTAACGATGCACCATTCTTCTCGGTATGCCATGCGTAACCATTGCAACCATCGGTTGGCTTCACCTTCGAGGTGAAAAAAGGCCAGCGCCAGCTTTTGCTCATTTGTCATCTCTTGGTACTCAAAGAATTGTGTCACTCGATTAAACCATTATGTCGGATCATCTCCTAAGTAGCGAGGAAATTCTAGTTTGGCCATTCTAGAAGGGAACTATTGTTGACCCCCAAAATTATTTTCTCTGCTCATATGTGATGAATTCTCTTGCTGACTTGCCGCTCCTTTGGAGGTGTTAATTGAATCGGCCAGCTTGCTAAGTGTCTCCTTTAAGTGATGCAGCTTATCGTTGATCCCCAATTCCATTTGCTTCATGCTGTCTTGCATTCCTCCAATTTCGGCTTCCAATTGTTCAATTCATTCCTTGTTTGGTTGCCATTGCTAACCTGCTCTGATACCAATTGATAGGTCCCAGTCAGATGTTTGCTAACAATGATTAAAAGATGATAACGTTGTTATGCTTTTGGTGAGAACGACTAGAGATAATTGAGTTTGATAATTTCTGAATGATCTTTATTCGCAGCGGGAAACTTATTTACAGTAGCTAAATAACAAGTCTTTAATTCTTAGCCAATAATATCAGCCAGAATAAAGTAAAATAAAACAAGTAAATATTTAAAGATAAACCTAGAGACTGAATCCAAATCAAACACGACCACTACGATTTGATTCTCCTCCAAACCGGTAACAAATATTTTGATGTTGTGATTCTCCCGCTATTGCTTTAATACACAAACAAACTCATCCTGCACGTGAAACACGGTTTGCATGAAGTCGTGCATGGCTTGCATGAGCACGTAGCTCAAACGTAGCCCTTGAACTTGTAGTTAAGTTTTGGTGCTCTTGCTGATCTTCTTGGCCCCTTATTAATACCCTCTCTTGGAAAAGGACAAGGGTCCTCAAGGGTCACTAAAGGAAATTACTGTGTAATTAATGTCGTATCCTCCCATGTCGCTTCTTCCGGCGGTAACTTTTTCCAGTGAACCAAGCTTTGTTCTATAAGCTTACTCCCTCATATCTTCCAGCGGGTGTCAACAATAGAATTCGGTTCCAGAATGATCACGCCCTCGGCATCAATAAGAGACATTTCAACAGTGGCATTAGGCAAATCACCCATCACTTTCTTAAGCAAAGACACGTGGAAAATGGGATAGATCTTTGCTCCTTCTGGTAGTTGCAACTTATAGGCGACGGGTCCAACTTTATGAAGCATTCGGTAGGGCCCAAAGAATCTGCTGGCTAATTTTTTTGATACGCTCATTTGAACATAAAGGACTGTCGATGCTATTGAAGTTTCAAAAACACCATGTCACCTTACAAGAATTCCACGTCTCGACGACCCTTATCCGCAAATATTTTCATCTGATTTGCCGCGGCAGCCAAATTCTTCTTCAGTTGAGATAATAATTCATCTCGTGATAATAAAGCTCTGTCTACCTTATGCACTGGCAAAGTTTCCACATGATAAATTGGCACCGTAAGGGGTTCTACCGTACAAGGCTTAAAATGAAGTCATGCCAGTGGACACATGATAAGTTGTGTTATACCAAAATTCAGCCCATGGTATGTATGAATTCCATTTTCACGGCCATTGATGAACAAAGCATCTTAGATATTGCTCCAAGCATCGATTGACTACCTCGGTTTGTCTGTCGATTTGGGGATGATACGCCGAATTCATCTTTAATTGTGTGCCCGACAAATTAAAGAATTCTTGCCAAAACTTGCTTATAAAGATGGGATCCAGATCGCTGAGTATGGACTTAGGCATTCCGTGTAGATTAAGAACACCGTCGATGAATTTTTCTGCCACTGTTTTTGTCGAGAACGGATGAGATAATGGTATAAAATGAGCAAATTTGCTTAGTCTATCTACCACCACCATAATTATATCTTTGCCTTGTGAATTCGGCAAGCCTTTGATGAAGTCCATCGAGATATCGTCTCATACCTGGCAAGGAATTGGTAACGTCTATAGGAGTCCCATTGGCTTGAGGGTTGTAGTTTTTGTCTGCTGACAGGTCTCACACTTGCTTACATACTCTTGCACTAAGTGAAACATCGAAGGCCAACAAAATTGCTGTGCCAAGCATTTGTATGTTGGTAGGGCTCTAGAATGTCCCCTCACCTTGGTGTCATGTGCTTCAAATATCAACGCTTCACGTAACTTGCAAGGAACTACCACTTTCCCCTTAAAAAATATTAACCTGTTTCGTGAAGAATAAGGACTTGCAACTTGATTTTGAGTCACCTGTGCAATTTTTTTCATCTACTCATCCCCCATGGCTACCGATCTGATGTCATCCCAAGGGCAACCTGCGGCACAAACAAGTGGTTAAGAGTGGGACTGTCAGGTCGGCGTGATAAGGTGTCTACAGCAGTGTTTTCACACTCGGGACGATATTGAATCACATATTCGTATCCCATCAATTTAGCCAACCATTTTTGCTGTTGCGGGGTAGCTATTTTCTGCTCCAAAAAATATTTTAAACTACGTTGATCGGTTTGGATTATGAATTTATGCCCCAACAAATATGGTCTCTATGTCCGAATTGCTTCAACTATGGCAAGCATTTCTTTCACATAGGTTGACCACGATTGTTTGGAGACTCCCAGGGCTCGACTCATGAAGGTAATGGGCCTCCCTTTTTGTTGAAGTATAGCACCAATGCCTTCGCCAGAAGCATCTGCTTTAATTATAAAAGTATCGTTGAAGTCCAGCATCGCCAATGTTGGTGTTTGTGTCATGGCTTGTTTTAATTTTTCAAATGCTTCCTCTGCTTCCTTACTCCAGCCGAATTGCCCTTTCTTGAGGAGATTGGTGAGGGGTCGGGCTAGCAAGACATATCCCTGAATGAATTTGTGGTAATATCCATTCAAGTCAAGGAATCCTCTTAATTCCGACATGTTTTGTGGACGTGGCCAAGACACCATGGCAGAAATTTCTTCTCATCTACTTTGACACCGTGGCAAGTGACAATATGGCCAAGGTATTCAAGCTCTTGTTGGCCGAAACTGCACTTTGATGCTTATAGCCATTTTCAAGCGAGAATTGAGTAAACCTTTCATACAAAGCTCACAGAGCTTACTTTAAACCATATAAAGCCCTTTTTAGTTTAAAAACATGGTTTTGGAAATGAGGGTTTTCAAAACTTTTAGGTTGTTTAACATAAGCTTCTTCATTTAAGATGCCATTGAAAGAAACACACTTGACAACCATTCGAAATAACTTAAAGCCTATCAAACAAATAGCCTATAGTCTAGAAATTGGTGCAAGGGTTTCATCGAAATCAACACCTTCGATTTGTGTGTAACCTTGTGCTACCAACCTAACTTTATTTCTCATTATGTTACAAAATTTATTAGTTTTTTTTTCTAAAAAATCTATTTAGTTCCTACAACATTAGTGTGACTCGGTCTAGGTATTACCATCCATATATCATTTTGTTCAAATTGATGTAAAACAAATAAATCTTACAATATTTGAGTACCTTTTTCTTTTGACAATTTGTTCATTAAGATACACTAAAATAACAAGTGATTTTTCTTAACTCTTGATGATAGTTCCTTTCTAATTGGGTCATGTAAGTCCATGATTGATTGAAGCTTTGAAAATTTCTTCTTCTCACTCCTTGAAGTTTCTAGAGTTACTTTAGTTAATTGGTTCTTTTCCTTCTAAAAAAAGGTTCACTGGATTAGCCTTTTTCAATGATTTGATATGTGGGAACAATCGTAACAACTTTTGGTGTTTCTAGAAGATTGATTATTTCTTGCTTAACATAGTAAACTATAAAATTTGATAATCATCAATAACCACATTTGCAAATTTAATAATAAAATAAGTTCTTATATTATAAACATTAAATGCTTTGCTACTATTTGAATAACCAAGAAAAACACCTTCATCATTTTTTTGACCAAATTTACCAAGATGCTCACAAACATTCCATATAAAGGACATACTCCCAGAAATATAAAAGTAACCCAAATTAGGTTTCTTACCTTTCTACCACTTGTGCTTCTTTATATTTGCATAAATGTGGAAACTTGCAAACCCAGAAAGGGAAATTGTAAAATAGAAGAAATAATTTGGGTTTGGATTTTTTTTTAATTTGACAAGCAAACTTTTTACTTGGGCAAGCCTATTATTGATATAGCTATGAAAGAGAGAAAAAGATTGAAATGGGCTATCTGGTTTTGCTTTTGATGGTTCTAATTATAGTTCAGTACCTCGCAAACCAAGTTTTACTTCTTCATTCCATTTCTTATTTGTAGCGTTATCTGTTTTTTGTTGTTTTATATTGTATTTCAATGACATGGAATTATATATTGATAAATGCTATCTTGATTTTTATCTTATGAATGCGTTGCTTAGGTAAAGGTTATCTCTTTTGCAAAAAAGGAGTTATGGGGCAACTATGTTTTTCATTATGTTATAATAAAGTAATAGTAGTATGTGCATGTAGGGCAATTAAGTTTGTCACACATGGTCCCAAATATGTTTATGTGAATTATTTAAGTAAAAGTAATGTGTTATTATCAATTGTTGGTATGCTTTTTTGGAACTTTTTGTTTCAGTCTTGGATTATTTGCTACAATTTCTTCCAAACCCATACTTTACAACTGAGTTCGAGGGCCTTCAAGCTTTTTACAGTGCATGGGATCAAAACCAAGGTATTTTAATTCTTTAATATGCATTTATAGTCAATAACCTTAGTAAATTAAATTAATTTTGATATGCTAAGCAAATTAACCCAGCTTCCTTCATTGTTTTTTTTTTTGTTTATTGTTTGGGTATTTGAGTTTGTCTTGTTTCTATGTTATTTCATTGTTGATTGCTTTTTTAATATGCAAATATTGGCTAGTATGTAAGGCCAACATGTTTTGATCTTTTTTTTTTATTTTGGTTCCATGTGCGTGTAAGTAAATGTTAATTTGTTATTTTTTTAATGAAAGAACAAATTTGAAAAGTCAATATTCTTGTTTCATGTTTTCCCTCTGTTGTGTGTCATGATCAAAACTCATTGAAAACACTATGGATAAGTCTTGGATTGGTTATAGTAGAACGTCACCTGAGTATGAAAAAGGGGGTTGTCAAATTTGTGAACTTTGCTATTAAAAATGTCAAGGATTCTGTGTTATAAGTGTTGGAATTTAGCATTTTGCACACCTACAATTGTAACCGAACATCTGTGTTGGCATGGTTTTTAAAGTCTTATAAAACTTGGAGGTGGCATTGGGAAGATGGTTGTACCACGTCACTTTTAATGTAGACATTCCATTTGACTCAACAGACTTCAACTATGATAATACAATGGATATTTTCAATGATGCTTACAAAGATTGTGAGGGAGATCCCAAATAGTTTAGAGCAGGTTAAGAAACATGTGTATGCAAGATGTTAAGGTCATTATTTATAGAGTTTGCATTTTATGGAATGTCTAGTTAAATTGGAAGTTTATTTATTGCATATTTTGGAATAAGGATTAATTTATTAATTCCCTAATTTAGTGATATTCCAATTTATTAGGAATATTTGTTTCCTAATTTAATTAGATGTCTAATTTAGCAAGTCAATTAACGGTGTGATTCTATAATTGGTGCATGAGATCTATTTAGAGCAAAAAGTTGGTTCAAATAGGAAGTCATTAAATACTCTAGATATTTCTTGAGAGATAAGCATGGAAAGAAGATTAGATTTATTCCTATTCAGATTCATGGGAATTATAAGAGGAAAGAAACTCTTATTTGGAAAGAATCCAAGTCTTTTAAGACTTGCTATTTTGGTGAAACTCTAGTGCCTATATAAAGAGAGGTATTTCACAATTGAAGTTTGATACACAACACAGAGCATAAAGTAGAGAAGCAAAATTCGGCCTCTTCCCTAGAGAATCCGGATTTGGCGCATAATGATGTGTTGATTTGTTTTCTTATCTTCTTTTCATTTCTTTGGAGAGTTTATGTGGATCTTGGATCACTAGATGTTGAAGAATTGAAGAACTGCTATTGATCACTCTACAAAGTGCCTTGAGGATCGTGGATTAAGAGGGGTAGCAATTATTCAAGAGAAGCAAATTCAGTCTAAGGTTGAGTAAACTGTACAGTGATAAACTATAAGGGAGAGTCTTAAGTTTGGTAAATCTATAGGTTGTAACATCTCAACTTAGTGAATTATTTTTCATCTAGGCGTGGCCTCGTGGATGTAGGATTGATTAATTCGAACCACGTAAAAATCTCCGTGTCATTTATTTTCTGCATTTTATTGTGTTTTAGGAAAATTAATATTTTTAAACGGATGAACAGTAACTGTGAACAGTTGCTGTGAACAGTAACTATGAACAGTATCTCTGGAAAATTAATTAAGTTGTTAATTTTTAGTTTTTAATTACCTACATCTATTTGTAATAGATCTAAATTCCTTTCACAGGATGTACAAAATTCACCAAGTTAGGCACTTTTGTGAAGTTGTTCAATATAAAGGGTAAATTTGGGTGGTCTTACAATAGTTTTACTACACTGTTGAGTTTTTCAAAAGAATTGTTGCTTGAAAAAAAAATTGAAATTCTAGAGTCTACGTATGAAGCCAAAAAAACAATATCTGCTTTAGGCTTAGAATATGTGAAAATACATGCTTGCCCAAATGATTGTATACTATACAGAAAAGAGTATAAAGGGCTTTCTGAATGTCCTACTTGTAGTTTGTCTAGATGGAAAAAAAAGGTGGTAGTGTTGAAAAATATAAGATAGGTATTTTGGTGAAGGTTTTATGGTACTTTCCTCCCATTTCTAGATTTAGACGTATGTTTCACTCATCGCAAATTTCCAAGGATTTGACTTGGCATGCAACTGATTCTGCTTGTTTTTTTCTAATCGTTTCAGTAATTGATTTTGTTAGAACATGTTATTAAGCATTAAATTCCTTAACTGAAGTGACAACTATTACTTGAAAACTATGCATGATGTAATGTGGGCAAGCTGACCTAGGTTCTAATAAGTCATTAAAGACATTAAAATTAATTTACCTACAGACCATTTTATGTGTGTTGTCAACCAACAAATCTAGCAAATAAATGAATCTTCATTCAATTGCATATATAATTACACAACTTTTACAGTAGCAAAAGCTATCCATAATAGATTAAAATATAACGGAAAAAATTGCCCACAAAAAATAGAAAATGTAGTTAACAAAGAGTTTACAATAATGTACAACACCTAAGTTAGCCATAAACTTCATTTTTTTGAAGCACTTTAACGGAGTAGTTGCATTTTAATATTTACACATAATATGGTTCATGGAAAGAAACCTCAGAGATATATTTTATTATAAACATTAATAATAAATATGTTTCAAACCAATCTAATTAAAATGATTGATTTATGCAAACCCCAACCTACTATAGAAAGATTGAATTAAAAAACTCATATAGGATGATAATCATTTGAAAAAGATCAATTTCTATGAAATTTATTGTGAATAAATATGTCTGTTCATTTCAAATAATTTTAGTTCACCAAATTCAATCAATTAGCCAGGTAGTAATCACATTTTAATTTTCTTCAAACTTTCAAAAATTAATTAGATCATATTTCATTATCATATATTAGGTCATATAAGAAGTTTTATAAGCTATTAATACTCAATGTAGTATTCTTTGCCCGTAAATCAAACAAAATTTGATCTCCATTTAACAATTAGAAGTCAGTGTAATAAATTTGTCATAAACTTTCTATTTTTGCTATGACCATTTAGGTTTAAGCTAAGTAGCTTAACTTAAATTGCATGATTCAACGTTCATCTTCAATTAATCTTGTTGCGTACATGTCAATCAACTTTGGCTTTTGGCTTTGGCCTATTCATTTGCCCTATTCAAACTTTATAATTATCAATATACATTTAATGTATTGTATTGAACTATTTTTCTTTTTTTGTGAAAATGTGGCATGAGTTTGTAGACTAATTAAAGTTAATCCACTTATTAAATATTTAAAGGTGCATGGAGTGACGCTAAGAGATAAAGAAAAAGGTGTTTCCAATTGTTAAAGATTTAAAGTTAAAAAGCGACTCAAACTGTTACCTGTTCCTCTTTCATTTTTTTTTAATTTTTCCCCTGAAAGTGGCAAATGGAGTTTTATATCATTTTCCAGTAGTCATCTAGGGCTTTGCGTACTATAAACTAGATAATAGAAATATCTAGAGTTACCATCCAGTCTCCAAACATCTGGACCTAGACTCTAGTGCAGAAATTGTAGAGAAACCAACAATCTATGATAATTAACTCTAGTGCAGAAATTGTAGAGCAACAATAAAAATAGTGTTAAAAAACAATGCCAACAAATAGAAATCATAAAGAAGAATTCTACCATGAATTAGCACTTGATATATTAAAATTGTACTTTAAATGCCTCACTTGAAAAATAATCACAAAGACTCTCTCATTTTGCTTGCTTATGACGAAGATCCTTCAATGGATTTCCCTTTGCCTCCTCAATTGTAGGATATTGTTCAAACTCTTTCTTCAGTTGGTGACAAAAATTATCAAACCTCATCGCCAATTTATCCAGTAAGTAGTTTTTAGTGATTGGACTATGGATGATGAGATTGAGGATAAAACTATCACAAGCACGTGGGATGAGGCATAATTAGATCCTATTCAAGTTCCCGTTGGACCCATTACAAGAGCTCGAGCAAAGAAATTCAAAGAAGCTCTTAATGAATTGATTCAAGCAACTTGGGCTCAATCAAATTTGTTGAGGCTCGTTGAAGAAATCGCACATGATAAATGCATGATTCCGGCTCTTGAAGTTTCCAAATAATCACTTCCATGAAATAGGAAGTTGGCTTGCACATTATGACAGGAAAATATATAATTTTCCTTTTTCGGATACTTTCTCGTTTCTTAAGGAGGCTATTAAAGAATCAAATCAATTATTTCTATTTTAATCCCCTAGTTTCCATTTTAATTGATGTAGTGCATTTAAGCATATTAGGATCCTAACTTGATTTAGATTCTTTCCTATTTACTTAGATTATGATTATGATTTGATTTAGATTATTTTCTATTCACTTAGATTAAGATTCTGATTTGATTTAAATTCTTTCCTATTTGTTTAGATTCAAATTTTCAATTTGATTTTGGTTTAGAATTTATTTCCAAAAATTCTTGTAACCAACCCTATATAATGTACTCGTATCCAGTAAACAGAGATCAATTTTAATGCAATTAGTGAGAGAGTTAATTCATTTTGGTTCTTATGCAAACACTTTAAACTTATCTAATTTTTGTGGCATTCAAACTCTTGACCTATCAATCAGACCATCCATAACTTATTGTGGCGTTCTCACATACCAAGGTTCGTGCTTTCATTAAGCATTGGGTCGCGATTCCAATCAATATCTGGTTTAGATTCAATCTTGGAGACTAAATTGATTAGGGTCACGTTAGTTCTTGACGGGGTTCGTATCATTTGGTATTAGAACCTAGGCACCAAGGTCAGATCCATCTGTCTTTATTGTTTTTCATTCATGTGCTAGTATTAAAAAAAAAGTTTTAAATAGTGTCATGTGAACAATATTTTTAGGGTTTCTTTTTTTAAATCAATTTTGCTTCCTTGTTGTTTAATTCTCTTTAAATCCACAAATTGTATCTATTCCTTTTCCTTAAAAAAAAAAAAAAAGTCCCCAACCTCCTCTTAAAACCTTTCATTTTTCCATTATTAGTGCCTTGGAAGTCCAAAACTGGTTTTACCCATACGTGAAAAGTTTTTGCGCAAAATCAGAACCCATCTTTACATATGCATTGCCTTATTGCTCTTGAAATTTGAGTCTTTTTAGTGTAATATTTGTGAGTTGTTGTTGGAATATTGATATTGGTTTGATTAGTTTGATAAGAACTGAGTGAGAATTACTACGAGTGGAAAAAGGCAAGAGAGTGTTAGCGTATTAGAGGGTAAAAGCCAATAAATTTGAGTGAAATACGAGTGGAATTGAGTGAATCATTTTCTTGAGTGAAACACATAAGGGAGTGAGGTGAGGTCCTTTCCATATTATTTCTAAATTTTTTTTTTGCAGATATTAGCTGTGTCTCACAACCCAATACAAAACACAAATGAAGAGGATCAATCTGCAACTACTCAGAATTTACAAATTCAAGTATTGATGGGAGAGATGAGAAGGATGATGTAGGCTGAATTAGAGCTCATACACGAGCGTTTGGATCAAGTGGAGAACACACGTGCAGGGCAGCCACAATCCGTTCCCTAAGCACGTAGAAGAGAAATAGCTCCAGCTAGAGGAGAGATTGATGACTATTATGGGGATGAGTATGATGAGGGAGATGACTTAATGGGTAGCTATAGGAGAGATGGACGAGGTAAGAGAGCTAGGATTAGAGATGATGGATTAAGTGGCATAAAGATGAAGATTTCATCTTTTAAAGGAAAATTTGACCCGGAAGTATACCTTAAATGAGAGAAGAAAATGGAGTTCAAATTTAATTGCCATAATTATTTAAAGGCAAAAAAGGTAATATTGGTTGTGATTGAGGTTTCCGACTATGCTATTACTTGGTGTGATCAACTTGTTATAAGTAGGAGGCGAAATAGGGAACTTTCAGTTGAGACATCACTACAAGAAAACATGCAATAGATGACGGGAAATAACCGTCATAAAAGGGGGTGCATGACAAACACTTCATCTGTCATTTATGTCACTGTTATTAATTTGTGACAGATTATTTGCCATCATGAATTAACGATGGTATTTGATAGTCATATATCCGTCACGCAATATTTTATTGTGAAAAAATAATTAAATTAAAATTTGAATTTATTTAAAATTGCACGACAAATTTTTCAATTTTGGCGGGAAATTTTATTGTCATTGGTAAGTATTTTATTTAGTTTTGGCGGGAAATTATATTATCATTTGTAAATTTATTATTCATTTTTTGGCGGGAAATTGTTTATGACATACTATATGATGGGAATTTCTCGTCATAAAGTTAATTTTTTTTAAAATAACGATTAACGATTATAATTAATTTTTGTATTTTTGTTTACAAATTTAATTAATTAATAAAAATGAGAATCATGAAAAAAATAAAAATGACATACTATATGATGGGAATTTCTCTTCATAAAGTTAATTTTTTTTAAAATAACGATTAACGATTATAATTAATTTTTGTATTCATGTTTACAAATTTAATTAATTAATAAAAATGAGAATCATGAAAAAAATAAAAATAATTAATATTAATTAACAATTAATATTAATTAACATCCATTCATTCCAACAAGTTAATTTCAAAATAAATACATTTAGTATCTAATATTTTCATCACTACCAATACATATATAATCAACATCCCAAATTAAAAATAAAAAAATTCATCCAGTTAAACTACAAGAAAAGCAACTCAAATTCCAGCCACCAAGCCAATACATGCAACTTTCTACACCACTGGCATAACGGCAACAAGCCAATACATCTTTCCACACCAACAAAAACCTCTAGTAGTAATACATCTTCTAACTATACTCCACTGGTATTCCAGTCACTTACCCAACAACACTCCCAACACACATTCAACAGCAACCCAACATCTTCCAACCCAACATATGTCGACACCACTAGTATTCTAGCCACATACCCAGCAAACCAATCTATTCAGAATTAAATAAAATACTCAATGTTATCAAATGCAAAACATGGACACTACAATTGTTAACAGTAACCATTATAATTTGACACTATAACTTTATTTTCAATAAATTTTTACAACTAATATTTATAGTTTCATACTAATACTAACCATTTTGCTAATGCAACAAGGATGTCGGAAAAATGGTTAGCCCACTCCAAACGAACCTCATCTAATTCGTCATGAGTGTATACTTTCTTTCCATTAAACTGTTAATCAAACGATTATTAAGAGGTCAAACTTCAAAAATAATGTCACGTATATGGAATAAAAGAAAGTTAGTGAAATGTCATCATCAACTTACATTGTTCATTAACAAACTAACAAATGTTATTATTTCCTTCATATATCTTAACACATAATAGCCACACTTCAATTTTGCGATATTTTGTTTCGAAGCTTGTTCATGCCACAAAAAAAAAAAAAACTTACAAAATCTCGTCCATTTTAGTTATGTAATCGATAAGCACATATAGTTTTTGTAGGGTTACTTTTTTTTACCTTCACAATTCTCATCTTAGAATTATAATTGCATTTTTCCTTACTATATCCTCTACTGTGAAGAGTGTCATGGTGCTATAAAAAAAAGTAAACTGTTATCTCTTAATTATATTGAAAAAACTTAAAATATCAATTGCATGAAATGGATTGGCATACATACATTTTAAGGAGCTATTCTAAATCAGTATCAGGGCTGGACTGCACAGGATCTACATAAAACACTTCTTTTTTCACCACGTCAAACACAACTAAAACCCAATGGTAGCTACAATAGGAGAAGGCAGTTGGAAAAAAAGCAGAAAACAAAACCATGAATTAACAAACAATTGTAAAAGTAATATAAATTCAGAAACAACTGTAAAAGTTTTAAATGAAAATTAAAACTTACGAAGGATTGTATGGCATGAGAATGAGTTGTCCGCTTTTGGCTTTTTTCAAGCGGTCGTGGATATGCTCAACTCTCTTTGGGCGAAATTTTTCTGCAGCCTTTAGATTTGTTGGGCAAACCAAACTTGGACACATGAATCCAAATGGTTTTATTCCTTTTTTGGTTAGTAGAATGGTGGAATCCAATATCCTGAATAGAAAATCAGTGCATCAATTAAAAAGTATACTAAGTTCATATAAAATAGTGTAAAGAAAATTCATTAAACCACTTACGCCATATATACTTGAATAGCATTTACTCCTAGTGCTTGCATTGCCAACAGTTCATTGCAATCTTTCTTCCTAATATAAGCACAAGCATGTCTTTGTTATACATTATCATCAATCATATATGTCAGAACACCATCATTTTCATCAGGCATGTATTTCTTAAACAATTTCCCAAATAGTTGCAGCATAGGATGACTGTTCTGGTACTTGAATACTGCACTCCTTGTGTTCCTCATAGGCTGCGCTACAACTTTTTTGGCTCTATCCTTTTTCAAAAGTGGCTTTTTTGTTGGGCTGTCAGAATGCTTCTCCTGTATACCATCAACTGCACCATTAACAAGGTCAAAATCCAATTGCTTTTTACTGCTTCTAATTATTTTCCTCTCATCACTTGCATAATCCTTTGGGATTGAAGGATTGAGTCTTGGACTTTTCCTCAAAATGGCAGCAGTAGTGTTTTTTGGTGGCTTGCCCAAATCATCTAGTTCCTGTGGATGTTAATGATATCAAATTGTAAGTAAACAATTAGCCAACAAAAAAAGAAATCACACATACAAAGACAAAAACAACTTAAATACAATTAATTTTATTAACTAACGTTATGCACATCTCCTTCACTACCTTCATTTTTTGTTGACTTCACTGGAATGACAACATCGGCATTTGCTGGTGGCTTGCCCAAATTATCTATCTCTTGTGAAGATTTATTATATGAAATCGTAAGTATATTAAACTAGATTGAATAGTAAATATACAAGGCAATAAATCACAATCTAGGAAAAATACAACCATTTATTATGAATAAACCAACCTTATGTGCATCTCCTTCACTGTCATAATTTTTGGCTGACTTCATCGGAATGGCAGCAGTTGTGTTTTTTGGTGGCTCTTCTTTCTTCTGAACTTCTTCTTTCTTTCTTAGTGTTGATACTTTAGGATGTTCGTCCTTTTGACCAAACATCAATTTCCTCTTCTGTCAGCATTATCGACAAATAGTAAATAATTTAAACTCTAATGAGTGGAAGGTATACAAGGAAAAATATTTAATCTAGGAAAAATTTGGGTTATACAGATAACTAAAGTACCTTATGTACATCTCCCTCACTGTCATCATCGACCATATTATGTGGGAAAGCGGAACTTCCAACATCTGAATGGCGAGGTATCCTCTTCAATTCTTTGCAAATTTCTTGCAACTGTTCATCTACTGATTTTTTCCAAGCATCCAGCTCCATCTCTCTCTCATTTCGGATGGGTCCACGCAGGCAGTGAAAGTGCATAGAAGCATAAATAAATTTTCCTAAGCCTTGCATATGTCCAGTTCGAAGAAACTTTCCTAATGCTTGTGCAAGTAAGTTATTTCTTGCATCTGAATTGAATGAGTCTTTTTTCTCCTTCTCTAGCATTTCCTAATAGCCCACCATAAAGAAACTAATATTATTAAATGAGGATTGATCAAACTTCAAAAACAATGTTTGTTC
Source organism: Citrus mangshanensis (assembly GCA_030449895.1). Lineage (NCBI taxonomy): Eukaryota > Viridiplantae > Streptophyta > Magnoliopsida > Sapindales > Rutaceae > Citrus > Citrus mangshanensis. The sequence continues at coordinate 1,567,670 of JASUUJ010000280.1, read as the reverse complement.
TAGTTAAACTTGATTACCATTTTCTTATTGATTTGTTCGATTTCAAAGTCTTATCCTCCATTCTTTAGCATCCAAGCTCTCTTCCATAGTTCACTCCTGTCAATTAACTCTTCAGAAAGCCTTAATCCTGTACACTACTTCGATAAAGAAATTAGATTAGTTAACTGTTAAAAAATTTAATAGTTAACTAACCTTTAATAAATATTTAACAAAGCAAAAAATTTACATATTTAACTAATATATAAATTATTTCATTAACAATTTAATATTTAACACACTTACAATTTCTTTCATTAATCTAACATATCCTTTTCGACTAAGGCGGTGATTGCACTTATTCAAAGATCTAATGTTCTTATTGACATGGCTGATTTTCTGCATAATTAGATTAGTTATAACACAGGGTAAATATAACGTAACTACTACCATATTACTTGTCCTAACTTGAAAATACTTACTTCAAAAGATTCTGACAAATGTTGGTCGACAAACTTTATCCAAAGAGGATGCTTTATTTGAGGGTACTTAATTGGGGGTGCATACAATTTCTTTTTATCATTTATGAACTTCCAGATATAGATTTTGGCCAGCATATACTTGAAGTTCCGAAATATTGTTCCAATTGATTGTATCACCTGCTTCCTACTTCTAGGATGAACAATGAAATGACCCTAGATAAGAGGAAGATTGTTTAAGTGACAGTTAATAAAAATTCTGTTACATAAAAGTACATAATTGAAAAATGACAGCAAAAGGATTAAGTAGAATGCAGTGGATTTTTAAGAATTACCAGAACAGATTTCCACAAACGCTTATTTGTCTCCAGCGGAACTTTACGCCAGTCGGAATAGAGAATTGAAACTGATGTACGAGCTAATACCCCAATAAACGAAGCCAACTCAGTGGCTTCATCTTCTGTTAGAACGCCCATTTCATTGTATTGTACCATAATATTTCCTTTCTTCGTTTTAAGTCCTTTATTTTGCCTAGCTCCCATTTTTACACCTCTCGTAGAATTACTGCTTTCAAGAACATCAACATTAGCAGGAACGAAATTAACACCATCTATCTCAGCACCATCAAAATCACCTTTATCCAAATAAACACCATTATTATCACCTTCATTAAACTCAAACCCATCCATCTCAGCACCATCAAAATGAGCCTCGTTTTCTGCATCTGCTAAATTAGCATTATTGGCAAATAAGTCGTCGTAATCGTCTTCCAAATAAGCTTCTTGATTAGAAGCAACATCAGGCACTACATGTTTTCCCTTAACCATATTACTGCACCTGAACTAAGTAAATTAAATTGTATTAGTTAATTGATAATATGAAACTATATAACAATCAATCAGCTGTAAGAATAAAAAGCCAACTTATAATTCATTATCATATTAGTTTGTAACATAGACAAGGAATAGTTCAATAAACACTTACTGTAAAAAATTTAATCAATTGGTAACCCAAAATCCCTCTTTGCAATTTCGTACATAGATTGCTCGGTCGCCATTTGCGGAACATAACAAATCATTAGTTGAAAATTCTCTGGTTAAGGGAGGATATTCTGTTACATTATTGACCTCATCTTTATTTATTTGATTAGGATTACTTCTACTAGGCATATGACAGACAATAGACCACTTTGTTTGAATCTGATCGTTTACATAAAATACTTGTTTGGCTTGAGAATCCAATATAAAAGGATCAGATTTATATCCTAATCGGTTTAAGTCTATTAAGATGAATCCAAGCTCATCCTTCTTGACACAACTACTTTGAACCCAATCACACTTCAACATAGGGACTTTCAGCAAATAATAGTCAAGTACCCAAATTTAATCTATAACTCCATAATGTCATATCACATATTTCAGAATCACCTACACTAACTCCTCTATTTTGAGTTACTCAACTTGAGTCTCGATCTCGTGTAACAAAATGGAAACCATTAATGTCATAACCATTATGGTTAGTTACAAAAGGAAAAGGCCCATGCGATAACCATTGCAAAGTATTCGATACGTGATCACCCTTTTTCAATCAAGTCATATACCTAACAAGACAAGAAAGAAAAGTAAATATCTTTACTAAGTGAAAAAAGTTGAGATTTCTTTGTAAAAATTAAATATATACATGCTGGAACCTTATCAGTTAGCCAATTGGCAAAGGTACGGTTGTGTTGCTCTTGCAACCATTTGTCATTTTGATGTGAATAACGTGTTTTAAGCCATTGCGTATGGTCACTAGACATCCACAACATGAAAAAATTAGACTGAAAATTATAGAAATAAATTATATAGATTTGACTAGAAGAAATTAAACAAATTACCTAATGTATGGTACCACCTCTTGCATTTTATGCAAGATGTATAGGTGCACTTGATCTAGTGAATGTAGAGGAATTTATACCACTTTCCCACCAGATAATGCCTTATCTTTTGATAGGTTTTACACATGTCCAAGTGGAACCCCAACTGTATTCATGTTTGACATGTATTCTGCACAAAATTCTAATGTTTCTTCCGCACTATAACTCTCCGCTATACAACCCTCAGGACAGCTGCGGTTTCAGACATAACCCTTGAGAGTTTTCATGTATCTCTTGAAAAGATACATCCATCAAAGCTAAACTAGGCCACATAGTCTAACTTCATTGACTAAATGCACAATCAAGTGTACCATTATGTCAAAGAGAGAGGGAGGAAAATATTTTTCTAACAAGCACAAAGTCACCACATGCTTTGTCTGTAATTTTTCCAATGTTGACACATCAACCACATTGAAGCATAGTAAGTTAAAGAAGAAACACAGCCTGATCACAGCTTCTTTAATATGCTTTGGCAGGACACACTGAATGGCAATAAGCAAAAGTTGTTGCATAAGAACATGGTAGTCATGCGACTTAAAGCCCTGAAATTTAAGGTCCTTCATTGACGCAATATTTTTTATGTTTGAGGAATATCCAGCTGGAACTTTAATACTTTTTAAAACTTTGCAAAACCTTGTTTTTTCATCTCTAGTTAATGTGTAACAAGCTGCCAGAAGGAATGTGTGCTTGTTATTTTTTAAAGTTGGTGCTAATTCATCCCTAATTCCCATTTCCACAAGATCATTCCTTGATTTAAGATCATTTTTAGTCTTTCCCGGAATATGCAGCAGTGTTTCGTAGATGCTCTCACACACATTCTTTTCAATGTGCATAACATCTAATTGACAATGTACAAGTAAATGATTTCAATACTCTAAATTATAGAATATGAATTTTTTTTTCACCAAATGCGGTCATCATTGTCAGAACTTTTGCATTTTTTAAAGTTGTTCTTCCCCCATTTATAATCAATAGACTTAACCAGCCACAAAACACCCTACCCATCAAACGGTTTTAGGGCAAACTCTCTCTCTATTGTGTTGTCAAAGTCTTTCTCTTGGTCTCAAAATTCATGACCATGAGGAAGCCAACGACAGTGACCGATATATGCATTTTTGCCACTGTGTTTAAGTCTATATTTAGTAGTGTCTACTCCACAATTTGGACAGGTATTATATCCTTTAACAGTGCAACCATCTATATTTTCATATGCCGGAAAGTCATTTATAGTCCATAATAACATAGCCCGCAGTTTAAAGAACTCATTCATGTAGACATTATAAGCCTCTACCCCAACCGCCCACAAAGTTTGTAAATCTTCTATCAAAGAAGCCAAGTACACATCGATGTCGTTGTCAGGTTGTTGAGGACCAGAAATCAGTAGAGACATCATGAATTTCCATTTCATACACAACCACGGAGGAAAATTATACACTATAAGAATAATTGGCCAATAACTATATTTACTACTAAAAGAGCTATGTCGATTTATTCCATCAGCCGCTAACGCAAGACGGAGATTTCTAGGATCTAATGAAAATGTAGGCCATTTGTTATCTACTAATTACCATGATGGCGAGTCTGCCGGATGTTAAAGCTTACCATCGCCAGCTCTCTTATTTGCATGCCAAGTCAAGTCCTGGGCAGTTTTTGAGGACTAAAACATGCGTTTAAATCTAAGTATGGGCGGAAAATACCACAAAACTTTTGCAGAAACCCTTTTCTTATATTGGTCAACACTACCATCTTTTTTTTTCCATCTAGATAAACCACAACTAGGACAGTCAAACAGCCCTTCATACTATTTTCTGTAAAATATGCAATCATTTAGGCAAGGATGTATTTTCACATATTTTAAGCCTAAAGCAGACATTGTCTTTTTGGCCTCGTACATAGACACATAAATTTCATTACTTTCAGGCAGCAACTTGGCTAAAAGACCTAATAACTCGGTAAAACTTGTGTCGGACCACCTAAATTTACCTTTTATATTGAACAAGCTAACCAAAGTGCCTAACTTAGTGAAATTTGTGCATCCTAGGTACAAAGGGCTTCTCAGCTTGTTCTAGAAGTTCTTTAAATGCTTTAAGATCTGCAGCACAATCCCTATAAGTTTCGTTAACCATATCTAATGTGTTACCGTCATCATAGTCTATAAACTCAAATGGAACATCTACATCTACATTAGGAAGTGGTGTGTTATTGACATCTTACCCATGCCAACTCCAGGTTGTGTAAGAAACATCAAAACCATGAAAATACAAATGTTCACGAACAACCTTATGTGTATGAAAGGGTAAATTCATACATTTAGTACATGGACATTTAATGACACGACTGCCTTCAAAATTACCAACAACAAACTTCATAAATTCTTCAACCCCATCATACTCACTTGACATTTTACTACAATGAACCCAAAACTTATCCATTTTCAGTTTCAATTAGTTCTGATCTTGACACATTAAGCAGGTTACAAATAAATAAAATATCAGAATATATTACCAATTCATCTAAGCAAAGTACAAATTAACACCACTTTAAATACCTTTACTGCAACATAAACAAAACAACAAATTTTGACCCCACACATTATAATAGTCACAACACAAAATACAAGTATTTAAACACATTACGGTAGTCAAAATCATTACAGTAGTAAATAAACACAACACTAAAATCAAGCCCAATACAACTTCAAGTCATGTTATCATATAAAGGACCATAATATTAAACATATTTCATGTATCTATAAATTAACTAACGAACTCAAAACTCTAAAATAAAGAAGTGCAATGTATTTACCAGGTCAAATTAATTCCTCTACAGCAAACTGTTCCAGCAAAAGAGATGCAGCAATCTCTGCAACAAAAGAGGTGGCAGCAAGCTGCTTCAACAAAAACACAGAGTCAACAAAAACACAAATACCTTTTTCAATAAAATAAAATACAATTTTGCATCAGAAGCTAAATTAGTTTCTAATTAGGCTCTAAGTATAAATTTGTTGCAACAAAAAGTACTGCTACTTCACTCATTTCCTAATAACCTCAAACTTCAATGAAAATTAACCCTAAACATGCAAATTTATCACAATAGGCAAATTATTTGGCTCTTGGTCCTACTACTAGTAGTACTATTGCTGTAAAATAATTATCCCTTTTCTCTAATCCTTCATTTCCAAAATTTACTTCAGTCCTGCTATGCTACTGTTGCTTCTGCTACTGCTAACCATAACAACCTACATTCTTTGCTCTCTTTCAACAAATTAACTAATCAATTTTTTTAATTAGGTTTTCTCGTTAGATTATTTATAGAATTAATTGATTTAACTTAGATCTGTGCAAAATAAACAACATACAAAATGAAGATATAATAGAAATCATACTAAGGGCTTTCAAAAAATGACGATGAGGAAGATAGCAAGATGAGGACAGAAAACGATGGCGATATCACGAAATGCACCTTCACTCACTCAATTTCTCCACGCAATTAGTAACCAATATGTTAGGAAGACGATGGCACGATGACTACGGCCGAGATTTTGGTAAGATGACGGTGAAAAGGAAGTCAATATAAGAGGTTAGGAGAAGTTAGACTCGAGGGTTTAAGCCTTACCCTATACTCTCTGTATGTTTGTGAGTTGAATGTGTTGATACTTAGAAAAAATTAGGGATTGAAGAAGTGAAATTCAGCACCAAAATGGTGCGTTTCACATTTTTCAATTTTATTTTATAATAAAAAGTTTTAAAAATATAATATTTTATATTTATGTACAAAACATCGTCGCTCCAACATCTCTAAAACGACGACGTGTCTTCCTTCGTGTAATATTTTATTTTAAATAATACCAAAAGTTTCAATCAAAAACGCGCCAAAATTAAGTCAACGTGAAATTTCTATTATGAATTATTGACGTTCAAATTTATATCACAAAGACATCATATATTCTTGACATAATCTTTTTCTATCACGAGTCCATCACAAATCAGTCATGAATATATGATAGCCAAAATTATATCACAATTATATCATGCTTTTATGACCCACTCAGAATCCGTCAACAAGTGTCTATCATCTATTGCCAGTTTTCTTATAGTGCATGGGATGAAATGAAATCATTGTTGAGAAAGCGTTTTGTACCTAAGCACTATTATCGAGACTTTTACCAAAAATTACAAAGTCTTACACAGGGTAGCTGAAGCGTGGAGGATTATTATAAAAAAAATGGAGATTGCCTTGATTCTTGAATGGTCTTAATCGGGAGATCGAAGATAAGGTTGAGTTGCAACATTATGTGGAGATTAAGGAGGGGTAACACCCATGCAGCCCTAAGCTTGAGTTTTACTCCTTAGAAGCCCAGCTATGTGAAACAAAATAAGAGGCCACAAGCATCTACTGCACCTAAGCCAAGATCCGAGCCCTCCAAGCACAATTCACAAGGTAACATCGTGACTCCTACTATTAGGAATTGTAATATTAATTGTTTTAAATGTCAGGGTAAGGGGCATATCACAAGTGAATGTGTGAATAAAAGAGTTATGATTTTGCGAGACAATGGTGATATTGTAACTGAAGATGAAACATAAGAAAATGAGATGCCACCATTAGAGGACGTTGAAGATGAAAAGTACATAGCCCCTGGGAAATTAACTTTAGTAGCTAGGAGAGCTTTGAGTGTGCAAGTAAAGGAAGACGAAACAGTGCAACAAGAAAATATTTTCCATACTAAGTGCTATGTTCAAGACAAGGTATGTAGTATGATTATTGATGGAGAAAGTTATACTAATGTTGCTAGTACTATCATGGTAGAGAAGTTAGGGCTTCCGACAATTAAACACCCATTGTCATACAAACTACAGTGGTTAAATGACAGTGGTGAGGTGAAAGTGAACAAGTAGGTACTAGTGACTTTTTGGATTGATAAGTATGAAGATAAGGTGTTATGTGATGTAGTACCAATGCAGGTTAGACACTTGTTACTTGGGCGACCTTGACAATTCGATAGACGTGTGAAGTATGATGGCTTCACTAACAAGTTTTCATTTGTATTTAACCAACGCAACATCACTCTTGTTCTATTGACACCAAAGCAGGTTTATGGAGACCAATGAGCCTACAAAGAGAGAATGATCAAGAGAAAAATAGAGAAAAAATAGTGAAGTTCAAAAAGAAGCCGAGGAAAATGTGAGAGAAAAACCAAAGAAAAATGCGGCCATTGAGAGAAACTCAGAAGAAAAACAAAAGAATTTTTATGAGAGAGCGAGTGAGATAAAAAAGAGTGCTATTTTCACATCAGCTGATGATTGTACTATTAGAGTGCAATTTATGCACTAGTTTTGCATTGTTTACTTCCTTTAATATCGATGTTTTGCACTTAATAATAGTGATTTACTTGTGTCTTATTTTTGTAGGTGCAATTCTATTGATTGGTGCTAAAATTGAGCTACAAGATGATTTTTGAGGATGATTTTTTTCCTGTAGAAATTATGAGTTTCAGAAGAACTTCGTTGATAAGGCGTGGACGCGTGCTGTCAACTAAGGACTTGCGACTTTAGTTTAACGTGTTTTGTCTTGTTGGGTATTTTTATAATTTTGAATCTAATATTTAGATAATATTTTAGATATTAGTATTTGATTTGAGGAAAAACTCTAAAAGATAAAGGAGACGTGAAAAACAAAAGGAAGAGATAAGGAGATTTTTAGAGGAAGGAAGAAAAAGAAACCCTAGATTTAAATTTTTCTCTTCTCTCTATGAAGAACTAAACCTATTATTCTGGTTGAAGGTTAATAAAGCTTTGATTCATCATTAATATGAGATCTTTCTTATGCTTTAATTGTTTTATTATTTTTTGGGTATCTGTTTATTCTCTAAATTATTGTCATGATTATGTTTGTTAATTAGATAATTGGCCACTATTTAATTATCAACTTAATCTATTGTCAATTAAAAGATTCATCGTATGAAGATTTTAATGTTTGTGACAAATAGCATAGCAGTGCGTTGTGTTATGAGAATAAACAATCTAATTTAAATTAACCATCGTATGCATTTATTGATTAGGATTTGAGTCTCTCTGGTTTTTCAGGCTGTCAATTGATTAAACCCTATGATCGGATCTAGGGTTGTCTATTGATTAGGGAAATAACCAATAGTCGTACCTTGGTTATCGACTAGTTAAGGAGAGATTGGCTATTATAGGGTTTTAGTAGCTATAACCGGTCTATTCATAAGTAGTAATAATTTATATTTGAATCAATGATCAGTACTTGAATCAAGCTGAGTTAATTCCTTCAACCAGAGCTTTTCCCAATTTGAATTACAATTTCAATTTGTATTCTTGTTATTTTAATTTGATTTTTATTATTGTCAATAATCCCTCTATTTTTCAATTTACATTTTAAAAAGGATTTAAATAATTACCGATCTCTATGGACACGACCCTACTCAATCACTATACACAATTTATTTAGTGTAGGTATTTATTTTTGCTGGCTTCGACAACCATTATATACTTTTGTACAAAAATGCATTTTTAAACACTAACGAATTTGACCCTACTTTGTCTAGTTCTATTACTTCTCTTTTGTAGGAATATGGGGATGTCTTTCATGAGGAAGCATTACATGATTTACCTCCAGTCCAAGGGATTAAGCATCAGATTGATTTTGTGCCCGACGTAACCATTCCAAATAGACTAGCCTATATAAGCAACCCGGAAGCGACCAAGGAACTTCAAAGACAGGTTAATGAATTGATAGAAAAATGGTACGAGAGAGAAAGCATGAGTCCATGTGCAATTCCGAGTTTATTAGTTCCAAAGAAAGATTGGACATGGAGGACGTGTGTTGACTGTTGAGCCATTAACAACATAACGGTAAAGTATCGACACCCCATTCCTAGGTTAGATGATATGCTTGATAAATTACATGAGTCTTGTATATTTTCTAAAATTGATCTGAAAAGTGGATATCATCATATTAAAATAAAAGAAGGAGATGAATGGAAAATTGTCTTTAAAAGAAAATATGGTTTGTATGAATGGTTAGTCATGCCTTTTGGTCTAACTAATACCTCAAGCACTTTTATGAGACTTATGAATCATGTTTTCCGAGCTTTTATGGGTAAGTATTTTGTTGTTTATTTTGATGATATCCTCATTTATAACAAAAGTATTGACAATCATGTAGTACATTTGAAATATATTTTAGATGTGCTGAGAAAAGAAAGTTGTTTGCTAATCTGAAGAAGTGTACATTTTGCACCGATGAACTTGTATTTCTAGGATTTGTTGTGGGTGCACAGGGTATACAGGTTGATGACGAAAAGGTACGTGCAATCTGTTGAGTGTTAGAAAATGCATATTTATAAAGGAGAAAACCATCATTTTATATTTCAAGTCTTACTAACAACCCTTACTTTTATGTATTTAACCTTCTTGTGATTTAATTACATGTGTTTTATTTTAATTAAGTATTTTATGTATTTTAGGGGCATTATAGTCATTTCACAATAAAGGAGAGATCAGACGGTAAAACGGACATCACTTTTGAACTCAGGACAGTCGAAAACCTTAGGAGGAGCATAAAAGGAAAAATAGCACTATTCACATGTATGGTACTATTCACGTATACGGTATTGTGTACGTTACTGTTCACGGCACTGTTCACATAGACGGATCGATGATGTGGCATTGACCGATGATGTGATATTGACAGATGAGGTGTCACGATCCTGTTGGACTAAAATTCTTATGTACTGTTGATGGTGACGTGGCAGTATATCAGTGGACGACAAATCTCGCGTACGGTACATGCATCACACAGGATTATTTTCAACCAAACCGCGTTACTGTTCATCCGGGTCAAACCGTGTTACTGTTCATCCGCGTGGTCAAACCGCGTACTGTTGACTGATGACGTGGCGCAATCCTGAGCGTCCAAACTGTTTTTAATCCGATGGCCATGATTTACTCTATGTATCTATAAAAAGGGGGCCTCCCCCCCTAATTTGATATCTCTGAATCCATTTTTAGACTCTATTTTCTGTAATTTCTTCTCCATCTTGTATTTTCTATGTATTTTAATAAATTCCCATTTTGCCCCTAGTTCAATTATGAGTGGCTAATTTTCTTTCAAGCTTGGGTTGAAGGTGAAGTCTCAACATGTGTCATGGGCTTAATTTGGTAAATTTACTTTCTCTTCCCCTCTAGTTTTTGTGGATGATTTGACTTCTCGTCGACAAATAATACTAATCTTGTCTAGTACCGCCTTGGTAGAAGGTTATTATTATTTGGCACGATAAGCCCTTAGCACCATATTGATTAGAGCGTGGTTCATGAGGTGTGGATTCCCCCCTCATAATTTAATTGGCATTAATAAGGAATATTTAGCCCATGGTGCATGTTGATACGGATCCAGATACCCAAGCGCTTCAATCATAGTAATTTTCTCTTCAATTTATTCTCGCCATTGCAATTCCAATTTTAGAATTTATTATCGTCATTTCAATTCCAATTTTAGGATAATTTAAATCACTTCCACCACAATTCCAACCACCCATTTACAAAATTAATTCTACATATAATTAAAATCCACCTCCTCGTGGGATCGACACTCGTCACCATTAGTCTATACTACAATAGATTCGTGCGCTTGCGAGTACATTAAAATTTGCACAACACAATCCAAGAGTGGTTGAGTCCTACAAGTGTAAGTAATGTGAAAAGCTTTCATGGGCTCGCTAGTTTCTACTAACAATTTGTGAAAGACTTTAGCACATTAGCCGCACTACTTACTGAAGTAATAAAAAAGATGTTGGATTCAAGTGGGGAGAAGCGCAAGAGAAGGCATTTCAAATGATCAAGCAAAAGCTAACTAATGCTCCCTTATTGTCTCTACCTAACTTTAATAAAAACTTTTGAAATTGAATGTGATGCCTCAGATATTAGTATTGGCGTAGTCCTAATGCAGGAGGGACGACCAATTGCTTACTTTAGTGAGAAACTGAGTGGGGCAGCCTTAAACTCCCATGCTTGCAATAAAGAGTTGTATGCGTTGGTTCGAGTGTTTGAAACATGACAACGCTACCTATGGCCTAAGGAGTTTGTGATTAACACCGATCATGAGTCCTTGAAACACCTTAAAGGCCAACACAAGTTGAACAAAAGGCATGCTTGATGGGTAGAATTCATAGAGACGTTTCCATATGTCATTTGTTACAAGTAAGGTAAGGAAAATGTTGTTGCAGATGTATTTTCCCGTAGGTATGTCTTAATCTCAATACTTAATGCTAAACTGCATGGTTTTGAACATATTAAGGAATTATATGCTGATGACCATGATTTTAGTAAAGACCGTAGTTGGTAAATACTTTAGGCATGATGGCTAGATATTTCGGGAGAATAAACTATGCGTGTCTAACTGTTCTTTAAGGGAATTGTTAGTGAGAGAATCCCATAGGAGAGGGCTGATGGGGCATTTTGGAGTTATAAAGACTTTAGCAGTTTTACACGAACACTTTTATTGGCTACATATGAAACAAGATATTGAGAGACTTTGTGGTAGATGTGTCACTTATAGGCAAGCCAAATCGAAAATGCAACCTTATGGCTTATACACCCCTTTGCCAATACCTAGTGCACCTTAAACTGATGTTTCGATGGATTTTGTGTTAGGTTTACCTAGATTTAAACAAGAGAAAGACTTAATTTTTGTGGTTGTAGATAGATTTTCAAATATGGCACATTTTATTCCATGCCATAAAATAGATGATGCTTCTAATGTCGCTGAACTATTCTTTAAAGAGATTGTGAGATTGTATGGTATGCTCAGGATAATTGTTCTAATAGGGATGTTAAAGTTTTTAAGTTACTTTTGGAAAAAATTATGGGCTATTGTTCAAACTCTTTCTTCAGTTGGTAACGAAAACATTTTGGACAATTGTTACCTTCAGTGGATTTTGCTTTGCCTCCTCAACTGTAGGGTACTATTCAAACTCTTTTCTTCAATTGGTGACGAAAATTCTCAAACCTCATCGCCAATTTATCCAGTAAGTGGTTTTTAGTGATTGGACTACGATGATGAGATTGAGGATAAAACTACCACAAGCACGTAGTCTGAGGCATATTTAGATCCTATTCAAGTTCCTGTCGAACCCATTACAAGAGCTCGAACATAGAAATTCAAAGAAGCGCTTAATGGATTGATTCAAGCAACTTGGGCTCAATCAAATTCGTAAAGGCCCATTGAAGGAATCGTACATGATAAATGTATGATTCAGGCTCTTGAAGTTTCCAAATAATCACTTCTATGAAATAGAAAGTTGGCTTGCCCATTTCTTGAGGAGGCTATTAGAGAATCAAATCAGTTATTTCTATTTTAATTACCTAGTTTCTATTTTAATTAATGTAAGGCATTTAAGCGAATTAGGATCCTGATTTGATTTAGATTTTTTCCTATTCGCTTAGATTAAGATTCTGTTTTGATTTAAATTCTTTCCTATTTGTTTAAAGGGAAATTATCATTTATATACCCTTAGTTTACTCCATTATCAAAAATACTACAACACTTTGAGGGTGTATCAATCGTCCACCCTAAGTTGACAAAATGTATAAGCTGATCACCAAACTGTTAGTTGCCATTTACGTATGATGACGTCATAAGGGTAATTTGGTCTTTTCATATGATACAAGTGATAATTTAAGGGTATACAAGTGATAAAAAGAGAATTTAAGGGTATACAAGTGATAATTTTCAAGGGTAAAATCATCAATTCACTGTAACTCCGTTAACTTTCAAACGACAACTAACTGTTTGGTGGTCGGCTGATACATTTTGTCAACTAAGGGTGGACAATTGATAAACCCTCAAAGTGTTGTAGTATTTTTTATAACAGAGCAAATATAGGGTATATGAATGATAATTTCCCTTGTTTAAATTTAGATTTCGATTTAATTTTGGTTTAGGATTTATATTAAAAAATTCTTGTAACCAACCCTATATAATGTACTCATATCCAATAAACAGAGATTAGTTTTAATGTAATTGGTGAGAAAGTTAATTCTCTTTGGTTCTTATGCAAACTCTTTGATCTTATCGAATTTCTGCGAGGTTCAAACTCTTGACTTATTAATCAGACCATCCATAACTAATTGTGGCATTCTCACATACAACTGTTCGTGCGTTCATAAAGCATTGGTTCGTGGTTCTATTCAATTCTTGGTTTAGATTCGATCTTGCGGACTAAATTGATTAGGGCCACGTTAGTTCTTGACGGGGTTCGTATCAATGGACATCAATGACAAATTTGCTCTGTAATGTGAACAAGGAAAAAAATATCACTAATGTTACCAAAGTTCAATTTGTACAAAAAACAAAAGACTACACAAATCCATGAACTTTTAAATATGAAATGAAATAAAATAATACTGCAATATCATCTATCATTCAATATCCTTTGAAATTCCAGCACATCTTTCTATTTCTTTGCCCCTAATGGAGCAATTTTTCTGAAAACACCAATATCAAAAGCTAGCATCGCTGTATGCTGTTTTTATTCCTATAGGTGTCAGTGTGCAAGTGTACACAACAAGTAATATACTGATGAGTATTCAGATCGTTTCTACAAGGATTGATGTTATCAGATTTGCTACAACAATCTTAACAGTACAATTTTGTTCTAAATTAAAATAAGACGATTAATGAAACTAATGAACTAATTAAAATAAAAATACAATAAATAAAATGCAATAGGGAAATTTCTCAAGTCAAACACAAGAATGTAATCAATGGGAAAGAGTAGTTAAGTGAATAAACTCACTTAATGGCATTGACTATTTTTTCAATTACAATACCGTTGCTACAACATCTATTACAACACTGGACAAAATCCTTCATACATCCTCAGCTGTCGCCAGTTGGATATATTATACATAATTTAACCTAATAGTGACCAATTGTTACGCTAACATCAGATATAATATTAAACATTCTAGGTTTCATTTGCCGTACAAGGTGAATTCCCTTGTCTAGTTCTTCACTAGTTGTAGATCAAGCATGGCCCTATCAAATCAAGATTAACTCAACTTTGAAAACCCAATCTAAAACCAAGTATTGTCTTAATTTGTTCCACTAAATGGGTGGTCAGCCAAAATTGGGAATTGCAATAAGTAAAATTAAGATAAAATGCTACAGCAAATACAGAGCAGCATGCATATATCAGTTAAATAAACATTAAGTTTGTTTATCACTCAACCACAACAACGTTTAGTTCATGATTTGCGATAGAACAATAAATAATTCCCATAAACAAAATAGAAAACAAGAAAATAAGATGAAGAATTGAAATCTACTTGATCTTGCGATCTCTTCTTCTTATTCTCTGTGAATCCTCTATTTCAGCCCTCAAATCTCTCTTGATTTCTAATTTTTTATTGTTTTTCTTTGTTGTTTTTCCTTGAATGATGGCTCTCTCTTTTTCTTTTCATGCGTGCTCCTTTTATAACTTGGAATTTAGGCAATTGAAAGTGTTTGGTGCGTATCTTCCATTTCTGGAAACTTCAGATCACAATCTTTTAGTTCTTGCGCATGAAATTCATTTTGTCATTGCTACAAGATTGCTACAGCAATGGTTACAACATCTTCACTGATTCAAACTTGTTTTAATTCCTCTGTAGTCAAGTTCTTTTGTCATCCCTGCAAGTTTGTTGCAGCAACATTCCATCCATCAAACTTGAAATTTTCGATCACCATGCACATATTCTGAGCATAAAATGATCTAAAATAAACTCAATTTATTAAAAATAAACTAAAATAGATGCTCATACAAAATGTAACTAAAATACAATAAAAACACATCATTTACTTTTTAAGTAGTATTGATTTAAGTCTAAAAATGCCATGATCACTCTCATTTCATAGAGTTATCACTACATTAGCACTAATAGGCACATTCATTGTTTCACAAAACTCAATTGGCAATGGTGCTTGGGACTAATGAAAGAGCTTGTCAAGTTTTAAGCCTCGTGACTCGGGTCTCTTTTTTTTTAGCATTAGTAGCTACCAAAAAATAATAATAATAATAACATCAATAATTTTAAATGACATGATACAAATAAAAAAAATTAAAATATGACTAGATAAAATACCAAGAATGGCATTAGAGCTAGAATTAGACAATAAATTAATTAGTGCAGCTAATTCATTACGTGCTTGTGCCGCTGCTACTGAACATGATCGGTGAAAACCTCTAGCAGCCATGACCCAGTAACTTAAAATTTAACAAAACATAATTAAATAATCCATAATAATTTTTAAAAAATATACAACTGATATATAATAACATAAACAAACAACTTAAAATAAATCATACATAATAACACATATAAAAAAAAGATTACCAAATTGTATTGCATGCATTATTAATTGACATTACTGTCATCATCTTTTGATGAAATATTTTCATTATCACTACAATAATTTTCAATTTTTCACCCTCTTCCCTAACATCAGAATTCTCATTTTCAAGCATTAGTCCTTTGTTATGTATTCTATTGTTGTCATGATGTAGAATGCTATTTTAGGAATTTAAGGAATTTTAAGATTTTAGAATTTTATTATTTTAGGACTTTCTATTTTAATTAGAGTCAATTATGATATTTTATTATTTTAGGACTTTCTATTTTCATTAGAGTTAATTAAGGTATTAGATTTAGTTAGCTTAGGAAGTATATTTTATTTCTATTATAATTGTGATTTAGGAAAATGAGATTCCTCTATTATAAATAGAGAGGTCTTGTCATTGTTTTAAGAACTTTGTAGACTCAATTATTCTATAAACTTTTATTCAGAAACTTGTTTTCTTTATCTTCTTTACAATTCCACTTCGTCAGGTGGTATCAGAGCAAGTTCGCTTGTCATCATGGTACGACCACATAAACAAAGGAATAACCATTCTGAAGATGATGATCAATGGATGCAGGCACGGTCTGTGGAGGTTATCAAACAGGCGGTTGTAGAAGCAGTCTTACAAGCAATGAAAGATGTCTATAACTCGAGATTGGTGGCGATAGAGTGGACACTCAAGGGTCTTAGACTTTTCGTGGACGAAAATCGAGAGAGACATGAGTAGCAAAGGGCTAATTGGGAGAAAGGAATTCAAAGAGTCAATCATGATGAATAACCTTAGGGATTATCACCATGAAGATGTTCGACATGGTTTTAATCACGAAGCAGCGCCTCAGAGCATGAATCTCGAAGTGGTACCTTAGAACCTAGAACCCACGAGGTGAGTGCGGCCGCGCATGCGTGAAGAGTTAGACAACGATTTAGAAGAAGAAGACATTGAAAATTATGATAGGAGAGGCATGAAGATTTTAGAGTACAAGATTAACGTGTATATTGTAGATTTTTATTGTGGGTTGCATGTCAAAAAATTTTTAGACTATATATCAGACATAGAAAATTTCTTTCAGTATACGGAGATTCCGCAGGATAAGCAAGTTAAGTTGGTGGTGTTTAATTTGAAAGGCGCAGTATCCGCATGGTGGTAAAACATCCAGAATTAAAGAAAGGTTGTGGGAAAGCCTTATAGTTGGTAACAATGGGATTAAAAGTATTGAGTCGAAGATACAAGCTATTAGAGAATGGCCTACGCCTAAGATATTGAGTAAAATTAGGAGTTTTCATGAGCTGGCAGCATTTTATAAGAGGTTCATTCTCGGGTTTAACACTATAGCCGCACTTATTATGGAGTGCTTGAAGAAATGAAAGTTCAAATGAGGATAAGAGGAGTCAAATTTTACTTTACTAAAGGAGACGTTGTCCGCCATTCTTGTGATAGATGCAAAACTTTGAGAAGTTATTTAAGGTCGAGTGTGATGGAATTGGTGCTGTTCTTTCCTAAAAAGGCGGCCAATTGAGTATATAAGTGAGAAGTTGAATAAGGCGCGGCAGAAGTGGCCTACTTACGACCAAGAGTTTTATGCTATCCTTAAGGTGTTGAAGCCGTGAGAGCACTACTTGATTCAGAAAGTGTTTGTGCTCTACAATGAACGCCAAGCATTGAAGTACTTTAAGAGCTAGCAGAACTTGAGCAAGATGTATGCAAGATGGGTGATTTATATGTAGAAATTCATTATTGTTTTTGAGCATAAATTTGGGCAGCAGAATAAAGTGGCCGATATACTTAGTACACGAGAGACTTTATTGATAACTTTTTTCGATGAAGTTACTGTTTTGAGTGCTTAAAGGAGTTGTACACTGAAGATGACAAATTTATGTATATCTAGGATCGCTGCATCAATCATCAGAATATGGAGGATTTCTTCATTCAGGATGGGTATTTATTCAAGGTTAACCAATTATGTGTGCCTCAAAATTTTTAAAGGGAACAAATTATTAGCGAGTTACATGGAGGAGGATTGGGTAGACATGTTGGTAGAGATAAGACCAAGGCGTCGGTGGAAGAGCGTTATTATTAGTCGTAATTGACTAGAGATGTGTGCAAGATTGTGTAAAGGTGTCAGATTTGAAAAGAGGCAATATACATGCACATAATATAGGGTTATACAACGCCATTACCTGTTCTAGACAATATTTTATTGAACCTATCCATGGATTTTGTACTAGGATTGCTGCGCATAAGGACTGGTTGTGATTCAATATTGGTAGTGGTTGATAAGTTTTCAAAGATGGCGCACTTTGTTGCTTGTAAGAAGATGGAATATGCTGCTTCAGTGGCGTATTTGTTCTTTCATAAGATAATACATTTGTATGGTATTCCATAGACTATTACTTCTGACACGGATGTGAAGTTTATTAGTAGATTTTGGCAACACCTTTGGCATATGTTTGGTACACAGTTGCAGTTTAGTAGTGCCTCTATCCCCAGATAGATGGTTAAACGGAGGTAGTCAATCGCACTTTGGGCAACATGTTGTACTGTGTTTGTGGTGACCAGCAATAGAATTGCAAAGTTGCATGGCCTTAAGTCAAGTTTGCTTACAATAGTATGATGAATCGATCTACTGGCAAAGACCCCTTTTGAGATTGTCTATACTTGTTTCTCACAACAGGTTTATGATCTGGCTATCATGCCCACAACAATAGGAGAGAGTAAAGTAGTGGATAATATGGCAGAAAAGGCGCTGCAGATTCTTGCCGAGGTACGATCCCATTTGGAGGCTGCCAATGCTAAGCAAAAGGGCAGACAAGCATCGACACAATAAGGTGTTTCAAGAGGGTGATTTGGTGATGGTGCATTTGTGGTGAAATTGTTTCCCTAGTATTCACACAAAATGGGAGAAGCGCAAGTACAAATCATTTCTTGTTGCACGGAAGATTAATGACAACACTTATGTACTCCAACTACTAGATAATTGGAATATCTCTCACATATTCAATGTGGCTGATTTGTTAAAATACCATCCTTATAATGAGGGGACTGGTGTAGGATGTTATTTTAGGAATTTTAAGATTCTAGAATTTTACTATTTTAAGACTTCTATTTTCATTAGAGTCAATTAAGGTATAAGATTTAGTTAACTTAGGAAAGTATATTTTATTTCCAGTATAATTGTGATTTAGTTTCCCATTTTAAGTTAACTTAGGGAAGTAGGTTTCCTCTATTATAAATAGAGAGGTCTTGTCATTGTTTTAAGAACTTTTCAGACTCAATTATTCTATAAACTTATATTTAAAACTTATTTTTTTCCATTTTCTTTACAATTCCGCTTCATCATGTCAACTTCTTTAGGACTCACATCATGCTGATGGAATTGTCTATCATCTAAACATTCTTCTTCGACGGCCAATTGAATGTCAGATGATTCATTCTCTTAGTAAATATGATCTACACCTTTAAAGCTTTCTTCTGTGTCATCTATTCCTGGAACATCCCACACATGTCCGTGTTGGATCTTGTTTACCACTTTCCAATTTAATCCTAGCTTATAGTCATCAACATAGAATACTTGCTGGACTTGAATTGCTAATGCAAAAGGATCATTCTCGTACCACATTCTGCTTACATTGATGCTTGTGAGATTATAATCCTTTTGTATTCCCCTTTTGTCAAAATGAATATCAAACTAACTACATTTAAATAAGATAACCTAATTTCTAGAAATATAATTTAGCTATATAACACTAGATAAAACACCATAAAAGTCAACTTCGACATTGCCATGTTGACCTAGTACCATAACCCCATTATTTTGAGTTTTAGATTCTTGTCACGAGTGTGAACATGATATCGAACTTTGTTGACATTACATCCAGAGTACGAGTACACAACAAGATATGGACCACAAGCCAATGGATAAAATTGGTTAGTGGCTTTATCGACCCTTTGCAATGCATAGTCATCATCTAGAAAGAAATAATGAAAAAATAATTTGATCCTAAAGTTAATTAAAGTATAAATATGAAATTGCTAAATGACATTCATTACAAACCTGATTTTTAAACCACATAGGGAATTGCTCTTCTTGTCTTTTAGATATATTACTTTGTACCTCCAACTCTGTAGCATGCTCACTATATAATTTATTTTATTTAGATTAGAAATTAAAAAATCAGATAAATAGTATGTGTGTGTGTGTGTTTAAAAGATTATAATATACTTACTCTAAGTAAGGTTGTAATTTCTCGCAATTGTTCAAGACTTACCAATAAGCTTTTTCTATAAGTTCTTGAGATAGTTGTATTTTTTCCATTTTACTGAATGGCCTAGCATTTTGGTTGAATACCGTTAAACCAAACTTTTCTCCATTTTGTCTATCATCATTTTGCTCACGTTGGTTAAACATTGTCTCAATTCCACTAATGTACATTGAGCAAAATGTAAGTGTTGCTTCCACAATACACGCCTCAGCAACAGAACCTTCAAGTCTAGCTTTATTTCTCACATATTTTTTTTAATTTCCCTATGTACCTTTCAAATGATACCTCCACCTAAATGCAATAGGGACAACAAGTTTTGCTTCTAATGGCAAATGTACTACCAAATGAACTATAATGTCAAAGAAAGCAAGTGGAAATATCCTCTCCAATTTACAACGAAGTAGGAAAATTTCTTTGGCTAATTTATTCAAATCACTAACACGCAAGGTTTTTGAACATAATTGTTTAAAGAAGTTTGACAACTCTACAAGCATTGTACAAACATCTTCTCGCAAATATGGTCGTATAGCAATTGGAAGCAACTGCTATAATAACACATAACAATAATGACTTTTTAGTCCTGAAATCTTACCCTTCCATTAGGACACTTAATAGATTTAAAAAATCAACATAAATCTTTTCTCTCAGCTAAAGCAAGTGTATAACATGCGTGAGGTTTTAAAATCCTTGGCCCATCATATTAAATGTAACTCTGTTTTAATATTTTTTTTTTCTAAATCTTTTTAAACCTTAACAATGTCTTTTGTTTTCCCTTCGATATTCAACAATGTCCCAATGATGCTATCACATATATTCTCCTCTATGAGCATTACATCAAGATTATGACGTAACTTTAGTTTGGACCAATATTGTAACTCAAAAAAATACTTCTTTTTTGTCCAATTCAAGTCCTCAGAAAAATGTTTTCCCTTCTGACTAGAACACTTTGGACATTTGCCAAATTGTACAAGCTCGACACACTTAAGTTGTTTCATAATCTCATCTCCTGATAATACCTTAGGTGCTGGATTTTTTTCTAGTTTCCCATCAAACTATAAACTATTTTGCCAACAGTGGTCTGACAATAAGAATCGACGATGATCCATGTAACAAATTTTATTTATCAAATGTTGCGATGATGCATCTTTGTTACGTTCTAGACATGCCTTATAGCCTTTGGTACTTCAACCTGATAATTTACCATAAGCTGGAAAGTCATTCATTGTTCACAAAACACATGCATGTAGACGAAAAGTTTCCTTTTTAGATACATCATTAGTGCCAATACCATTGCTCCATAATTCTCTCAATTCTTCTATCAAATAACTCTCCAGGTGCTTTCGAACTAGGAATAAGAAGTGACATCATCGTACAAAAGGTTTTCATGCATTTCTAAGGTGGTAGATTATAAAGAACAAGCACCACTAGCCATGTGCTATCGGCATTGCTCATATCACCAAATGGACTGAAACCATCCATTGCAAAACCTAATCTAAAAAATGAGGATATTGGTTATTGTTGAGTGTTAGAAAGTGTACATTTATAAAAGAGAAAATCGTCATTTTACATTCCAAATCTCACTAACATCCTTAGTTTTATGCATTTAAGTCTCTTGTAATTTAATTATGTGTGTTTTATTTTAATTTAATATTTTATGAATTTTAGGGGCATCATGGTCATTTCAAAATAAACGAAAGATCAAAGAGCAAAACGAACAGAAATTTTGGACTCAGGACAGTCGAAAACCTTATAAGGTGTATAAAAGAGTAAACGGCATGTTCACAAGTACGACACTGTTCACATGTATGGTACTATTCATGATACTGTTCACAACACTGTTCACATATACGGTCCGATGACATTGCGTTGACCGATGACGTGGCACCGACCGATTGGAAGAATGATGTGGCATTTATTGCTTATTTGGCATTGACTGATGAGTTGGTGTTGACCGATAATGCGCCGCGATCCTATTGGACTAAAATGTTTATGTAGAGTTGACTGGTGACGTGGCGGTATGTCAGTGGATCAAAAAACGTGCGTACGATACATGCATTACATGGAATGACATCCCCGATGATGTGTTCTATCCAATCAGAACTTGCCATGTAGCGTAATCTTGAGCGTCCAAATTATTTTAATCCGATGGTCATGATTTACTCATTGTATCTATAAAAAGGGGGCTCCCCTCTAATTTAATACCCCTGAATTTATTTTTTAGCTCCATTTTCTGTAATTCCTTCTCCATATTGTATTTTCTACGTATTTTAATAAATTTCCATTTTACCCCTAATTCAATTATGAGTAACTAATTTTCTTCTAAGCTTGGGTTAAAGGTGAAGTCTCAACATATTCCATGGGATTTATTTGGTAAATTTACTTTCGCTTCCCTTTTGATTTTTATGGATGTTTTGACTTTTCGTTGACAGATAGTAATAATCTTGTCTAGATACCGCACTGGTATAACCGGCTCCCTAGTGCAAAATTATTATTATTTGGCACGATAAGCCCTTAGCACCATATTGATTATAGTGAGGTTCATGAGGAGTGGAAACCCCCTCATGATTTAATTGGCACTAATAAGGATTATTAAGCTCATGGTGCATGTTGATGCAAATCCAGATACCCAAGCATTTCCTTTTAATAGATTTCACTTCAATTTATCCCCGCCATTTTAATTTAAATTTTAGGATAATTTAAATCACTTCCACCACAAATCCAATCACCCATTTAGAAAATTAACTCTACACATAAATAAAATCCACCTTCTCGTGGGATCGACACTCGTCACTATTGATTTATTTTACAATAGATTTGTGAACTTGCGAGTTCAATAAAATTTGCACAACAAGTTTTTGGCTCCATTGAATAAGCACCACTAGCCATGTGCTATCGGCATTGCTCATATCACCAAATGGATTGAAACCATCCATTGCAAAACCCAATCCAACATTGCGTAGATCTTAAGCAAAATGAGGATATTGGTTATCAAAGTCCTTCCAACCTTCAGAATTAGCTAGATGCCTTAAAATACCCTCTATTTCAACACTTTTATCCTTATGGCACCACATACCGCAAGCAGTATATCTTGACATAAACAACCTTTGTAGTCTAGGTTTTAATGGAAAATAATGTAAGAGCTTTCTTGAGATCTTTTTGTGTTTTCCATTATCAAAATTATATCCAGGCTTATCACAAATAATACATTTATCAACATCAACATTCTCTTTCCAAAATAGAACACAATCATTTTCACATGCATGAATTGATTCATACCCTAATCCTAAGTCATGCAATATTTTCTTAGTCTCATAGTATGATGTTGGAATGTTTGAACCTTCTGGAAGCAAATTCTTAAAGAATTAGAGCAATATACAAAATGATTTATCACTCCAATGATTAAGAACTTTAATGTGCATTAACTTAACAATATAAGTTAAAGATGAGTACTTAGAACAACCATGATATGCTTTATGCTTAGCAGCATCAAATAATTTTTCAAATTCATGCAAGATATTTCCAATTTTCACATTATTTGATTCCGCTAGACTTGTGCCAATATTCATATCTATTTCCCCACACATGTCTAACAACATCTCAAGACATCCATCATCATTGCCATCATCATTACTTATTTGCTTTGTATCCTCATTCAAACTAGCACTACCACTGCTAATTTCAGGTTGTTCTCCATGTAAAGACCATTTTTTATAAACTTTTAGAGAATTCTTTTAGGATCAAATGGCTTCCAATAATTTTCACATTAAATGATCGGGTATTTAGACAATCTTGACAAGGACACCATGTCTTACCATCTTGTTTCAGTAATTTCAATGAAAGACTTAACATTGTCACAAAACTCCTGGGACAATCTATTTGACAACCACATCTAATTCTTATGCATCATTAAGGTCCTGTTAAAGCAAATAGCTTATTAGTTTATTAATTATGTACTTTGATTATTACTCTTTTTCCTATTACACATTGGCAATTTTATGAAAATTAAATCTAATATATATTTTAATCATTAAATTGAGAGTTATTTGCAAGGATCATTTTATAATTATATGACTAATGTGGTGAACTAATATTTGAGGGAGTTGATTCTTTATATTTTATTATTTTTCTACAGTTTATCATACAAAGTCTAGGTTATAATAACATATTTTGTGATCATTTCACAGTATTGGAAAAAAATCAACAGTAAACGTATCTCGAACCTATTAATTATTAAAGTATAAATATTAAAAAGTCAACAATACATGGCTCCTGAAACTGTTAATTATTAAAATATTAAATATTCTTGTTTGTTCACGGAAGATATTTCCCACTATTTCTATGATAATGGTTTAATGGCGATGAGCTAATATTCCAAGGAGTTGATTTGTTATACATTATTAACAAACAAAATTGAATAGTACATGTAACCTATTAATTATTAAATATAAATATTAAAAAGTCAATCATAAATGGCTCATGAAACTATTAATTATTAAAATATTAAATTAATATAAAATGAAAGCATAATATAATATAAAACAAAAAAATAACCAAACCTTGGTGAATGGAGGATGGAGAATCCCTAGGAAAACTTGATGGATGAGAAAAATGAGCAAAAGCTAATGGATGAAAACTTGTACACAAAAATTACAATATATAATATGTCAGTAAGTGTACTTGCTCTTTCAACCATACCTGACTCATGAAACAATTAATCATTAAAATATTAAATCAATATATTAATGAATGCATAATATTATATAAAAATAATATAAAAAAATCAAACCTTGGTGAGTGGAGAATAGAGAATCCCTAGGAAAACTTGATGGATGAGAAAAAAGAACAAAAGTTGCTGGATGAAAATTCCTACACAAAAATTGCAATATAATATATGTCAGTAAGTGTACTTGCTTTTTCAAAGGAGAAAGAAAAAAGAAAAAGAATAAAGGTGCACAGCTGCATTACAAATAAAATAAGCTAATAATTATAAAATAACCTAAGAGAAACCTTAGAAAAATACTTGTCACTTTGTTTCTTTGAAAAGCTTGAACACAAAGACAGTGGGGAACTGGCAGGTGTGGAAGTAATTTGTAATGAAAACCTTATAGAGTAGGGTGTAAAGATGTGATAAAAGCAAGAGTTACCTAGGTAAGTTAAACTAGTATATGTGGCAATTTATTAAGGTTGTCATAATAGGTGTGTGTCACTAAACAAATTGATAAACTGATTTGTCTTCCATAACAACCACAAAAGAATAGTAATAAAACTGTACCAAAAATTCCCTACCTGGTTGCTCTTGTTAATGTTTCGCCTATCATAGCATTGCAAATGAGCCAATCATGTCGCATACCATTTTTTTCAATGCACTAACCTAAGTTTCTAATTTATAACATCATTCCTGCAAGATAGACATAAATCAAACATTTAGTCTTCAATAAACTTCTTCTTTCTTTTCTTTTTCAGTTAAGTGATATATCACTCAAAAGCACAACAGCGAAGAGTTGTCGGACATATATAATATATTAGAGAACACTGACACAGATAAAAATTTAAAAAAGTATATATAATTACTAATGCAGAATCCAATGATCCCAATATTCCCAAATGAGAGCAAAAAAATTGGGTTTGAATGAAGAAAAAATAGAATTACAAGATTAAGCCTTTCTAGCCTCATCCCATAAATCATGATGCCCCACAATACTAAGACATGCAATTATCATGGAACAAACCTTTTTTAGCCTCATCTAATATAAACCATTATAATAGAACTCCTAAGCATTGGGCAACTAGTCTTTGACTTTTGAATATATAGTCCAAAAGTAAAAAGTAAAAAAATTCTTAAGTCAGAAGAAGTGCATCAAATAAGAGGGACATGAAGAATCTTATCCTTATAAATACGTACTCAAAATAAAAGTACTTATAAAAAAAAGAGTAGAAAACAAAAGGTAATTCAAATATAAAAACCCTATTTTTCAATTATGGAATCCGATATTGCAACCTTAATAATATATAATTATATAAGGATTAATAAATCAATTAAGAATTTTAAGCTAAAATTAGACCAATACATGTAATTACAATCAATTAAAACTCGCATGTAAAACTTTAATGTTTGAAGTCAAGTACTTAATTACTAGGCTTAAATAAATTAAACAACTAAAAAATTTATTCATCTTTTAAAATTATAAATATATTGTTAGTCAAAAGTTTTAATAATAAACTAAACTCATCCAATAAAAATGTATTTGAATGTCGTTGTTTCTTTAATAGGTGCTCTGACTCTCTTTGAAGAATCATATGCTCAGATTTTATTTTCTAACTTACTATTAAATGAAATCTCAAAATTCACATAAAAAGTTAATGAAAATGTTGATAATTGCTATTACATATTTTTGTAAGTACTTTTAATATTAGTGAAAATTTTAAATTAGACTGACATAATTTTTTTCAATTTACTATTTTTTAAAATAAAGCAGCAGCAACATTTTAGCTCCCTCATGTTTTCAATATATTCAATAAATGTATAATTTAATCATTTTATAAATAAGTAACTAATTTCAAATGGAAAAAAAAATATAATTGGATTAAGGACATATTTGAAAATAAAATAAAAACTCTACTATAATATAAAATTGATGAAAATATAAGGGTAATTGAGTTAGGGACATATATAAAACAAAATAATAACTACATTATTATATAAAATTGATGAAAATATAAGGGATATAAATGATTTTTTCCTAATCAAGACCGGGTTACAGCCCGATGTAACACACCTGTAGATCCGCCATTGATCTCTATAATATTCATCAATCACTCCTCTAGCCGAAGCTCTCTCCCTCATTCGTGCTTGGGGAACGGGTTGTCGCTGTCTCGCATGTGTATTCTTTACTTGATCCAAACGCTTGTGTATGTGCTCTAATTCAGCCCTCATCATCTTTCTCATCTCTCCCATCAATGCTTGAATTTACAAATTCTGAGTAGTAGCAGTTTGATCTTCTTCATTTCTATTTTGTTCTAGGTTGTGAGACATGGCCAACATCTGTAAAAGAAAGTTAGAAATAATTTAGAAAGGACCTCACCCCACTTCCTTACGTGTTTCACTCAAGAAAATAACTCACTCAATTCCACTCATATGCTCACACACTCTTGCCTTCACAGTAATTCTCACTCGTTTCTTATCAAATTAATGAAACCAATATCAAGATTTTTGTAGCAATTCATAGAGATGACACTAAGGAGACTCGAATTTCAAAAGCAAGAATACAATGCGTACGTAGATCGAGTTTCGGAAGTACAAATTACCAAAATTTAGGGAAAAATTTTTCACCTATGGGGGAAAATCAATTTTGGACTCTTCAAGACACTAATAATAGAAAAATGAACAAAAGATTTTAAGTAGAGGTCAGGTACTTTTTGTTTTCTCACTATCCTCTTCTTTCTTCTCTTGTTTCTTTATTTCACTCCTTTTTTTGGATCTTTTTTTTAGGGAAAGAAATAGGAAAAATTTATGGATTTAAGGAGAATTAAACCAAAAAAATGCAAAATTGATAAAAGAAACCTTAAAAATATTGTTCATGCGGCACTGTTCATGATTTTTTTGTTGTCTTTTTTTTTTCTAATACTAGGATAAGAATGAAAAATCTCAAACAAGAATGAAAAACAATAAAGATAGATGAATCTGACCTTAGTGCCTTATACCATAATGATATGAACCCCGTTGAGAACTGACGCGACCCTAATCAATTTAGTAAGATCGAATCTAAACCTAGAATGGAATGGAACCCCAACCCGATGATCAATGAAAGCACGAACCTTAGTTTTTGAGGACGTTACAATCAGTTATGGATGATTTGATTGATACGTCAAGAGTTTGAGTGCCACGAAAATCTGATAAGTTCAAAGAATTTGTTTAAGAACTAAAGAGAATTAACTCTCTAACCAATTGTATCAAAATTGATTTGTCTCTATTTATTGGATGCATGTACAGGGTTGGTTACAAAAAAATTTGGAAATAAATTCTAAACGAAAATCAAATCAAAATCCTAATTTAAAGTAAACAAGGAAAGAATCTACATCAAATCAAAATCCTAATTGGCTTAAATGCCTCACATCAATTAAAATGGAAAGTCGACAATTAAAAGACAAATAATTGATTTGTTTCTCCATTAGCCTCCTCAAGAAACAAGAAAGTTTCCAAACAGAAAAGTAGTATATGTTCCAAAACCAAAAAGTATCTAAAAAAGGAAAATAATATTTTTTCCTCCCATAATGGGCAAGCCAATTTCCTATTTCATGGAAGTGATTATTTGGAAACTTCAAGAGACTAAATCATGCATTTATCATTTGTGATTCCTTCAATGGGCTTCCACGAATTTGAGTGAGCCCAACTTGCTTGAATCAACCCATTAAGCGCTTCTTTGAATTTCTTCACTCGAGCTCTTATGACGAGTCCAACGGGAACTTTAATAGGATCTGAATATACCCCATCCCACATGCTTGTGACAGTTTTGTCATCAATCTCATTACCTTAAGTTGATGATAGATCTTGTGGCATAAGAAATTAGGGTTAAATTAGAACCAGATGTTAAAAATGACAAGTGGACATTTCTATATCTAGCTTTTTACACTTTCTCGAAAGAGAAAAAGGTCAGATTTTGAAAAGATTTGATAAGTATCAAGGTTCCTGGTAGGTATTCTTCAAAAATCAAGAATCTTGTGTCAATGGAGGAGTTTTAAACTTCAAGTCCTTAAGTCTCATGATTATTATGTTCTTATGCAACAACTTTTACCTGTTGCCCTTAGGGGTATCTTGCCAAAGCATGTTAAAGATGCTATCATCAGGTTGTGCTTCTTCTTTAATTCATTGTACACAGCTTTAATTGATGTAACAATATTGGATAAATCATAGATTAACCTTGTAGTGACTTTGTGCTTACTGGAAAAATATTCCCCCGCCTTTTTTTATATATATATTATGTTCATCTTACTATACATTTGGTGAATGAAGTTAGACTATATGGCCCAGTCTATCTTCAATGGATGTACCCATTTCAGAGATACATGAAAATTCTTAAAAGTTATGTTCGGAACCGTGACCAGCCCGAGGGCTGCATAGCGGAGAGTTATGTTGCAGAGGAAGCATTGTAATTTTTTGCAAAATAAATGTCAAACATTTGTACTGTTGGGCTGCCACTTGGACATATGAAAAACTTATCAATCGAGAAGCCATTATCTGGTGGAAAACGGGAGCAAGTTAGTCCAAATTTACTAGATCAAGCACATTTATAAGTGTCACACAACACAAGAGAAGTTGAACCATATATTAAGTAATATATTCATCCTCGATATTAATAAATTTTAATATTTATCCAATTGAATTCGATTTTTCTTGTAATCTAACAATTTGAATTTTTTAATCTTTTAGTGAGCACATGCAATGGCTTAGAACTAGTTATCCGATTGACTATTAGATAAGGTTCATGCTCATATCTCATTTAATTTCACTAGTAAATAACTTGTTCATTTCTTTTTATTAAACCACAACGCTTATGTACATTTCTTACGTGGTAAGTGTATACTGAGGTAGAAAATAGTGTGCGTTGGATATCACAAGGACCACTTCCTTTTTTGGTTAAATACACAGGATATGGTTTTAAAAACTTAAACTAAGCAAACCACACTACAATTTAATCTAATGCCTCAATGAAATAAAAAACAATAAATTTAACAATGCTAAAAAATAAAAGAGTAAGGGAAGAGAGAGCAAATACAAAGATTTTTATGTGGTTTGAAATCTCTGCCTATGTCCATGCCTCCAAGCAAACCAAGCTTGAGCATTTCACTATCCAAGCCTCCGAAGGCTTTAAGTTCTTGCAATTGACTTCCAAGATGTCAATAGACCTTTACAAGAAGAGATTATTGTAAGGTTTAATTCTCTCACTTAAATATAATAGAATTTATTTTGAGCTAACAAGCCCCTTCAAGTATTAAAATAATAATAATAATATGTAATATTTAACTCTAAGAGAAGTAATAACATAAGTAATGATGCAAGAGAAGTTGTAGAGATATATAAGAATTCTAGAAATTAGTAAGGTATTTATGAAGGATAATCTCAACCATTGATCAAGAGTTACGGTGGCAAAATCCTATTGATCCATTAGCCTTAAGAAATCCTATAAATACCCCCTAGCCCCTTTCATTTTCCATCCAACCTAGGAATTAAAATATTTGTTTAGGAAAGAATCAAAGCAATTGGTAAGTTTACTCTCCTTATTCCCCACAAGATTTCCAATCACTCTATCTAGGGTTTATATTAGCATGATTTTAGATTGTTACATATCAAAATACATGATTCAAGGTGTGTTTAGCTTCTATTTAGGGTTCTGATTTATTGTGGGTTTTATTAACCAACCCTTAATGCATTAAGCACACTGGACAAATTCTGGACAATATGCGTATCTCAAATTCAAATATATATTTTCTGAACGATTTTTCTTCAGAACTTTATATTTCTAAAAACTAGACATGTAGGGCTTATTGATTAAATTTTGTTTCATAAGATTTGACTTTTTTTTTCAATTTTATATGGATTTTTAAATCGGACACTAATACACTAGAAAACTGTGATTCCAGCAAGGAGATCAGATTCAAAAACTTATTTGAACTATTAAATGAACTCACAACATTCTGATATTTTATATGGAAGTTTTTACATGTGTTTAGTAGTTCTAGTCTTAATTTCATAATTTTCTGATTAGTATTTGATTTTATAAAAATCTCAGAACACGTTCTGTTCGGTTAAGGTACTGTGAAACATTTTCGAATTTTAGTCTTGAAAATATTTTTGGTATCGGATCCTCTTGAAAACTTTATATGAGGTACCCATGGATATCTAGATTGGTTTCATAGAATATTATGTCATATTGATTTTTAGATTAAGAGTTAAAATTCTGAGAATCAGACTAGTACGGGTATGAATTAGAAAATCTAATTCTTAAGATAAGTTATTGATAGTTATGTCTTATATTTGTTAAGTTGTTGGAGGTGATTGAGGCTTTTAGAGGCTTAGAGGTGTGTCAGTTCAAATCCTTTTATCGAGGTAAGTAACTTCATTCCTAATGTACTGGATAAGTATGATTATTTTGATACTAATATATGTACATGTGTTTTATGGTTTATTCAAAAAAATCAATTGCTTTTCATAACAAGATTAGTTTATGTAAATATTTTCAAATCCAAATTCTTTTAGCAAAATATTTTGTAAATGCTTGTAAATATGTAAATTATTTTATGACATGACTACTTTTTTTTTATTCTATCTGTGAAATATTTTGCAAGCTTAAATTGTTGTTATGGATATTTATGAAACTGATACAAATGTTTTGTACCTTTGTATGATTTCACTTATTTATGAATGTACAGGGGCCAACTCTTGAGATTGTATGGGGGCCATCTCTTGAGGGCCAAAGTGCAGCAAAGTGTCACATATAGTGCAAAGTGCCACATATAAGTCATTACATGTGAAAAACTAATTTGAATGTTTTGGCTCATTGTCCGTAGTTATTCTAATTCTGATTTTGATCGTATTATATGATATATATGTTCTAGACCAGTACTAGGTTTTCGTCCTGAATTGCATACGATATCCTGATTCTGTTTCTGGCTGGGTCATCGGGACTATAAGTGACACTATGTAACATGAGCTAACTATATGCTTTCTGTGTACGCGTTATATGATTTGCTTTCATAATTGATTATTCTTTTGATATTTTGAATTACCATGAATTTATGTCATCTTATTGAAATATGTCGTTCTATGAAATTTATGAATTGTAATATATGTTTTAAATGAAAGGAGGCTTGCAATATTTTTGGTATCGGTAGGGCTAGTGTGTTAGGAATGGCTTTACTTACCGTGTTAACGGCTCACCCCTCGTCATTACTTTTTGTAAATTAAGTTCTGTTTGAGAGGTGTGCCTAGATTTGGAGTTAGTGATTTCGTTTCCGTTTGCTATTTGAATAAGAAGAGGAATGAACTCATGTTTCTATTTAGTTTATTTCTGTTATGAACTTGTAATTTGGAGTTTGAGACTTCTGTTATTTTTTTTTATGTTTTGGGAGAAATTATTTAGTGTAGAATGTGTGAATTGTGGATTTATTTGAATAAGAATTTGAGGTATTTCAGTTTGAAATTTATGAGTAAGGATTACGATTTCTGAGTAACCTCCTTCTTCACATGCTCCACACGTGTTAGATTTGGGGTGTTACAATTATCCTCTAATCTCTTAACCCAAGTGTTTCTCACACTCAAACTCTCACAAATTTGATAAGGAAATGAAAACTACAACAAATAACTCTCTTTTAGAGTGGATATACAAAGGATAGCACCATGAAGATTTAATATGTGATGATTTACGAAATGGAAGCTCAAAAAATGATGTATACTCTTGTTCTTTCTTGCAAAAGTCACAAAATTTGAATTGGATTTGAGTTTATCTATTTAGACACAAAAACTAGCCGTTATGGACAAAAACAACAAATAGCCGGCTAGCCTCTTTCTTAGCCAGATCCCCGCTTAGTACAGTGCAAGTTACTGTTGCAATTTGAATTTGGCTACAATAATGCTACAGTAGCACTATTTTTTATAATTATATTTTTGCCCAAAACTTTTTCTAATTTGACTATGGCTAAAAACGTCATAAAATTTTACAAACAAGTCCATTTCATAATTTCTAAATAATACTCGTTATTCTCAAAATTTTATGACATTATGCTATGTCCCAAAACTTTATAATATATTTCAAAGAGGTTCTTTCAGAATTTTAACAAAATTCTTACTGATTTCAAAGTTCTCAAATATTTTGCAATTTAATCCAAATTTTACAAACAGGTCCATTTCATAATTTCTAAATAATACTCGTTATTCTCAACATTTTATGATATTATGCTATATCCCAAAACTTTATAATATATTTCAAAGAGGTTCTTTCAGAATTTTAACAAAATTCTTACTGATTTCAAAGTTCTCAAATATTTTGCAATTTAATCCAAATTTTGAAAAACACTCAAATCCACAAAATATTGTCTTATAAATATAAAACCTTTTGATTTATGAAAAGTAATGATTTATTAAATAAAATCTTAAGTTTCTCAAATGCTAAACCATGCATATATTAAACCATACCAGCTTTACAAGAATTTATCAAAATAATGACTCCGTTGAGCTAAATTTTGTCCTTGATCAAGTCATTATCCATTGAGTGTCTTGAGCTTGATTTCACTTGATTCACTTGCATAAATATTATCCTTTAAGAACTAGTGAAAATGTGAAATATAATATTTATCATATCACTTAAGACACATATTTGTTATCATCAAAATTATAATATGTGTAGCCCTTTAGTCTAACAATCTCTCACTTTTTTTATGATGACAAATATCTCATGTATTTGGCATTTATATTCTCCCTTGGTATATGGCATACATAATTCAACATATAAATCAGCTATGAATTCTCCCTGAATACGTGATCTTTAACAAATAAAAGCCCCCCCTAAAAATTTCAAAATCATGCATCAATACTTCAAGATCAAAATACATGTTACCTATCTCCAGGAATTCAAAATACATGACTTCTCCTTTTCATCATCAAAATTACTATAAATCCATGCTCAAAACAAAAATAACACCTTAGCGGTTAATCAAGAAATATATAAAAATCAAGTATGCAATTAACCAAAGAGTTATAACATTCCAAGAATTCAGAAAACATCATCCAAATATAAAGCATCCAAATATCAAACAACAATCGTCCTCAAACCACAATTAAAGCAACAATGCATATGAAAATGTAGTGCAGGATAAAACAGAGAATTGAAATCAAAATGAAGAAGAACAGAACACTATAGAGATGGTGGATGTGATGAGGAGGGTGGTGGTGGAAACCTAAGAGCAGTGAAAAGTTGTTGTTGGCCATTAAGAAGCTGCTGTTGTTGAGCAAAGAGGCAATGTTAAATTCCCCAAATTACAAGATTAACAAAATAAGGGGTGAGAATCGACCTTGACATAAACTTGTCGTGAAAACGTTTCCAAAGAGGTGGATGTGGAAAATGGGTTACTATGAATTCCGAATTGTCTCCATCTTGTTCCTCGCGCTTCTTAGCTACTTTTTTTCTCTTAGATTTTTCACCACCAACTATGGTTGAAATCACAAAAATACCAAAGCACACAAATTCGGATTTGCAAGATATTGAGTGAAATGGATAAGTTTGAATTAATTAAAATCATCCTAGAGATGATTTCAGATAATGCATGATGTTGATTTGATCAAAGAAGGACTAAGAATTGCCTAATTTGAAGAGAGAGAAAATAGGCAACTTAGGTTCATGATTTTGGGATTTTTGAGAAAAAATGATGAAATAGTGTTTTGAGGATGAATGATGAAGGATTAATGGATGGGTAATGATTTTGAAAACTTATTTTGTCAAGAAAATGAGTGAAAAATGAAGAAATTTGAGAGAGAAAATGAAGAGGGTTGTTCACGTTTTAGAGAGAGAGAAGAACAAGTGAAGAAAAACGAAGAAGAAGAAGAAGAAAAGGAGGATGAACCCATGACCAGGCGGCTAGCCCCTTGCGCTCGGGTTGCCCAAGAAGCTAGCCGCTTAATCCTAGAGGCTAGCCAGCTCCTCTCTGGTTTTCTGCACGATTTTGCTGTCTGGCTAAGTTTTGATTAGTTTCGAGACCATTTTGTGATCCCAAAAAAATTCAAAAAACATTTTTAATGCATGAGACATGATAATAAACATTCAAAGATTATAAATTCAAATACATAACACATTTATTATGCATATACATCACACAATCATGAGACATAATAAATATTCAAAGAATGAAAATTCACACATATAACTTATTTATCATGCTTATACAACACATAATCATCAAGAATCAAAATTCAATCAATTTTGATAGTCTCAATATCATGAGTAGAGATATTAATGTGAAAATCTCATCATCGCAAGTTCAAGCTGAGTTTTCAAAAAAATTTCATCGCAAAGGGGTTTTGTAAAAATATCAAGAAGTTGTTTTTTCTGTAGAAACAAATTCTAATGCAATATCTCCTTTTTTAACATGATATCTTAAGAAATGATGTATAATCTCTATATGCTTGGTCCTAAAGTGTTGAATGAGATTCTTTGATAGATTTATAGTGCTAGTATTATCACACATGATAAGAATTTGATCAAGATTAATGTCATAGTCTCTAAGTGTTTGTTTCATCCAAAGCGCTTGTGCATAACAACTACTTGCGGCAATATGTTCTGCCTCGGTGGTTGAAAGTGCAACTAAATTTTGTTTCTTACTAAACCATGAAACAAGTGAGTGACTTAGAAAATGACAAGTTCCACTAGTACTTTTCATATCGACCTTGTAACCAGCAAAGTCGGCATGCGAATAACAAATTAGATCTATATGAGTTCCTCTGGGGTACCAAAGGCCAAAATATATGGTTCCACTCAAATAATGAAAAATTCTCTTGATAGCAAGCAAATGAGATTCCTTAGGATGTGATTGAAATCTTGCACACAAACATACACTGAACATGATATTGGGTCTACTAATAGTTAAGTAAAGTAAAGATTCGATTATACCTTGATACATTTTGATGTCAACCTTTTTACCTTTCTCATCCTTGTCAAGCTTAATAGTTGTGCTCATTGGAGTACTCTTGGTCTTTAACTTATCAATGTCAAATCTTTTGAGTAGATCTTTGACATATTTGGCTTGAATGATAAAGGTTCCTCATTGTTTTGTTTGAATTGAAGTCCAAGTAAATACTTTAATTCTCCCATCATACTCATCTCAATTCCTTACTCATACAAGATGAAAACTCCTAGCACAAAGACTCATTAGCAAAACCAAAGATAATATTATCAACATAAATTTGAGAAAAAAGTATATATTGGTTCTTATGCTTAACAAAGAGAGTAGTATCTGTTTTTCCTATTAAAAAACGGTTATCCAATAAGAAATTTTTAAGTGCATCATACCATTCTCTAGGTGCTTGTTTTAAACCATACAACTCTTTAGACAACTTATACACATGATTTGGAAACTTTTCATTTTTAAAACCACTGAGTTGTTTCACATAAACTTCCTCCATAATATAACTATTTAAGAAAGCACTCTTAACATCCATTTGAAATAAAATGAAATTTTTATGATATGCAAATGCTAACAACATCCTAATGGATTCTAATCTAGCTACAGGTGTAAATATTTCATCAAAATCAATTCCTTCTTTTTGGTTATATCCTTGAGCCACTAATCTAGCTTTATTCCTGACGACCACAATAGATTCATCCATTTTGTTTCTAAATACCCATTTGGTGCCTATAATAGATTGATGTTTTGGTTTAGGAATTAATTCCCACACATTGTTTCTCTTAAATTGATTCCAACTCCTCTTGTATTTTCCATAATCCAAGATTCATCATTTTATGCATCTGTAAAGGATTTGGTTCAATTTGAGATATGAATGCAACATGCTCACAAGTATTTTTAAATGATGATCTAGTGGTAACACCTCTTGAAGGATCACCTAAAATTAAATTCTTAGGGTGAAAGGAAACATACCTCCACTTCTTGGGGAGTGTTTAAGAAGTACCTTCGTGTTGCTCTATATTTATTTGTTCTTCTTGTCTATCCTATTGATTTTCACGTGGTGCATCATCTTGTTTATCTTTTGATAATTCTTCTTATGACTCTTCATCTGCATCATCATCAACAACAACTTGCTCCGTAGGGGAAAGGTTAGACTCATCAAATGTAACATGTATAGTCTCTTCCATAACCAAAGTTCTTTTATTATACACTCTATAAGCTTTGCTTATATTTGAATAACCAAGAAAAATACTAACATAAGATTTTAGATTAAATTTACCAAGATAATCTTTTGCGTTCAAAATAAAACATTTGCATCCACAAACTTTGAAATAACCAATGTTGGGTTTTCTATTTTTCCAAAACTCATAGGGTGTTCTATTTAGATAAGGTCTAATCAACATACGATTTAAAACATAACAAGCGGTCCCAAAAATATTTTGGCAATGCATTTTCATTTAACATGATCTTAGCCATTTTTTGGATAGATCTATTCTTTCTTTCAGTAACTCCATTTTGTTGTAGAGTCCTAAGTGATGAAAATTGATGTTTAATACCAAAATCAATACAAAAACTCTCAAATGCATGATTTTCAAATTCTCTAACATGATCACTTCTATTATATGTAATAGAATAACATTTTTCACTTTGAACAATTTTACAGAAAATTCTAAATGCATCAAAGGCATCATCCTTATTAGCTAAAAACAATATCCATGTGTATCTAGAATAATCATCCACAATCATAAATGCGTAATATTTACCATTTAGACTAGCATATCTAGAAGGTCCAAAAAAATCCATGTGAAGCAATTGAAGTGGTTTTGAAGTAAAAACATGATTCTTGTTTTTTAAAGAAGTTTTGATTTGTTTTCCAAATTGACAAGTGATAACTCTATGAAATAAGAGTTATCATGACACTTTTAGGCTTAAATAAATAATACTTGGAGAGTAAATAATGTATTTTTATTATATTTTGCATAAACATTCATCTTAGTTTATTCGTAATAAATTTTGTTTGATTTAGAATAATTTGTATGCTAAATCATATCCATAATTGTAGGTGTTCGGAAGCCCAAATTTCAATGAAGGAATGCTGATGCAATAGGCTTGCAAAAGATGGAAAAGAACTTAACTACAAAAGAATTAAAACAAATCTGGAACAGTGCAGTTGTTGTAGCAACTATTGTTGTAGCAATCCTGGAACAACGACAGAGAAAATTTCGCGCAGGATACTTGCAGAATTGCGATCTGCAGTTTCCTAATCTGACTTATGCGCAACCTACGCTTCCGTTTACTCTAATTTTCAGCTATAAAAGAAGCACACATGATAAGGAATAAAGAGGGTTGTCACCCAAGGAGAAAAACCACAAGAAACAAAAGAGAAAGAAGATTCAAGAGAGAGATTAAGGGCTGCACAAGAGGAGAAATTGCAGAGATCAATTGGGAGCTCAGTCCTTCTTATTGTTCTCTTGTTTTCTTGTTTTCTATTTATTCATGGGGATGTGTTTCATGGCCGAAACCTTGTTCTTTATTTTTCTTTTGCAAATCATGAACTAAAGTTATTTGTAGTTGAGTGAAAACAATCTTGATGGTTTATTGACTGAATATATGTGTTGCTGCATGTTTGCTGTAGCATTTTGTTTTGATAGAATTTATTTTTATTCATTATTTCGGCTGATCACCCATTTAATGATACTAGCTAAGAAAGAGCCATAAAAAGAGCCTATCTTAGTGGAACATATTAAAGCAATACTTGATCTTAAATTGGGTTTCCCGGATTGAGTTTTACTTGAGTCCCAAAAGGGCCATGTTTGATTTAAGATTAGTGATGAACTAGACATAGGGATTCACCTTGTAGGGTAAATAGAACATAAGTGTGTAATGTTATATCTTACGTTGGCATAACAAATGATCACTGTTAGGTTGCATATAGATATAAGATATCCAACATGCGATGGCTGAGGATTGTAAGAATCGAGCTAACTATTAAAAAATAGTCAAGACCATTAGGAGAGTTTATTCACTCAACTACTCTATATTTCCATTGGTTTTATCCTTGAGTTTGACGTGATAATTTATTTTGTTGCATTTTATTTATTGCGTTTTTATTTTAGTTAGTATATTAATTTCATTAATTGTTTTATTTTAATTTAGAACAAAATATGCACTGTTAAAATTGTTGTAGCAAGTTTGATAACAACAATCCATGTGGAGACGATCTTGAATACTTATCATTATATTACTTTTTGTGTACACTTGCACATTGACACTAATAACATTAGTATTTATACCTAACAACAGGCTTCACAAATTTTATCTTTTTGAAATCCGATTTGTGGAAGACCTTTAACTAAATTATTTTTTGAGATTTTTGAAATCAAATCCATGCTTGCTTGACCTAATCTTCTATGTCATAACCAACTATCATCATGTAATGCAGAGAAACCCTTATCATGAGTGTATGCACAATCTATAACAACAGTATAAACATTAACATATCTTTTTCTAACAAACAAGACTTTACCATCACATGTATTTTCAATAACACATTTTGTTTTATAAAAAATGACTATATCCTTTATCACGCAATTGACTAATACTAAGAAAGTTGTGTTTTAAATTTTCAACTAAGCACACATTTTCAATAAAGGTAGAGGATTCT
The DNA here is from genome assembly GCA_030449895.1 of Citrus mangshanensis. Lineage (NCBI taxonomy): Eukaryota > Viridiplantae > Streptophyta > Magnoliopsida > Sapindales > Rutaceae > Citrus > Citrus mangshanensis. Next base: position 1,528,306 of record JASUUJ010000280.1, on the reverse strand, counting down.
TTACCGATATTACTTATACCAATGATCTTTCCCTTTGAATTATCTCCAAATGATACATCTCTAACATTTTCGATATTGGTAAAACTTGAAAACCAAGAATAATTGCATGTCATATGTCTCAAGCATTCGTTGTCCAAGTACCATTTGTTCTTTCTCTTCTTTAATCCCTGCAGGAGAAATCTCTAAGTTTTAGGCAACCAAAACTTTTTGGGTCCTTAAGTGTTAGCAATGGTTCCTTTTGGAATCCAAACACATTTGATTCCATAATATGCATTTATCTTCATAGGGCATCTATGATTCATATGACCATTTCTATTGCAATAGTGACAAATAATTTTATAATCGCTAGTGGAGGTAGCCTTAACAAAGTAATTTTGTAATTTTTTTATTTTAAGTTAGGCTTATACCCAAGTATTCCTTTATCAAACACACATTTTTTATAGTTGAACATTTTTCTAACTTCTTTTTGACCATTTGTGAATTTTAACACAATCTCATTCAGCTCATTACTCTTCTTCTTAAGCTCTTCATTTTCTTTGATCAAATTATTAACATTTGATTTTTCATGCTCATATGAGGTATTTTGTTTACCTTTTAAAGATGCAATCCTATCATATAATATTTCATTATCTAATTTTAGTTCTTTGATCTTTTCATCTAGTAAATCATTGCATTTATGTAAGGCATTCTTTTCATTTAAAAGTTCTAACATTTTCTTCTTAAGACATGTATTTTTCTTACCAATTTTCATTATATTATTATACAGCTTTTTAAAAGCATCATACAATTCATCATAAGTAGAAAGATTATTTACCTCATCAAGTTCATCATCTCCTATTGCCATAAGTGTTAGGTTTACACTTCTTGCAAATCTTCTTCACACTTGATTCTTCATTGATATCGTCCTAAGTAGCCACCATGGCTTTCTTTTTAAGTTTGTCGAGAAGTTGACACTTCGATCTTATATGGTCAGGTTTCTTGCATTCATATCATATGATTACTTCATTCTTCTCGTTTTGGTTCTTGAGGTTTTTGAATTTTCTTCGCTAACCGAATTTCTTGAAAAACTTTCTGAATTTTATGGCCATCATAGCCATGTCTTCATCCTCGAAATCGCTTTCCTCATCACTTTTAGGTTTTAATGCTCTTGAGGCAATGTTTTTCTTCCTTTTATCTTTATCTCCTCTTTCAGCTGCCAAATCCTCTTCATAAGAAATAAGAGAGCCAATTAAATCATCAATAAGTATTTAAATATTTGGCTTCCTCAATGACAGTTCTCTTAGGTCTCAATTCCTTTGGTAGTGACCTAATGATTTTCTTTACCTTCTCGTTATTTGAAAGGATTTTACCAAGTACTCTTACAGTGTTTACTCTATCTTTAAATCTAGTATACATGGAATGGACACTCTTATTTTGTTCCATTTGGAACAACTCATATTGCCTAGTATACCCACTAATTTTAAACTCTTTCACTTGGTTTGTAACCTCATAGATAACTTCAAGTTTATTCCAAATTTTATGAGCATTTTCATAATTAGAAACTCTATAAAACTTTTTTTTTAATCTAAGGCACAAAACAGAGAATTCATAGCTTTGGAATTTTGAGAAGCTTTTCTCTTTTCCAACTCATTCCATTCACATGAAGGTTTTGGAATATCTTCCACTTCTTCATTTTTAGTGGTAGGCATGAATGGACCATCACAAACAACCTCTCATATTTCATAATCTAAAACTTGTAAATAAATTTTCATCCTAGTTTTTCAATAAGGGTAGACATTTCCATAAAACAAATAGTGGCCTAGTAGTGGACTGTCCTTCTCTAAAGGTAGACTCATTTTAGGTTGCCATAGATCATTTACTCTAGACTGTTAAGTCTTGATAAGAGAATCAAGCTCTCATACCAAATGAAATACTAGTTATGCAACCCAAGAGGGGGGGTAAATTGAGTTTTTAAAACTTAAGCTAATCAAACCACACAACAATTTAATCTAATGTCTTAATGAAATAAAATAAATAAATTTAACAATGCTAAAAAATAAAAGAGTAAGGGAAGAGAGAGCAAACATAAAGATTTTTACGTGGTTCGAAATCCCCGCCTATATCCATGCCTCCAAGCAAATCAAGTTTGAGCATTTCACTATCCAAGCCTCCCAAGGCTTCAAGTTCTTACAATTGACTTCTAAGGTGTCAATAGACCTTTACAATAAGAGATTATCCTCCAATCGCTTAACCCAAGTGTTTCTCACACTCAAACTCTCACAAATTTGATAAGGAAATGAAAATTACAACAAATAACTCTCTTTTAGAGTGGATATACAAATGATAGTACAATGGAGATTTAATATATGATGATTTGCGAAATGGAAGCTTAAAATATGATGTATGCTCTTGTGCTTTCTTGCAAAAGTCACAAAATTTGAATTGAATTTGAGTTTATATAGTTTAGACACAAAAACTAGCTGTTATGGACAAAAACAACAAATAGCCGACTAGCCTCTTAATTAGCTAAATTGCCGCTTAGTACAGTGTAAGTTACCGTTGCAATTTGAATTTGTCTACAGTGATGCTCCAAAACTTTCTCTAATTTGACTAAGGCCAAAATCATCAAAAAACTTTACAAACAAGTCCAATTCAGAACTTCTAAATAATGCTCGTTATTCTCAAAACTTTATGAAATTATACTATGTCCTAAAGCTTTATAATACATTTCTAAGTGGTTCTTTTAAGAATTTTAACAAAATTCAAAGTTCTCAAATCTTTTTCACTTTTAATCCAAAATTTGAAAAACACTCAAATCCACAAAACATTTTGTCTTATAAATATAAAACCATTTGATTTATGAAAAAAAATGATTTATTATACAAAATCTTGAGTTTCTAAAATGCCAAACCATGCATAGATATGCATTAGTGTTACTTAAAATAGTAGAGCAACTCTTGCAGAAGCTATGCATGTTGCTAGTGCAAAAGATAAAAATCATATAACATGTAACATGACATTTTATAAAGTTATAAATGAGATACGGGTTGTTGACTACTGTTTGCTAAAACTTCTTGTGTTAAAGTATGATTGGATTTGAAATAGTGGTGGTGTGAAGAAAGATGAACATGGACTCATCTTAGTGGACTTAAACCAGTTAGGGTATAAATCTAATTCATTTATATTGGCTTCTCAAATCAAACAATTTTTTTTTGTACCCGATCAAGTTGAAAAAAAGTGCTCAGTAGTATGTTATATGCCCACTAAAGGCTATCCCAACGAACATGATGTCCGAAATACAACTGAACACCCTCCATTCACCACAAAATTACCAACTAATGGGTTATTATAATTTATTGACTTTGAAAATGTAATATATGCATGAAATTCTAATGAGGGAATTTGGATTAACAGTTGATATATCCTTTTACAAAGTTGATCGTGAATTTTTTTTGCTTATTATTTAATTGTCACTTGTTTCTTTTTATTTTATTTATTGGCTTTCTGAATTATTTTTTTTTGTTTATTAAGGCTAATTGTCATTCGTGTATTTTAGGTGTACTTAAATGGGTAATAGAAAGGGTATTGTTAAGGATAATATACTTAATGATAGCATTAATTATGAGGATGATTGTAACACCCCAAATCTAACACGTGCAGAGCACGCAATGAAAGAGATTACTTACAAATCAAAATCCTTACACAAAAATCTCAAACTAAAATACCTCAAATTTTCAATCAAATAAAACCACAAATCCATGTGTCTAACACTAAATAATCTCTTCGAAAGGCATAAATATAGCAAAAGTCTTGAAACTCCCCAATTACAAGTTCATAAAATAAACAAACGTAAAGAAAACATGAGTTTATCCTTCTCTTATTCAACTAGAGAAAGTAACTGAATCTCTAGCTCCAAAGATAAGCACACCACTCAACTAAGTACTTAATCTGCAAAAAGTAATAACGAGAGGTAAGCCTTCAACTCAATAAGTAAAACAATTCCCAACACACTAGGCTTATCGGTACCAAAAATATTGCAAGCCTCCTTTTTATTCAAACATATATTATAATTCATAAATTTCATCAAACAACATATCACGATAAGATGACAAAAATTCATAGTAATTCAGAATATCAAAAGTATAGTTAATTATGAAAGCAAATCATATAACACATACACTAAAAATAAAAAGTTAGCTCATGTCACACAGTGTCACCCATACTCCCGGTGACCTGGCCAAAAACATAATGAGAATGACATTTGGCCAAAATAGTCAAATTAGTTTTTTCATATGTAATGACTTGTACGCAGTACTTTGCACTGTATGTGACATTTCGCCGCACTCTGGCCCTCGAGAGGTGGCCCCCATATAGTATCAAGAGGTGGCCTCTATATAATCATAAATAATTTAAATCGTACATGAGCACAAAACATTCGTATTAGATTCATAAATGTCCATAACAATAATTTAGGCTTACAAAATATTTTATAAACAAAATAATAAAAGGTAATCATGTAACAAAATAAATTACATATTTAAAAGTATTTATAATACTTTGTTAAAAAAAATAAAATAAAAATAACATAATTTTTTAAAATTGAAAAATTTACATAAACGAATTTTGTTATAAAAATCAATTAATCTTTTAAGTCGTATAAAAAAATACTTATAATAATATCAACATAATCATACATATCCAATACATCAGGAATAAAGTTATTTACCTCAATAAAAGAATTGATCTAACAGTCCTCTAAGCCTCTAAAGGCCTCAAACACCTCCAACACCTTAAACAAATATGAGATATGACTATTAAGAACTTATTTTAAAAACCTGATTTTCTAGTTCATACCCATACAAGTCTTATTCTTAAAATTTGAACTCTTAATCTAAAAATTAGAATGACATAATATTTTACAAAACTATTCTAGACATCCATGGGTATATCATGTAAATTTGCAAGAAGATTTGATGTAAAAACATGTTCAAAACTATTTGTTTATAAGCTCTACATGTCTAGTTTTCAGAAAGATAAGGTTCTTCTTAGGAATCATTCATAAATGTATATGTTTAATTTCAAAATATTCATGCTATCCATAATTATCTACTGTGTTTATTGCATCAAGGATTGATTAACAACTCAACAATAAATTAAAGCCCTAAACACAATTTAAACACATCCTAAACCATGCATAATGGTCTATAACAATCTAAAACCATATCAATAAAAACCTTAATAGAGTGATAGGAAAACTTGTGGAGAGTAGGGAGAGTAAACCTTACCAACTGTTAAGATTCTCTCCTAAGCAAGGGTTTGAATCCTAGGGTATGAGTGAGTGAGTAATGAGCAATAGAGAAAATAGAAGAAAACATTGTGGACTTAGGATTATGGAAAAGGGAAAAGTATGAATTTATAGGTACAAAACTCCATTAACTATAGAAAGAATAAGTGTTTTCCACAATTACCCCGAGGAATCCTAATTATGGATTTAATAATCCTTATTAATAAGGGTAAAAATGCCATTTATAATTTCTAATAAAACAAAATTTCTATAATTTAAAATCATGGAATTTTGGCGTTACAATGATGATTATGATTATCTATTTGATGATGGTGCTAATCCTGATGTCCCCTTATATGCTACGGGCTCTAACTTTGAAGAAAATGAAGAGGTCATGGAAGGTGCTACTGATGGTGCGGCTGGTATGGAAGGTGTTGCTGACGCTGTTGAAGGTGCTGATATGGATGCTCTAGAGAGTAGTAATTCCACTAGAGGCATGAATACGGGTTCTAAGTAGAACAAAATGCTGAAAAGGAGGAAAGGGATGATTGTCGTACAATATAATGTACTGGGAGTTTTGGCTAGTGATAAAGCCACTTAGTTAGCTTCGTATCTTGGAGTCTTAGTTCGTACTTCGGTTTTGATTTTATTTCCTGATTGGCGTAAAGTTCAAGCTCAGACGAAGTAGTGTTTATGGGAATCCATTTAGGTAAATATCCAAATTGTATTCTATTGATCTTAAAGTTTATATTAGGTTAAAAAAAAGAACTAAACATTCAGGGGAAAAAAATAAGAAAATGAAAAATCAAGAAACCTTTTGGTCTGTTATTAGTCCAAGCATAAACAAATATGATACTCTTTATTTTTATTAATTCTAGTAATTATTAGGTTCTTGTATGTAATTATTGTAACATCATTTATAGTATTAGGAGTACTTTATCATTCATTCTAAAAGTAAGAGGCAGTTGTTACAGTCAATTGAGCATGCATTTTGTAGCTTCAAGAACATGCTAACAAGAAAGTACAATATGCCATTCACACGAGATCGAAAGAGATTATACATAACCCAATTGATTATCCCTAAAGCAAGAAACCTGTTAGGATGAAGTTTGTCAATCAATGTTTATCTAATGCCTTTTAAGTGAGTATCTTTAACTTTGTTTTGTCACTTGTTAATATTTGTTGTAGATATACCAATAAACACCATAATATTTTCAAATTTTTCAGAAAGTCAGTTGTCCTAATAAGGAAAAAAGAGTCTTCAACAAGTTGAATCATCAACTTAGTCGAAGAGGATGCATTGGATTAATGCAAGATATGGTAAGTACATGGCTATAAAGTTATACTAGTTAATTTGTTTAAAATAATAATTTTTAAGTGGACTAAAATAATATGACTTGTTTATCCACTAATGCTCATAAACCAGTCTTTCAGAAGACTTAGTTGCAAGCAGTGAATTTTGGAAGACAATTCAAAGAATGAAAAATGGGGGTTACGACTATGAAACTATGAAGGTTATGAAAATTGTAACGAGCTTCAATAAAGTTAAATGTTCTTTAACTAGTTTAGGCTAAGCATACTACAACCTTTATATTATTACTAACTTATTTCTGATGGTGATAGGAAAAGCATAAAAAAGAGCCTAGGAAAGGCTCGCTGAAGTCAGATGGAACAAACGACATACTTGCACAATCATTGGAAAGGCTTCCTCGAACTAGCCATATGCAAGGGCTTGGTAAATTTGTAACACCTACAAAGTACTATCACACAGTTCATGTATATAATAACCATGCTACAGAGACTGACCTGCATGCGTGGAAGAAATCAATTGAAAGTCAGTTGGAGGAAATCACCAAACAATTAAAAAAGACATGTTGCCACTCAGATATGGGAAGTTGCACCTTCCCACCAGTTCCTAGCCATGGTGTTGTTGATTACTTGGAAGAAAAAGATAATGAAAACGGTGGATCTAGTTTAACAGAAGGTTAGTTTGCTTTTTGTTTTTTCAACTTCGGTGCATAAACTATGTTAGTGGGTTTATCGAGTTGCTATTTGACATTCCAGTTTTTAGGAGCCTCCTAATTTAGAAAACTCAACTAGGCAGGAGAGGAAATTCTCACCTAAAAAAAGAGAGGAAAAGTGAGAAAAACTGATGAAAATGATAAAAGTACAACTAAGAAGAAAATAGGGACAACAAGAAACACTATTGTCATCCCAAGAAAATGTCGAAGACTTAACACTGACATGCTAGTAGGTGATACAAATAAGGGGGAAAAAATAAAGCCTAATAGTTCTAGAAAGGCATTATTTAAGGAGAATGTAGAATTAGCTGATGGTGTATGGCAAGTTCCACTTGATAGCCCAAGGACAAGGGCTGCAAATTTGAACAAAAACAAAAGGAAGAAATGTACAGTGCAGCATGTGTCGAGAAACACTAGGCATGCGCGGGCGAAGCACAAAAACAATCATCTAATGCTGCAACTCTTTGGCAAATTGTGTGACGTGTACTTGCCTCCATCCAGTTGGATTCCATATTGAATTGATGACGATGTATTTTAGCTACAAGGTATTGTGGCCCATGTTGGGAAAATGAAGTGCGATGCAATGCTAACAATGCAAGTGATAAGAGTTAATGCTATTGAAGTATTTGTTGCATAAGAGACTTTTGTTTTTCTTTACACATCAATTAGTTTATATGATATTACAATACTTGTCTAATGAAAAGCTTTTGGTAATTTTGTCTCTACCATCTCAGGTTACTGTATGACTCAATTATCCCAACAAAAAAAAAAAGAACAAGACCATTTGGCTTCATATGTCCAGGTTTTGTGTTACCCCATCCTAGACAAATCCCAGCAGAGTAGAAGTTGTGTGCAAGTGCTTGAAAAAAACCCATAAAGGACAATTCTTATTCATGCCATACAGTCCCAGGTCTAAAAATTTCAAACTGTAATCAAGTGTTCTTATCATTATTAGTTCATTTTGGCTTGTCTTTCATAATTTTTGCTTTGTTTTCGTTGCCTTTTTCTATTTTGGCTTCCATTGGGTTTTAGTTGTGTTTGATGTGGTGAAAAAATAGTATTTTATTTGGATCCTAAGGGATACAATGCTCCTGATTCTAATTTAGAACAGCCGATTTAATCGTATGTATTTCTTTTCATTTCATAATCCTCATATTCTCGCTTTCTTTAATATATTTTCAATACTTTAACTATTGTACCTTATCATATAGTGTTATAACACTGTTCTCAGCTAAGGATTGTAAGGAAAGATCATAGTTCTAAGATGAGATTTGTAAAGGTAAAGTAGTAAAATGCTATGTATCTATCACTTTAAGCCTAAAATAAAATATATTTATAATTACTTTTTTGGTTATAGCTATGAATAGACTCCTCAACAACTGGGAAGCGTGGAATGTAGCTATTATGTCTTGAGGTACATAAAGGACATTATAGAAAACCTTAGTTTGCAAATGAATAATGTGAGTCAGTGATGCATAATATCATAGGATTGGTTTATACCATATATACTTCATTGTTATAGAAATTTGACAATGTTGATTTTATGGTTTTAGTTCCATGGAAAGACCATATACACTCAAGCTTAGGTAGATGAAGTTCGTTTGGAGTGGGCTAACCATTGTTTTAAAATTATTAACACAGCGAAAAAAGGTTAGTATGGGTCTAAAACTATACACAAACATTTTTATTACTTCTTATTATATTATAATTCGTTAAAGACAAGTTGATTGAGATTAGTTATCTATTGGATCATGAATCACGTGTGTCATTCCCTAAATCTATGGAGCAAATGCATTCTCGCTTTGACAATTCAAAATATTTTAGACAAAGTGACAATAAAAGTGACATAGCTAGCTACCTAGGTTTCTTGAACTAGGTATATAAACTCTTTATAATGATATGTTGGTTATATTCATTGGTGTTGCACATGTAGGTTGAAAAAAGCTGCTGGACTTGAGACTTTTGCTGGTATTTGTTGACAATGGTAGTTCATGCACTAGAAATTTACTAAAAATATGGGAGAAGTTCTGCCCTACAAGATTTGATGGCTTTTAAGCTCGTAAAATTTGAAACATTTGCTCTTAGTTGTTGAAATTTATCTTCTGAATTAATACTGTATGAGATAAATGTTGAATACAAGTGTTTTTGGATGATATTATTAATATAAAGTGCTTCTAGACTTAATAGAATGTATAATTTAATTTTTTGTTCATATTGAATTTGTGATTGATTTTCAAATACAGGAATGCATAAATTTAAATGAAACAATTCATTTTTTTTTCAATATAAATTTGGATCTTGTGACAAAAAATATTAATCATAAATTTAGTAACAAACAAAATATTTTATGAAAGAAAATATCAGTCATAAATTCTGTCACAAACTAGATATTTACCCATTAAAATTTACCGCATTATAATTCATGAGTGAAAATCAATTTTCCCACCAAAATTTCAAATTTTTTAAAACACAAATTTCCCACAAAAAAATAATTAATATATTATTTTTTATCATGACAACATATGACATTTAAACACTATCATAGATTAATGAGAAACTTTTTTTTCTATCATAATAGAGTGACAGATGCATAAACGATGGATAATTTTATTGTTATCCACCCCCTTATGATAGTTTTTTTTTCTGTTATTTATTGACAGTTTTCTTATAGTATAAAATTATAAACAGATGTTGGGCAGGGGTTCATTGATAATCACGGAATAATGCACGTCTAATCAATGGATGAACACAAATTTGACAATAATACCATAATAGATAAGTGAATTAACAAGTACACATGAAACAAATTAAGCAATCAATCTCTCAGGCGTTATCTATATGTTGGTCATCACTATGTGGTTGTTGCATGATATCTTGGATTAGTAGTTTGATCATGAGGGAAGAAGATCCTGTTTCTTCTGTTGCTCTTTTTGCCATCATCTGGAATTCTCTAGCTCTTTCTCTTCGGTTATCTCTTTCCTCTCCTTCATCCATAAGCATGTTAATAGCCTTTACAACATCTTCTTTCTTTACCAATACCCCAATCTCTTCTTCCTCCCCAAAATCTAAGGGAACTTCCACACCAATCCTCACCCCAATACTTAGAACTTGCACAATCAACTTTTCGTTGCAAAATTGGTCCTCAAAAAGTGGCCATGTGATCATGGGTACGCCGGCTGATATCGCTTCAAGAGATGAGTTCCAACCACAATGTGTTAAGAACCCTCCAATTGAAGGGTGTGACAACATCAATACTTGTGGAGCCCATCCAAGGATCAAAAAGCCTCTTCCTTTAACCCTTTCCTCAAATTTTTCTTCTAATAACCAATCTTGTATTTCTTTAGATGTGTTATTTCCTCCTCTAATAACCCAAATAAATGGTTTCTTAGAGGCTTCTAGACCTAAACCAAGCTCAATCATTTGCGAAGATGTTAGATTACAAATACTTCCAAGACAAACGTACACCACCGAGTTAGGTGGCCACGAATCCAGCCAGTTTAAGCATTCAGAGACATCAATTACTGCCTTTTTACCCCTCTCAGCCTTATCTATGTCTTGTTTGTTGCAAAGTGAAACAGGGCCGAGACACCATACTTTCCCTCCTTTGGTTTTCTTGTATTCTTTCACATACTCCGACTCTAATTCTTCAAAAGTGTTTATTATACTCCCATAAGATTTCATATCAGCTGCTAAAAGAATGTCCCCAAAATCTTTCGATTTCTCACGCAGAAGTGGGACTTGAACTTTAGTCATTTCAATTTGATCAGGCAAGCCAGGCACCACAAAGTAGTCAGAATTAGATGTAACATTTTCGTGAACCTTGGACGTGTGCAAGTTGTACAAACACAAGAGACAGAAGCAAGAAAATCCATGGAAAGATATACGAGGAATATTGAACCTGGCAGCAGTGTCAACAGTCCAAGGATAACACATGTCAGAGACTATGCAGCTTGGCTTTGGTGCTAGCACTTTTAACAGATTCTCAAGTGGCAATTGAAGGAGTGTAAGCGACTTGAAGAAGTTGAATAGCAAGTCCGTTGAATGAAGCATGTCAAAATTCTCACAGCCCTCTGGTACTCCTGCTTCCCGATATGGAAATTGTATTTCAATAAGTTGGAGTGGTAGCCCAGACTGCACGGCACGAGCAACAACTGTTTTGAAACGAGCTGCATTAGCTGGCGTGGTGACAATAGTAATAGCAGCTCCATTCTGAGCCAACAATCTAGCTATGTCTATCATAGGAATCAAATGGCCTTGAGCTAGAAAAGGGAACAAAACAAAGTGAGGCTGCTGGCAGCTCCCTTCAGAAGCCATGGGTAGATGAGGGAAGTGTGTCCACTAATGACTTGTATTAGATGTTCGCTTGTACCCTCCCTCTATATACATACACACACACGCCGACACACACATTATACAGAGTTTCAATGTCAATTGACGTAAGAGTCTGCATAAGCATGTTTTTATATTGGAAGATAATATTGTGGCTATGGCTCTCATATTGACCCAAATGGCAACAACTGTGTGGATGACGTTCTTCCACATAGATTCAACCGAGAGTTTTTGTCTATTTCTTTTACCTTCTATTTTGTCCATGTATTCGTGAGTTTTAAAATAAAGTATAAGTTCATGAGGGACAAGAAATGAGGTACACTACATGTGTCAACTATAAAACTTCCAAAAGAAAGAGGCAAAAGCTTAGATAAGATCCATGAAATTAAAGATATAATATTTTATTTTGCGCGTTTAGAGACTTGTTTCCGAACTGTTGATGTTTTATTAATATGATAACATGAACTGTTCACATTACATATGATTATTGGTCATCTACATGTGGGATCTTATATCTTTATCTGTTTTTTTTTTCCTTTTCTTTTAAAAAGTAAGGAGGGTAGGAAAAATCTAAATAATTTTTTTCCTCTTATTATCGGGTGGACAGCAGCTACAAGGTTCATGTTGTTATCAACTTGACCACGTCTTTGGGGTCCTTTATCTGATTATCTTAAAATCGTATTGGATATTTATTTTACAATATTAATAGTCATAAATAATTTTATACAAGTTAGTATATACAAATTGATGCAATATGAAAAGATTGATTGAAAAGTTATAGTAGTTATTTTTTTAATTACGTGGTCCCACAATAATTTTATACAACCAATTCTCATGCCACATAAATTTCAACACACTTACTTGTACAAAGTAGTTATGGTTCTGTCATTACTTTTTATTTTAAGGTGTTCAAAAAAATTGTTCAGCAATGTTTCAAATTTTGTATATTTAAAAATAAATAAATAAAAGCACCTAAAAGATATATACACACACATAGGAATTTTGCTGTTATAATTCAACAGTAAAATTAAGAAAAAAAAGGGTAAAGAAACTAAACGCTATTAGCTAATAGAGTGTTGATAGAATTAATATAAGATCAAACCATGTTTACTTTGATTTTCATCAAGTTCAGTCTCACTTTTTTGATATAACCATTTTGGTAAATATCATTGCTTTTAAAATAATTAACCTTATTTTGAATTTTTACTTTATAAATTTATACGTAGTATCATTTCTTTTTAAGGGTGGAGATATTTACACTATAAAATTTACTGTAAACACTCAGATTTTGATAAAAAAAATTTATTAAAAATATATCCATCATGTAAACTGCTATTAAGGACAATTTCTTATAATTAATATTACATAATTACTTTTATCACCTACATAGTCACCCACGTAGGACACTCGTTGTTTACTATGTTTTTTCAATTCTTTAAACCCTAAAACTTTTATTTCCAATATCTTAATTAGTATTTAGATAAGAAATGAGGAAATCAATATATTAAAATAGTTTTGACCATAAAATATAAGTGATTATTCTTTTCAAAAATGAAATAAAACATAATTACTTCAAATGGGCCTTTTTTTGTTGGCTTTTGACCCATTTCAATTGATCTCCACCTCCTACTCCTACTCATCCTCCTCCTCCTCCTCCTCCTCCTTTTTTCCTTTTTGTTTAATATTTATGGAATACTTTTTATTATGATGTTCTCATTGCAAGTCATTCTTGGTGTAAAATCTAATATTGAACATAAATAAATATAAAATTATTAATTAAAATTGTGTAAAATAATTTGTTTACAACAAGATTAGTTATATTGTTGCTAAATCTCTTAAAATTGGTGCATTCAATAGTTTTATTGGAGTTTCAAGTAAATAAAGTAATTAATTTAAATAGTTCAAGCAAAAATATTTTTTGGAAACTAAAAAGAGTGTACAAAGTAAAATTTAATTTTTTAAAATTAGTATATGAGTGTACAAAGTAATAGAGTGTTTAAAATAATGTTTAGAGTGCTAATAGTCCCAGCTTTTTTTAATGGACCAAAGGTAATCAACTTAATTCCTATAGTAGCAGGAGGATGATTAAATGCATGTTTGGTATTGCATATCCAATGGCCATAACAGTTTATTTCACTCAAAAGTTTTTTTTTTAATTTTTTGTTACTGCTGCTTATATTTTAAGTAGAGTTTTTGGGGATTAAATAGGTTATTTTACCTCTACCACCAAAAGTTTAAATTCTGGACTTTTAGTAGTAGAGGTTAGAGAATTTTGCAAAATGTCCTATCATTTATTTCACAATATTATAATTTTTTTAATATCATAGCTTTAAAAACTTGTCAATTAAAGCAATTTGTAATTTCTAAATAAAACTCTACTGATAAAAGTCCCCCTTGAATAAATTTTTTTTGAAAAGTTGTACTAAACATAATCTAAGAAGAATCAAAGATAGGATATGCAAGCGTGAGGGAAACTATAATATGATAGAGTTAAATGTGAGGTACAATTTTCTCACTTAAATATAATAGAATTTATTTTAAGCTAACAAGCCTCCTTAAGTATTATTATTATTATTATTATTATTATTATTATTATTATTATTATTATTATTATTATTATTATTATTATTATTATTATTATTATTATTATTGAAAAGGAATACTAACTTTCATTCAAACAAAAGAGTTGAAAACATTCATAATTTCGATTGGAAAAGAACCCAACCAAACAACAGCTTCTAAGTGATCAAAGGTTAATCTAGCCAATGAGTGGGCAATCGCATTACAAGATCTTGGTGTATAATGACATTTAACCTTGCGGAGATCCTTAAGCTTGTTTTGAATCTCTAAAATGACCCAGTAAATCTCATTATTGATGCCCTTTCTGTTGTTAATTAAATCAGCCACCATTTGAGAATCAGTTTCAATAATTAGAGAGGATAACCCTGCATCCACAGCTGCTTGTAAACCCTATCTTACTACTTCAGCTTCCGCATACGATACATTCCCGTGGAACCTTGAAGTCTTGACCGCAGCAGCTATGATATTCCCCGTTGCATCTCTAATCACTACTCCCAATCCTGATAGATTTTTTTCCTTGCTTATGGATGCATCAACGTTCACTTTGAACCAGTTTTGCGGTGGAGGGATCCAAGCTTTGGCTGTTTTCTTCTCTTGGTCAGCTCTACAAGTCAGTCCTGAAGGCTTTACTCTCTGATAAGCTTCTAACAATGCTTCTACCTTTGCTACTGACATCTAATAACCAGGCTTTTTTGCTTCAAATAAGAGTTTATTTCTTGCAGTCTAAATAGTCCAGCAAGTGATAGCCAGCAACTCGAAATCTACTTTGCTCATTTTCTTTGCTAGTTTTTGGAAAACCGTAAGCATATCTGGGCCTACCATATCCTTAAAGCTTTCTGCAATTTTGGTGTGTTCCCAGGTTTTCCGGGTTGCCTTGCATTCCACCAGAGCATGAAAAATGTTCTCAAACCGGTTACCACAAATTTGACAGAAAGGCTCATGCAGCACCTTTTTCCTCCATAAGTTCACAGCTGTTGGAAGCAAATTTTGAGTATCTCTCCATAGAAAGATCTTGATTTTTTCTGGGATGTTGAGAGTCCAAATGACCTTCCACTGGTTGCTGCTGTTCACTGAGCTGCTTGGGGTATCTAGAACCTTCAGCTTGAGGGCTATTTGGTATCTGCTTTTGACAGAGTATTCTCCCTTCCTGTCATAATGCGAGGTTACTTAGTCTCTGCTGTGATTTTTGGGCAGAGGGATATTCATAATTGCATTTGCATCTTCCTCCACAAATTGTTCATAAAGCAAGGCTTCTTTCCATCGGTTATCATTTGTTATTAGCTCAGAGACAGTAGTTTCACTTGGAAGTGTTGGTAATGAGATTGGTTTAAAAGTAATTGGTCGAGGAATCCAATTATCTTTGTAAACCATCACCTGATCACCCCCACCAATCCTCCATCTGTAGCCTTTGAGGATAACTTCTCAACCCCATAAAATGCTCCTCCAAATATAAGAAGGTTTTTAGCCTACGGTTGCTTCCATGAATTTCCCATGCTTGAAGTATTTGGCTTGTAAAACTTTGGCCACCGGTGATTTGGAATTCTGAATAATCCGCCACCCTTGCTTCGCTACCAATGCTTGATTAAAGCTGGAGAAGTCCCTGAAACCTAAGCCACCACGGCTTTTAGCTTGACTTAACTTATACCAGCTAGCTCAGTGTATGGTTCGCTTGTCTTCTTTACTTCCCCACCAGTACCTAGCAATTGCTTTCTGGATGTCATTATAAGTGCCCACTGGTAATTTGAAAACACTCATGGCATAGGCTGGCAGCACTTGTGCTACTGCTTTGATGAGCACTTCTTTACCCTCATTCGAAAAACATTTATGCTCCCAACTTGATATTTTGCTCAGGATCTTGAGCTTTATCTCATTGAAGAAGGATTTCTTTTTTCGCCCAATCATAGAAGGTAGCCCCAAGTACTTCTCATGCTTTGAGACCACCTTAAGTTGAATAAGTTCTTAATGGTTGAAATTTGATCCTCTTTCACATTGTGGCTGAAAAATATTGATGACTTGTCGAAATTAAAAATCTGCCCGGAAGCCGTAGCATAGCAATAAAAAATTCCTTTGAGATGCATACAATCCTCCTTCGAAGCTCTTGCAAAAATGAGATTGTCATCAGCGAATAACAGATGGGAAATGGTGATATTGTTGCCAAATTTCAGCCCATGTATCAGCCTTTGACTTTCAGCTTGCATTAGGAGATTTGAAAAAACCTCTGCACACAAAATGAACAAATATGGAGAGAGAGGACACCCTTGTCTTAGCCCTCTTTGAGACTGAATCAAACCCCTCGGCACACCATTAATGAGGACTGAGAAAGATGTTGTGGTTATGCAGCCCATTATCATCTCTACCCACTTATTAGAAAAGCCTAGCTTCAACATTATTTTCTCTATAAATTGCCACTCCACTCGATCATAGGCTTTGCTTATATCAAGCTTTAATGCCACTAACCCATTCTTTTTCCCCTTACTATGTCTGATTTTATGCAAGCATTCATACCCAATAATGATATTGTCAGTGATTAATCTATTGGGAATAAAAGCACTTTGTTCTGGGGAGATAACATGCTGAAGAATGTGTTTCAACCGATTAGCTATGGCTTTTGTAATAATCCTATAAATGACATTGCATAGACTAATGGGTCTGAAATCAGTAACTTTGCTAGGCTTTCCTATTTTCGAAATTAAAGCAATATAGGTGTGATTTAATGGAGCAATGGTAGCTTTCTCGTTAAGGATATGCAAACAGGTACTGACGACTCCCATTTTGACTGACTGCCAATGCCTTTGGAAGAAAACAACATGTGATCTATCCGATCCCGGAGCTTTGGTGGGGCACATCTAAGCTAAAGCCTCTGTTACCTCCTCTTCTGTAAATGGTTGATCAAGCTCATCATTCATTGCAGCACTGACTTTTGGATTTAACCCCTTTAAAGCAGCTTCTAATTGATCTTGAGTTGGATTCGAGGTAGAAAATAAATTTGTGAAGTATCCGCAAATTTGTTTTTCCACTTCTTCATCGTCTTCAGTCCAATTTCCTTGATCATTTTCGATGCCCCATATCTTGTTCTTTTGTTTCCTTGATGATGCTTTTGAATGAAAGAACTTAGTATTTTTATCTCCTTGTTTAAGCCAATCTGCTCTCGAACGGTACTTCCAGTAAATTTCTTCTTCAACCAAGAATCTGTGAATTTGCCTTTCAATCATTTTGATTTCCTCCCCACTGTCTTCCTGCTTCTGATCCTCTGTTAGCTTTCCAAGCTTATTAATCAACATTTGAAGCTTCTTTTCCTTGCCACCGAATTCTTCTCTGCTCCAACTTTTTAGCTGAGCTAAAGAGTCTCTTGCAGTTTTTGTAAACGTTTGCACCACCGTATCCCTAGACCAGTTGCCATTACAAGACCATTCCGCTTTGACAATTTCCTTGCATGCTTCGTAAGGACGTCACATATCTTCGTAATAGGTTCTTGAAAAATTTCTTCTTTTATAGTTAAACTTATTACTTCTTTCCCGAACTTTCATTAAGATGGGATTATGGTCGGAGCTCCAATTTACAAGGTTTGTTGCCATTGCATCGTGGAAGTGATCTATCCAGTCTTTACTGCAAAAGAATCTATCTAATTTCTCCTCAATGAAACTTGACCCGAATCTCCTATTAGACCAAGTGTAAGAACAACCATGACTCCCCATATCAATTAAATTGCTGTCTTTGATGGCCTTCCTAAACTCATTGATAGCATTTGAGTCTCTGTCATTGCCTCCATTCTTTTCATGCAAGTGAAGAATTTCATTAAAGTCACCAAAGCAAAGCCAAGTAATGGAAGATAAGCCTGCGAGTCTCCTAAGTAAAGTCCAAGTATGCCTTTTTTGATTGGCCTCCGGATGTCCGTAAATTCCTGTACACCTCACCCATTTCCCTCGTTCGGTTTGCACTTCAGCATCTATATGGTGGCTGCTGAAAGAGGTAATGTTGACTGAGATTTCTGAGTTCCACATCAGAGCTATTCCTTCGCTTCTCCCTTTACTACTAACTGCAAAACATCCATCAAACTTCAGTAATTTGCCAACTTTTCTCATTTGGACAGACATCAATTTGGTTTCACACAAGAAAACAACCTGAGGTTTGTGCATTTGGAGAATGGTTTTGAGTGCTAAGAACGTCCAGTCATTCCCCATTCCCCGGACATTCCAGCTGAGGATCCTCATGGTTCTCGACGGGGCTGGTCACCAGCCTCCACCGATAAGTCATTTGTTAAGGATGTAACATCTTGGTTTTCTGGGTTTGCATTTTCCCAACTCAATTTGATCTTTGTCGAGGGAGAGCTGCAGTGCAAGTGTATGGTTGTTGCTGCCATTGGGTAGCTTTTTTTCTTACGGTCTGGGCTTCTCCAAGAAATTATTTCTCCCTTCCGTTTAGTAGCTCCCAGCCCTTTTTTTGCTTTACTAATACCGTTTATTCCCCTAGCCTATAGTTTCCACTTCCTGCGTTTGGGCTTAATTTGGCTCGCTACTGGCCCATTATCCACTTCCTCTTCAGCGCTTATTTGGCATGTGTTGTGCTCTTTGGATGAGTTTTTGGCTTCTTTTTCCTGCTCTTTTTCTTTTTCTTCTTTTGTGATTAATTTCTCGCCTTGCTCTGTTGTGCCAGCTTCTGTAACTTCTACAGCTAGTAGTTTGAGCTGTCTCCTTGAATTTCCAGTTTCTTGCATTAAATGTTCCCCCATCTACTTTGTCATTTTTTTCATGGACCGTTGGGTCTAAAGGTTCACCCGCTTTGAGAAGGTTAGATTCAAATCCATATTCAGTTTCCGGGTGTTGTTGACTGTTTTGCATTTTATGTTGACTTTGGGTATTTGAAGCACAATCTCCTTTCTTGAATTGATTCTGTTCTCGGTGCCATTTATCTCGACGGTTCTGCTTTATTTTTCCAGCTCGTGTTGCAGCTTTCATCCAGTAGCCGTAAGGGAGGTCTTCCTTGGGTTGCCCTTTATACTCGATGCATTCCTTATATTGATGCCCTATAAGCCCACAGCAAAAATAGAAATCAGGTAGCCTTTCATACAGAATTGGGATTGGGATGCTGCCTTCATCTTCTGCTTCCACTTCCAGAATTTTCTGAAGGCGTTTAGTGATATCCACCAAGATTCGAAGTCTTACAATCTCCCCAATACAGTTCCCCTCTTCATTCGTGTCTACTTCTTCCACTGAACCGATGTACTCTCCCAACTCTTAGACCATATCTTTGTGCATCCATGTAATAGGCATATTACAAAGATGTACCCAAAAAGGTGTGTGAGTGAATGACCGGTTGGCTATGTCTCCAATGCCTTTTGGTTCCGTTAACACTATTAACGCCCCATCAAAATGCCAGGGCCCTCCTCCCATGACTCTCTTTTTATCAGCCTCCACAACAAACTTGAACATGAATATGTTACTGCCCAAACTCTCTATCCTCGCTTCTTTATTTGTTCTCCATATCTGTAGCATAGCAGATCTGAGACCTTCTAGATTCACTCCTCTTTGGTGCATAATCTTGCCCACCAAACAGCATGCTGCTATTTGTTCACCTCTAGTGTTAGCCTAAAGGGCTATACATAATATAATTTTGATGATAACAAACATATGTATTAAGTGATTTAATAGATATTGTATTTCACATTTTCACTAGTTTTTGAAGGATAATATTTATGCAAGTGAATCAAGTGAAATCAAGCTCAAGACAACTCAACAGACAACGGCAAAATCAAAAATAAAGTTTAGAACTCAACGGACAAATTAGTGCGATAAATTCTTGTAAAACCGGTATTATTTAATTGATGAATGATTTAGCATTTGAGAAGCTCAAGAGATTAATTTAAATAATTATTTTTCATAAACTAAACGGTTTTATTTTTATAAGGTAAAGTATTTTGTAGATTTGAGTAATTTGGACTTAAATGCAAAGTTTTGAAATCTTTGATTTTAATAAGTATTATTATTGAATTTTGTAGTTGGACCTTTTTACAAACATTTGAAATGTTTTGGGCCATACTATAATTTATGAATATTTTGGACTAAAGTGAAAGATTTTGAGAACTTTAAAAAATATGGGTGTTATTTTAAAAAGGACCTCTTTGAGAAATAATAATATATTTTGGGTCATAGCATAATTTCAGAGAGTTTTGGAAAGATAATTATTATTAGAAAATTTTGAAATTGGACTTATTTGTAAAGTTTTATGACGTTTTGGGTCATAATAGAATTATAGAAAGTTTTGGGCAAAAGTGTAATTTTAGTGAACAATATTACTGTAGCAAATTAAAAAATAATGGTAATATCACTGTTCATGGATAAATCAAGCTGGAATTTCTTTTAACTTTTATAAAAACTCAATTCTAACTTTATTTTAAGAACTAATGCAAGCATAAACAAAATCATATAACATATATTGAGCTTCTATTTTGCAAATCATCATTTATTGAATCATCATTGAGTTATAATTTGTTATCTACTCTTAAAGAGAGTTTCATTGTTGTGATTTTCATTTCTCATCAAATTGTGAGTGTACAAGTGTAAGAAACACTTAGGGTGAAGAGATTGGGGAGAAAATCTCTTGTTGTAAAGGTCCATTGACACCTTGGAAGTCAATTGTAAACATTTGAAGCCTTGGGAGGCTTGGATAGTGAAATCTTCAAGCCGGGTGTGCTTGGAGGCGTGGACGTAGGCGGGGATAGCCGAACCACGTAAAAATCCTTGTGTTTGTTTTCTCTTCCCTTACTCTTTTAATATTGTGCTTGATTGAATTTATTATTTTTGATTTGATTAAGGCAATAGATTAAATTGTTGTGCGAATTGTATTGCATAATTTTAAAATCCCAATTCACCCCCCTTTTGGGTTGCATAACTTGCATTTCATTTGGTATCAGAGCAAGGTGCTCTTGTGTAGACTTAACCGTCTAGAGTTAAAGATCCATGGCAACCCATAATGACTCAACCTTTAGGGAATGACAATTCACAATTAGACCACCATTCTTTGATGGTAACGACTACCCATATTGGAAAACTATGATGTGAATTTATTTACAAGCTTTAGATTATGAAATTTGAAAAATTGTTTGTGATAGTCCATTTATGCCTTTGACTAAAAACGAAGTCGGGGAAGATATTCCAAAACCTTCACGGGAATGGAATGAATTGGAAAAGAGAAGAGCTTCTCTAAATTCCAAAGCTATGAATGCCTTGTTTTGTGCATTAGATAAGAAAAAGTTTCATAGAGTATCTAATTGTGAAAGTGCTAATGAAATTTGGCACAAACTTGAAGTTGTTTATGAAGGCACGAATCAATTGAAAGAGTCTAAAATTAGTAGGTACACTCGACAATATGAATTGTTCCAAATGGAACAAAATGAGAGTGTGTATTCTATGTATACTAGATTTACGGATATAGTGAACACTCTAGGAGCTCTAGGAAAGACCTTTTTCAAATAGCGAGAAAGTTAAGAAAATCATTAGGTCGCTACCTAAGGAATGGAGACCAAAAAAGACTGACATTGAGGAAGCCAAAGATTAAATGTCTTACCTATTGATGATTTAATTGGTTCTCTTCTTTCTTATGAGGAAGACTTGGCAGCCGAAAAGGCAATGAGGAGAAGAAGAAAAGCATTGCTCTCAAAGCCTCGAAACATGAGAGTGATTAGGAAAGCGAGCTGGATGAGGAGGAGATGGATATGCTGGCTAGGAGGTTTAGAAAATTATTTAAGAAATCTAGTGAGCAAAGAAAATTTAAAGACCTCAAGAACCGAAAGGAGAAGAAGGAAGTAATCAAATGTTATGAGTGCAAGAAGCCTTGCCATATAAGAACGGATTGCCATCTTCTCAACAAGTTCAAGAAGAGAGCAATGGTAGCCACATTGTATGATAGCGATGAGGAAACAAGTGATGATGAAGAGCATCAAGAAATGACAAATCTAGCTCTCATGGCAATTGGAGATGAATCGGATGATGAACTTGATGAGGTAAATGATCTTTCTACTTATGATGAATTATATGATGTTTTTAAAGAATTGCATGATAATTGGATAAAAATTGGTAAAAAGAATGCATGTCTTAAAAAGAAAATAGTAAAGCTCACAAATGAGAATGAATCTCTAAGTGCAAAGATTACATGCCTAGAATTAGATAATAAAACATTGCATGATAGAGTTGCATTATCAAATGAGAAACCTAGCACTTCACATGAGCATCTAGAATCATATGTAGATAAATTGAAAAGTGAAAAGGATGCTTTACAAAAATGCAATGATTCATTAAATGAAAAGATTAAAGGACTAGAGTTAGATAATAAAATGTTGCATGATAGAATTGCATCATTTAAATGCAAACAAAGTACTTCATATGAGCATGAGAAATCACATGTTGATGAATTAATGAAAGAAAATGAAATGCTTAAAAAGAAGAACAATGAGCTAAATCAAATTGTGTTAAAATTCACAAATGGGAAAAAAATGTTGGATAACTTGCTTAATTCACAAAAATGTGTGTTTGATAAAGGAGGTATTGGTTATAAGCCAAATTTGAAACAAAAATATTATAAGAGTTATTTTGTTAAAACTACCTCTATTAATGATCAAATTGTATGCCATTATTGAAATCAAAATGGTCACATGAAGCTTAGATGTCCGGTTAAAAGAAATGCATATTATGGAGTAACATGTATTTGGGTTCCAAAAGGAACCATTGCTAACACTCAAGGATCCAAGAATATTTGGGTACCAAAGCACATAACTTGAATATTTTTTGTAGGCACCACAATCAAGGAATGGCGGAGAGTTCCTTGATAAAAACTTATGAGAATAATCACTTGATCATGGTGTAAGCAAAAATGATGAGACAATATGATTTAATTGTTTTGGTAACAATTATTGCCTTATTGATTATAAGTGATGGTCTTTTAAGCTTAGTAAGTATTTAATAATTCATTTGGTATCATGTTGAGTGAATCATGAAAAATGGATAGTAGCTTGAATTTGTGAAAGTATACTTGTATGTTTACATGATTGAATTATCATTGTGTTTAACATTGAGTGCTTTATCATGATGCATGGTTATATATATATGATGATAGCTTGTCAACTCATCGTGATGGATTTGTTTGATTTTAATGATTATGTAATGCCTAAGCATGATAAATGAGTGATATGCTTATTAATCTTTGAATGCATATATGTTTAATGATTGTGTAAAATATATGCATGATGGATGAATTATATGTGTGAATTAATCATGTCTTAAATGTTTATAATTCCAACCATAAAGTGTTATCGTGTCTCCTAATTGTGATGTATATGCATGATGAATATGTTATAAATTTGAGTTTTATGATTTTTTTGGATGTTAATTATATTGATTCATGCATTAAAATGGCTTTTGAAAGTGTTCGGGATCACAAAATGGTCTTGGAATCGATCAAAAATAGCCGGAGAGCAAAATTTGTGCAGAGGGGCAGCCATGAGGCGGCTAACCGCCTGCCCTAAGCGGCTAGCCGCTTGGGCACTGCCCAAACCCGAGAGCAAGCGGCTAGCCCCTTAGTCATGGGTTTTTCCCTTTTTTTTTTGTTTTTCCTTTCTTCTTCACATGTTCTTCTTCGTTCCTCTCTCTCCAAAACCGTGAGCCACTCTCTTCCATTTCCAATCAATTTCTCTTCATTTCTCACCCATTTTTATGCTCAAATCAATCATTCAAACTAATACCCATGCTTTTAACCTTCATTAAACACTTCTAATCATCATTTTCTCACTTGTTCTTCATCATTTCATTATCAATCTCTCTCACGGGTGAATAGTGCTTCTCCATTTCTCTGTCAAATTTCTTCATCTTTCACTCATTCTCTTGCCAAAATCAATCATCCAACTCGTTATTCATCCATTACTCCTTCAATTTTCACTCTCAAAACAACATTTCATCAACTTTCCACATAAAACCCAAAATCAAAAATCTAGCTCTACCCGTTTCTCTCTCATCATTTTCAAGCTTCCTTTAGCCAACTTTTGATCCAATCAACACCATCCATTATCTTAAATCATCTTTTGGATCAATATAATCGGTTTAAAATCATCAATTTCACTCATTATTTTACAAAACCGAATTTGTGCATTTTGGGTATTTTAAATTACCACTTCCATAGTGTGCTCTCCTTATGGATTTTACCATGGTTCCTTTCCTTATTATATTATGCATCTACATTTTCATATGCATAATTGTTCTAATTGTGGATTACGGATGATGGTTGTTTAATATTTGGATAATTTATATTTGGATGATATTTTCTGAATTCTTAGAATGAATATGACTCTTTGGATTAATTGCATGCTTTATTTTTATGCTTCTTGATTAATCATTGAGATATTCTTTTTAGTATAAGCATGGATTTATAGTACTTTTGATGATTGATGATTATATGTGTGTTGCTTGATGAATTGATGGAGTTGTTGGTTTGTTATAATTATTTCAGCTTATATGGAAGTGTTTTTAACCATGTTGTGTATTTGAGGATTTGTTCATTTTAAGGGGAGACTTTGCCAAAATTTTTGCTCGCACAAAATTGGTAATATCTTTATCGAATTATTTTTTATGCTCTTGTTTCGATTGCATCTATATATTTTTTTTATGAACGGGGAGATAAATATGATATGTTTTTGGATAAAATCATTTTGGTTAAAATTTTAAATTGGCCATATATTTAGGGGGAGCATATAATATGATTTTATGGTTAATTGGATGTTTGGTTTGAAATACAAGTAACGTAACCCAAGAGGGGGGTGAATTGGGTTTTTAAAATTAATGCAATATGTTTCGCATAATAAATCAATCTAACGTCTTAATGAAATAGAGAACAATAAATTCAAGCAAGCGTAAAGATAAAAGAGCAAGGGAAAAGAAAAACAAACACGCGGATTTTAACGTGGTTCGGCAATCCCTGCCTACGTCCACGCCTCCAAGCCAACCGAGCTTGAGGATTTCACTATCCAAGCCTCCCAAGGCTTCAAGTTTTTACAATTGACTTCCAAGGTGTCAATGAACCTTTACAACCAAGAGATTATCTCATCAATCTCTTCACCCCAAGTGTTTCTCACACTTACACACTCACAATTTGATAAGAAATGAAAATTACAACAAAAACTCTCTTTAAGAGTGGATATGCAACTAATAGCTCAACAATGATTCAATCAATAATGATTTACGTTTTGGAAGCTCAATATATGTTGTATGATCTTATATTTGCGTGCATTCATTCTTAAAATGAAGTTTGAGTTGAGTTTTTATAGTGAAAGCCCAAAAACTAGCCGTTATAGGCAAAATTGATTATTATTAGCCACTCAGGAACAGCAATATTACCGTTATTTTTGTATTTGCTACAGTAAAACTGTTCACTAAAATTATACTTTAGCCCAAAACTTTCTATAATTATACTATGGCCCAAAACGTCATAAAACTTTATAAATAAGTCCAATTTCATAACTCCCTAAAAATAGTTGCTTTCCCAAACTTTTTGAAATTATGATATGACCCCAAAGATTTTATTATTTCGCACAAATGTCCTCTTAAATATAATACTCATATTTTTTTAAGTTCTCAAAATCTTTCACTTTAGTCCAAAGTATTCATAAATTATAGTATGGCCCAAAACATTTCAAATGTTTATAAAAACGTCCAACTCCGAAATTTAATACTTATTAAAATCAAAGATTTAAAATCTTAGCATTTAAGTCCAAATTACTTAAATCCACAAAATACTTTACTTTATAAAAAACAAAACCTTTTAGTTTATGAAAAAGTATTTAATTAAATTAATCTCTTGAGCTTCTTAAATGCTAAATCATGCATCAATTAAATCATACCGGCTTTACAAGAATTTATCGCACTAATTTGTTCGTTGAGCTCTAAACTATATTTTTTATGTCGCCGTTGTCCGTTGAGTGTCTTCAATCTTGATTTGACTTGATTCACTTGCATAAATATTATCCTTCAAAAATTAGTGAAAATGTAAAATACAATATTTATTATTTTTACTTAAGACACATGTTTGTTATCATCAAAATTACATTATGTGTAGCCCTTTAGGCTAACAATCTCCCCTTTTTTTATTATGACAAACATCTCATGTATTTTGATATTAAACTCCCCCTTAATACATGGCATACATGATTAAACATATAAATCAAAAACTCCCCCTGAATACTTGATTTATGATCATTTGAAAGCTCCCCCTTAATATTTCAAAAACATGCATAAATACTTGAAATACAAAAATATATATTACATGTCTTCATATTCAAAATACATAACTTCTCCCCCTTCATCATCAAAATTACTAGAAATTCATGCAAAGACCAAAAAAATTTAACCAAAATATCATTATCAAAAACTTATCATATTTATTACCCCCTTAAAAAAAATAGAGACATGCAATTTGAAACAAGATCATCAAAAATGATTTAAGGAATATATTACCAATTGTGTGCGAGCAAAAATTTCGGCAGAGTCGCCCCTTAAAAATGAACAAATCCTCAAATACACAATGTGATTAAAAACACTTCCATATAAGGTTTAGCAAGTATAACAAACCAACAACTCCACCAAGTTATCAAGCAACACATAAGAATTAAGCATATAATTAATCAACCTGAAAACATCATCCAAATGTAACATATCTGAAGATTAAATAACAAGCATCCTTAATCCACAAATTAAAAATAACATATCCAAAAATCAAACGACAAGATATCATCCGCAAATGAAAAACAACAATGCATGAATAAATGTAGTGCAGAGTGACAAATAACAAAATAAAATAGAGTGCTAAGGAGATGTTGGATGTGATGAAGAGGATGGTGGTGGAAATCCAAGAGCTACAAAAAGTTACTGCTGGCCATCAAGAAGCTGCTGCTGTTGAGCAAAGAGATGATCTCGCTCGGAAATGGACTGAAGGTGAAAAGCTTCAAGCATAGACTGAAGTTTGTATTGCCGCTCAGAAAGTGAATCCACTTTAGTTAACAGCTGCTGCAACGGATCCTCAGAGTCACCTGAAGTAGAGTGGGAAGGACCATCGGAAGGTGGAGGTCGTGAGAGATATGGAGCACTAAGATTAGGAAGCAAGTGTGGGGGACGGACATCATTAAAGAAACGATGATCTGTAGGAGCAATGTCCCCAACCTTTTTGTTTCTTTCATCTTTATGCCATTGATTATCCCTCTAATAAAAACCCAAATTAGCAATTGATTCATCACCTAATTCCCTCGAATTCAAGGAGATTGGCTCGGTTATAGGGACATGGAAATACTCTAGAATTCGGGTAATAATACTAGCATATGGAAGGGATCGTTTGGCTAAGTTGGGAGTACTAAGCATGTGATGAAGGATAATATATCCAATATTTAGCACCCTCTCCTCTAGAATACAATCCAAAATGGCGACATCTAAACGGCTAACTTCATCCGCATAACCAGCCCTAGGAGTAATCACATGATGAAGAACATAATGAAGGATTCGAGTTTGAAGGGGCAAGGTTTGAGATTTCAAAGTTGAGTTACAGAACGCAGTGGACAAATCACGCCGTCGACAAATATTTCAAACGGCATTTTCAAGGGAAAACCAAGGTTGTTTGATTTTGGCTCTAGCACTATATATTTCCAATCCCTCATTTGGAGTGCCAAGGATAGAATTTAGCAAAGCAACATCAAATTCAATGTGAACTCTCCCAACATTAGTAACAATTCTATTTGACACTTCCGTATCCATATTTGAATAGAAAACCTTGACTAAATTTTCATAGTAAGGATCTTTAACGACCAACACATTCTTCCATCCCATAGCAATAAGTAAATCTTTAAGAGATTTATCACAAATTTCTAAATTCTTTATATTAGTGAGATTGACAAAATAAGGAGTAATTACCGTCCTTGGCTTGAAATGGTCGAGAAAATGTTTCCGAAGTTGGAGTCGAGGAAAATGAATCAACATAAAGTCCGAATAATCTCCATGATCATCCTTACGCTTCTTGGCCACGTGTTTTCCCTTGGACTTATCACCACCCGCCATTGTTGGAAGAAAAAAGAGCTTAAAAATGTAATTTCGGGTTTAACAAAAATTCAGTGAAATGGATTTGTTTGAGGCAAGAAAATCAATCCTAGAGATGAATAAAACTAATTTATGATGTAGATTGAATTAAAAATGGGCTAAAGGAAGCTTGAAAATGAAGAGAGAGAAACAGATTGAGTGAGATTTTTGATTTTGGGTTTTATGTGAAGAGTTGATGAAATGATGTTTTGAGAGTGAAAATTGAAGGAGTAATGGATGAATAATAAGTTGGATGATTGATTTTAACAAGAAAATGAGTGAAAGATGAAGAGATTTGAGAAAGAAAATGAAGAACACTATTCACACGTGAATGGAACGAGGATGGAATGATGAAGAACAAGTGAAGAAATCATGATAGAGAAGTGTTTAATGAAGATGAAATGCATGGGTATTAGTTTGAATGGTTGATTTGGGCATGAAAATGGATGAAAAAGGAAGAAATTGGAAGTGAAAATGGGTGGGTTGCTCATGGTTTTGAAGGAAATAGAGAACATGTGCAGAAAATTCACGAAAGAGGAAGAAGAAGCAAAAAACAAATGGCCATACCCGTGACCAAGCGGCTAGCCGCTTGCTCTCGGGTTGGGGAGACATTTTTCAAGCGGTTAGCTGCTTGGACCAAGCGACTAGCCGCCTGGTTGCTGTCTAGCTGCACCTTAGTTAGTTTCCGGCTAATTTTAATCAATTTCGTGACCATTTTGTGATCCCGAAACATCTCAAGAGCCAATTTAATGCATGATTCATGATTTTATTCATCCAAAAGATAATTAATTCAAACAAATAATCTATCCAACAAGCATACAATTATAAAGCACATAAGCATTCAAAATTTAATAAATCAAACATCACATGTATCTAAAATGCTCAAACACTTCATAAACATTAACAATCATCAAGCAAACAATTTTAATAGATTCAATAATATAAATATAGATGTTAATGCGAGAATTTCATCATCCCAAGTTCATGCCGAATTTTTGAAAATTGTTCTTCGCAAAGAGGTTTTGTAAAAATATCGGCAAGTTATTTTTCCGTAGAGATAAAATCTAATGCAATATCACCTTTTTGAATATGATCTCTCAAGAAATGATGCATAATCTCTATATGCTTGGTCCTAGAATGTTGAATGGGATTCTTTGAAAGATTTATGGCACTAGTATTATCACACTTGATAGGAATTTTTTCAAGAACAATACCATAGTCTCTAAGTGTTTGTTTCATCCAAAGTGCTTGTGCACAACAACTACCTGCGGCAATATATTCCGCCTCAGTAGTTGAGAGTGCCACGGAATTTTGTTTCTTACTAAACCATGAAACAAGTGAATGACCAAGAAAATGGCAAGTTCCACTAGTACTCTTCCTATCGACCTTGTGACCAGCAAAATCGGCATCCGAATAACAAGTTAAATCTATATGAGTTCCTCTAGGATACCAAAGACCAATATCTATGGTTCCACTTAAATAACGAAAAATTCTTTTAACAGCAAGCAAATGAGATTCCTTGGGACATGATTGAAATCTTGCACACAAACATACACTAAACATGATATCGGGTCTACTTGTAGTTAAGTAAAGTAAGGATCCGATCATACCTCGATACTTTTTAATATCAACCTCTTTACCTTTTTCATCTTTATCAAGCTTGATTGTTGTACTCATTGGAGTATTTTTGGTATTTGATTCATCAATACCAAATCTCTTGAGCAAGTCTTTGACGTACTTAGCTTGGTTGATGAAGATCCCCTCATTATTTTGTTTGATTTGAAGTCCAAGAAAATACTTCAATTCTCCCATCATGCTCATCTCAAATTTCTTACTCATACAAGAGGAAAATTCTTCGCACAAAGATTCATTAGTAGAGCCAAAAATAATATCATCAACATAAATTTGAACAATAAGTATATCTTGATTTTTATTTTTAATAAAGAGGGTAGTATCCGCTCTTCCCATCGAAAAACCGTTATCTAACAAGAAATTTTTAAGCCTATCATACCATGCTCTAGGTGCTTGTTTTAATCCATACAATGCTTTTGATAACTTATACACATGATTTGGAAATTTCTTATTTTCGAAACCAGGAGGTTGTTTCACATAAACTTCCTCCATAATATAATCATTTAGGAAAGCACTCTTGACATCCATTTGAAATAAAATAAAATCTTTATGACATGCAAATGCTAACAACATCCTAATGGATTCTAATCTAGCTACAGGTGCAAATGTTTCATCGAAATCAATTCCTTCTTCTTGGTTGTATCCTTGAGCCACTAATCTAACTTTATTTCTTACAACCATACCGGATTCATCTATTTTATTTCTAAATACCCATTTAGTGCCTATAATGGATTGATGTTCCGGTTTAGGAACCAATTCCCATACTTTATTTCTCTCAAATTGATTTAACTCCTCTTGCATTGTCATAATCCAAAACTCATCATTTTCCGCATCCGCAAAATATTTTGGTTCATTTTGAGAAATAAATGCAGCATGCTCACATGTGTTTCTAAGTGACGATCTAGTTGTGATACCTCTTGAAGGATCACCTAAAATTAAATTCTTAGGATGAGAGGAAACATACGTCCACTCCTTGGGGAGTGTTTGAGAACTACCTTCTTGTTGCTCCAGCTCCATATTTGTTTGTTCTTCTTGTCTATCCTCTTGATTTTCTTGTGGTGCATTCTCTTGATTCTCTTTTGATGATTCTTCTTGTAACTCTCCATCTGCATCATCAGTAACAACTCCTTTCTCCGCAGAGGAGGGGTTAGATTCATCAAACGTAACATGCATGAATTCTTCCACAACTAAAGTTCTTTTATTATAAACTCTATAAGCTTTGTTTGAGTTTGAATACCCGAGAAAGATGCCAACATCAGATTTTAGATCAAATTTACCAAGATTATCTTTTGTGTTTAAAACAAAGCATTTGCATCCAAAAACTTTGAAATAACCAATGTTGGGTTTTCTATCTTTCCAAAGCTTATAGAGAGTTTTATTGAGATGAGGTCTAATCAACACCCGATTTAAAATATAATAGCAAAAATATTTTGGTAATGCATTTTCATTTAACATTTTTCTATTCTTTCTCTCAACAACTCCATTTTATTGTGAGTCCCTAACCACTTGTATAAATATCGACCATGTAATCCTATAAACTTTCAGATTCTGGGTGATTTACTTGTTATGTTGGTGAACCATTTCTAAGCACAACATGCTTCTAAGTACATCCCGCTTTATGCTAAGCGCATCCCACTTCTAAGCGCACTCCACATCAAGACAGACTTTACTAAGCAAACCCATGTATATAGAATCACCCTCCAATTGCGGAAGATTTGAGCGACCCGTGACAATTGTGTTAGTTTATGGACTACTTGATCTTTTTCATATAGAGTATACTTTTAAATAAATAAGATGCTTTCATCATCATGATGTTAAAACATGCTCCTCGGGGCAAAATGTCATTTCGTAACAAGCTGACCACTTCTTAACATATTGTCACTAGGGATGGCAAATATCCAATTATGGATGGATAATATTCATCCAAACACAAATCCATAATTATCCATATCCAATATTTAATATTGGACATGGATATGGATTTTATCCATATAGTTATGGAGATCCATGGATATCCATGGAAATTTTATTTTTATTATATAAAAATAATAATATAAAATAGTTAAAATTTCAATATCAAATTGGGTTATTAAACTATTTATATTAGTAATAATATATATATATATATATAATAAAATGG
The DNA here is from genome assembly GCA_030449895.1 of Citrus mangshanensis. Lineage (NCBI taxonomy): Eukaryota > Viridiplantae > Streptophyta > Magnoliopsida > Sapindales > Rutaceae > Citrus > Citrus mangshanensis. The sequence goes on along the minus strand of JASUUJ010000280.1, from coordinate 1,496,242 downwards.
CGGTCCGGTGGCCGGTGGCGGCGGTTCGGTGGCCGGTGGCGGCGGTTCGGTGGATGGTGGCGGAGGTCCGGTAACTTTCCGGCGAAGCCGATGGTGGTCCGGCAACTTTCCGGTGAAGTCGATGGTGGTCCGGCAACTTTCTGGCGAAGCCAACGGTGGTCCGGTAACTTTCCGGCGATGTCCGGCAGTAATTCCGACGACCTTCCGGCAATGTCCGATAGTGGTCCGGCAAAGTCCGGTGGTGGTCCAGTGACTTTCTGGTGGAGGTCAATTTATAATATACAATTAGGGATGGCAAATTGGTCTATCCAAATTGGATATCCATATATCCAATCCAATTGGATTGGATAATATCCATCCAAAATCTTCTTGGATATGGATATGGATATTTTTAAAAATATCCAATTAGATATTGGATGGGTATGGATATTTAATGGATATCCAAAATCCAATTAATTTATCCATTTAAAGTTAAAAAAATTTATATTGTTAAACTAAAATTAAAAAAAAACAACAAAATCTAATTTTCTCTTATATTAACTAGTGAAAATTTTAAATTCCTCTTATATTAAAAACTAAAGTTTCCAAAATTACTCTTTAATTTTTTAACTTATTTAATACTATTAATAATTATTATTTTATTTTATTGATTTAATATTATAAATTGACCTCCACCGGAAAGTCGTCGGACCACCACCGGACTTCTCCGAACCACCGTCGGACATTGCCAGAAGGTCGTCGGAATTACCGCCGGACTTCGCCGGAAAGTTGCCGGACCACCGTCGGCTTCGCCGGAAAGTTACCAGACCACCGTCGGCTTCCCCGAAAAGTTGCCGGACCACCGTCGGCTTCGCCGGAAAGTTGCCGGACCACCGTCGGCTTTGCCGGAAAGTTATCGGACCTCCCCTGGACTTCGCCGGACAGTCGCCACCGGCCACCGAACCGCCGCCATCGGCCCCCGGACCGCCATTTTATTTTATATATATATATTATTACTAATATAAATAGTTTAATAACCAAATTTGATATTGAAATTGAAATTTTAACTATTTTATATTATTATTTTTATATAATAAAAATAAAATATTCATGGATATCCATGAATCTCCATAACTATATACATAAAATTCATATTTATGTCCAATATTAAATATTGGATATGGATATGGATATATCCATTATGAATAATTGTGGATTTGTGTTTGGATGTATATTATCCATCCATAATTAGATATTTGACATTCCTATTTGTCACCGGCCGGACGATGACTTTCAAAACAAATCTCCTTTAGCCACCAGGCGACCCCCTTCTCTCGAATTCGAGAAGGTTTTGATTTCATCCAACTTTCGTGCGTGATAGTTTCAGGATACAAGCATATTTCGCAAATCACAACACGTGAAAGTTATAAATGAGAATCTTTAATAAATCACTAAGTTCTCACTATTAGTTTGGTGTTAAAAATTAAGATTCCATTAATTTTTTTCTTTCGATGTAACGTAGTATTTAATATTCATAAATTAAATTGTATATAATAAAAAATTATCATTCAGCAAGTTGCATTTCTTTTTTCATTAATCGTAATGAATAAGTTTGACATTAACCCTTCTCAAAAAAAAAAAAAAAAAGTTTGACGTTAACCGTACCATCGTCTATCCGTTTAGATACTTTTCTGCGGCTGGGGAGGGCGCGATTAATATATAATGTTAAAATGGTCAACCATCAACATTCAATATACATGAACCAAACATGTCATATTCAATTACTCCAAACATGTAATGTTCAATTGCTTGGGACTTGAATCAGCTTACAATTAGCCATAGCCTTCTAATTAAATAGCAGGTTACTTACTGAGATTTAAAATGTTTTTCATCAGCTAATAATATTTTTAAATAAAAAATATTTTTATTATTAGTAACAAAATTATATCTAATAAACTTTATAACAAATAATATATTACAAGAATGTTATTAGTAGCAACAACAAAAAAAAGTTAAGGAATTTTAAAATATATCAGAGGTAATCAATCAATACATGTATAATATGTGTAATTAAATTTAATATAACTGAAATACAAGTAAGCAACCCAAGAGGGGGGGTGAATTGGGATTCTAAAAATTATTCAATAATAAAGAAAATCTTAATGCAATTATAACTCAAATTCAAAGCAATAATAATTAAGATGATCACAATATAAAAAGGTAAGGGAAGAGAGATTCAAACACGAGATTTTTACGTGGTTCGGCCAACCTCGCCTACGTCCACGCCTCCAAGCTTTCCGGGATTCCACTCAAGCAGTTCTCCAAGCGCTTCAAATGCTTACACTGACTTGCCACAACTGATTTTACAACAAGAGATTATCCCCAATCTCTTAACCCAGTATCTCAACACTTACAATCACTCAAAGTAAAAGATTACAAGTTTGTTTTTCTCTCACACAATATCTAAGATTACAAATCAATGAATAATGAAAAGAGAATGTGTTTCTACAAGATTGTATTCCTGATATACGCCATGATAGATCAACCTTCTTTGAATTTGAATGAGCTTATTTATATTTGGAAAAAAATCTACAAATTTTAAAACGGTTCGTTAACCATAAACTAACCATTTCTTGGTCAAAGATAGGCTTAATTTTCAAATAAACTTTAGGATTACCCTTTCGCCGTTAACTTCCGAGACTTGCAAGATGAGCATTGGATATCCGCTTACATTAAACGGTTAAGGCCTTGCATGAAGTAACGCTTCGATATTATGCTTGAAATAAACTTAGCCGTTTGTCTCCAGAACTCGCACAATGAACATTAGTTAATCCGCTTTTAGCGGTTAAGGGTTTGCATAAGGTGGCTTCTCTTGGTATTATCTAACCGCTTAAAAATAAACGGTGCTTTGGCTCCAGAATTTGCACAACAATTTAGCCTAATCAATTTTCGTTAATCAATGTCGAGGCGACAACCTTCAATTTCAGACGTTATCTAAGCTTAAAAATAAACGGTTCACCGTTAATTTCCTATCGGTGTTTTCCAAGCATAAACGGCAATATGATGCCTCTCGGTGATAATTAACTGCTTAATAATAAATTCACCGTTAGTTTCGAACCTTCCCAACTTGGGTGATTTCCGTTTTCCATAATCAGAGCTTAAGGAAATGTGTTACTCGCCTTTAATCGTTAATGCTTAAAATAAACGGTTCACCGTTTATGAATGCAATTTTAAACAAGTTTAGAATTTCTTTCTAATTTGAAAAACCATCTTTTATGAAGAAATAAGGCAATGATTAAAAAAGGTTTTCATTTATTAAGAAATAGCTCCAATATTTTTGTCAAAATACATTTAAAATTTGTTATCATCAAAATCAATATTATTAACATATTTATGTTAACAATAACCACCACTTATATGGTAATTTTTCAAAATAAATGTATACATGTCAAAGCATGATGTATTTATTTTGTGGCAAATATGATATTTCTGATGTGTTTTACAATTTTGTAAAAAAGTGACACATACACAATACTATTGTTTTACACCTTTGTCAAATCTTAAACCAAAGAAGCAGTTGACAAACTAAGCTCTCAAGAGTGAGTTTCTTCAAGAATAATGCTATAAAAAGAAATGCCAATGGGCTCGTAACCCATTGGCACCACCCATCGAGTGCATGTGTGTGAGTCCGAGCAATGTTTGGGATTCAATTTCTCTCCTAGTGAAATTTGGATGGGAATAAAATTAATTCGAGATATAATAGATATCCCTCCCGTATTACGTGAGGATAAAAATTCTATTCCAATGAAATTGGGTAGAAGTAAAATTGTCTCCCTTTAAAAGAAATAAATACTAGGATCTTGTCTCCAAACATATTAAGAAATAAAGATTGTGCCTGATTTTCTTAATAACATTGATAAAGCATTGACTGTCTTGAATACCTAATTCAGGCAGATTAGTGTTTTAAGTAAGTCATGAATTTAAGATATGTTAATAAGATACCAACTGTGACTATAAGATATATTTCGAAGTTGAAGTTTCTCACAATAGAAGCAGCAAAACCCAGCAACTGACTTGACATGGCTTCACCTTTACCTGCCCATCAACTTCATTTTGTTTTGATACCCTTAATGTCTCCGGGTCACCTTATTCCAATGATAGACATGGCTAGACTTTTGGCAGAACATGGCATCAAAGTCACCATTGTCACTACACCTCTCAACACCACGAGATTTAATACCACAATTAAGCGTGCTGTTGAATCAGGTCGCTCAATTCAGCTTCTCCAACTTGAATTCCCATCTGTTGAGTCTGGTTTGCCTCAAGGATGTGAAAACATGGACAAACTTCCTTCACGTGATCTCATCAAGAGCTTTTTTCATGCTGCTAGCATGCTACAACAGCCATTTGAGCAACTCTTTGACAAGCTACAGCCCCGTCCGGGCTGCATAATCTCCGGTAAGAATCTTCCCTGGACAGTTAATTCTGCTATAAAGTTTAAGATCCCGACTATTTTGTTCGATGGAATGGGTTGTTTTGCTTGCTCTTGTACACACAAGCTCGAGATTTCTAAAGTACATGAAAGTGTTTCCAAGTTTGAGTCGTTTGTGGTGCCTGGCTTGCCTCATCGGATTGAATTAATTAAAGCACAGCTACCAGAAGCTCTCAATCCTGCAGGATCACATGTACAGGACTTGACCCAAGTCCGTCATAATATCAGGGCAGCAGAACAATCAGCAGATGGAATTGTGGTTAATACTTTCGAAGAATTGGAAGCAGAATATGTCAAAGAATATAAAAGGGCCAAAGGTGATAGGGTTTGGTGTATTGGCCCGGTTTCGGCTTGCAATAAGTTGAACATAGATAAAGCTGAGAGATGCAGAGGTGAAAATGGATCAACGGTAGATGATTATGAACAGTGCTTGAAATGGCTTGACTCATGGGAACCTGGGTCTGTGATTTATGCTTGTCTTGGGAGTATATGTGGCCTTGCTACTTGGCAAATTTTAGAACTTGGTTTAGGCTTAGAAGCATCAAGTCAGCCGTTCATTTGGGTAATAAGAGGAGGTGAAAGATCACAAGGTTTAGAGAAGTGGATCCAAGAAGAAGGATTTGAGGAAAGGACAAAAGGGAGAGGATTTATAATTCGGGGATGGGCACCTCAAGTGTTGCTATTATCTCATCGAGCAATTGGAGGGTTCTTGATACATTGCGGTTGGAATTCAACACTAGAAGGAGTGAGTGCGGGAGTGCCGTTAGTAACATGCCCTTTGTTTGCTGAGCAATTTTATAATGAGAAGTTAGCTGTGCAAGTATTAGGGATTGGAGTGAGTGTTGGAATTGAGGCTGCAGTGACATGGGGTTTGGAAGATAAGTCTGGTTTAGTGATTAAGAGAGAGAAAGTGAAAGAAGCTATTGAAAAACTGATGGATCGAGGCAAACAAGGAGAGAAGAGGAGAAAGAGAGCAAGGCAGCTTGGGGAGATAGCAAATCGTGCTATTGGAGTAGGTGGATCTTCTTATCGCAACATAGAAATGCTCATTGAATTTGTCATCCAACAAACAAGAGGGCAGTAATTCATTTGATTAACTCATGAACAATCAGTTTCATTCATACAACAAGGCGGTTTGATCGATCTACTCAATTTGTCAGCTACTCAGCTTATGAGTGATGTGCTATGAATTTGATGCTAATTAAAAAATCTGTGGGTACTTGTTTATATATTTAGTTCTTCCATCAATAAATGGAATATATTCCAAGAAGAGATGGGCATATTGGGCTGAATTTATTTACTTATTTATTTTGTTCAGCAAACTTTGAAGAGATGACAAGATAATATTGCTTTAGAAATTAGAAGTTGACGGTGATCGCTATATTGGGCTAATGTTTCAAGCCCGCCGGCTGGCCCACAAGTGCTTTTCGAGACAAACTATTTGTTGAATTAATCTGTTAAAATGGAATATATTATAAGAACAGGACTTGAACTTCTAAGATTTCATATATTAAAGTGAGACCATCAAATGATCAAATCACACTTATTTTTCAATAATCTTTTGTTAAATCTATTATAATATTATAAATAAATTATTGACGATTTTACCCTTGAAACTTAAATTAAAGTAAAAAAGAATTATCACTTGTATCATATGAAAAGACTATATTACCCTTCTGATGTACTCATATTTAAACGACAAGAATTTTTAATGACGATACGCTCACAACTTGCATTTATCGATACACTCTCAAAATATTATAATATATTTTTATAACGAAATAAACTAAAGATATACAAATAATAATTTTTCTTTTCAATTTAAAACCACCCTAAGGTGGGAGGGTTAGGCAGGACCATCTTACCTGTAGACTATTGAAATAAAAGAAAATACATATGGAGGAGGACACAAACTAAAACCTCCAAGCAAAATAGCAACACAACCAACAAATCTAAAAAAATAGCAAAAACATAATGAGAACAAATAAGAAGTTAAAGATAATTAATTAATGCAAATGCCTCGAGACTGCCTATGATACTTGTGACCAATAATTGGCAAACCCGCCCAAACCCGCCTGCCGAAACTCCGTCCGGTAATTTTTGCAGGGTTTATTATTATAAACTAAAACCCGCATGGATGCAGATAACCTTATATTTCATTGGATATCCACCAGACCCGCAATGTTTTTTCCAAATATTTTTAATTTAAGTTTAATCTAAAAAATATAGAAAGAAAATAATGTAATAATTCGAATTACCAAATAGCAAAAGGCTCAAAGTTGTGTATATTATATACCTATTATAATTTTGTATGTAGTATTTTTGTTTACCTTAATACATGAATTATTTCATTATTATAATTTTTTTTCTCCGAATTAGTATTTGAAAATATTAATCTTAATTATTATTTTAAGAATCGTGTTGGATGAGTGCTTATTGTGGTGAATGAAATGAAGATCTTCCCTTGGAGCTTGTTTTAAATGATAATATGAAATGTTATTGTTATTTTTAGGTAATAGTTTGTGTTTTTTAAATGAATTTGTGTGATTTATACTTATATTTGAGAATTTGTGTTGGATTCATGTTGAAATTTTAATTTTTCATTTATATTGGTTAAATATAAAATTGAGTATGTTATATAAAATTTGAGGTTATTATTATAAATTTATATATTAAATATTTATGATTTTAAATGCGGAAACCCACAAAAATTGATACTATCATGGTAATTATTAAAATGCGGTGGTTTTCTTAAAAATTAAAAAATGCAGTAGATTTAAGAATTTAAATTTCACATGTGAATTGAAACCCAGCAACCCATTACCATCCCTACCAATAACTAATGTGATTATGTGAACTCTTTCCTTGAACAAGAGGAATGTAGACCAACAACACTAAAGTTGGGGTCAAGATCACGCCCTCCCTGCAGATTTAAGAATTTAAATTTTAGCTTTTTTTTTTTTAATACCGTTATACAAGAAGGATATACAATTAATATTTACAAACAGATTCTACAATCGACCTTCATCGCACGTACTCTTCCGACGCCGCCTAAATTCTTCAAACCTCTCAAATATTCGAGAACTGCCCACTCTACTCACATTTAGATTTCACTCAATTATTTAATAATAAGGATTGTAAAGTTCCCATAAATACTTTTTGGCGCCGAACTCTCGCAATCATTATTTTAAGCAGAAAGCACTCCATTAATAAATTTTGTGTGAGCTTGAATTTGATAATGACAAACCCGCTGCAGCAGCGGTGCCCATTATCATCCCTGCCAATAACTAATGTAAACTCTTTCCTTGAACAAGAGGAATGTGGACCAACATCACTAAAGATGGGGTCAAGATCACGCCCTCCAGGATGCTCAGGCTTAGACGTAAAATAATTATCAGCCACAGGATTCTCGTCGGAGCTAAGCTCCTCATCCGACTAAAAATGAATATCTGTAGAATGGGAATTAAAACCCATAGTCACGGATCGAATATCCTCCATTGTAGCTCAGAAAAAAATAGTACCAGTGGAAACCCTCTGAATACCTAGATCATCTTGAATAGAAGAAGAAGGCTTAGCTACCTCAGCCCATCTAGCATTATCGCTCAAAGCAGTAGCTGTAAGAGGTTGGGCTGAGGAGATCGTCGATGGCAGAAGGTGGTCCTCATCGATAGTAATAGGTGTGGCGGCGGCGGCGATGGGCAGGATTTGAGATTGCGAACACGTTTTTGGCCTTTGGTATGGGTGTGAGTGCGGTTGTGATGGTTGTTGCCGGCCAAAGGAGAGGTCACCGGTGTGTAGGGTCGTTCCGGCTGTGGCAGATCACCACCACCAGCCGCCATTGGAGCAATGACGGCTGGTCAATGTTCGGTCAAACAGTGGGCAGTTAAGAGAATTTTTCAAACATTGCGTTCGCTGATATTAATTTATTTATATATAATTAATTTAACAATAACTTTTTGATAGTACAACTTATAATTATAAACATTAAAAGAATATATTTTAATGCAGTCAATTGCAAGTAAATCATTATATTTGTTTATTGATTATACCCTACAAACTGGTTTGAGTTAATTAAAATTATAAACAGTTGATCAGCCGAGATTCCTTGATAATCAGGGAATAATGCATGTCTGATCAATGGATGAACACAGATTAGAAAATAGTACCATAATAGATAAGTGAATTAACCTCTCAAAAAAAAAAAAGATAAGTGAATTAACAAGTACACATGAAACAAATTAAGCAATTAATCTCTCATGCGTTATATATGTTGGTCATCACCATGCGGCTGTTGCATGATATCTTGGATTAATAGTTTGATCATGAGGGAAGAAGATCCTGTTTCTTCTGTTGCCCTTTTTGCCATTATCTGGAATTCTCTGGCTCTTTTTCTTCTGTCATCTCTTTCCCCTCCTTCATCCATAAGTATGTTAATAGCCTTTACAACATCTTCCTTCTTTACCAATACCCCAATCTCTTCTTCCTCCCCAAAATCTAAGGAAACTTCCACACCAATCCTCACCCCAATATTTAGAACTAGAACAATCAACTTTTCGTTCCAAAATTGGTCCCCATAAAGTGGCCATGTGATCATGGGTACGCCGGCTGATATCGCTTCAAGAGATGAGTTCCAACCACAATGTGTTAAAAACCCTCCAACTGAATGGTGGGACAATATCAATACTTGTGGAGCCCATCCAAGGATCAAAAAGCCTCTTCCTTTAACCCTTTCCTCAAATTTTTCTTCTAATAACCACTCTTGTATTTCTTTAGATGTGTTATTACCTCCTCTGATAACCCAAATAAATGGTTTCTTAGAGGCTTCTAGACCTAAACCAAGCTCAATCATTTGCGAAGATGTTAGATTACAAATACTTCCAAGACAAACGTACACCACCGAGTTAGGTGGCCACGAATCCAGCCAGTTTAAGCATTCAGAGATATCAATTGCTGCCTTATTACCCCTCTCAGCCTTATCTATCTCTTGTTTGTTGCAAAGTGAAACAGGGCCTAGACACCATACTTTCCCTCCTTTGGTTTTCTTGCATTCTTTCACATACTCCGACTCTAATTCTTCAAAAGTATTTATTATAATCCCGTATGATTTCATATCAGCTGCTAAAACCATTTCCCCAAAATCTTTCCATTTCTCACGAAATTTAGTCATTTCAATTTGATCAGGCAAGCCAGGTACCACAAAATAGTCAGAATTAGATGTAACATTTTCGCGAACCGTGGACGTGTGCAAGTTGTACAAACACAAGAGACAGAAGCAAGAAAATCCATGGAAAGATATACGAGGAATATTGAACCTGGCAGCGGTGTCAACAGTCCAAGGATAACACGTGTCGGAGACTATGCAGCTTGGCTTTGGGGTTAGCTCTTTTAATAGATTCTCAAGTGGCAATTGAAGGAGTCTAAGCGACTTGAAGAAGTTGGATACCAAGTCCGTTGAATGAAGCATGTCAAAATTCTCACAGCCCTCTGGTACTCCTGCTTCCTGATATGGAAATTGTATTTCAATAAGTTGGAGCGGTAGCCCAGACTGCATGGCACGAGCAACAACTGTTTTGAAACGGGCTGCATTAGCTGGCGTGGTGACAATAGTAATAGCAGCTCCATGCTGAGCCAACAATCTAGCTGTATCTATCATAGGAATCATATGGCCTTGAGCTAGAAAAGGGAACAAAACAAAGTGAGGCTGCTGGCAGCTCCCTTCAGAAGCCATGGGTAGATGACGGAAGTGTGTCCACTAATGACTTGTATTAGATGTGCGCTTGTACCCTCCCTCTACACACACTCTAATGACTTGTATTAGATGTTCTATTGTACTCTCCCTCTACGCACACATATTATACAGAGTTTCAATGTCAATTGACAGTCTGCGCAAACCTGTCGTTGTATTGGAAGATGATATTGCGGCTATGGCTCTGATATAGACCCAAATGGCTCTCGTATATATCCGAAAACAACTGTGTGGACGATGTTCTTCCACGTGGCTTCAACCGAGAATTTTCGTCCACTTCTTTTGCATTCTATTCTGTCCACGCATTTGTGGGTTTTAAAATAAAGTGTCAGTTCAGAAGGGACAAGAAATGAGGATGTGTCGACTATATAACTCCCAAAACAAAGACGCAAAAACTTAGGGCCGGTATTGATTCTGAATTAATATTTTTTAAAAATAAAAATGATGTTTTATAATTATTATATTTTAAATTTAAATATGCATATAATATTATTTTTTATATCTTATATTTTAAAATTAAAAATAATAATATATATTTAATATACACAATTAAAAAAGATAAAAATAAAAAATATATATTCGGTTGTATTATTTAAAAAAATTATTAAATATTTAAATCATAGTAAAAAAATAATTGTTTAATTAATACATATACATACATACCATAAATAATTTAAATAAAATAATATAAAAAATCACATAATAATAAAGTTTTAGTATTAGCATTAATAGAAAAAAGTTTTACATTATCATTGTTTTTACAGTATAATTAACTTACATATTACAACACATATAAATTAAACAAAATAATTATAAAAAAATTACATGATAGACTTCATACATTAACACTTGCCGGAGATAAATTAAATTCAATAGTGTACATGTACTTTGAAGTTACAATTATTTTATGAAAACAAGCTCTAATGACAACAATGTCAACTTTGAACTACAAGTGTTTATCCTCGAAGCGGATTGATCCCAAATGAAATTGCGCAAAACATAAGTCCAAGCAAAGCTAAGAATCCATACTTCCTGCACATGAATTATTAAAAATGAAATTAAATGCATGTATAAATCATCAAAATTAACTAGGATTGCTCCATTAAACCTAATAAATACATCAAAGATTCACTTTAATACAAAGAAATAATGCACTTGCAGCAACAAAATCGTGATGAGACATCACCCTGTCATAAAAAAACAAAAGCACTCATGGAATTTAATCAATTGAAAATAGAGGTTTCAAGTTTGTAAGCTCATTTTTTTTTAAAACAATTTCAAGTTTGTAAATTCAAGGCTAATTGATAAACGTACTTAATTTTAACTTAACATTTAAGGAACTCTGAGCTACCTTTTTCTTCTCTACAAATTAAGTAATATCAAGACATACTTTGCAACAATAATATAACCAGCAAACCCAACAATGAAACTGGTAAGCTAATAGTGTGTGCAGCGATGATCGGTACTACTTTTCAATTTGGTAACTAGTAGTTTATTTTCAACAAGGCAAGCAAAGTAGTAACCTAGTGAGGGTATTCACCCAGCTAAATAAACAGAATTTTTTTGACAAGCTATCATCTTGGATTGCTAATTCACATTCGACACATGTATGCACAGATGCACCAGAACAAACAGAATTTTGCACACCATTTATTATAATAATTGAGCAGCTTATTTTGCTTTTATTATTATTATTATTTTTTCATAGAGCCGAACACTTCTCAATCAAATTCATACCCTTTTAGTCAATGAGAATACAAGTAAGAGAACTAAACAAAGTTGTCTGCAATTCATATAGAAAATAAGAATTAGGATCCATAGACTTTTGAGTAAAAAAAAATCAAAAACGCTAAGAAAAAAGCTCTTTCCTCCGTCGCACAATTCCCATTAAAGGCTTTCCTATCAGATTTCAATTTAAACTACTTTTATGGAGCCACCAAGCATAAAATTTTGTAACTCATTGGACAAGTATCCAAATTTCTTTCCTTCTCATATTTCTCATATGGGCATCTAAATAGATATGTGTTTCTTTTCTCACAAATCGGGCCACTAGCAAATCATTCCTTTCTCTAACAATCCTTAAATAAGATACAAATGCAGAGCTCAAGAAACAACCATCCTATTTGTCTAATATGATTTGGATCTAAAATAAACTAAAAGAACAACTCTCACAATTTACTCAAATCGAAAAATTGAAGACTAGTATTAGCGAGCATAGATGGTAGCAGGGACGAAGCAAAGAGCATCAGGAGCAGTAGTCCAGATTGAGCAGAGACGGAGCAACAGTAGTAACGGAGATGGAGCAGCAGTCAATTTTGGGCACGGAGAGCGAGAGTGGTCACGGTGGATTGTTGTTGACGAACGAGTAACAACCACCGAAAAGGAGAGAGCTATGAAGTGGACCTGGATAAAGAGGAAGAAGAGAGAGAGATCTGTGCAAAGTTCAGGGGGGTTGTGGTTGACAAAGAAGTATTAACCACGAAGAAGGGAGAGCTGTGAAGAGAAAAAGAGAGGGAGGGGATAAGATTTTGGAGGAGGAAGATAACTTTTAGATTTTTTTTTGGTTTATTTTTTAATTTAATTTGTAATTCGTTTGAGAATGTGTTTAAGACGTTCTCAATTTTATAACCGCAAAGGTGAATACGAATTCTTTGTTTCGTAATTTATTTTTGGATTCATCTCACCGAACATGTATTATGTTTGTAATCTTAAAATAAAAATGAAAACAAAGCCTTAAAAACGATACCTAATAGGCCCTTAGATTTTTTATTTTGCCCGTTCAGAGATTTTTTTGTTTCCGAATTGTTGATGATTTTAATAAAATGATAATATGAACTGTTTACATTACATATGATTATTGGTTATCGACGTGCGAGATCTTATATCTTTACCTATTATCTTAAAATCGCATTGGATATTTATTTTGTAATATTGAGAAAGCCACAAATAATTTTGTATAAGTTAATACATACAATTTAATATGATATGAAAAGATTGGTTGAAAAATTATAACAACTATTTTTTTATTATTTGGGCCCACAATAATTTTATACAACCAAATCTCGTGCCTATAGTTTAATCATTACTCTTTATTTTAAGGTGTACTAAAAAAATCTGTTCAACAATGTTTCAAATTTTGTTTTTGTTTTTAAATAAAAGCAGCTAAAAGATATATACACACAAATAAATTTGGCTGTTTTAAATCAACAATGAAATTAAGAAAAAAATGATAAAGAAACTGAACACTATTAGATATTAAAGTATTGATAGAATTAATTTAAGATCAGACCATGTTTACTTTGCTTTTCATCAAGTTCAGTCTCACTTAGTCGATATAACCATTTTGGTAAATATCATTACTTTTAAAATAATTAATCTTATTTTGAATTGTTACTTCATAACTTTGTACGTAGTATCATTTTTTTAAAATGAAGATATTTGCAGTATAAAATTTATTATAAACACTCAGATTTTGACAATTTTTTTTATTAAAAATATATCCATCATGTGAACTACCATTAAGGACAATTTACTATAATCAATATTACATAATTACTTTTAGCCACCATGTTGGACACATGTTGTTTATGTTATGAAATCAAGACGCTAATCACTTAATAAGATCAACTAATGAACTGTAATCATGCAAGAAAAATCAAGAGAAAAGAACTTGAAGAAACCAAGAATGATAAAAAAAAAAAAAAGCCAGAAACGACACATAGCAGATTAATATGGTTTGGTACCAAAGTACTTACATCCATAACTGAAAATTACCCTATAGGCTTGAAGCTTTATTGACAGAGTTGATTACAATAGATTCTTGAGATTACAGAAAGCAAATATCTCCTATGGAGAATTTTCAACCACTCACTCAGAATCCTTTAAAATCAACAAATGAGGTGCTGCAGCGACTACCTCAACTCCTTTTGTACTCGACTCTAGAAGCTTATCATAGGGCTATTGTAACAACTTTAACCATTAAGGACCCCACTTACTCTAGTTCAGTAGGCCACTTTAGCATAAACATAGCATAATATAACTAACCTAGGCTTCACAAATCTCCACCTTAGTTTTATTATATTTAAGCTTCCTTGTAGCTATCATTAATAACTAATAGCTTGATTTACAAGCTGACAACTCCAATTAAGTCCAAGAGCTTTTAAACTTAACTGTAAGAAGAGGTTTTCTTAGCATGCTTGCTGGATTGATTTCATTTGCGATTCTGTTTACATTTACCACACAATTGATTGCAATTGAGCTTTGTTCTAATTGTTCAAAGACTAAACCTTTAAGCCATATAGCCTCCTTTATGGCTTCAATGAGAGCAGTACACACTGAGAGCAATATACTCTTCCTCAGTTGTTGAAAGGGCAAAAATTGACAATAAAGATGCTTTCCACCTCGTTGCTCTTTTATATAATGTGAAAATACAACCAGTAAAGGATCTCCTCTTATCTAAATTAGCTACAAAGTCTGAGTCCACATATCTTAAGACTTCACTTGTGGCATTGTTAACCCTTCCAAATATAATACCATGGTATGTGGTTCCTTTAAGGTACCTCAGTATCCACTTTACAGCATTCTAGTGTTCTTTACCTGAATTCCCTGTAAATCTACTAACAACACCAATACCATATGGTAAGTTAGGTCTGGAGCAAACCATAGCATATATAATGCTCCCAACAACACTGGAATATAGGATGTTCCTTAGATAAGCAACATCAACATCTTCTATAGGTTCTTGTTGTTTAAAGAGTTTGAAATGAGCAGCTAGAGGTGTAGACAGAGGCTTGGAATAGCCCATTGCAAACCTATTGATTACCTTCTTAACAATTTGTATACCCAGGATTCTAGATGTTGCACCTAAGTTCTTTATTTCAAATTCAGAACTCAGTTGTGTTGTAAGTCTCTCTATTTCTTCTTTATGTTTGCATGCTATAAGCATGTCATCCACATAAAGGAGTAAATAGAGTCCATCTCTAGATGGTAGAATTCTATAATATACATGTTGTTAATTTTACTTCAATTGTTATGGTGTCAATGTGCAAATGTACACAACAAGTAATAAAATGATGAGTATTCAAGATCGTATCTATAGGGATTG
Organism: Citrus mangshanensis; assembly: GCA_030449895.1. NCBI lineage: Eukaryota > Viridiplantae > Streptophyta > Magnoliopsida > Sapindales > Rutaceae > Citrus > Citrus mangshanensis. The sequence continues at coordinate 1,480,921 of JASUUJ010000280.1, read as the reverse complement.
ATGCTGTCAGACTTGTTACAACAATTTCAACAATGCAATCTATGTTCTAAATTAAATCAATCAACTAAGACTACCAAATAATTTAGTAAAATAAAATCTCAATTATTAAAAATGCAGTGGATAGAGTTCACATGTTAAACACAAAAGTTAAATCAATATGAATAGAGTAGTTGAGTGATTAAACTCTCTTAATGGTGTTGACTGTTTTATTCATGTCAAGTTCAGTTGATGCAGTAAAGATCTTGTTGGAAAAGTGAGTACCTTCATCACTAATGATTGCTCTTGGAGTTCCAAATCATGAGAAGATATTTTTCTGAAAACAATTCACCACTACCTTGGCATCATTTGTTCAGAGTGCTGCAGCCTCCACCCATTTAGACATATAGTCCACAGCAACTAGAATATATAAGTTCCCAAAAGATGATGGGAATGATCCCATGAAGTCTATCCCTCATACATCAAAGATCTCCACCTCAAAATGTTTGTTAATGACATTTCATGTCTTTGAGATATGTTTTCTGTTCTTTGGCACCTGTCACAACATTTATCAAACTCATAAGCATCTTTAAAAACAAAGGGCTAGTAATAACCTGAAAATAGAATTTTGGCAGCTGTTCTGTGGCCTCCGAAATGTCCTCCAAATGCTGCAGCATGGCATGAGTGCAATATGTGTGGGATTTCTTTATTAGGTAACATCTTCGGATCACATGGTCTGAGCATAGCTTATATAAATATGGATCATCCCATTGGTAGCTTTTAATATTATGATAAAATTTCTTCTTCCACTGATAATTCAAATAAGGTTGTAATGATTTACTCACCAAGTAAATAGCAAAGTCTGCATACCATGAGAGTCTAGCTTGCTGTAGCATCTGTGCATGCTGTAACATTAACAGTTGCTCATAAGGGAATGTTTAAGTGATATCTTGTTTCGTTAATGTGCTGGTATCTGCTTCTAACCTTGAGAGATGATCCGCTACTTGATTTTCAATCCATTTCCTATCCTTGATCTCCAAATCAAACTCTTCTAACAATACAATCCATCTTATCAATCTTGGTTTGGCATCCTTCTTTGAAATCAGATATTTTATTGCTGCATGGTCTGTATAAACTATCACTTTGGTGCCCACCAAATAGGCTCTAAATTTATCAAAGGCAAACACTACTGCTAGTAACTCTTTTTAATAGTGGTGTAGTTGATCTAAGCAGTAGCAAGAGTTTTACTAGCATAGTAAATGAAGTGAAAAATCTTGTTCTTTCTCTGCCCCAGCACTACTCTAACAGAATAGTCACTAGCATCACACATCAGTTCAAAAGATAGATTCCAATCTGGTGCTATAACAACTAGTGCTGTTACTAAAGCTTTCTTTAACTCACTAAAGGCTTTGAAGCAATCTTTATCAAAATTAAAAGGCTTGTCATGTTCCAGTAGCATACATAAAGGTTTAGCTATTTTGGAAAAATCTTTGATCAACCTTCTAGAGAACACAGTATGTCCCAAGAAACTTCTAATACCCTTGACTGAAGTTGGATGTTGTAGTTTATCTATCAACTCTATCTTTGCCTTGTCTACCTCTATCCCATTTTTGGACACTCTATGACCCAAAATTATCCCTTCTTGTACTATAAAGTGGCATTTTTCTCAATTGAGCACCATGTTGGTTTCCTCACACCTTTTAAGCACATTTTCTAAGTTATGTAAACAATTTCATATGCTTCTCCAAAGACTAAGAAATCATCCATTAAAACTTCCAATATATATTCAACCATATTTGAAAAGATGGACATCATGCACCTTTGGAAGATTGCTGGAGCATTACATAGACCAAATGACATTCTTCTGAAAGCAAAAGTCCTATAAAGGCAGGTGAATGTGGTTTTCTCTTAGTCCTCTGGTGCTATTGCAATCTGGTTGTAACTTGAATACTCGTCTAAGAAACAATAGTAATGTTTTCCAGCAAGTCTATCCAACATCTGATCTATAAATGAAAATAAGAAATGATCCTTTATTGTGGCTTTGTTAAGTTTCCTATAGTCCATACAGTCTCTCCATCATGTTACTGTTCTTGTGGGAATAAACTCATTCTTCTCATTTGCTACAACAGTTACTCCATCTTTCTTTGGAATATATTGTACTGGACTCACCCAACTTCCTTCATGATAGGGTTTAGTATCCTTTGTTGCTCTACCTTTGTACTGGACTTACCCAAGAACTATTAGATATCGGGTATATAATCCTAACATCCAGCCACTTGATGATCTCTTTTTTCATAACTTCCTTCATGATAGGGTTTAGCCTCCTTTTTTGCTCTACTGAATTGCTGTAACAGTCATCCAACAAAATCTTGTGCATGCATATGGATGGGCTAATTCCCTTAATGTCTGCCATAGTCCATCCAATTGCCTTTTTGTACTTCTCAAGCACTTCTACCAAGCTCTTTTCTTGATATGCATTTAAAAAAGATGAAATGATTACAGGAAGTGTATTATTTTTTCCAAGATAAACATATTTCAAGTGTGAAGGTAAAAGTTTCAATTCTAAAATAGGAGGTGATTCAATAGATGGAACTATTGGTTTTACTTTCCTGTTTGCAAGATCTAGAGATTCAAAGTGTCTGTCATGTCTTACGGATTGCTTTTCTCCTAACCATGCTATATGGGTTGCTGCAGTACCCTCTTCTTCAAGTTCTTCAAAAGTAGCAACTCTGATTTCTTGTTTATTGCATCAGCTGTCTATTTTTTCTATCACAACAAAGTCCACAACACTCAGAAAATTGCATTCTTCAACTTCATCAGGACTCTTCATAGTTTCCAGTACATTGAAGGTGACTTGTTGGCCATTCGCCCTCATGGTTAACTCTTATTTTTGCACATCTATTAGTGTCTTCCCTGTTGCTAGGAAAGGTCTACAAGGTATAATTGGTACTTGCCTCAAAATTTAATACAATAAAATCCACTGGAAAAATGAACTTGTCTACTTTTACTAAGACATCTTCAATCTTTCCTTCAGGATATGCATGAGATCTATCAGCAAGTTGTAAAGTGATTGTTGCTAGTTTGCATTCACCAACTCCTAAATTGCTTAAATACAGATAAGGGCATGAGATTGATGCTTGCTCCTAAGTCACAAAGCGCTCTACCATTGTACCTAGTGTTAGAAAATGTATATTTATAAAGGAGAAAATCGTCATTCTACATTTCAAGTCTTACTAACAACCCTTATTTTTATGTATTTAAGCTTCTTGTAATTTAATTATGTGTGTTTTATTTTAATTAAGTATTTTATGTATTTTAGGGGCATCATAGTCATTTCACAATGAACGAGAGATCAGACGGCAAAACGGACATCACTTTTGAACTCAGGATGGTCGAAAACCTTAGGAGGAGCATAAAAGGAAAAATGGCACTGTTTACATATACTACTATTCACATATACGGTATTGTCAACGTTACTGTTCACGACACTGTTCACATAGACGGATCGATGACGTGACATTGACCGATGATGTAGCATTGACTGATGAGGTGTCACGATCCTGTTAGACTAAAATTCTTATGCACTGTTGATTGGTGACGTAGCAGCATGTTAGTGGACCAAAAATCTCGCGTACGGTACATACATTATACAGGATTATTTTCAACCAAACCGCGTTACTGTTCAAGCCGGGTCAAACCGTGTTACTGTTCAACCACGTGGTCAAACCGCGTACTGTTGACTGATGACATGGAGCAATCCTGAGCGTCCGAAATGATTTTGATCCGATGGCTATGATTTACTCAATGTATCTATAAAAAGGGGGCTCTTGTAACATATGTGAATTTCAAAATGAAAATGAGGTGGTTAAGGATTTTATAAGTAAAAGAATAAGCTGGAAACAGGGTAAAAACATGCACGTGTGAGAGAGAGTGAAAGGAAGCTGCCAAACCGACCCAACTACAGACCCGAAAACCCGACCCGGAACCCGCGACCTTGACCCGACCATATCTCCCATTTCCGGCCACCGTTTCGACCGAGCTTGGTACCAATCTGAAGCTTAAAAGCCGACCGTCGTTCCCCTGCCATCCTCGCCGCCGAAAACCAACCGGAACGCCGGCGATCGAAGCTTGAACCCGCGACTGTTGTATAAAGGAGACTCTACCGAATTTTGGTTGAGAATGTTGAGCACTGGAGTTTGTTGTATATTGAATTGTATTGGGAGTGTTATATTCATATTTGTAGATTGGGGATGTTATATATATAAAGGAGACTCCGCCGAATTTTTGGCAGAATCTTTACGAATAGAATTATTATCAAGTCCGTTTTGATGAGGCTAGATAGACTCACCTGGGGGGATTCGGGGCGGGTCGTTTCAGTTCTTCCCCCCTAATTTAATAGCTCTGAATCCATTTTTGGACTCCATTTTCTGTAATTCCTTCTCCATCTTGTATTTTCTACGTATTTTAATAAATTTTCATTTTTCCCTAGTTCAATTATGAGTACCTAATTTTCTTTCAAGTTTGGGTTGAAGGTGAAGTTTCAACATGTGTTATGGGCTTTATTTGGTAAATTTACTTTCTCTTCCCCTCTAATTTTGGTGGATGATTTGACTTTTCGTCGACAAATAATAATAATCTTAATAGCTCTGAATCCATTTTTGGACTCCATTTTCTGTAATTCCTTCTCCATCTTGTATTTTCTACGTATTTTAATAAATTTTCATTTTTCCCTAGTTCAATTATGAGTACCTAATTTTCTTTCAAGTTTGGGTTGAAGGTGAAGTTTCAACATGTGTTATGGGCTTTATTTGGTAAATTTACTTTCTCTTCCCCTCTAATTTTGGTGGATGATTTGACTTTTCGTCGACAAATAATAATAATCTTATCTAGATACCGCCTTGGTTTCACCGGCTCTCTAGTACAAGGTTATTATTATTTGGCACGATAAACTCTTAGCACCATATTGATTAGAGTGTGGTTCATGAGGTGTGGATTCTCCCCTCATGATTTAATTGGTATTAATAATGAATGTTTAGCCCATGGTGTATGTTGATGCGGATCCAGATACCCAAATACGTCAATTTAATAGATTTTCACTTCAATTTATTCTTGCCATTTTAATTCAAATTTTAGGATAATCCAAATCATCTTTACCATAAATCCAACAACACTCATACAAAATTAATTCTACACACAATTAAAATTCACCTCCTCGTGGGATCGACACTCGTCACTATTGATCTATACTACAATAGATTCGTGCACTTGCGAGTTCAATAAAATTTGCACAATAAGTTTTTGGCGCCGTTGCCGGGGAGGTAAGTTATTTTAATTTGTAAAATTATATTTTGTAAAAAAATTTCTTTTAGTAATTTTTCTTGTAATTTTTTTAAATTTAAAAAAAAAGAAAAAAAAAGTGAATTTACATTTTGAGCTAAGATTTTTTTTTCCTTAAAATTCTGTAATTTAATTTTCAATTTATTTTTCTTTATAATTTTTTGTTTATCTTATTAATTTATTTTTAGTTAATTTATTTCACGAATTTTTTTTAGTGTGTTTTTATAGAAAAGTTTTAACAGCGTGATAAGGTTAGTACCGTAATTTCTCCTTCTTCTTTATCTTTATTTGTTTTGTTCCCATTTTTTTTTTGTTCTTTGCATGCATGGTCGTAGGTCATTATTACCTAATCTTGAGCTTATAGACCTTGAATTAGAAAAAGCACTGCGCACACACAAACACTTTAAAAATAATATGAATTTGCAACAACAAGAACCACCACAGGAGAGGCCATTTAAGGATTATTTCAGTCCCTTAGCTAATTTGAGCACATCATGCATAAGATACCCAAATGTAGCTACTAGGAGTTTTGAACTAAAATCTAGTGTGCTAAATTATCTCCCAACATTCTATGGCCTAAAAAATGAGGACCCATATAATCATTTGAATGATTTTTATGCTGTTTGTCAAACATTTAGATATGAGAATTTTTCAGATGATGATGTTAAACTTATACTATTCCCATTTTCTTTAAAGGATAGAGCTCGTTCATGGTTAAATACTTTGCCGGCTAATAGCATTACATCATGGGAACAAATGGTAACTAAATTTTTGAATAAATATTTCCCAGTGTATAAAACCAATGCTATTCGCAGGGAAATTTCAGAGTTTACCCAGAGAGAAGACGATCAGTTTTTCGAAACATGGGAGCGATTCAATGGGCTACTTTTGAAGTGTCCACATCATGGGTACGAGAAATGACATTAATGCCAATACTTTTTAGAGAGATTATTGCTGAATGTGCAAGAATGACTAATGGCAACAAGTGGAGGAGAGCTAATGTTAAAAAGTGCATCAGAGATTTGGGAATTCTTCCAGTGACAAGCGGATAATTCTCAACAACAGAGTCGGTCACTCAGGAATACTAAAAGAATTAAAGGAGTGAATGATGTTCACATTGGCGAGTCAACTTCGGGAATCAAAGAAGTTAAGGAGATGGTTGAAGGTCTTTCTCGACAAATAACATCGTTAACGACTGCTAAATTAATAAAACCACATGACCATGACTCATACTCAGATCAAGCCAATGCCATAGGTGTAATGAGAAAACCATCAAATTACAACCCATACTCCAACACATATAACCCTGGATGGAGAGACCACCCCAATTTTTCACGGTCTCAATGATTCCAACAGAATGGACCAGCAGCTCCAGCTCCACCAATGCAACTAATTTCTCAAGTTCTTCAAGCCTCTCAACCACCATTTAGAGCATACAATCAGAACCAGAACTACACTCAACCCATACCATGGGAGGATTCATTCTAGAATCTCAAGAATATTACTCACTCCACGATTTAACAACAGAACCGCACCATTGATGGACTACGAAATGAGTTGAGAGCAGGCTTCAACTCACAAGCCCAATCAGTTTCAAGCCTCGAGAAGATGATGAGACAACTTGCTTCTTCAGTTCAGACCTTGGCAATAATTGTTGAGAAAGGTAAATTTCCAGGTCAACCAGTGCCTAATCCTAAAGGAGTACATGAAGCAAATATCAGTTCACCACAGCAGCATGGAGAGGTCATAGCAGTCATGACCTTGCGAAAAAGAAAAGAAGTCGACAATAAAGTAGAGATGCCGGTGACAAAAGAAAATCAAATTGTACTTGTGAATGTTGAGGACTCACCGTCGGAAGAGAAAGAAGAAACCAACTCACGAGAATACGTTCTGAAAGCTCCATTTCCTCATAGGTTAGCTAAGGGAAAGAAAAGAAAATCTACAGGTGAGATTCTTGAAATCTTCAAACAGGTAAGGGCTAACATCCCTTTGCTTGATGCTATAAAATAAGTTCCATCTTATGCTAAGTTTCTTAAATACCTTTGTACTAAAAAGAAAAACATTCACGTTCAAAAGAAAGCATTTTTAACAGAAAATGTTAGTTCTATACTCCAACATAAAATTCCTCTAAAATACAAAGATCCAGGCTCCCCCACTATCTCATGTAGTATAGGGAACCACAAAATTAAGAATGCTTTGTTGGATTTAGGAGCTAGTGTAAATATGTTACCTTATTCAGTATTTGTGAAACTTGGACTGGGAGAATTACACCCAACTCCAGTGGTGTTACAGCTTACAGATTGGTCAACGAAAATACCTTGTGGTATTGTGGAAGACGTGCTTATCCAGGTAGACAAGTTTTATTTTCCTGTTGATTTCATTGTAATTCACACTCAACCAATACAGGATTCAAGGAAGCACATCCCCATTATTCTAGGTCGACCTTTCTTGGCAACTGCGGATGCTCACATTCAATGCAGGACTGGAAATATGCAGTTGTCTTTTGGCAACATGACTATGAAGCTGAACATCTTCAACATTGTCAAACAACCTCATAATGCAGATGATGAAATTGCTGATGTGGACTTAATTGAAGCATTAGTTGATGACACTTTTCTTTCAAACCTTAGTGTTGACCCTTTACAAACATGTTTAACTTACTTTGGTTTTGATTTTAATATTGACAGATCAGTCGATGAGGTCAACACCCTACTTGACTCAGCACTATCCATGGACACTAATAAATGGAAGTCAAGAGTTGAACAACTAGCACCATTAGAGAAAAAACTCATTCCATCATCAGAATCACCATCGAAACTCGAGCTCAAACCATTGCCCAACACATTGGAATATGCATTTTTGGGAGAAGAAAATACTCTACCGGTAATCATCTCATCATCCTTAAACGACGAACAAAAAGGTAAGTTGTTGGATGTTTTAAAAGAGCACAAATGAGCATTAGGATGAACCATAGCAGACATAAAAGATATAAACCCAGTAGACTGCATGCATTACATTCACCTTGATGAAAATGCTAAACCTACTAGGGAAATGCAACGTCGGTTAAATCTTAACATGAAAGAAGTTGTTAGAACTGAAGTCCTTAAGCTATTAGATGCAGGTATCATTTACCCTATTTCTGATAGTTCATGGGTCAGTCCTATGCAAGTTGTCCCCAAAAAGTCAGGAGTCACAGTAGTTATGAATGCTGATAATGAATTGATACCCACTAGAGTGACTACAGGATGACGTGTATGCATTGATTATAGAAAGTTGAATTTTGTCACACGTAAAGACCATTTTCCTTTACCATTTATCGATCAAATGCTTGATAGATTAGCATGCCATGAATTTTATTGCTTTCTAGAGGGCTACTCAAGATATATTCAGATTCTCATAGCACCAAAAGATCAAGAGAAAATCACTTTCACTTGCCCTTTTGGCACTTTTGGATTATGTAATGCACCTGCCACATTTCAACGATGCATGTTGAGTATTTTTTCTGATATGGTTGAACGATTCCTTGAAGTCTTTATGGATGACTTTTCTGTCTTTGGTGACTCGTTTGATTAATGTTTACATCATCTAACACTAGTTCTACAGAGATGTATCGAGAAGAACTTGGTCTTAAATTGGGAGAAGTGTCATTTTATGGTAAAATAAGGTATTATTCTCGGTCACATCATTTCAAGCAAAGGTATTGAGGTTGACAAAGTCAAGGTGGATCTCATTTCTAATCTTCCTCCACCTAAAATAGTCAGAGAAGTAAGATCTTTCCTTGGGCATGCTGGTTTTTATAGACGTTTCATTAAAGATTTTAGCAAAGTTTCTAGACCCTTATGCAATCTACTTGCTAAGGATATACTTTTTGTCTTTGATGATTCATGTCTTGTGGCATTTCAAAAATTAAAGCAGTTGTTGACATCATCACCTATCATTCAGCCCCCAAACTGGAGCTTACCATTTGAACTCATGTGTGATGCATCTAACTATGCAGTAGGAGCAGTATTAGGACAAAAAGTTAATCGAATTCCCCATGTTATTTACTATGCTAGTATGACATTGAATGATGCATAGTTGAACTTACTGAAAAAGAAATGCTAGCGATAGTATTTGTATTAGAAAAATTTTGATCTTATCTCATTGGTTGTAAAATAATTATATTCACAGATCATGCTGCTCTTAAATATCTTCTCACAAAGAAAGATGTAAAGGCTAGACTAATTCGTTGGGTGTTACTTTTGGAGGAGTTCGACTTGGAATTTAAAGATAAGAAAGGCACAGAGAATGTTGTGGCTGATCATCTCTCTCGTCTCCATTTTAACACAATTACAGAACCATTAACATTGAATGAGTCATTTCCAGATGAACAATTAATGAATGTGGAAGTATTACCATGGTATGCTGACATCGTTAATTATCTTATTACAGGTCAACTTTCAAAGCATTGGACCAAGCAAGACAAAGCCAAATTTTTTGCAAAATAAAGAATTTCTTTTGGGATGACCCGTATTTGTTCAAATATTGTGCAGATCAAATTGTTAGACGATGTGTCCCAGAAAGAGAAATTCAGAATATTCTTTCATTCTGCCATGATCAAGCTTGTGGAGGCCATTTCAGCGCTAAGAAAATAACGACTAAAGTTTTACAATATGGTTTCTATTGGCCAACTATATTTCGAGACGCTTACACTTTCTGTTCTTCATGTGATAGGTGTCAACGAATGGGGAGCATTACACGAATGAACATGATGTCACTAAATCCAATTTTAGTGGTTGAGATTTTTTACGTATGGGGTATCGACTTCATGGGACCCTTTCTCCCTTCTTTTGGCCATCAATACATATTGGTTACTGTTGACTATGTATCGAAATGGGTAGAAGCAATTCCATGTAGAACCAATGATCACAAAGTGGTGATAGAATTTTTGAAAAGCAACATTATTTCATGCTTTGGATTCCCTGGAGCGATAATCAGTGATGGTGGTGCCCACTTTTGTAACAAAGCATTCAAAACTCTTTTGACAAAGTATTCAATCACTCACAAAGTGGCGACCCCATATCATCTGCAAACCATTGGCCAAGTTGAGATCTCCAATCGAGAAATAAAACACATATTATAAAAGACGGTGAGGCCAGACAGAAAAGATTGGTCATTAAGACTTGATGATGTATTATGGGCATATAGAACAGCTTTCAAGACCTCGATTGGGATGTTACCCTACAGGCTAGTGTATGGAAAAGCTTGCCACCTACCTGTGGAACTCGAACATCGTGCATATTGGGCCATCAAGAAATTCAACTTTGACATGCAGCAAGCCAGCTCAGAAAGAAGATTACAACTGGCAGAACTTGAAGAAATTCGCAATGATGCATACGAAAATGCTAGAATTTACAAGCAGCGAATGAAAGTCTTCCATGACAAGCAAATTATGAGAAAATATTTTACTCCAGGTCAGAAAGTACTTTTATTCAATTCTCGCTTGCACCTATTCCCAGGTGAGTTACGCTCTCGATGGTATGGCCTCTTTATTGTTCATACTGTTTTTCCACATGGGGCAATTGAAATTAAGGACCCAAAGAACGGTGTTACGTTTAAAGTTAATGGTCAAAGATTAAAGCCATATCTAGAGTACTAACCACATGGAGAAGACACCAAAATAAATTTGAGTGACCCACCATATTTGAATTGATTTTTTTTCTTTCTTTTCGGTGATTTAATTTTTTTCTTTCTTTTTATTATGCTTTTGTTAATTGATATTATTTTTGCATAAGTGTGTTTGTTTAACCATTAAGTTTTCTATTATCATTGTTAATCATGAGTACCATACTTAAACCGTTCCTCCTGAACATTCTTAAACCACTTCAACGTGTAAAATCTCATCTCAAAAGGCAGATTCGATTTTGTAAGACACATCGCATTTGAACTCTGCAACCACCAGAGTTAGTATCCTATGTTGAGGGTTTAGATAGCCAACTCCGAGACATTGAGAGAAGTGTTTATGACATCCAATTGGAGCTTGAGGTAAATTCAATAAGAGGACAATTTTAATTTTTATTGTGTGTTTTAATTTGTTTTTCTGTTTGTGTATTTTAGTTTGTTACCCCGGTGAAGTGGCGGATAACGGTACTCCGTGACAATCAAGCCGGTTACTTCAGTTTCCCATAATAACTGATATTCTGAGGCGAATGTATGGACAAAAATGAGATTCTAGCAAAGCTTCACAATAGATTCCCTTCACTTCCTTAGAATGCTCACCTTACAGTCTATAAAGCCCGGTCTGAATGCATGCGATTGCTTATGAGGAATAACATACCTGCTGACATCCATTGGTTAATCGAGGAGAAAGTACAATTGGCAGGTGGATTACCTCATAAATTTATTGCATATATGCCTGGTTGTAGTGAAGGAAATTATGCAAGAATGAGTTACGATAAAAAATCATGTTCTTTAGAAATGATGTCTGATAACAGGGAAGATAAGATTCAATTCATTAGGGATGGCTTGAATAATGAGTCATTGGATGATATCCTTTTGTCTCTTAAAACGCATCCCAATGGATATGTGCAAGGAGTAATTCTCCAGTTATGGCCATTATTCCAGAAAGAGCATGCACGATATAGTCTCGAGAATCTGCTATACACGACCATGTTTGCCAATTTATAAGAAAACTGGATGTGAAGCCTATCCTTGACCCATAGAGGGTGTTCAAGCCATTTCTGAACGTAAAACCAGAGGAAGATGTGAGCCACAGTCGCAACTACTTATAAATATCCTTTTACTCCACTGTTATTTTATTTCACTGTTGTTTTATCATTTGCATTATTGTCTTTAATAATTTTATTTTATCATTGTTCATTTTTCTTTTTACTGTTTCCTTTTTGACTCGCGAGTCATGTGCTTCACGCGTTATTTGATACTGACATGCTACCTCATACACAGCTGTGACCCACTGTCATTAAGATTCTTAAATATGACTTTTTGTCAAGCACTCACAAATTATTTTTGAGAAGTATCCCCATGGCAGCTACTCCCAATAGACAATTCAAGAACATTTGTGTACTTTCTGGATTTAATTATGGCAAACATAAAGAGTTCGTTGAGGCAGTCATAGATCTTAGTCGAAGCATAGTAGAGAGAAAATTACACTTGGTGTATGGAGGAGGTAACCGAGGGTTATCAAAATTGATCTCAGAAGCTGCTTTTATCAGAGGAAGCCAAGTGTTAGGCATTATCCCAAGAGCCCTAAAACCTTTGGGCAGTTTGTCTGACTCACCGACTGGAGAAGAGTTAGTCGTCTCAAATATGCAAGAAAGAATAACTGAAATGCTTAATCATGTTGATGCTTTTATTTTCCTTCCAGGAGATCTTGCAACACTAGAGGCACTTATCACACTAGCATCTTGGGCCCATCTATACATTCACCAGAAGCCCATCGGTTCTAAATGTCAATAACTTTTATGATGGCTTCATCACATTTCTTAACCATGCAATAAAAAACTATTTCATTCCTTCCAATGTGAAAAAATTTTTTATTTGTGCTCACACTGCTAATGATCTACTTGATCTGTTACAAGCTTATAGACTAGAGCCAGACCCCTGGACTTTTGTGTTGGAGCATCCAAATAATGATGGTAACAATAGCCGCAGTAAGAGGTACAAATTAGATTTTAACTCTCCGCTTGTAAATATTTTCTTCTATGTTGCACTACCCAGGTGATGTCTTCTAAACTCTACTTTTTTCCTTTAAAACATTGAAAACAATGTTTCGTTCTGGTTGGTGGGAGGAATAGTCGACAATTGTGGAATCTTGGTTAAGTTTTTACTGATTTTTTGTTGTAGAAACTAACTGTTGCTAACTTTTTGTGCTGAATGAAGATGGCTGAATATGGAGTGTAGTGACTCTAGAAACGCATCTTCATCGTTTGAAAAAAAAAACAAAACAAAAAAAATCAGACATTTTCTTTTTCTTTATTAAGCTTTCATATTCATTTTTCTTCTTCGTTTTAATTTCTCCTTTATAAATATACATTTTCAAATATTTAAGTCAAAGATGGCTGAATATGGAGTGTAGTGCCTCTAGAAACGCATCTTCTTAGTTAAAAAAAAATCATTTTCTTTTTTTATCATTTTAAGTGTAACTTTTCTAATTAGTTTTTTTGCATCATTTTCACATTTCTGCATGCATATTCTCCTTTCATGTTTAGAATAGGTTGGGGGGTAGAATGTTGTTAAAAAAAAAATTGTGTGATTTATTTTAACATTGGATAACATGATGAATTTTAAATTTTAGCATTTGTATTATCTTTGGTCTTAAGTGATGTTACGCTATGTTTACTACTCTACATGTTGATGTCGGAGATAAATATGAGTTGCTTGAAGGAATGAACATGTCATAATAAGTACCAAGTGAATTTTTGAGCCTATTATTTTTCTTGGAGAGTAACCATTTTGCTCATTCTTTATACAGCTTAGCAGTTTATTATTTTATATACGATCTCTAGATTTCTTTTTAGTTAACCCTTAAAAAAAATAGTTGTTGTAAAAAAAAGAAAAAAAGAAAAAAATGTGTGTTGGTACATTTGGAGGCCCATCTAACTAGTAGATATGGAAGATTATTTAGAGCCCTAAAAAATAATGGAAAGACCATCTTTGATCCGTTTGAGCCTTTCTAGCCATCCCTTTTATCAAATATCCATAGTTAAATTTTGAGCCTTTAAAAAAAATTAAAAAACTTTTCTTTGTCAAACTTATCATCTTGACCCACTTCGATTTGGAGTATTACCCAATATCTTACAAGTTCCATCACCTATTTATGTTTCAGAAAAATGTAAATAAATATTTTGTACAGTGAAGTTATGCCCAACAAAAAAAAAATTGTTGTTTAAAAAAATATATATATATATATAACAATAATAGGTGAAATCCACCTTGTAACTTCCAAAAAAAAAAACAATCTCTGCATTTTTCTCAAACATACACTTTGTTCTCCTTATTTCCCTTCTTTGTTAGCCATGTCCCTAACCTACGTTACGTCCCAATAAAAGTCCTTCTTGATTTTAAGGCACTATAGTCTGAAATAGAAGCTAGTTATATGGGCTAAAAAGATGTAGTGGTGCATAAAAAAAATAAATAAATTGGGTTGACTAACATTTTTATTTGACTTAAGATCGTATTGTTTTTAAGCTGATGGCATATTTCTTTCATCATGGTGAGAGCATGTGATATTACTTCCTTATTATTTTCTCTCAATTACCATTCATTAGAGTGACTATTTTTATTGGGTTTAATTTCTTTGTGAGAGTGTCACTATTTCCAGTGAGATTTTGGGGTTTAACATGTCATTTTTTAAAGTAGCTGTGACAAAATCTACTGGGCGAATTCATGTGGATGGTTGATGTTGGTGTGTTGTTTCTTTAGACTGGAGATAATGCTTATACTTTTATTTGATTATTATCATTAGTCTGATTGAATAAACATGATTGTTTAAAAAAAATTATTTTGGATTTGAATTTTGTTTTAACTTTATTTGCTAGCGACTAGCAATAAGCTGGTTGGGGGGTGTGTTGAGTGTTAGAAAATGTATATTTATAAAGGAGAAAATCGTCATTTTACATTTCAAGTCTTACTAACAACCCTTATGTTTATGTATTTAAGCTTCTTGTAATTTAATTATGTATGTTTTATTTTAATTAAGTATTTTATATATTTTAGGGGCATCATAGTCATTTCACAATGAACGAGAGATCAGACGGCAAAACGGACATCACTTTTGAACTCAGGACGGTCGAAAACCTTAGGAGGAGCATAAAAGGAAAAATGGCATTGTTCACATGTACGGTACTATTCACATATACGGTACTGTCTATGTTACTGTTCATGATACTATTCACATAGACGAATCGATGACGCGGCATTGATCGATGATGTGGCATTGACTGATGAGGTGTCACGATCCTGTTGGACTAAAATTCTTATGCACTGTTGATTGGTGACGTGGCAGCATGTTAGTGGACCAAAAATCTCGCCTATAGTACATGCATTACACAGGATTATTTTCAACCAAACCGCGTTGCTGTTCAAGCTGGGTCAAACCATGTTACTGTTCAACCGCGTGGTCAAACCGCGTACTGTTGACTGATGACGCGGCGCAATCCTGAGCGTTCAAAATATTTTTTATCCAATAGCCATGATTTACTTAATGTATCTATAAAAAGGGGGCTCTTCCCCCCTAATTTGATAGCTCTGAATCCATTTTTAAACTTTATTTTCTATAATTCCTTCTCCATCTTGTATTTTCTATATATTTTAATAAATTCCCATTTTGCCCCTAGTTCAATTATGAGTATCTAATTTTCTTTCAAGCTTGGGTTGAAGGTGAAGTTTCAACATGTGTCATGGGCTTTATTTGGTAAATTTACTTTCTCTTCCCCTCTAATTTTGGTGGATGATTTGACTTTTCTTCGACAAATAATAATAATCTTGTCTAGATACCGTCTTGGTTTCACCGGCTCTCTAGTACAAGATTATTATTATTTGGCACGATAAGCTCTTAGCACCATATTGATTAGAGTGTGGTTCATGAGGTGTGGATTCCCCCCTCATGATTTAATTGGTATTAATAAGGAGTATTTAGTCCATGGTGCATGTTGATGCGGATCCAGATACCCAAGTACGTCAATTTAATAGATTTTCACTTCAATTTATTCTTGCCATTTTAATTCAAATTTTAGGATAATCCAAATCATCTTTACCATAAATCCAACCACCCTCATACAAAATTAAGTCTACACACAATTAAAATCCACCTCCTCGTGGGATCGATACTGGTCACCATTGATCTATACTACAATATATTCGTGCACTTACGAATTCAATAAAATTTGCACAATACCTAGTTCCAATAGAACATGATATTGTGAAGTTTCCTGGACCTTTCAGTTTTTTAGGAATCTTATTCTGAAGCATATGGCTGTATTCTTTTGTTAAAACAACAGTTTCAAATTCTACAAGTCTTTTCTTTCTTGCCAAAATATCCTTCAAGAATTTCACATAATTGGGAATTTGTTCTAAAGCTTCCATAAAGGGAATGTTGATATGCAATTGTTTCAAGACTTCCAAAAATTTGTTGAACTACTTATCTTGTTTTTATTTCTAGAATCTTTGTAGGAAATATGGTGGATGCCTAAACTGCTGCATTACAATAGGAGATACATGTTGTTGTTCTTTTGATTGACTTTGGGTTGTTACTACTGGTGTTGCAGCTTCTGCTTCAATAGATACTGGAGGATTTCTTCCTATGGTTGCTGTAGCGTGGTCGATTTCACTAGTGTTTTGATAACTAGGTTGCTGTAACTCTTTTTCAACTTAAAATTCCTTGGGAGGTGAAATATGTTCCATCATTTTTCTTGGCATACCAACAGGAATGTCAACACCCTTCCCAGACTTTAAGTTGGTCACCTTGCAATGTTCCTTACCTCTCTCATTGGATCTTCTGTGTTGCTAGGTAAACTCCCTTGAGGTTTGTTACTTAATGCTGTGGCAAGCTGTCCAATTTGATTTTCTAAATTTTTCAATGACATAGCTTAACTTTGGACAACTACTTCATTCTTCGTAATGTACTCTTTAATTAGTGTTTCCAAGGAACTAAATTGATCATTGTTGGTGTTTCTTTGCCCTTTATTTTGCTGATGACAACCAGGTAGCTGAGTAGGTCTGTTCTGTCCATTAGGTGCTAGAACATACTGGTTCTGGTTGTTCTATGAAAAGTTTAGATGTTGCCTCCATCCAGGTTGTAGCTATTGGAATAAAATTGTTCTGGTTTTGTGTATTGAAGTTGTCTACATAATTAACTGAAGCTGGATTCCCTGGGCAGTCATCAAATAAATGACCCTCTCCACTGTACACACAAGAAATCTCAGCAACTTGCTTGACAGTTGCTGGAGCAGTGGTCATAATTTTCACCATATTGGTCAATGATGTTACTTAGGCTGATAATGCTGTAAATGCATTCACATTGTGTATCCCTACTGCTCCTCTTACTGTAGTTTGTCTAGTTGATTGCCACTGATAGTTGTTATTAGCAATTCTCTCCAAAATTTTATAGGCTTCATTGTAAGATTTAGATAATAAAGCCCCATTTACTGAAGTATCGATCCTCAATCTAGTGATTGGGTTTTAACCCATTATAGAAGGTTTTCTAACTGTATGCAGCAAGGAATGCCATGATGAGGACTTATCTTAAGCAACACCTTAAATCTTTCCCAAGCCTCATATAAGCTTTCATATTCTAGTTGATGAAAAGAAGTGATCTTATTCCGTAACTTTGCTTTTTTGGTTGGTGGGAAGTACTTCATCAGAAACTTATCAACCAAGTCATTTCATGTTGTGATGGAGTCTAGTGGTAGAGAGTTTAACCATGCTTTTTCTCGATCTCTTAGGGAGTAAGGAAATAGTCTTAGCCTCAATGCATCATATGATGCTCCCACAATTTAAAAACATCACTTACCTCCAAGAACAACTTAAGGTGGAGATGAGGATCTGCTGATAGTAATCCATTAAATTGCCCTACTGTTTGCAACATCTGAAACATCACTGGATGTATAACTTGAGGGGCCAACATAGTATAATCTCTAATGGCTTTGTCTTTATCATCTGCCATGTAGATGATATTGTTATTCCCTGGTAGTCTTTGATTAATTTGCCCGTTCTGATCTTCTTGAACATTGACAGGTTGTATTGGTCCATAAGGGTCTAAATTTCTTAAGTTTTGTAAGTCATCCATTGCTACAGCCACTTTTGAATTTCTTTACTCTCTTCTCAACCTTCTTTAAGTTCTTTTAATCGTTGGATCAAATTGAAATTTAACAAGTTTGTATTTGCACATGCAAGAGTGATCCGTTAACAAAGTAATAAAATCAAAGATTAGCATCATCAAAATTGATTTCACAACTAAATAATAAACAATCAATCCCCGACAACGGTGCCAAAAACTTCTTGTTAATTTTACTTCAATTGTTATGGTGTCAATGTACAAGTGTACGCAACAAGTAATAAAATGATGAGTATTTAAAATCGTCTCCACAAGGATTGATGCCATTAGACTTGCTACAACAATTTCCACAGTGCAATCTATGTTCTAAATTAAATCAATACAACTAAGACTACCAAATAACTTAGTAAAATAAAATCTCAACAATTAAAAATGCAGTTAATGGAGTTCGCACTTTAAACACAAAAGTTAAATCAATATGAATAGAGTAGTTGAGTGATTAAACTCTCTTGATGGTGTTGACTGTTTTATTCATGTGAAGTTCAGTTGCTGCAGCATCTACTACAACACTGGGCAGAAACCAGTTTTATCCTCAGCGGTAGCATGTTGGATGTCTTATATCTTAATGCAACCTAATAGTGACCAGTTGCTATGTCAATATAAGATATAACATTATACATTTAGGTTCTCTTTACCCTACAAGATGAATCCCTATATCTAGTTCGTCACTAATCTTAGATTAAGTATGGCCCTTTTAGGACTCAAGTTAAACTCAATCTAGGAAACTCAATGCAAGACCAAGTATTGTTCTGATATATTCCACTAAGATAGGCATTTTTTCAGTATTTTGATGAGACTCATAAACCTCTTCACCATCTTTCTATCTTCCATTAGACTTCACCTCTATCTCATCTTTACGTCTACCATTAGGATTTGAAGTTGTGACTTCTGTTTCAACCTTCTGTGGCAACATTGACTCTTCATCAAATACAACATACCTGCTAATGAGGGTTTTAGAAGGTTTTCCATTATTGCTCTATATTATGTACCTCTTTATGCCATCTGGATACCCAATAAAGTATCTTTTAATTGCTCTAGGTTCAAGTTTATCTTGGTTTGCATGAACCTAGGTGGTGCAGCAAAAAATTCTGAGGTTACTAAGATCTGGTGGTTAACCAAACCAAACTTCTTGAGAAGTTTTGAAATCTAAGGCTGACGAGGGGTTTCTATTGACTAAATAGATTGCTATTGTAACTGCCTCACTCCAAAACTACTTGGAGAGATTTACATTGAACAACATACACCTGACTTTCTCAATTAAAGTCTTATTCATCATTTTAACAAAGGTACGTCTCACTGTCTTACGCTTTACAATGCCCTTCATTTTGTAAAATTCATCAAACTCATTGCTGCAATACTCTAAGCCATTGCTTGTTCTTAGCCTCTTTATCTTCCTATCAGTTTGGTTTTTCATAAGTGTTGTCCACTCTTTAAAGTTTTTCAAAGCTTCACATTTTTATTTCAGCACATAAACCCACATCTTTCTTGAGAAATCATCTATAAAGGTTATGAAATATCTAGCTCCACCTTGCGATGAAACCTGTGATGGTCCCTAAAGATCTGAATGAACATAATCCAAAGTGTGTTTGGTTTCTTATTTCCCTGTGTTGAACTTCTGTCTGGTAGCTTTCCCAAATAAACATTTTCTTCAGAATGCCAAAGATGACATCTGATCACTACTAAACAAACCTTACTTGTGGAACTCTCTCAACACTTTTTCACTAATATGGGCTAACCACATATGCCAAAGTTTACTGTGACCCCTAATGCAGGAGAAGATCTAATAAGAACATACAAGCCATTTTTTCTAACTCTTTTCATAATGACAGCACCAATTTCAATGACTTGAATTTCTTCATTTTTCAACCTTCATACTACAACCTAACTAATCAACCATCCCCATAGATATAAGATTCCTTTCAAGGTTTGGTACATATCTCATATTTCTTAAGTCTCTAATGACACTATCAAACATCTTTAGGCTAATGGTTCCATTTCCAGCAACGTTTTAAGCAAGATTATTGCCCAATAGAACTTTGCCCCCATTAGTTCTTATAAAGGTCTTAAAGAGATCTTTGTTTAGGCAAATGTGGAAAGAACATCTAGAGTCAAGTATCCACTCACCTATTGGATGTTTTTGTACAGCCACCAAAACATCTGCTCCGTCTAAGTCTCCTTTATCCTCTGAAGCTATAGCAGCCTTTCTATTAGATTCCTTTTAAAGCTTCTTAAGCTTTTTCCTTTTAAAGCAATCCTTTATATAATGCCCTTCTTTTTGACAAAAATAATATTTCTTTTTCTTTTTCTTCTTATTTGCTTTATCCTTTTAACTAACATTTTTCTTCTCTTTATTATTCCTTTTCTTTGTCTTTTTATTTGGCTTTGTTTTGACAGATAAGCCTTCCCTATAGTTCTAATCTTTTCCATTTAATCTTGAAATCTTTCGATTCCAAAGTACTCTTGACATCTTTTAATGTGAGTGTCTACCTTCTATCTAGAAGCATATCAATGAAGTGCTCAAATGAACCAAGTAGAGAACTCAACAGAATAAGTGTCTTGTCTTCATTTTTTACAGCAATGTTCACATTTTCAAAGTCCAAGATCAGCTTATTAAATTCAACTTGATGAACTTTTATGGCTACTGCTTCCTTGATAGAGAATGCATACGATCTCCTCTTCATACAAATATTTTAGCTAAAGATTTCTTTAAGAAAAATTCTTCAAGCTTTGCCCATAGACTAGATACAGTTCTTTTTTTTGCCACCTCCCCTAACACTTCATTAGAAAGATGTAAGATGATAGTGTTGTGAGCTTTGTTATTGATGGTTTTCTTATCTCCACCTGAACTTGAAGAGCCTTCTCCCTTTTTCTTTCTTAGCCTTTGGATATGTGTCTTCAACATCAAGAGCACTATCTAGCCTTTGCTGGATGAGTATGGCTCGCTTCTTGAGACTCCACAAGTAGTAGTCATTCTCACCATTAAACGTCTTAAGATCAAACCTGGTACTAGCCATTAATGATCAAGAATAGCCCCACAACATAAGTTATAATACTAGTTTGTTATGAAATCAAGATGCTAATCACTTAATCAGATCAACTAATGAACTGTAATCGTGCAAGAATAATCAAGAGAAAAGAACTTGAAGAAACCAAGAATGATAAAAAAAAATAGAAAAGAAACCAGAAACAACAGAGCATATTAATGTGGTTTTGTACTAAAGTACCTACATCCACTGTTGAAAATTGCCCTACAGACTTGAAGCTTTATTGATGGGGTTTATTACAATAGATTCTTGAGATTATAGAAAGCAAATCTCTCATATGGAGATTTTCAATCACTCACTTAGAATTCTTTAAATCAACAACTGAGGTGTTGTAGTAACCAGCTCAACTCCTTTTGTACTTTACTCTAGAAGCTTATCACAGGGTTGTTGTAACAATTTTAACTACTAAGGGCCCCACTTACTCCAGCTCAGCAAGCCACCTCAGCATAAACATAACATAATATAACTAACCTAGGCTTCACAATTTATTATGTAATTCCCATTTTTTAAACCCTAAAACTTTTATTTCTAATATCTTAATTAATATTTAGATAAGAAATGAGGAAATCAATATCTTAAAAAAAGTTTTGACTAAAAAATATAAGTGATAAGTCTTTGAAAAAATAAAATAAAACAGAATCACTTCAAATGGCCCTTTTTTTGTTGGTTTTCGACCCTTTTCAATCGTTTTCTTCGTGGTCTTCGTCTTCTCCTCCTTCTCTTCCTCCTTTTTCCTTTTTTTTAATATTTATAAAATATTTTTTGTTACGATGTTCTCATTGCAAGTCATTCTTTTGTGAAAAATCTAATACTGAACATAAATAAACAAAAAATTATTAATTAAAATTGTGTCAAATAATTTGCTTACGACAAGATTGGTTATATTGTTGCTAAATCTCTTACAATTGTGTGCATTAAATAGTTTATTAGAGTTTCAAGTAAATAAAGTAATTAATTTAATCAATTTAACTAAGAATATTTTTTGAAAATTAAAAGAGTGTACAAAGTAGAACTTAATATTTTAGAATTAATATATGAGTGTACAAAGTAAGCTTGTCCTTGATCTTTGTTGTATTAAGCTTGTCTTTTTCAGAGTTTGAGTCGGCATTTATCTTTATATTCAATCTACTATTTTAGCCTCTCCTTATGTCAATATCTCAGCTTTCTAAAAGGACCTTCTCTCTTCTTAAAATTCTTTGTGAAATTAGCCAACATCTTCTTATAACCAAAGGCTCTAGTATGGAGGACCTCTTTATGAAAATGATTGACAAAAGAGGCTAGTGATAAAAGCTAGTTTCGATAAAGACTTCTCCTAATAAGAAGCACAGCAAAACTTGTGGGTGGACTCGGAGAGTAGCTAATCAATACTAGCTATGTTTTTTGTCTTGAAGGACCAAAATCAGGATTTGGCTTAACCTATGAGAGTGTGCGTAAACATACGGTCACATGGCGTTTTCCCCAACTCCCTTTATGATCATTTGATCTCCATATAGCTCGGCATGCTTAATGGAGTCAAAATTACCCTCATATTGTCGAATCTGAGGCATATTAAAGTCGGTAAAGAGATTTGCTCCACGAATTTCCACAAGTGAACGGCGATTGATACACGATTAGCGCTTGATCCCTAACATTGGAGCTATATTTCTAGGAGAGTTTTATCACTTGTTCCTCCAACAAAGATATCTTGTCAAGGATTCCTAGAGGTACCCTCTGGTTATTAGAGGAATCCTCATCATAGGAAGATCTCTTAGTGTTGAACTTATCCCATAAATTTTTAGTCGATTGGTTTCCACTCTTTCGGCCCATGTTGTTGTTGGATCTACTATTGGCAGTGGATATTTCATCATTAGAGCAAGTAGATTGGGCTTTTGATTTAATTATGGCGAGATTGAGCTGCTTGCTTGGTTTTGGGGCCTCTTGGTATTGAACGACAAGTTTGTCACCTAAGGCTTGTGTGGTGGTTTGTTTGCTTGGACCACCTTTTAGGTTTTGAACTTGCAAGCCAATAGCAAGATAAATCTTATCGGCAAACGCATCAAAGTGCCTCTTAATGAGAAATTCTTCACTGTGGTGAATACCGGTTGAGGTTTTTATCATCTTTTCCTCATCCATTTTTGTTATCTTCTTCATGTGTTGTATAGTTGGTTCATTCTCATAATCATTATCTTGCTCAATGATAGCAAGGTTTTCATTGGAGAAATGATCATCTTCCATTTTGTACCAAACATAAAACAAAATAACTTGGCAACTATTATAGAGCGTTTTATTGCGCTTCCCACTAAAATGGCGCCAAGTGTTTTAGTGGGATTTTGGATGACTACAAATAAAACAACAAGAGTGTGGTTTAAAAGTGAGTAGAAGGGAGAAAGGTTGCCTTGTTATGTTTAGATGTATTCTATCACAGGACAGGGGGGTTAGTCGTGTGGGTGTGTATTTGATGATAAAATGAGAAATAAGATATGAAAATGAGGATGAAGATCGCCAAAACTTGAGCTAGACATACTACATTTAACCATGGACATTAAATGTGGTATGAAATACACGTTTTGCCAAATAATAATAATCTTATTGTAAAAAATGTGGTAAGACTGTCTACTAAATAACTTATATAAATTTTTTGTTAACATTGAGTCAAGGTGATTCCAGTTTCTCACTAATAGAAATAATGTAAAGTGTTCATTGTGCCAAACAATAATAATCATGTGCAAAGGAGTCAGTATACCGTGTAAAATCTAGAGAAGATTATTAATGTTTGCTAACGATAAGTCAAAACAACCCAAATTAATCAAACAGAGAGAAAGTAAATTTACCAAATTAAGCCCACGGACAATGTTGAGGCTTCACCTTCAACTAAAGATTGAAACTAAATTAGTCACTCATATTTGAACAAAGGGTAAAATGATAATTTTATTAAAGTATATATAAAATCTAAAAACCCGCTATCGAATTAAGGGGAGTCCTTTATTTGTAGATACTGCAGGTAAATCATGGCTATCAGATAAAAATAATTCAGACGCTCAAGAATGCGCCACATGGCAAGCTCTGATTAGATAAAATATATCATCAAGGTTGTCTTTCCGTATATATGCATGTATCCTATGCACATTTTTTTGTACACTAATATGCTGTCACGTTAGCAGTCAACACAAAAGTCAAATTTTTGGTCCAATAATGTGCCAACACGTTATCTTGGTTAGTGCCACATCAACACTTTCGATCTAATAAAATGCTGCCACATCATCGGTCAATATTGCCATGTCATCAATCAATGCCACATTAGCTAGGCCCTACTAAAATTTTAAATTCACAATTTTCCCCTTTATCCCCTTCTTAAGGTCTTTAGCTATTCTGAGATAAAAAATATTATCATTTTTAATACTCGACCTCTTGTTATCATGAAATGACCAAAATACTCCCGAAATACATAAAATACTCAAATTATAACCAAACACAAACAAGCAAAGTTTAAGAGACTTAAACATATAAAAGTAGAAATGTTAGTAAGACTTGGAATGGAAAATGATGATTTTACCTTTTATAAATATGCATTCTCCAGCACTCAACACTCAGCATCAATACTAATCAAAAGATTACCGTGGAATAGACAGATGAAAGAAGAAAGAAAGGATTGTGCATCAAATGTAAGGAACAATTGGTCTTAGATGTCGTTGTTAAAAATTATTTGTTATTTAAACTTGCTTTAATGATAATGATGCTCATAAAGATATGGAAATTATTGATGGAGCTCCCGAAAATTCATTGCCACCGTAATTATCTTCTTGGAAATTAATTTTAAGCATTTAAGTTTAAGGACACGATTGTTTTTTAAGGGGGAAATAGTTATCAGGGACACTAATATGTATTTGATTTGCTCTAATTACTGTTTTAATTCTTATAATTGTCTACAAAGGTTAGTGGATAACTTGTAGTCCTTGTCTAATGCATATTGTTTATTTATTATCGTAAGAAGTGGTAGAAGTAAGGAGTGCTTACAACTCTTTAGCTACTTTTTAAGGGATTTGAATGTTATAATTTTAGCTATTTATTCTAAGCCATTGTTAAATAAAGACAAGTTCCAATCAAATAATCAAAAATTACCTAAAGTCACAAGTTCTTTTATTAACCTAACAAATTTCAATTGTTTCTTCCTTTTCCATAATATATACTAGTAAACAAAAGAGAAGTAAAGCATAGTACTTACTTAGGCCTACTCAGGATGAAACTACCAACTCTAATATGATAGAATGACTATAAAGTAAAATAACATTCAAATTGTGGTTTTTCCTTGAGCTATATGATAGATGATGACTTTTTTTGTCATTAACTTGTTGAAATGTTGATCCCATTTGAGAGAGATTCTTCAATAGCAAATTTGCATTATTGAAATGCAGACCAACTAAGCCAACATCCACTGCAGCCTCTAGGTTTCTTATCCTAGAGTTAGTCCAAAGATATGAATTTATTCTTTAAAATGTAGAATACTAAATCATACACAATCTCATTTTCAATAACAGAACAAGCAATCTACGCCAGTCACAAACGAAGTTCTAGAGTGTTTACTCTAACAGGAAACAAAATTATCTTTTTAAGTCCTAACTCAAGGTATTAAAACAACTACAAAACTTTCTACCACTTACTTAAACCATTTGTATTGATTTCTTAGACAGCACTTAATCAATACATGTCTGCTTTTATTATTAAGAAACATTAGTCTTAAGGAATATTATCAACAGATTGATTCTAGCGGTAATTAAAGCAAATTATGAGACCATGTTTCTGTCCTCATAAGGATATAATCAAGAGAAAACAAAAGGATACCTACCATCAACACAAATTCAATTTGTTGGATCAACCTTCAAATGTCTTAGGACTTCCAAATAAAAAGCAGATCAGGTTTCCTCTTTTCTGATAGAAGCAAACCAAAGATCTATAGAAGGACAGAGAAACAAACGGAGATGGAAATCACATGGGGGAGCTCAAAAATAGAACCTTTTAGTCAAATTAACTCTAACACCATGTTAAGTTGTCACTACACCCAAAGCTTAAGTTGTTAGGCAAGAGATCAACAATAGTATTATGTTCAAACATCCTCGCCTCTTTTAAGGTTTGTTTGAAAAAAAAATTTCTTCCATATTAGAACAACATTACACAATTGTTCCCTAAATTAGAGGAGAACCATTCGTATGATGTGGGATACTTGGCAACATCCAATAAATCTAAAGTGAAACATCAACCAAAGTTAAAGTTGTCCAATGACTCTCTAAGTTAGGAGCGAACTTAGGAATTTTTATTACTTTGTGCTAATTCATAAATTTATGATAAATGACACAACTTAAAAATAATTTTTAACTCTCAAGTATAAGAGTGTCTTGTTGTATTATAACTCGGTGAGTCCGAGGTCGATCCACAGAGAAAAGATTTAATTTGTTTACTTTATTTTAACTAAAAATTGAAATTAAAACTTAAATATAAACAACTTAATTTAAATGAAACTATGAAATTGAACTAGTTAGGGTTACGGATCCACTCTTAGAAGTAAATAAAACTTAACAAATTCTTTTTGCCTTTTTTTTAGATTTATTGCCAAAAAGATTAATTATATAAATTATTATTATTTTCCCTTTAATTTTATGATGGATTAAGTATTTATTGTGCCAAAATTTAATTTGTCTACAATAAGTTAAAATACCATTTTACCATACCTTATATTAAGATATTAAGAATTTATTGTGCCAAATTCATTTGTTTGTCTACAATAAATCAAAATTTCAAAATATAAAATATGTATAAAATTAAATAGAAAATAATTTAATTTATAAAATTAAAAATAGAATTTGCTTAAATCATATTTATTTCCTAAGAGTTTCACCTTCCCCTAACTAATATTATTTAGTTAAGCATAATTAAAATAAAAAAATTAGTAAAATTGAATTACTTATAATTAAAAGAAATAAAAACAACTAAAATTGGAAATAAAACTAATTTTATTTATAAAAATAATTATACAAAATATTAAAAACACACCTGGAAATCAAGATTACAAAGAGATGGAGAGAATTTGAGAAGAAGAGAGCTGTAGAAAGATGATTAAAAACATAAAAATGAGGCTCTATTTATAGAAAAATAAATTCATAATCCAGTGCTTTGCGGTCCATCATAAGCTTCATGGATGTGCTCCTCACAACCTTTAGATCAAGATCCAATGGCTGGTCAAACTTCAAAAGTCAACATCACACGTGGCATCGTTTGACTCGTCCGATTTGCCCAAAGAACGGTTGATATTTGGCGGGTTAATGGGTGGATCGGGTCGACCCAAATACAAAGATTCGGATCCTACAACTTGCTTCACCAACCATTGCCACGTGGCACAATCATGGCCATTGAATCATGAACGGTTGAGATTTAGTCAAAATTGCCAGCTATCCCATGCACTCATATCTATTGTAAGCTCATTTCATCATCCAATCAGTGCTCGGTCAACAGGAAAAGTCAACTTATTTTACACAAGCCTAATTTTAAGCCGATCTTAACTGATCTTAAGGTTTTCGGACCTTCGGAATCCAAATTTGACCTCCGTTTATTGGTTTGGAACCTCGAAGTACGTGAAATTAATATTTTTCCTAATAAACATATAAAAATACACAAATTAAATATATTTAAAACATAATTCATAATTCATAATATATTACATAAACAAAAATATAAATTATAACATAAGCATAAAATAACATATTATCGCTTGATAATTAAATAATTTTTAATACTAATCAATAAATATTTATGTGAATTTCAGTTCATGTCAAGAAGTAAAAATAACAGATATATCAAGAAACGTGATATCAAAACTCTTAGTAAAATACATATATTTAGAAAAGAATGACAACAATACAACTAATAAACTCATAATAAAATGTACATCAAAAAAATTATTTATGAAATTCCTTTTTATTTTAGTGATAAAGAATGTGATGTACATGAATAATTTTGACTTAATGGAAAGAAAAAGAATAAGTATAACTGTGAAGGAAATAAATCATGAAATTATGAAAATTTTGTTAATTGCTACTATATTATTGTGTAATGTTGGGGATCTCAACATTTAAGTCCTAACTAGGGTTGTTCAGAATCCAATTCGATCCTCTCAATCCGTCTGATCCGCTGAATCCGATCTGTATAAATCCGATCCGTGGATTGGTGTATTGGATATGGATTGAAAATTTAAAAATCCGTAGTCGATGGATTGGATATGGATTTACTTCTGTAAATCCGCATAAATCCGTAAATCCGCAAAAAAAATAAAAAATAAAAATATATATATATAATTAAAAAATTATTATAAATTTATTTAAAAAATTATAAATGTGACATTGCATAGTTACTAAGCACTATAATATATCTTAGCTATTACCCAATAATAATATAAAATGAAAAATAATTAAATAATCAAATATACAAATATAACTTGTAAAAATTGTAAAATAAAATAAAAGCAATGTCACACGCACTAGCAAAAATAAAGTAACATAATGTCAAGTCACCAATAATTTGCAAACAAAAAACCCTAAGCTTCCCTACCGTCACACACACTAGCAACACTCAATACTGGTTGTATACACTCTCGAAACGGATTTAAAAAACATCGGCCGCGCGATTCTGGCGAGAGCAAGCCATCTTCTTTCCCAAGTCCATCGAGCCACTTCACATTCACTGGTTCCAGCTGAACAATTTCACTATCACAACCTTCAAGATCGCCACCCGTACGGCTTCTCCTGGTTCCCATCGTGGATGGCTCCGTAATCACCACTTTTCGACAGGCGCAACAGCCCTGGTGAAGGATCAAACTGTGTTTGGTTTCCGAAACTTCGCCATTTCAATTAATTGTGGCTTTATTTGAACAATTAATTTCAGTGTTATATTAACGTATTATTGTAACTTTATTTTGAACAATTAAGCTTAGTGTGTTATATTTTGAAACTTTGAATGTATTATTGTATCTTTATTTGAATAATTAGTCTCGATATGTTATATTTTGAAACTTTAAATGTATTATTTTAGCTTTATTTAAACAATTAATTAATTTAAATTTTATTCAATTTTAAATTTAATTGGTAGCAAAATTATTTTTATATTAGATTTTTTTTATTTCATTAGTTGGAGAGAACTAAAAATTTTTAATTCGAAAACTAATGCGCAAAATGGTGGATTACATATGGATTGAGTCAAATCCGCATCCGATCCGTAGATGTATGGATTGGATTTGGATTGAATTTTATCAATCCGTGGATTGGATTGGATTGAAAAATTATAATCCGCAAAATCATGGATCGGATATGGATTGATGTCCAATCTGTAAAATCCGATCCGCGAACACCCCTAGTCCTAACTGATGTGGCGTTAATCAATTAGATAGTATAATAAAATAATAAATAATTTTTTATTTATCATATAACAAGTGACACATAGTATTGAGATTCAAGTTGAGACTCAAATATTGAGATCTTTGGCGTTATCGCTTTAGTTAAAATAAATGATTCGCTTATTGTAAAATTACTCCCAATGAAATGTTGTAATATAATGGCATACTTTTTTTTCCAATTAGACCAAACCAAAACATTTTTATAATAATTTAAAAGCAGTACTAACATTTTAGCCTCCTAATGATTTCAATTTATTTAATAAATATAGAATTGAATCATTTTATGTAATAGGTCTCCAACTCTAATTGAAAAAAAAAATGAATTGGAAAAATACTTGAAAATAAACCAATATTCGATTATTTTATGAAAAATTATAAAACATTAAAAGTATAAGCAAAATTTTCTAGGGCTAAGTCTAGACATATAGGTCTACCTTTGCTCTAAGCATAGTAGCATAATCTGAACTGGGAAAACTACTACATCTTTAGTCACAAGTTACAACGCAGACTATGCTCAACTTCATTTAACATGCAAAATATGTCACCAAGTATAAGAGAAAATAAAATATTTCAAGCAGCCACGTCTCCATTGTTTGACATGCAGGACTTGACTGCTTATTATGGGGCCTAGCATGACCTGAAGCCTGAATTCATTCTTGCAAGCAATTCCATTTCAATATTTGCTAATGCTGCAAGGTTATTATGTCTTAAAATAGCTAGGATCTCAGATAAAGTAGCATTAACACAACAAAGATAAGATTATGCACGAATTTCTAGTATAAACAACGCAATGCTTGACCGATTAGCTTCATAGTTAATTCAATAACCCTTAAATTCATATAAAAGTGTTGAAACTCAACAAAAGTATAGCAAATTGTAGATGATTTTGATCAAAAAGAAAAAAGTACAAATTAAAAACACATACATATGACCAAAACTAAGAGAAAAATAGAGTGTCTAAATAACTTCAAATATTGTTTGTTGAACCACCAATAACACATGAACAAAATGTCCATGATAAGTAAGTTGAGATTTTTTACTTGTCCTGAATTATTTTGTAAATACAAGACAAAATTTGAAAAAAGGTTGATTACCCATGTTATTGCCTAAGCATCCGTTTAATAAAACTAAAAAGTTAGTGCTGAAATTTTGCCATTGAAAGCTAATAGTATTGAATCTTAGTTTTAAAGTTCTATTGATGACACTACTATTCTGCAATGAATTTGCTTTATGGTTACAAATCTACCTATAGTTTACAGGATCTTATATTTAATTCTTGAACTAGACAAATATAAGGGAGAAGATAATTGCATCCAAGAGAAGTTAAGAACCTAAATTGATTAGAAATATTGAAAACTGTAATCAAATTGAACAAACATCATCTAAATGCAACATGGATTCTAAAAACCAAAAGGCAGTTGATGGTGGATGTTCTCATAACCCCAACTTCTTATAGCCAATACTAAACAGTTAATCATCCAAGAATAGCATCACATTGTTAGTTGTTTTAAGTGGATTTTGGGTGCAAGAAAATGGGACAAAACCTCACTAAAACAATGAATTTATTTTTTGAAATTCAGGGTACCTCACTTGATCGTAGTATGTGAGCTGTTTTAGGACTTTAAAGGAGATTAAAAAGAGTGGGAGAAGGGCTGATAATAGTAAGAGATCATATTGTAGGGAGAAGGTTTGAAAGAATGCCTTTGGACGCCCAAGTCAGCTGTTTGAACTTTTTTATGAAATTGAGAGCTTGCATGCCCTTTATAATGGTGGCTGGAGGTTGAATAAGACCTCAACTCGTCCTTTTGTGTGTGTTTGTAATGAGTATGGGAAAGATAGAACCTTGTTGCCTTTATATAGCACACCCTGGGCACTCTACCACGTGACACATCTCTAGTAGTGATTCTACTGTCCTTTCTATGATATTTTCATCATTTTCATCTTTATCATGCTTTTTGGGCCATTAGGAGCATGCTTGGGAAGTAAGGATCCAGGACAACTCTACAGAGGTTGTTTGGACAACCTTTGCGTGTGGTAGCTAAGGACCACTATCCTTGGCATGCTGCTTTTTGCTTTTTACAAGTGTGACAACCAGCTGTCCATTTTTTTCAACAAGATATTCCTCACTTGATTTTGCCAAATTGAATATTCTCTTTGAACGATGGAAATATCACACGTGGGGATATTTTTGGATGTTTTCTTTAACTACCTTGGCTCTGATATGGCGCACCCCATGTACCCACTTAATTACCTAGTGTAGCTAGTACAGGTCAAGTACCTCACGAAGACAACTTATAGTCATGTAACCTTCATATCAGCACGTGGTAGTGCATTTTCAATATCCTATTTACTCCTCAAACATTAGTTATTGCAACCAATTCTTCAAAAATGTTCAGAGATAAGAAACTTCAAGGATTAGAGCATCTAAAAAAGCAATATATATCAACATATTGAAATGTGCCCCAATCTCAAGGGCACTGCTTTAATAAAGCTTATTTTCGTTAGTTAAAAATCATTTTGTAGTGGAAATATATAGATGGCATTTCTCATGCAACATATAGAATTACCATAATTTAGAAATTGTACCATTATTTTTTTTTGTATTAAATTAAGCTCCCTAGTCACGATTAGTCACCACCAATCTTGTTAGATCACAATCTATCACCAGCAATATTTCAAATTATGACTCAAGATTGATTTGCACTTGACATATGAGGGCTTTTATCACTACTAAAAATAACTAGCAATAGAAAACTTTTTCTCTCAAACTTAAAAGAAAATTTTTCTTTTTCTTTGATCTGTATATTATGGCTTATCATTCTTTTGTGAAAAAGTAAGCTTTTTTGTACCTTTTGATGGAAATCGTAGGCTCCATATTTTTATTTCGTTTTTTGGTTCTATAAAAATATTTGATTTGAATTAAAAGATAAGATAAAGCCAAAAGGGGGATATCATTTGTGCTTGTTAAAGAGTCCTAACTTGTAAAATAACACAAGACCCTTTATACACAAGTATATTAAATGAAATCTCGTACCAAATAATATATTTAGCCTTTAAACTCAAATAGTTAGTTATCTTGCTTATTAGTTCAGTAGCGGTGCAGTCAATTAAGTGAGCTAACCCGAGGATTAGGAATGGCAATTAGCTCGACCCAAAGAAAAGATAGAACATTCACTTTTTCTAGTTGGGTTGGGCCAGGGTCGATTCCGACCTGACCATAAATTTTAATTTTTAAGATTATACAATTCTAGGTCTAGGCTGCACCGTTTTGCCACTACTTCATGTTACTTTTCAATTTTTGTTCCCTTTCCAATTACAACACTTTGAATATAAAATACAATACCATTAATATAAAATAAAAGACATGATTTTTCTAACTTGATGAAGTCAAAATAATTCACAGCACAACACTCTCAAGCCCTCTCAATACCTCCTCGAGCGTGAGTGTGGCTGTCAATTTTGTGTGGTTGACTGGCAGTGGTGCGATATGAGACGATGAGTTAATGTGCGACTAGTTGATGGCGACAGGATAGAAGTCGAGTGCAACCTTGCGCGCTACGACAAGCTGATGAAGTGATGGTGTTGGCTTATTGCATTAGGCGAGCAGTGGCAACGGCATGGCAGATTCACACCGCACAATTGACGTTCACAGTGTTGGGCCTGTCGGCTGTTAGCTAACTTAGGGTTTGTGACTTGTATTTATACATTTAATTAGAAAATGTATTTATTATAAATTAATTAATTAATATGATTTAATGAGCACGTAATTCCAACGCTTTTATATCATGGGCCATCGCTTGGTAAAAGTAATTTATGCTAGACATTTTATACAATAATAGCAAGGCTCAAAAAGTTACCTAACCACTCTTTGCGGAAAACATACATCAATTTTAAAAGAAAAATGATGTTCTCACAAATCCCAGCACAAAGCTTTGCACAATATGGTTCGTTTGTGCAAAGTATAAAAGTCATTCACACGTGCAAGCAACAATGCCACACACGCACGCAACAAATCCTGCAGCAACGTTCCTCCCATCTCCCTCTTTTCTCCCCCACCACACAGCAACATTTTTCTCTCTCTCCCGTGTGCACACAAGCTCGATATCAACTCCATTCTCCCTCACGACGCAGCAACAGTGACAGCTCTCTCGTCTCTCGCTTGAAGCATCTAGCTGGCTCCCTGGACTCCGATCTCCCTCACTCTCTCGGCTCCGGTCTCCCTCACTCTCTCTGCTCTGATCTTCCTCACTCTCTTGGCTCCGTTGTCCTTCATTCTCTCGATCTCAGCTGCATTGCTCTCTAACCCCCAACACGATCGGCTTAATTGATTAAAGATTAATTTGTAATTAAAGTTGGTAAGGATATCGTGGTCTTCAAAATATTTTACAGAACATATTTTAATTTGGTGATTAATGTTGATTGCTTTGCTTATGGTTGCTTGAATTTTGTTCTTACATGAGGGACCTTCTCAGTTTGATTTGATTGGGTTCTTCAAAATTGCTTATGATTGCCAAGGACTGCAGCAATTGTTCCTCTGAATGGGAAGCTTTGTATCATTCGTAACATCATGAGCATTAGTATGGTTGCTACACTACAGTGTGGTGGGGGATAAAAGATGGA
This sequence comes from Citrus mangshanensis, assembly GCA_030449895.1. Lineage (NCBI taxonomy): Eukaryota > Viridiplantae > Streptophyta > Magnoliopsida > Sapindales > Rutaceae > Citrus > Citrus mangshanensis. Next base: position 1,446,696 of record JASUUJ010000280.1, on the reverse strand, counting down.
GAATGAGAGAGAGAGAGAAAGAGAGAGAGAGAAACGTTGTTGCACTCTTTATTCCGTGCGTGTGTGGTGTTGCTGCTTGCAAGTGTAAATGGCTTTTATACTTTGCACAAAACGGTTCTTTGTGCTTAGCTTTGTGTGAATATCGGTGCTAATTTTAAAATGCTATCACATATAATCTAACAGGCTAAAAAGAAAATTACATTGGATAAATTCTAATTGGTATTTAATAATAAGGTTGTTAGAAAGGCCTCAGAAACCATAGTAAATAATGCCGATTTTATCTTATCAGATGGGGTAATTAGTGAAGGCATGCATCTCATAGTTGCTTTACTTTAACTCATGAAGAAATTCTTCGACAGCATCCAGGTAAGAATATCCCTTTTTTCTTACAAATTTTAAGTCCTGAAGGGATGGATAATTTAAGCTAATAATTTCTTCAAAACAGCAAGGATATCTGCATCAGAAAAGAAATACAGGCATATTCAAGAATACATATTCAGAGAACAGAAAACTCTGAACATCTAACTAGTTTTCAGATCAGTATGGTATGATACCACGATTGACTTGTATTCAATAATTTCAGCTGATTATTAGACTGGATGGTATCAAGAAATTCTAATGTTACTTTTTTTGGGAATAAATGCTTAAACCATAAATAATTTCTCATATTTTTTTAGCTCATGTTCGGTGGGTATAAAATTTATTGTGGAAATGTATTCACAATGCATACAATAATAATTCATAATGGCTCACTGTAAACTGTCATAGAGGAGATAGTGTGTGTGCAGCAATCTCTTGTATACCTCCATCGCTTTACAATAAGATTCATTGTAATGGTAGGTCAATCAGAAGAAGCTACTGGATAAAACTTGCAGCACATTCAAGGGAGGGCTACCACAGCGGTTACATGTCAGATATGGTTTCATGAATCTGATACCCAACACTCTCAGAGGAGTAAGATTAGCTAGCTCCACATTATAGCACACCAGATTCCTGCTGTATAAATCGTTAGAAGCACATCAACATGACAAGCAAAAGCCTCAATGTATAGTCTTATGCTTGGATTATCAGTGTGACAAATGGAAACATAGATATTACTGGGAGAGAAACGTAACCATTTCTTCTGGATAACCTTAATATCAAAGGTGTTACAAAAGAATGCAACAATGTTACATTATCATTAGTTGCAATGCCACTTAACCTAAGTATTTGGTAAGGACATCCACTTATCTTGTTCTAAGGTCATAAGGAAAGAATTTCGATAACTTCCAAATCAAAGAATCTCCCATATTTAAAAAATTTTCTAGCTAGTTCCATCATGGAAGAAGACAAGATATATTTGGATAACACATTTGATAGGGACCGAAAGAAACTTAGAAAGGAAAAAGAATAGTTCATTCGAGGTCATGTGAGAGGTATTGATGCCCTAAACCCACCCACCCCTCCATTTGTCAACACAAATATGCCTTAAAAATCAATTGTGCCACTCTCCCGCAATCATAGGAACGCAACGAAGTGAAATCCTATTATCATTTGTAAAATTTTATGACAGGGAATTTATTATAACGGGTTAATTACAATTTACATTATTACTTCCGAAATTAACGATTTATCAATACAAATATGCCTCAATCCAAAAAAGATTTCACTAGCAGTGAATTCTTGCTGTTGAAAAACAATGTAAAAACAGTCTCAAAGTTGGTACGGTATATGCCTCACTGATCATCCCCTTTTCAAATTCAATCCATGCGGTTGGATGCTTGCATTCTATCAGTTTCTTCGTAGACATTCTGAGCAAAAAATTTCAATTTCATTATTTCAGACTTCGACGCTGGGGGGGGGAGAGGGAGGAGGAATAAGGAAAGAATAAACATGCAGGGAAATAGAATAATTCATGTAATTAACCGACCAAAAACTCTATGTCCATGTACAAATATGAACAATAAATTCACCAATATGGGAAGTTACAAAAGTAAAGATCTTTGAAAACTACCCCACAAATCCCAGAGAAAAAACTCAAACTGTTCTAAAAATTAGATAGAGGACACAGAGTGCTTCTCCAACACTCGGATCCTATATAAAAGGGTCAACGAACAATTTCACGACAGATAAGGCAAATTTGGAGTACAATTTAACACAACAGTAAAAGCACTCTCAAATGGTCAAAAATGCTTCCACGTCTATTTAGTATCGTTTTGCTCACTAACACAAAAGGATTTTTTGGAATCAGAAAGCATTTAATGATTACTTAGAGAACTGCTTGACAGAAGTTACACCAAAATGTGCTTTTTGAATAAGAAAAGTATTTGGAAAGGGCTTCCTAAAGAAGCACTTAGGCTGGTACTAGGTAATTTAAAGTCATATTTTCTAAAGTACTTCAGAAAATGTAATATACCCCTTCAATTTGTGGGGCTCATGTTCTTGTTCTTCTTGTTGGGATTTAGCTCCTGCTACTCTCATTGAAGTTGAAATTTAAGGGTGGGATCCGCTCAGTTTTTATTTCAGTTTGGATTTTCTTTTTCTTTTTCCTTTATACAAAACATATATAAAGGAAAAAAAAAAACAGAATGCATCGCAAGCAATCCCAAATTTTTCTTTTCTTCACGCTCCACAACCATAGCACAGTGCACATCACACATGCCACACGCCGTCGCCGCTGTCAATAGAGATGGTAAATTGGTCCATTCAAATTGGATATCCATATATCCAATCTAATTGGATTGGATAATATCCATCCAAAATCTTCTTGTATATGGTTATGAATATTTTTAAAAATATTCAATTAAATATTGGATAGGTATGGATATTTAATGGATATCCAAAATCCAATTAATTTATCCATTTAAAGTTAAAAAAATTTATATTGTTAAACTAAAATGAAAAAAAAAACTAATTTCCTCTTATATTAACTAGTGAAGAATTTAAATTCCTCTTATATTAAAAACTAAAATTTCTAAAATTATCCTTCAATTTTTTAACTTATTTAATATCATTAATAATTATTATTTTATTTTATTGATTTAATATTATAAATGGACCTCCACTGGAAAGTCACTGGACCACCGCGCGGACCTCGCCGGAAGGTTGCCGGACCACCACCGGACCTCACCGGAAGGTCACCGGACCACCGTCGGCTCACCGGAAAGTTGCCGGACCTCCGCCACCGGCCACCGGACCGCCATTTTATTATATATATAGATATATTATTACTAATATAAATAGTTTAATAGCCAAAATTGATATTAGAATTTTAACAATTTTATATTATTATTTTTATATAATAAAAATAAAATATCTATGAATCTCCATATCTATATGGATAAATTCCATATCCATGTCCAATATTAAATACTGGATATGGATATGGATATATTCATTATGGATAATTATGAATTTGTATTTGGATAGATATTATCCATCCATAATTAGATATTTACCATCCCTAGCTGTCATTCCGTTCACGTGCACCGGATTTGCAGCTTCTAGCCGTTCCTTAAGCCCATTTGCTTCCTTCTACCAGGCTTCCAGCTGCTGTCGTCTCTATCAGTCTTGAGCCGTCTATTTCCGATCCAGCTGCTATCGTCTCTACCATCATTGCCTCCTTCTTTTTCCGCCGTCGCCAGCGTCCTTCTTCATTCTCCGTCGTCAGCCGGACACGGTAAGGACGTAATGTTACACAAATGTTTGCAATTCCAAATGGTGATGAATGGGACATGACTATATTTTTATAATTCAATCGAAAATCCAGTACATATGTATTTTCGTTTAATGGCTTGTTTTTATTTTTTAATTCAATTGGACATGATGGCAAGGACATCCAGAGACTGAAAATAAAAAATAAAAAATGGGGGGTTATAGGCAGTCATCCACTGAAAATTGGATTACATACATGTAACTTAATATTAACCCTAAAAATTAAAAAATTAACAATAGCTTATGTCGTGGCCATGAACAGAAGGAGCATAATCGTCTAAAATTTAAATCTCGGTTGAGCGCATCTACAGCCTAGCGACTGTAACGGAGTCAAAAAAAAGTGGTGATTATAGCCCTTGCGTGATGCTTAATTAAATATTATTGTGGTCTTTAATTATCACTAATCTTCACTTTGCCCAATTGCTGGGTATGGTAGTTTGCGTAATGTCCCATCAAAGCTACACAGTATTTTCTTGGTGAATGGTGCTTAATTAAATCTTGTT